>JALJEV010000424.1:2935647-4403471 GCA_026586105.1 Hylodesmum podocarpum | reverse complement strand
GGTTTACCTTTTTTCTATTTATTATTTAAAAATTTTGAGTTTTTAAAATATAAAAAATTAAAAATAATAATTAATGAATAGTTAATTTATATCAGAACGAAACAGTATCGCCCACTTAACATAACATTCCACCCATTAATTTTTGTTCGTATTGCTTTATTTTATTTATTTATTATTATTAAAGACTTGATATCTCTCAATAATATTCTTTTGTATACATACAACTGTTTTATCTGAGAAGAACTTCCCTCTTCGGCAACAAACACAAGTTTTAGTTATTATTACAAAGGGGTATTAGATATCCACCTACTATACATAGCAAAACATTCTTCAGGTTTGTACTGTGGAGCTGTGTGGCCTCCTCCCTGCAACATCAGTAAAATAAACATTCTAATAATTAAATAAAGAACTAGCAAAAACCTAAAGATTGTCATATACCCCGTTCTCAGTGCATGATTGTTACAGTTTTATGAAAACTAACTCCAGATTAGGAACTGGATGAAATTGAGTTCATTTAAGTAGATAAATGACCCCAAGAAAAACATTTATATCCATAACTTATATCCATATTCTTTTTTGTATTGGTGTATCTCTTTCACATTTAAAACAAAGTTTGGAATCTTGATTTACTAATTGGTGGGATATTAGACAATATGAAATTTTCTTGAATGATAAAAATTACTAGTCAAGAAAAGAGTATTTTATAAATTTTTTGAATACGAATTAAATTAAATGTTAATGGAATGTACAGAGATATATCTACAAGATTTTTGTGTTGGGGTCTATAATGAAATAATCCAATAATTTTTTCACTTCATTACCCATATAATTTATTTCTTTATGCTAAACGGTTACTTTATTAGTCAAAAACTTATTTTTATTAATTCTCAAATTCAAGAATTTGTCTATAACTTAAGTGACACGACTAAACTTTTTCTATTCTTGTATTGATCTTTTTCAATCTAGACTACGGGTATGGTCATACACACAATAATCAAAAGTGTTTATTAATAAGAAAATTTAGGCTAAACTAGGTGGACTCAACCATTTAATTTATTTTATGTAAATAAGATTTAATAAGACAGTAAAACTAGTGTTTTGAATTTTTCTTATGTAAATAAGTCTAACAGGCTTATTTGGAGAGCAGTTGAACATAACCAACAAGTTTTAAGTTACGTTCAACCTATGAATGTAACCCTTTGAAGTAGGTTATACTCACTTAGTAGACATAACCTTCTAAAACGTTATTACATGTCACACCTTCACTTATTTCAGCTATTTCTTGACCGGAACCCGTTACGTCCCAACATTAGACGTAACATTGTTTTTACTTTTCACTATTGCCCCACATTATTCACTCCTATCTTTCATTCTAACCTTTCATTCTTCATCTTCTTCCCCGACTTCTTCCTCTTACTCCATCCGTAACACTCAATTTTTTACTTTAAATTGATCCCCACAATATACTCCTTCCTACATTTTGGTCTCCATAATTTAGTGAATTGGTCCCCACACTCGAACAAATTTGTCTCCACTCATAGTAACATGTACCATTTCTAAAATGTAAATTGTTGCCACCATTCTAAATTATTGTATGGTAATATAGTGTTAGTTTAGTTGAAGATTAGGTTGTTCGAAAAATTATAGGTGTGTAGAAAAATTAATGTTTAGGTAAAAGTAGATTATTAAAAAGATTATATGTGTAGAAAAAATAATGTTTAGATAAAAGTAGATTATTAGAAAACTTAGTTATTATAGAAAAAATATTTAGAATTTTAATTGTGTATATGTTTAGAAATTTAGGTAGTAGTTAGAAAAATTATAGTAGTTAGAAAAAAAAAGAAAAATTATAGTGGTTAGAATAAATATAATAAAGTTTAAAAATAAATTTTAAAGGATTTTAGATAAAAATAAAATAGATAAAAATATTTTTTTATTTAATACCATCTAATTCAGTCTCTTACATTCGCAAAGTGGACGTAATCCATTTTTTTAAAAGTTACATCCATGCCTAAGCCGGAATCTTACTTGGTTATGCTTTAGGCTCAAACCCGTAGCCCAACAAAATAACCCATGACTATAATTATTTCGAAACCATTTGCATATTTATTTTGCAAAACAACACCATATAAGTCGTTTTGCCCTAATTCACCTGTCTTGAATATACTTATAAAGGGGAATCTATGTGAACCCAACCCACAAATGCAATAAAGAGAACAAGAGACTTGCCTTCACAGTTGCAAATGTCACACGATTGGAGTAAGTCCTCGTGTATCTACACATACAAAAACAAATATTAAGTACACCATTTAATTATCTTTTTAGATAAAATAAGCTTGGCCATTATATAACTACAGTCAGGGGAATACTATACCCTGCAACTTGGCCATCATTTGTATGCCATTGTCTCCAATCATCCACAATAGAGTAGTTTAAAGATCTTATCCATGCTTGAGTTTCCAAAAAAGGAACTATTAAGTCGTGATCTCCACTGTTAGCGATATACAAAATTGATTAGCCATGTGATAACAGAGGAAACAAAATTCAAATATTTAGTTCATTCGTGTTACCTTATTCAATATATTCGCATAGAGAGAAAGAATAATGACCTGTATATCAGTGAACGATAGCCTTTTCTACTGAGATTTACATGATACTCATAGCTGCTTGGGATGTCCCTGTTGTTAGGTACATTGAAGGTACAACGATGCCATTTTCCTATTCTGCCCTGCACCACATGCATGCAAGCTTTATGTTACATACAGTTGTATTGCTAACTACGTGATAAAATAATTACCAAAAAAAAAAAAAAAAAAAAACTGCGTGACAAAAATTACTGTCACTTGCATGAACTAGACCTTACGGATATGCAGTGCACTCTGAACATTATCATCATTTGCCCAATAACCGCAGAGGAAGTATACATAACTCTAATGGTGGAAAGGAAACAAACACCAAGTTAACGCAAATATTTGGAGAATTTGGCTGTAAATGCAACTAAAAGATGACTGCATTGTTACTTTACAAATGGTATATGAAGCAATATATGAAGAACCGATACTTGAATTAACTTCACATATATCCGAATTTGATATGTACAAGATACCGATACTCTTGGCTACTAAAGGGTGTGTAAATGTGAAGTATCCAATGACCCAAGCCTTCAAAAATATTATGTAAATCCAAGCATGTATAATATATATATAGAAACATTGAAGAAATGTTTTTTTAATGAATTTAAGAAAGGAAACATAGGAAACAAGTCATGAAGATTACCCGACAGTTTAAGGATGGCAATTTGAGATGAGTATCTAAGAGCTTCTTCCTAGGATATTTCTTAATCAGGTATCTCCTCAGAGATGTTTCGGTATCAAGCCACTCACATGACGGTTCCAAAATATGGGCTGCGTCAAATCCTGATGTAGCCTGAGGCAATCGAACAATGATTGACTCTGTCATTGCCTATTTGACTAGAAGTTATACTAACGAAAATTTGACAAGTGACAGAAATGCATACCTCATCAAATGACTGGAGATCTCTAGAACAGAATTCATTTCTAGTGTCTACATTCATGTACTCGCCTTTACAATTTTCTTGCAGTGACTAATCATTGAAATAAGAGAGATTCCTTAGCGTTTAAGAATGGCTATTGCTGAGCTGTTAAGAATTTACCTGGTATAGTTCATCAGAAATAAGTGCCATTCCATGAGCAAAGGGTATTTTGTAGTTGTTTTCCCTTCTAGTTGTTATTGGATTACCCAGCAGATATCCCTAGAGGAAAGGACATTTTATAATCGATTTGGATACTTCCTTTAACTCCCCCACACATACACTAAAAAGAAGTACATTCTTTAGTCTTAACATAGAAGAGATGCTTGAAGATGCGAACCTGAAGATTTATCCATGGTTGGATCCCTTTTTCATTTGCTGAAAACAAGGGAATTTGAATAAAATAGAACTTTCAATACAGTTATAGCAACCTATAATAAACCAATGACACTGGTGGGAATATGTACATATCAATCCTCACCAAACAGTCTATTGGGCGATAGCTTCTACATATGTTTATAGTTCCAAATTTTTTTACCTTGTGAAATTTCTTGAGCAATTACTGGAATAGGAATGCCAGAGTACGAATCACCTCCAAGGTAAACTTCATTTGACAAAAAACTTGGATGATCAATCAACCACTACAAACATTTGAGCATGATTGTCACAGATTAATTTTGGCATAAATTCAGCCACAAACAAAACTAAAAACAAAGAAAAAGGTGATGATTGTGAAATAAAAATAATAAAGTTTGGAAGATTACCTTCCTAAGAAATTGATGGACTTGGTGAACAAGTTTCCAATCGCTCCGTTGAGAAGCAGACTCTGTCCTTTCATAAGTGAAGCCTGTGAAAACAGGCAAGTCTACAAATATAATGCTACTAACCTACCAACAATAGTTATGATAAATATTAAAATCAATAAATAAGCATAACAGAATAAATAAATTTATTCACATATGAAAAGATCTCATCAAATAACTACAATTAAAGCTAAAATATCTATTTGAGGCAACAAAAATGTGGATGCATACAGGGAAGCACCTTTGTCCATGATTGTTGCCTCAGAACCAAATTAGGTAAGGTCCCATTGTATTCCTCATATGTAAATGCAAGTGGACCTGCAACATGTTAACAGACTAAACATCCAAGACCAGAGTTGGTTCTCAATGTTAACAACATTGAAGATAACATTGGAGCAACTGTGTGAACTAAAATCAAATTCTTGTATGTTAGATGTGACAATAAGGGATTCACTTAGAGAGATAAGAATTCAAATCAAATTCATGGTTTGAGATGCTCTATGTAGGAACATATTAAGTATGGTGAAGAAGTAAAGTAAAAATTGGAAAAGTGTGTTGGTAGTACCAATTTCAAAGGCAAGACCAGATATGGCTGAACAACCAGGACCACCAGTGAGCCAAAGCATGAGAGGATCATCCTTTGGGTTGTTCTCTGACTCAATGAAATAATAAAAGGCCTGCACTTCCTCTCCTTCCCCCACTCCCACATACCTTTATTTTCAACATATTTTTATATATGGATGTTACATATGATTTTAATCTTACAAAATAAAATGTAAAAGCATAAGGTTGATAGTTGAGTGTAACTGACCCGGTTTCAAGAATAAAAGGAAGAGGTCCATGGAATCCAGGAAGGAACTTAACTATGGAACCACAAGACGCAAGTTGAAAGGAAATATGTGATAACAGAATAAACGAAAGTAAAATCCCATGACAAACAGAATCACAACTAGTGGTAGAATAACTTGAACTCAACTTTCCCATTTTCAACGCCCTCTTCCCCTTCCCCTTCCCCCTCTCAACTTTTCCAAGGTTTATAGCTAGAGTCTCATCCTCGTGCAATACATGGACGTTAATTAATTAATACTCAAAGTATATACAATGTCAACTTGCATGTGCATAGGCCGGAAATAACAGAAGAAACGAAAGTAGAATCCCATGACAAACAAAATCACAACTAGTGCTAGAATAACTTGAACTCAACTTCCCCATTTTTAGTGGTATCTCCCTTCACCCTCTCTCTGAAAGTTTTGCATGGTTCCTATTTTAATTGGAGACTCTTAATTTTGTTGTTCATCTCATCAGAATTGACAAAAACACTGATCCTTTACAGGATTTCTTACGTAACATTATTCTCCATCAACTCATCTATGAAAAAAAATAATAAAAAAATAACCACATTTATTTACTTTTCTTAATTTATATAAAATTAATATGTTTATTAAAGATATCATTAAACAGTGTCATATATATGATTGACTTTCCATCTGATACCGAATTGAATGAGCAAGAAGGGAAACGTGGTAACGATTACTCATCATTTGTTACCACGCTAATTCCGTGGGTCAACTTGTTAAAGTATATTGATATAATATCACGACGGTTGGTATAACACCATAACGGTTAAGCTGAAATATTATATTGAAATTTGAAAATATTGAATCCTAGAAGGATGCTGCATACTAATATATTTATATTTTATTTTCATGCAAATTACGTGTTTATGTTGATCTATTTTATTTTATTTTTTTTAACGAGAGTGTAACATTGATAATTTATATTTTTATATATTATAAGAATCAAATTATATATATCAATTTTTGTCTTCTTGTTATGATTTAATGTTTATAAATTATTTATTAATATATGTTAAGTATATAGATTTTTCATTTTTTAATAAAAAAGGAAATGATGATATAATGAAGGGAAGAGATAGGTGTTTGTTCAATTTAAAATTATATGGACAGATATAATAGATTTGATAATTTTAGTTTTTAAATAAATTAAAAAAATATAACAAATTATAAGTTGTGAATAATAAAATATTCTATAAAAATAAACATGTAACTAAATTAATTTTTAAATTTTATTAAGCATGATGTGAATTAGAAAAGGTAAAATTATTTAATAAAAGTAAAAATAAAAAGTCACGAGACTCTCCTTTACTAATAATTGAAAATATTAAATTATTAAAATTTTTACAAAAAGATAAATCTACATTTAAATAATTTAATAGTTTAATAATATATTTTATATTTCATTTTATCTCGACCATAATATTCCCTATCACAATTAATCATCATTATCATGATTATATAATTATAATAATATTTGTCACACTATTATCACCACAAAACACTATCTCATTATCATAACTATTATACTTGTCATAATCCCATAATTGTTACATATATCACAACTATGCCACCATCTTTGTTGTTGTCATCATCACCATTGTCAATATTAATGATAGTGGTAACAACAATGATAGTGACACAATGATGATAATGATGATAAGTATAACAATCATGGTAGTGATAGTGAATGTTATTTAGTGATGATAGTTATAAAATATACATATATCAATTAAATAAGTAAATAAATAACTCTTTCTTTTAAAATGATGATTAGATGAGAATTTTCTATATAATACATGGTTCTTCCTCAACTTCCTCACTATGTAATGTGATATGATATCAGATAATACAACATAATCGTTAAAACTTACCGACCAGTTGGGATCCTCCAGTCGTGCACAAAATATCATAAAAATACGTGTGATCATCATAAGTAAATGATTTCTCATTGTTTAAAGATCCTCCAAGTACTAAACATCATACTTAGATGCATAGATTGAATTTATTATCTACACTTTGTACTAAGGCCACCTCATTTTGAGGTCATGCATGTATGAACATAATCTTTTCTCCTCTCTTAAACATGTATGATTATTATAAATTTTAGTCCTCTCATATCCATTGTACAAATTATAAGATCATAAATTCAATTCATCATCCAAGTTTACAATGTAAAACATCATGATTTACAATCCATGTTATTCACAACATAACTTATCAATTCATGTTATAAATCATCATCATTCACTATACAAGTTAACACACACCACAATTCACAGTATGAGTTATTAAACCAAATTAATTTGGTGCAAGTTCACTTTTAAATTATATTAACCACCTTTCATTATTAAATTTTTCAATAATTACTTGAAATACTTGAAACTTTTAGAAACTTAAATTATTTTAAAAACTTCCTTTAATACTCTTATTAATTTAAAACTTCATTAATACTAAAAACATTCAAGAATATAAAGTTATATTAAAATTAAGAAACTTAGACAAATAAAAATTCATAAAACTTAGAATCTTAAAATTTTTAAAAACATAGAAACTTCCCCACATATATGCCTATAATTAAAATATCCAATACTTAGAATTCTTAAGGATATAGAAATGCATAAAAACTTAAAATTTATGAACTTAGAAACTTGTATAATTAGAAATTCATAAAACTTCAAAATACTAAGAAATTAGATAATTTAATTAGAAATTTAGAATATTTTAAAATCTTCTTTTTACTTTAACTCTTTTTAAAAAATTTCTTGAAAAACCTTTTGAAACGTCTTGATATCACTTTCTACACAATGACATGTAAAATAGAATTTGGTGAATTTTGGAAAGTGTTAGAATAATGACTTTAAATGGTTCATGACTTTGGCTTTTTGGAATTTTGAGAATCAATCCATGCTACATGACGAATTTTGAGAATCAATCCATGATTGCTAACATTTTTTAACGAATTTGAAATAAAGAACTAACAAAGAGCCAAAGGCACATACCTCATTCTTATTCTATGATTGCTACCATTTTAAGAAAAATAATTACATATGAGGAATGAGATGAAATAAATGAAAGTCTTAAAATTTAAAACCATAAGTTAACTTTCCCAACGACCAGAACATAAGTATTACTGAAAAATAATTTGTTTTTATTTTATTGAAGAAAGAGCCTGAAAAGGTGACACATGCGCCGAACGTGCGTCAAATAATATCAAAGCCTAGCTACTACTTTGCAGTAATAGTGGACTCGGATCGTTTCCCTACGGATTACTTTGTTACTTCTCTGTAGCCGAAATTTTAAATGCAATTTTGGGGTTTTTGTGTAGAGGAAAAAATTAAAGGTAATTAAATAGTAAAAATTAACCAATGACAGTAATTAAACAATAATTAAAAAGCAATTAATAGATTATTAAAAGGCACCAATCCGATCTCTTTCAGATCCCAATTTCCCTCATTGGTTCAACAAAATAAAGACACTCATCTATGCAGTGCATTGCAACCGAGATCTCTGCATGTCAACACTGAACTAGCGCTCTAAGATCTTAGAGAATTATCATCGAACACTTGGTGGCCTTTAAACTCACACAATCGCATGAGAGCACACAACTTGGTTCCGAATCATATAATTAGTTCTCTGCATTCATTATCAATCAACAATGACAGAATCAACAATCTAAATCCAAAATATTAATCAACATAATGGAATTAAAATTATAGAATCCAAAATGAGTACTTATGAAATTGAAAACGGAGAACCTAAGGAAATTAGGGATCCTATTGAGATCGAATTGGTTGAAGAAATTAGTTGCGCATAATTGAAATTAGACTAAGCATAAATTGGGATTGCATATTAGAAGAATTAAATTGCAAGAAGGGAGAGAGAACGAGAATTGGAATGGCAAACCTGAAAACCCTAGCAAATCGACTTGAAAGGAAAAAAAAGCAATGCCGAAAATTGAAATTGATTAAAAGGTAAAAAGTGTCTACAATTTTCTGAATTGGGGTATTTATAATAAGTGAGTCATGTGCTAGTCACATGACTTTAAGTGACTTAGGGTGCAGGGTTCAAAGCCCACCCAATGCAAACATTTAAATGGTCCAATTATATGATTTGAAATGGGCCTACACTAATTCTTCACGCTGGAATTCCCGCATCAATTTCGTGCGTCACTTTCAAGGCAATTTTCACCCCAGATGCGGTCCTAATTGGCTCTTCATGTCTTCATAGCTTTTGTAGCTCTTTCAGTCCTCTTTAATTTGACATAAAATGGAGCTCAAACAGAGTTCTGTAGTGAGAGTTATGCCTTTTTTAGTGAACCTTGTCAAAACTGGAAATTTTAACGAATTAGAACAAAAATAAGCAATTAAGGCCCAAATGAACCCAAACTCTTAAATGCACTAAATCATGCTAATTGACCATTAATAATGTTGTAATATGATGTATTAAATGCAGAGAAATTGATCAAAATAATGATTCATCAAATTCCCCCACACTTATCCTTTTGCATTCCTGGACAAAACTAAGTCCTAATGAAAATGTTAAATCGGATGCAAAATTTCATCTGGTTTAAGTTATTTCATACTCTACAAAATAGTTATCAATGCCTCAGAACTGAACAGCGATCAGAGCACAATCAATCCAATAATTACAGATTACAGTATTAAATAATTCTTGCTTCAGATAGTACCAATCAGACAGTGAATTAATCATGTAAGTTAATTATAAGCAATGACCTCACCAGAAGTGTATTACTCAAACTCTCAAGTGTATCAGGCAAGTGTTTACTCTCAAACCATTAAAGTGAACATCATTTTACCATAGGCTTGCAATCACTCTAGCTCTCTACCACCAACAATCACAGTCATGCATGATTCAAGACGACTTGCAAAGGATGTAATGGGGGCCAAGGATAAAGGTTTGATAAATTTGGTCAAGTGACTACTATTTCACAGATATTGAAATCAACATCAACAGATTACAAAAGATATCAAAATTACATAATAAATCTGCAAAGTTGTTATTTCAACAACTGCTTAAGTACTCAACTCATTTTGCACACTTATTCAGATTAAAATTTTGCTATTTTGCACTTATTTCTTTTTCTTTTTCCATATATTTTTTCTAATTTTTTTTTCTTGTCTTTTTTTCAATTTTTTTTTTAGTACTTATTTTTCTTTGTCACCCATATCAGTCTCAAATAGCAAAATAGTACTAAGATAACATTTACATGAGTGTGCTGGTCAAAAAGCAACCAAAATGTATCAGTTCTGAAACTCAGACCCAAATCATATTAATTGCAATATTCCACCCCCACACTTATTTTTCTCGCACGTCCGAGCAGACACCCTTACACTTATCTCGCTTCACATAACCAAAAGATGAACAATTAACTCAATATCTCATAAATCAGACAACATTGTTTTACTCTTAAGGCTTGTAATATAGGTAGTGAAAGAAATGGTTTCAGGCGCAAAGGGGCTAACAAGGGATAAAATGCAAGGTAGACTATTTGGTCAAGTGGGGAAAATAGAACTGAATGCCTCAATCATGATCATGCACTAAGTGATAAGATGCAGCTTTGAAAAGAATAAAAGCTAGTTCTGAAAAATGACATCCACTAATGGCATATATCACACCGAAAGAAATGGAATGACATGCAGATGAATCCATTCAAAACAGGCCCAAAGACTCACAAGTTCAATATTGTCAAATACTTATCAGAAACAATACATAACCAATTCATACCAACTAGTCCAACATCTATCAGAGGAATATATCAATACCACAAAATAATAAAAAGAAATTAACTCAAATCGATTCCGTTCGATTCTCAACATATAAACCATAAAGCAGATGTACTAATAATCACACCAGAATCACAAAATCTCCAATTCAGAAAAATAAAATGAAACAAAGCATGGAAATCCTAATTAATCCTAATTAAAGAAGGTGGAAAGATAGGAAATGAATGAAAACATAACGGAAAAGAGTGGAAGGAGAAAAGAAAACTCCCTCGGCCGCTCAAAGCGGCGGTGCGTCTGCAAGTGTGACAATCTCCCCGCTCATGGGCTTGATGGAGCTCTCATGATAGTGCTTTAAGTGCTGCCCGTTCACCATAAATGTATCATTGGTACCTACTACAAGAAACAAATACCCACTTGGATCAAATATCACAAAATCATCTACAATAATATGTAAGTCATTCTTTATCAGTGCAAATAATTCAGGGTGTAGGTATGTTTTTGTGCTATAATCAGTGCATGGTGGTGGTAGGAATAAGTTGAATTCCATAATCATAATTCTCCATTTGTTCATTTTAATCTTGACATCTAAATTGAACAATTCACATGTTTCACTTACTGTCAAATCAAAGAACATGGAATAATGCACTCTAACATCAATAACACAATTTAAAAGAGAGAGTAAAAAGTTAGAGTGTTTCAAGGTAGCATGATTATTCTCTACTCCATCTATAATGTGTTTAGACATTAGTTCACCAATAAATATAGAAGCTTTCACTTGACCCTCCATTGTTAACTTCTCTAACGACCTATAAGAATATGTAACATCATGAGAACAAAAGCCGTTAGGAACAACTAAAAGGTTCAAATCAGCAAACTCAATGATAGTCCAGACTTTAATTCCATAAGAGTCTAAAGTGAAACATTTAGTGTTGTTCATATTGTAATTATAAAGAGTATCAAATGATAAAGAAATCTTCTCTAGTGGTTGCTCTGATTTCCTGGATGCTTCACTCTTTCCACAATGTTTGCTCCAAGGAAACTTTATGGACAATTCTCCACTAGGTACCAAGACATGAGGATTTTTGTAAGGAGGAGGATCACAAACAGCTTCACCGTGTGCTTTAAGTTCTTTCTTTTCTACATAAACATCTTCACACAAAAAGTTGTTATCTTGTATTTTTTCCTTAGGGCTCACTCGTACATCACCTATCAAAAGAGAATCAACATAAACAAAGGAAGGATTAATATAAGCAATTAAATCATCACATGTTTCCTTCTCTTGTTTATCTGTCACTTTTTCTTCCATGTCTTGTTCTTTCAAATCTTGTTCTTGCAACTCTTTCTCTTTAGCTACAACCTCCATGGTAATTGTCTTTTTCTGTTGTGCAAGAGGTTCCACCATTTGCTTACCAGACCCCAAAGTAATATCACTCACATTCTTATTATTATCATTCAAATTGGAAATTGCTTGTGAGGGTAGACTGATGGATGCTTGAGGTTGGTTCTGACTAATTGCATTGGATAACTGCTCAATATGAGTTTGGATACTCTGAAGGTTAGCCTCAGTTATCTGCTGAAATTGCAAGTTGTTGGTGATCATCTGCTTGATTAATTCTTCCAAGGAAGGACCACCTTCTGGTTGGGCTAGTGGTTGTGTAGGATGTTGTTGAAAAGATGATATATGATGATTGAAATTTTGCTGCCAATTTTGTGTCGGATGGAAAGTAGAATAGTCAAGTGAACTCTGATAAATCTGATCTCTCCATCCAGGATTGTAGGAATATGGGTTGTACTGCTGTTGAGGTATGGTATGAAAAACTTTTGCCTCTACAAAAGTTGAATCACCAAACTCCTTCCCGATGCAATAGTTCCCTAATAGTCCTATTATCCATGTTAGCCTAAATGAATGTAAATCAGCACATCTTTAGTTCATCAGATTCAACAATAGCCACAAAAACAACAATATACAACACAAATCAGCATAAACAACACTAACTAACTGCACTCAACAAGATATCATCACAAGATGCATGCACGATGACCAAAATAAATTGCAAAACAATATCAAATGATTTTTTAAAATTTATTGAACTTATTGAATGTAAACTAACCTATCCTAAGTCTAATAATAAAAAAAATAAAAATATAAAAAAAAATAAAAAAAATGCATATAAACAATGAGAATTATCAAAGCAATCCCCGGCAACGACGCCAAATTTGACACACGCGCCGAACGTGCGTCAAATAATACCAAAGCCTAGCTACTACTTTGCAGTAATAGTGGACTCGGATCGTTTCCCTACGGATTACTTTGTTACTTCTCTATAGCCGAAATTTTAAATGCAATTTTGGGGGTTTTTGTGTAGAGGAAAAATTAAAGGCAATTAAATAGTAAAAATTAACCAATGACAGTAATTAAACAATAATTAAAAAGCAATTAATAGATTATTAAAAGGCACCAATCCGATCTCTGTCAGATCCCAATTTCCCTCATTGGTTCAACAAAATAAAGACACTCATCTATGCAGTGCATTGAAATCGAGATCTCTGCATGTCAACACTGAACTAGCGCTCTAAGATCTTAGAGAATTATCATCGAATACTTAGTGGCCTTTAAACTCACACAATCGCATAAGAGCACACAACTTGGTTCCGAATCATATAATTAGTTCTCTGCATTCATTATCAATCAACAATGACAGAATCAACAATCTAAATCCAAAATATTAATCAACATAATGGAATTAAAATTATAGAATCCAAAACGAGTACTTATGCAATTGAAAACGGATAACCTAAGGAAATTAGGGATCCTATTGAGATCGAATTGGTTGAAGAAATTAGTTGCGCATAATTGAAATTAGACTAAGCATAAATTGGGATTGCATATTAGAATAATTAAATTGCAAGAAGGGAGAGAGAACGAGAATTGGAATGGCAAACCTGAAAACCCTAGCAAAGCGACTTGAAAGGAAAAAAAAAGCAATACCGAAAATTGAAATTGATTAAAAGGTAAAAAGTATCTACAATTTTCTGAATTGGGGTATTTATAATAAGTGAGTCATGTGCTAATCACATGACTTTAAGTGACTTAGGGTGCAGGGTTCAAAGCCCACCCAATGCAAACATTTAAATGGTCCAATTATATGATTTGAAATGGGCCTACACTAATTCTTCACACTGGAATTCCCGCATCAATTTCGTGCGTCACTTTCAAGGCAATTTTCACCCCAGATGCGGTCCGAATTAGCTCTTCATGTCTTCATAGCTTTTGTAGCTCTTTCAGTCCTCTTTAATTTGACATAAAATGGAGCTCAAACAGAGTTCTGTAGTGAGAGTTATGCCTTTTTTAGTGAACCTTGTCAAAACTGGAAATTTTAACGAATTAGAACAAAAATAAGCAATTAAGGCCCAAATGAGCCCAAACTCTTAAATGCACTAAATCATGTTAATTGACCATTAATAATGTTGTAATATGATGTATTAAATGCAGAGAAATTAATCAAAATAATGATTCATCAAAAGGCATCAAATGAAATTCCTCCGCCTGTAACGTTACATATCCAGTAACCAAATTTGAATGCAACTGACCCGATTTCAGGAACAAAAGGAACTAAACTTTCCTATTTTTAATCTCTCTGAACATAGCATGTGCATGGTTATTATTTTATTTGGAGCTTCTTATTTTAGTTTTTGTTCTTATCAGAATTGAGCGAGACTATTATTTCTTTTATTAAATTGCGATGGTAGATATCAGTAATGTTACGCAACCGTGTTGACATTTTGTATATTATTGATTTTGATTCGGACTCATTTATAAATGGTTTCATCATTGATTGATGCGCAGTTGGTTGCTATCTCAAGATAAATGTATGGTTCACGGCTAGTAAACATATGACGGTGGAGAAAAAAAAAAAAAAGAAGAAGAAGAAAACTTTAATAAAAAATATATGTAAATATATACATTTCAGAGTTACTACTAATTAATTACATATTGAAATTGATTCAATGTATAACATTGTATCATTCCGAGGGTTGATTCTGGTTTAAAATATTTATTTTGTTAATTTTTTTATTTTAATTCAATTTTAACTAATTCCCTGCTCAGATTGATTTTCTTTTGATTTTTAAACTCTCAAAGGGTTAGATGAAATCAACTATTTTACTAACTCGCTCATATTACATGACAAATTTCAAACCCAGAGAATTTTCGCAACTTGAACATGGTTCCCTTGCACTTTGTGTTTTCCACCGCACCTATAAGTTTTCAAGTTCTCAAAAATGGTATACTTTGAATTTTCCACCACACCTCTAAGTTTCCAAGTTCCTAAGAATTACAAATATATGCTCTGCTCAACCGTGCAATTCTCGGATTAAATAAAATATTTTCTTTGTTTTACATTGTAGTTTGTTTTGATCTGACGAAGTGTGACATGATTCTAGATCACATGATCAATAACCTTACATTTGAATATTTTATCAAGTGTTATCTATTTTTCCTCGTAAATTAAAAAAATGTAAATATACGTTATATAAAAATTATTTCACTAGTTTGCAGACCTTAATCCAAAACTTCATGGATTTAATCTATCATTCTAAACAACTGACAAATGAAAAATAAAAGTTTTCGATCCCAGACTTCAATCTTTTCTCATCACCACAATTAAATATTCGTTAACATACAATTTTCTTTAACTCTCCCCAAATATTCGTTACACTACTGAATGATTAAAAAAAATATATTATACTTTAAAAGACAAACATGAGGTAATTGATATAATTAGGTATGTTAGGGGAAAACATTTTATGTAAATGTGATTAATTGGAAATAGGGGTGGGTATGTGGGTTGAAGTCCATGGACTGGCCCGTGGATCCCACGACTTATGCGGGTTTGAACCAGTTTTTCTGTAAAAGTCCGCCCTGTGCAACCCACGGGTTTTGCGAGCCAAACCCGCGGGGTCCACGGGGCGACCCACAAGCCCGCACTATTTAAAGGGTTGAAAGTTGAAACTCTAGTTTCACTTCATCTCCTCTCAATCTTCTCGCATATCGTATCTTCCCAATCTCCTTATCGGCTCATTTTTCCTTAATCTTCTCGCACCCTCCCAGTTTTTTTGCATCCTCCAAATCTCTTTTGCCTACATTAATTCTATTTCCGCTGTCGTTCCGCTAGAACAAGTTTCGCTGCCGTTGTTGTGCTGCCAGAACGAGTCTCAATCTCAACCCCTGATGACAACACCGTTTTTAGGGGAAAAAAAAAAAATGAAGATGTGGTAATGGAAAAAGAACAAACTTCAAAAATAGAATCA
This sequence comes from Hylodesmum podocarpum, assembly GCA_026586105.1. Taxonomy (NCBI): domain Eukaryota; kingdom Viridiplantae; phylum Streptophyta; class Magnoliopsida; order Fabales; family Fabaceae; genus Hylodesmum; species Hylodesmum podocarpum. The sequence continues at coordinate 4,387,207 of JALJEV010000424.1, read as the reverse complement.
TTTGTTGGAGATAATTTAAAGTTTATGTTGTTGACTTATTAAGAATTTAAAAGTGTTGTTGGAGATAATTAAAAATTTATATTATTAACTTATTTTATAAAGAATTTAAGAAATAAAATATAATATATTTTTAATTTTTTTAACTGGTTTGCCAGTCCTTTTGACCTACGGGGCCTACGAAGCGGGGTCAGACCACCAAATTAGATCCATTTAACATTGCGAGACAGGATGAGATAAACTAAACTTTTTACGAACTTATGTGGACGAGTCTTAAGTAAGGCGGGCTGATCCACTTATCCACCCCTAATTGAAAATATTTTATCATTGAAGTCTAATTAAACAAATGATCTAGATACAATTCTAATAGATTCAATTCTAATCGGGTTAAGTGTGAAATTAATAGATTCAATTCTAATCGGGTCAGGTGACAAAAGTTAGATGCAAGTCAGATTAATTTAATTAATTATTTTTTATTAATTAAAACATAAATTATATTACACATAAAATAAATTTAATTACCATTTTGAAACAAACTGCATTTGAAATATGGATCTCCCTCCGTAACAAATTTATCAATGAATAAAATCTATTCAGGGACTTAATTTAGTTATTGTTACAAAAGGGTATTAGATATCCACCTACTATACATAGCAAAACATTCTTCAGGTTTGTACTCCGGAGCTGTGTGGCCTCCTCCCTGCAACATTAGTACAACAAACATAATAATAATCAAATAAAGAACTAGCAAAGAGCCAAAGATTGATAATACCTCATTCTCTGTGCATGATTGTTAAAGTTTTAAGAAAACTAACTCCAGATTAGGAACTCGATGAAATTGAGTTTACTTAAGTAGAAAAATGACTCAAAGAAAAACATTTAATCTTCTTCTATAACTTATATTTATAATCTTTTTGTATTGGTGTATCTCTTTCACATTTAAGAAAAGTTTAGAATCATGATTTACTAATTGGTGAAATATTAGACAATCTGAAATTTTCTTGAATGATAAAAATTACTAGTCAAGAAAACAGTATTTTATAAAAATTTATTGAATATGAATTAAATTAAGTGTTAAAGGTATGTGCAGAGACCTATCTACAAGATTTTCGTGTTGGAGTTTATAATGAAATAATCCAATAATTTTTTATTTCTTTGCCAATATAATTTATTTCTTTATACTAAACGGTTACTCTATTAGTCAAAAACTTGTTCTTATCAATTCTCAAATTCAAGAATTTGTCTATAATTTAAATGACACGACAAAGCTTTTTCTATTCTTATACTAACCTTTTTCAATCTAAACAACAGGTATGGTCATAAACTAAAATAATCAAAAGTGCTTGTTAATAAAATTTTTAGGCAAAACATGGTGGACTCAACCATTCAATTTACTTTGTGTAAATAAGATCCAATAAATATAAGGCCTAATTCCTCTGTCTTGAATATACTTATAAAGGGGAATCTATGTGAACCCAAACCACAAATGCAATAAAGAGAATAAGAGACTTGCCTTCACAGTTGCAAATGTCATACGATTGGAGTAAGTCCTCGTGTATCTACCCACACAAAAACAAATATTAAGTATACCATTTAATTATCTTTTTAGATAAAATAAGCTTGGCTATTATATAACTACAGTTAGGGGAATACTATACCCTGCAACTTGGCCATCATTTGTATGCCATTGTCTCCAATCATCCACAATGGAGTAGTTTAAAGATCTTATCCATGCTTGAGTTGCCAAAAAAGGAACTAATAAGTCGTGATCTCCACTGTTAGCGATATACAAAATTGATTAGCCATGTGATAACAGAGGAAACAAAATTCAAATAATTAGTTCATTCGTGTTACCTTATTCAATATATTCGCATAGAGAAAAAGAATAATGACCTGTATATCAGTGAACGATAGCCTTTTCTACTGAGATTTACATGATACTCGTAGCTGCTTGGGATGTCCTTGTTGTTTGGTATATTGAAGTTACAACGATGCCATTTTCTTATACTGCCCTGCATCACATGCATGCAAGCTTTATGTACATACAGTTGTATTGCTAAATACGTGAGAAAATAGTTACCAAAAAGAAAAAAAATGCGCGACAAAAATTACTGTCACTTGCATGAACTAGACCTTACGGATATGCAGTGCACTCTGAACATTATCATCATTTGCCCAATAACCGCAGAGGAAGTATACATAACTCTAATGGTGGAAAGGAAACAATCACCAAGTTAACGCAAATATTTGGAGAATTTGGCTGTAAATGCAACTAAAAGATGACTGCATTGTTACTTTACAAATGGTATATGAAGCAATATATGAAGAACCGATACTTCAATTAACGTCACATAAATCTGAATTTGATATGTATAAGATACCGATACTCTTGGATACAAAAGGGTGTATATCTGTGAAGTATCCAATGACCCAAGCCTTCAAAAAAATTATATAAATCCAAGCATGTATAATATATATAGAAACATCGAAGCAATGTTTTTCTAATGAAGTTAAGAAAGGAAACATACTAGTATTTGTGCATCATAGGAAACAAGGCATGAAGATTACCCGACAGTTTAAGGATGGCAATTTGAGATTAGTATCTAAGAGCTTCTTCCTAGGATATTTCTTAATTAGGGATCTCCTCAAAGATGTTTCGGTGTCAAGCCACTCACATGACGGTTCCAAAATATGGGCTGTCTCAAGACCTGATGTAGCCTGAGGTAATGGAACAATGATTGACTTTGTCATTGCCTATTTGACTAGAAGTTATACTAACGAAAATTTGACAAGTGACAGAAATGCATACCTCATCAAATGACTGGAGATCTCTAGAACATAATTCATTTCTAGTGTCTATATTCATGTACTCGCCTTTACAATTTTCTTGCAGTGACTATTCATTGAAATAAGAGAGATCCCTTAGCGTTTAAGAATGGCTATTGATGAGTTGTTAAGAATTTACCTGGTATAGTTCATCAGAAATAAGTGCCATTCCATGAGCAAAGGGGATTTTGTAGTTGTTTTCCCTTCTAGTTGTTGCTGGATTCCCCAGCAGATATCCCTAGAGGAAAGGACATTTTATAATCAATTTGGATTCTTCCTCTGATTCCCCCACACATACACTTGAAAAAAGTACATTCTTTAGTCTTAACATAGAAGAGATGCTTGAAGTTGCGAACCTGTAGATTTATCCATGGTTGGATCCCTTTTTCATTTGCTGAAAACAAGGGAATTTGAAAAAAGTTGAACTTTAAATACAGTTATAGCAACCTATAATAACCCAATGACTATGGTGGGAATATATGGTGTACACATCAATCCTCACCAAACATTCAATTAGGTGATAGCTTCTACATATGTTTATAGTTCCAACTTTTTTACCTTGCGAAATTTCTTGAGCAATTACTGGAATAGGAATGCCAGAGTACGAATCACCTCCAAGGTAAACTTCATTTGACAAAAAATTTGGATGATCAATCAACCACTACAAACATTTGAGCATGATTGTCACAGATTAATTTTGCCACAAATTTAGCCACAAACAAAACTAAAAAAAGAAAAAGGTGATGATTGTGAAATAAAAATAACAAAATTTGGAGGATTACCTTCCTAAGAAATTGATGGACTTGGTGAACAAGCTTCCAATCGCTCCGTTGAGCAGCAGACTCTGTCTTGGCATAAGTGAAGCCTGTGAAAACTGGCAAGTCTACAAATATAATGCTACTAACCTACCAACAATAGTTATGATAAATATTAAATACCAATAAATAAGCATAACAGAATAAGTAAATAAAAAAAAATTATTCATATATGAAAAGATCTCATTAAATAACTATAATTAAAGCTAAAATATCTATTTCAGGCAACAAAATAGTGGATGCATGGAAGGAAGCACCTTTGTCCATGATTGTTGCCTCAGAACCAAATTAGGTAAGGTCCCATTGTATTCCTCATATGTAAATGCAAGTGGACCTGCAACATGTTAACAGACTAAACATCCAAGACCAGAGTTGGTTCTCAATGTTAACAACATTGAAGATAACATTGGAGCATCTGTATTCCTGTATAATTCTTATATAAGCAACTAAAATCTAGAATGCTTAGCTATTAAAAAAGAAAAAAAAATTTAAGTCAAAATGAGAATTCTTGTGTGAACTAAAATCAAATTCTATGTTAGATGTGACAATTAGGGATTCACTTAGAGAGATAAGAATTCAAAACAAATTTCTGGTTTGAGATGCTCTATGTAGGAACATAGTAAGTATGGTGAAGAAGTAAAGCAAAAATCGGAAAAGAGTGTTGGTATTACCAATTTCAAGGACAAGCCCAGATAAGGCTGAGCAGCCAGGACCACCAGTGAGCCAAAGCATGAGAGGATCATCCTCTGGGTTGTTCTCTGACTCAATGAAATAATAAAAGGCCTGCACTTCCTCTCCTTCTCCTACTCCCACATACCTATATATTTTCAACAAATTTTTATATATGGATGTAACATGAATGATTTTAATCTTACAAAATAAAATCTAAAAGCATAACGTTGATAGTTGAGTGTAACTGACCCGGTTTCAAGAGTAAAAGGAAGAGGTCCATGGAATCCAGGAAGGAACTTAACTATGGAACCACAAGATGCAAGTTGAAAGGAAATATGTGATAATACAATAAACGAAAGTAGAATCCCATGACAAACAAAATCACAACTAGTGCTGTAACTTGAACTAAACTTCCACATTTTTAGTGGTATCTCTCTTCACCCTCTCTCTGAAAGTTTTGCATAGTTTCTAAGGTTTTTAACAAGTGTCTCGTTGTGGGGTCCAGCCCGTTAGATTGTTGAGTGCTGCAAGCCAAAGTCAAGAAAAAACTGCACCGAATGCTACTGCCAAAGGCAAGAAATGCTACATCGAAACTGCACCGAAAAATTGTTTACCGCTGGGTCAAAGAAGTGTGCTGCTCCAAAGAATCCAGCAGCTCCAACGCAGTGAAAGTTTATTATAAATAGGGGATGTTAGGAAAGAGAAAAAAAAAATATAGAGAGAGAAGTGTGAGAGAGAAAATAATTAGTGAGAAAAATATCTCTGAGTGTAGTATATTTTTCTGAGTGCTCGTAAATTTTCATCTTATACTTAGTGGAAATTTTTGTCTCTGTCCGTGGTTTTTCTCTCTAAACATTTTAGATGGTTTTCCACGTAAATCCTGGTGTCATTTATTTTACGGTTTTATCGTGGTTACTATTCTGATGATTTTGGTTCTTTATGTGGTAACTGTAATTTACCATTTATCGGTGCTACAAATTTTATTGTCGGTAATAATATTTTCTTTTACCACCGCCATTCCGGTATGGGTTCCGCATAGGGGATTAGAGGTTTTAAATCCCAACAAATGGTATCAGAGCTCTTGGTTTAATCTGGGAGCTCGGAATGGCTGACGAAGGAGCGATGATCAAATTGACGGAGTCGAATTACTCCATGTGGAAATCCAGAATGGAAGATTACCTTTATTGTAAAGATCTGTATGATCCAATAGAAGGTGATGAATCAAAACCAGAGGAATTGCCCCAGAAGCAGTGGGACAAGTTGAAGAAAAAGACATTGGGGACGATACGCCAATGGGTAGATTCTAGCATTTACAATCATGTGAAAAAGAAAACAGATTCCCAGGTTCTCTGGAAGAAGCTAGAATCAATGTACGAGAAAAAGAATGCTCAAGGAAAAGTTTTTCTCATTCGGAAAATTATGAACTTGAAGCTGTCTGAGGGACGATCAGTTTCACAGCACCTGAACGATTTCGAAGGACTAGTAACTGAGTTAGCAGTTACAGGTATTTCCTTGGATGACAAAATGCAAGCATGTCTACTGTTAGGATCACTGCCGGATAGTTGGGATACTCTTGTTGTATCTTTGAGTAACTCAGCTCCAGATGGTGTGGTGACGATGGATACTGTAAAGAAAAGTATGGACAATGAAGAACTTAGAAGGAGGAATGTTGCCAGCACTAACTCACAAGCCCTTGTCACGGAGAATAAGGGTCGGAGTAAGAGTATAGGTCGAGGACATGTATAGTTCAGGGATAGATCCAAGTCCAGGGAGAAGAGACAGTGTTACCATTGCGGTAAGGAAGGCCATCTCAAAAAGAATTGTTACCTTCTCAAGCAGGAGAAGGGGAAGAAGGTTCAGAATGATGATACATCTGCTACAGCCTTGGCGGAAGATGGTGAGGTAACGTGTGTTTCTCACGATGTAAATTGTTGTCATAGTTCAGATGTAGATACTGAGTGGATAATAGACTCTGGAGCGTCATATCACTGTGTTCCCAAAAGGGAATACTTCTCTACTTATAAAACAGGAAATTATGGCACTATTAGAATGGGCAATCATAGTGTCTCGCAAACAGTGGGGATCGGTGACATCTGTGTGAAGACCAATGTTGGGAGCACATTGAAACTTAACGATGTGCGACATGTTCCCGATCTTCGGTTGAACCTGATTTCCGCAAGCATCCTAGACAAGGAAGGATATCACCATCATATGGGTGATGGAAACTGGAAACTCACCAATGGATCTTTGGTGGTGGCGAGAGGAAGATTATGTTGCTCGTTGTACAAGACGCACGCGGTGTTTTATGCGGGTCAACTGAATGCAGTTGAGGATGATGCTTCACCAAATTTGTGGCACAAGCGACTGGCCCATGTTGGTGAAAAAGGGTTAAATGTGTTGGCTAAAAAGTCCCTCATACCATTAGCCAAAGGTAAAATCAATCCTTGTGATTATTGTTTATTTGGGAAGCAACATCGTGTTTCATTTCAAAAGAGCTCGAGAAGGAGAGACAACAAGTTGGAGTTGGTTCACTTTGACGTTTGTGGTCCCATGGAGGTGGAATCACTTGGAGGTAACAAATACTTTCTTACCTTTATTGATGATTTCTCACGAAAGACATGGATATACTTGTTACGCACAAAGGATCAGGTATTCCAAGGTTTCAGAAATTCCATGCAATGGTGGAAAGGGAGACTGGGATGCCGTTGAAGTGTATGCGCACAGATAATGGTGGTGAATATATCTCTAGGGATTTTAGAGATTATTGCAGTAAGCATGGTATCAGGCATGAGAAGACAGTTCCTGGTACGCCTCAGCACAATGGTGTTGCTGAGCGGATGAATCGAACTTTTATGGAGAGAGTCAGATCCATGCTCAAGATGGCTAATTTACCAAAGTCATTCTGGGGAGAAGCTGTCGGTACTGCTGTCTACCTAATCAACCGACTACCTTCAGTACCTTTGGACTTTAACGTTCCGGAAAAGGTCTGGACAGGTAGGGACATCTCATACTCTCATCTAAGAGTATTTGGCTGCAAGGCGTTCATGCATGTTCCGAAGGAGCAGCGGACAAAGCTTGATGATAAGTCAATGCCTTGTATATTTGTTGGTTACGGAAACGAAGAGTTCAGCTACAGGTTATGGGATCCAGTGAAGAAGAAAGTTGTCCGAAGTCGAGACGTGGTGTTCCACGAAAATGAGATCGTGGGGGATACAACTGTGGATGGTGCAAGTTCCACAAGAGGCGGTGTTGATTTTACACCAGTAAGCATTCCAACAGATGGTGCCACAGGAGGAGGAATGATAGAGTCAGAACAGGAAGAAGAAGAAGAGCCAGTTATGAGAGATCAAGAGTTAACCGTAGATGATAAGGAGGTTGTTGAGCAGGGGGAGCCAGAGAACCCTGTTCCACCAGAAGAAGAAGTTGGACCTTCATTGAGAAGGTCATCTAGAATGCATCAACCATCTACGAGGTACCCTAGTTCTGATTATATTTTAATTACTGATGAGGGGGAGCCAGAGAGCTTCCAGGATGTACAATCTTGCAGAGATAGAGATTGTTGGACAAAGGCCATGCAAGAGGAGATGAATTCTTTAAAGAAGAATGACACTTACGATCTGGTGAAACATCCAAAAGGGAAGAGAGCACTCAAGAACAAATGGGTGTACAAGCTAAAGAAAGATGATGGTAACCTAGTCAGATACAAAGCTCGATTGGTCGTCAAAGGTTTTACTCAAAAGAAAGGTATTGATTTTGACGAGATTTTTTCACCGGTTGTGAAAATGAGTTCTATTCGAGTTGTGCTAGGTCTTGTAGCCAGCTTAAACCTTGAATTGGAGCAGCTCGATGTAAAGACCGCATTCTTGCATGGGGATTTAGATGAAGAAATCTATATGGAACAACCAGAAGGTTTCAAGGTCAATGGAAAGGAGGATATGGTTTGTCGCTTAAGGAAAAGCTTATACGGGTTGAAACAAGCCCCGCGACAATGGTATAAGAAGTTTGATTCTTTCATGGAGAATCAAAACTTTACAAGGACGGAGGCAGATCCTTGTGTATATGTCCGGAGATACCCTGACAGTAAATTTATCATACTTCTCTTGTATGTTGATGATATGCTAATCGTTGGACCAGATGTAGATATGATTAGCAAGTTAAAGGACGATTTGTCAAAGGCATTTGACATGAAGGATTTGGGATCGGCAAAGCGAATTCTCGGAATGGAAATTATCCGAGACCGGAAGACCTGTAAGTTGTGGTTATCACAGGAGAAATATATTGAACGAGTTCTGCAGAGGTTCAATATGAAGAATGCTAAGTCCGTTAGCACTCCACTTGCAGCTCACTTCAAATTGAACAAGAAACTCTGCCCGTCAACAGTAGAGGAAAGAGAAGACATGTCTAAAGTTCCATACTCTTCAGCGGTCGGAAGTTTGATGTACGCCATGGTGTGTACGAGACCAGATATCGCTCATGCAGTTGGTGTAGTGAGCCGATTTCTATCAAATCCCGGAAAGATGCATTGGGAAGCAGTGAAGTGGATCTTTAAATATCTGAAAGGGACCTCAAAGTTATCCTTAACTTTTGGAGGGGAGAAACCTGCGCTGATAGGCTATACAGATGCAGACATGGCAGGTGATCTTGATGAACGGAAGTCGACATCAGGTTACTTATTTACATTCTCAGGGGGAGCTATTTCATGGCAGTCAAGGTTACAAAAATGTGTTTCATTATCAACTACCGAAGCAGAGTACGTTGCAGCTACAAAAGCAGGGAAGGAAATGCTTTGGTTGAAACGATTCCTTCAGGAATTGGAGTGCAACAAGAAGAATACGTAGTTTATTGCGACAGTCAAAGTGCTATAGACTTAAGCAAGAACACTATGTATCATGCTCGAACAAAACACATCGATGTAAGATATCATTGGCTCAGACTTGCCATTGAAGATAAGGCATTTCAGTTAAAGAAGATTCATACTGAAAAGAATGTTGCTGATAAGTTGACGAAGGTTGTCCCCAAGGAGAAGTTTGAGTTGTGTGTTGGACTTTCTGGGTTGGGCTCTTACTGAGAGTCGGTTGAAGACCTCCTCCAGTATGTGACAGTTGAGGCTGGAGGGGGAGAATTGTGGGGTCCAGCCTGTTAGATTGTTGAGTGCTGCAAGCCAAAGTCAAGAAAAAACTACACCGAATGCTACTGCCAAAGTCAAGAAATGCTGCACCGAAACTGCACCGAAAAATTGTTTACCGCTGGGTCAAAGAAGTGTGCTGCTCCAAAGAATCCAGCTGCTCCAAGGCAGTGAAAGTTTATTATAAATAGGGGATGTTAGGAAAGAGAAAAAAAAAATAGAGAGAGAGAGAAGTGTGAGAGAGAAAATAATTAGTGAGAAAAATATCTCTGAGTGTAGTATATTTTTCTGAGTGCTTGTAAATTTTCATCTTATACTTAGTGGAAATTTTCGTCTCTGTCCGTGGTTTTTCTCTCTAAACATTTTAGATGATTTTCCACATAAATCCTGGTGTAATTTATTTTACGGTTTTACCGTGATTACTATTATGGTGATTTTAGTTCTTTCTATAGTAACTGTAATTTATCATTTACGTGTTACAAATTTTACTGTCAATAATAATATTTTCTTTTACCACCGTCATTCCGATGTGGGTTCCACATAGGGGATTAAAGGTTTTAAATCCCAACCGTATCCACGAGGAATCATGGACGTTAATCAATTAATAAAAAATGTATACATAATGTCAACTTGCTTGTGTTTAGGAAGGATATAAATAAAAGAAAGTCTTAAAATCCTAAACCGTACCATATAAGTTAACTTTCCCAGCGACAAGAACGTAAATATTACACAAAAATAATTTGTTTCTATTTTATTGAAGAAAGGGCCTGGAAAGGCATCGTATGAAATTCCTCCGATTGGATCGTTACATATCCATCACCAAATTTGAATGCAAGAACAAATTTGGATGGTTCATGGTTATTATTTTATTTGGAGCTTCTTATTTTAGTTTTTGTTCTTATCAGAATTGACCGAGACTATTATTTCTTTTATTAAATTGCGATGGTAGATATCAGTAATCTTACGCAACCGTAACCGTGTTTGACATTTTAATTATCTGTATATTATTGAATTTGATTCGGACTCATTTATATCTGGTTTCATCATTGATTGATACGCGGTTGGTTGATAACTTAAGAGAAATGTATGGTCCTCCTTTCTAATACCCAGAGCATCAGATAATTAGGAAAAAAAATTAAGAAAAAAAATATTTTGTTAATATTTTACTTTATTTTTACTAATTTCCCGCTCAGATTGATTTTCTTTTGATTTTTAAACTCTCAAAGGGTTAGATGATATCAACTTTTTAACTAACTCGCTCATATTGCATGAAAATTTATAAATCTGGAAAATTCCTTTCACTGAGAATTACAAATATGCTCTGCTCAACCATGCAATTCTCGGATTGAATAGAATATTTTCTTTGTTTTAGATTGTAGTTTGTTTTGATCTGACGAAGTGTGATATGATTCTAGATCACATGATCAATAACCTTACATTTGAATATTTTATCAAGTGTTATCTATTTTTCCTCGTAAATTAAAAAAATGTAAATATATGTGATATAAAAATTATTGCACTAGTTTGCAGACCTTAATCCAAAACTTCATGGATTTAATCTATCATTCTAAACAACTGACAAATGAAAAATAAAAGTTTTCAACCCCATACTTCCATTTCTTCTCATCACCGCAATTAAACTAACTGACATGCAATTTTTTCTTTAACTCTACTCAAATATTCATTATACTACTGGTTGAATTAAAAAATATATATTCCTACTATAAAAAAGATACTTTAAAAGACAAACGTGCGTAATTGATCCAACCGTGAGTTTGTTCAGATGAAAATATTTTACGGTCGAAGTCTAATTAGACGAAGGCACCCAAACACCAATCGCATTCGAACGGGGTATTTTAAATAATGTTCTTGAAGCCTAAGCACATACCTAGCCGGAGGACGTATAGCGTGAGATTGGATAAGGTGAAAGAGGTGATCTAGACACTTTTAATTCTGATTGGGTACGTGTAATAGGTGCATACTAAATTAACTTAGTTAGTTTTTTTTATTAATTAAAATGTAAACTATATTACACATCAAAAAAATAAATTAATTGCAATTTTTTTCTATTAAAAATTCATATAATCAAAAATCTAAAATATATCAACAAATTTACATCGAAATAATTTTTTTCAATAAAATACTAACAAATTTCCTAAAGTCAAATAATTTTTTAAATTAAATTTTAGCATCATTAGATTTAAATCAATTTAATTTTTTCACCAACATTTTATTTTCATTTTTGATAATTAATAAAAATAAAATGTTGATGAAAAAAAAATTAAATTGATTTGAATCTAATAATGTTAAAATTTAAGGTAAAAAAAATTATTTGGAAATTTGTTAATATTTTATTAAAATAAACTATTTTGGTAAGGAAACTTGTTGATATATTTTAGATTTTTATTTATATGAATTTTTAGTATAAAAATGGTAGTTAATTTTTTTTTTATGTGTAGTATGATTTATATTTTAATTAATAAAAAATAACTAATTAAACTATTCTAACATGTATATGATGAATTGACCTTCAATATGTCACCCAACAAAGATGAAAGATGTATGACTTTGTCCACCCCTTTATTACCCGTATCATGTGCCCAATTAGGATTGATGACGCTATTTTTTGATCACCTCCTTCGTTACACAGCCCACGTAGATCAATCTTGCCATATGCATCATATAGTTAGATGTCTACTTAAAAAAAAAACAAAGAAAATTACCAGACTTTAGGCGCGTTGCACACAAGACTCAGTTTCAATGTGTCTGATGACATGGGCGGAGCCGCCTTGTGAAATTTCTTGAACAATTACTGGAAGAAGAATGCCAGAGTATGAATCGCCACCAATGTAAACTTCATTTCTCAAATATTTTGGATCATCAATAAATCACTACAAACATTGTCACGTGTCACAGTTTAATTGACTAGCAGATTTAGCAAGCAGAACTAGAAACAAAGAAAAAAGATGCAGATAATGAAATAATAACAATAATATCTGAACAAGTACCTTCCTAAGGAAGTCATCGGCTTGGTGCACCATAGTCCAGTCACTAAGTTCTCTATTGTGGCATAAGTGAAGCCAGTGGAAACAGGAAAGTCTACAAATATAATGCTACTAACCTACCAACAATTAGGGGTGGGTAAGTGGGGCAACCCGCCCCGCATAAGGCCCGCCCGTATAAGCCCGTGAAGAGTTTGGTCCGCCCCGCCCCGCAATGGTAAACAAACCTAACTTGGTAGTCCGCCCCCAATCCGCGGGCCCCGTGGGCCAAATGGGCCAACCCGCGGACCTAGTTAAAAAATTAAAAAAAAATGCTAAAAAATTGTCATATTTTTGCTCTTAAATTCTTAATAAAATAAGTCAACAACATAAATCTACTATTATCTCCAATAACAAATTTAAATCCTAAATAAGTCAATAATATAAACTTTTAATTATCTCCAACAACAAATGATTCTGAAGCTTAATCATTTTCCATCACCACATCTTCGTCTTCCTTTGGGAGGGTGAGACGTGTAAAAAGATTGAGAAGCGGGAAGTAAAATTAGGGTTTCAATTTTAAACCCTTTAAATAGTGCGGTTTAGCGGAGGCAGGAAGTGAAATTAGGTTTTCAATTTGAAACCCTTTAAATAGTGCGGATTTACGGGTCACCCCGCGGACCCCGCGAGTTTGACCCACAAAACCCGCGGATTGCGCGGGGTGGGCTTTTATAGACTATACCACTAAATTTTTATGAAAATGGTGGTCCAAACCCGCGCGGGTGACAGGGTCCGTGGGCTGGCCCATGAACTTTCACCCGTATACCCATCCCTACCAACAATAGTTATGATAAATATTAAATACCAGTAAATAAGCATAACAAAATCAGTAACTAAAAAAATATGCATATACATACACAAATAGAACCTAAAATACATGTACCTTATTCCACGAGTTTGGCCTCAAGAACAAATTGGGCACGCTTCCATTATATTCCTTGTGTACAAATCCAAGTGGACCTGAACAAGACGCAAATAGAATAAACATCTAATACCAATTCCATTGAATTAAACAGTTGTTTAAGTTAGTTCTTCAAATTAAGAGCCTTGAAAATATCATTAGAAGAAATATGTTCACATAGCATCTAAAAATAAAACCTAGAATGTTTAATTACTAAACCAAGTAATTTTTTAAGTGAGGAGGAAAAGGCTGAATACTAATTTTAATCCTTTTAAGTTTGGAGAATTTTTTGTTTTGGTCAAGTTTAAAATATCTTAAATTGATCATTTATGCCTTCAAAGTATCATAGTTCTTTAAATATTTTTTATTAAAAAATATATCATTTGTATCATTTTATGTTTTTAAAATATAAATTTTTTCACTCTTAAATATACATAATAACGATTTTAAGTTATTAAAATTTTAAATTAATAATTTTAAAATTTAAATCACAAATATAAAATTAATTTTTTTTAACAAAATACTATTTAAAAGATTAAAATATGACATTTAAAATACGTAAATAATCAAATTGAAATATTTTAGACTTAAAGAATCAAAATGAAAAAATCTTCAAACTTTTATAAAACTATAAAGGATATTTAACCAAATGAAAATAAGTTAAAAATTGAACTTCGATTTTATTATTAGAGTAACAATTACATAACTATAAATGACTAGAATTTTTTAATTTAAAGAACTAAAGTAAAAAAGTTTCCAAACTTAAAGAAGACTAGAAATGACATTTAAATAAATGAAAATAAGTTAAAAATTCAACTTAGATTTTATAATTAGAATAAAAATTACATAGTATTTTTACATGTTGTATGTCAACAAGAGACTCATTAAAACAAAGTTAAGAACCCAAATCAAATTTGTGCTTAGATATAAATAGATTTTGCAAATAATAATAATAAAAAGACATGGACAGGTCCACATATAACAGATTTTCCAAACCAAACCCATGGAACCGGATGAAAGCCCAAGATGTAGGATACAACTCAAAAACAAGGTAGTTGCTATTCACACTTCCCTTTATTAATTTATTTCTTTTTACCATTTCGGAAAACTATCTGGCACGTATTTTTAGATAAACAGTGATAAGTATATTACAAGTAGTATTTTTGAAATGTAAATATTTATATTAAGAAAACTAGTATTCATAATGTGCAAAAAGAAAAAAATATTATGAAATTAAAAAAATTCAGTTTTTATGATGTAATTTTTTATATTATAAAAAATAATTTATATAATATACGTACATTTTATATTAAAAGAATTGATTTTTCATGACATCAGTGAAAGGTTGAGATAACATCATATAAAGATCGTGGGAGAGAGGAGGGGTTGAAGATGAGAGAAAAAAAAGGAGGGCGAAGATGGGAGAAAATATGAGATTTTTGAAAATAACAAAAAAAATAGCAAGGAATGTGAGTGTGTGATAATGATTTCTTTAAAATATGGTTAGGTTTCAAAAATGGTGTTTACATCCATTACTAGATGGTATCCTTACGTTTACGTATTAACTAATGGATATTTAATTTATATGAAAATGACATGGTGTCATCCATTGAAGAATGACACAATTTACCTTCAAAGAAACATGTTCCACACAGCAAAACGTTCCACCTATTGATTTTAGTTCTTATTATTTTATTTATTTTTATCTTTAAAGGTTTGATATCTCTCAATAATATTCTTTTGTATAGATAAAAACTATTTTATTTCTATAGAACTCCCACTTGGGCAACACTCTTGTGTACACACAAGTTTTGGAATCTTAAAATTCCAGTCATGAAACGGTTTTATTTAAATCTAGACACAATGAACAAAACCACAACACCAAAGAACAAAATTGATTGGTGTAGTTGTATATTTAGAAAATCCTTTTGAAACAAACTGCATTTGAAATATGGATCTCCCTCCGTGACAAATTTATCAACGAATAAAATCTATCCAGTGACTTAATTTGTTTATTATTACAAAGGTGTATTAGATATCCACCTACTATACATAGCCATACATTCTTCAGGTTTGTACTCCGGAGCTGTGTGACCTCCTCCCTGCAACATCAGTTAAATAAACATAATAATAATCAAATAAAGAACTAGCAATGAGCCAAAGATTGCCAAATATTGGCATATACCTCATTCTCAGTGCATGATTGTTACCGTTTTAAGAAAACTAATTCCAGACTAGGAACGGGATGAAATTGAGTTCATTTAAGTAGATAAATGACTTAAAGAAAAACATTTATTCTCCTTCTATTATTTATATCTATAGTTTTTTTTTTTATTGGTGTATCTCTTTCACATTTAAGAAAAGTTTGGAATCTTAATTTACTAATAGGTAGAATATTAGACAATCTGAAATTTTCTTGAATGATAAAATTTACTAGTCAAAGAAAGAGTATTTTATAAAAATTTATTGAATTATGAATTAAATTAAGTGTTAAAGGAATGTACAGAGATCTATCTACAAGATTTTTTTGTGTTGGGGTCTACAATGAAATAATCCAATAATTTTTCACTTCTTTACCCGTATAATTTATTTCATTATGCTAAACGGTTACTTTATTAGTCAAAAACTTATTTTTATTAATTCTCAAATTCAAGAATTTGTCTATAACTTAAGTGACACGACTAAACTTTTTCTATTCTTATACTGGTCTTTTTCAATCTAGACTACGGGTATGGTCATAAACCACAATAATCAAAAGTGCTTATTAATAAAAATTTTAGGCCAAACTAGGTGGACTCAACCATTCAATTTACTTTGTCTAATTCCTCTGTCTTGAATATACTTATAAAGGGGAATCTATGTGAACCCAACCCACAAATGCAATAAAGAGAATAAGAGACTTACCTTCACAGTTGCAAATGTCATACGATTGGAGTAAGTCCTTGTGTATCTACACATACAAAAACAAATATTAAGTACACCATTTAATTATCTTTTTAGATAAAATAAGCTTGGCTGTTATATAACTAAAGTTAGGGGAATACTATACCCTGCAACTTGGCCATCATTTGTATGCCATTGTCTCCAATCATCCACAATGGAGTAGTTTAAAGCTCTTATCCATGCTTGTGTTGCCAAAAAAGGAACTACTAAGTCGTGATCTCCACTGTTAGCAATATACAAAATTGATTAGCCATATGATAACAGAAGAAACAAAATTCAAATAATTAGTTCATCCGTGTTACCTTATTCACTATATTCGCATAGAGAGAAAGAATAATGACCTGTATATCAGTGAACGATAGCCTTTTCTACTGAGATTAATATGATACTCATAGCTGCTTGGGATGTCCCTGTTGTTAGGTACATTGAAGCTACAACGATGCCATTTTCCTATTCTGCCCTGCACCACATGCATGCAAGCTTTATGTTACATACAGTTGTACTGCTAATTACGTGATAAA
Source organism: Hylodesmum podocarpum (assembly GCA_026586105.1). NCBI lineage: Eukaryota > Viridiplantae > Streptophyta > Magnoliopsida > Fabales > Fabaceae > Hylodesmum > Hylodesmum podocarpum. The sequence goes on along the minus strand of JALJEV010000424.1, from coordinate 4,370,366 downwards.
ATAATTACCAAAGAAAATTGCGTGACAAAAATTACTGTCACTTGCATGAACTAGACCTTACGGATATGCAGTGCACTCTGAACATTATCATCATTGGCCCAATAACCGCAGAGGAAGTTTACATAACTCTAATGATGGAGAGGAAACAAACACCAAGTTAACGCAAATATTTGGAGAATTTGGCTGTAAATGCAACTAAAAGATGACTGCATTGTTACTTTACAAATGGTATATGAAGCAATATATGAAGAACTGATACTTCAATTAACTTCACATATATCTGAATTTGATATGTATAAGATACCGATACTCTTGGATACTAAAGGGTGTATATCTGTGAAGTATCCAATGACCCAAGCCTTCAAAAAAATTATATAAATCCAAGCATGTATAATATGTATAGAAACATTGAAGCAATGTTTTTTTAATGAATTTAAGAAAGGAAACATACTTGTATTTGTGCATCATAGGAAACGAGTCATGAAGATTACCCGACAGTTTAAGGATGGCAATTTGAGATGAGTATCTAAGAGCTTCTTCCTAGGATATTTCTTAATCAGGTATCTCCTCAGAGATGTTTCGGTATCAAGCCACTCACATGACGGTTCCAAAATATGGGCTGTCTCAAGACCAGATGTAGCCTGAAGCAATGGAACACTGAGTGACTTTGTGATTGCCTATTTGACTAGAAGTTATACTAACGAAAATTTGCCAAGTGACAGAAATGCATACCTCATGAAACGACTGGAGATCTCTAGAACAGAATTCATTTCTAGTGTCTACATTCATGTACTCGCCTTTACAGTTTTCTTGCAGTGACTAATCATTGAGATAAGAGAGATCCCTTAGCGTTTAAGAATGACTATTTATGAGTTGTTAAGAATTTACCTGGTATAGTTCATCAGAAATAAGTGCCATTCCATGAGCAAAGGGGATTTGGTAGTTGTTTTCCCTTCTAGTTGTTGTTGGATTCCCCAGCAGATATCCCTAAAGGAAAGGACATTTTATAATCAATTTGGATTCTTCCTTTGAATCCCTCACACATACACTAGAAAAAAAGTGCATTCTTTAGTCTTAACATAGAAGAGATGCTTGAAGATGCGAACCTGTAGATTGATCCATGGTTGGATCCCTTTTTCATTTGCTGAAAACAAGGGAATTTGAATAAAATAGAACTTTCAATACAGTTATAGCAACCTATAATAAACCAATGACACTGGTGGGAATATGTACATATCAATCCTCACCAAACAGTCTATTGGGCGATAGCTTCTACATATGTTTATAGTTCCATTTTTTTTACCTTGTGAAATTTCTTGAGCAATTACTGGAATAGGAATGCCAGAGTACGAATCACCTCCAAGGTATACTTCATTTGACAAAAACTTTGGATGATCAATCAACCACTGCAAACATTTGAGCATGATTGTCACAGATTAATTTTGCCTCAAATTTAGCCACAAACAAAACTAAAAACAATAAAATTTGGAGGATTACCTTCCTAAGAAATTGATGGACTTGGTGAACAAGCTTCCAATCGCTCCGTTGAGCAGCAGACTCTGTCTTGGCATAAGTGAAGCCTGTGAAAACTGGCAAGTCTACAAATATAATGCTACTAACCTACCAACAATAGTTATGATAAATATTAAATACCAATAAATAAGCATAACAGAATAAGTAAATAAAAAAATTTATTCATATATGAAAAGATCTCATTAAATAACTATAATTAAAGCTAAAATATCTATTTGAGGCAACAAAATAGTGGATGCATACAGGGAAGCACCTTTGTCCATGATTGTTGCCTCAGAACCAAATTAGGCAAGCTCCCATTGTATTCCTCATATGTAAATGCAAGTGGACCTGCAACATGTTAACAGACTAAACATCCAAGTTGGTTCTAAAAGTTAACAACATTGAAGATAACATTGGAGCATCTGCATTCCTGTATAATTCTTATACAAGCAACTATAATCAAGAATGCTTAACTATTAAAAAAGTAATTTTTTTTAAGTCAAAATGAGAATTCTTGTGTGAACTAAAATCATATTCTTATATGTTAGATGTGACAATAAGGGATTCACTTATAGAGATAAGAATTAAAATCAAATTCATGGTTTGAGATGCTCTATTTAGGAACATAGTGAGTATGGTGAAGAAGTAAAGTAAAAATTGGAAAAGAGTGTTGGTAGTACCAATTTCAAGGACAAGCCCAGATAAGGCTGAGCAACCAGGGCCACCAGTGAGCCAAAGCATGAGAGGATCATCTTTTGGGTTGTTCTCTGACTCAATGAAATAATAAAAGGCCTGCACTTCCTCTCCTTCACCCACTCCCACATACCTTTATTTTCAACAAATTTTTATATATGGATGTAACATGAAATGATTTTAATCTTACAAATTAAAATGTAAAAGCATAAGGTTGATAGTTGAGTGTAACTGACCCGGTTTCAAGAGTAAAAGGAAGAGGTCCATGGAATCCAGGAAGGAACTTAACTATGGAACCACAATAAGCAAGTTGAAAGGAAATATGTGATAACACAATAAACGAAAGTAGAATCCCATGACAAACAAAATCACAACTAGTGCTGTAACTTGAACTAAACTTCCTCATTTTTAGTGGTATCTATCTCCCTTCACCCTCTCTTTATCTGAAAGTTTTGCATGGTTTCTATTTTAATTAGAGCCTCTTATTTTAGTTGATCATCATCAGAATTGACAAAAACTCTGTTCCTTTTTAGGATTTCATACGTAACATTATTCTCCCTCAACTCATCTATGAAAAAAAACAGATGAGAAAATAACTACATTTAATTACTTTTCTTAACTTATATAAAAAATTAATATGTTTATTAAATTGTTACAGTCGATATCATTATTAGCGTCGTATGATAAACTTTTCATTTGATAACAAGTTGAATACGCAACCACGAAATTAGCGTCGATGAAACCTTAGATTTTGTATTAATGTATTATCAATCGTAGTGCTTATAGTCTGCAGACTACGTGGTTATGATAATAACATCAAAATCATCTAAGGAGAGAAAATATGGATTGATATTAACGATATCTTTCCACTGTTTTTATTTCTAAAATAAGACTAATTAATCAAAACTTTGTTTTATGCATCACTTCCAGACAATGTGCTGACACATTTTGTTTGAATTTTTTTGTCAATTTTTATGTTGAGAATATGATTACGCATTTTATTCGGTTGATATGTTAAAGACACTATATGTCATCGCACGCAAGAGCATCTGATGATGCCTGCTGAACTTTCCAGAGAACTTTCACAATTCTAGATTATCCTGAAAATAACAGATTTGGATGCATTAGTTTATTTTCATGTTATCAAAATTTATTATAAAATTAATAAGTTTAAATATATTTTTAATTCATGTAATTTAAATTTTTTAATTTTAGGTTCGTAAAATTTTTTATTCCATTCTTAATACTGTTTTGTAATTTTCATTTTCCGTTTCTGTATTTTTCTTTTTTCCTTATAATTTATTTTTTATATTTATTCTTTGTAAATTATTTTATTTTAACTTTCATTCTTATAAAAATATTTTAGAAAATTTAAATATGAAAAATAAATAATTTATAGTAACTAAATATAAAAATTATAAAAATGAAAATAAAATACAAAAAATAACTTAAATGTTACGAAAATTAGAGATTATAAAATAAGAAAATAAAATTAGAAAAACTAAAAAATAAATTGAATATATATTAAGCGAAAATATTATATTGAAATTTGAAAATATTGAATCCTAGAAGGATGTCGCAAGTAATATATTTAATATTTTATTTTCATGCAAATTACGTGTTTACGGTGATCTATTTTTTTTTTTTTAAACGAGAGTGTAACATTGATAATTTATATTTTTATATACTATGAAGATCAAATTATATATATAAATTTTTATCCATGCTTCTTTTTATGATTTAATCTTTATAATATATTTATTAATATATGTTAAGTATATAAATTTTTCATTTTTGAATAATAAAAAAGAAAATGATGAAATAATGAAAGGGGGGAAATAGGTGTGTACTGTGTTCAATTTAAAATAATATAGAAAGAGATAATAGATTTGATCATTTTAGTTTATTAAATATATTAAAAAATTATAATAAATTATAAATTATAAAGAATAAAATATTTTATAAAAATAAATATGTAACTTAATTAATTTTTAAAGTTTACTAAACATAATGTAGATTAAATAAGTAAAATTATTCAATAAAAATTGGAGAAAACATAGTTATTACAATGGGACTCCCCAATATTAATAATTATAAATAATCAATTATTAAAGTTTTTTTAAAAAATATGTTTAGATTTAAATAATTTAATAGTTAAATGAAATATTCCACACTCAGTTTATCATAATTATTGTTGGTCTCTATGCATAATCAAGAGGGGGTGAATGAATTCTGATTTTCTTTTATAGTTTTATCATCTAATTCACTTCTCTTCTTATTTACTGTCGATCTTAAGTTTGTCGATTTTACAACTTTAAAGATCAATATTAATTTAGAGTAATACCAGCAAAATGATATAGGAAGTAAATAAACTTTTCTTTTTCAAACTCTTTTGAATCAGCACAAATAAAAATTGTATTAAAAATATGATTCAACAAAAATAAAAGAGTTCAAGGTAGAGAGATTTGCACAGAGAATTATACTGGTTCGGCGTTCGGCCTACATCCAGTCTCAATACATCAACTGATGTGATTGATATTCCACTATCAACAATTTTGATCCCTTATGTCAATTACAATCACACTGCACAAACACAAAACGAAATCAAAATTTCTCAAGAACCTTTCTCCCTAATTCTTGAGGCCTTCAAGAATCAGTCTTGAGAATCCTTTCTCAAGTTCCTAAAACTCTTTTTCCAGATAATACCTTTCTCTAAGAGTTTGAACAATTCCAATTCAAAAGGAAAATTTAAAATTAGAAATGAGTACACCTGTTGTACAAGAACTTATCAACTTGTAATCCAAACCTTCATGCCTTCACACACAATTCATCTCTTGAGAAAAATCTTTTGAATTCTTAGAGAAGAGAGTTAAGAACACAATGTTCTTCTAAACTTGTTTTGCACTCTCCTTTTCTTTCTTGTAAAATCAAAGATTACTCTCTCTTGAAAAGATCCAAGAAGGTGTTTATATAAAACATTTTGAAAAAACATTTGAGATGAATTCTGGTGTGGGTAATCGATTACTATAGAGAGGTAATCGATTACTCCAGAGAGTTTTAAGTTTCCTCTGTTTCTCAAGTACGAGGTAATCGATTACGGATATGGGGTAATTGATTACTCTAGAGAGTTTTTGGTTTCCCAATTTTCAGTCACTGTTGGTAGTCGATTACTTTAAAATGGTAATCGATTACTTTAGTTAAACCAGTTTAAAAACTATCAAACTAAGTGTTTTATCACTTAAGCTTGATTTTTCTCTTTTCCAAAATAAAATGTGGGTTCCCAAAATCACTTAGCTTGAATCCTAGAGCAGATTCAAACTCTCTATGAAGCATAACAAATTAAAGCACATACTCAAAGTCTATTCTAAACAATTAATACACTTGAGATCCTATTTACAAACTATTTAAGTTTCAAGATTACAAGTATATCAAAAACAAAATTAAAAGGATTCGACTTCTTCATACTTCGTGTCCAACAATTATAACATTCACTATGTTATTATTATTATCAGAGTGTCATGATCACTATATTTATCATATTCCTATATCTATCACAAATGTCATAATTATTATGACTATGTTACCACATTTGTTGTTGTCACTATCTCTACTGACGGTGGTGGTAACATAATCATAATAGTGGTAGTAGATGTGACTATCATAGTGATTATAATATGTATTATGTGGTGATGGTAGTGGTAACAACGTTAATGATAGTGATATAATCATGGTGATAGTAACGGTGTTTGGTGTACAGTTATGATGACAATAATAACTACCCGAGATAATAATATTGAAAGTTATATATAATAGTGGTGGTGACATCAGCGATAATAATAATGATATGGTGGTAGTGGTAATGAGTGTAATGATCATAGTAATAGTAGTCGTGTGACAAACGTAATGACATAAATGAATATTGCAATGGTCACAAATTAAAATATGAGAGATATATTATATTTTTTTAATCATATCTTCTTAAAAATATTATACTTAATCATTTAATATTAAAAGATAAAGAAAAAGAGAAATGTAAACTTCACATGTATTATAAATATATTACAATCACCATATTAAGTTGGTCCTTTAGTAATTAATTTTTAAAAATATTTATTGCTTGGATTATTATTTTTTTATAAGATTTACTCCTAAATAGCTATTTATTAATTATTAAAATAAAAATACATTAAAATTTGAAATTCCAATAATTTTAAGACATTAAAATAAATATATAAATTGTTAATATTCTCAACTAAATTATCTAATTTATTCTTTGGTACTCGGTCGGTATGTATAATTCTTACAAAATAGTTGTAAAAATTTTATTTAGAAGATTAAAGATACTATTTTGATATAGAAAATTTATCTTAAGTCAAAAAGTAAAAAAATTCCTTATTTATATTTTAATTATTATATATACTTTTTATAGAATTATTTCACACTTACCGGTACACAAAATTTTTAAAAAAATTAATTATTTTTCCTTTTCTTTTTGGTAAATTTTAATTAAGTATCCTAAAATTCTAGTTAAAGAATGGAAGTGAATTTCTAATCAAAGAATAAAACTGATCTATTATTTTAGCCCATCGAAATTAGTCATAACAAGTAAATCAAATAGTTTATTTAATAACTTATTATTTCTATCAATTTTTAATTAACTTTTTACACGTTGCTTATTTTTTCAATGTTGGCTCAAATCTTGATATGGATCCCTCTAATAAGATTGTCTTATCGGTAAATGCAACGTTAAAGCACTAAAATCATATCGAAGTTTAAAAGGAAAATAAATAATAAATGGATAATAGGAAACATTTGATCAACATTTCTCTCGTTATTTTAAAGTCTTTTAAATAATAGTATATAACAAGATAGTAAGTATTTATAGCATATTATTTTTAATATTTTTAAAATTAATAAGATAAGAAAGAGATAAGTAAGAGAATTAAATTATGTTAATTTAAATTTTCATACACTTTTTAATGAGACGAAGGTTGAGTGTGATTTATTAAACTCAATTTTAAAAAGTTAATTTAAAAACTTTAACAAAAGATTTGATTGTAAAACAATGAATCATTTAGTTAGTATATATATAAAAAAAATAGAGGCAGATATTTTGTACTATTCATCTTATTTTAAGATTAAGTTTAATTTCTTAATGGTAATTAAGATTTTAATAATTTTCTCACAGTCAATAGTATTGTTTAACTACAATCTTTTTAAGTTAATAAAATATTTTTTTACATAACTTCTTAAGACTACTAGATTCAGTATTTTTTATATACAACCTCTTTAAATCAGTAATTTAAGTTAATAAACCAATATTATTTAAAACTTAACTTCTTTAAATCTAACCACTAAGGTTTAATGATTTAAAAGAAAAGTTTGTATCTAACTTTGAATAACATCTATGCAAAGAAGAATTCTACCATAGAGAGTTGAGAAACAAAACTTTAAGAGTGTTGACTTGATTAGAGTAATCTTTAACTTTAAAATTTCAATCTCTAGCCTATATATAGATAATAAACTTGAGGTATCGGTTAGACTCAACAACTTCTAATCTGTATTCATCCATTGAAAGTGTGTATCATGTCTACATGCATTAAATGTCTCTACACGAACTGTCTCATCAGAGTTGATAACTTTATTCTTTTGACAGTTGAAGAATGTCAAAAGTATAACTTCTTTTCTACAATGGAGATTCTCGTTAGAGAAGTTTTCTTCTATCTTGGTTTGACTTGTCTTTTAAAATGAGGGGTAGGTATATACCTCATTCTTGATTTCAGCCAGACAACTCAACCTCTACCAGATAAATAATTTAATACTTAAAAGTAATCTTAACTATCCTTTGGTAAATTTTGTTGTGCTTCATTTGATGATCCTGTTTCATAGATTGATATTTTATCTAATACATCTAGTCATTGGCCTTTGTCTATCTAAAAATTGAATTTAACTTATGTATATAAAAATAATCATTTATAATAAAATTTATAAAATGAATTGTTATTATTAAAATTAAGAATTTTGATTTTTTGTTTAATCATCTCATACTTAATAGTTTATATAATGTATACAAAATAACATTAAAATGTAAATGTAAGGAAGTTTTATATTATGGAAATTATTTTTCATGAAAATTCATAAAAGTAAAAAACAAATTGTTAAGTCAAGATGATTTAACATGTTAAGTATTTTGATAATTACAAAACAGACGAAAAGGTCATCAAATGAAAGATTATGCAAGTATAAACTCAGACGAATGAGTATCCCTAATACAGACGCACAAGCATTAGGATCTCATGACGAAGAGTTCTCAAAATATTAAGCTAAGACACACAAGCAATCAGATGAAAAACCTTCAAGTGAAGACTCAAGACGAAGTCATGAAGTTCAAACTCAACATGGTTTTATAAAGATCAAATTCAAGCTTTAACTTGAAGAACTAAAGCTAAGATGCAAAGCTTGAGATGAAGAAGAAGAGCAGTAAGGATTAAGTTAAGTTCATTCGTCTATTAAAGTTTCAGCAAGTCTTTTCAGACACAGATTAACTTGCACCAATTTCAAATCAAGTCGTTACTCAGAAGCTTCTAAAGGTGGAAAGAGATTCTGAACTAAACATCTGCAACAAGAAAAGTAAAAGGTACTTTTCGGTGAAATCTCTGAGCAAATCATTCAAAGTCATGGTTTACATTGCCTTCTGCTGTGAATTCATTAAATATTCTGATTGTTCACTCTGTCATTTCTGAAGAGTCAAGAAAAAGCTATCTTCTAATATTTCGCTTTCTGTTCTGAACTTCATTTGTATACCCTACTTTACGAAGAGGACAAACTTTATCTTTTCAAAACCCTTGTAAAATCCACTGTTGTTGTGTTTTAGCCAGAGGAGGCTGCTTTTCAAAAAATACCTTGTCTTAACTTGAGGAGCTGCGTTCCCAAAAAATAGCCAAAGAATGCCGAGTTTAAAGTATATCTCTATATAATCAAAAATGACTGAATGCAAATAATACTTATAAGGGTTGTTTCACTGGACATAGTGAAAACTTAACAAATTGCTAAATAACTGAACTAATCTCTCAAGACAAACCAATGTAAATATTCTTACGTTTTATCTGCTTTCAACTTTGACTAATGAGAGATAATCTTTTTAACTTAGTTTTTATTAAAACTATTTACATCCATCTCTATTTTAAAACATCATACGAAAACTCATATCGTCTAAATTATTTTATTTAAAACAATTTAACTTCCTTTTATCTTTTACACTTACACAAATTGTCCATGTTTAAGGTAAGAATGAAGTCAATGTGAATTTATGACAACAATTGCAATAATCTATTCTCGTCAAGATAAAACTTCAAATATTAGTGGAGGTTTGTCTGCCAAAGCCACAGGCTTGAATACTTCATGCAGTAGGCATGCGACCTAAAAACTATAAGGACGTTATAGAGATATTATTGACTCAGTGTAGAGATACTTAAGCCGTCTTAGTTTCACTAAGAAGTTAATCGTCGAAGGTTATTTCCGCATAAATATTATTAAGCAGGCTAAAGTCTCATTTATTCACAGATTTAATTAACCCAATAAATTTAAATTGCTTCGAGAAAGAAAAGGAGGGCGTAAATGATTGGAACGTGGAGGGTGAACGTGAGATACAGAAAAGGAGGGTGAACAAATAAGAGAAAATAAATTAAATTTTCAAAATATAAAAAAATTGAATAACGTTAAGGGAGTTAATAAAATGAAAATAGCAATGCGTACAAATTATAGATATAAGCTTTGGGGCCAAATACTAGATACAGCAAAACACTTCACCCTCACATTAACTTTTTATTATTTAATTTTCGTTCATTTTTTCTTTTAAGTTAAACTTTCGCAATAAATACTCTTTTATATACACACGTTTGGAGATCATAAATATTATATGATGACAATAAATAAGTCTTAAATAATTGAATTTTTAATGTAATATTAATTACTATTTTTCTCGTTTGTATCTTGAATAATGCTACTTTGTTATATCGTTCTTAATAAGGAAAATCAATTATTTAGAAATGATTAGAATTTTTTAAACCAGTTACTCTCTTTCATCTATTTATTAATTTTTTTATATATAAAAAAATTAAATACACTCTAATAACGAGGGAAAGAATAATGTTGTTAGGACATTTAAATTCCAACACCAAAGCCTACATAATTGATTGGTCTAGTTGACTTTTTTTAAAAAAACAAAAAAAGAAAATGTCTTTTTTAAACAAATGGGATTTAGGATCCATATTTTTATTTGCGACATGAAAATTTTGAGAAGCAATGCATTTCAAGAACTATAGCGGATGACTTAATTTGGTTATTATCACAAAGGGGTATTAGATATCCACCTACTATACATAGCCATACATTCTTCAGGTTTGTACTGTGGAGCTGTGTGGCCCCCTCCCTGCAACATCAGTAAAATAAACATCATAATAATAATTAAATAAATAAAGAACTAGCAAAGAGCTAAAGATTGGCATATACCTCATTCTCAGTGCATGATTGTTACAGTTTTAAGAAAACTAACTCCAGATTAGGAACTGGATGAAATTGAGTTCATTTAAGTAGATAAATGACCCAAAGTGAAACATTTATTCTCCTTCCATTACTTATATCCATAGTCTTTTTTGAATTGGTGTATCTCTTTCACATTTATAAAAAAAGTTTGGAATCTTGATTTACTAATTGGTGGGATATTAGACAATATGAAATTTTCTTGAATGATAAAAGTTACTAGTCAAGAAAATAGTATTTTATGAAAAAATTTGAATATGAATTAAATTAAATGTTAAAGGAATGTACAGAGATCTATCTACAAGATTTTTGTGTTGGAGTTTATAATGAAATGATCCAATAATTTTTCACTTCTTTACCAATATAATTTATTTCTTTATGCTAAACGATTACTCTATTAGTAAAAAATTTGTTCTTATTAACTATCAAATTCAAAAATTTGTCTATAACTCAAGTGACACGATAAAGCTTTTTCTATTCTTATTCTGATCTTTTTCAATCCAGACTACATTTATGATCATAAACCACAATAATCAAAAGTGCTTATTAACAAAATTTTTAAGGAAAAACTTGGTGGACTCAACCATCCAATTTACTTTGTGTAAATAAGATCCAATAAATATGAGGCCTAATTCAACTGTCTTGAATATACTTATGAAGTGGAATCTATGTGAGCACAACCCACAAATGCAATAAAGAGAATAAGAGACTTACCTTCACAGTTGCAAATGTCATACGATTGGAGTAAGTCCTTGTGTATCTACACATACAAAAACAAATATTAAGTACATCATTTAATTATCGTTTTAGATAAAAAAATCTTGGCCATTATATAACTAAAGTTAGGGGAATACCATACCCTGCAACTTGGCCATCATTTGTATGCCATTGTCTCCAATCATCCACAATGGAGTAGTTTAAAGCTCTTATCCATGCTTGAGTTGCCAAAAAAGGAACTAATAAGTCGTGATCTCCACTGTTAGCGATATACAAAATTGATTAGCCATGTGATAACAGAAAAAACTAAATTCAAATAATTAGTTCATCCGTGTTACCTTATTCAATATATTCGCATAGAGAGAAAGAATAATGACCTGTATATAAGTGAACGATAGCCTTTTCTACTGAGATTTACATGATACTCATAGCTGCTTGGGATGTCCTTGTTGTCAGGTATATTGTAGCTACAACGATGCCATTTTCCTATACTGCCCTGCAGCACATGCATGCAGGCTTTATGTTACATACAGTTGTATTGCTAACTACGTGAGAATATAATAACCAAAAAGAAAAAAAGAAACTGCGTGACAAAAATTACTGTCACTTGCATTAACTAGACCTTATGGATATGCAGTGCACTGCGAACATTATCTTCATTGGCCCAATGACCGCAGAGGAAGTATACATAACTCTAATGGTGGAAAGGAAACAACACCAAGTTAACGCAAGAGAATTTGTCTGTAAATGCAACTAAAAGATGACTGCATTGTTACTTTACAAATGGTATATGAAGCAATATATGAAGAACCGATACTTCAATTAACTTCCATAAGATACCGATACTCTTGGATACTAAAGGGTGTATATCTGTGAAGTATCCAATTACCCAAGCCTTCAAAAAAAATATATAAATCCAAGTATGTATAATATATATAGAAACATTGAAGCAATGTTTTTTTAATGAATTTAAGAAAGGAAACATAATTGTATTTGTGAATCATAGGAATCAAGGCATGAAGATTACCCGACAGTTTAAGGATGGCAATTTGAGATGAGTATCTAAGAGCTTCATCCTAGAATATTTCTTAATTAGGGATCTCCTCGAAGATGTTTCGGTATCAAGCCACTCACATGACGGTTCCAAAATATGGGCTGGCTCAAGTCCTGATGTAGCCTGAAGAAATGGAACAATGATCGACTTTGTGATTGCCTATTTGACTAGAAGTTATACTAAAGAAAATCTGACAAGGGACAGAAATGCATACCTCATCAAATGACTGGAGATCTCTAGAACATAATTCATTTCTAGTGTCTACATTCATGTACTCGCCTTTACAATTTTCTTGCAGTGACTAATCATTGAAATAAGAGAGATCCCTTAGCGTTTAAGAATGGTTATTGATGAGTTGTTGTTAAGAATTTACCTGGTATAGTTCAGCAGAAATAAGTGCCATTCCATAAGCAAAGGGTATTCTGTAGTTGTTTTCCCTTTTAGTTGTTGTTGGGTTCCCCAGCAGATATCCCTAGAGGAAAGGACATTTTATAATCAATTTGGATTCTTCCTTTAACTCCCCCACACATACACTAGAAAAAAAGTACATTCTTTAGTCTTAACATAGAAGAGATGCTTGAAGATGCGAACCTGTAGATTTATCCATGGTTGGATCCCTTTTTCATTTGCTGAAAACAAGGTAATTTGACAAAAATAGAACTTTCAACACAGTTATAGCAACCTATAGTAACCCAATGACACTGGTGGGACGTGGGAATATATGGTGTCACTGGGCGATAGCTTCTACGTATGTTTTTAGTTCCTATTTTTTTACCTTGTGAAATTTCTTGAGCAATTACTGGAATAGGAATGCCAGAGTATGAATCACCTCCAAGGTAAACTTCATTTGACAAAAAATTTGGATGATCAATTAACCACTACAAACATTTGAGCATGATTGTCACAGGTTAATTTAGCCACAAACAAAACTAAAAATAAAGAAAAAAGGTGATGATTGTGAAATAAAAATAATAAAATTTGGAGGATTACCTTCCTAAGAAATTGATGGACTTGGTGAACAAGCTTCCAATCGCTCCGTTGAGCAGCAGACTCTGTCTTGGCATAAGTGAAGCCTGTGAAAACTGGCAAGTCTACAAATATAATGCTACTAACCTACCAACAATAGTTATGATAAATATTAAATACCAATAAATAAGCATAACAGAATAAGTAAATAAAAAAATTTATTCATATATGAAAAGATCTCATTAAATAACTATAATTAAAGCTAAAATATCTATTTGAGGCAACAAAATAGTGGATGCATACAGGGAAGCACCTTTGTCCATGATTGTTGCCTCAGAACCAAATTAGGCAAGCTCCCATTGTATTCCTCATATGTAAATGCAAGTGGACCTGCAACATGTTAACAGACTAAACATCCAAGACCAGAGTTGGTTCTCAAAGTTAACAACATTGAAGATGCATCTGTATTCCTGTATAATTCTTATATAAGCAACTAAAATCAAGAATGCTTAGCTATTAAAAAAGTAAATTTTTTTAAGCCAAAATGAGAATTCTTGTGTGAACTAGAATCAAATTCTATGTTAGATGTGCCATTTAGGGATTCACTTAGAGAGATAAGAATTCAAAACAAATTCGTTGTTTGAGATGCTCTATGTAGGAACATATTAAGTATGGTGAAGAAGTAAAGTAAAAATTGGAAAAGTGTGTTGGTATTACCAATTTCAAAGGCAAGACCAGATATGGCTGAACAACCAGGACCACCAGTGAGCCAAAGCATGAGAGGATCATCCTCTGGGTTGTTCTCTGACTCAATGAAATAATAAAAGGCCTGCACTTCCTCTCCTTCCCCCACTCCCACATACCTTTATTTTCAACATATTTTTATACATGGATGTAACATGAAATGATTTCAATCTTATAAATTAGAATCTGAAATCATAAGGTTGATAGTTGAGTGTAACTGACCCGGTTTCAAGAATAAAAGGAAGAGGTCCGTGGAATCCAGGAAGGAACTTAACTATGGAACCACAATATGCAAGTTGAAAGGAAATATGTGATAACAGAAGAAACGGAAGTAGAATCCCATGACAAACGAAATCACAACTAGTGCTGTAACTTGAACTAAACTTCCCCATTTTTAGTGGCATCTCCTTTCACCCTCTATCTTAAAGTTTTGCATAGTTTCTAAGGTTTTTACTATTAGTGATATCTTTCCCGGTTACAAGAACAAAAGGAAGGGCTCCCTCAAATGAACATATAGCATGTGCATGGTTATTATTTCATCTGAAGTTTCTTCTTTTAGTTTTTATTCTTATCAGAATTGACAGAGACAATTATTTCTTTTATTAAATTGCGCACGGTGATATAAGTCATGTCATATGATCGACCTCGAATGTCGATGATGATAAATTCGACACATGTTCCGCAACCGTGCTTTGGTTACATGCACTACCAAGTCGTGTCCATGCTGCTAACCATGTTTGTTTGATCTCAAATTGTAAAATTGATTTTTAATTTTAAATTAATTTATTATAAAGTTTAAAATATTTGATGTTATGGTGAAAAAAGTTCAGAATTATAATTGGTTTAAAATTAATTTAAATTAAAGTAATTTTAAATAGTTCTTATTAATTAATAATTTATGTTGAATTATATTATGTTTATTAAAATATATTTTAAAAATAATTTTAATTGAAATCAATATTACAAAATTAATATCATTCATTATTAATTTTTCTAGACAGTCATCGATAGATATAATGTGTAGAAAACATTTAAAGGAAAAAAATGCATTGAAAACTTTTTTGGTGAGAAAATTAATCATAGATATTACCAAGATTTTTTCACTGATTTTTAGGTCTAAAACACATATTTCTGATAATGATAACTTTGTTGGGTCGGATAGAAAATATGATAAATTAAAAGAAAATAAATAAAAAGTAGTAAAATTATTTTCTTTCCGTTAAGAAGAACGATGAGTGTATGATAATTTGAGTAATTTTTATAAATAAATTTTTAAAGAAATTATCTATTTATAATACTAAAACAATATTAAATTATTAAATTATTTTTTAAAAAATACAATATTAATATTTTTTATATTTTTTCATAATTTATTATAATTATTATGAAAAATAATTAAATATATAAAAAAATAGTAATTTTTTTAATATGTCTTCAGTTATATCAAACTATAAAAATAATCGCTTTCTTTATATTTTATTAGCCTTTTCTCTTTTCTCTAACCCTACAGACTACCTGGCCTCAAAACTCTGTTTTATGGATGGAAACAACAAGTTGTGTTTGTTTTTTTATAATCAGGGATGGTACCTGACCAGAAAAATTACATGCAATCTACTGTGGAAGTTTTCAAGCATTCGTATATACAGTAAATTTATTATTTTTCATAATAAAATCTCTAAATATTACACAAATTTATTTTAAAACTCTTACAAAATCTTTAAACTTATATTTTATATATGGTTATGCATTTTATTGCGTTGAGATTTGGAAAATAAAATGTTAATGCCTTATCTCATGCAATGATAAAATGCATGTAATTCAAAGGAGCATTTTTCTTCAAATCCTGGATGGGTAATCACTTGTAGGAATGACATAACGAGTCTTCGGGTTTCTTTTTTAATCAAAATTAGTAATTTTAAATTCTTGGACAAATCTTGTTATTTATTGTTAACTTTGGTCCTTTGCAGAAAGTTTTTAAAATTCTTTATTGCTTGGATTTTTTATTTTTTTTTTAAAGAGTACCCACAAGTAGATGTGTGCATTAATTAATTAGATAAAAATTTATTAAAAAATTGAAATCGCAATAGATTTTAAGATAATAGTTAAAAAAGTATACAAATCGTTTGATAAATTCAATAATACCCACTAAATTCCTTATTTCTCAAGAAGTAGTTATTTAGAGGATCAAATGTAGAATTTGAAGAACGTTGATTCTCTTTCATTTTTAATTATTCTATTTTTCTTTTTTTGACACGAATGTTAATTGAAATCCTACGATTCTAGTTAGAAAATGAAAATACCTTATTGTTTTGGCACATAAAAAAAGAATTAACGTGAGTAAATCAAGTTAGTTCTTTATAATAATTTTAATATTCTGTGATTGATTTTTAATGAACTTTTGATAGGTTCCGTAGTGGCTTTTGCTTACTAAATATTTATATTACGAGTAAACTTATAGAAAATCTATTTTCACTAGGATTCTACCTGTGAAATTTGATAAGGAACCTCATTAACTCAGTATCTCTGGAACATATTACGATTGTGGTGTTACTTTTATGTACTCTCCTATCTATAGTTCATAAAAAATAATTAAGTTGCATTCCATGAGTAAAGGGATTTTTTATAGTTTACATCCTTTCCAATTGTTACTGGATTAAAGAGAAGATTTCATTATCAATCTGGAATTCGTTATATAATACCATGAAAGTTTCACTGATTAGTGGAATACCTCACCAATGAACAAAATTGGTCCTTGGATATAGAGAGGGGTTTCTTTGATTTTGTTTTAGAATATTTCTCATATGAGTTGTTAGTGAGATTATTATATAATCAAAATCCGTATACATTATTTCAATTCTTCTGAACTCATTAGTACAAACTCATATTTATCCCTTATATAACTATATAAATCCTCTTATTTTTTCTAGATTTCCATTCAACAAATAATTTATAAGAACCTCTTGTTTTGTATCAACGCACATCTTTGGCAATTGACATTTGCTCCAAGGGTGCTGTACTTAACTATTCAAATATCAGTTTAGATTGAACATTTTATATATTTTTGTTTGGTATTGCAGTCTGTTTGATCAAACTAATCCAATATTTGTGTTTAATAAATAACATTAACTTATTACTTGAGATGTGGTTAAGCAGTGATCACTTATAGTTTTCTGTATCAAAATATAATCTAAAACAAACATATCAATACATTCATACTAATATTTGTTAGCAATTATTTTGAAATATCAAAGTATAATAAATACAACCTTAAAATACTAAATTAAAATTTTTAAAATATTATATACCAAAATATAATATACAAAAAGACATTTAGCCAAAAACAAAAACATAAAGAAAACAATTAAACCTAACCACCCCTGATTTTGTCATTTGAAAATAATTTATATCTTATTGTGTGTTTATCTAGTGCACTCATAAATATCAGTTAAGATTAAAATTTATCATGTCATTCTTATTCTAACGCTCTTATCTTGCTCCCATGTCTTGTGATCTAAAGTGAGCAAATATTGTACGGATATTTATATTGCCTTCCATGAAAAGGAAAAACTTTTTTATATTGATAAAAAAAAGTAAAAATTTACAAAGAATAGATATAACATTTAACAAGGAAAAACTTTTTTATATAGATATAACATTTATATTCCTTTTATATTAAAATTATTTTATGTCTAGTATTTATAATAAAAAAAAACTATAGCAAACAAAGACATAGGATATACCATATAAATAACAACAATAGAATTAACATTGCAACAGACGATCCAAATATATATATATATATCATCTCCCAATTATAATTAATATTTAAGAATAAAAAAGAAAATGTACAAAAAATTAAAATCAGGACAAATTACCCTAGGCAAAAGATACACAAAAAAAATATGAAAAACATATATAAAGCCATAAATAATTAAAAAAAAAAGACAAGAATAACAATTAGTAATCAAATAAAAAAAGATAAAAAGAAAAAGAAAAGCAATTGTAATTAACAGAAAAATAACACACATGTTTACTTACTAAAAGTATAAGCTAGTAGGAAATAAAGTGAAAAGTGGAATAGAGATACTAGAAAGCGCACAAATCCCAACAACTAAAGTTGCACAAGGCAATTGATTTGTCTAATTGAATATTTAAAAGATCTTGTGGGAATAAACCCTATATATGATGCACGCTTTTATTTAGAACATAGATCTCCATTTTGCTATCTTTAGAAAGATACAGAGCATTTTGATTTGATTCTTATAAAGGTCTATTAGATATCCACCGGCTGAACATGGCAAAACATTCTTCTTGTTTATTCTCCTGAGCTATGTGTCCTCCTCCCTGAAAGTAAATTAGTAAAACACACTCTAAAGATTAACATATACCTCATTCTTAGTCTTAATGCATCATTTTTACAGTTTAACACGAAAAATTTCCCCGCTCAATCTAGACTCTAGAGTTTATGAACCACAATAATCAACAAGTTCTTATTATTAAATTTTATAGATTAAATTACACTTTGCTCTCATGAGGTTTTGTAAAAATACACCAAACTCACTTTATTTTTTAACATTTATATCAACCACCCTTATAGAGACATGAAGTAATCTTTTCAAATAATTGAGTGAGTTCAGTGTGATATATAATGTACATCAGTGTAATGTTTTTTAAACATTTTACTCTAAACTCTTAGGTAAAACTTGTCTATCAATGTAGGTGGACTCAACCATTCAAAATTACTCAGTGCACATAAGATCAAATAAATCTTAGGCCAAATTCACCTATCTCAAAATACTCTTTAAAGTGGAATTTGTGTAAACCCACAAGTGCAACAAAGAAAACAGAAGACTTACTTTCACGGTTGCAAATGTCATATGATTGGAGTAAGTCCTTGTGTATCTACTTGCAGAAAAATAAATATTATGTACACAATTATTAGATTATTAGATGAATTCAGGCAGGTTATTATATAACTACAGGTAGGGGATACTGTACCCTGCAACTTGGCCATTTGTATGCCATTGTCTCCAATCATCCACAATGGAGTAGTTTAAAGCTCTTATCCATGCTTGAGTTGACAAAAAAGAAATTCCTCGGTCGTGATCTCCACTGTTAGACATACACAAAATTTATTTATCATGTGAAATTCAAATAATTAGTTCATTTATGTAACCTTATTCAGCATATGAGCATGGAGAGAAAGAATATTGACCTGTATATCAGTGAACGAATCCCTTTTCTACTGAGATTTACATGATACTCATAGCTGCTTGGGATGTCCTCGTTGTTAGGTATATTGTAGCTACAACGATGCCATTTTTCTATAGTTCCCTGCAACACATGATGCAGCCAAGCATTATGTTATATAGTTGCATTGCTAATCTGTATGAAAACCATTGTCACTCTTGTCAACTACACCTTCCGGATATGCAGTGCACTGCGAACATTATCATCGTTGGCCCAAATAGGGCATAAGAAGTTTGGATAATTCTAACAATGGAGGAAAGGAAATAAACATCAAGTTAACACAAATATATGGATTTTGGAGAATTTTGCTGCAAATGCTTGCAACTAAGAGATGAAAAAACAAATGGCATATGAAACAAGAAATGAATGAATGTTTTACACTGCAGCTAACGGGTGGCAATTTGAGATGAGTATTTAGGAAATTCTTGGATGAATATTTCTTAATTACTGATCTCCTATAAGATGTTTCGGTATCAAGCGACTCACAAAGCGGCTCCAAAGTATGACCTAAATTAAGTCCTGATACAAGCTGTGGCAACGGTAAAATGATTGATTTTAGAGATTATAGTAATGAAAAATTGACAAGGGACACACAGAAAAATGCATACCTCATCATATGTTTGCAGATCTCTAGCACACAATTCATTTGTGGTGTCAACATGTACGTACTCTCCTTTACAATTTTTTTGTAGTGACTAAATAACAGAGATCCATTAGCATTTGCTTTGGCTTCTACAATACAACTTTTAAGAATAGCCATTGATGAGTTATTCTGAAATTACCGCGTAAAGTTCATCAGAAATAAGTGCCATTCCAAGAGAAAAAGGGATTTCGTAGTTTTTTTCGGTTCGAGTTGTCACTGGATTCCCCAGCAGGTATCCCTGAAGAAAAGAACATTACATAATCCAAAATATATTAAAAGAACATTTTAATATATTTTTCAAGTGTTATCTATTTTTTCTAATAAATTAAAAAATGTAAATATATATGTTATATAAAAATTATTTCACTAGTTTTTGCATGCAGACCATAATCCAAAACTTCATGGCTTTAATCTATCATTCTAAATAAGTAACAAATGAAAAATAAAAGTTTTGAATCCTACACTTCCAATTTTTCTCATCACGACAATGCCAGACACACAATTTTTTCTTTAACTCTTCCCAAACATTCATTATAATTAAATTAAAGAGTTACTTTAAAAGACAAACCTGGAGATTTATCCATGGTTGAACCCCTTTTTCATTTCCTAAAAAAATAGAACTTGTCAGTAATCAAACTTACAACATAGTTATAGCAACCAATAATTACCCAATGATGCTGCTGGGATTATATGGCGCGCGTATCAATAGTCACGAAACAGTGAAGTGAGCATTAGCTTCTACATATGTTTGTAATTCAAACTTTGTTGTACACATTGAACCATATATATACACAAGTGTTTTACCTAGTGAAATTTCTTGAACAATTGCTGGAAGAGTAATGCCAGAGTATGAATCACCACCAATGTAAACTTCATTTCTCAAAAATTTTGGATGATTAATCAACCACTACAAACATTGTCAGTTGTCACAGTTTAATTGAGTAGCAGATTTAACAGAAAGCAGAACTAGAAACAAGAAAAAGATGCAGATTGTGAAATAATAGTAATAAAATATGAATGAGTACCTTCCTAAGGAATTCATGGGCTTGGTGCACCGTATTCCAGTCACTTCGGTGTGTAGCAGACTCTGTTGTGGCATAAGTGAAGCCTGTGGAAACAGGCAAGTCTACAAATATAATGCTACTATCCTACCAATAATAGTTATTATAAATATTAAATACCAGTAAATGAGCATAACAAAATCAGTAACTAAAAAAAATATGCATATACATACACAAATAAAACCTAAAATACATGTACCTTAGTCCACGAGTTTGCCCTCAAGAACAAATTGGGCAGGCTTCCATTATATTCCTCGCGTTCAAATGCTAGTGGACCTGAACAAGACCCAAATAGAATAAACATCTAGTACCAATTCCATTGAATTAAACACTTGTATAAGTTAGTTCTTGAAATTAAGAACCTTGAAAATATCACTAGAACAAATTTCTTCATAGAGCATCTAAAAATAAAACCAAGAATGCTTAACTACTAAACAAAGTAAATTTTTAAGACAGAAGGAAATGGCTGAATATTAATTTTAGTCCTCCGGAGAATTTTTCGTTTTGATCAAGTTTAAAAAATCTTAAATTAGTCCTTTATATCTTCAAAATAATATTTCATTTCTTTAAGTAATTTCTCATTAAAATATTGTTATTTTGATCTTTTTAAATTTTTTTTTTTTTTTTGTAAATACACATAATAATACTAATAATGAAAAGTCATTATAATTTTAACTTAATGATTTTAAAATTTAAATCTTAATAATAATAATTTAAAATTAATTTTTTTAACATAATATTATTTAATAGATCAAATATAATACTTTTAAAACGTAATTGATTAAATTAAAAAATTTAAACTTTAAGACTAGAAATGACATTTACTCTTTAAAAATAATTTAAAATTTCAACTTAGATTTTATTATTAAAGTAAAAATTACGTAGTATATTTATATGTTGTTATTAGCATAGTTAATAATAAAATGTAATTTCATCGGTGATTCTTTGGTTTCTTAGAAATTCAAGAAACAGGCAACCGTATTACTAGTGAGATCACATAAAGGACAGGGTTTTAGTAAGTGTTATTAATGAGATCACATGGTTATAAAGTTTCCTTTATGGATTTTGAAATTGATATTGGCAGTGTTAGTGTGTTTTGTGACAGCCAAGCTATCATTGCAATTGCAACCAATCCAGTCTTGATGAGCCATCCAAACATATTGAAATTAATTGTTATTTTATTAGAGATAAATGATGGTGTTAATTCTAAAGATCAAGTGACTGATCTCTTAACCTGTTGGGAAATACCGGCACAATTTCCCTCCTCTGTGTACTCAAAATAGGCACTATGCGGAAGCGTAAAATATAATAACAACGCCAGAAAATTTTAGCGTGGAAAACCTTCTCAATAAGGTAAAAATCACGGGACCCGTAGGCCTCTTAAATCTCCACTATAACAATAATGGGAATACAAATACAATAACAATTGTATCTTCAATTTGTGGATAACACTCACAAATTGGCTTACTAATTTTTCTCTCTTAGGAAAAACACTCCCTAAGGATTTCTCTATTTTTCTCTCACACTCTCTTGTGAGGTTTTTCTCTACAATTTCTTTTTCTTCCTTGCTGCGTATTGTGTGAAGCAATTCTTCTCCTTTTATAGGAGAAGAAAATTTTACTGTTTCAATTTTAAATTAAAAAGCCACCGAAAGTTTTCTGCAAATTGGCCTCCACTTGCAAATTTTTCAACTCCACCGAAAACCATTTTTCCTTTTTGGTTGGAAATTGGTCCCACAGTTCTCCCCCTCCAGCCAAAAAGGGAATGTATTTGGATTAGATTGGGGTTAATGCTAAGCCTGCAATTTCTTTACTGTACTTCTATCTTCTCTTTTGGTAGAGGTTTTGTCATCATATCTCGCCCCATTATCCTTGGTGTGTATTTTCTCAATCTTCGATAGTTTATCTTCTAACACATCACGAATCCAGGTGATACTTCACGTCGATGTGTTTCGACCTTGAATGAAATGTCGAGTTCTTCTTGAGATGTATTGCGCTTTGGACTCGTCGCAATAGAGAACATAGCTTTCTTGACTATGGCCTAACTCTTGTAGGAAATTCTTCATCCACAGGATCTCCTTGCAACCTTCAAGATTGCGATGAATTCGGCTTTCGTGGTGCTTAAAGCAATACACTTTTGTAGTCGTGATTGCCATGAAATAGCTCCCCGCAAAAGTAATCGATATCCCGATATAGATTTCCTTGAATCCACATCTCCACCATATCTCGCATCCAATACCCACGAGCATTAGACTTCCATTGCCAAAACATAAGCAACTTTTGGCGCTTCCTTTCGATATACCTTAGTATCCATTTTACAAAGATTCTAATGCTCATTTCCAGATTTGATAGGAATCTACTCACAACTCCTACAAAGATAAGCAATGTCCGTCTTGTACACACCATTGCATACATAAGGCTACCAACAACAGAAGAATATGACACCTTGCTCATTTCTTCTTTTTCTTCTTCATTTCCTGGACATTATGACTTACTCGGTTTGAAATGACCAGGGTAATGGAACATGTACGAGTTTGGCATTGTGCATGTTGAATCTTTCAAGAACTTTCTTGATATAGTCTTCTTGTGACAACCACAACATTCTTTTGGAACGATCTCTCGATGATCTTCATTCCAAGGATCTTCTTTACTTGCACCCAGATCTTTCATGGCAAATGATTTGCTCGCCCTTCTTGAGAGCAAACTATCTTTGTCTTATCTTTCCCAACTATCAACATGTCATCAACATACAATAATAGTATAATGGATTCACCATTGTCATAGTTCTTCACAAACACACAATGGTCTCATGGATGTTTTCTTAAAGTTGTGTTGGGTCATGAAAAGTTCAAACTTCTTGTACCATTGCCTTGGAGCTTGCTTCACCATAGAGACTTTTCTTCGGACGACACACTAAGTGTTCTTTGCACAGGTTCTTCGAAACCTTCTCGTTGCTCCATATAGATTTCTTCCTCTAAGTCTCCATGTAAGAATGTTGTTTTAACATCAAGTTGTTCTATCTCCAAGTCTAGTTTTTTATGCTAGACCAAGGATTGCTCTAATGGATGTCATCTTCACCATCGGTGAGAAGATTTCTTCAAAATCTATACCTTTCTTCCGATTACACCCCTTTACAACAATCCTTGCTTTGTACCTGGTTTTGGGTTGTTCTCTTCATTCTTGAGTTTGAACACCCACTTGTTTTTCAATGCCCTTCCGCTTTTCCTCGGTAATTTTACCAGGTCATATGTCTCGTCATTCGAGATCAGATTTCTTCTTGCATGGCTTGCATCCATTTTTCTTTATCATTCATCTCAATGGCTTCCATAAAGCTTTGAGGTTCTCCTTCATCGAAGTAAGAGTGACATACTCATCCGAGAAATATTTTCTTGATGGTTGTCTCGACTCTTGTTGATCTTCTCACTTGAGGTTCTTCTTCTAACTGATCAGTCTCCATTTGTACTTCCCGCATTTCGACTTTGTTCTCGACTGATCAGTTGTTCGCTCATCCGTTGCTCTACCTGATGAGGTCAGATCATCTGATCAGGTTGCTCATTTCTTTGAGGAATCTCTCCCCCCAATTGTGTACCATAATGGTATTTGGCTTCTTTGATTCTTGAAGATCATGGATTGTTTGATCTTCATGAATACCACATCTCTCGCTTCGAATAATCTTCTTGTTTACAGGATCCCATAATCTGAAGCCAAGTTCATCTCTTGGTGAACCAAGGTATATGCACTCCTTCGTTTTGGCATCAAGCTTTGCTCTTTCATCTTTAGGAATATGGACAAATGCCCTACACCCAAAGACTCTCAGTGACCATAAGAGGCTTTCTTTCCGGACCATACTTCTTCTCGAATCTCTCCATTTAAAGGTCTTGAAGGAGACAAATTGATCGATCAATTGCGCTTTTTCGCTTCTCCCCAATGACTTGGGAAGTTTTGCATGAGAGAGCATGCTTCCGACTTTCTCTCGCAATCGTTCTATTCATTCTCTCGGCTAGTCCATTCATCCGAGGTGTCTTGGGAGGTACTTTCTCATGTCTTATCCCATGAGTCTTGCAATAGTCCTCAAATGGACCTCTCGTACTCTCCACCATTGTCGGTTCTCAAACATTTCGCTTTCTACCGATGCTCGTTCTACGAAGCATGAAACTCTTTTGAAAGTTTGAAGAACTTTCGTCTTCAATAGATACACCCACACTTTTCTAGAGTGATCATCAATGAAGGTAACAAAATATTGGGCACCGCCAGACCTTCGGATGTTGAACAAACATCCGAGTGAACAAGATCTAAAATGTGCTTTCTTCTTCTAGCATCATTTGATCTTTTGAAAGATACTCTGTGTTGTTTGCTCGCTAGCGCCTCTTCACAGATTCAAGTGGCGCCTTTATGTTTGGAAGATGATCTTTTGCGAGAATCTCCAAGCCTTTCTCGCTTATATGGCCTAGTCGTTTGTGCCATAATTCTTTTGATGAATCTTGAGCAACATTCATCTCCCCTTTGCATATCTTTCCCGCATAATATACGAGAGAGCCTTCCTTTCTACCGCGAGCAATAATCATGCTTCCTCGGGCGAGTTTCCATCTCGTCGGCACCAAACCGTTTTATCATTCCGCTTCATCTAGCTTTCCCGTGAGATAAGGTTCAAAGCATCTCTGGAACATGTCTTACCTCCTTCAAAGACAAGCTTGTTTCCATTTTTAGTGATCAAGCTTACTTCACCTATGCCAACTATTTTACTAGTGACATGGTTACCCATCTTCACCGTACCAAAGTCTCCTTTTTGGTATGATGAGAAAAATTCTTTGTGAGGTGTGACGTGGAAAGATGCCCCAGAGTCAATTATCCATATGCAATCATCGGATGCAATATTTAGATAATTTTCTTCTTCAACAAGAAATACGTTCTCATCATTTGAAGCCACTGCAGTAGTAGATCTTTCTTCCTTCTTCTTCTTTGGATTTATTTGATCAGGATGGACTGTTCCAGCCTGCTAGTCTCTCTTCAAGAATCTGCACTCAGACCTTATTGGCCTGGTTTGCCATAATAATAACAACTTAGTCTAGTGCGAGATTTAGATCTACCTTGTGTCTTTCCACGACCTCCTTTTTTCATGATTCTTACTCCTTCCTCTGTTGTCAACAATGTTGGCTTCAAACTGATTGTTCAAGCCCCTTTCTCTCCGTCTTGATTCTTCATTAAGCAAATGTCACGATGAAATCCATGCTTAGCTTTCCATCCGGAGCGAGTTGCTAAGAGTGACAACTAGGGTGTCCCAACTCTCAGGCAGAGAACTGAGGAGTAGAAGAGTTTGTAGTTCATCATCTAGCTTCAGATCTGTCTTTGCTAGTTGATTTACTATACCTTTGAAGGTATTCAAATGTTCGATCATATTTTGACCATTCGAATACTCCAACTTCACCAGTCGTTTGACAAGGTGAGCTTTGTTTCTGGGCGTCTTCTTTTGAATCAAGGATTCAAGTTTCATCCACAACTCATACGCGTTTGTATAAGTTGATACATGCTCGAACAGGCTTCTGTCAATATGTTTTCGGATCACAGCTACTGCTTTCCGATTTTGGAGCTCCCATTCTTTGTCCTTCATCTCCTCCGGTTTATTCTGGTGAGTGATTGGCTCATGTAAATCTTTACAGTATAAATGGTCTTCCA
Source organism: Hylodesmum podocarpum (assembly GCA_026586105.1). Taxonomy (NCBI): domain Eukaryota; kingdom Viridiplantae; phylum Streptophyta; class Magnoliopsida; order Fabales; family Fabaceae; genus Hylodesmum; species Hylodesmum podocarpum. Next base: position 4,343,510 of record JALJEV010000424.1, on the reverse strand, counting down.
TCATCGGCTTCCAATAGGAGTAATTATCTGCAGTTAGCTTGAATATATCTCCATCATGAGTGACAGCTCCTTCCATCTTGAGTTACACAGGAAATACCGTACGTATGAATAGTGCTATACCGTACGTATGAACAGTGCTATACCGTACGTATGAATAGTGCTATACCGTACGTATGAACAGTGTTATACCATACGCCGTATAATAACTGTAGTATGCAAACAGTGCTCCAGATATGTTCCCAGGAAAGAGAGGTGGGTCACAAATGGACACGCTTAAATACCAAGTCTTTCCTTAGCCAACTTTCTTGGATAACACTTTCACACTACCACACGTTATTTTCAAAGAATAAGAATTATTCTTTTCGATGTGGAAGATCGAGCAATGCCGCAACCACGAGCATACTAAGAATTTTTCTAGCACCTAGTGTCTCGGAACTCTAACGAGCTCGATACCACCGTTTGGGGAAATACCTAAGACAATTTCCCTCCTCTCGTGTACTCAAAATAGGCACTATGCGCGGAAGCGTAAGAAAATATAATAACAACGCTTAAAATTTTAGCGTGGAAAACCTTCTCAATAAGGTAAAAACCACGGGATCCGTAGGCCTCTTAAATCTCCACTATAACAATAATGGGAATACAAATACAATAACAATTGTATCTTCAATTTGTGGATAACACTCACAAATTGGCTTACTAATTTTTCTCTCTTAGGAAAAACACTCCCTAAGGATTTCTCTATTTTTCTCTCACACTCTCTTGTGAGGTTTTTCTCTACAATTTCTTTTTTTTCCTTGCTGCGTATTGTGTGAAGCAATTCTTCTCCTTTTATAGGAGAAGAAAATTTTACTGTTTCAATTTTAAATTAAAAAGCCACCGAAAATTTTCTGCAAATTGGCCTCCACTTGCAAATTTTTCAACTCCACCTAAAACCATTTTTCCTTTTTGGTTGGAAATTGGTCCCACATAACCAAAGTCATATCAAGACTCTTAACACTTAGTTTCGAAGATGAGAATTCCATACATATATTCTCTGGAAGAGTATTAGCATAATTAGTAATAAAATATAATTTTTTTTTATACTTTTTCTCTTTACTACACTTTGATGTAAGACATGTTATGAGTTAAATAAAAGTAATAAAAATTCTTTTAATTTCAATAGTTGTCCGACAACAAGAGATTCGTTAAAGCAAAGTAAAGAACCCAAATAAAATTTGTGCTTTGGATACGATCGAAGTAAAAAATTGGAAAACAGAATTGGTATTAAGGTGTTACCTATTTCAAGGACAAGACCAGACATGGCTGAACAACCAGGGCCACCAGTGAGCCAAAGCATGAGAGGATCATCCTTTGGACTGTTCTCTGACTCAGTGAAATAATAAAAGGCCTGAACTTCCTCTCCTTCACCCACTCCCACATACCTATATTTTCAACAAATATGTATATATGGATGTAACATGAAATGATTGTAATCTGACAAATTAAAATCTAAAAGCATAAGCTTGGTAGTTGAGTGTAACTGACCCAGTTTCAAGAATAAAAGGAAGAGGTCCATGGAATCCAGGAAGGAACTTAACTATGGAACCACAAGATGCAAGTTGAAAGGAAATATGTGATAACACAATAAACGAAAGTAGAATCCCATGACAAACGAAATCACAACTAGTGCTAGAATAACTTGAACTCAACTTCCCCATTTTTAGTGGTATCTATCTCCCTTCACTCTCTCTTTATCTAAAAGTTTTGCACAGTTTCTAAGGTTTTTAACTAGTGTCTCTCGTCCACGTAAATTAATTAATAGAAAAGTCCATACAATGCCGACAGTTGCATATGGCAGGGAATAAATGATCGAATAATATTCGATATATAAATATAATTATTTATAAAATGTGAAAAAAGAAAATATATAAATATTATATAAATGATTTGATTAATTAATTATATTACAATTGTTAAAATAATAAAATCACGTATGAAAGTCTTAAAGTCTACAACCGACAATTATATCAAGTGACTGACATCAAATATTTTCTTTAACTCTCCCCGAACATTCATTATAGTACTAATTAAATTAAAAAAATATATATTCCTATCATAAGAGTGATACTTTAAAAGACAAATCTGGAGATTTATCCATGGTTGGATCCCTTTTTCATTTCCCAACAAAAAAATAGAACTTGTGAATAATCAAACTCTTACAAAATAGTTATAGCAACCAATAATCACCTAATGATGTTGCTAGGATTATACTCTGTACATATCAATAGTCGCCAAACAATGAAATAGGCATTAGCTTCTACATATGTTTGTAGTTTTGTTGTACATATTGGGTGGGAACTTAGCCTGAATGGCACACGCAGAAAGAAACAGCACAAAAATGGTACATGGAAATAGGAAGGAAAAAAAAAATTAGGTGTCTAAGACTTATTACACGATTTTATTGAAACAAAATTTATTATTTGTAATTTTTTTTCAAATCTTCTAAAATATAATTTTTCATGGATAAATTATAAATTCTCCCAAATATAATTTTGTACAAAAATATTACAAACATGTCCCGACATAATTTTTATACAGAAAAATTACTAACTCTCTCACATGTTTGACACACAACTTAAAATTTAATATACTCATTTACTATATTTAAGGATATGGTGCAAGTGAATAACACTCTATCTTATATAGATCTTTAATCTCCCCTTAATTCAAACTTCTGCACTTCTAGCAAAACTCTTTTGGAGTGATCCTCCATTGCTCTAACTAAGAAAGTTCTTTTCCTACAAACTTTGTATTGTTCTCTTTATAGGAGACTTTGATTGTATCTCAACAATTATCCCTTCAACATAGGACCATTATACTTTCTCTCCTACAACAAGAAACTTTTCCCTCAAGATAGGTATATCTAGACTTCACCTAGATTCATCTCTCATCAAGTTGAACCATAGGGAACTCAACCTGAAACAATAAAGGAGAAAATGATGGAGCACTTAAAAATTGTACGTGGTTTGCTGCTCAAGAACTACTCTACGATTCCACTTGAACAAAATTCACTATTTGTAATTTTTTGAAAAAATTACAAACCCTCCAAAATATAATTTTTGCATGAAAAATTACAAACCTTCCCAAACATAATTTTTGCACAAAAAAATTACAACCCTCTTACATGTTTGACACACTACCTAGAATCTAATCTAACTCTTTTCACTTCTTTTTCTTTTAATATTTATTGATGTGATATTTTGAATTAACACGACTATATATATATATATATATATATATATATATATATATATATATATATATATATATATATATATATATATATATATATATATATATACGCGCGCACAAGTGTTTACCTTGTGAAATTTCTTGGGCAATTCTTGGGAAGAGGAATGCCGAGTATGAATCACCACCAATGTAAACTTCATTTTTCAAATATTTTGGATATTCAATAAATCATTACAAACATGGTCATTGTTACCGGTCATTGAGTCTTGGGTTGATTCAAAGCCTCATATCGGTGAGCGCTAAAAGAATATCTGAGTTAAAAACCTATATAAGATAGAGTGATAGATTTTTTACTTGTACCACATCCTTAACGTTGTGTTTGGACGGGGAATTTGAAAATTTCTACGAAATTTAAATATCTAGATGAAGTTCAAGCCAAATTGCCTCCTATATGAAGTTCGAACTGAGCTTTGGTGTCTTTATAACTTTTGTAACTATTTAAGTCAGCTTTAAAATGAAACCAAGACGAACTTAATTAAAGTTGTGTAACCCAAGTTATGCTTGAAATACTAAACCTTGTCAGGCACCAAAAATAACAGCAAATGTATTTCAAGTCCAATTTAAAAGAGTAAAGTTCTCCTTCTTCTTTGACTTTGATTTGAACATTGACCTCATCCTCTAACATTGACTTAGAGAGTTTGTTGGGCTTTCGAGATCTCCTTCATCAACTAGTGAGCACTTGCCTCTAGGGAGGAATTCACTCGTCCATTAGCAAGCCTGAAGTATCCATGAACAAAACTAATCAACTAGTCAAAACATCACTACAACATAGTCTAACAACTTTCATACCCTCCTAGCATCACTATAATCTCACCCAAAATTAAACATTATATATACTAATTTAATAACTTTGATTTTTATTTTTTTATTATTATTATTTTAAAAAAGGTATATGTATAAAATTATAACCTATTATCATTGTTATTATCTATTGTGTATGTTAGATCAAGGAAGATTAACACCTCAAGATTTTGATTATTACAAGACAGACGAAAACAAGCTATCAAGACCTGCTAAGACGAAACCAGCTCAGACGGAAGAGGACTCTTCAAAATGAAGATCTTGCGTCTGTCCAAAAGCCAAAGACATCGACGGAACTCGCACAGACGGAAGAAGACTGTCAAAGCTAAAAGTCTCTGTCTGTCCAAGAGTGAAGCCATTAAGACGAAAGGATGAAACGAAACAACTTCAACTGATTACACATTTCGTCTATCCAAAAGTGAAGTCAAGATTGGAGTCTCGCGCCAAGTTTTCAAATCTTAAGAAGTACTCAAGAGAGCATCCAAGATCAAGTATAGGGATTTGTGCTTACACTCCAAAATCAAAAAGGTCTTCACCTTTGTGTCACATCTCTGTACAAGTCAGAAAAAGGACTGCGCGCACAACCTAGTCCGTTATATCCGCTGCGACTCTCATAAATCAATCAAGCACAGCTGACAACCTTTTTGGAAAAGCTCTCTAGAAGATTTCTCAACGACTCTCAACGGCATTCAGATGAGTCTAACGGCTATTTGAAGAAGATGCCTATAAAAGGACTTCACAGCTTCAAGAATTAGTTGGCGAATACGCTTATCTTCATCTATCTCTTAAGGATTCACTCAAATCTGTGATTGTGCTTTATTGTAAACACCTCTCTGCGTAGAGGAAAACTTTGTTTTTCTAAACATCTTTCAAAGTCCACTTGTGTGGCATTTTAGCTCGAGGAGGTCAGTATTCCAAAGAATACCTCTTGTAATAGCCTGTGGAGGCTGGGTTCAAAGAATACCTTGTTGTTTTAGCCTGAGAAGGCTGGGAGCAAAGAATATCTGTGTATAGCCAAAAGTGGCTGGGATCAAAGAATACTTGTAACCCTTTCACGGTTGGTAGTGAAAACTCAGCAGTTGCTGGGTAACTTGACGTAGTCTTGAATAGACGAACCAGTATAAAAATAACTGTGTTTATTTTTGTTTCGTCTGATCAACTAACAGGGGATAATCACACTATAACGTCTGTTCATTAAAATCAATCTTTCAACATAAATTTTGTTTCGTCAACAGCTTTGAAACCCACGAGACAAAAGGGATAAAATTTTTAATTAACACAATTCAACCCCCTTCTTGTGTTTTATCTTTTACGATTTGGTATCGAGCTCACCTCTAAGGGTTGAGCGCTTAACAGCTGCTAGAGGAAAAGATCCAGCATGGACTCACAAGGACCATCTTTCTTATCTGGAGGAGCCTCCATGAACAAACCTCCAACGTTCTCTGGAGATGATTATCCCTACTGGGCTGACAGGATGGAGATGTACATCAAGTCAACTCAATACAGATTATGAAACATAATCACCACAGGAGATATCCCCATTTTAAAGCCTGAAGGAGAATGGGGAAATGAAGAATACTCTATGATGGAGCTAAACAATAAAGCAAGATATGCTCTTATGTGTGCTCTCTCCCGAATCAGTACAACAGTTCTCGTGCCTACAAAACTGCTAAAGAATTATGGGATGCTCTCAAAATCTCATATGAAGACACCGAAGACGTGAGAATGAGGAAGGCTGCCACCCTTCAAAGAGAATATGAAATATTCTCTATGAAGAAAGGAGAGTCAATTGATATGATGTTTGGAAGATTCCAAACCATATTAAATGGACTTACTGCTCTGGGAATCACCTTCATAAAGGCCCAGAATAACATGAAGATCTTGGATAGTCTCCCACCTCCTTGGGAAGCTATGTCCACAAATATCTCGGTTGGAAGAGATATGAAGACATTAACTCTAGATGAGTTAATTGGAGCCTAAGGGTACATGAAGTGCTCTTATGTAAAAGGGAGAAGATCAAGGTTCAAGAACCTATAGCTCTTCCGTCCCACAACAACGCTCCTAAAGAAGAATCATCGTCAAGAAGGACAAGTAAAAGAAAGCAAAAATTTTGAAGGCTGATTCAACTGAATCAGAATCGTCTGATGGTTCATCTGAAGACGAAGTCTCTCTCATGGCCAGACGATTCAAAAGAATGATGATGAAGAAGGGAAGAGGTCAACGCTTCTTCAAGAAAAAGGAGAAGAAGCTCCCTGAAAAGTCATCAACCAAAGAAGATAACACAGAAATTGTGTGTTATGAGTGCAAAAAACCGGGACACATGAGATCAGAATGTCCCATATTGAAAAAGAGGTGGAGCTCTAGAAGAGATAAAGGAAAGAAGAGCTTACTGACATGGGAAGACCTTGACAGTGAAAGCTTAGAGGAATCCTCTGAAGAAGAAGAAACGAAGAAACATATGCCTCATAGGTCGGAGATCATGTCTCAACAGAGGTAAATTACAATGAAACCTCTTCATCCTCTTCTTCTGAGTCTGAGTCAGAATCAGAAGAAATATCATATGATACTCTTCTAGCTAACTCTCATTTTATTGCTCAGCAATACAAAACTTGCAAAACCAAGCTGAGATAAGCTTTGGAAGAAAATGCAGTTTTGAAATGTGAAATTGAGTTTCTAGACAAGAAAATATCAAATGATGTTTCGTCTGAGTCTGAAAAGGACATTTTCATTCTTGAAATCGAAAGATTAAAGAAAGAAAATGAGTCCTTACTCAATGACTTAACCAAGTTTACAAAGGGATCCTCCATCCTTGAAAATATTTTAAAATATGGGAGATCACCAAAAGATAAAAGTGGACTTGGTTATGTTGAGAAGACAGACGAAAGGAAAAACAAACCTGTTTCGTCTAATCAAAAGAAGAGGAATCACAACAAGGTTCCTAATACATACAAAAAGGCTAAAAACAAAAAGAAGCCTTTTGTAACTAACAAGAAAGGACCCAAAAAGATTTGGGTACCAAAGTCACTTATTGTTCCTGTTGCAGATATCCTCAATGGGAAGAGACAAGACTTCAAGCTGGTACCTGGATAGTGGATGCTCACGACACATGACGGAGACTGTCTATGTTCCAAGACCTCGACCAAGTAAAGGGTCCTGTCTCATACTGATTCTCGTAAAGGTAAAATTCTTGGCATTGGGATGTTGGTAAGACACTCAATACCCTTATCCAGAACGTATCATACGTTAAAGGTCTTAACTTCAATCTACTTAGCATAAGTCAATTTTGTGATAGTGAATATGAAGTAGCTTTTAACTCTGATGAGTGTATAGTGAAGAACAAAGATAAATCCATTCTTTTTGTTGGGAAAAGAAAGAACAACCTTTATGAGGTTTGCCTTTCGACCTAAGTGATCGAATGTAACATGTTTGATTTCAATGAGACGATGAACGAGATATTTGGCATAAAAAGCTTGGACATTTAAGTCTCAAGTATATTTCAAAAATTTCTAAGAAAGATCTCGTAAAAGGTTTGCCAAAAATATCTTGGAAAACCAATCGTCTGTGTGAATCTTGTCAGCATGGGAAACAACTCAAAGTTTCTTTCAAATCTAAAAATGTTGTTTCCACGATAAGACCATTAGAACTGTTACATATTGATCTCTTTGGACCCACTCAGACTGAAAGTCTTGGAGGGAAGAGATATGGATTTGTCATTGTAGATGACTATACTAGATTCACATGGGTATACTTCCTAGCTCATAAACATGAGTCATTCAAAGTCTTTGAAATATTCTGCAAACGTGTTCAAAAAGAAAAAGGAATATGTATTGCGTCTGTAAGGAGTGATCATGGAACAGAATTTGAAAATTCTGAGTTCAAAGCCTTTTATTTTGAAAATGGTATATTTCACAATTTTTCGTCTTCAAGAACTCCTCAACAAAATGGAGTTGTGGAAAGGAAAAATCGTACTTTACAAGAAATGGCTAGAACTTTGTTGCATGAAAGCTCTCTCCCGAAATATTATTGGGCAGAAGCAGTCAACACTTCCTGTTATATTCAAAACAGAATATTGATAAGACCAATCTTGAATAAGACTCCATATGAATTATGGAAAGGAAGAAGACCCAACATTTCTTACTTCCATCCTTTTGGATGTGAATGCTTTATCCTTAACACCAAAGATCAACTTGGAAAGTTTGATTCAAAGGTGGTTAAAGGAATCTTTCTTGGATATTCCAATACATCTAAGGCCTATAGAGTATTTAACTCTAAGACGCAAGTTGTAGAAGAATCAATCCATGTAAAGTTCCAAGATAACTCAAAGGCTGATAAAGAAATATCAGACCTAGAAAATTTGTTTGATAACTTGCAGATTAACCCTTCTGGTCAGAATTCAAGACAAGATGATAAACAAGGGTCAGACGATACAGGGTCAGACGATACAAGGACAGACGATAGATGCACAGACGAACCCTCTTCGTCTGATACTCATCAACAGGGAGATCAAGCCCCTGCAAAAACATGGAAGTTTGCATCAAACCATACAGAAGATCTCATCATTGGAGATAGATCTCAAGGTGTTCAAACAAGATCTAAAGTGAAGTATATTTCAAGCTATGCTCTTGTATCAACTTTGGAGCCAAATAACATTGAAGATGCTCTTCAAGACAACGATTGGATTTTGGCTATGGAAGAAGAACTCAATCAGTTCACAAGAAATGATGTATGGACTCTTGTTGAAAGACCAAAGAACAAAAGCATCATCGGAACTAGATGGGTGTTCAGAAACAAGCTTGATGAAGCTGGAAAAGTGGTAAGAAACAAAGGAAGGTTAGTAGCACAAGGGTACAATCAACAAGAAGGTATTGATTTTACTGAAACCTTTGCACATGTAGCTAGATTAGAAGCTATTAGAATATTACTTGCTTTTGCTGCTCACAAGAATATCGTTCTATATCAAATGGATGTAAAAAGTGCTTTTTTAAACGGTTTTATTGAAGAGGAAGTATATGTAAAACAACAACCTGGCTTTGAAAGTTTGTCTCAGCCAGATCATGTTTTCAAACTCAAGAAAGCACTGTATGGTCTTAAACAAGCTCCTCGAGCTTGGTATGACAGACTCAGTACTTTCCTTCTTAAAAATGGTTTTTCAAGAGGAAAGGTTGATACAACTCTCTTCAAGAAAAGCTTTTCAAAGGACTTTATTATAGTCCAAATTTATGTAGACGATATAGTCTTTGGAGCTACTAACAACTCTCTTTGCAAGGATTTTTCAAAGCTAATGCAAGACGAGTTTGAAATGAGTATGATGGGAGAATTGAAGTTCTTCCTAGGACTTCAAATCAAGCAGACGAAAGAAGGAATCTACATCCATCAACAGAAATACACTAAGGAACTTATCAAGAAGTTCAAGATGGAGAACTCCAAGCCTATGAAGACCCCAATGCATTCGTCTAGAGCAAATCTTAACAAGGATGAGTCAGGTAAGTCTGTTAATCAGACGATATACAGAGGTATGATTGGCTCACTTCTTTATTTAATCGCTAAGCGAGGCCGACATTATGTTTAGTGTCTGTCTATGTGCACGTTTTCAATCTGATCCCAAAGAATCTCATATACAAGCTGTAAAAAGAATTCTTAGATATCTTGTTGGAACAACTAATCTCTCTCTGTTTTATAAGAGAAATAGTGATTTCAGTTTAAAAGGCTTTTGTGATGCTGATTATGCTGGAGATAAAGTGGAGAGAAAAAGTACAAGTGGTGGATGTCAATTTCTTGGATCATCACTAATATCTTGGTCAAGCAAGAAACAAAACTCCATTGCATTTTCAACAACTGAAGCAGAATACATTGTTGCGGCAGGGTGTTGTTCACAATTACTATGGATTAAACATCAACTTGAAGATTATTCCAGGTTTGAGAATCATATACCAGTATTTTGTGATAACACAAGTGCAATCAATCTCAGCAAAAATCCTATTCAACATTCAAAAGCTAAACATATTGAAATTCGTTTTCATTTCATAAGAGATTATGTCCAAAAAGGTATTTTTCGATATACGGTTTGTTCAAACTGATTTTCAATGGGCAGATATATTTACAAAAGCTTTAGATGAAACACGATTCAATTTCATTAAAGAAAATCTTAGAATTATTTCTTTGAATGATTGAAAATTGTTTCGTCTGAGTTATTGATTGAATTTGTTCCATCTGTACATTTTATTCCGTCTGTACATTACTTCGTGTTAAAAACGAAACATTATACGTGATCAAGTTGAATAGTTCTTGTGGTAAAATTCAACAGACATAATATTACTTTTTAATAAGTTTATCTCAAGTGTGCGCGGGACAAATTAAAGAGAGCAATAAATGTGTCATCATTTATTGCACTATTCTAGGACAATGATAAGCACGCCGTGAATTGCGAGTCAAATCAATCATCGAAGAGGCAATGATTTGGATATGTCAAATCAAGAACAGTTTTCAATGGACATGTCATAAAAGGGGCGTTTCAAAATCTCTTTCGTCGATGAATTGCAATCGTTTTTAATCGTACCTATAAATACCTTTGAAAGTTTTCTCTTTTACTCTTTACAATATTTCGCTATTGCTATCGTCTGAAGAACTTACAAAACCCTTACTCACAAAACCCTTTCTCTCTCTAGTTTTTCAAACAACAACAATGGCCGCCAAGAACACCAAGGGAACCAAAACCACTGAAGCAACCTTTTTCGCTCAAGATTTGTTCTTGCCAAGCAAGTGGATATCAAGGAAACTCGGAGATAGTTTCAAACAGTGGTGAAGATGTTTGACCACCTTTGGATGGATGGGCTTATTGAGAGACGAAAGGCCCATGGCTGATGGAGGCATACGCCGAGTTTTGGAGCGATGCCAGAGAGTTTGATGATGGGATTGTCGGTACCATTGACAATAAAGAGTTCATCATCACAGTGGACACCATTGCTGAGGCTGGAAACTGCAAGGCTGAAGAGCGCTTCTATAACCCCAACTGGGTGAAGAATGAATCAGAGGAGCATGTTGACAAAATCATCTATTTAAAGAAACCCAACTCTGAAGATCCCAAGTCCTTCAGATCTGGAAAACTCGCTCCCACTGCAAGAATCATCCATAACCTCCTCTATAATATCTTCACGCCAAGGTTTGGTTCAAGGGACAATGTGAGTGTTCGAGACAGATTTTGCATTTTCTATTGTCTGAGAAAAGGAAGAATGAGTCTCCCACACATTATTCTTGACCATTTGAGGAGTGCTTTGAAGAATAGGAACATTCTTAGGAAGAGTAGCATTCCCTACGCCACTCTCTTCACAAAAATCATCATTAACCAAGGGTTTGATACCACGGCGACGTCGTCTATCACCCCTGAGGAAAAGAAGTGAAAGCAAGCACCTTTGCAAAGATGCATCTATCTCCAAGCTTCTTTCCTCACTCACAAACCCAAACACCATCCCAAACAGAACCCAAAACACAAACCCAAACACCGTCCAAAACACAAACCCAAACACAAGCCCAAACACCAAACCAACCTCAACCTCCTCCTTCTCAGGATAATATCGAAGTTCCTTTTGAGGATTTTCTTGAGGAACCTCTCAAGAAGAAGAAAAGGACTATCAGAATCAAGCACATTGGTGCTAAAACAAAGACACAGACGGTATCCCCAAGTGAAGTCGAAGGGGTCACCATTCTACGTCGAGAAAGTTACGTACGTGAAGATACTAACAGACGAAGAAAAACAAAGGAAAGAAGCAGAAGGAAAAGCAAAAGCTAGGAAGCTTGCGCTTAAGAAAGCTGCTAAGGGCAAGGAGAAGATGAAACAAAAGTTGGCTTCTGTCGTTGTTGGAGAGACAGAAGAGGAAAAACAACTCAAAGAGGCTAGAAGAGCACATCTTGCTCGAAGCCGAAAGACAAAGGCTCTTTCAAGAAAGCATTAGGGGCATTGGATCGTCGAGGGACCACTGCTCAATCAACCTCAGAGGGCATGGACAGTGAAGAGACTGCCCAGATCCAGAAAGACAACGCCCAACTTGCGGAGGAGTTGGAAACTATGTTAAACGAAGAAGCCTCTACAATGGAGATTCTTCCATCTACAACACTCCCAGACGAACAAATGGCAACTCCTTCTGAGCCACTTGTTGCGTCTCCGCTAAATGCTTGCCCAGCACAGACGTTACCTGCTGTGTCTGAGGAAGCATCCCACGCACAGACGATGGAGATTCCGTCTGAAGACATCATACTTGTTAAAGATGCAAGTTCTTCGTCTGATGAAGAAGATTCTAGAGTGGATGCATCAAGGGGAAGAGTACATGCTGAAGTGATTAATCCAGAAGACTTACTCCCAAAGCGCAAGATGGACTATTCATTTTTAAATGAATTAGTCACAAGAAGATATGCTGAAAACTCTTGTGCTGAAAGACCAATCAAGCCAGATTGGATCATTGGAGCGAAGTTTGATGAAGCCTCCAATGAAGCTGAATCCTCTGAGCCGGCTTCATTAGCAGACGATGAAGACTTGTACATACAGAATACACCATACATAGAGCTGAAGAACCCTTATCAGTACAGAGGAAAGAAGGGATTCCAGCTGAAGAAATCTGAAAACCCCTTTCGTTACAATAAGTCCCTGAAGCCAGTAGATTTTAATGAAGATTTTGTCTATTCACCAGAGGAGCAACGAAATTGGTTGAAGCGTACGCCTGGACAACCGGCATCACTAAATATCAAGGGACTGGAGAAAGTAAAAGAATACAAAGATCATCTTGTTGCGTCTGAGATTGAAGGACCAGCACTTGGCTATGAACCTTACATCCCACAAAGAAAGAATCCAAGATGGAAGGCTCAGATCGAAATGAACGCTCCAGTTCTTCATCACTGTAGATTTGGAGATGATGAATCCAACCGTTATGAGCCAAAATATTGCACACATTGGCATCTTGACGCTCTAACTAGCCATGATCCTTTGAAGTTCACAATTCCACTCAATCAAACAGAGTATGTTGGTTTAGGCCACACTCTAGGAATTGTGCTCTCATGGACGAGGCCCCACTGCTCTGGGATCAGCCCTCGCTACTCCATCCTCCTAAATGAGTATGAAGACCCTGAAGATTTTGCCCACTCCCTTCCTGAAGATTACAATATACCTTTCGCATTGATGGCCAAAGCATATCGGAGAGAAGCTAAGGAAAGAAACATTTCCTTTCTTCATATAGAGCGAAAAGCTGAGAAGAACTACAGAGATCTTCCTCTTCTGATAGGATCTCGATTTTCCTCTCTAGTGACAGACGAAACCAAATATTATATCGTCTTAGACCGAAAGAGGCCATGCTTGGTAAAATATTTGGCTAAGGGGAAAGAAAAGAAGTATTCGTCTGAAACCACTGTCAAACATTGCTCTGGAACCATCTTTGATGAGAAGGACTCCTCTGTATGTGGCAAAGTGTTCCCTGGCGCTGCATTTGTATATTCTCAAGAACAACCACTTCTTGAAGTATCCATTCCAACCAAGTGGTATACCTATCAATGGAACCGGAACTTCACAGCCTACCTTGATCTTCCTCTTTTCACAATGTGTCTGAAGAAATCACCCAGAGTGGTCATCATTGATGACACTATACCTTTTGTGGAGGAGCCTCAAACACCGCAAGTGCCAATTGATAATGTGGTGGAGGTTGTTGAGGCTGATGAGGAGATGCCCAAGGCAGCTGATATTGAAGAAGCTGAGGAGTATAAGACTCTGAAGCACAAATATGAGGCTTTGGAAGAAGATTGTGAGCACTTGAAAGCAAAGAACAGAGAACTTGAAGAAAATCACGCTTCTCTATCGTCTCAAGTGCAGCAGCTTACAGACGTTGTCATGAGCCTGCTGAACAAAAAGCCAAAACCTTCTTCTTGATCAGAGTTTTGATGATCACAGCCCAAGGGGGAGAGAAAAGAAAGCATAATCCAGGGGGGAGAGCCTAACCCAAGGGAAAGAAGAATGGTATAAAGCAAAGTCTGAGGGGGAGCAAGGAAGAAAAGCATCGTCTGAGGGGGAACAAGAGCAAACAAGAGCGAGGATGTACCGTCTTAGGGGAGTAAGATTGTTGTAAAACTTTTTTTAGTATAGAATATACAATGTAATTTTATTATTTCATTTGTTATCATATACATTGTAATTCGTTATTGTTTTCTGCTTTGAATACCATTGTAATAATCTGATTACATCACATTGATGTAACAAACACTTATAAAGAGGTATTTCTCAGAAAACATCGTCTTGATGTAAATCTGGCTCATAAAACTGTTGTTTCCGTCTAACCATGTCTTATGCAGAATTTCGTGGTATGGTCTGTAATCATCAAAAAGGGGGAGATTGTTAGATCAAGGAAGATTAACACCTCAAGATTTTGATTATTACAAGACAGACGAAAACAAGCTATCAAGACCTGCTAAGACGAAACCAGCTCAGACGAAAGAGGACTCTTCAAAATGAAGATCTTGCGTCTGTCCAAAAGCCAAGACATCAGACGGAACTCGCACAGACGGAAGAAGACTGTCAAAGCTAAAAGTCTTCGTCTGTCCAAGAGTGAAGCCATTAAGACGAAAGGATGAAACGAAACAACTTCAACTGATTACATATTTCGTCTATCCAAAAGTGAAGTCAAGATTGGAGTCTCGCGCCAAGTTTTCAAATCTGAAGAAGTACTCAAGAGGAGCATCCAAGATCAGTATAGGGATTTGTGCTTACACTCCAAAATCAAAAAGGTCTTCTTCACCTTTGTGTCACATCTCTGTACAAGTCAGAAAAAGGACTGCGCGCACAACCTAGTTCGTTATATCCGCTGCGACTCTCATAAATCAATCAAGTACAGCTGAAAACCTTTTTGGAAAAGCTCTCTAGAAGATTTCTCAACGACTCTCAACGGCATTCAGATGAGTCTAACGGCTATTTGAAGAAGATGCCTATAAAAGGACTTCACAGCTTCAAGAATCAGTTGGCGAATACGCTTATCTTCATCTATCTCTTAAGGATTCACTCAAATCTGTGATTGTGCTTTATTGTAAACACCTCTCTGCGTAGAGGAAAACTTTGTTTTTCTAAACATCTTTCAAAGTCCACTTGTGTGGCATTTTAGCCTGAGGAGGCTGTATTCCAAAGAATACCTCTTGTAATAGCTTTGTGGAGAAATTTGGGTTCAAAGAATACCTTGTTGTTTTAGCCTGAGAAGGCTGGGAGCAAAGAATATCTGTGTATAGCCAAAAGTGGCTGGGATCAAAGAATACTTGTAACCCTTTCACGGTTGGTAGTGAAAACTTCAATGATTCTTTGGGTAATCGGACGTAGTCTTGAATAAACGAACGATATAAAAATAATCGTGTTTATTTTTGTTTAAATGATCAACTAACAGGGATAATCACACTATAACGTCTGTTCATTAAAATCAATCTTTCAACATAAATTTTGTTTCGTCTGAACAGCTTTGAAACCCACAGACGAAAGAGATAAAATTTTTAATTAACACAATTCAACCCCCTTTCTTGTGTTTTATCTTTTACAGTGTATAATAAATTTATTAATTTTAATAATAAATTTTTAAAAAATCATTTAAATCTTATTTATATTTTAATTATTATATATACTTTTTACAGAATTATTTTACACTTATCGGTACATAAATTTTTTAAAAATATTTAATTATTTTTCCTTTTCTTTTTGGTAATTTTTAATTAAGTATCCTAAAATTCTAGTTAAAGAATGGAAGTAAATTTCTAATCAAAGAATAAAACTAATCTATTGTTTTAGTGTATCGAAATTAGTCATAACAAGTAAATCAAATAGTTTATTTAATAACTTAATATTTCTGTCAATTTTTTATTAAACTTTTTACACGATCCTTATTTGTTCAATGATGGCTCAAACCTTGATATGGATTTCACTAATAAGATTTGTCTTCTCAGTAAATGCAATTAAAGCACTAAATGATATCCAAGTTTAAAAGGAGAATAAATAATAAATGAATAATAGGAAACATTTTATCAACATTTCGCTCGTTATTTTAAATTCTTTTAAATAATAGTATACAACAAGACAGTAAGTGTTTTAGCATATTATTTTTGATATTTTTAAAATTAGTAACATAGCAGAAGAGAAGGTTGAGTGTAATTTATTAAACTCAGTTTTCAAAAATTGATTAAAAATACTTTCAAAGACTTTGTTATAATACAATTAATCTTTTAGTTAGTATAAAAAAGGAATAGAAGGTAGATAATTAAGACGTAGATAAAATTATTCATATTATTCTGACACTAAATTCAATTTCTTATCAATTATTAAAATTTTATTAATTTTCTTAGATTTATAAATAGTATTTAATTATATTCTTCTTAAGCTATCAAAATATTCCTATGACGAAACTTCTTTAAAGGACTAGATTAAGTATTTCTCTTTTATACAGAACTTCTTTAAACTAATAAAAGTATACACAGATCGGTTAGAAGGTTTTATTACTACTAACATGTTTACTTCCATTCATGGCAGAGCCACCTATAACCATAGGGGGCCACATCCCAAAATTTTTTAAAAAAATTTTCTCATATATAAATAATAATTTATATATTAATAATAATTATAATATATATAAATAATAACTATTTTAAATAAATGATTATAATTCTAGTTTTATAATATTGAAAAATAATTATAGGAAAAAAATGCATTGAAAACTTTTTTGGTGAGAAAATTAATTATAGATATTACCAAGATTTTTTCACTGATTTTTAGGTCTAAAATACATATTTATGATAATTATAACTTTGTTGGGTCGGATAGAAAATATGATAAATTAAAAGAAAATAAATTAAAAGAAAATAAATAAAAAGTAGTAAAATTATTTTCTTTCCATTAAGAAGAACGATGAGTGTATGATAATTTGAGTAATTTTTATAAATAAATTTTTAAATAAATTATCTATTTATAATACTAAGACAATATTAAATTATTAATTTATTTTTTAAAAAATACAATATTAATATTTTTTATATTTTTTCATAATTTATTATAATTATTATGAAAAATAATTAAATATATAAAAAATAGTAATTTTTTTAATATATCTTCAGTTATATCAAACTAAAAAAATTAATCGCTTTCTTTATATTTTATTAGCCTTTTCGCTTTTCTCTTACCCTACAGACTACCTGGCCTCAAAACTCTGTTTTATGGATGGAAATAACAAGTTGTGTTTGTTTTTTATAATCATTTTCAAGCATTCGTATATACAGTAAATTTATTATTTTTTATAATAAAATATTTAAAATATTACATAAATTTATTTTAAAACTCTTACAAAATCTTTAAACTTATATTATATATTTGGTTATGCATTTTATTTCGTTGAGATTTGGAAAATAAAATGTTAATGCCTTATCACATGCAATGATAAAATGCATGTAATTCAAAGGAGCATTTTTCTTCAAATCCTGGATGGGTGATCACTTGTAGAAATGACATAACGAGTCTTCGGCTTTCTTTATTAATCAAAATTAGTAATTTTAAATTCTTGGACAAATCTTGTTATTTATTGTTACCTTTGGTCCTTTGAAGAAAATCTTTAAAATTCTTTATTGCTTGGTTTTTTTTTTTTTAAGAGTATCACAAGTAGATGTGAATTAATTAATTAGATAAAAATTTATTAAAAATTTGAAATCGCAATAGATTTTAAGATAATAGTTAAAAAAGTATACAAATCATTTGATAAATTCAATACTACCCACTAAATTCCTTATTTCTCAAGAAGTAGTTATTTAGATGATCAAATGTAGAATTTGAACGTTGATTCTCTTTCATTTTTAATTATTCTATTTTTCTTTTTTTGACACGAATGTTAATTGAAATCCTACGATTCTAGTTAGAAAATGAAAATACCTTATTGTTTTGGCACATAAAAAAAGAATTAACGTGAGTAAATCAAGTTAGTTCTTTATAATAATTTTAATATTTTGCGATTGATTTTTAATGAACTTTTGATAGGTTCCGTAGTGGCTTTTGCTTACTAAATATTTATATTACGAGTAAACTTATAGAAAATCTATTTTCACTAGGATTCTACCTGTGAAATTTGATAAGGAACCTCATTAACTCAGTATCTCTGAGACATTACGATTGTGGTGTTACTTTTATGTACTCTCCTATCTATAGTTCATAAAAAATAATTAAGTTGCATTCCATGAGTAAAGGGATTTTTGATAGTTTACATCCTTTCCAATTGTTTCTGGATTAAAGAGAAGATTTCATCATCAATCTGGAAGTTGTTATATAATACCATGAAAGTTTCACTGATTAGTGGAATACCTCACCAATGAATAAAATTGGTCCTTGGATCTAGAGAGGGGTTTCTTTGATTTTGTTTTAGAATATTTCTCATATGAGTTGTTCGTGAGATTATCATATAATCAAAATCCACATACATTTCGATTCTTCTGAACTCATTAGTGCACACTCATATTTATCCCTTATATAACTATATAAAACCTCTTATTGTTTCTAGATTTCCAATCAACAAATAATTAAGAACCTCTTGTTTTGTATCAATGCACATCTTTATTGTACGGATATTTATATTGCTTCCCAGAAAAGGAAAAACTTTTTTATATTGATAAAAAAAGTAAAAATTTACAAAGAATTTTACATAGATATGACATTTATATTCCCTTTATATTAAAATTATTTTGTGTCTAATATTTATAATAAGAAAATTGTAGCAAATAAAGACATAATGTAACATATAATCAACATTTAAGAATAAAAAAAGAAAATGTACAAAAATTAAAATCAAGACAAACTAAGACAAAAGAAACACAAAAAAAAAAACATATATAAAGCTATAAATAAAAAAGAAAAACAAGAATAACAACCATTAATCAAATTTTAAAAAAAAAAAAAACAATTGTAATTAACAGAAAGACAAAGCACATGTTTACTTATTAAAAGTAGGAACAGAACAACTATAGAGTAGGAAATAATCGTGAAAAGTGGAATAGAGATACGAGAAAGTGCACAAATCCCAACAACCAAAGTTGCACAACACAATTGATTTGTTTAATTGAATATTTATAAAATCTTGTCGGAAAAAATCCTATTTATGATGCACCCATATAGATCTTCATTTTGCTATCTTGAGAAAGATAGATACAGAGTATTTTTATTTGGTTATTCCTATAAAGGTCTATTAGATATCCACCTGCTGAACATGGCAAAACATTCTTCAGGCTTATACTCCGGAGCTGTGTGTCCTCCTCCCTGAAAGTAATTTAGTTAAACACACTCTAAAGATTAACATATACCTCATTCTTAGTATTAATGCATCATTTTTACAGTTTAACATGAAAAATTTCCCCGCTCAATCTAGACTCTAGAGTTTATGAACCATAATAATCAACAAGTTCTTATTATTAAATTTTATAGATTAAATTACACTTTTCTCTCATGAGGTCTTGTAAAAATACACCAAACTCACTTTATTTTTAACATTTATATCAACCACCCTTATAGAGACATGAAGTAATCTCTTCAAAAAATTGAGTGAGTTCAGTATGATATATAATGTACATTAGTGTAATGTTTTTTAAACATTTTACTCTAAACTTTTAGGCAAAACTTGTCTATCAATGTAGGTGAACTCAACCATTCAAAATTACTTAGTGCGCATAAGATCAAATAAATCTTAGGCCAAATTCACCTATATAAAAATACTCTTTAAAGTGGAATTTGTGCAAACCCACAAGTGCAAAGATAACAGAAGACTTACCTTAACAGTAGCAAATGTCATATGATTGGAGTAAGTCCTTGTGTATCTACTTGCAGAAAAATAAATATTACGTACATAATTATTAGATTTTTAGACGAATTCAGACAGGTTATTATATAACTACAGGTAGGGGATACTATACCCTGCAACTTGGCCATCATTTGTATGCCATTGTCTCCAATCATCCACAATGGAGTAGTTTAAAGCTCTTATCCATGCTTGTGTTGCCAAAAAAGAAATTCCTCGGTCGTGATCTCCACTGTTAGACATACACAAAATTTATTTATCATGTGAAATTCAAATAATTAGTTCATTTATGTAACCTTATTCAGCATATGAGCATGGAGAGAAAGAATATTGACCTGTATATCAGTGAACGTATCCCTTTTCTACTGAGGTTTACATGATGATCAAAGCTGCTTGGGATCTCGAACTTGTAAGCTGTGTCGGAACAACGATGCCATTTATCTATAGTTCCCTGCAGCACATGATGCAGCCAAGCATTATATTATGTAGTTACATTGCTAATATGTATGAAAACCATTGTCAATCGTGTCAACTACACCTTCCGGATATGCAGTGCACTGCGAACATTATCATCGTTGGCCCAATAAGTGCATAAGAAGTATGGATAACTCTAACAATGGAGGAAAGGAAATAAACATCAAGTTAACACAAATATATGGATTTTGGACAATTTTGCTGCAAATGCTTGCGACTAAGAGACGAAAAAATAAATGTCATATGAAACAAGAAATGAATGAATGTTTTACCCAGCAGCTAACGGGTGGCAGTTTGAGATGAGTATTTAGAAAATTCTTGGATGAATATTTCTCAGTTACTGATCTCCTATAAGATGTTTCGGTATCAAACTCCTCACAAACCGGGTCCAAAGTATAATATCGATTAAGTCCCGCTACAAGCTGTGGCAATGGTAAAATGATTGACTTTAGAGAATATAGTAATGAAAAATTGACAAGGGAGACACAGAAAAATGGATACCTCATCATATGACTGCAGATCTCTAGCACACAATTCATTTGTGGTGTCTACATTTACGTACTCTCCTTTACAATTTTTTTGTAGTGACTAAATAACAGAGATCCATTAGCATTTGCGTTCACTTCTACAATACAACTTTTAAGAATAGTCATTGATGAGTTATTCTGAAATTACCATGTAAAGTTCATCAGAAATAAATGCCATTCCATGAGAATAAGAGATTTCGTAGTTTTTTTCAGTTCCAGTAGTCAGTGGATTCCCCAGCAGGTATCCCTGAAGAAAAGAACATTACATAATAAATATACATATATAATACCACCGCAGGTTCTCTAGTGGAACAAAATTGGTTATTCAGTATGAGATGGAGAAGAGGAATAACATTATTAGTCAAGTTAACATAGGGTAGGTAGGTATTGGATGGTGAGTGCTTGACATTTGAATGATCTGTGTATTGTTGAATTTGATTTAGACTCATGTATATGGTTTGATTGGTGATTAATATGCAATTTGCTGGTGATTTGAATATCATCGTTACCCGTCTGGGAAGTGTCATTCCTCGTTGTGCAAGGGACCTCGTGGTCTGGGAAGTGTCAATTTTTGACTTCCAATTTTTTCTCATCACGACAATTAAATTAACTGACATACAATTTTTTCTTTAACTCTCCCCAAATATTCATTATAGTACTAATTAAATTAAAAAATATATATTCCTAACATAAAAGAGATACTTAAAAAGACAAACCTGGAGATTTATCCACGGTCGGAACCCTTTTTCATTTCCTAAGAAAATAGAACTTTGTCAATAATCAAACTTACAACATAGTTATAGAAACCATTAATTACCCAATGATGCTGCTGAGATTATATGGTGCACATATCAGTAGTCACCAAACAGTGAAGTGGGCATTAGCTTCTACACATGTTTGTAATTCCAACTTTGCTGTACACATTGAACCATATATATACACAAGTGTTTTACCTTGTGAAATTTCTTGAACAATTCCTGGAAGAGGAATGCCAGAGTATGAATCGCCACCAATGTAAACTTCATTTGTCAAAAATTTTGGATGATCGATCAACCACTACAAACATTGTCAGTTGTCACAGTTTAATAGAGTTGCAGATTTAACAGCAAGCAAAAGTAGAAAAAAGAAAAAGATTCAGATTGTGAAATAATAAAATCTGAATAAGTACCTTCCTAAGGAATTCATAGGCTTGGTGCACCGTAGTCCAGTCACTTCCTTCTATAGCGGACTCTGTTGTGGCATAAGTGAAGCCGGTGGAAACAGGCAAGTCTGCAAATATAATGCTACTAACCTACCAACAATAGTTATTATAAATATTAAATAGCAGTGAATAAGCATAACAAAATCAGTAACTAAAAACATATGCATATACATACACAAATAGAACCTGAAATACATGTACCTTAGTCCACGAGTTTGGCCTCAAGAACAAATTGGGCACGCTTCCAGTATATTCCTCGTGTACAAATCCAAGTGGACCTGATCAAGAAGCAAATAGAATTAAAAATCCAATACCAATTCCATTGAATTAAACACGTAATAACATATAATTTTAAATTAGTGATTTTAAAATTTAAAGCGTAGCATTACTACGTAAAATTTATTTTTCTTAATAAAATATTATTTAAGGATTAAATATGATAGTACAAAACTATAAATGACCAAATTAAAAATTTTAATTTAAAGAACTAAAATATAAAAAAAAAAAAAATCCAAACTTAAAAGAAGACTAGAAATAACATTTAATTAAATGAAAATAAGTTAAAAATTCAACTTAGATTTTATTATTAGAGTAAAAATTACATAGTAATTTTAAATGTTGTATGACAACAAGAGACTCATTAAAATTTAAATAATAATAATAATTTAAAATTAATTATTTTTAACAAAATATTATTTAATAGATCAAATATAATACTTTAAAAACGTAATTCATTAAATTAAATTTTTTATACTTTAAAACTAGAAATGACATTTACCCTTTAAATAATAATTTAAAATTTAAAATTAGATTTTATTATTAGAGTAAAAATTACAGAGTATATTTATATGTTGTCTTGCAACAAGAGACTCATTAAAGCAAAGTTAAGAACCCAAATAAAATTTGTGATTGGATATGATCTTAGTAAAAAATTGGAAAACAGTATTGGTATTAAGGTCTTACCTATTTCAAAGGCAAGACCAGAGAAGGATGAGCAACCAGGGCCACCAGAGAGCCAAAGCATGAGAGGATCATCCTTTGGATTGTTCTCTGACTCAATGAAATAATAAAAGGCCTGCACTTCCTCTCCTTCACCCACTCCCACATACCTTTATTTTCAACAAATTTGTATATATGGATGTTACATGAAATGATTTTAATCTTACAAATGAAAATGTAAAAGCATAAGGTTGATGGTTGAGTGTAACTGACCCGGTTTCAAGAATAAAAGGAAGAGGTCCCTTGAATCCAGGAAGGAACTTAACTATTGAACCACAATATGCAAATTGAAAGGAAATATGTGATAACAGAATAAACGAAAGTAGAATCCCATGACAAAAGAAATCACAACTAGTGTTGGAATAACTTGAACTAAACTTCCCCATTTTTCGTGGTATCTCCCTTCACCCTGTGTGTGTCTCTTTCTCTCTCTCTGAAAGTTTTACATAGTTTCTAAGATTTTTAACAAGTGTCTCATCCATGTGGAATCATGGATGTTAATTAATTAATAAAAAATGTCAACTTGCATGTGTTTAGGAAGGAGATAAATGAAAATCTTAAAATCTAAACCCGTACCATAAGTTAACTTTCCCACCGATAAGAACATAAATATCACACAGAAATAATTTGTTTTGTTTTATTGAAGAAAGGGCTTAAAAGGCATCACACGAAACTCCTCCGATTGGATCGTTACATATCCAACACCAAATTTGGGCTTTTTGACCTGATTAGGAAAAATAGGCATTCAAAATACAGAAAAGGGTGTACTTCGTAACATAATACCAAAATGGGCTAGTCGCGATTCGTGGCGCGACTACCTAGTCGCAGAAAAACCTGTGACCGTGTGTGAGTATGACACGTGGCAAAAACTCCTACGTGGAGTGCTGATGTAGATTGTGGTCGTGGGAAAATCCGCGACTCACTTTGGTGATGACATGTGGCAAGCCACGTTGGAAAATGGACGATGACTGTGTGCCACATGGCGTAGTCGCTGGATTTTTCGCAATCACGCCACGTGTCACAATGTGAGTGGATGGCGCGGTCCCGGTCTTTCTTGCGATCAGCCTAGGATTGCGCCACGTGTTGGCATTTGGTTGGCTGTTCGTTGGTCGCGGCAGTTGTGGCGACCAAGTTTGTGAATTCTTCCGCATCGTTTTTCGCGACGACGTAACCTTCCGCTATTTTCCCTGCGACCACAACACATTATATATACCCCCTCCGCCACACTAATCTTCACAACTTGGCAGTTATACACACAAACAGGTATAAATTTCATTCTTTAATGTCTAATATTTTGCTTGTTTATTTCGTTTAATTTTTTTTTTAAATAATAATATGTAATTGTAATTTATTTATTTTGTTTTGTGTAGATAAATTGAACTTGCATCGCGCGTACAGTAGTTGTTGTATATGCTAAGGGAAGAGTCACAGAAACTGAGGAAGGAGTAAAATTTGAAGGATATAGAAGGATTATACAAATAGAAAGAAATATTAATTTTATTGGGTTAAAAAAAACATTACGTCAAAGATTAAAATTACATGAGAATGAAGTAATAGGATGCATTACAACTAGATATTTTGTAGATAATAAATATGCATTATTTGAATTAGTTGATGATAGTGATGTCAATCTTATGATGACTAATTTTGAACAACTGGGGTTAGGCCATATAGAATTATGTGTACAAATAGTTATTGCAGGTAGTGCGTCGTCGTATAATGAAGGTGGTGCATTTGAGTCAAATGTTTGTAGGCCGTACGATGAAGGTGGTACGGGAATAAACTCAAGTGAAGAAGATGAAACTTATATCGTCTCAGATTCTTTCGGGGATTCATCTACTGATGGTGAAGAATTTGAAGGTGATTTACCTAAATCAGATGATGATGAATTAAATGATGATATTAACAGTTTAGGTATGAACGTTCAAGCAATTGTGTTACCTGATATAGTAACAAGTGAGATTAATTGTGAATTTGTTTCAATTATTTTAAAAGAATGTATTTAATTGTATCATTATGATATTGTAGGTGATAGGCAACAACCGTTTTGGCACAATACGCCGCACTATACTCAAATAAACTGGGATCACCCTGATGAGGAAGATTTGTTTGGTGTAACTGGTCCTACAAGTTGGGAGGAAGGTCAAGAATTATTTGTGGGATTAGAATTTGAAGATAAAAAAAAGTGTTCAAAAGGCTCTAAAACTGTACATGATGAATGTACATCAAATTTCGAAAGTCATTGAGTCAAAACCACATAGGTATGTCGTTAGATGTCCTGATGTTGGATGTCCTTTTTATATGCGAGCCAGTTTATCGAAACGGACACAGAGATGGAAAGTCGTTCAATGGGGAAGACCACATACTTGTTTAAATGCTACTTTGAGTCAAGATCACGTAAATCTTGATTCTGATTTGATCAGCACATGCATACTTGGTATGTATTATATTTGTTGTTGAATGATTGTTGATCTTTTATCTTTTCCTAATATTTGATTTTATTGTATACAGGTATGATCAGGGAAGATCCATCAATTAAAGTTGCACTTGTTCAAGAGAGAGTGTCTAGCATTTTCAATTATAAAATTTCTTACAGGAAGGCATGGTTAGGAAAGCAAAAAGCAATGATTATAATATATAGTGATTGGGCTGAGTCATATGCAGAACTTCCTATCTGGCTTGAATACATGAGAAGATACTCTCCAGGTTCATATTATGAAATTTTTGATGATGATTTTGTTGTTGGTAACACTCTTAGTAATGAATTTAGACAATTTGAGCGTGTGTTTTGGATGTACAAGCAATGTGTCGATACATTTCAATTTTGTAAGCCTATTATACAAGTGGATAGGACTCACCTGTATGGGAGATATAGAGGAACCTTATTAATAGCAACTTCACAAGACGGAAATGGGAGTGTGCTACCTCTTGCGTTTGCTGTTGTTGAAGGGGAAACACTATCAGCTTGGTCGTGGTTCTTAAGGCTGTTACGTCAACACGTGACTGACAAATTAAGGATCTCGATCATTTCTGACAGGCATCGTAGCATAAAATCAACCGTAGATGATGAACAAAATGGTTGGAGTCGGCCACATGCATATCATTTTTATTGCATTAGACACATTGCTTCTAATTTTAATCACAAATTCAAGAATCAGAAACTAAAGAGCATGTTGGTTAAATTAGGTATGCATATTTTTAAAACACAACTTGAATTATATTTTCATTAGTACGAGAATCTTATTCCATTTTATAATTATTTACAATTTTTTTTTTGTAGGTTATACTCCTTGTAAACATATATTTGACAGAAATTTGGAAAAATTTTGTGAATCAAGTGCTGATTGTTTGTAGATGGATAGAAGAGATTTCAAAGGAAAAATGGAGTATGACATATGATGAAGATGGACGCCGGTATGGACACATGACAACAAATCTTTCAGAATGTGTTAATAAGGTCTTTAAGGGATGTAGAAATCTTCCAATTTGTGCCCTGGTTAAGGCCACATACAGCAGATGTAGAGAGTATTGTGTTGAAAGGGGTCGTCGTGCTCAACAAGAAATGTTGGAAGGTCAAGTTTATTGTTCAAAAGTGATGCAAGTGCTTCGACGTTATCAAGATGAAGCATCTTCTCATATTGTTCGTGTGTATAACATTCAACAGACAAGATTTGAAGTTGAAGAAGCATTTAATCCCCGTACACAGCGTGGAGGCCAAAAATGGACAGTCATCCTATCTAAACTATATTGTCAATGTGGACGTTTTAAGGCTTTCCATTACCCTTGTTCTCACGTGATAGCTGTTTGTGGACATGTTTCAATTGACTTTCTTCAGTTTGTTGATAATGTTTACAAAAATGAATATATCTTGCAAGCATACTCGGCGGAGTGGTGGCCTTTGGGGAATGAAGATGCTATGATACATATTGACCAACCTTGAAGTTAACCCCCAATCCAAGCAACGCTTAGAGGAAAAGGTAGACACAAATCAACAAGAATCAGGAACGAAATGGATTGGAGTGAACCATCGCAAAGACGACAAAGATGTCGAAAATGTGGTCAAGAAGGGCATAACAGAAGGGTTTGTCCCACAAATCAACAAGATTAGTGTTACTGTTATTTTTAAAGTACTAATAGTCGTGGTTAAATTATTTTGTTAATAGAGGCAGTGTCCATAGGTGAAGTACCAAACAAATCATGTACAACAAAATGGGTATCATCCTGAAAAGGCTGTAATGCTGGTGATGGATGATACGAGACAGTATGTGTATGATCAGGTGATGACTGCGAGACTCCGGGATAATGGTACATCGGAGGAAACTGAGAGGGTGTCTGAGTATACTGTGACGGTGTATAATACATGTCATGAGGAATCTCTGCAACCGGAGGAATAATATAAGGTTGGGACTCCATCATCGTACGACCTCTGGCAATACCACCAGTCTCGACAGTATTAATCGGAAGCTGGACATCATCAACATGAATCCTTTCCACACCCAGAGGGGCACTGGTAGCTGGCGCTAATACTCGCCTAGCCTCAGTACTAATCATGGCCAACCTCCGAGTGATGTCCCTCATCGTATCCAATGTCAAAGTACTGAAACCTTGTGGAGTGGATAGAAATGCATGGTTCTCCACCACTTCACCCTGAAACAACAATTTATATATTAGTGAAAAACAATATTAATAAACATATAAGGCAAACTAAACATTTTAAATTAGATTAAATACCAAGGCAGCTGCGTGGGCGTGTTTCGGTTCGACAAACATAAGAGTTTTCTTCCTATACCAGATCATATAATCATCATTGTAACTCAAAGGGCGTGAATCTGGGATGCTGTCAACAACATACTGTAGCCGATTCTGCCAGATACCTAGAATAGACTGTAGAAGAGTAGCTCAATGCTGGTTATGTTTCCCTCTGAGTGTCAGCTGGTGAAGACTGTCTAATTGAGAAGGCGCAGCGGGAATAAACTGCCTCAAGACCCTATCTGGCTGGTGTCACTCAGCAATCTGAAAACAAAGAAGTGGCACAACAGCTCGCCATATAGGCTGACCAGCACGACATATCTCAGGTACATACTGTAAAACAGCACCACTATATGACTCCCAAATAAACTGCACAAATAGATATTACAACTTTAAATATTTTAAAGCATATACAAAAAAAAATTCATATAATTAAAATGTTTAAGTATAATACCTCTTCATTAGTAAGAAGATCTAATGTGTGTCTAATAACTGGGACATCATGATCGAAATGAATGTTTTCCATAACAGGTAACCACCTACATAAAAAATACACATTAATCTTACTCAATTATTATAATTAACGACAAATTAAAAAAAAAGTTCCTTCTAATGGACATACCTGTGCGCTATCGGTGAGTGTGGTAGTCTAGGTGTAATGACTCGTGGCACAGTGCAAGCAAACCTCTCCCAAGCCTATAATTGCACTAACAATATCATGCCACCAATGTTCACATTCTCTACATTAGTTGCGTTGCACAACTCTCTGTATAGAAATCCTAATAAAGCACTACCCCAGGCATAGGTAGTGATCTCCCCAAAATCAGCGAGGAACTGCAACCATTTGAGGGATACCCGTGATCCACTCCTATCAGGAAACATAATACCACCGATAAATCGCAAAATCCATGCACGTGTGTATCTACGCAGTGCTACTGGGTCGTCTAAAAATGGTGTAATGTCTCCAAAGTTCTTAGTTACCCAACTGAGCTTCACTGACGATCCCTTCACAACATCTGGTGTTGGTCTAATACCCAACACCACCTCGCATATATCAGACCATCGGCCATGGGTGTCTGCAATCAAAGGCCTGTCATCAATAGGTACACCCAATAACATAGCCACATCCTGCAGCGTAATAGTGCACTCTCAAAACTACACATTTACACCTATAATAATTTGTAAATATATTATCGTAACACACGTACTAACTACAATTAGATAAAACAAATTACCGTAACACTACAATTAAATAAAAAATTATTAACGTAAAATAATAATTTATCAAGTTAATTACACTAATAATATATTACGATAATCACTAATAATAATAACAATTAAAATATTAACAATAATTATCTAACCACCTATTTTAAATATTACTACTTATAATACTATCTTAAAATATAACCACCTAAAAATCTAACCAAAAAATATTATTGCCTGTAATAATATCTAAAAATCTAACAACCTATTTTAAATATTATTGTCTATAATACTATATAAAAATCTAACCACCTATTTTAAATATTACTGTCTATAATACTATCTAAAAATTTAACCACCTATTCTAAATATTACTACCTATAATACTATATAAAAATCTAACTACCTATTTTAAATATTACTGCCTATAATACTTCTTAAAATCTAACCACCTATTTTAAATATTATTGCCTAGAAAACTACCTTTAAATCTAACCACCTAGAATAATTCTAATTTCATCAATAAAAAATAATTATAATTTTGAAATTAAAAACTTAAAAATATTTAAAATACCTTCAAGTAGCCAATCTTACACACCCACAGAAAATCAGCTTCTTCAAGGAGGTCCACGATAGCATCTGGTATGGTGGGTCGTCCTAAATATAGTGGTGGTTTCCTTCGTAGTACTAACCGCCTGCATTCTCCACTATTCCATACATGTTGGGAAATGTGAGCTTTCTGAAGCCACAATACATCTCCCTCAACTGGACCACACTGAATAACTAATCCATCGGAAGAAGACGAGGATGCCATAGTGAAAAAACAAGATTGACCAGAGCACTGTAAAGGGGGAAGTAAAAAGAAGGGAAGTCAAATTTTTTAACCTCCACCTCCTTTTATAGTGGTCCCGGAGGTGGGCCGTGGTTTGGGTTGGGAGGTGGTCGCGGATTAACCCGCGACCAGGGCTGGTCGTTGGAAATCTCGCGAACACATGACGTCATCATAGTGTGGTCGCTGGAAAGGTCGCGACCAGCTACATCATCATTGAACTCGCCACTCTCCGCTTGACACGTGGCGCTACGAGAGGCAGTCGCTACAAATCCAGCGACTACGCCACGTGGCACACCATCCCTGCCACATGTCATCACCAGAGTAAGTCACGGATTTTCCGCGATCACAGTCCATATCAGCACTCCATGTAAGAATTTTTGCCACGTATCGCACTCACATGCGATCGCAGGTTTTTCTGCGACTAAATGGTCGCGCCACGATTCGTGACTAACCCATTTTGATATTATGTTACAAACTATACCCTTTTCTATATTTTGAATGTCTATTTTTCCTAAACAGTTAAAAAGCCCCAAATTTAAATGCAAGAACAAAAGGAAGGGCTCCCTCAAATGAACATAGCATATGCATGCTTTTATTATATTCAATTTTATCGCAATCAATCAACTTCTTATTTTACTTTTTGTTCTTATCGGAAATGACAGAGACTATTATTTCTTGTATTAAATTGAGCACGTTGGATCTCAGTCATGTCATATGATCGACCTCGAATCTCGATGATCATAAATTCGACACATGTTCCGCAACCGTGCTTTGGTTGCATGCACTACCAAGTTGTGTCCATGCTGCTAACCATGTTTGTTTGATCTCAACTTGTGAAATTAATTTTTAAATTTAAATAGCTCTTATTAATTAATAATTTATGTTGAATTATATTAAGTTTATTAAAATAATTTTAATTGAAATCAATATTATAAAACTAATATCATTCATTATTAATTTTTGTGGACAGTCATCGATACATATAATGTGAGGATAACATCCAAAGGAAAAAAAATGCATTGAAAACTTTTTTGTTGTGATAATTAATTATAGATGTTAACAAGATGTTTTCACTGATTTTTAGGTCTAAAACACATATTTCTGATAATTATAACTCTGTTGTATCCGATAGAAAATATGATAAATTAAAAGAAAATAAATAAATAAAAAGTACTAAAAATTATTTTCTTTCCATTCACAAGAACGATGAGTGTATAATAATTTGAGTAGTTTTTATGAATAAACTAAAATTAAAATTATCTATTTATAATATTGAAACAATATTAAATTATTAATTTATTTTTAAAAAAATACAATTTTAATATATTTTATATATTTTCATAATTTTTCTGAAAAATAATTAAATATATAAAAATATTAATTTTTTAAATATGTTTTCAGTTATATCAAACTATAAAAATAATCGCTTTCTTTATATTTTATTACCCTTTTCACTCATTCTATTACTCTACATACTACCTGACCTCAAAACTCTGTTTTATGGATGGAAACAAATTGTGTTTGTTTTTTATAATCAGGAATGATACCTGACCAAAAAAAAAAATAATAATTACGTGCAGTCTACTGTAGAAAGTTTTCAAGCATTCGTATATACAGTAAATTTATTACTTTTTATAACAAAATCTTTAAATATTACACAAATTTATTTTAAAACTCTTACTAAATCCTTTAACTTATATTATATATGGTTATGCATTTTATTTCGTTGAGAATTGGAAAATAAAATGTTAAGGTCTTATCACATGCAGTGATAAAAATGCATTCACTGATGCCGAAGCCTAGCTAACGAGTCTTCGGAAGTTTCTTTTTTAATCAAAATTAGTAATTTTAAATTCTTGGAGAAATCTTGTTATTTATTGTTAACTTTGGTCCTTTGATAGAAATTTTTTAAAATTCTTTATTGCTTGGATTTCTTATTTAATAAATACCCACAAGTATATGTGCATTGATCAATTAAATAAAAATATATTAAAAAATTGAAATTGCAATAGATTTTAAGATAATCGTTAAAAAAGTATACATATCATTTGATAAATTTAATACTACCTACTAAATTCCTTATTTCTCAAGAAGTAGTTATAAGAATATCATTTAGAGGATCAAATGTAGAATTTGAAGAACGTTGGTTCTCTTTTAATTTTAATTATTCTATTTTTGACACGAATGTTAATTGAAATCCTAAGATTCCAGTTAAAAAATGAAAATACCTTATTGTTTTAGCACATTAAAAAAAGAATTAACGTCAGTAAATCAAGTTAGTTCTTTTTAATAATTTTAATATTTGGTGATTGATCTTTAAAGATCTTTTTTGATAGGTTCCTTATTTGCTTACTTTCTATATTGTTTCTCTTCTCTCTGTGTGGCTCAAACCTTAGCATGTAACACCATGGCAAAATTTGTCTTTATCTTTTCATCGAAAACGTAAAACGTACTCATTAGTCAACAAATATATATAATATGCAAAGGAGTCAGAAGATTAAAAATCATACGTAATATATAGAAAATAATTGAACTTATAAATTCAAATAAAATTTTAAAAAATCGGAGACATAAAACAGCCCAGAATCGTATCGATAGAAGAAGATAATAATGTGAAAGAGACAAAGAAGATAATAACAAAGCTGAGGCGAATACATGGAAAGGCGTGACGACGTGTAGATCTTTAGCAGCGTCAAATAAGGAAAAGGAAAAATTTTCAGAATATTACGAACACTGAAAAATATTGAGGATATTAAAAAAAAATAATGAAGTCAGCTCCAATTCATTCCTAAAATATATATATTTATAAATATATATATATATATATATATATTTTATATTTTATAATTAATTATTTATATATTATAATTGTCTATTAAATATTTTTTAAAAATAAAAAAGTATAAACAGATAAAATACCTTACTCGCCCATTGTATTAAGATTTAATAAAAATATATCCAGTTAAAAACTATAAAAATAAGATTTATATTATTAAAATTTCATGAAAATTGTTCAGTTAAAAATTATATATAAAAATGGATTTATTTAAATAGAAGTACTGATTTATTAGAGACTAAAGAAATAAAGGTGCCAAATAATTAAACCTCTCTCGTATGATTGAGCTTTGTAGTAAGTCAGCCAGAGAGGAAGAGGAATGAAGTCAGCCACATTTTAATCATTTAAATGTGAATAATATTTTTGAAGCAATAAAAACACATTAGATTTCATTCATTATCGTTTCTTTTCTTTTACCTGAAAAAGAAAAGTAGATAGTATTTTTAACCATCTTTAAACTTAAAACAGAGATTATAAAGATAAAAACAACACATAAATATAAATAATTTTAGACACCAAAAAATTTTATATAATAATTTTGATCAATAAAAACAAATTAAATAAACGAAATACTTATGAATATGAACCTATAAAAGTTCATTATTAATTTTATATTACAAATTTCATTGAAATATAGTTTATTTTTATCATCCTTAAACTAAATTTTCACATTTTAATCAAATTTTACAATTTCATAGACAAAAATATTTAGTAATTACAAAGTTATAAATTACAACCAATTAAATGTATATATATGTGTGTGTGTGTGATTTAATAGCTAAGAATTAAATACAGCAGTGCATATATTCCAATAAGAACAAATTATATATAGACGAGATAAAATAGGAAATATGTAAAAGTTGTAAAATATGATGTATATATGATTATATAATTTTAAAAAAAAATTGAAAATTACTGGGACTGTAGAAATATCGAAGGTGTACATAGGTTTGTAGAAATATCGAACGTGTATATTAATTGACTTAAATAATTATATTGGTTTGAAATTCAATTTTTACTCTATTTTAATTTCATTGTTTAGAAAAAATAATTATAATTATTATCTTACTTTCTCTTTTACATTAATTTTACCTATTTTTTTATTATATGTTATATACTTACCAAATTTATTATTATTTTTTAAAATTTTAAATGCCATATTTATTAGTGTAAGTTTTTCACATTATTAAATAATTAAAAATTATGATTTAATTAAATTTCAAAGTATTTATTATAAAATTTAACAAATATATATTCATCAAATACTTTAAAAATTATACTACTTATAGTTTCTGATTAACCGGTTGTACGAAAAATTTACGTTAATTACATATAATAATTTAATTTTAAATAATAACAATTTATTTGTAAATGATTATATAAAAAATTTATCTTATTACTATTAAAATAAATTCCAAAATATTTATTATAAAATTCAATTAATATTATTTATCATATACTTTAAAAATCATAAGGGTTATAATTTCTGATTAATCGGTTGAATAAAAATATTTATGTTAATTATATATAATAAATAAATTTTAAAATAATAACTTATTGTTAAATAACTATGCAAAAATTATATATCATCGTTCAATATATATTTTCTCTTTTTTCTTTCCTCTTCTTCTCATCTTTTTATCTTTCTCGATGTTAGCATTAATTTTATTGTTTGTTAAAAATATTTTATTTCTTAAATATTAGTTTGATTTAATTAATAATATTAATTAATAATTAATTAATTAATGGTCTCGTGAGTCTCGTGAGTCTCGTGGACAGTTTTATAATATCTATTTAATAGGTATTTTTTTATCAATTTAATATTATAGATGTTAACAAGATGTTTTCACTTACTTTCAGGTTTAAAACATATATTCCTGATAAATATAACTCTGTTGTGTTCCATAGATAATATGATAAATTAAAAGAGAATAAATAAATAAAAAATATTAAAAATTATTTTTTTCATTCAGAAGAACGATGAGTGTATGTTAATATGAGTAATTTTAGGAATAAATTAAAAATAAATTTATATATTTATAATATTGAAACAATATTAAACTATTAATTTATTTATAAAAAATACAATATTATTATTTTTTATATTTTTTCATAATTTATCATAATTATTATGAAAAAATAATTAAATACATAAAAAATAATAATTTTTTAAATATGTCTTCAGTTATATCAAATTATAAAAATAATTGTTTTCCTTATATTTTATTACTCTTTTCACTTTTCTCTTACTCTACATATTACCTCACCTTAATGTTGGAAATATTAAAAATAATATTAAAAATCTCACATCATCAAAAATAGAGTACGTTGAATATATATAAGTGAGAAACAGTCTTCATTATACAAATCGGTTTTATAGTGTTGAGTTAGGTTCTTCACCCATTTTTAACATGGTATTAAAGCTTACATGGTATCACGAACATGAACGATCCAAGCTTTCGCAGATCCATTTGATTTGACAGTATTTGTTCTTCCGTTTGAGGTTCTCTGTTAAGGTTTGCAGAATTTGAGGTTTTATTCTCTTTATTTTGTGATTGTTTGCAATGATTGGAGAAAAAAAATGATTTCTTTTCTAGTTCTACAGTATTTGATTTTGAGCAATTTTAGAAATTTTTCGCCACACAACCACATATTATGTTTGTCTAGGAGGCACAGGGATTAGCAGGCATTAGGATCTTCGATCCAGGAGGCTGATTGGGACAGATCATAGGACATGTTTCTTCTTCCCGTCTTCCTCGTTTTCCAGTGATATCTTTGACTGTTGTGGTTGCAAACTTGTTAAGTTTACTGTTTTGTCTTCTCTTTTGACTATTGTTTCTTTGACATGTTCACTTCCTTGCATTGTATCTTTTGTGAAGTCCTTCTTTCTTCCATAAGCATCCTTTTGGATTTTTCATCTTCATCATTCTTTGCAAAATTGTTAATCTCTTTGTCTTTTCTTCTAATCATCTCCTTGACATTTTTGGTTTCCTTTATTCTCTCTGTCTTTGCAAATTGATTTGATTGTCTACAATTGTTATGTCGCTACGCCTCCCCAAGAACCTTCTGTGATAGATTGATTCTCCTCCTCCTCTTCCTCGTTATCCTCATCTTGATCTTTGTCTAAGTCTTTTTCCTGTAAAGAGCTGTTATGCAGTGCATGTTGTTAGTCAATTGTTACTCCCCCTACTACAGTTCATTGGGCAATTGTTCTTCACATCCTTCGTTATCTTAAGGGGTTTTGCATCTTTCTAGTGGATTGTCTCATCTCTTGTAAGAAGCAAGCTGTTATTTCTCGCTCTTCTACCGAATCTGAGTATCGCACCGTGATATTCACTACTGCTGAAATAGTTTGGTTGATTTTACGTTTTCATTTTATGTATAGCAAACTCTCTATGTTTCCTGTTGATCCATCATGAGTTTGAGGATGGATGTTAGATAATATTATGCATTTACGTTAGATGATACGCATTTATGTTAGATGATATTATGTTTATCCTTTTTATTTCTCTCAAGGGTAGTTTAGTTATTTTCTTACTAGTATATAAATTTGTATTGTTTTGTTGATTAGTAACGACTACATACTGATACTGATGAAACCCTAACTTCTTGTTCTTGTATTTTTCCTTCCTTATTTCCTAACCCTAGCTTGGATCGTCCATTGTTAGGTGAGTTAGGCCCATCACCGAGAGCCTATTCTAGGATTGTTTGTGCCCGTTGTAGGGGATTGTTGCAGTGGGATGGACCATGTTGGATATCCCACATTGCCTAGAGATAGGGCCTGTTGCATTTACAAGTTAGGAGCAGTCCTCACCTTCTAAGCCGGTTTTATAGAGTTGAGTTAGGCCCCTCACTCGAATTTAACATGGTAAGAGATAAGACATTTGTACTCTGTTGTTGTGATTCTTTCCTTTGTGCACCCCGGTCGGGATTCTTCTTCCCTCTTCCCTTTCCACCCCGTTGTCGGAATCCTTTGCACCTATTGATGGGGATTGGTTGATTGGTTGTTGTAGGATTTATCGTGCCCTATTGTTACACTTGGCGTGAGGGGAATGTGTTGGAAATATTAAAAATAATATTGGAAATTTCACATCACCTAGAGATAGAACCTGTTGAATATATATAAGTGAGGATTAATATTTTATCGTACAAACTGATTTTGTAGGGTTGAGTTAAATTCTTCATATGTTTTTAACGCTAAAAACTCTGTTTTATAGACTAGAAATAACAAGTTGTGTTTGATTTTTATAATCATGAATGATACCTGACAAAAGAAATTACATGCAGTCTACTGTAGAAAGTTTTCAAGCATTCGTATATACAGTAAATTTATTAATTTTTATAACAAAAATATTTAAATATTACACAAATTTATTTTATAACTCTTACTAAATCTTTTAACTTATATATTGTTATGCATTTTATTTCGTTGAGAATTGGAAAATAAAATGTTAAGGTCATATCACATGCAGTGATAAAAATGCACTCAAAGGAGCCGAAGCCTAGCTAACGATTCTTCGGAAGTTTCTTTTTTAATCAATATTAGTATTTTTAAATTCTTGGACAAATCTTGTTATTTATTGTTAACTTTGGTTCTTTTATAGAAATTTTTTAAAATTCTTTATTACTTGGATTTATTTTTTAAAAAGTACCCACAAGTAGATGTGCATTAATTAATTAAATAAAAATATATTAAAAAATTGAAATTGCAATAGATTTTAAGATAACCGTTAAAGAATTATACAAATCATTTGATAAATTTAGTACTACCTACTAAAATTCTTATTTCTCATGAAGTAGTTATAAGAACATTATTAGAGGATCAAATGTAGAATTTGAAGAACGTTGGTTCTCTTTTAATTTCAATTATTCTATTTTTGACACGAATGTTAATTGAAATCCCATATTCTAGTTAAAAAATGAAAATACCTTATTGTTTTAGCACATCAAAAAAAGAATTAACGTGAGTAAATCAAGTTAGTTCTTTTTAATAATTTTAATATTTGGTGATTGATTTTTAAAGATCTTTTGATAGGTTCCTTATTTGCTTACTTTCTACATTGTTTCTCTTTTCTCAATGTGGCTCAAACCTTCGCATGTAACACCTTGGCAAAATTTGTCTTTAACTCTTCATCGATAACGTAAAACGTACTCATCAGTCAACAAATATATAATATGCAAGGGAGTCAGAAGATTAAGAATCATAAGTAATATATAGAAAATAATTGAACTTATAAATTCAAATAAATTTTTAAAAAATCAGAAACGTAACGATACACGAAATTAATAATGCGAAAGAGACAATGAAGATAATAACGAAGCTGAGGGCGAATGCATGTAAAGGCGTGACGACGTGAAGAATCTTTAGCATCGTCAAATAAGGAAAAGGAAAATTTTTCAGAATATTACGAAAATTGAAAAAATGTTAAGGGTACGTAAAATAAAAGAGTGTAAACATGCAAAATACCTAACTTGACCCATTGTATTAAGATATGATATAAATAGGTCCCCTTAGAAACTATGAGAAATAGATTTATTTTATTAAAATGTCATGAAAATGGGTCTATGAAAAATTGATTGTTAAAGATTATTTAAAAAATAAATTTATTTAAATGAAAGTGCAGATTCGATAGACACCCAAAAAAAATTAAAGGTGCTAATAAATGATCAAGGGCTTCTTACGTTATTGGGTCATGGGTCATATTATATTTCATTCATTATTGTTTCTTTTCTTTTCACCTGAAAAAGAAAAGTGGATAATATTTTTAACCATCTTTTACCTTAGAAGAGAGATTATAAAAATAAAAAAATATATAAATATAAATAATAACAAATTTCAATTATTTTAGACACCAAAAAATTTTATATAATAATTTTGATCAATAAAAACAAATTAAATAAACGAAATAAATATGAATATGAACCTATAAAAGTTCATTATTAATTTTATATTACAAATTTCATTGAAATATAGTTTATTTTTATCATCCTTAAACTAAATTTTCACATTTTAATCAAATTTTACAATTTAATAGACCAAAATATTTAGTAATTACAAAGTTATATGTAATAAATTACAACCAAAATTAAATACAGTAGTGCATATATTCCACTAAGAACAAATTATAGACGAGATAAAATAGGAAATATGTAAAAATTGTAAAATATGATGTATTTAAAATAAAATAAAACTCAAAATATATGATTATATAATTTAAAAAAAAATTGAAAATTACTGGGGCTATGGCCTATAGAAATATCGAAGGTGTATATAGGTTTGTAGAAATATCGAACGTGTATATTAATTGACTTAAATAATTATATTGCAATGAAATTCAATTTTTACTCTATTTCAATTTAATTTTTTAGAAAAAATAATTATAATTATTATCTTAGTTTCTCTTTTCCATTAATTTTACGTATTTTTTGTATTATATGTTATATACTTACCAAATTTATTATTATTTTTTAAAAAAATTAAATGCCATACTAATTAGTGTAAGTTTTTCACATTATTAAATAATTAAAAATTATGATTGAAGTAACTTTCAAAGTATTTATTATAAAATTTAAAAAATATATATGTTTATCAAATACTTTAAAAATTATACTATTTATAATTTCTGATTAGCCGGTTGTATGAAAAATTTACGTTAATTGCATATAATAATTTAATTTTAAATAATAAAAATTTATTTGTAAATGATTATGTAAAAAAAATTATCTTATTACAATTAAAATAAATATCAAAATATTTATTATAAAATTCAATAACTATTATTTATCAAATACTTTAAAAATCATAAGGGTTTTCTGATTAATCGGTTGTATAAAAATATTTATGTTAATTATATATAATAATTAAATTTAGAAATAATAACTTAATGTTAAATAACTATGCAAAAATTTTATATCATAAGGGTAGGGGATTATCATTTCTTTCAGAATAATCTAAGTTATGGGCATAGCATAATAGGATATGTGTACGTTGGACGGACATTGTTCTCTCTTTTTGTTAAGTTGCAATCTCTCTTCTATTTTTACGGCATCCGAGACATGTTAGATTTAGGGCATCCCAATTAAAAAAATTTGAATGACAGTTTCTCATTTCAAATCTATACAATAAAATTTAAGGGTTAGTAAAAACAACCTAAAATTAATATTGTTGATAAATTGAAAAGAAAGATTATATAAGCTTATTTATTTTTCGTCCTTCGGAACTTAATTGGTAAAAATCCTTTGCCCAATAAAAAGATGATCATAATAAAAAGATGATCATAAAAAGATTTAGTCTTGAGTTCTTAGAATGTAAAGAAAACAGAAAAAATAATAATGTAAAAGAGTGAAAGAAAAATAGTAGAAATTATGGGTTGGGCCTAACTCAACCCCACAAAATTGGCTTATGAAGTGAGGTTTGTCCTCTTTTTATATATATATATGTAACAGGTCTCATCATTAAATGATGTGAGACTTCACATCTCTCCAATATTTAACTTTCAACACACCCTTCCCACGTCGGAGACTGGACGTCTCCGACTTCTCGAGCGTGAAAATTATTCAAATGAAGTGCTTCAATACAACCTGATATTCTACGGGTAATCCAATATTGGCTCTACAACGGGTGACCCAACATCTATCTTAGGACAGGCTCTGATACCATGTAAAAATTTTAGGACAGACTCTGATACCATGTAAAAATTTGTGGGTTGGGCCTAACTCAACCCCACAAAATTGGCTCGAGAAATTCAGTCTTCGGCGTGAGAGGGGTGTGTTGAAAGTCCAATATTAAAGGGGTGTGAAGTCTCACATCACCTAAAGATGGAACTTGTAGTGTGTATATAAGATGGGGGCAAACCTCACTTCACAAGTCGGTTTTGTAGAGTTGAGTTAGGCCAAACTCACAATTTTTA
The DNA here is from genome assembly GCA_026586105.1 of Hylodesmum podocarpum. Lineage (NCBI taxonomy): Eukaryota > Viridiplantae > Streptophyta > Magnoliopsida > Fabales > Fabaceae > Hylodesmum > Hylodesmum podocarpum. The sequence continues at coordinate 4,302,857 of JALJEV010000424.1, read as the reverse complement.
CATGGTATCAGAGTCTATCTTAGATGTCGATGAAGATATTGAGCCACCCATTGTAGAGTTAATATTAGACTACCCGTTAAATATCGGGTCGTATTAAAACACTGTATTGGAAGTCTAATATTAAAAGAGTATAAAATCTTACATCACCTAATAATTAAACCTATTATATATTGAGACCTGTTGCATATTATGGGATTGAGTTAAACCCGTCGTAATTTCTCCGGACAAAGATTGAAAGTAGGAAAAAGCACGTAGAGAAACCCAATGCATGTCAATTTAGAAATTAAAATTAATGATTTTACGTCGCAAATAAATCCGAGGTGAATACGTTAAATTTGTTACTGGATTAATTGAAACTTTTTTGTGGAGAATTAAAATCAGAAAGGATATTAGAGGAATAAAAATATAACTCTAGAAAAAGAAGAAATATGAAAATTTTAATTAACCAAATTTAAATATGTGAATAAATAAAAAAGAAGCAAAATTACATAGAAAGAAATAAAGAAAATAAATTATCTCAGAACATTTTTTTTTTCATACCTCTTGAAATATATAGGTCTCAATCAATGATTAGACCCTTATAACATCCAAAACAGAAATATTATATTTCTCTTACCATAAATTAAGTTTTTGGTTTTACATTTCTTGCCCATCAATCATTTCAATCATTTTCCGATGTCACATTATGTTTATTATGATCTTTCCCGTCACGAGGCCCAAGGAAAAGAAAAAGAAAATTATCTTTCTACACATAAGTCAATACTTCTCATAATTAGCACATTTCCTACTTATATATTATTAATCAATAATATCTACACTTTTCTCCCTTAATTTCTCTTGCAATAACTCCCTTCCAACCCAATTCAATATAATAAACTGTTTGTTTTAAAAGACTCCGGATAGATTGACCTTTGGATGGAAAAATATAAATTATTAAATAAAAATGATGTTTTTTTTAAAAAAAAAAATCAAAACTTTAAGTCAAGAAAGAACAGAAAGTTCTTGTTTAATAGATGTAATTAGATCATTTTATTAAATTGCAGGATGAACTGAATCATAGACTTTCTTTATAAATTTTCAGTTGCATCTTAGTGAGATTTAATATAAATAATTGGTTAATATATTTTTATATTTTTTTCTTAAATATTGTTTAGTTCAATTCAGTCTTATCTTGAGTTATCCAATTTTAAAATTGAGTTACTCCATTACAAAGGATATGCATAACCTTGCCTATCTAATCTCTTACTCACCCTTTCCATAGTTTATTACAAGTTTTTGAGTACAGTGAATGTTGATCCATTAACATGTTTCTCATCCAGTACAGAATATTATTCATTTCATTTTTCAGTTGGATACATGAATTATTCATTTACTTTACCCAGAATTAACAAAGTACACCCCATTATAATATATTCCTACTTAAACATTACAGGACCAATTCGTATATATTTTGTGCAGACAAATGCACATATAATTATACAACATTGACATTAAGTTTTCTAATAAGCATTCATTCATTCACATTAAATTTCTCTTTTTGTTATCTTAACCTTCAAACCACCCTTCATGAGAAGAACAATGGAAAGGTTTGGGGTAGCAACAAAACCATCCACAACTTGCACACGATACTTGAGCAATATAGCAGTTGCTACCATCTTCAATTGAACGAAGGACAAGTCTTTCCCCAAGCAAGTTCTAGGATCTGCATTAAAAGCAATGAATTTATAAGATGGCACAAAAACAATACCTCCTTTACGTGAGATCCACCTCTCTGGCTTAAACTCCAAGCAATCATTTCCCCATATTTCTTCAAGTCTTCCCATTGCATACCAAAAAAACCAATATCATTGTACTGGAATTAACACAATGACCACAAGAAGCACGTCAGCTTCAATTGCTTACTTGCAACAAACGAAATAATTTTCAATTTTATTTCATAATCAACTCTAATAACTAATTAATCTTAATTAATCTTAAAATATAAACATCATAAAATAAATATACATACGTGTATTTTTTTTTTCTCATTCTTCATATTTTATAATTAATTATCATGTCACACTTATCTATAAATATTTTTCAATGGCCTTGATGATTCACGTATAGCAGCACCATGCAAATAAACTGCCACGGTGATCCACAGTTAAAATCTCAAAACTCTTTTCACTGGTTCCAATTTTTTCCTTAATTTCTTCAAGAATTTTGGCTTCAGGGTTGGTGGCAACAAACCAAAAGAACCACGTGAGAGCTGAAGTTATTGTATCTCTTCCAGCCACAAAATGATTGAACACGGCATCCCTTAGAAATTCATCATCATGTCCTTGTCCTTTTCCTTCTCTCATCAAAGCTGTTAACAAATCAACCCGTGATTCAGCTCTTTCATCATCTTCGTTGTACTTGCTTGTCATTTCTCGTTTAGACTCTATGCATGAATGTATGAAACGATCAACTGTTCATGCTTCTTTCATCTTCTTCTCTTGACAAATTTGAAGCCATTTTTGTAACTTCCAAACACACTTTGGCACAACATGTCTGTAGAATATAACCTCCTCTGCTTCGTTAAAAGCCTTCTCAATTGCGACTTCTGGGAAATCAATGGAAAGACAATTAGGATCATTTCCAAGAACTATAGAACAAATGTTATCGAAAGTGAAACGATTGAAGGCAAATAAAAATATAATATACAAAAAGACATTTAGAAAATAATTTATATCTTATCATATGTTTATTTGGTGCATTAGTAAATATAAGTTAAGATTAAAATTTATCATGTCATTCTTATTCTGTTGCCTATATATCATGTGATCTAAAATGAGCAAACCGATATTTATATTGCCTTTAATGAGAAGGAAAAAATGTTTTATATATATTGATAAAAAAATTTACAAAGAATTTTATATAGATATGACATTTATATTCCTTTTACTTAAATATTTCACAAATTTTTTATACAAAATAATCTATCAAAATTTATATATTTTTTATAAAAAAAACTCCTTTTTAAATTATAAAAAGTGTTAGATAAAATACTACCTAGTTATGATAACTTATTTATAAAATCACCATGAATAATACAAAATTTATCTATACTATTTAAAATTCTTAAAATATCACAATATTTTCTTTTAAAAAAAGTTTTCTTATATAATCATTTAAAATCTTAACCCAATCTCTTCTGGCTACCTTAAAAGTTTAAAGCCATCCATGAATTGTGATTTTACAAGTGAATTGCAATCAAACTCTTTTTTATTTTTAGTACATTTTAAGTACAGTCTAGAAGCTGTTCCAAAGACCAGTTCTTCTAGAAAGAATATCTACCCATAAATGCGATGGCGAGTATATATTTGTTGTTTTACAATATATTTATTTTATTCCGATATGAAGTATACAAACTTGTTCCCCAAAAAACTCAAGAAAAAAGAGAATTGTATCGTGATGCTAAAGAAACCAAAACTATAAATCAGAAACAGATCCTGGTAACTGAATAATAATCTTGTGACCTACACGTGTGTCTCTTTCTCATTCTCTTCATCTTTTGTTCGCTTTCTTTCTCTTGAGTGAGTCACACATGGCTCACAACACGGAAGAGTCACAACAACAACACGATGAAGGACACAAAGACAACCAAAAAGTTCCATTCTACAAGCTCTTCACTTTTGCAGATCAACTTGACGTAACCTTGATGAGCATTGGCACCATCAGTGCCGTCGGTAATGGCATGTCGCAGCCTTTCATGACCCTCATTTTAGGAAAGATCATCAACACCTTTGGTTCAGCGGATCAATCAAATACTATCAGAGAAGTTTCTAAGGTACGTACATATCTATGCATGCTTGCATGCATGTAAATTATTCTTTCATTTATTGCACTTCTAACATTGCTTATATTAATATCAATTATTTAATACTATTCATTCACTTCAAATTTCAGGTTGCGTTATTATTTGTTTACCTGGCTATTGGGAGTGGAATTATGTCGTTCCTTCGTAAGGATTTTTTAACTTTATTTATTTGTTAGAGACTATAGTATAAATGTGGTTGAATATGAGGATTAACTTTTGTTATGTTGAATGGTGAAGAGGTAGCGTGTTGGATGGTGACAGGAGAAAGACAAGCCGCAAGGATCCGTGGCTTGTACTTGAAAACTATATTGAAGCAAGACATTACTTTCTTTGACACTGAAACAACAACTGGTGAGGTCATTGGAAGAATGTCTGGTGATACCATTCTCATTCAAGAAGCCATGGGAGAAAAGGTATCATCTTTTATTATACTAATTAATCTATGTATTCCTAATCAAGGTCCAACACTTCTCTTGTTTGAAGTGTTCGACACGTTTCTGACATATACTTAAGTGTCCAATTACAAAGTTATTATTTTATGTTTTGACACGTAGATTAACAATTTTATACAACTCAACACTTGAATTGACACTTCTATATGAATGAATACATATTAATATTGAGAAAAAAATTGTCATCTTTTATGCCTTAGTTAAAAAGGTAATGTCTCTTGCCTTGTTTTGAGACTTGTTATTATAAAAAAAAAAATATAGAAGGTTGATTTGAAAAGGTTATCAATGTACTATCATATTTTGCTACGTTACTCGTATTTCATTTTATTAGAGTACTTGTGTTGGTGTCTGGTGTCAGTGCTAGATCCCATGCTTGATAGATGTATACAACGATCTTTTGTTCTCACCACTCACTACTAATCTTTGTTGTGCCTTTGCAATAATCAAAAAACTATTATGACAGGTTGGGAAATTTATACAACTAGCTTCAACATTTGTTGGTGGCTTTGTGATTGCCTTTATAAAAGGGTGGCGTCTCACTGTTGTTTTGCTGGCATGTATACCATGTGTTGTTGTTGCCGGTGGAGTTTTGTCATATTTCATGAGTAAAATGACCAGGCGTGGACAAACTGCTTATGCAGAAGCAGGAAATGTTGTTGACCAAACAGTAGTAGCTATTAGAACAGTAAGACACAGTCACATAAAATGTGTTTTTTTTTTATTTATTTATTGTCCTTGACTTGTTTCTGAACTTCAATCAGGTGGCATCTTTCACTGGCGAGAGAAAAGCAATAGAAATGTATAATAGCAAGATAAAGGTAGCTTATAAATCAATGGTTAGTCAAGGCATGGTCTCGGGATTGGGAATGGGAACACTTTTGTTGTTTGTTTTCTGCACCTATGCACTTGCCACATGGTATGGTTCTAAACTTGTTGTTGAGAAAGGATACAATGGTGGAACTGTCATCTCTGTAATAGTAGCTCTTATGATTGGTGGAACGTAAGTGAGACAATGACCCTTGATTAAATAACATTGGCATGACATTTTAGGCATAAGATTATTTTTTAAGTTTTTATTTAGACTATTTTTAATTAATCTTTCCAGTTATCATTCCCAGGTCACTTGGTCAAGCATCCCCAAGCGTAGCTGCATTTGCAGCAGGCCAAGCAGCAGCATATAAGATGTTTAAGACAATTAAAAGAAAACCAAAAATTGATGCTTATGACACCAGTGGTGTTGTCTTGCAAGAGATAAATGGGAACATTCAACTCAGGGATGTTTACTTCAGATACCCTGCAAGGCCGGATGTGCAAATCTTCTCTGGATTTTCATTGTTTGTTGCCAGTGGCACAACTGCTGCTTTAGTGGGTCAAAGTGGAAGTGGAAAATCTACTGTCATCAGTTTATTAGAAAGATTCTATGATCCTGATGCTGGAGAAGTACTTATAGATGGTGTGAATTTGAAGAATTTTCAAGTTAAATGGATTAGAGAACAAATTGGGCTGGTTAGTCAAGAGCCTGTTCTGTTTGGAGCTAGTATCAAAGATAACATAGCCTATGCAAAAGAAGGTGCAACTGATGAGGAAATAACAACAGCAATAACACTTGCGAATGCCAAAACGTTCATTGACAAGCTGCCTCAGGTGTATAAATATTACAAAATCAAAAGCATTACCTCACACTAGCAATTCTTGTTTTATGATAGCTTTCTTCTATTAAATTTGATTGAAGTTAAATAACGTGTTTTATTCTGTTTGCAGGGCCTTGAGACAATGGCAGGCCAGCATGGGACTCAACTTTCTGGTGGGCAAAAGCAAAGGATTGCAATTGCAAGGGCAATTTTGAAGAATCCAAGAATCCTTCTTCTTGATGAAGCAACAAGTGCATTGGATGCTGAGTCTGAACGCGTTGTTCAAGAAGCATTAGAACAAGTTATGACAAGGAGGACTACTGTAGTTGTTGCACATCGCTTGACAACTATTAGAAATGCTGACAACATAGCAGTGGTTCATCAAGGCAAAATTGTGGAGGAAGGTTAGTTACACATCAACCACTAACTTTTATGTTACTTTCTTTGTATATATGTCTGTGTGTATGCGTGTGTCAAAAGCAGTTTTGGTCCATTTTCTGTATCATGTTAAGTTCGTGTATACTATTTAGCAATTTATGAAAATCCATTTTCTGTAACATCTTTGAATAAGGTTTTCAGTTTTGCATGATTGCTTTTATATGCAGGAACTCATGATGAGTTAATCAAGGATGTTGATGGCGCTTATTCTCAGCTTATTCGTCTACAAGAAGGAGCTAAGGAAGCTGATGGTAGCCATAATTCTGAAGCAGAGAGTTCAAGTAACAATTTCAATTTAGATACAGCAGCATCTCGTGTGATCTCAATAAACAGAGGTTCATCAGGGAGACACTCTCAATCACATAGCTTTGCTCTTACTCATCAAAATGAGATACATGAATATGGAGAAATAACAAACAGGGATGTTGAAAATGGTGAAGTTCATACTGACGAACCTAAAAAGATTTCTCTAAAACGTTTGATGTACTTAAACAAGCCTGAAGTTCCTGTCTTAGCACTTGGAACCATTGCTGCAATAGTACAAGGTGTTGTGTTTCCTATGTTTGGCTTCTTATTCTCCTCGGCCATAGCTTTGTTCTATGAACTTCCAGAGAAACAGCGGAAAGATTCTAGGTTCTGGTCACTTCTATTTGTTGGTTTAGGTTTAGTTACTCTAGTGACTATACCTTTACAGAATTACTTTTTTGGCATTGCTGGTGGAAAATTAATAGAAAGAATTCGTTCTCTGACATTTGAAAAGGTTGTGCACCAAGAAATCAGTTGGTTTGATGATCCTGCCAATTCAAGGTATGTTTGGCAAGATATTTTAATTGTCATATGTTGATTAATTCTTTCCATTTATCCAACTGAAGGAAATGAATTTTACAGTGGTGCAGTTGGTGCAAGGTTATCTACTGATGCTTCAACTGTGAAAACTCTAGTTGGTGACACATTGGCACTTATTGTGCAAAACATATCAACAATCACAGCAGGTCTTGTTATAGCATTCACTGCTAATTGGATTCTTGCTTTTGTAATTCTAGCTGTGTCACCCTTGGTCCTTATTCAAGGAATCCTTCAGATGAAGTTTCTTAAAGGATTCAGTGGAGATGCCAAGGTTAGTCTTACTCTAAATTTTGTCAATTCCATTAATGAAATTATGCATTATGGACATCATTTGAATATTTTGTCTGATCTGTAGGTGAAATATGAAGAGGCAAGTCAGGTGGCAAATGATGCTGTTGGAAGCATCAGAACCGTCGCTTCATTTTGCGCTGAATCGAAGGTGATGGACATGTACAAGAAGAAATGTTTAGAGCCAGAAAAACAAGGTGTTCGGTTAGGACTTATTAGTGGTGCAGGATTTGGTTTCTCTTTTCTGGTTCTGTACTGCACAAATGCTTTCTGTTTCTACATAGGATCTATTCTTGTGCAACATGGGAAAGCAAATTTCCAAGAGGTTTTCAAGGTGCAATCAGTCAATAACCCTAGGATGCTATTGCTTCATCCTTATTTGATGTTTCTTTTGATCTATCTATTACTAAAAAAATTGTTTGTGCAGGTTTTCTTTTGTCTAACAATCACAGCAATAGGCGTTTCTCAGACTAGTGCCTTGGCACCAGACACTAACAAAGCCAAAGATTCCGCAGCTTCAATATTTGAAATTCTTGACAGTAAACCCATCATTGACTCCAGCAGCAATGAGGGTAGAACACTAGAAGCCGTTACTGGTGAAATTGAACTTAAACGTGTCAGTTTTAATTACCCAACCAGGCCTCATATTCAAATTTTCAAAGATTTGTATTTGAGCATTCCAGCTGGAAAGGTAACTAATATCTAATAATCAAAGATTTTAGACTATACAAATAAACTTAGAGTTTAATTTCTATGCGAGTTTTGCTGTAACTCTGACGTCAATCAATTAGAAATCATGATGAGTATAAAATTTTGAGATGATTATTGCAAAAGTTAATAACCTTCATGTGATTGGATAACATTGTCAATGCATGAGTTATTTACTCATAAACTTATTTGACAATACGAGAAGTAACTATATACATTGTTGATACATGTCTTTGTAGACTGTTGCCTTGGTTGGAGAAAGTGGCAGTGGAAAATCAACAGTGATAAGCCTCTTAGAGAGATTTTACAATCCTGATTCTGGTCTTATACTACTAGATGGAGTGGATATAAAAGAGTTCAGGCTAAGCTGGTTGAGACAGCAAATGGGGTTGGTTGGTCAAGAGCCAATTCTTTTCAACGAAAGCATTCGTGCAAACATAGCTTATGGCAAAGAGGGAGGTGCAACAGAGGAAGAGATAATTGCAGCATCAGAAGCATCCAATGCACACAGATTCATAAGTTCTCTTCCAAATGGTTATGACACCTCTGTTGGAGAAAGAGGCACACAATTATCAGGAGGACAAAAACAGCGTATAGCCATAGCAAGAGCCATGCTGAAAGACCCCAAAATACTTTTGCTTGATGAAGCAACTAGTGCACTTGATGCAGAGTCAGAGCGCATAGTTCAAGAGGCTTTAGATAGAGTTAGTTTGAACAGAACAACTGTAGTGGTAGCTCACCGTCTTACAACAATAAGAGGTGCTGATATCATAGCAGTTATTAAAAATGGGGTGGTTGCTGAAAAGGGAAGACATGATGAGTTGATGAAGATCACTGATGGAGCTTATGCATCATTGGTGGCTCTACATATGAGTGAATCTTAACAAGATGGAGTTCTTAGATACTTTTTGATGCTTTATCTTATCATTATCTTGAGTTCTTGTAGTAATAAAACTAGAGTATGACTATGGTTAGAAAAAAAAGGTAGGAATTTTTGTAATATTCCAGTGCAGAAATTCGTATTCCATGTGATATGAGAACAAATTTTGCTGCGAGTAGTCATGAGAACATGAATTAGCTAATCTATAAATTTTGAGGTATTAACTTTTTTGAATGAGCCAATAAAAGTATTATCTCTCTGTACAAGTTTGTTTTCTGCACAATGTGTCTTTATGAAATTTTACTCAGGTGAAATAATAAATAAATAAATGTTCCTGGGGCTATGCTTTGGATTTTTCTGATCATTGATGTGCAACACCTACCAATCATCTTGAGTTAAACTAAATAAACTGGAATTTCAAGATTTATATGAAACTGTTTGTAACTGGTTTGGTTCATGAAGGTGAATAAGTGTTATTGAATTTACAACAAACACCCTATTCAACCAATAAAATTTGATTCTTTAATCATTGAGTTTTAATGTATATATTGAAAATTTGATCTAAATTTAAAATACTCAAAAATATATATGTAAGATACGTTAGATATAATACTAAGATTTTCATATATAAATGGATTTAATTGTTGTAATTAATCTTATAGACTTAAATTTTCATTCTTGAAAAGTGTATAATTATGCTTTCTAATTTTATAAAATGTATTTTGCTATATGATCGTTAACATTAAACTGAATGAATATGTTTCTTCGTTAATTAATTAATCAAATAAATGAGCTTTTTAATTTCTTTAATCATTAATTAATGTCAAATACAATAAGATATTTATAAGTAATTTCAGTAAGTAAGATAATTTTAATATTTTCAAAATTAAAATTTATATATTTATAGTGTAATTTATGCTTTTTAATAGTAATAATTATATTAAGACCATATATACTAAATGACTAAAAAGCCAAACCTTACGTAACAATTAAAAAGACTAAAACTTAAGTAAAAGGGGTTGAGTCACTCCATCCTAAAGTGGGTCAATCAAATAAATTAAGATTTGAATCTCACCTAGAAATCTATTATATTTAGTATCTTTTAAAGGGGTATTTATGGAAAATCTGAAAAATTCAAACATCCAATGGTCATATATTCATATTTAGTGTCTAATATGTTTCCTTTAAATACTCTCGAAAAATTTTAAGAAAAATGTCTATGGCTATCCTAACCCTTTCGTGTGGTAAAAAATGAACAAGTAATAAGAGTCTGGTTAGAGAACATATCCTATTTAAATGCATGCATGCATGCGTTTATTAATCTAATTTAGGCAAAGTATATGAACCTTACATGCAATGTTGTGCTATTTCTAGAAAAAGAATTTATGTCCAGTTAAATAAATTTTGTCAACTTATTTCTAGAAGGACACTAACTGTATGCGTAATTATGTAAAAAAATATCAAACATCAAAAGAATAGAAGTTTAAGAATAATATGCAAATTAAAATGTAGTAAATTAAGATACAATTATTCATTTAATACATTCATTATTCATTATTGATTATTACATTGCTCAAAATCATTGGATGGATTGTCATAATTTGAGTTAAGCTTATACGTGTAAATATGCAAATGTTGTATTCGATGAGCCTTTATGTTAAAGAAAGATTTAAGATATAAACACACATGGTGGCATTTAACGACATTGGAAGGTTTCTCATATTTTTTTTTTATAACAAAAGATTCCATCAATAATAAATTAAATGTTTAAACTGAGTACAAAATGTCATCAACTTAAGACTCTAGAAACAGAATAAGTATACCATTAAAAATTGAAACACATGGCATATTTCAATTAAAAAAAACAAATCAAGAAAGATAAGGTTCGAATCCCTCTCTTTCCGTTTACTTTGATTTTTAGTATGTTTTTTATTTGTTTTGAACTTTTAGAAACTTCCTATATTAAACTTTTTAATTAATAATTAAAAAATATAAAATAGATAATCCCAATATCAAGCCAGGAATATCTAACAAAGAAATATTTAGTGACTAAATAATATATAAATTAACAGTTAATTACCTCACAAAATATTAAAAAAATTAATAAAAAAATATATATATCTATATATACACAAAATTAACTCGATAATTTATATTAAAATTGATCACCCAACATTTATCAGAGAAGCTACCGTCCAAATAAATTTTTCAATAATACAAACAACGTACCAAACTTCATTATCATATACAAATATTACAACATATATAATTCATCGATACTAATTTTCCAGCACAATTTATTTTCCTCGTCACATCCCCATTGATAAATACATAAAAACATAACAAGCTAGGGGCCATATAACTAAGTACATGTGCTAAATAGAAGCGTTGGTAAGTTTTTCATTGGTGATCTTCATAAGCTCCAAGTAGGACTTTCCATCTAAGTTACGAGTGAAGTAATCTTTGACATATTTCTCTACTCCAATCCTTCTGAACAGTGGTGGATTTTCTGGGTTTGTGAGGCTAATTGCAGGTCCAATATCAGATTCAAGCTTGGGGAGAAAGAACATAGCCACGGAAATTCTTTCCTTTTCTGAATTCACTGCTGCCCTGTGCTCAACACTTTTGTATGCCCCATTGCTCATAATCTGCAAATTCATACATATCTTCTTATATATAATATACATTACTACATTTGGTAACGTTTAAACAAAATTATAAAAATACTAAAGAAGTATTATAAATGGTTTAATAATATTTTAATAAATATTATATTTAAACCTTGTCATGATATATTATTGACAATATTTTTTATAAAATAAACATTAAAAAGTAATATATACAATAACATTTTATTAAATGTCAGTAAATGAATGTTATAACCTAGTAGTATATGAGAAGAAATTTCTTGTCTGAATTGAGGTGTTAACTTTGAATTTCTTGTGTTTTTTAGCTATTTGAGAAGTGTCAAATTATTATTCAGAAAAAAATAGTTTTTCTCTTTCAATTTATGTTCCAATTTCAAATTATTATTTGGATATTACAAATAAAACCAATGAAACATATTGTTATTAATTAAAGTCAAACTCTTTTTTTACCTTAAGTTCATTAAAAATTTAGGAATGATAATATCTCTTATATTATTATTTTAATATATTATACGGTACAAAAATTGAATTAAACATGTATGGGTTTAATTTTCATACGTGTAAAATTTAACATTCTTAATAACTTCATAATTGTGATTTTTTTATTCTAATTATAAATAATTTTATATGTTACTAACCTCTAAATATTGTTTTGGATAAAAAACATCTAGATTTCCCCCTCTAAAGTGAACGAAGATAAAGAATAAAATTACAGTCATTAATAAAAAAAATCAACAACTAATATTTCAACATGTATATATTTTCATGCATGTATATATAATACAATTGATTTTTTAAATTAATACCTGATATTATTTATTTTATCTTTTAGAATTAGTTTTTCATTTTAGAGAAGTTATATCAAAATATTCAAAGGCTACACGTACTTTGTCTTTGATGGAATTTCCTGAATTTGTGACAAGGCATACATTTCCCTAATCTAATCTTTTAATTGCAAAACAAATTATTTTGATTATATTTATTTATAATTGAAATAATTTATATTTTATACATGATTTTCTTAGAAACAATTAAACATTTAATATGGTAGAAATAAAATTTATTTTCATTGAAATGACTATCTTTCCTATATAAATTTGTTTTCAACAGGGATGCTTAACCCACCTTATATTAGCCTATTAAAAACCGGCCAACTCGACAAATTAGTAGGTTACTCCATCACCCATAAATTATAGTTAAATTATATATTATTGTTTATTAATATATTATATTATTAAAAAAATTATTATGTTATTTTAATTCTTAAATTTGTGGTTCAATCCTTTCTTATTTTAATTATTTAATATTTTATGTAATGTAAATTTATTAAAAAAAACTTATATTTTTATTTAAAACTAACGTAACTTATATTACAAAAATATAACATCTAAATTTAAATTTTATATTTATTTTCCCGGTTTGGGACTCAACAAAAACTATACTCCAACTCTTTAATTATTCTTTTTTAATATATGTATGAAAATTGAGAAAACAACCCATATTCTTACCTAAATGAGATAGGTCGGATTATTTCTGACCACTCATTCTTAACCTATAATCTGGCACACCACGCCCACCTTCCCCAACTCTCCCTTCTTAGTTTGCATCTTACTTTATATAGTTTACAACTTTATTTTGCATAATTAACTGTAATATACAGTTTACTCAACTAACTCCGTATACATACTTTTTTTTTTTTTTTTTTATATTTTGTATAACTAGTTTTTTGATTATATATTATATTCTTATTATTTATTAAATATTTTTTTTTTTTCAAAATAATAAATTTAATAATGAATTCAAAATAATGACATGTTTCGGGGCAAGTTTGAACGAGTTTATAAAATTAATTTTTTATTAATTAATTTATAAAAGAATATTTTTAAAATTTTTCTAGAAGACAGTCAAACTGATATTTCAAGTACAACAATAATTGAAAGACGATATCTCTCCGCAAGTAAGGACCTAGTCAAAGGATAGCTGATCCACTTTCGTAGCTGGTCAATGAACTAAAAAAATTATAGATTTGCTAGGATCACGTGCAGATTAAATGAATATATTTAAAAATAAGAAAATAATATATGCACTTAAAGTATAAAATTACCAAAAAATTTAAATAATAACATGTGAAAAATTATTTTTATAATAAAAATATTTAAAAATCATGCCTACTATAGTTTCTCTTAAACTCTTTACAGACATGATTCACGGATTTAATTAGATTCACCCTTCAATGCAATGCATGAACATAAAATTGTTGACGAAAAGTTATATTGATCAAAAGTTAATACAAAAGGTGGAAAAATAATAAGAAACTATATTAATAAAAGTTAATTTGTCTTTTTCATACTACAAAGAGAAAAGAGAGGTGGACAAAAATATGAGATAAAATAATTAACGTTAAAAATAAATAGAAAAATTAAAATTATGAAAAACATTATAAAAATTGTTTGTGTAAATAATATAATAACGAAATAAATTATTTGTGGGATATATAAATGTTTAAGGAAACTTTTAGAGAGGAAGATGGATCCATATATACAAACCTCAAGAATGTCTCCAATGTTGACAACAAAGGCATCTGAGATGATGTTCACTGGAATCCAAACCCCATCTTTCTTGATCTGCAGGCCATTGACTCCATTCATTTGATTAAGAATGGTGATTCCTGTTGCATCAGAATGAGCAGTGAGACCCATAACTAACTCTGGTTGAGGGCATGGAGGGTAGTAACTCATCCTCAGATTTTGTATCCCATCTTCAAACACCTCCCACTCTCTCTTCTCTATCTTCAGGGCTTTCCCCAGCAACCCCACAATTATCATGGCAAGGTTTTGCAGTTCCACAATGTATGACTCTAAGATATTCCTACACACACATGTATAAGTCAAGTGATCAGTAAATGACTTAGACCATATAATCATAATAGATGGTTAATTAAAGATTAAAATTTATATATTTCATAATCTCATGACTGCATAATTTAATCTTAATCATTTCTCCTTATAAAAACAACTGCAAAACACAGACAATAAAACTGAAAGAAATTTATACATCTCTACATATATGTTGAGTGAATTAACTAGTTGATTGTGTATTAGTTTCTAAGTAAAGTTGCTTATATTTAACTTTCTTGCTCTCATTCTATCATATAAACATTATTCTCCCTTTATATGCTTCCGTGCATGCATGTACCTGAGTGATAAAGGGAGCTCTGGGAGAAGATGTTCTTTTCTGGCATGAAGAGGGTTGATTCTCATAAATAACCTATCGCCCCAATCAAGTTTTTGATCTTCTGATCTAATCACAGTTCCGTAGCCTTCAACATCACCTGGCCTTACTTTGTATTTCACCTTTTCTTCCAAGGGAAGCCTGAAGAATCCTTCAACTTCATCTTTAAGCGTTTCCAGCACTAGTGGACTTATTCCATGCTCCACCAACTGCATATATTATTATAAAGCACATATATATAGAAATTTAAACTTTGTTATAGTCATGTATATATATATATATATATATATATATACACACGTGAAAAATGTAAAAGGTTTGCAAACCTGAAAGAAACCCCACTCTCTACAAGCCGAGTCCAATTTCTCTAGCTCATGTTCTGAATCTTCTCCATGGATCAAGTTTTTCAGGTTGATGGTTGGAAGCACGAAGGTTTCATTTGGGAAAGGTGAAGAAGGTTCATGGTTACGTAGTTGAACGAAGCGTTGAGGAACCGAAATAAGCGGTTTCTTTATGAGTTCTTGAGTACTCAACGCTGCTTCAAACGTCTCACGTGCTAGTGATTCTGGGGACATCATTATTCTTTTTTCGTTCTTTTAAATAAGCACGTCTTACAACCGTTGTATTCATGACAATTTATACAACCAGCTGTTGCCATTCCGTGATAACTATGGAACTATGCAAAGACAAACTATTAATTTATTTTAGAACTATAATTCATGAAATCATGAAGTAGATATGATAGAAATTTAATCATGATAAAAATATGTTAGCAGCATTAGCAGTAATAAGCGCATGGTAAAAATATATTTTAAAAAGAAAAATGTTGAGTGCATTTAAATTGGGACCTATAAAAATTAGGTTGTTTAATATTTTTGTATTTATTAAATATTTTTATTTTTTAATTCTTGGTTAGCCACACCTTTTGAAAACAAAAATATGACAATTAATATAAAGTTAAGAATGTAAAAGGTAAAATTGTATACAAAATATATCGTTCAACTCGTGATAGTCGGTGGTGCATATATATATATATAAAACGAAATAAAATAAAATTGTTGTCGACGATGGGAAAACTATGTATAGACATAATCATAATAAGTTTGAATATGCAGACTTGACATGTTGCCCATGCATTTTAATGAAAAAATATTTGGAAAATATTGAGTAGAACTTTAATACCATAAATAACCAAACTAGTTATATATATATATATTAATTATGAGTGAGTTAAATAGTTATATTGCAGTTGAGGTGAAATAAAGTTATATTTTAAGTTTAGAAATAATTTAAAAAGTTTGCTAGAAAATCCAAATTAAAATGGAATGACAATACGAAATTTGCGTTGCAGACTCAGAATTAAATGGCAAAATTCTACCGTAAAATATAAAAATGAATTAGTTTGTATTTTTAATGTTAACCACGATATTTGAATAAGTGCTTATAATTTGTAAACGTGTTGTTCCTTAGTTCTCCCAAGTTAGCTCAAGTTATCAGTGAGAAGAAGAGTCAAGAATCAGAGAAAGATATGTACACCTTTTAACATGTGACTTATTGATTACTTATGCATTATCTTTTTCTTCATGTATGTATGCATTATCTTATAAACGTGTTGAGTTGTGGAATTCTTTCATTAGCTGGTCATCACGTGTGTGGTGGTTTTGGACATTGACTTCTTTTCTTTTATAATGTTTAGATACTAAATGCGTGTCATTATTACAAAAGATAGAGTTTTTTTCAATATAAATAACAATAATAATAATAATAATAATAACTGTAACAATTTATAGCGCAAAAAAACCATGCAAATTAAAACTAAATGCATTGATGTAGTGTTTTTTAATATTTCATGAATATACGTTGTTATATTGCATTCACTACTAGATCGAGTTGTACGTATTCATTAATGAATGTGAATCATATATCTGCCGTGAGTATATTTGTCCTTCTATATAACTATAATACGGGATAATCACACAACTTAATATAAACTGTGAAGACAGAAAAAAATATATGAAAAAAAAAACATATGAAGGAAAAAAAATTACATATACATTCGTTGATTTATGTATTATAATTAATTGTGAAATAATGTTATATTTATTTTTTAACTTGAATAATTGTCTTTTGTTCTGAAAGTTAAAAATAGGTGATTTTGACATCTAATAGTATTATTTATTTCACCCGAATAAAATTATCTCTAATGAAAAATGTCTATGATCACTATAAAAAAAATTATACAGTTTTCAACAAATTTTTGTAGAAAAATTCTGTAGAAAATTTTTATGATCAATTTTACTACGAATACATTTATCATATGATTACTTCTTCTTCTTCTTTTTTCTGATTAAAATTTGAAGGAGATTTTTCAAAATCTCTTCTTCTGTGTTGTTGTTTTCTGTGAATTTAATTAATAACGTAGGAAAAATAAATTATTCAAAACCGTAGGACATATCAAAAGTAATCTAGCTGTGAATTTTTGTGCAAATTAGAATCCACCAAAA
The DNA here is from genome assembly GCA_026586105.1 of Hylodesmum podocarpum. Classification (NCBI taxonomy): domain Eukaryota; kingdom Viridiplantae; phylum Streptophyta; class Magnoliopsida; order Fabales; family Fabaceae; genus Hylodesmum; species Hylodesmum podocarpum. Next base: position 4,285,390 of record JALJEV010000424.1, on the reverse strand, counting down.
TGTTCACTGAAAGTAAAAACAAGTGCTTTCTTAAAACATGCTAAAATAAACAAGCAAATAAAATTTTCTTTTTACCATAAACAAGCCATTAATTACTTATTCACTTTCATGACACAAGTGACCATCTTTTTCTTCTATAGAAATTATCAGAACTTAATAATAGAAATTATCTTTACAATTGCATTAATTTCTATCAGAAAACGTAATTTCAACAAGGTTTTTAAATATTTGAATATCTTGGAGCATGAAAGAGTGCACATTGTGTACGTAACCACTAACCATGTAGGGTTGTTTTGTGTGGATTACATTTAATCATTTATTATGACAACCGTTGTAGCCGCGATTCTTTTCCTCTTAATTATATTTATCATTATATTTACAATTATATCACGTGCTCCTTTGTCTTTCCAAGCTTGGAGAATAATTAGAACCAAATTGAATATTTTTTAAATGTAATTTTATTTTTTAATGTACTAAGGTTTCAAATATATGTATGTGGTGGATTTATCCAGTAAGTTGTTAAGTTCTAGCTCACTTAAGGGGTTGTTTGTCATTTTTATAGTGTAAATATAATGAGTTTTCGTAAAAGTATTTTCTTGATCCAATTCAGGAATACCTACGTTTTCACATGTAGTTGGTATGAATTGCTTGACATAATAAAGATGACACATGTATATTTAATTTTTCCACTCGGTTGCAGAAAGTCCAACGACGAAGAAGTTTATTTTTATCTGCCGACTTGTTTGCTGTGGATGATAAAGTGCATTTTTCTCGTGCAAAACGTGCTTATTGACATTTAAATACTAATATGTACAGTTGATATATCAAAGCAAAAGCATTAATTAATTGGAACAGGAATTTGACAAAGATGGTCTATTTAACAATCTTTAATTATGAGACGAGGAACTAATGTTCAACCTAAGAATAGGAGATAATGATGGAAATTAAGGATCTTATCATACATACCAAACTTATGAGATGCTTAATATTTTAATTTAAAACAAACTAAGTACAAATAAAAAGTTCTTAAGTTATGAGTTATTTAATTTTGCTTAGCATTAGAGTGAAATATACATATATTAAGTATGAGTTGTTTGAAATGTGTTTTATATTGTGAGAATCACTTTATAAAAATAAAATACTTAATTTAAGTATTTTATATTAATGTCATTGAAGATATTTTTATATTTAGGGATAAAGATAGTGGTTTATTTGTTAACCTACTCGAAAACATATTTTATATTAAATATATTTTAAATGAAGTTGACATATTTCTTAAATGGTTCATTGACCGACAACATCAATTGAAAAAATAGATAAAAAATACATTATAAATTATATTAAAACCACGATTTGTAAAAGTTAGTTTCAGACCTTACAATATAGTCATGGTGGAATTTGTGAGTTGACGTCGACATGTTTGTTTCTTTCACATGGTCCAATATATGGTAGACTAAGTGTGCATGTTTTTAACATCAATACTAATCTCATAATTTTATGTGGTGGCCAATTAACGAGATTATGATCAATGTTGGACAAGTCTTTGCAAAACATATATTTTTAATATGTTGGTGTATAATTTTAATATGTGAGTGTATTATATCGACGTTGATATGACGTTGAGATGTTTCTATTATGCTATTATTTAATTAGTGTGTATTATGCTAGTATAATATGACATTTAAGTTATATGATCAGTTAATATAAGATTTAAAATTGATACATATAAGTTTACGTAATTTTTAAAGGATGAATTAACATAAGACATATGTTCTTAAATTATACATAATCATCAATTTTCTTAAGGTAAGTCTATAAAATATATGTTAATTGAGTATAACAACTCAACACATAGTCGAGAACTCCTTGCATGATCTCACTTGATCAACCTATCAATGTATAAATATTACATATTTTTTTAAGAAATATTTTTAATTATATTCTTAAAAGTTATTTTTCTCTCCGTTCATTCATACTTGGACATTTAACTAATTTAAGTATTAAAGAATGTTTTACATATATCACCATTTTCATTAGAAGATTCTAAACACAATATACACTTGAAGACTTGACAATAATCTACTCAATTACTTTTCTTTAAACTTAGTCATCTCATCAGCTTAACTCCAACCCCAATATACAATATTTGATTAATTAAATATAATTGAATAGGTTTATGGTGTTTTTAACTCTAAATTTTGGTTTATATATTGAGAACTTTTGTAACATTTGTTTGAATTTGAAAAACTCAAACTTGTAAGTATCAAAACTTCTAGTGGGTACGGAAAGCAGATAAAGTTCTTAAAGAGGGAAATAGTTGGGTTCAAAGGTGGATAAGGACGTGAGCAAACCTGTGAAAACAATGATTAAAATTTATAGATTAGTTTAGTCCATAATGGATATGGGTTGGATTAAGTAAAAAAAATTATATTTTATAAAGTGTATAAAATTCACGGGATTCAAATGAGTTGAATCTAGGCTAGGTAAGTTTATACGTTATTTACTCCTAAATTTTTTTAAGTAATTTATTATATATAATTAAAGTAATATTTGAATTTAAATGAAATTTTATATATAATAAGTATGTACAAAGTTTATTAGTTTTAAAAATTAATTATTAAAGTTAATTGGTCAAAAAATTATATAGATTAATTGAATTTTTGAAATATACTTTTATTTTTAATTAATTTTAGTGAATGGTAAACAAACCGGTTTAATCCACCCATCCACGGTAAAAACAAGTTTTGAAAAAATAAAATAAAGACTCATTATAAGTTCCACTGTTTGAATATTTTTATAGAATGAGTTACTGTGAATAAGATTGAGTCATCCATTTGATATATCTATCTTAAAAAAATTAGGATAGGAAAATAACTTAAATGGAATTTATAGCTGTTAATCTAAAAAGAATTTCGAAACATGGAATTAGACTCTAGTGCAACAATGACGGATGATTATACACCTTTTTCAATTGGAAACTGAAGAGAAAATAGCTATATTACTATTGAAGGAGTAACCTACATTCTCAATCACATCTCTTTTTATACTACTAAGACATTGTAGGGAAAAATTTTCCACGTTGATTCAAGTCTCAGTTCGGAAGGTATGTGCCAAATTGAGTTCAAGTGGCCATGTGAAGTTCCTTTTTGTCATGCAAGTAACCCTTAACTCCTTTGAATCTTTATTGTATTTTAATATTTTTATTTTCATGTTTATCAATATGTTATTTTTTGCTTTTAGTCTTTGCAAAAAAATTTATATTTAATTTATATAAATATTTCATTATTTGTTTCTAGTCCTTTTAATGATTATCATTTGCCAACATGTTGTTATTTATGATATCATCATTCTTAGTTATGTTCATTTATTTAATAGAAAGTATAACAAAATTTAAAGGAAAATGCAAGGACAACACCTTAAAAATATAGTTACGGATTAAAAAAATAATAGTTTTTTATTTGAAACTATATAAAAAAAAACATGTTAATAAGGAGAATTTAGATACCTCATTAATAACATAAATTTTAAAGGAAGAGTAAATTTTATGAGGGTATTTAAGGAAATGAAAAAATGAGCAGGTGTATACTTATCGATTAGGTGTATGTTAAGCTTTACCATTTTATTGGGCTGATCGAAAACTCGGCCCAAAACTTAGGTGCGTCGTTTTAAAGTGTTGTTGTCGTGTTGGTGTGTTAGAAACGAAATCGCAGAGAAAAGGATCAACGAATTTGAGTTGCGTTGCGAGTGAAGATGGCGTGTTTGCATGACCACAGTTGCGAAGACCATGACTGTTCCTCTGACTGGTCTCTCTATAAGCACATCGACCTCTCCAAGGTTTCTCTCTCATCATTTTTCACTTCATTTGATTCAGATTTTGAGAGCATGTGTAATTCTCACCAATTCACATTTTCACTTCAATTGAATTTGATTTTCAGATTCAATTTCAGTGTTCTCTGGAATTTTTGTTGAAAAGAATTTGATCATTGTTTGATAATGTTTGTTCAGGTATCTGCTTTGAATGAAGCAACTCCAGGTAGTGTTAAGTCGGTGTTTAAAGCTTGGGAAGAGCGCTTGAATTCTTCTGGGGTAATTGCATTCCACAAAATTCACTTCAATTTATTTTATTTTTTTGATAAATAATTCACTTGAATTTTAAGATTAGATGTTTCTGCACTCTTGTATTTAACAGGAACACTTGGAAAGCAATGAGGGTGATCCTGAGTTAATTGTATTCATTCCGTAAGTTTCATTCTCTGAATTCAACCTTTTCCGCTTTGCTCACCGCATCCTCAACTGATTTTTCCTGTTTTCAGTGTGTTTGGATGAGTATTTGCAGAATTAGTTTTCAATGAAATTGATTTTGGTTAAAATTGATGTTAAAGTAATGTGATTTATGTTTGAATGTTTTTGTTCAATGCGAAATCAACCCAGAATCAATTTTTAAACATCGAATCAAACAGGTGAAGATTTACCTAAAATCGTATTAGTCAGTATTTCAACATGATTATGGATTCTCTAATGTGGATCCAAATTCTAAACACACTATTAATCTGATATCTTGAATGCGTTCTCTATCTATTTTGATGAGCTATTTCCCCTTGTTGTGGTGTCAGTACATATGTGCTGATTCCTGACATGTATATAGCGCATGGATTGTCCATTTTGTGTTTGTTATGTCTCAAATGCTCATTTTTCAGATACATCCATTTTAATTCCCTAGAACGGCAAGAAAATTTTCAATCTTGTAACTAACAACATGTACTTTTGGTAGTATTACTGGTTCTGGTTCTTCTTTACAAAAGCTTAACTAAATTACAGAAGAAGTATACATTTTCTTAACAGTATACACCATTTTTATGATTTCCCTCCTCCCCCCACACACAAAAGCTTTACTCTCTTTACATGAGGTAGAGAGACCATTTGTGATTTGACATTAATTGTATCTTAACTTTCTATACTTTTCTGTTAATATTATGCATTTTCTTTTTTAATAAGAAACATGTGTGTGTGTGTGTGTTTTTATGACTGTGTTTAAGTATGTGTTTTGCTTCTGTGCAATATAGATTTACTTCAGATGTCAAAATTAAGAGCATATCCGTAGTTGGTGGAGCTGACGGAACAAGTCCTTCCAAAATGAGAGTGTAAGTTTTATGATTTTTATTTTTGAAGCAGCTATATTGTGTAATTTGTATTTGGTTAACTTTTTCACAACTAATTTTTGACAATGATTCTGGAAAATAATTCCATTGTAGGATTAAAAAAAACATATACCAGCCTCTGCAAGTGTAGATTTTGGTTTTTCATTGGCTTTGACCACAACTGATCTTAAAATGAAATTGTTGCTTTACCATTTTATTATTTGGAACATTCCTTCTATGACATGTATCTTATTTGATTGTTTCACAATTGTGATATTATCTTTTTCGTCAAGTTCAGTCCATTAATTTATTTGCATGGTTTAGTATTTATGTGGCAGTTTATTATTTTAGATACCATCTTCTCTGTTAACCTTTTCCCCATCCTTTATGCTGTTTGATTCCCGTGTCCTTTTGCATTCTTAATGGTATCCTCTGTTATTAGTTGTACAGTTTAACTGTTTATATTCTCAGTTGGATATCAGGGAAACCAGTATGAATATCTTAGTAAAAATGGTGCATTTTTTTAATGAGAGCAAACCTTTGTTTTTCTTTTATTCAATTCAATCTCAGGAGGAAAGGGTGTAAGACAAAAGATGAAACTGACATTATATGTTTGTTGACCTCTTTCCTTTTACTTACACATAGTATTTGGACCAGCAGGGATTTTTAGATCTGTTTTCCAAGTACCCCCTTTACAGTCAACAGATGTGATACCACCTCTATATAACATTTGTACTTCGTAAAATAATATTTTATAAACAATAATATTGTAAATATTCTCTAATACGACATGGCTGAACACTTCATCTTGAATTAGGTTCATCAATCGAGAAGGCATTGACTTTTCAGATGCACAAAGCATGCAAGCCATTCAGGTATAGTTTCTCTTAATATTTTCTAGGAATGTATTGACCAATCCATACAACTTGTATGAGATATTTTTTTTCCTCTTGAAGGAATGGGAGTTGGCTGAAAATGTTCAAGGAGTATTGGAATACCAAACAAGGTAATCATTACCTACTTCTTATTTTAGTTATTCCATCACTTTGGCCATCTCTACAAAACACCAATGCTAAAAAATGTTGTGAAATATTCAACAAGTCAATAGTACATGTATTCAGTGCATTTCCTATGTGGTATTGATGTAGTATATCCCCATACTACAGCTAATTAGGGGCAGTAATGGTTTGTGTCATTGGTATTTTCATGTGTCTCTGTTATCATGGTCTTTTAATGTATCGATCCTTTTGACTAGATATTCTAAATTTCAAAGTGTGGGAAATATTACGTTGCACTTTCCCGAGAATTTTGGTGGTGACACAACTAAAATACACTATATTGGCTTTAAAGGCGAAGCCACTCAGGTATTTTAACTGCTAGATTTATGGTTACTTGTTCATGTCTAGTTAGATTATTAACTTTCTTATTTGTTATGTAGTTGAAAAGGGATGTTGTTGCCACTATTGTCTATGAGCTTATGCCAAATCCTTCTGACCACAAGTAAGTGTTGAACTCTTGGTATTGTTACATTTTCAATTTATTTTAATATTAGGTGGGGGACCGGGAAATATCAACGATGTTGGATTCTCCAAATTAGTTATTAGGCATTTCTATCCAAATATTTTGTTAATTGCAACATATCTTGTCCTATTAACAAACCATTGCCCTCTAGAAATTTTTTTCTGCAAGTTCATTGATCTTTACTCTTTAGTGTGTATATAGCTTTGCAATTAGTTGGTTTTAATTCTCTGAATGAATCCAACTGCTAGAAAACCTGTCAAAGGGGTTCACAGTTCAGTAGGTAAGTCTAGAAAGGCACTTAGGCACCAATTCAACATTTAAATGCATTTCTTTGTTGTAATGCCCGTTGTTCATTGTTGCATACAAGATCGTTTTGATGTCCATATGAAGCATAGTTGCCTCATGCATGTCCATCCCAAGTAGACTCATTACATCCCCTTTCCTTTGCGTGTGCGCCTGTGCATGCATGTGTATCCATAAGATTGAACGTTTTTGTACTTTGCAATTTATGAACTTTTGTTTGATTCCTAACACTAATTCTATTGTAGGACACGAGCTGAAAGTGGCGGGGGTCTTTCCCATGTTGAATGAAACACGTGTGTTTGGTGTCCCGATTCGGGAGAAGGGACACCATGTCCTTCCGAAGCTAAATTAAGTGACTTCTGCATTTTTTACTGCATTGACGTGAAAATTTTAGTTTACACAAGTCTACAACGCATGTTCAAACATGCTTACTGATGTTACTTGATAACCATCACAACCCAACCTTGTTCCCCTCGTTTCTATCCACCACCTAAGACGAAAAAGTACAGCTGGACCTGGATAACTACAAAACCGTGGAATGAAATATTTAGTCCTGGAGTCTAATGTAAATTATATATTAAAATCTGTAGCTACATACTGTTTTTTTTATCTGGATGATGAATATGACAATCTTAAATAATTTATAGAACAAATAGAAAAACTAATCTTTATCAGTTGCTTCTCTCTGCCATTGGAAGAATATATCCTTTTGGCAAAAAGCAATGAGAAGGTCAGCTACGTTTTCTACTGAAATGAAATTGACGCAGATTGCTAAAGGTTGGGATGCAATGCTTTTGTTAAAGTAATGAATCCAATGCGGTTCCACTTCTAGCTGAGGAAAGTTGTATGAGGTTGACCCATTTAAATAGAAGAAGAAAAAGACAATGTAATATCTTGGCTGCAAGATAACGAGAAGAATCGTTTCAGGATAGGATTTAACTCCCTTCAATGGTTGGCAGATCAAGAAAAACTTAATAGAATAATATCTGTGACCTTTTGGTGTTTTGCTTAGCCAAGTAGTTAGACAGTGATGTGCAATACAACAATAATAATAAATGAAGAATAAAATATATTTTCTTATAGTACTTTGTAATTTTCGCTATTATAGTTTTTATATCTTTTCGTTAACCATTATTTATTTTTGCTCAATTTAATAAAACAAAACTACAAATCAAATTGCATATATTTATATGTTTATGTGTAATTTAATAATGATAAGTTTGGGGAAAAAATTAAATTAAAGATCAAAGTGATGCCAAGCTTGAGAGAATAGCGAATCGGTCAAGTAGTCAACATATAAGCAAATATTTAGTTTCAATTGGTGAATAAAGCTGTTAATTGTATATAAATCAAATGATACATTCATATAACAAATAACTTTTATGTTAATGGTAATCTTCTGAGTTTACAACATATTGATAAGCTTAATCTACACAGCAAATGATTAGAGACTGACGTGGAAAGATTATCGAGAGAAAAGTAGTAATTAAAATTCCTATTATTGTTATTAAACAATGAAACCAAATGATCCAAGACAAAATCCCTTCATCGGTTCCATTAGCTAGAAAACACAGTAATGGGAGTTGCTTTCAGGGCTACGTAAGATTAAGTTATTTAAGATCAGAATATCTCAAACATTAATTTATTTTTTGTAAAAATAAAATTAAAATATTTTACTATTGATATACTAGACGAGAGTTTTAAAAATGTTAACCTTGTCGATTTTATTTTATCTGAATTGCCATATTTAATTCAATTGAAACTATTTTTAATTATCTGTGTACTATAGTGTGACTAAAATAAGCTTTTCTTATTTTGCTGGTTTTTACTTAATAAACATGCATGTAAACATCCATACACTTGGTAAGAAAAGTGAAATGCTGACTCTAAGTATGATTAAAAACATGTTAATTTAATTAATATACTTAACTAACGCGTGAATACTAGTTATCAGTACATTCATTTAAACTTTCTTTAAAAAAATGCATTGATTTAGACAATTGTTCATGTAAATGTTTTGTGAGAAAGAAAGGTTCACCCATTTAGTAGTTAAGATAAATCATTAACCTGAATTAATATTTATTATGAGATTACATAGCGTATTCAAATTGTACCATTGGCATAAACGAAAGGTTAACAACGAAAGTTTATGATAATTTTTTTAAAAGACTTATTGAAATCCAATTCGCTATATATCTAAATAAACTAAAAAAAATGTCGTGAAAGATATATTTAAGAGTTATTCTTCAACAAAATTATTTTAAAGAATTTGTCATCAACAAGAGTGTCTTTAAAAGTTTTTCTTAATATCCTATCTCTTTCAATCTATCAATCTTATTCTTTGTTTTTGATTAAATTTTAATAATCAAAGAAATTTAAAGCTATGGTTAAATTTATAATAAATAAATATTTTTAAATATATAAATTTCAATTATAATAAATAATATTTTTGAATATATAAATTATATTTTAAATTTATAATAAGTAATTTATATCATGATAATATTATTTTTATTATTGGTAAGTTTTTAAAAATAATATTAAAATTAAATTTTAAAAATTGGAAGATCAAAAACTATGTTTCTTCTTATGAATATATGGAAAGAATCTAGTTAAAGATAAAAGGTTAAAAAATATATCAAAATATATGTCTATTAAAAAAACACTATTTAGAAACATCTTTCTGCAAACAAAAAATGATTTTTTAAGGAAAACAAAATCTCAAAAACACCTTTTTGAGAAAATTATTCTAATTCACATAAAAAAAAATAACTTTATTGATTATCAACTCCAGTAACACAATCAGATTTCTTTCTTTATTAGGTTTGTGATTATTTTATTTTATTAATATTTAATTAAATATCACTTTTTAGTCGTTTTAAGTTTGAAAAAATTTTATTTTGATCTTTTAAATTTAAAAAATCTTTCTTAAGCCAACATCATTTTTTTGTTGAATACACATAATAGCTATCATATTTTTAAATTAATGAAATTATGATAATACTAATGTAAAATTATTTTTTTAATAAAAGATTATTTAAAAAAATTACAATAAAACAAATAAAAGAACAAATCAAAACTTTTTAAAAATAAAAAACTAAGATAAAAAAAATTATCAAATTTAAAATATTAAAAGTCACGTTTAGCCTAAATGTTTTTACCTTTTTAACTTCACTCAACTTTGAAATTCTTCAAACCCTAACTGTTCTGCGCGAAGGAGCCACCACCGTGCACTACTTTCTTCTCACTCTCTCATCCAAAACACCTTTGATTTTCGTTTCAACTTTATTCGGTACTGTGCCAATTTTCTCTTCAAAACAATACCACCCACTGTCACAAATTAAAAAAAAAAAAACAATTTTTATCCATGTTTTGCTGTATTATTCTCAATTCTTTTGTCACAGTAACTTTTATATATCATTTTGTATAATCTATCACCTTTGTTATGTTGTACCGTGTAGGGAAGGGTTTTAACGCTGACGTGTAAGTTTTCAGAAGAGAAAGATGCAAGCTTGTACAATGATGAGTTCTCTGCAACAACCTGTTTGGACTAATGGGACAAATTTTCCTGCAAAAGGGTATGGCAGTAATAACTGTTTTGTAAGTCAAGTGAAGTTCTGTAATATGAAGCCATGCAAAGCATCTCATGTTGAAGGAAGTTTAGTCACTGGAAAGCCATCATCTTTGTCTTTCTCTGTGCCTGAAATTGGAGGTAACTGTTATCTACCATCTGTTTGAAAATTTGTCTGTGTGAATGACTAGTATTTTTTTTTTCCCTTTTGAATGATTAAGGGTGCTGCTACCCTGCTAGATAGGTTCCTTTTCCTTTAATCTGTGTGTGATTGATGTTTTTCTGTTTTTTGTTTTTCGTTTTGTTGTGGATATGTGGCAGTGTTTTAAAAATGACACTCAGTTTGGCGTGAACTTCAGTATATGTATGACAATGTCAACAACTGTGTATGGTGTATTTGGGTTATGGTTGAGTAAATTTTCTCTGCTATAATAATGTAGCTTTGGAGTTTGGGATATTTCTGTGCATATCATTTTCCCTGTTTTGGTGTTCAGTATCTTCAGTTAATTTCAGCATACTGTTAATTGAATTCGTGACTAAGGACGGTCTCTTTTGTCCCTGGAATCAAATAAAATTGCAAATATCAGGTGATGGGAGTAGCTTTTTGGACCATGGTTTGAGTGAAGCTGATCCTGAGGTTCGCGCAATTGTTGACAAGGAAAAGGACCGACAGTTTAAAAGTCTTGAGCTTATTGCTTCTGAAAATTTTACATCTAGAGCAGTGATGGAAGCAGTTGGTTCATGTCTCACAAACAAGTACTCGGAAGGATTACCGGGTAAAAGGTAAGATAATTTCAAGATTTAGAAAACGTCTTTTTTGGTATCCTGTAATTTTATTGATTCAAACCTTATTATGCTTGCAAGGTACTATGGTGGCAATGAGTACATTGACGAACTTGAAATCCTATGTCAACAAAGAGCACTGGCTGCGTTTCATGTAGATGGCAATAAGTGGGGTGTTAATGTTCAACCATTATCTGGTTCCCCAGCTAATTTTGCAGTATACACTGCAGTTCTTAAACCACATGATAGAATAATGGTAAACTATTTTCCCACACTTTGATTTTGATTATTCCAATTGGCAGCTCATCATGTAATTGTTATAATGTCTAATGGTATGCTACCAGGGTTTGGACTTGCCTCATGGAGGACATTTATCTCATGGATTCATGACACCTAAAAAACGTGTATCTGCCACATCAATTTATTTTGAATCTATGCCTTATCGACTTGATGAATCAACAGGTACTTCTGTTTTCTCATTAAAATTGTTATAAATATATTGGCTCCATTGTGGGATAACTTATTTTGAACCCATGTTGGAACCACACCAGGTCTTATTGATTATGATATGCTGGAGAAAACTGCTAATCTCTTTCGACCAAAACTCATAATTGCTGGTGCTAGTGCTTATCCTCGGGACATTGATTACCCTCGCATGAGAAAAGTAAGTTCTGTACTTGTGAATTTTCTGGAATATATATTTTATGATCTGATATGTCTTTACATTGTATAATTTTGTTCTTGGCAAAAAGCTAATTACATCTTATATGTATGGGAAGATTGCAGATGATGTAGGTGCTTTTCTTATGATGGATATGGCTCATATAAGTGGGCTTGTTGCTGCATCTGTACTTGCTAATCCCTTTGAGTATTGTGATATTGTGACCACCACAACCCACAAGGTTTGCCTTGAGATATTTTTGTCACACTTAGTACTTTTGAATTCAAAGTGAAAGAGAGAAAAATTTGCATTTTGTTTTATACACACATAATGCTATGTTTAATAGTTTCTTTGTTATATTTAACACACCCGAGACTTAATCCTTTATATGTTTTTTTCCAGTCTTTAAGAGGTCCAAGAGGTGGCATGATATTCTTCAAGAAAGATCCTGTGCATGGGGTTGATCTGGAGACTGCCATTAACAATTCTGTCTTTCCCGGCCTACAGGTAAATTAGGGATGTTCTCTTATTAGTTCTACAGCAACTATTCTAATTGAGGTGGATGGATCCTATGCACCTACAAGGTTAAGATGCAATTGTTTTCTTTACCTTCCTAGTTTGTGATTTTGATAGTGTTGGAATTATCCAGGGGGGTCCTCATAACCACACAATTGGAGGACTAGCAGTTTGCTTGAAGTATGCCCAGTCTCCAGAATTTAAAAATTACCAAAACAAGGTATACCAATATCCCTTTTCATGATTAGTTTAAGTTGCACATGATGCACTTACTGACATTGATAAAACTATCATCCTGCAGGTGGTATCTAACTGTAGAGCTCTTGCTAAGCGGTTAATTGAGCATGGATATAAATTGGTTTCTGGTGGCAGTGATAATCACCTAGTTCTTGTTGATCTAAGGCCATCTGTAAGCTTCTTGCTCTCTTTTTTTTATCCTTTCGTGTGTGTGACTATGAAATACTCAGTTCTCCTCCCCCTTTTCTTCCCCTTCCCCTTCCCCATCCATTATAGAAATAATGTAGGAATGCCTAAATTTGACATGCTTTTCAATGTGAAAGGGCATGATTTTTCATGTTGTGGTATGTTCCTTTTTAGTACCTTTGGCTTTATTTGATATTTGATTAAACATCAAATCCTTAAGGGTCTCGATGGTGCTCGGGTGGAGAAAATTCTTGACATGGCTTCCATAACCCTCAACAAAAATTCAGTGCCTGGTGAGAGACTTTTGTTTTGTTGCTTGTGTGTATCAATTAGACATTTATGCTTATTCACCGTGATATTTATGTACTGACATGTGATAATTATTAAAGGTGACAAGAGTGCCCTAGTGCCAGGAGGCATTCGCATTGGAGCACCTGCAATGACAACAAGAGGACTTGGTGAGAAGGAATTTGCACTAATTGCTGACTTCATTCACGAGGGTGTGCAAATAAGTCTTGAAGCCAAAAGTTTAGTCACAGGAACGAAGCTCCAAGATTTTTTGAAGTTTGTAACATCTCCTGAATTTCCTTTGGGAGGTAAGGTTTCAGAGTTGCGTAGGAAAGTTGAAGCTCTTACCACTCAGTATCCAATACCTGGAGTCTGAAGTGTACTCGCTTTAATTAATCAGCACTTAAAATTAAGACGCTGTTTAAAAATTTTGTATAATAATCATCCTTCGATATGTGTTGGTAATAACATTTGTTGTATGTTACATTTTCTTACAAAATATCTCTGCTGCTGAAGCAGCAGCTTTATAATATCCTATTTATAATTGGTGCAAACCAATCCTTGATCCTTCAAATATTCCTTAGGGCCATGGATTGTTTAAAACCAAACCTTTAAGGCATCCCTGCCTGTTTCACTAATATTTTGGATGAATGGAAGGTAGATTGATAATGAGTAGGCCAATATCTTGGGGTTTAGAAAGGGCATATTCTTCTTGCACCTTCTAAGTCTCACTTCACACCTTTTTTTGTTTGATGCATTCTGGAATGAGTATTTCAGAATGTATTTAAGAGTGCAGAGTAATACGTATTAGACTGGTAAAAAGAGTGCAATAAAATTTTAAGGGAACATGAAAAAAAATGTCTTAAAATAGACTCGTATTCGTATTATAATGCCTCATCTAGACTTTAGTTCCTCTAAAGATTTGTTCTTAAATTATATTTTTTAATGCAAAGATTTATATAGCATTTTTCTTTGCTAAGAATTAAAGGTCATGCATAAAAAGACGAATTCAGTGAGTGCTGTTATTTTTGACTGCTGTATTTATTGATAAAAGTTATAATAGGATTAACCGATGAGTTTGAATGCCACTATTGAAAAACGGTCATTATAATCTACGACGGTATAGACGAGAAACAAAGAAAAAGGAATTTTAACTTCTACCTATTGAGAATGGTCCTTGATGATGACTTTCTTTGGAAGATAACACCATCAATAAAACACATTAGACCTTAATGATAATAGTATGGCATGGAGGCCAAATGCTATGGTAGAATGGTAGCTGACGAAATTGTTTCCTCGTCACAAGATGTGAGATAATTGTACAAAACCTAGGTATTCTTATGATCGATATTCCTATAAAATAATTTATATACGATATGAATGTTTAATCTTTAATTTTGAAAGATGTTTATTTTATGCATGATATAAGTGTCATTCAAAGTTTTTTATACAATTAACAAATTATAAATAAGATTTCATATAATTTTTTAAAATTTTATCATTAAAATTAATAAACTTATCATACATAATAAGTTTTTGGGGTTGATTTTATAATAGGTTGTTCTGATTGATTAATTATATAAAGAAGTTTATGTAGAATATATGTGTCTTTTTGTCTCATTTAAAACTAATAATCAAAGTAAAAAATTTTGATAAATTTTTTTATCATCTGAATATGTTATAAAAAATATTGACTTATTTGAAGTGAAAAGTTTCATAGTTATTAAAAAAAAAAAAAAAAAGTTGTGTGAATGGTCGATTAGAAGTACATCATAAATCTAACTAAATTTAAATCAATGAAGAATACATTCTTAGTTTCTTTCTTTCTTGGTTTCCAGAGTTAATTATGTGAAAAAGATTTCAATTATTCAACTTTTAAAATTGTTTTACACAAACATATATTTAAATTAAACAAGTATATAAATATAATAATAACAAATAATTGATGAATGATGGGTCTATTAGAATTATTTATGTTTTAATTTTCATTACAAAATTATGTTCAATACAAAAAAAAAAATTTATCGACGGATCAGCATCTTTATTTTTAAGTTTATTTTACTTTCATTATTGAATTCATGTTAAAAAGTATATCACAACATTTTTAACAGTATACTAAACATTTTATAAATAGAATGGTGAAAAAATGTTTAAATTTCAATTGAAAATTAATCGCATAATCTTGATTAGGAGATGAGAGTGTAGAATCTTTCATGATAAACAATTTTTTTTTTTTCTATCAAACAACATTTAGTTAAAAGTTAAAACCTTGACCCAATGCTTGTGAGAGTAACCCAACCCATAAATACCCCTCACTCTGATTATCAATAAAAACCCCAAATCAGTGAATCTCACATCACTGAACGCATCTATTTCATTCTCATCTCTCAGAGGAAGAAAGAAAGAAAGTGCGTGTGTTCCACATCCAGAGAGAGATTAAAAAATGGTTGTAGAAGATTCCCAAAACTCATCAACCCTCGCTGAGGACCAAAACCCTAGCAGGGCGGTGAACGAAAATGACAACGACGACGATCTCGAAGAGGGAGAGATCATCGACGGCGACGATGGCGACGCCGCCTCCGCCGCGTCCAAACCTCCGGCCGGACTCGTCCGCAACCCCCACCCTCTCGAGAATTCGTGGACCTTCTGGTTCGATAACCCTTCCGCTAAGTCCAAACAAACCGAATGGGGCAGCTCCATCAGACCCATCTACACTTTCGCCACCGTCGAAGAGTTTTGGAGGTAAAGTTTCGATCTTTACCCTTTCGCTCACCTATTCCCTCAATTTCCCCTTCTGGGGGTGTTAACCTAATTACTTCTTTCTTGATTCTTGGAAACTCTGACCCTTGTTTTGAAATCTTCAGCATTTATAATAACATTCACCACCCTAGTAAGTTGGGTGTGGGGGCGGATTTTCACTGCTTCAAGTATAAGATTGAGCCAAAGTGGGAGGACCCAATTTGCGCTAATGGGGGCAAATGGACTATGACGTTCCAAAGGGGGAAATCTGATACCAGTTGGTTGTATACGGTATTGTTTTATAATCTCTGATTGTGATGCGAAATAGTGGAAATGCTAATTTCTTTGTGTAGTTTAATTTATGAAATTTATTAGTATGTAATGCACTAATGTTGTTACAATTGCTATCTCTTGTTAGTTAACTATCTTAAAATCTATTAGACTTTAATTTCTATGCCCTTTCAGCGTAAGAAATTATCAGAAGTCGTTGTTTGTTCGGCACTTTTAATTAGAATGCACTAACATTGTCACATATTGTCATGCATGGTTAGGTTAGTTTGTTAGTTTTTATAGCAACTACTTTAAAATTCATACTTCAGAATGAATTCTGATTGGGTGGAAGTGTGTGAAAGTTAAACCCTGTTGCTGAATAGGATGATGTTGGTAAATGATCAAATGCTCTCCCGGATGTTATACTAGGAGTGCAATATGAATTCAATTCTGTTTTTGTGATCAAACTTATAGTACTGTTGTTTTTTTCACTCTTCTTTTTTTTGTTGTTGCTTCAAGTTGTTGGCGATGATTGGAGAACAGTTTGACCACGGAGATGAAGTTTGCGGAGCTGTTGTGAATGTCAGAAGTAGGCAGGAAAAAATTGCACTTTGGACTAAGAATGCTTCAAATGAAGCTGCTCAGGTAACATTCTTTTTAATTAGTTATTTAGTTTTGATTTTTTTCTGTTGTTTCCCTTTACTGTCTCTTTATTTTGCAGGTGGTAGGGAGACTTAGCTAACCTTAAACCTTTATGTTTTTGTTATCTTTACTGTCTCTTATAACTGTGAGAAGGGTCTTTGTATGCCTGTGCTTGTGACTGTCCAGATCTTGCTGTACTTGTGCTTGCAAGTGTCTAAAGATGTGTTTGTTAAGCAACTTATTTCAGCAAGCTCTTAGCAAACAAGAGCTTGTCAAGTAAATTAGACCATTCACTGAAGTAATCTTAAAAGAATTAATTTTGATAAATTTAAGCTTTCATTAAGGAGAGGTTGCAAAAAGATCATAGGCCACTTCTATGAGAGCCTAAATGCTTCAAATTCTTTTCGCAGATGAGCATTGGAAAGCAGTGGAAGGAGTTTCTTGATTACAATGAGACTATTGGCTTTATATTTCATGTGAGTAGGGAACTATCTGTGTGCAGTGTGCTTATGCGTTTATAACACATTGTTTCAAGTTGGGGTTAACCTTGTTTTGTTTTTTTGGTTCTCTTTGTGGTTTGCCATATCTGTAGGAGGATGCAAAGAAGCATGACAGAGGTGCTAAAAATAAATACGTTATATGAAGAGTGAGTGTATAGCGTTTTTAACTGGTAGCAAATGAAGGATGCGGTTACATTTCTGTCATGAAGTGGCATTTAGATATCAAGTCTTTCCTTCTGCATGCAGCTGAGCTGAATTCTAAGCCCGTTTGGTCTCTCATCTTTGTATTACTTTTAAAATTTTGTATGGGGAGCGTTACACACTGAAAGATATTTCATCAATAATATAGTGATTTAGCTAAATGCATACAAATGGAAAAATCTTGCGTCTCACCATTGATATTTCTACACTATTATGATCTTAACCATCAAATCCCAACGTAACTGACTTAACTACAAATGACTTGAAAGTATCACCGGCAAGGTCGAGACGGAACTCGAATGCAAGGTTACATATTTACTTTAAAGTGTTAATTTGTAGAAAGGAGATATATTTGAGAGAGGAAGTGCATAACTTTCTATTCTGAATGCATAATCATAATCTCTATTTAAGTTCCATTTTAAATATGAAAAACCATCCAAGATTTTTAATTATTTGATACTTAAACCTCATGATACAAAATTTCAAATATTAATACTGGTGTATAATACGTATAATATGTGCCAAGTTTTTAACTATATGATATGAATATTTATTCCTATAGTTTATATTCAGAAATTGAATTTTTGTTTAAAATACAAATAATTGTGATTTGATCGGCGACACAAATATTTATGTTCGATGCATAATATTTCAGCCAAGAGAAAAAATTTATGAATACGTTGTAGATAGTAAAAACATTAGTGAACACTAATTCTAATTTGTCATAAAGAAAGAACAAGATAGAAATGATAAAAGAATATAAATATGATAGTATTATTAGAATACTTGATATTAAAGTGTCTATTATTGAAACAACAGAGTACCAGTTGGTTTACACACTTGTTAGTTGGATATAATCACTCGATGGTTTTATATATATTAAGGTAATGGGGTAATAAAACAATATACAACTATTGTACACGGCAACACGACTATACACTTCTGAGGACACTTCCAACAAAAAATAATAATTTAACCCATGTGAAGACACTAACGCGCGACATATAACTAAAATAATTTGGTACTTAACTAAAAGTATCCCATTTTTGGAGCTACTGTCTTAACATTTTTACATCAGACCCCACAACTAAAGAAGCAATCTACGTTTTGCTCAAACGAATGTTTCAAGATTATAGAACAAAATTGCAAGATTGTGGTTACCTAATTCCCAGACAAGAGGGAATAAAAGGCAGATATAAGCAAAGGACTGGATAACAAACAATATGTGCAATTAACAATAACTGTCTGTTTCCCTGTCAAAGTATAAAAACAAGTGGAGCTGGCAGAGAATTAAATGAAGGTATCAGTTAAAAAATTTCCCCTTCTTCAAATCCTCCGTTAAAAACCTCCTCATCTTCATCTGCGGTATACTCTTCCTTGATAAATAGACCAAGCCGCTCCAATGGGTTCTCAAACTGAGGTCTATCCAATGTCTCCAATGAAACTTTGTAGCCATTTCTACCGCCCACGCCCTTATAAGATAGTGTGCATCCACTCAAATATTCCAGTTCCTTAATAATCTCCATATTATGTTCTATATCAACAGTTCTTCTCATCTACAAAAGACATCAAATTTAAAAACTATTTTGATAATTATTTACAATTCAAGAAAACACATATAACACTGGAATAAAACCTTTTCTATTGCAGCTCGTGCAGCTTCTCTATCCTTTTCTCTTCGTTGCCTGGACTCTTCCTCAGCCCTCATTCTTGCAGCAGCTTCAGCACTTTTAATTTGGGCTTCAATCCTAGCTCTTTCTGTTAAGATGGTAGCATCTCATGAATAAGGATTGTAAAAAATAAATTCAATTGCATTAAATATTACCATCAGCTAGCAATATCTTATTTGACAACCAAGCCACAAACATATAATACTTGAAATAGACGTATATACAAATATACAGCATCAGTTTAATCTAGTAGTATTCCTAGAGAGCCTATTCCGTTTGCACACTGCATTGGCATCTGACACATAAATGAAATATAAGCACATTCATATTGTTATGTATGCTGGAAATACAGAACAAAAAAAAATGATATCATTGATGAGCACTCAAAATTCAAACCAAGTATACAGATATGTTTCTATCATATTGAACTTTGTACAACATTCCAAGTAATAAAAACTATATTCACCTTCACGCTGAATCCTTTCCAATCTCTCCTTTTCTAGCTGCAGTTTTTGAGGATTACCTTTATCACCCTAATAAACACAGCAATAAAATTAGGAAACCACACTGCATACAAAAGCACACTTCACTCAGAATGAGAAAATAGGAGAAAGTACTGCAATCAAGAAACACTCCACTCAAGCCTTACATGCTCAAGAAGGGTCTTTTGTTGAGCTTTCAAAATGGTATCTGCAAAGCGGCTTTTAAGCATAGCAGCACGAAGAGCCTTTTTAGGAGAAAGCTGTACAGGTAAAATAGGCGTGCTCCATACTGTAACAAAATGACATAGCCATTAGCATCATACAAATTCAAATACAAAAGGTAGCAGCAGTTAACTAGAGCAAAATAAGCAGTCACACTCACCTTCACCAGAAGAGGCATCAGAAATCGGAGTCACAAGTTGAGAAGTAGGACAAACATGTTCACTGTCCAAAGAACTTACAGCCCCTTTGCATATTATCAGCATCAAAAATACACAAATCAGCACAAAAACAATAGGCAGGAGATAACTTATCACAAGTATTAAATTCTTCTCACCATCAGAATCAGGATCAGATTTCTTCTCCGTAGGAGACATACATTTAACCTGACGGTTCTGGAAGTTACACGTAAAGTTTCTTCTTAGATTTGCAGGTAAATGATTTTCTAAAAGTTACACATGATTTAGCTAGTGGTACTGACAATACTAATTTTTAACATAATACCTGTCTCAAAGTATCAACACCACATGTGATGGGGTTCCTTCCTTCAGATCCTTCAGATGATATATCTAAATCAGAACAGAAAATACAAGTCATATTAGGCAACATATTACACATCAGAGAAACAACCAGAAGATTGTCTAATTACCTGATGACACTTGAGTTGAATTGCTAGGAATAACACAACGGCATGTGGCATCTCCACACATGCTACACTTGTATGTGACAACACGTAATGAAGAACAGGCCTTCATAGAGCCAGCATGCTGGTCCCCAACATGATTACCTTTTTCGCCTATAGAATACACATATTAGCTCCTTTACAGAGCCAAAAACCTGCATATTATTATTAATGCATCATACCTTTCTCGATTGATTTGCAAGAAGTCCGTGCCAATTTAGATGCTTCCATCTACAAGTGAAACATTGCCAATATAATGACATTTCAAAAAATAAATACACCAAAGAAACAAAAGAAATAAGCAACTGTTTGAAGTTGACTAAAGAGAACAATGTTGACAGATATCAATTTTATTTCATCAATTGTGGTAAATATAATGAATCCTTGCATATTACAGTAAGGCATTCCTCTCTCACAGACAACTACACTTACTCTAGCATCCTTAGCTGACAATGATCTAATCTTGTGAGTTCCTTTGTGTTCAGACACCTGGGACTTTTTGGGCAAGTAATCTTTATGCTGGGGATGCATCCCATCAAGACTTTTTCTCCCAGTTTCTTTAATTGTTCCAGTCACACTATGACCATGCTCATCTTCACACTTTGATTTCTTACCCAAATCTTGCCATTTTCTGTCAAATATTTTGTTGAGTTCCTTTGCCATCAAATGAACATCATTACCAGGAGGATTATATGTCATGGCATTTGAGAAGGTCAGTCTGACATCAGCTGCAAACTCCTCAATGCCAGCATATACATTATTCTGCAGCTTAGATTTAACTGTGCCCAAATCCATTGGATGTGATATGATTGTAAAGTAATCTGGAATATTGAACTCTACAGGGTCGACCGGTTTATTGAACAACCAACTATAAGGATGAGATATTAAACTCTTTAGTATTGTAGCACACTGCTGCGACCCTTTCCGATCCAACCGCTGCCTTTTCGCCTTTTGGCCCTCAATACTTTCTGGTGGTACCCTCTTCTTGGAATTAGGCATAATGGATTTTTCATTTAAATTGCAGTGCCTGTTTGTATCAATGTTCAATGCATCCTGTCCAAACTCACATTTCATCCCAGAATTAACCTCTATCGTTTTACTTGAAAATTTGATCTTCAATTTAGTACTTGGTTGAATAGTTTCTGTGGCAATCATGGTGATGGAATAAAATACAGAAAGCAAGGACACTTTCTAAATTTCCAAGCTCACATAGACGACAAAAGCCCAACTCCCATGAAACAAAGAAGTCCGTCAAATAAGCACTGCTTCCATGTGAAGACAAATAACCTGGATACCCCAAATTACCATATCAAAAAAAGTTGTGAAATAAAATCTCACAGCACAAATAGCTTACTTATTTCACTACCATCAGGAAAAACAGAATAAACAATCAATTTAGTCCCTTAAAATATTGTCCTCTCTCCTAAATAGTCCTTAAAGTAACGTAATTCTATAAGGAGTCCAAAAAGTATTGAAAATCAAACAATTTAGTCCCCGAGTTGTTATATTCCGGGACTAATTTGAAGAAATTTTCAATACAGGGACTAACATGATTTCTAATACTTTAGGAATTATTTATATAAATTCGTCACCTATATAGAACAGAACAACATAGGGACCAAAATCATGGTTTAGTAAAGAGAAAAAAGAGGCAAACCACTGTTATATGCATACATAAGACAAAACTTCCCTACCAATGGAAGAAAAATGAGATTTTTATTTCCAAAAATTAACAAACTACCATTACAAATAGATCAAGCACTGTACAGTATCGAAGGTGAAAATTCTTGAACAATAATTAAACACGATCGCCCAAACCAGAATTCAAGTGAATTACACCAACACTGCCGTAATTGGCCGAAAAAGAAGAAAAAAGAAAACAAAAACAAATTCAGGAAAAAATTTCTCACCCGAAAAATAACCAAAGGGGAAAGTATGGGAAAACACTACGCGGATCTTTAAATCAAGACAGAGAACCAAATCTTCGAAAAAGGAAAAAAAGAGAAGAAAGTGAAAATTGACGGTTTTTGTTCCGCACTAAAATCGAAATAGGGTTTGGAAACTGAAATACCTGTAAAGCAGAAGAGAAAGGGCTAGGAAGCCCCTCTCGGAGATCAACTACGCAAGGAGAAGTAGCGCTGCCAAAAGACACAGTGTGTGATGCGTTTGAGTGTGTTTGTGTGTTTCAGTGTGGTTTCTAGGGTTTTTACTTATCTACGCGTTGCCACCTTGACTTTTCGTTTTTCCTTTTATTATTTTTCGATTCGCGCCTCTCTTGTTTTTTTTTTTTTTTTTGCCCTTTACTCCACTCTTTGTTTTTTATAATTACATCTTTATTTTATCTCTTTTTATCACTGTATATATTTTTCTTTTATCCCTTTTTATGACTATTTCTATATTTATTTTATCTATTTTATAATTATAATAATTACTATATCTTTATCTTCAGTGTGGGAAAAAAAAGAGAAACAAAATATGATTGTTTATCTAGATTTGATTTGATTTGTGAGGAGTTGTGGAAATATCTAGAGTTGATAGTCAACATAAAATGGAAATATCTGAAATATATTCAACACGTGGAGAGATATATGGCTGGAATGATATCAAATCTGCGGGAATATTAGATTTGGGCCGGCCCGTTTTAAATTCTTGCTAGCCAGCCTTCCAAATTGGTAACTAAATCACATATGGGCTATTTTTTTCTAGCTTTTCATTTATCCAAACGTTAATTTTTTTATCAACATAAATGGCCTTTGGTGACAGAAGAAGTAAGATAGGATCTGATAATTTATATTATCTTATTTAATTAAAATTAGATTTTTAATTCAATTTTAACATACTATTATAAATATAAATATAAGTTAATATGATTATAAATAAAGGTTCTTTGAAATTTAAGATATGTAATTTATCTTTTGAATGTGATTTAATTAATTCATCTTTTATTTTTATTTTTGTGATATGAGATGAAATTCAAATTATTCCTCAAATGAAAAATAGACACAACCTGTGCACATCAGCAAATGACAAAGTATGAAATTTTGGGATATTTAGTGTTTTTCTTTTAGAAGAATTTAGAAGAAAAAAATAAGATTTAATTTTTTAAAAATTAAAATTAATTTTTCGTAACTAGTTTGTAGGGAGTCTCATGTCTTATTAAAAAGTCAAAAGAATAATTTTTTATAAATAAGTGAGAAGTAATTTCTTTTTCTTCTCCTAAAAATACTTTTTGGGAAGCTTATCCAAATTAAATTATATATCCAAACTAAATTATGGTTTAAACTTTTTCAGCTGACAAATTAAATACTAACTATTGTAGAATAAATATTAATTAAGAGCATTTGGGAAAAAACAATAATAAAAGACAACTTTTCTATCTAATAAAATAATATTTCCTTTATCTCTTAATTAATAGGAATGTGACAAGTAAACAAAACATTATAATAACAATTCAACATAGTAAGCAAACCATGATAATAACAACTCAATAAAAAGATTAATATGCACAGTGGAAAATCCTCTTATTTGTGAGAATCGATGAGAAACACCAATAGAATGTAAAACAAAAAATCTAAACAAAGATAAAGGTTATTAACATGAAAAACTCAACAAATACAAGAAAATCATCAAATAATACATAAAAAATTATTTACAATCAACCAGTAAAAAATAAAACAATACTACTTACTTACATATGATAAATAAGAAGATTAAAGTGTGAACTAAAATGAACTCATTTCTTTTTCTCTTTTCTTATATTTTTCTATTTTCTTTTTTAGTGACTCTACAATTTTTGCATCCAATTCTAACTTCTCTCGACTTATTAAATGGACGAATGAACTTACTCGATTGGAGACATATTCTCAATATATGAAAGAAACCCAAAATATAATAAATCTTCCTCTCACAACTATGTAAAGATAACTGTCAAAATGACAATCTTGGTAACACTTTAGTCATCAAGCTTTAAACTTTCCTCTTAAAGATAATCACTCATCAAATCTCCATATCACTCAACAACACTTCAAACTTTCTTCTTAGTTATGCCTTATTCATCATATCAGCACCATTATCGTCAAATTTGATTAGCTCCAACAATATAGCATTCAAAACATCACATATTTAATGATAACTCATACTTAGACCTTGAATAAAATATTGAATTCTTAGTCGGATGAGTGACACATCAATGTCTTACTCTCTTTTTGTATTTTTCTACTTCATTTTTCAAATGATTCTTAAACTCGTTTCTATTTTAACTCATTCCTACTTAATTAAATGAAACGAATGAACTTACTTAATTTAAGCTTATCCATATAGGAAAAAAGCCCAAAATCCAACAAATTGACGTTGGATCTAATTAATCAACCTAAGATCTTATTCAATATTTAAACCTAAGAAATTGAATTATTGATTCAATTTATGTTATACTCATATTTATACTTGGAATATGTATAGATTAATGAGTATAAAATCCAATTAGGTCAATGAAATATGTGTTTTGGCTAACATCTCTTATTTCTATTTATGTTTAAATTAAAATCTATTTTAAATAATTTATATATATTTTTTTACAATTTTCATTAATAAAGGTTAGATGTTACTTCAGTTCACAACCTTCCCTTCTCCCTTTTATGTTTAAATTATTTTTTCCAATTATCTAGTAACTTTATCACTCTTGAACTTCTCATACATGGTAAACTATCATTCTTATTATGAATAAGTTGATTTCATTTATAATATTTTATTTTAAAAAAATTTCAACAAATATTTTTTAACATGTAATTTATGATTAAGTTGATTTCATTTATAAAAAAGCTAAATATAACTCTCCTTTTATTTCCTTTTCTCTACTCATATTTATAAAACCTAATTATTTAAACTCCACCTTTTGTTATCTTTGATTTTCACTAAAATTTAATATCAACAAGAAGTAATTTTTCCTTCTTTGAGAAACTTTGACAAGTTTGCATATAAATCCTTTACACAAGACTTGGGAATGTTACAAATAGTATTAAGCACGAAGACAACACTAGAAATAATTTGTTATTATTATTTTTGAAAACAAGCTAAAGGTTGGGTCCAATCCTTTACCAATATTTATTTAGAGTAATTGTACGTAGCGTATATCCAGGGAGAAAAATACATATGCTCGCAAACTATGCTATGATGAAAAATTAATCGTAACTTCCTAGCTAGTTATTTTATTATGATATAGTAATGAGAAAGTGAAGTTTTGTTTTAGCATTAGAATATCAAAATACATAAGCTACATATTTCCTTTGAATATTCAAATGCTTGAGTCAACATAAAAAAAGATGACTGTTGATTCCTAAGAGCTCCGTGTCTAATGTGTAACAAATAGGTAGAAGGAGACACCTCTACCCCTAAATCAGACAAATACAAAGCCTCCAAGTATGACAAAATAAAAGAATGTGGTGGAATATCACGGGCCATAAAAGTTGAAAACCATATCTCAATGCAAAGTACTGATAGCGAAATCCCTTTTATTTATAGTTTAATGACTTAATATGTGTGTCATAATCTTTCCCCAAACTTCTAAAATGACTTTACACTACTTTCCAATCTACCTCTTCCAATAATACCAAGTTGCCCAAGCCAATAGTACACTTTTTCCCTCACGAAACTTCCTCTCTCTCTATATATATTATGTGTTTTAAATTTGCTCCTATGTGTTTTGCTATGAAGAAAGAAAAGAAAAAATTGTCTAAATGGATAATGCCATGGAATTATTCTTATGAATTTGGGGCGTTTGTTGATGGGTCTTTTTCTGCACTTTCTTTACTAGGGATTGATTCATAAAATAAGTGTGTAAGCTATGAAAAATATTGAACTTGTCTTTATATACTAATGATAAGACCGGAGTAATGAGCAATTCCCATTTTCCACATAGTTCAGAATCTAATCTCACCGGTAGCTTAAGGAATGTAGATTTTGTATGACTCGTACACGTTTATTATAAGAAAACAAATATAAATTCCACTTATTTGGTAAAGTTTTTATAAATTAAGTTATATTTATCAAGTTGATGTTTTTGGGTTAGTTTTGTGACACTTGAAACATCAGTTTAAAATATTAGAGTAATGTTAATATATAGTTTGTCAAATGTATCATCCATGTATATAAGCTATTTATCAATAATATAAACTTTTGTAATATTAACATAATAATCGACCATTTAAATGTAATATCTGAAAAATGATGTAAAATACTGGCTACCTAATTATTTTGTGGTTAAATATTGAAGGGGACCATATATATCTTTGTCTTCGTTCAACTCTAACTCTAGAACTATATGTCTACCACATTATTAGTAAAATATAAAACAAAATATTAGTAAAATAAAAATAAATGGGGGAAAAGTCTGAAGCACTTTTATTTCTGTGCCACACAGAATTTTGTCAAACCAGGTTATAACAGCGAGAGAAAAAACAAAGGGAGATCATTAGGTCATAAAATTATTTTTTCTTTGCCAAAAGTCTTTAATTGAAAAGAAATTGTCCTGTTTTTAAAGCACACAATTTTGTGCAAAATAAAAATACAAGAAAAAAAAAGAGAAGTATGAGATAAAACAATTAATATAAAAAAGGGAAAATAGTGCATTTTAAATTATTATTGAACTTTGTTATACATGTAATACAACTCACAATTAACTAAAATAATGTTTTAGATGTAAAAAATATATATTTAAAAAAGTGGGTAGAATTTGGCAAGAGACTTTTGCTTGATCATAAATACTAATATATCCCCCCTTTTTTTTAATGTCACTCAAGGTTATAGTAAAATAACGAGGAAATGTAATTAATAATTTTTTCATTAAATTTTGTTATCTATTTTATTATTAAACTGTTTATCTATGTCAATATTATTAATTTCTGTTTTATTTTTTATTCTTCTACATTTATATCTCTTGTTAATTAAATTTATAATACAATATTAAGAAAAAAATTAATTAAAAATCTTGAAAATTAACGAAAATAAAAAATATAGTTAAGAAAAAAAAAATTGTTTTTTCACAAATTTTTAAAATATAAGGTAACAGTTCATTAATTAGTTTGAGTGAAATTGGACTAAAATCCCTTAAATAAGGTTTGAAATTTAAATTTTATAAATAAAAAATAAGTTAAAAGGAGAAATCTTACTAAAGGTAATTAGAAATTATTTGAAATTTATCATCAACAAAGCTAGCAATGCATACTTTCATGTAAATATGGTAGTTATTAAAAACTTAAAATGAAAAAAAAAATGTATATATTTTCTTAGCTTAAAGTGGAAAGGGAATAATAATGAGTATAGTGTATATTATTTTACAATCTTGTATTACCAACTGCAACCAATCCATGGCAAGATGGGTCCATCAGTACCGTTCAGACATAATCATACATTGAATGATGAAGTGCTAACAAAATTCATCACAATTGTATACGAATCTTCGACAAGTATTTGCTTTTCTATGATACATCAACACTGGTTTAATTTAGCTTTCATAATAAATAACAATCTAGTTGTTTGGTGCAATCAACCAAACTTTGTCTAGAATATATAACACAATAATCTTTTCACAATGTATTTTCACTTGCCCTTCTGTGTGTGTCATAAATGTGTTTAAAAATAAGAAATGTGAATAACACATCATTTAATATGCTTTTTTAACACACTTTCTTTTGTATATTGATTAAAATTTAACAAGTCCCATGTCGTATTTAATATTCCTCTCTTTATTTTATATTTGTCAATATATTTAAACTAAAATAAAAAGCATATGTTTATAAGATTATATTACTAACACAATTACTTTTCGAAACACATTGATTGTAAGTGGAATCAATTATGTGTTACTTTTCTTAACCTTTACTGTGCAAAGGTATATTGAAGTACTACTATGATGTTCTAAAATAATGAAGATTTCACTTCACAAGAGACAAGATTCATCTTAATGATCTTATCAATTATGCATCAACAAAACCAATAATTTGGGCATTAATTATATACAATTAATATGGGCATTAGTTATATATTTTAAAAGTTAGAATAAATTAAATTAAATGTTAACTGTAAACGGATAAGGAACAATAAAGTTGACAATGTATCTGGACGTAGCTAACTCATTGATACATTCGCTGCCCAGTTTTAATGTTTACTCCTATGTTCTCATTTAATTATAAATTATGGTGTATGATAAAACTGTTAAATTAATACTTAAAAAATATATTTTATGATTGAAAATGGGTAAATATTATATTAGTTTTAATTTTATCGCACTGCATCATTCTCATTTAAATTAATTCTTATTAGCAATTATATATAATTTTTTATATTTTAAAAAGATTGAAATTTATAAATATTAAATAAAAAATATAACAAGACGGAACCATAATAAATTTTCGAAAAATAATATATTAATTATAAATTCCTGAAGACACCTTATAAATGACAAAACAATTAATAAATAATTAATTTGAGAATCTCGTATATTTAAAGATTTTTTACTCCTTTCCAAAAATGTATTTTATAAAATTAAACATTTTCACAAACCCAACGTTATCAACTAAACTCCTCTTGCATGTTAAAACTACATTCATTTAGATTGAGACGTACTTCTGTGCTAAACTCAGTTCTCAATCATTCTATTTTGTCGTCACATATTATTCTATTTGAGACTCTAATAAATGCTAGAACTAATAATTTATGCCGATCCTTTCTCAACCTATCTAATCATAATTAAAACCCATGTTACCACATTGATTTTCCTTTCAAGAACCTACCCAACATAATACCCCTTATTATAAATTTTATATTTGATAAAACTCTGATTCAATTCAATTCATTCTTCATTCCTTTACTTTAGTCCATGGTCAATCTCTTTTAAATTCAACCACGGAACCAAATGGGAATAAAAACAAATGATAATATAAGAAGTTTATTAATTATTATGATAAAATGTACTACCATAAACTAGCATCTCTCTTTTCTTTTCATTTTTTTTTTCTTTTTCATTAACCTTCTCCTCAAATTGTTCAAAGACTCCATTTTAATGGCGAAAATTTTAATACATGCAGGCAGACCTTGACCGTTGAAGTTTGAACTTGAAAACTTCTCTCTTGAATTTATCATGAAGAAAATAATTATATAGCAAGAAATGGGTGCACTGCACCCACCCTTTGAACATCCATGGCAGGCAGAAACACCAATCCTTCATTCAAGTAATCACCCTGCTTGGATTCTTCCAACAATAAAATTAAATTGTAGAACATATATAAAGCATATGAAAATCAATAAATTAATTTTATTTTATTTTATTTCATTTCATTTCTAATGATGTTGAAATGTTCCCTGTTACAATGAACTGGAGACTCCAAAAACGATCTCAATATGCAACTAAACTAATCCATCAACAAGAAACAAAAGAAATATATGGTTGGAGATAAATTTTGTTTGAATCAATCTCCGATAAACAAATATGTCATGCCTCCAAAAATCCAGTCAACCTAAGAATGGAATTCCTAACCTGACTCAAATCTCGACCTTTCAAAGTCCTACCATTTCCTGTACAAACCGAAAAAGCCATTTTTCCAGAAACTCTTCTCCTCAGGATCTCGTGAGGTGGTGTCATCTCTTCTTCTTCAACCTCTTCTTCCACATCGCAACCCCATTCCTTCACCATCTTCTCCGGTATATTCATTGGCATCGAATTCTTCTTCTTCTTCTCATCACAGTTCTTCTTCTTCTCCTTCACGGGCGCCGCCACCATCACCATCTCTCCCCGGTGGTGCTGTTCGGAGAAGACAACCTCGGATTCAATGAATTCTTCAGCCATTTGGTGACTTGAGAGGGAAAATTTGTCTTACTTTATTTCTAATGTTTTGTGTGTTAAGAAGTTAAGTAAGGTTTGGGAATGAAACAGTGAATGTTTTGGGTTTTATTTATAAGACAGGAAAGGCATCATATGAAGCGTACATAGTACAATTTTGGATTAGTTTGTGTTGTCAGATGGCGTCATCCTGATTCAGCTCAATCGGCTCATTAATTTTTTTTTTCAATAAAAACAAAAAAAAACAGTTCCTAATTTTCTCAATTTTTTTTTATTTTAATATTACACTTCCTTTTCTTGTAATTAACTTGTAACTTCTCTCTCTAGTTAACCAACCTGTTGTTTTAAATTGACACCACTAGTCTTATCTTACTACACATGGCTTGCTTGTTGCCGCTTTTAATTGAATTCAAGTTTTGTATCTCTACGTCTTTCTTTTCTGTCTCCTTTTCAATTATTTTTACCCTATTCTTAACATTGGTATTTCCGAATCTATTGAATTCTTTACATTATTGAGGTTCAAGTTCAATGCTTATCCAATAAAATGACGACGTGGACACATTTTATTGGTCAACTAATTTTAGTGTCCAACAGTTTTTTTGTTTTTTTAAATGTTACCCACGTGTGATTTTAATCATTGAATAAAGGTAATAATACTATCGTTACTTTCTAAAGGGCTATGATTCAATGGATTCTTCTTTTACTATAGTTATTATTAGGGGAGAGGCTAACCTTGAACTGTTCCTGATTACTATACAGGTATCTTTTACATAGTGTCATTATTATCAATTAATTAATAGAGATCAAGTAACAATGTAATTCACTTGCACCACGTAATTATTAAATTTGTGTTGGTCCATCCTTACCAGCAGAGTTTAGAAATAATTTTAAGGAAGATAAATTGTTTTACATTTAAATGTATTAATAAGTTGTTTTATCATGTTTTGGTATGAATATTTGCTAACACTGCCATTGCCGGAATGTTATCAATTTATCTTTTTATTGAGGAAGAAATAAATAGTTTTTACTTTTTCTGATAAAAAGAATTTTTTATTTTTTCACATGAAAAACACATTCACCAGACAAATTAGGAGTAAGATTTCTTTATAGAAGATATTTTGACATGACAAAAGTCTTGTTCTGATTAACATGTGTTTATTCTTTCTTATTTATTTTTAGAGCTGATTTTTTTTCTTGTTTTTTTCTAAATTTATTCCAATTACAACAACAGGTTTTGAATAGATGTGTGCACAGAAACAATTTATTTTTTTAAAAAAATTTCACTTAATATTAAAAAAGAAGACATCAAAATATTTAATTTTAAAGCATTGATTGCATTTATTTATTATTGAAAATGATTTTAATTAATAAAGAAAAATACATATTTGCCATCATTGTCTTGATATCATATTAAATGATTTTTTAATTATGAGATATAATAAAATTTTACTTTTCATTTAATAAATTTTTAATTTTGCCTTTTAATAACAAAGAATAATTATTAATGAATTTCTTTAAATGTTTTAAATTTAAATTTGTAAAGAGGTTAATGCATAAATATTTAATGGTACCTTCAAATTAATTATTGAAAAATTAATAAATTTTACTTATAGAAAATTCATGAATTCATAATTATATATGATTCTGAGAAAAAATTATATTTTTTTATATGGTATGATATTTGTCTGATAAATATAATTTTGAACTGTAATTGCTCTTAAAAGTAAATGTTTACATGATTTTAGAAGCATAAGGATAAATAATATAGTAATTATAAATCTTTTAGAATATCTTCTGACTATCATTGCTCTTGAAAAATAGTTGAAAAAAAATTATCCTTTTAAAATATTTTACATGGAGCATGAAGTATGTAAGACTTACCATAAGTGGTGCTTCAATACCAATTTGACAACATGTATAGTGGATTTAATAATAATAAATAATTGATAAATAATTTCTAATAATATTTTAGAAATATAAATTAAAATGCAATTCATTTATATAAAATTAATTTATAAAATAAAAATCATTTCTTATTTATTTATATTAATTTAGTTATTCGATCAGAAATATGCAACTTATCTTTTTCAAGCAGTAAGCAATATAATTTCAGTTGAAAATTTGTACCTTTTATCACCAACACTTCAAAATTTTGATTATAAACAGTCCATATCAATATTTATTAGAAAAACAGTCTAGAAGTGGTCCCTAATATTCATTAATTGAATTAATTCAATTTTCTTTTATTTTTTCAAAATTGTCAACACTCATTCCTTCTACACAGAAAAGATCAGAGTAAACATCACATTTACTCACCATGTTTTGCATGTCATCATGTGCATTCATTTATGTTCTAGGAGTAAAAAAATGTCCCATGATCTTGATTGGCTTCCCCCTATATATTTGAATACAGATAAACCTTTTAATTCATTTCCTACTATTCCTATTCTATGTGTATTTATGATCAACATTTAACACTGTGACGTGCTTTGGATATGGTTAATGTCAATAAAATGGCATCATTTTTGTTCAACTAGGACTTTGTGTTCTTGACATAACGAGATCATGTCACTAGTTTTGTATCAGAATATAGTAATAGTGTCTTCATAATATAGATGATAGATTATACAATAGACTATGCAATTATAGAGTACCTGTAAGTAAAAAAAGTTACCCCTTAACACTAGAGCTGGTACAACACACCTAATGCAAGAGTCTGCCATTGAGATAGAAACATGCAGCCCATTGACTATGGCAATGATAGTTGAGTGAAGAGTACAATCTTTAATAAACTAAAGACAAATAGTTAACAAAAAAATTACGAGGGACAACATCTAATGGAATAAAATTTATGATTTAATTTTGATACTAGTTTGGTGTAATTTTTTTATTTATTCAATATAATCAGTTATTACTAAATAATTAAAGAATTTTTTTACAGGAATTATATCATGTATAATTACTTAATTTTTTAATGAAGATTATCAAATAAAGCAATTTTTACCATTAATTTATTAAATTTAATTACACATGAATTTTAGAATTTATAACTATTGCTCAGTAAAAAAAATACTTACTTTCTTTAAAGATAAAATCAATCCCGGGTATACATGTTCAAATCCGTACCAATTGACATTTTAACAACTAATTAATTGGAACTAGCTGTTTTCATTTATTTTCAAATTTTATATTTGAACGATGAAATATCAATAGTATTTTTTTCTGGCTGTTTTTGACTTAAAAATGTTTACAAATATTTTAAAGATTCGTAAGAAAGCTTAGAGGAGGAGACAAGGTCCACAAGTCAACCTAAAACTTCATTAGAATGTTAAAAAAAAAAAAAAAAAAAACTCTCCTAAATCAATTGATTTTTTACACTCACAAGTATTTTCAGATCAATAAGTAAATGGAATAAATTTCTATCCAAGACAAGATTTTAAATAATTTTCGACCTTCTACTAATAATGAGCTCTATGGGAATGGATTATTTAAATTATTTAAATCAGGATAAATCATTTTAACATAATTTCACTACATACAACTCCTGTAACAAATAACAACTTCTAAACCATGATAAAAAATTGTGTCACCATCTTAAAATGATTTCAAAATAACCAGATAATGGTGCATAAACTAAACTTTAAATCCATCTCTTTATATGTTAATGGGAAGAATAATAGAAAAATGCTACTTACAAAACACTGGACTTTTTTTACACATTTTTAATGGAATAATAGACACATGTATAATATAAAAATATTATATTGTAAAAAATAGAAAAAACACATATTTCATAACTTATAATGCTTACGTAACTATTTAATTACCACATGTGTTTCTAAATATAGAATTATTTTAATTAATCAATACCTTTTTTAAAATATTAATTAATGGAATTAATAGTATTAAACTTGCTAATAGTTTTAATATATTTTCTAAAAATTCATCTTTAAAATTATTTGAATTCAGCCTTTTTCACTTTTGTCACTTAATTACTTATAACTAAATAATTTATTTACGAGTATTATTTATGTATTTTGAAATAATTATTTTATTAATGTATAATTTGGTACGAAGTAATTAATGATATTAATCAATGTAATTTTTTTTAAGATTCTTATATATAAGAAAAAGAAATTTGAAGAAAAATCTTACGTTTTACTTGTCTATATTTAAGCCAAGTATAAGGGTTTTTATAATTTGTTGTTGTTTTTTTTTTTCAGTACAAGTTGAATAGTCAGTCTCCTTTTAAACCTAGTTTAGAAAAAAATAAAATAAAAAAAAACTACTCTATTTTGGTATTTCCGTTTTGATTCAGTAATTGTTGGCGTTTTGTGGCGGTGAGCCGAGCCGAGCCGAGTTAAGTTAGCTAGCCGGTAATGAAGTGTATTGAAAAATGCAACAAACAATGATTGATTGAGTAAAAAGCGTGGCTATAAAGTTATCTCTCTGTGTTTTACTACGCGTCGGCGCATCTCAAGGCTTCATTTCGCGAGGCATGGGTCCCACACCCCTCATCCATATATCTGTCACCCCTGCTTAACAGGCTTTTCAATCTCACCTTCCACTTATCTCTTTACACGTGTCCAATTATGATGTCACACTCCCGCATTCCATGTGCCCGAGGTTACGGTTTGAGTCTCATCTTGTGATTAATCCTGCTTCAGCGCTACGTTCATAATTTGTTTTCGTGCAAGTTTCTTTCCCTAGTACCATTTTTCAATAATGTTATCTTTCTTTCTTTTGAGTTTTATTTTTTTATACAATATGTCAATATGCTTAGTGATCATACTGACTTCTCCAAGCAATGTTGTGTTGTGTTGTGAGTTAATTACTCAATTTCCTCCCCAAGGGTCTTACTTTCACAATTTGTTTAACTTTATTCTCAACTTCATCATCCAATACCCATCTTCTACAAGTTTCTTAAACTCAATTCCTAAGAAAAAAAATATTTTCATTATCGAAGATCTAATAATAAAATAATGTGTGTATATTTGTAGTTTTATAATTGCATTGTGAGCTGGAGACCGAGGTGAGTTTAGAGATCCTAAACTTTTGGAACAGAGACAAACATCATTCTATTATGTAGGTATGCGTTTTCAGCGTTCTATATGATTAATTACTTAATTGATAGGTAGAAAATTAAGTCGCACATTAATAGGTTAAGTATAATTTAAATAGAAGATACATAAGTTTTTTTTTTTTTTTTTTTATCAACAATAGCCAAAATATATATATATTAATTGTATCAAACGAACCAAAATAAATAAGGTCTAGGCTGTTAAAATTTATTTGTAAAAGAAAATATGTAATTAAAAGGAATATGAACTTAGATAGACACGAAAACTGAATCAGTTCGTCAACCAATCAAATAATTTTATTTAATATTAATAGTTTGATCGAAGGTTAAATTGATATTAATAAAATAGTAGTAATAATTGAATAATATATTAAATAAGTTAAATAACATACAATATTATAAGTTTATTAAAAAATAAAATAATATTATTTTATGAATATGAAAAATCTAAATCAAGATATAAATAATTAAATATATATATTTTATTTATTAAAAGTTTATAAATTAATTCTTTAAAAAAATATTTTTTTAATGGAACAGGTTCAAATCAATTTTAAAATGAATTCAACAACTATCTAGTTTTATAAGGTAACTAAACTAAATATGGAATCGATTCAAAAAAAATGTTAATTTTTTTTTTTAGAGAAAAGGCCCAAGAGAAAAATGAAAATAAACCTATATCTGCTTAGTTGAAGATTAAAAAAGTCACTCGAATGACTTGAAAATAAGAGGAATTAGTAGAAAACGAAATTTAATCCTACATTGATAAGTCACAAGAATTAAAATGGATAGAGGTAAGAGAGTCATAAGTTTGAATTTTCAATGTATTTTAAATAAACAAGTTATCATATAAGCATTTATGAAAGTATGTTTCTCATGTCATTTTATGGAAAAATTAGTCACACTATTTACTTTGACATTTTGTTCTTTTTTATTTTACAGCTGGCTGGAGTGGATAAGTACAAAATGGACAGATACAAAATGCAGAGAAAAAGATGAAAGATGCAGAATTTTTTCTTAAAAGAACGTTTGAACCAAAATCAGCTGTTGGGAGAGATAAAGAGTGATCAGAGAAGAAGTATAGCCTAATCCTTATCCAAGTGTGGATTATGTGAGGAGATTACGTGTAATTAATTATATAAATATTACTGTTATTTGATTTTTTTTCTTCCATATTAATTTTCTTTAATTAGGTTCGGTTTAGTACAATGAAAAGAAAAGATAAACAAGAAGAAAATAAAAGAAAACCTACTTTTTTACACTTTATTTTAATTTAAATATTATTTGTTTTTCTTATTCTATTCAATTCTCTTAAATCTGAGGACATTATATTAATATTATTATATATTTAAAAATATTACATTTCTTAAATCTTATACTAATAAAAGAAACAAAGATAATAGTTAAAAAAAAATACATATGTGATTAAATAAAATCCAGGAGTGTTATTATAATTTAATGATAAAGTTTAGAAAGCAGTGATGAGAAGGTGCTTAACGTACATGTACTCTATATTGTCGAGAACGACAACACGAGCTAGTAATTTAGGCTAATGAAATGTAGATATGTGTTATCATTCAATTCATTTCCACCATAATATTTAACATTGTTTTGACAATGAAAATATCCAAATTAATATTGTTTATATTTGTTGTTTTACAAGTAACGTACCTATCATTGTTTAATTAATTAAGCAAACAACACAAAATTGTAACTATGATCCGCATGTGATGCTAAATTCTGGCCAACATATAGCTGAATTGTAAAGTTGAAGTTCTTTCAATTTAAGCCAAAAAAGAAAAGAAAAGAAAATCATTCTTAGCGTCGTGGCAACTTGGAATTGAGACAGCAGAATATAATTGTATCACAAAGATTTGCACGCATTCGTTTTCAATAATATTTAATGAGTGCCAAAGTTTTCAATAATATATATGAATGATTGTCGTAAAAGGCTTATCCGATTGTGCATGTGTTGGATATTGAAACCCTAATGTCTAACAGTTCAACAATAATTGGAAATAGTGAACATGTGACATTGGTGAATGAAATGGATTCGCATTCTCTCTATCAAGTCCTAAATTTTTGTTTATACTTTATTTCGTTTTGGTATAGGATTAGTTGCACTATTGTTTTTAAATGAACTAAATTGAATTGAAGAGAAATGATAATTAGTACGAGACAAAATTCGCATAAGCTTGTTTGTTAATTAGGTTGACTCTCTTCTAATATAAATATATAATCTATGATTCCTACTTTTAATTGACTACCACTGTTATTTTTTTGGCTATTGATACATTTCGTGCAAATGTGATTGTTAATTAAATTACAAAATTTGTATCTAAACCAATTTTTAATGAAAAAAAATAATATTATCGTAACATTATTTTTATAATTTATTGTTTAGTTATATATTTAAAGTAAAAAACGTATGAAAATTATCCTTAAAAAAAAAATGTATTTTTCATTGTAATTATTGCTGTCATTCGTAGAAGATCCATATCCAAAAGGAGGGTTGAACACATACTTAATCCAATAAGCTATCCTAACTTGAAGTTAATTAGGTTGAGTTCGTTAAGAGTTGGTATATTTTTGGGTTGAGTGTAAATTATGTTTTAGGCTTACCCAAATTAACCAAGCAATATTACATTCATTTTGTTAAAATAATAACACTAAATTAAAAGTACTTTTATTTAATGTAGTAAACTTTTTAAAAAACATTATTTTATATCGGTATTCATTTATTGTTTTTTTTTGGTCGTAGAACCGTTTGATTCCAATTTCTAAATATCTACAAATCATTAATCATGTATTAGAAATTGTGTTTCTGAAATTACTCTTTTTAATAATTTCAACTTATGTATTTCTTCAAGTTATAACAAGAGATGTATTGATATTTTAAATTAGGGATGGTTAAGTTTTTTTCATATTCTTTTAGAGAAATTATGTTTTTAGTCCTAGTTTTAATCATCATAAAATTTTAGTATTTTTAGTCCTCATTAACATTTTCGGTCTACTGGTTAGAAAAGAACAATTTTATGACAGTTTTTAATCGCTAGAACAATTTTTTTAGCTGTTAAAAATGATTTTTATTTAAATATTTATTGAAAAAGTTAACAGGAAAAATAAAAGATACTGACAAGAAATTTTATAAGGACTAAAACAAAAAAAATATATTTAAAAGGATTATTTTTTTATAAAAAATAAGAGACTAAAAATTTGATTATTTTTTTTTATTTTGATTTTTTAATCTCTATAGTTTAAATGTGATTATTTTAATTTTAAAGGTGATATTTTTAGTTTGAATAATTTATATTTTTGATTTCATTTTAGTTTTTAATATAAAAAATATAGATTAAGAAATTAAAATATAAATTACATGATCTAATAATATCATTTTTTTTATCTATGAGAATTTAAATTATTATTTTTAAACTATAAAAAGTAAAAAAAGTAAAATTTATAAAACTTAATGGAATAAATAGAAAATTAAATCTATTTTAAAAAGCAGAACACATTGAATAGTCTGTATATTGTTTTTCTTTTATAATTAGATCAACCGAGAAATAGGGCCAGAACAAACCGAGCCCAAAAGCCCAAGCCCAGATAAGCATCATTGTAGAAGAGAGAGAGAACACTACGAAATTAACATAATAACACTCTGAGACTCTAAGTGCATCAATTATTCAGTTCATAGGATATGCAAATTTTGCATCGTCTGTGAGGCGTAGGAAAACTCGAGCGAGAGAAGACACCATTTTCTTTTTAATTTATTGCATTGGGTAAGTGTTAGGTGTTATCAGAATCAGTTTGGGTTCTTTGGGCACTTATGTTTCTTACTTTAATGTATGTTATTATTGTCTTATTCATCACTGTTATTAAGAATGCTTATTTTTTGTTGCTTTCCTTAGTTATAAAGGCCTTGTGTGAATTTAGTTAGTACTTTATAATAGTAGAGTGAATTTTAAAAAAGTATCTGAACTTAGGGTTGTTTGTGCCTATTTGTGTTGTGAATCAATTGGTAGAATTATGATAAGTTGTGTTTTGAGTTTCGTTAGAAATCACAAATTGTATGGCTTTCAAGCTGATTATTGTGCAAATCAATATATTTGTCATACATGGCAATTTTTGATCGGATGATAGAATCCAACTCTTTTATTAAGTTTGTGCGTAAACTATTTTTACTCCATTTTTTTTTGCTGTTTCTGTTCTGATAAACTATTGAGGCACTAGCAGTTGCTGTAGGATAGGTTTATGCTTTATAGTTTCTAAATTATTTATTTTAGAATAAGTAAATGTTGATTTTCTTGTGCCTATCAAGTTTTTGAAGGAATGCATAAATGAAATTGAAGAATGATTTTGCTTTTAATACTTTGGTTGTTGAATGCTGACAATCTAGATTCTGGGGCAAAATCATAACCAGAGAAGAGAGTGATTTCTTAGTTTTGAACATGATATGCATATTCTTCTTATATATATAATTTAGGTTCTGTATTCAACACAATGTAGTTTACACAAGATAAAACTTGAAGATTCATCCATATTTGATTTTCGTTGAAGAAGAAACTGCAAAGGAAGTTGTGAAATGTGAGAAAGTTTGTTTTTTAGACTAACTAGCATTGGGTGGAAATCGTGATATGGAGAAGTGTAAGGCTGTATTCTTTGGCATTTTCAATGCGTTTAGCACCAAAGAACGAGTTTAGGAAATGCAGTTGTTAAGCTGAAGTGATACTGATAAATGACTTGGCAAAGTTTTTACTGTAGGTATTGTTTAATGAGAAGGAAAGACTGATGTTCACTGAAGTGCAGGGAGTGCAGTTTTGACAACTATAGAAGATAAATTCCACTTTCACTCTGTCAAAAACACAGCAAACACCTCTCCCAATTTAAAAAGCATGATGCCCATGACGTGTGAAAGCTCAATTGCTTCCCCTATTCTCCTGTCACAAATATGTCAGGTAATGCTGTTTTTGTCACCAGAGAGAGAAGCCGATGTATTGTTGTAACTCTATTCTCTCTTATAACTCAGGCTAAGATGGACGCAAAAAGAGCTCTTTTGTTGGGGAATAAATTTTCAACACTCTCACTAACCATCTCGTCAAAGGTAACAACAGCTTTATAAAATAGCATAATAGTTTGATTTCTTGTATTTGCATTTGACATTTTGAAATATTCTGCTTTCAATTGCAGACAAGTTGTACCCGATGCACGATTGTCCCATCAAAATTTAGCCCAAAAGGTGGTAGTCACATGGAGAAAAAGTAGGTTATTGATTCTATTTTCATCATGTTATAATACATTCTGGGTTATATGAATGATTTGTTTTATCCGGAATGAAGAAAAGGGAAGACAAAAGGAAAGAAAGAGCACCACTTGTGGAAAAGTAGAGAGTCAGCTCAGTCTGGCCAAAAGGCACTCACTCTTGTTAGAACTGTATGTTACCTATCATTCATTGATATAATTTTGATTCAGAATCTTAGATTTGGGAATTGGGGTTATTACCAGATTCTCCACATTCATCAGCAGTTCAGCACTGTCACAATCTGATATTTTATCACCATGCATACTGAAATTGAAACTTAGTCGTCAGTAAAAAAGTCAGTTACTGATTAGTTTGGATTAGAGTTAGTTATTTTGTTACTTTCTCTGGCTGTAACTTACAATTTTATAAATAGCATATTGTTATCATGAGTTAATACAGTATATTGATTTTCACTCCAATACAGAAAGTGATTTATCTCCTTTCTCTTATTTTTCTTCTAGTTTCTGGAGTTTTCTCAAGCTTTCCCTCCATTGCTCTACTGATTCTTGATTTCTTACATGGTATCAGATCATGGAGGTGCTGATGAATGGGGAGAAACTGGTAAATCATGGTATGAAGTGAACTATTTATTAAATAATAAAAATTGATTGAAAAAGAGTACCAAGAAAATAATTTAATGAACAAGCTGAGGGATTTTTAATCTTATTGTCTTGTTGATTTTGGTTTTGTGCATTGTGAATCTTGAAAATGCAGGTTTCTCAACTCCCTAATGAGAAAGAGGCTGTTTATGGGGCATTAGACAAATGGACAGCTTGGGAAACAGAGTTCCCATTAATTGCAGTAGCTAAGGCTTTAAAAATCTTAAGGGCAAGGGGTCAGTGGGTTCGTGTAATTCAAGTATGATCACAACTACTTTAAACAATTCTTTTTCATATCTTAATCTTTCCAAGCACTCTGTTTACCATTATGAATTTTTAAAGAATATTTGAGGACTAATAAATTTAGTTTGCTTGATGACTGATAAAGTATGCTATCATAACATGCCGTAGTGCTGATATCTCTGTTTAAAGTGCCTGGGTCATAAATATGTCGTATCCTCATGAAATGAATGATGGTTTAATGTTAAGACTTGTGATAAATGAGTCTCAGCGTGAACTATTGCTGAAATTGCTCAGTTGTGCTTTAAGTTTAGCATATGGGTTAAGGTAATAGAAAAATGAAGAATGGTTTTTGTCTCATCAAAAGGTTCACTCAACTGTTAAATTAACACTCTTTCTCCTTTCTTCACAATAATGTTTCATTCACCAATATTGACATGGTTTAATCATTTTTGAGAATGCCATCCAGATTGTATAGTTCAAATAAGTTTCACAAGTTTTAATTGCATTTATCTGTCATCTCAGAATCAGCAAATTATGCACTAATACATGAGTTAAATAAACTTTTTATGGTGCTCTGTGAATGGTATCTCTTTTCCTTCTTTACCTGATGATCTCATGTTTTGTTGCTCAAGAGGAATGGAGAATAATCTTACTGATTATTAGTCCTTGGTAATTCTCAGTTAGCAAAGTGGATGCTAAGCAAAGGTCAAGGAGCGACAATGGGAACATATGACATCCTTCTTCTGGCATTTGATATGGACAAGAGGGTAGATGAGGCAGAATCGTTGTGGAATATGATCATACATGTCCACATGCGCTCTGTCTCAAAAAGACTGTTTTCTAGGATGATCTCGTTATATGATCATCATGACATGCCAGACAAACTTATAGAGGTATCTTTGTACCATTAATTTCGCCATCTTTACATGAATTTATTCTGCAGTTCTGAATATATCTCTTATATGCCTAAAATTAACATATTACTTTCTTACCTGTAAGTTCAGGTATTTGCAGACATGGAGGAGTTGCGGGTAAAACCTGATCAAGATACGGTCAGGAGAGTGGCAAGAGCCTTTAGAGAACTAGGCCAAGAAGAGAAGCGGAAATTGGTTATAAAAAGATATGGGCTAAAATGGAAGTACATTCATTTTAATGGTGAACGTGTGAGAGTTAGAACAGAAGCATGGGAAGATAATGAATCAACCAATTAAACGGGTACATGAGTACATGTCAATGAGAACACCACTAGATGTTAATATCTAGGATCTGCCCTTTTGAAGCAATTATCTTGTTGCGTTAATGCATTCTACTCCTGATGCATCAGTGGTTTACCAATTTGATTCATTTCGGTATCCAAGTCCAACATAGCCACTGATCATTCAGGGGTTGTACTACATTGAGGGATGGGGGGACACTGCACCCTAAATTGGAAATTGACAATGTTGTAATGTATATAACCTAAATTGCAAAACTTGTTAATATATATGATAGATTTGATTTCTACACCTGCAACCAGTTTTCTTAGTTCTGCCTTATATAACTTAATGAACCTGACAACAAATTGAATCAAATTAATAAAATTGACCAGCTTTCCTTTTCTTTTTTCACACAATTGGTTCCAACTTGTACTGAATTGATTAAGTTTGATCTATATTGATTTGGTTTTTGGATTCATACTTTTAAAAACCTTACCAATGATTAAATTCTTTAGGTTGGATTTTCATTAAGGGTTTAGCCTGCCAACGCCAAGCTAACACCCTCCTTAGTCCTTTCCAAATTTTAATATTGTTTTTTACGAATAGTATATATTCTAAAGTGACAGAAAGATCCTCGTAAAATGTTGGCGCCTGTTGGAGAGTTCTTAAGGCTCTACATGAGGTAACTCGCTAGAAAGATTTTCAAAACTGTTGAGTC
Source organism: Hylodesmum podocarpum (assembly GCA_026586105.1). Lineage (NCBI taxonomy): Eukaryota > Viridiplantae > Streptophyta > Magnoliopsida > Fabales > Fabaceae > Hylodesmum > Hylodesmum podocarpum. The sequence goes on along the minus strand of JALJEV010000424.1, from coordinate 4,241,814 downwards.
TGTGTTAATTCAAAGTCTCACATCGTAGAGTATTAGAAAGAGAGATGGGTGAAAAATCTATATAAATGAAAGTATTGAGTTTTATTCACTTGTACCAGTGAGAGTATTGGGTTTTATTCACTTGCACCACATCCTAGAATCTATTATGGGTGTTTTAGGTTCTAGGTAGTGTGTGTCAAACACTTTGGGGAGGGTTTATAATTTTTTTCGTTCAAAAATTATATCTGGGGAGGGTTTGTAGTTTTTCCGTCCAAAAATTACATATGGGGAGGGTTTGTAGTTTTTCCATCCAAAAATTACACTTGGGGAGGGTTTGTAGGTTTTCCGTCCAAAAATTACACTTAGGGAGAGTTTGTAGTTTTTCCGTTCAAAAATTACACATAGTGAATTTTATCCCAGAGGGATCATTTGTATGCTCTTTTTCTTTCTCCCTTATTATGTTTTGAAGCAGGCTGAATTCCCAACAAGTGGTATTAGAGCTGATGGTTCGACTTGGCGAGAGATGAATCCATGAAGGTGAATCCATGAAGGTCAGGTGGACCTATCTTGAGACGGTTTCCTTTGTTGAAAGTCTTCCGCTGCGGGGAGGGAGAAAGTATAGTGGTCCTTTGTTTGCAGGGAGGATTGTTGGGATACAATCAAAGTCCCACATCAGAAGATGCAAAACTTGAAGGAAAAGAATGATTTTGCCGGTTAGAAGATTTTGCTGCAAGGGAGGATTGCTCCAAAAGTCAGAAGATTCTACTGCAAGGGAGGATTGCTCCGTGTCGAAGATTCTCGCTTTTGAGGAAGATTGCTCCGAAAGTCGAAGATTCTGTTGCAAGAGAAGATTGCTCTAGAAGAGTTTTGTTAGTTTTGATGTAATGAAGGATTATTGTAGAAGTGTAGGACTTTAAATTAAGGGGAGATTTGTTGAGTCTTGTGTTAATTCAAAGTCCCACATCGTAGAGTATTAGAAAGAGAGATGGGTGAAAAACCTATATAAGTGAGAGTATTGGGTTTTATTCACTTGCACCACATCCTAGAACCTATTATGGGTGTTTTAGGTAGTGTGTGTCAAACACTTTGGGGAGGGTTTATAATTTTTCCGTTCAAAAATTATATCTGGGGAGGGTTTGTAGTTTTTCGTCCAAAAATTATATATGGGGAGGGTTTGTAGTTTTTCCGTCCAAAAATTACACTTGGGGAGTGTTAGATCAAGGATGATTAACGTCTCAAGATTTTGATTAATTACAAGACAGACGAAACCAAGCCACCCAAAACTTGTTAAGACGAAACCAGCACAGACGGAACGTGATCCTTCAAAGATGAAATTCTGCGTCTGTCCAAAAGCCAAGCCATCAGACGATACATGCACAGACAGAAGAAGGCTACTCAAGCTAAAGTCCTTCGTCTGTCCAAAGAGGAAGTCTTAAGACGATAGGATGAGACGAAACAACAACAACTGAAGACTGAAGAAACATATCGTCTATCCAAAAGCTGAAGTCAAATTGAGTCATTCGCGCCAAGATTTCAAATCTGAAGAAGTACTCATGAGAAGCATCCAAGATCAGTATAGGGATTCGAGCTTACACACCAAAGTCAAAAAGGTCTTCACCTTTTGTCACATCTCTGTACAAGTCAGAAAAAGTACTGCGCACAACCTAGTCCGCTATATCCGCTGCGACTTTTCATCAATCAATCAAGTACAACTGACAACCCTTTTGGAAAACTCTCAAGAAGATTTCTAAAAGACTCTCAACGACATTCAAATGAGTCTAACGACTATTTGAAGAAGAAGATGCCTATAAAAGGACTTCACAACATCCAGAATCAGTTGGCGAATAAGCTTCTCTTATTCCGTCTTCTGAGAATTCGCTCAATTCTGTGCTAAGAACTTCATTGTAAAACCCTCTCTGCGAAGAGGAAAATCTTTGTTTTTCAAACATCTTTTCAAATCCACTTGTGTGGTACTTTAGCCTGAGGAGGCTGTGTTTCAAAGAATACCTTTTGTATTAGCCTGTGGAGGCTGGGTTCAAAGAATACCTTGGTTGTTTAGCCTGAGAAGGCTGGGAACAAAGAATATCTTGTAATAGCCAGAAGTGGCTGGGTTCAAACAATACTTGTAAACCTTTTTACGGTTTGTAGTGAAAACTCAGTTGTTGCTGGGTAACTGGACGTAGTCTTGAATAGACGAACCAGTATAAAAATACTTGCGTTTATTTGTTTCGTCTGATTGACTAACTGGGGATAATCATAAAATAACGATTGCGTATTAAAATCAATCTTTCAATATAAACATTGTTTCGTCTGAACCTTTTTGAAACCCACAGACGAAAGGGATAAAATTTTTAATTAACACAACTCAACCCCCCTTCTTGTGTTTATCTTTTACAGTTTGGTATCAAAGCTCAGCCTCTAAGGGTTGGGCGCTTAACTGCTGCTAGAGGAAAAGATCCAACATGGACTCACAAGGACCATCTTTTCTATCCGGAGGAGCTTCAATGAACAAACCTCCAGCTTTCTCTGGAGATGATTATCCATACTGGGCTGACAGGATGGAGATGTACATCAAGTCAACCCAATATAGATTATGGAACATAATCACCACAGGAGATATCCCATTGCAAAGCCCGAAGGAGAATGGGGAAACGAAGAATACTCTATGATGGAGCTGAACAACAAAGCAAGATATGCTCTTATGTGTGCTCTCTCGGAACCGAGTACAACAGATTCTCGTGCCTACAAAATCTAAAAGAACTATGGGATGCTCTCAAAATCTCATATGAAGGCACTGAAGATGTCAGAATGAGGAAGACCGCTACTCTTCAAAGAGAATATGAAATGTTCTCTATGAAGAAAGCATAGTCAATAGATATGATGTTTGTAAGATTCCAAACAATATTGAATGGACTCACTGCTTTGGGAATCACCTTCACAAAGGCCCAAAACAACATGAAGATCTTGGACAGTCTCCCACCTCCTTGGGAAGCCATGTCCACAGCTATCTCTGTTGGAAGAGATATGAAGACATTAACTCTAGACGAGTTAATTGGAGCTCTAAGGGTACATGAGGTACTCTTATGTAAAAGGGGAGAAGATCAAGGTTCAAGAACCTATAGCTCTTCCATCCGTTAATAACATCTCTAAAGAAGATTCTGTCAAGAAGGACAGTAAAAAGAAAATAAAGATTTTGAAGGCTGATTCAACCGAATCAGAAACGTCTGATGGTTCGTCTGAAGACGAAGTCTCCCTCATGGCAAGACGATTCAAAAGGATGATGATGAAGAAAGGCAGAGGCCAACGCTTCTTCAAGAAAAAGGAGAAGAAGCTCCCTAAGAAGTCATCAACCAAGGAAGAAAGCACGAGGTTGTTGTGCTATGAGTGTAGGAAACCGGGACATATGAGGTCAGAATGTCCCAGACTGAAAAAGAGGTGGAGCTCTAGAAAAGACAAAGAAAAGAAGAGCTTACTGACTTGGGAAGACCTTGACAGTGAAAACTCAGAGGAATCCTCTGAAGGAGAAGAAACAACAAACATCTGCCTCATGGCTGGAGACCATGTCTCAACAGAGGTAAATTACAATGAAACTTCTTCATCCTCTTCTTCTGAGTCTGAGTCAGAATCAGAAGAAATATCATATAATACACTTCTAGCTCACTCTCACTTTATTGCTCAACAATACAAAACTTGCAAAACCAAGCTGAGACAAGCCTTGGAAGAAAATGCAGTTTTGAAATCTGAAATTGAGTTACTAGACAAGAAAGTATCAAATGATGTTTCGTCTGAGTCTGAAAATGACATTTTCATTCTTGAAATCGAAAGATTAAAGAAAGAAAATGAGTCCTTACTCAATGACTTAACCAAGTTTACAAAGGGATCCTCCATTCTTGAAAATATTTTAAAATATAGGAGATCACCTAATGATAAAAGTGGACTTGATTATGTTAAGGAGACAGACGAAAAGAAAAACAAACCTGTTTCGTCTGCTCAAAAGAAGAGGAATCACAACAAGGTTCCAAATAACTACAAAAAGGCTAAAAACAAAAAGAAGCCTTTTGTAACTAACAAGAAAGGACCAAAAAATATTTGGGTACCAAAGTCACTTATTGTTCCTGTTACAGATATCCTTAATGGGAAGAGACAAGACTTCAAGCTGGTACCTGGACAGTGGTTGCTCACGACACATGACGAGAGACCTGTCTATGTTCCAAGACCTCAGACCAAGTAAAGGGTCTCTCTCCTACGGTTCTGGAAAAGGTAAAATTCTTGGCATTGGGACTGTTGGTAAGACACCCAATACACTTATCCAGAACGTATCATATGTTAAAGGCCTTAACTTCAATCTACTTAGCATAAGTCAATTTTGTGATAGTGGATATGAAGTAGCTTTTAACTCTGATGAGTGTATAGTCAGGAACAAAGATAAATCCATTCTTTTTATTGGGAAAAGAAAGAATAACCTTTATGAGGTTTGTCTTTCTGACCTGAGTGATCAGAATGTAACATGTTTGATTTCAGCAGACGATGAACGAGATATTTGGCACAAAAAGCTTGGACATTTAAGTCTCAAGTATATTTCAAAAATTTCTAAAAAGGATCTCGTAAAAGGTTTGCCAAAAATATCTTGGAAAACCAATCGTCTGTGTGAATCTTGTCAGCATGGGAAACAACTCAAAGCTTCCTTCAAATCAAAAAATGTTGTTTCCACGACAAGACCGCTAGAACTGTTACACATTGATCTTTTTAGACCTACTCAGACTGAAAGTCTTGGAGGGAAGAGATATGGATTTGTCATTGTAGATGACTATACTAGATTTACATGGGTATACTTCCTAGCCCATAAACATGAGTCATTCAAGGTTTTTGAAATATTCTGTAAACGTGTTCAAAAAGAAAAAGGAATATGTATTGCATCTGTAAGGAGTGATCATGGAACAGAATTTGAAAATTCTGAGTTCAAAGCCTTTTGTTTTGAAAATGGTATATTTCACAATTTTTCATCTCCAAGAACTCTTCAACAAAATGGAGTTGTGGAAAGGAAAAATCGTACTTTACAAGAAATGGCTAGAACCATGTTGCATAAAAGCTTTCTCCCTAAATATTATTGGGCAGAAGCAATTAATACTTCCTGTTATATTCAAAACAGAATATTGATAAGACCAATATTGAATAAGACTCCATATGAACTATGGAAAGGAAGAAGACCCAACATTTCTTATTTCCATCATTTTGGATGCGAATGCTTTATCTTAAACACCAAAGATCAACTTGGCAAGTTTGATTCAAATGTGGTAAAAGGAATCTTTCTTGGATATTCCAACACATCTAAGGCTTATAGAGTTTTTAACTCTAAGACGCAATTTGTAGAGGAATCAATTCATGTAAAATTCCAAGATAACTCAAAGGCTAATAAAGAAATATCAGACCTAGAAAACTTGTTTGATAACTTGCAGATTAACCCTTCTGGTCAAAATGATAAACAAGGGTCAGACTAAACAAGAGCAGACGATAGAAGCACAGACGAACCCTCTTCGTCTGATACTCATCAACAAAGAGATCAAGCCCCTGCAAGATCATGGAAGTTTGCTTCTAACCACACTGAAGATCTTATCATTGGAGATAGGAATCAAGGTGTTCTAACTAGATCGAAGCTAAAGGAATCGTCTGGATATGCTCTTGTATCAAACATAGAGCCAAAGAATGTTGAAGATGCTCTTCAAGATAACGATTGGATCTTGGCTATGGAAGAAGAACTTAATCAGTTCACAAGGAATGATGTATGGACCTTAGTTGAAAGACCAAAGAACAAAAGCATCACTGGAACGAGATGGGTGTTCAGGGAAAAGTGGTAAGAAACAAAGCAAGGTTAGTAGCACAAGGGTATAATCAACAAGAAAGTATTGATTTTACAGAAACCTTTGCACCTGTAGCTAGATTAGAAGCCATCAGAATATTACTTGCTTTTGCTGCTCACAAAAATATCGTCTTATATCAAATGGATGTAAAAAGTGCTTTTCTAAATGGTTTCATTGAAGAAGAAGTGTATGTAAAACAACCTCCTGGTTTTGAAAGTTCATCTCAACCTGATCATGTTTTCAAACTTAAAAAATCACTGTATGGTCTTAGACAAGCTCCCAGAGCTTGGTATGATAGATTCAGTTCTTTTCTTCTTAAAAATGGTTTCTCAAGAGGAAAGGTTGATACAACTCTCTTCAAGAAAAGCGTTTCAAAAGACTTTATTATAGTCCAGATTTATGTAGACGATATAGTCTTTGGAGCTACTAATGATTCTTTGTGCAAGGATTTTTCAAAGCTAATGCAGGATGAGTTTGAAATGAGTATGATGGGAGAATTGAAGTTCTTTCTAGGACTTCAAATCTAGCAGACGAAAGAAGGAATCTACATCCATCAACAGAAATACACAAAGGAACTTATCAAGAAGTTCAAGATGGAGAATGCCAAACCTATGAAGACCTCAATGCATTTGTCTGGAGCAAATCTCAACAAGGATGAGTCAGGTAAGTCTGTTGATCAGACGGTATACAAAGGTATGATTGGCTCACTCCTTTATTTAACTACAAGCAGACCTGACATTATGTTTAGTGTCTGTCTATGTGCTAGATTTTAATCTGACCCTAAAGAATCTCACTTACAAGCTGTAAAGAGAATTCTTAGATATCTTGTTGGAACAACTGATCTCTCTTTGTTTTATAAGAAAAATAATGATTTCAGTTTGAAAGGCTTTTGTGATGCGGATTATGCTGGAGACAAAGTGGAGAGAAAAAGCACAAGTGGTGGATGCCAATTCCTTGGATCATCACTAATATCTTGGTCAAGCAAGAAACAGAACTCCATTACACTCTCAACAACAGAAGCAGAGTATATTGCTGCGGTTGGATGTTGCTCACAATTACTGCGGATAAAACATCAACTTGAAGATTACTCTAGGTTTGAAAATCATATACCAATATTTTGTGATAATACAAGTGCAATTAATCTTAGCAAAAATCCTATTCAACATTCGAAAGCTAAACATATTGACATCCGTTTTCATTTTATAAGGGACTATGTCCAAAAAGGTATTTTCAATATACAGTTTGTGAAAACAGATTTTCAATGGGCAGATATATTTACTAAAGCATTAGACGAAACACGTTTCAATTTCATTAAGGAAAATCTTGGAATTATTTCTTTAAATGATTGAAAATTGTTCCGTCTGAGCTATTTGTTAAAATTGCTCCGTCTGTACATTATTTCATGTTAAGACGAAACATTGCGTCTGATCAAGTTGAATAGTTACTGTGGTAAAATTCAACATTAATCAATTCTTCGTTTAACAAGTTTATCTCAAGTGTGCAGGGACAAATTAAAAGAAGCAATAAATGTGTCTGTCATTTATTGCACTATTCTAGGACATTGATAGGCATGCACCGTGAATTGCAGAGGTCAAATCAATCATTGAAAAGACAATGATGTGGACACGTCAAATCAGGGGCGGTTTTCGAAATCTCTTTCGTCTGATGAATCACAACCATTTTTTTTCTTTGCCTATAAATACTCTTGAAAGTTCACTCTTTTACTCTTTACCGCAATTTGCAATCCTTTGAAACTTTCTAAACCTATTACTCACTAAACTCTTACTCTCTCTTTTTCAAAATATCAACAATGGCCGCCAAGAACACCAAAGCTACCAAAGCTGCAAAAGCCACTTTCTTCGCTCAAGACTTGTTCTTGCCGAGCAAGTGGATCTCAAGAGAGACCATGGAGAGTGTATCTGACAGAGTCGCCAAGCTTCTAACTCATACTAGCTGGATGGAGTTTGCTGCTATGAGAGGCCTATGGCTGATGGAGGCTTATGCCGAATTCTGGAGTGACGCCAAGGAATTCGAAGATGGTATTGTTGGTACCATAAACAACATGGAGTACATCATCACGGTCGACGCCATTGCTGAGGCCGGCAACTGTAAGGCCGAAGGGCGTTTCTACAGTCAAGATTGGATGAAGATTGAGTCTGAAGAACATGTAGACAAGATCATTTATGAGAAGACTAATAACATTGAAGACCCCAAGTTCTTCAGATCAGGGAACCTCAGCCCCTCCGCAAGAATCATCCACAACTTGCTCTACAACATCTTCACTCCTCGTACAGGCTCCGCGACAACGTGAGTTCTCGAGACAGATTCTGTATTTATTACTGTCTGAGGAAAGCAAGGATGAACCTTCCGCACATTATCCTTGACCACTGGATAAGTGCATTGAAGAACCGCAACATTCGTAGGAAAAGTAGCATTCCGTACACCACCTTCTTCACAAAGATCATCATCAACCAAGGGTTTGATACTGCTGGTGTAGATTATCACCAGGAGGGAAAGGAAGTTAAAGCCAACACCTTTGCGAATATGCATTTGACGCCAAGCTTCCTCCTCCATTCACAAAAAGAGGATGTACCCCTTTCACCCATCACCAAAGATCCTCCACACAGAGCTCGCATCAAGCGTGCTAAGCCACAAACACAAGCCCAAACACCGTCCAAAACACAAACCAAAACACAACCCAAAACACAAGCTGAAACACTATCTAAAACAGAACCCCAAACACAAGCCCAAACACTAAACCAACCCCGACCTCTTCCTCCAGTGACTATTTCTGAGGTTCCTTTTGAGGACATTCTTGAAGAACCCCTCAAGAAGAAGAAAAGGACCATCAGAATTAAGCACATTGGTGCCAAGCCAAAGGGACAAACGATATCCCCTAGTGAAGATGAAGGGGTCAACATATCGTCTAAATGAGTTCCGTCTGTGAAGATACTCACAGACGAAGAAAAGCAGAGGATAGCAGCAGAGGAAAAGGCAAGAGCTAGAAAGCTTGCTCTTGAAAAGGCTGCTAAAGGCAAGGAGAAGATGAAGCAAAAACTTGCGTCTGTCGTAGTTGGTGAGACAAACGAAGAAAAAATGCTGAAAGAGGCCAAGAGAGTCTCCATATTGCTTCAAGTTGAGAGAGAAAGAATCTTTCTCGATAGAGTTCGTGGCATTGGATCGTCTGAGGCTGCATCTGCTCCAGCAACCTCAGAGGGCATGAACAGTGAAGAAACTGCCCTGATCCAGAAAGATAATGCCCATCTTGCGGAAGAGTTGGAAACAATGCTGTTTGAGGAAGTCTCCACAATGGAGGTCTCTCCATCACTCCAAGACGAACATGGGGCTACCCCTATTGTTGCATCTCCGCTGAATGCATCCCTTGCACAGACGTTACCTGCTGCGTCTGAGGAAGCATTCCACCACCAGACGAAGGAGATTCCGTCTGAAGACTATGTGCTTATTGAAGAAGTTGATTCTTCGTCTGATGAAGAACAACTTGAAATCATTAAGGTGGATGCTACTTGGGGGAGATCACATGCCGAGGTGATTAATCCAGAAGATTTACCCCCAAAGCACAAGGTGGACTATTCGTTTCTAAATGAATTAGTCATGAGGAACTTTGCTGAGAGCACCTGTGCTGAAAGACCAATCAAACCAAATTGGATTATTGGAGAGAAGAATGATGAATTCTCCACTGATGGTGAACCGTCTGAGTCTGCTCAAAATGGTGACTTGGCAGACGATGAAGACCGTTATATCAAGGACACTCCCTATATTGAATTGAAGAACCCATACCAGTACAGAGGCAAGAAGGGTTTTCAATTAGGGAGATTCGTCAATCCCATCATCTACAACAAACCCTTGAAGCCAGTAAACTTCAATGAAGACACTATCTACACCCCAGAAGAGCAACGCAATTGGCTGAAACGTCTGCCCTGGGACACACTGGCCAACCTAGACATCAAGGGATTAGAAAATATACAAGCATACAAGGATCATCTTGCTGCGTCGGTGATTGAAGGACCAACACTTGGCTATGAACCTCACATCTCACACAGAGAAAACACAAAGTGGAAGGTTCGGTATGAGGTTAATGTGCCTGTATTCCATCATTGTAGATATGGAGACGCAAACTCTACCATCTATGAGCCGAGAGAATGCACACATTGGCATCTCGACGCCATAGATCACCATGATCCAATGCCCTTCACAATTCCACTCAATAAAACAAAGTATGTCGGTCTAGGACACTCTCTAGGAATTGTGCTCCCATGGACGAGACCTCACTGCTCCGGGATCAACCCTTGCTACTCCATCCTCCTCAACGAATATGAAGACCCTGAAGAGTTCGCTCACGCCCTACCGGAAGACTACAATTTGACCTTCAAGTTGTTAGCTGGTGCCTATAGAAGGGAAGCCAAGGAAAGAGAGGTTTCCTTCTATCATATTGATCGTCAAGCTAAGAAGGATAAGAGATACTGCCCCTTCATGGTGGGTTCACAGTTCTCTTCGCTGGTGTCAGACGAAACAAAGTACACAATCGTTTTAGACCGAAAACGACCATGCTTGGTCAAGTTTTTGGCTAAGGGCAAAGAGAAGAAAGTACCGTCTGTCCCCAGAACCTTCAGATATGCAAGGCACATCTCCAAACTTCTGCCGTCTGCTGCTTATGCGCACTTCAAGGCAATCCAAGCTCAAGCCTCAAGCCCTATCAATCCAAAGATACAACGGATGATAGAAGATCATGAAGCCACTTCACAGTTTTGCTCTGGAACCTCATTTGATGAGGATTCTACCGTCCTGGCAGGGGTGTTTCCTGGAGAAGCTTTTGCATACACTCACCCATCCCAGGAGCATCCAGATCTTGAACTCTCTGTTCCCACAAAGTTGTATACATGGCAATGGGAACGGGACTTCACGGCTTACCTAACTCTTCCACATTTCACATTACGTCTGAAGAAGACTCCAACAGTGCTCATCTTTGATGACACTACACCTATCGTGGAAGAACCTCAAACACCTATGGTACATTTTGATGATATGGTGGAGGTTGATAACAAAGTTGAGGTTGCTGAGGCTGATATTCAAGAAGCTGAGGAGTATAAGACTCTGAAGCGTAAGTATGATACCTTGGAAGAGGATTGCGGGCATTTGAAAGCAAAGAACAGAGAACTTGAAGAAAATCAAGCTTCTCTATCGTCTGAAGTGCAGCAGCTGAAGGACATTGTGATGACCCTGTTTAACAAGAAGCCAAAACCTTCTTCGTGACCATGTTTTGATGATTCACAGCCTAAGGGGGAGATAAAGAGAAAAGAAGATAGCCCAAGGGAAAGAAGAAAGGTACAAGGGGAAAACATTGTCTGAGGGGGAGTGAACAAGATAAAGCTTTGTCTGAGGGGGAGTAAGCAAGCAAGGAGCATCGTCTGAGGGGGAGTTAACAATAAAGGAGCCATGTACTATACTTGTTGTATCAAGTATTTTATTTATTTATTCTTTTTTAGTATAGAAAATACATTGTAATTCTTTATTGGTTATTCTTTAATTGGTTTTCTGTCTATACCAATGTAATAATGTACAAAGATTACATCGCATTGATGTAACAATCTTTTATAAAGAGGTATTATTCAGAAAACATCGTCTTGATGTCAATCTGGCTTTTTGAGACCGTTTGTTTCTGTCTAACCATGTCTTGTGCAGATTTTTCGTGGTATGGTCTGTAATCATCAAAAAGGGGGAGATTGTTAGATCAAGGATGATTAACGTCTCAAGATTTTGATTAATTACAAGACAGACGAAACCAAGCCACCCAAGACTTGCTAAGACGAAACCAGCACAGACGGAACGTGATCCTTCAAAGATGAAATTCTGCGTCTGTCCAAAAGCCAAGCCATCAGACGATACATGCACAGACGGAAGAAGGCTACTCAAGCTAAAGTCCTTCGTCTGTCCAAAGAGTGAAGTCTTAAGACGATAGGATGAGACGAAACAACAACAACTGAAGACTGAAGAAACATATCATCTATCCAAAAGCTCAAGTCAAATTAAGTCATTCGCGCCAAGATTTCAAATCGAAGAAATTACTCACGAAAGCATCCAAGATCAGTATAGGGATTGAGCTTACACACCAAAGTCAAAAAGGTCTTCACCTTTTGTCACATCTCCGTACAAGTCGAGGAAAAACTTTATAGCACAACCTAGTCCGTTATATCCGCTGCGACTCTTCATCAATCAATCAAGTACAACTGACAACCTTTTTGGAAAGCTCTCAAGAAGATTTCTCAACGACATTCAAATGAGTCTAACGGCTATTTGAAGAAGATGCCTATAAAAGGACTTCACAACATCCAGAATCAGTTGACGAATACGCTTCTCTTATTCCATCTTCTGAGAATTCGCTTAATTCTGTGCTAAGAACTTCATTGTAAAACCCTTTTTGCGAAGAGGAAAATCTTTGTTTTTCAAACATCTTTTCAAATCCACTTGTGTGGTATTTTAGCCTGAGGAGACTTTGTTTCAAAGAATACCTTTTGTATTAGCCTGTGGAGGCTGAGTTCAAAGAATACCTTGGTTGTTTAGCCTGAGAAGGTTGGGAGCAAAGAATATCTTGTAATAGCCAGAAGTGGCTGGGTTCAAACAATACTTGTAAACCTTTTTACGGTTTGTAGTGAAAACTCAGTTGTTGCTGGGTAACTGGACGTAGTCTTGAAAAGACGAACCAGTATAAAAATATTTGCGTTTATTTGTTTCGTCTGATTGACTAACTGGGGATAATCATAAAATAACGATTGTGTATTAAAATCAATCTTTCAATATAAACATTGTTTCGTCTGAACCTTTTTGAAACCCACAGACGAAAGGGATAAAATTTTTAATTAACACAATTCAACCTCCTTTCTTGTGTTACAGTTTGGTATCAAAGCTCAGCCTTTAAGGGGTTGAGCGCTTAACTGCTGCTTAGAGGAAAAATCCAACATGGACTCACAAGGACCATCTTTTCTATCCGGAGGAGCTTCAATGAACAAACCTCCAGCTTTCTCTGGAGATGATTATCCATACTAGGCTGACAGGATGGAGATGTACATCAAATCAACCCAATATAGATTATGGAACATAATCACCACAGGAGATATCCCCATTGCAAAGCCCGAAGGAGAATGGGGAAACGAAGAATACTCTATGATGGAGCTGAACAACAAAGCAAGATATGCTTTTATGTGTGCTCTCTCCAGAATTGAGTACACATAGTGAATTTTATCCTAGAGGGATCGTGGATTAAGTCTTGAGGCATCGAACCACGTTAAATCTTTTTGTGTGTTCTTTTTCTTTCTCTCTTATTATGTTTTGAAGCAGGCTGAATTCTCAACAAAAACATACGTAGATTCCAAGAAAATATGCAGAATAATTTTGATTGATGGTATGTCAGAGTGAGAAAGAAGCAAAGAAACAATGATGTCTTAAGTGTTGATCTTGTATGAAATCACAAATTCAATCGCCAAATAACATTATTTTCACATTCTTAAGCATACGGTCCTACCACCATCACTCTAATAATCTCTATCCTATCTGTTTCCTATCTCTCCATGATTCTCCAATTTCTGGCCTTTGGCCTTTAAAAGCACAAGAAAAATGTCAGAAGGAAAAAGCACTTTAACAAATTAATGAAAATAAGAAGACACAATGTTATTCTATGGAAAAGAGACAGCCACTGGGCTTCTTACAACATGATGATGGTGAGTCCATGCATAATATCCAAAATAGTACTTATCCGGGCCATGCTTGGTTAATATCTGATCCCAGTTTGCAGTCACTGTGATGATGAAGTTCATTTTCTGCCCAACATGTTCAAATTTGAGAATGTTAGGAGTAGCTGTGATGGAGTATTCCTTTGGTGACACAGCGCTAAACTTGTAAACACTCTTGCCTCCACCAACATTGGTGACTGTCCTCTTAATAGTCTTAGTGTAATTGAGTCTATGGATTTGAATGGATGGATAGTTGAGCTCAAATGGTTCAGGAAATGACTTTGGACAGTTGTATGTTGGGTTGAAGTTTTGAGTCACTCCAAGATTACAAGTGTAAAGAAGGTAATCTGTGTAGGAAGCATCATAAACCAGACCAGGATCTACTGCTCTTCTGGGGTTGAAGTGGCCAGATCCCATTGCGAAAGGAGTTGCAGGATTTCCTGTTTCATCAGTCAATGGTTTCCCTGTGTTGTCTGTTGTCGTAGCTACAAGAAGAGAAAAGGATTCAGATCAGGATAATTGAAATACATCATCATACATGGCATGGAGTTTCATTGTTACAGTATACATCATCATCATCCATCATAATGTTTCAATTTTATACTAAAAATTGTTACCATTATCTAGCTGAATTTTGAATTCTTTGTTATATAATATAATTGCAAAGTATTAAGAATTTGATTAGGATACATTGGCAATATAAAGATTTTTTTACAGTGTTGCATGATATTAGTAAATCATTCCCCTTATGTAGAGGACTATTTTCAGCTCATGGATGCAATGATTGATATTGCATCATTTCTTGGTTTTGCAAATCAGATTGCTCAATTTATGATCAGTTCAAGCCATGTTTATTGCTACTACATGTAATTGTTAACAATAGGTGTGAGGAACTAAGTGCAACATCAAAGGGAGTGGATGTTGATTTTGAAGTAGTAACCTGTAGTGATGAGGGCAGATCTTATAGCAGCACTGCTCCAAGTAGGGTGTATGGCTTTGAGAAGAACTGCTACAGCAGCAACATGAGGGCATGACATTGAAGTTCCAGAGTAAATGTTGTATTTAACCACTCTTTTGTCATGAAATGTCATTTTTGTAGGGCCATCTTCAGGGGTCCATGCTGCCAATATGTCCACCCCTGGGGCTGTAATGTCAGGCTGGAAATAACAAAATCATTAAACAAATTTAAAACCATAGTGAATAACTCTCCCTTTTTATTATATTCTTTGATTTTTATAATTTATTATTATTATAATTCTTAATATATAAATTTATTATTAGAATAATTCTTAATTTTTTCAAGTTATTATTTTGGTTAATCTAGATGATGGTAAAATCAGACTGACTTAAAAAAAATAAAAAATGAAAAGTTTATTTGAATATTATAAATTCATGTGATAATTGTTAAAAAGGTATGTTAGAAGTCTCCCTTAATCCTTAATCCTATAAAATTAACTTTTTAAGTTATATATATAACATGTATTTTAGGCGACGTGGTCTCTAACATATCCCTTACTTAATTTAATATCAATCCAATAATGAGATATGTTAAACTCAATAACAACAAACAATCATAGGATTTATTCTGATACCATGTTAATGTGAGTTATAGGCCTAACTCAACCCTGTAAAATTGACATTTTAAAGTGAGGATTGTTCCTCACTTATATACATGCAATGCAATGTCATATTTCTATGCGACGTAAGATCTCCTTCAAATGATATATGTATAATTAGAGACTAAATTAGTAGTTTAATCATTTTGAAACTATGTGAACAAATCTATCTTTAAAAAGTAAAAAACATCCAGACAAATTAATTATCAAAATATTATTATAATGATGATAAAAAAATGCCATAAATATAGTGATCAAGTTATATAGGAATTTTTTTTTAAAAAAAAAGTTGTATAGGAATTTACCTTGAGAATATTGGGGTCAATCACATTTGGACCCCTGCTAGAGAAGGAGGCCATGGAAGGTGCTGGTTTTGTTCCTAACACTGTTGTTCCAGGTAGAATTTGTGCCATTGGATTTGGAGTAGAATGTACATAATGAATAAGTTTTAAGGCATTCTCATAGGACACTCCAGTGGCTGGAATAAAATGAGGATCAGAGGGTACATCATTCCCATTCATTTTATTGTTCCCAAGGATAAAACCAACTCCACCAGCCCTTTGAACTTCTAAGCCCTTTTGCAATCTTTCTCCTTCTCCTCTCAAGCAGATAACTATCTTTCCTTTTACCTTGTTGGGTTGAAGGCTATTGTCCAAGCAATACCTGCATCATGAGTTAAATAATTCTTTTCAATTGATTATTAATTTGATTTTAAAAGTTATGCCTGGAAAATAATTTTGATGAATCAATCATAAATTAAATTCTGAATGATTTTTTGAGATTTTGTTATAAAATCAATAAATTTAACTGGTTAATTAATCACATAATCAGCATACATGAAGAGGTAAAATATTAGTGTTGAAAATGTACCCAGAATCTTTACTAGGCAAGCCTGGATGTTCAACATCTCCGGCTAGAACCAGTGGGTAGAAGCTGTCTCTCAGGAGGAGTGGAGTAATTGATCGACCCTGATATTAATATACACAAAAATTATTATTAAATGAGTTAAAGTTCATCATGCAGCCATAAACACTTTACTTATAGTTCATCTAGTATTTTACGAGAATTGAGCAAGATGAATCATGTAATTTTGATAGATTAGTATACATCAAATTGACTTTCAATTTACCATATTCGAAATAAATCTCTTTAACCAATCTTATGGATTTTTTAACAATAAATTCTTACATTGTTTATTGAACATATAAGCATATAGAAATTTTGATTTTTCTCTTCAATGTCATATTTTGGGGCAAAAAATGGGCATTGAAATGATTTTTGAGGTTAAGAGAATTTGATATTAAGAAATGACACATCCAAATTTTTATTATTTTTTTTTATCAATTCAACTATTAAATTAAGATTCCTATGAAGTATGTCAAATCCATTAAATTTTACACAACTAAAAATTATTTGATATTTTATTTCCTTAGTACTTTATTTTGATATAAATATAAATTAAATCATACTATTTCATTACATATCTACAATTGTTTAAATTTAGATAATGACAATCTCAGTTGGGTTGATAAAATTTACACGTGGTAAAATTAGGTGTTATTGAATTATGTCATTCAATTCTAAACTTATATACTCTTTGCTATTGGAGTTATCAAATAGTTAAATCAAAGGAGTGTTTTGTAGGGGATAAATTTTATTCTTGAGAATAATATGTTATGGAATATAGTGTTGCAAAAACATAAGATATTCACTTCTTATTACGAGAATAGAATACAAAATAAATATGAGTAATTTGTATTTTCGGAAATTATCTGTTGAAATATTCTGAAGAGTATGTTCAGATTTCTTAAAAAAAGTATGTTCGGATAAAAAATTTGAGTTTTTTTTGTTGAACCAAATAGTCTCTAATCTAATAAGATAATAAATTAACATAGCATAATGTTCTAATGTTATATGTTTTATACATAACCATTAGTAGTATATAACACTTATCAAATGTGAGTATTTGATATTGATCTAAAGTTACCTGAACAATGGTGGCATTGCTTAGCTTAATAGGGCGAAGAAATGAACGATCAATAGTGCTAGCAGCAACAGTGATGATCCAAGGAGCAGGATTTGACAAAGTTTTAGGCAAAGGGCCAGAGTTAGCAGCACTACACACAACAACAATGTTGTTCCTTAAAGCATGCAATGCCCCTATAGCAATCACATCATGCTTATAAGAAATGGGTGCACTATACCCAATTGAAATGCTTAAAACATCAACACCATCACCAATGGCATCATCAATAGCTTTCAGAATGTCAATGTTTGCACATACATTTCCTTTGTGTTTGGACTGTCCCTTAATGGGCCAACAGGCTTTGTAAATGGCAAGTCTGGCCCAAGGTGCCCCTCCCATGGCCTTACCCTTAGCAAAGCCTCCAAGGGCAGAGACATTACCCACTTCACGTCCTCCAACTATTGAAGCTGTGTGGCTTCCGTGACCATCTTTGTCACGTGCTGATTTGTAGTCTTCTGTTTCGTCTAGAGCCCCATAAAAACTTTCATAACCTTCCAAGTAGTAACGAGCTCCAATTATCTTTCTGCATTACATCACATGAAACCCTCACTTAGAATTTATTTTACAACTTTCTATATCAATTACATGTGCAAAAATATTTTTTCACAAAGAAGAGAAAGATTGGAAAACAAAACAAAAGTTAAAAGTAAGACAAGTAATGTGAAAAAAAAAATTAAAGAAAAAGAATATTATATAAATATGATGTTTCTTATAGACGTATTTCCGTTCATTTTATATTGAAGAAACTATATTAATTCATGCAATAAATATATACACTACTACATATATAATTATAAATAATATTTAAAAAAATGGCGCAAAACTTATCATTTTAATAACATTTTAACAAGAGTTATATTTATTACTAATAATTTTTATTTTATTTTTATTGACGTTTTTCATAAAATAAATTTTATTAAGGATATATAGTAACCATTTTTTAATGTTAGTAAATAAATGTTGCTAAATGTCGATAATGATACAAAAATTCAGATAAATATAAATATAGAGATAAAAAACAGAAGAAAGATGTGAGATAATAAGTAATGTGATAGGAATATATATAAAAAAGGGAAGGTTTTAGATATAAAACTTGTTGGCTTGCTCATTTCAATATAAATTAAATTTAATTCATTGAGTTGTTTAATTTAATATTTTTATTTTAGATTAAATATATAAAATTTTATATAATACTAAAATTATTTAATAGTTCATCAAATAATTTATTTTAATAGTATGAAAATTATATGTAATAATTAATTATTAGATTATATATTTAGAAAAATTCAAAATGCATAAAATTTAATATATACATAATCGTGGATATAATATCTCTTAATATTACTGTTGGATTAATTGAATTAAATTTATAAAAAATTATGAAAAGAAATCAACATGTTTTCGTTTTCCATCTAATATCAACATATACATCTACCTACTAAACAAATGTTATATAAATTGTTGCATAGTTATCAATTTCTCTGATTCAAAATGGCCAAGAGTGATGGACTCAGATTCAAAAACATCACGAGTAACCAAACCAAAGCAAGACTTGTCAGAACTAGATAATTTTCATCAGTCTATGTTCCAGTGCATACAGATAACAACGTTGTCCTCTAGTTTACATGCCATTTCTCTCTCTCTCGTGAACATGTTTTGGCATGCACTGACTATTTCAGTGTATAGCTCTTCAATAATTGGACTTTTTTCTTTTCCTTCAATCATCTATATCTAGACTATGGGAATGGCATACACAGTCACACACCACAAGCCAAGAGAAAAGACATTTGCACAGAACCAAATATGAAAAAAAAGGAAGAGATACACCCTTAACTAACAAAAGAAGACACTTGAATACTTGTAGAGGTTCACAAGATGAAAAGCAAAAGAAGCCAAAAACAATTAAGTCAATAAGACAAAAGTTAAGCTAGCTAGAAACCCAATAATTACAGACGAACAAGCTATATAGGTATTCTATTTAGAATTTAACCCCACGTATAGTAAAAGCTGGATTTGAAAATGCTTTCTTTGATCTTATTCTGTGTCTCAGAAAATTAATGAAATATATAAATGAAAAAAATGACCATTAACCAACATGTTACATGTCAGCTATATGATTCTGAATCTAGTATAGAACCATATTTCATAATTCCTTTCATGTGCTTTACTAGGGGATTCTTCTATAATATGTTACTTGTTCAATTAAATATTTTTATTTTATTAATTATAAAAATTGTTGTGAATAACTTTCTTTGATAAAAATAACTTCTCACTGTATTCTCCCTTGAAAATATATTCTTCCTTGGCTCTAAGGCAATTCACATTGTTCTTTGTTTACATCTATAAAATAAATATATAGCATGACAATGACATGATCATAATTTATGCAAAGAATAGGGAATTGAACTTTTACTTTCGTAGTATTTAAGCCACTGGTAAGTGTTCTGTTCAAGATTAAATAAATGAAAAAAAGAAACTAAAGAAATATTTTTTTAACTCATGAAGGAAAGCTATTCAAAGGTTCCAAAGTTCATTGAAAAACTTTCATATCAAAAGGCAATTGTCTTGTTATCATTACAATACAACTAACGATAATAGTAATAAAAAAGTTTGATAGAAGCATGGTGGAGAAATCACAAATTCAGTGCTCTATTATTTGGAAAACTTCATGCTATCACTACTCTTCAAGGAAAGAAATAAAATCAAACTACACAAGTATTTTTTCTCTGAAATAATATAACTTCAACCTTAAATGATGTCTTACCCAAGTTCAAAATTATAGCAAAAAGCAAATTCCATATTAGCAGTTCCAGAAAAAAAAATCCCAACCTATCAATATATGAACTAAAATTCATTTACATATTATGACTAATATGATTATATATCCTCCTAACTAAAACAAAAATAGGAAAAAAGCAATTAGTGACCTGTTACATTGAGAGGAATCGAAAGCAGTTCCATTTTGGCATATTCCTTTCCATTTTGTTGGAACAGGCTCCATCCCTTCATCACTGAAACTCTTTGACTCTGGCCACACACCT
This sequence comes from Hylodesmum podocarpum, assembly GCA_026586105.1. NCBI lineage: Eukaryota > Viridiplantae > Streptophyta > Magnoliopsida > Fabales > Fabaceae > Hylodesmum > Hylodesmum podocarpum. The sequence goes on along the minus strand of JALJEV010000424.1, from coordinate 4,221,549 downwards.
GCAAGTAAAATCACAGTCATCACATACCATGCAGACATTCACACATGGTGCTACTGATTAATTATAATCACATTATTTACATAATTAGACACATAGTAAAATGAGAACATCCACATTTAATTAGAGTAATAATGCTACTTACATATAATTCTTCACAATAATTTCTATAATAATCACAGAGATTGAAAGAAAGGAGAGAGTTATGTGAGACAGGATATGGTACTATGATGGTAGGAGGTAGGAAGAAAACAGATATTGTGGAAAAATGTTGTAATAAGAATGACAATGTTTGTTTTAATTATATATGCAAGATATAAATCCATAGTCATAGATAGGAAGATATTTGTATATATAATTGAATTACCACTATCAATCATTCCTACTATAATGTCTTTCCCATATTTTGCTCTCCTTAACAAGTCTCCATTTGTATGATTGGATTCTTCTTCCCAAGGACTCAAAGGTCCATCTAACCCCACAAATTTCCATGACCTTGTGGTGTGCAAAGAGTAGATTTTTGGCTGGTTCTTATGCACATAGACCACTCCTTCCATTTCTGTTCCATGTTTTTTGCAATGTCAGTGTTAGAAAAATAGATATTCATAATTTCATATATATATATATATATATATATTATATATATATATATATCGAGTGTATGGTAACAAGAACAACTAAAATTGAAACCGTTGAAAAATTAGCTAGTTTTACCAGAGAGCTTATTGGCTTCTTTTGGAGTAAGCAATGCTGCAAAGCCATTGATACTGTGTTTGTAACTATAAAGAATGGAAGCTCGTGCTTCCTCTTCAGTTTCTTTCACTGAAAGCAAATAAGAGTGATGGCTATTCTCTACATCATGCAGTGTTTTATGATCTCCAAACAACTCAACTACATAAACCTGTGAGAGCCAAAGAGATATTGTTTTACATGAGACTAATTCACATATGTCAAAAAGAAAAAAAGACTAAGAAGAATTAGTAGATGAAAAATGAAAACCTGTTTCTTGTTTGTGCATGAGGCTAAGGGAAGGAGAAAGTGGAGAAAGAATAGGAAAAAGTAAGTTGCAGAAATGATACTCTTAATTGCCATTTGTAGACAAATGCAATTCGACAATCAGATATTTATACACGAATCTCAAACCGATTATGCTTGCAGCTTGCTAGCTCTTATCTCTAAGTTGGGACCTAAAATGTGTGTTATATGATTAAAAGACAACATTTCAAAGTTATGATATTTTCATATAGGTCTTTCACTATAAGACATAGCTCTCATGAGTGGTAATAATTGATGAATGATGTAACTGGTCTAAATTATTTTTAGTTGAAGATTAATTCTTGCAATTAAAAAATATCTTTTCTCCCATTAGAAATCTAATCCGTTTCATCTTAACTAGATTAACTATGTAGAATTCAGGTAGGCAAAAATTAACTCTCAAAAAATTTTGGTCAGACCATTACAAATTTTTTGTAGTTTTTACTGACACAAAAAGCTAGCATGCATTGTACAAAAGGACAATCTTTGAAAATTGATACGGCCAGATCCGTATAAATTGCAAAAGGAAAATTTCTCTTGAAGATGAATTTGAGGTAACAAAAAGTTATCCCTTCATTAATTTCATGATATGCTTTTTATCTATATAAATGATAATTATGTTCTTTATCTTAACAGTTGAAAAGTCGATTTCATATAAGTAAGTAAAAAATAAAAAAGAATTTGAATGTGGGGTGTGATTAAACTGATTAAACACTATGAAAAAAGGGTAATAAAAAAGTAGAGATATTCCGGGAATCAAAGAGGTGAAAGTACTAAGGTCAGGGCTGACAGGGCATGCGGTCAAAGAAGACATGCACGCAGGGTTCTGCTCTTGTTGGTTGTAACTATGTCTTTCTGAAAATTGGAAAAAGAAAATGACTCCATGCCTAAAATAATTGCTATGACCATCCAATTAATCTCGACAAATAAGATCATAATCATTATGGGGACAAAATTTTTCTCCAAACTTTTAAAATATTTGAGGGGCAAATGCTTTAACATTTGTACCATATTATATATTTTCGTACTATCTTTTGTGGTATCTTTAACCGTGTTATATGTTGCATAAAAAATAACATTCTTTCCCATTATTTCTACAAGAAAAGAAGAAAAATAGTGTGCTGATAGTGATCAAATTTTCTCTCTCACCAAATTTAACATAATTGCTTGCATAAGCAACCGTCCCTATTAGTAACATCAACTTTTTAGAGAAACCTGGCTTGTGTACAACCTGTGAACCTCTTTTGTATCATTTACGACTTTTCAGATAAATCCATACGACAATAGATTCCATTACTCTACAATAATGTTAAGAAAAGGTAAGAAATATAATTTTCTTTTAATTTCTGGAACACAACTTATAAAATTTAAATTTTCAATTCGACCCCATGTGTAGGATCTGATAACCTCCTTTTCTTTTTCTTTTTTTTTTTTTTGCGATTTTCTTAAATGAATCTAGGGTTGATGTTAATACAATCAACTTCATAATTTGAATTAAATAATTAAATTATTCAGATATTTTATTTATTTAATTTGGGTTTGATGTAAACCAAACTAATCAAATACATTATTATTGATTCATTTGCACTTTAAGAATCTAATCAATATGATCCGTTGAATGATTAAAAAGTATATTTTTAATTATTTTATTTTATTATTCAATGTTAATTTAATAATATACTAGCTTAGGTTGAATACTTGTTTATTACATTAATAATATTATTTATATTATTTTTTATTTTGGACAGTTTAATTTATGTTGGATGTTTAGTTATGTTAAACATAATATATGTTGAATTAGTATTTGAATATTAATATTAAACTAATTTTATTTTTGATAATTTAATATATATTAATTCTGATTATTAATGTTGAACATCATGTTATCTCTATTATAAAATTTCTTATTTTTATATTTTTACTTTACCAAACTCTAATCAACCCGATTAAAATAATAATAATTTCCAGAAATTTAGACTAAATAATCGATAACAATTCATTAATTCAAATTCTATTTATAATTAATCCAGCCTATAAACACCCCATCTAATAGCCTAGAACTTACCACTCGAAAGAAATTATTACTTCACAATAGTTAATATTATAAAACAATTAATTTATTTTATACGTAGAAGCCAAATATAAATATTAAATAATTTATTACAAACATATATTATATTTAATTAGATAAGTTAGCCCCAATGAGCTAGTTAATAAATATTTTGTGCATATAGTCTGATCAATTTTATTAATTTTAAGTATCTTTTAAAAATAAACATAATAATTAAAATTTTAAAATATGTATATAATTAATTTTAAAAAATGAATAAATAAAATCAAGTAGTTTAAAATCAGAGAAACATTATTTAATAAAATGAATAAAACTAAAATCTTAAGTTGATAACTAGTTAAAACAATTTAAGGATTTTAGTAATAATTTTCTATTTGTTTTTTAAAAACAATGACCCGACCCGACTCATTTTGGGAAGCAATATCCAACCGTTCCGAATCCGATACGAACAGTGGATTTTAGTTTTCATCTTTTCTTACAATTCCACAGTTTTTGAAATTTTGAATCTCCGAATCGAATGGGAAAAGTTGGATCAAATTCAATCACAGTTATCTTCATCTTCTTCATTCTCCTCTCAACAGCACCATCTCCCTCCCAATCCCTATCCTTCTCCACTTACTTCCGTTACCGAAACCTCCTCTCCCGCTCCCACACCATTCTCACCGCCGTCGCAAACCTCCGCGCCGCCCGCGGCGACATCGCCGGCGCCGACCGAGTCCAAGCCATCGCCGACAGGCTCCAGCAGGGGACCGTCTTCGGGTTCTTGAAGCTCCTCTGGACCTGGTCGTGGACGGAATTGTCCTTCACGGACCTATACGGCGCCGTTTCGGACATGAACGAGTTGCTCAGGGGCTTGACTGAGTTGACTCGGTTGGAATCGGTGGCGGAGAGGTCCGCTTGGGTTTCGCGAAATTACCAAAGTGTCCTCACCGTCTCTAAGTCGCTCGCCAGGAAACTCCTCAAAGCGTTCGGCCAGTCGGTACGTTAAACGCACGTTTCCATTTATTTGCTTCTGTTATTCACTAAGCGTTTTTTTCAAGCTACATGTTTAGAAACTAGCTTTTATTTTCTAAAAAATGTTAAAATTTGAAACAAAAAAATAGAAGAAAATATTAAAAAAAATAAAGATAATTCTTATAGAAACTAGCTTTTATTTTCTTAAAAATTGTAAGATAGCATAGTTTTTACTATTGTCATTGTCATTATAATGGTAAGATAACATAGTTTATTATTATTATTATTGTTAAATATGTTATAATTGTATATCAACATTATTTAAATTTTTCATCAGTAAATATCATATATTTAATTTTTATAATTGATAATATCAAACATTATTTTATTTTTCACTACAAACTTACAATGTTTTTTTATTTTTTTATATGGACTAAAGTTCAAGATTATTTTGCTATATTTATTTTGTTTTAAGTTTATGACTAACCGTAGTTGTCTATATATTAATATGTATGTAACCATGTATGCTATAATGTAATGAACCAAAACATAGAAGAAGAAGAGAGATGAATGAATTAAAAATAAATGAATAGTGATGTAAGGTCGTTGTATGTGGTTATGAATGGCAGGGAGTGATGAGAGAAATAGGAGAGACATTTAAGAAAGAGGTGATGAAAGGTGGATTAATCAGGGATTGCCTTGAATTGGGTAACAATGATTTGAAGGCTTTCATTCAGGTTGTGAAGGATTTCTTGTTGCAATTTTTTCCTGTGAGTGATAAAGACCCTGATCTGTAACTTATTCACTACCAATTTAGATCAATGAGTGTTTTTTTTTTTTTTTTTTTTTTGAGGATTACAACTGCTTCACTTTCTTATGAGTGACCAAATTCAATTTGTGTCTGGTTTCAGTTTGATTTTCATGGAATACAAAATTTCAGCTTGAACTAATCCGTTTCTTCAACAGTAAAATTGTTGTTACTTAATAACGATTGAATGAGGAAATTTTAATGAGCTTAGAATCTGCAGCTTCGGTTTCATTTCTCTGGAGCCAGTGACTTTTACATTTAAATGGTATTTCACCCTTGGCAATTTATATTCATTCCAAAACTTTCTAACTTTCAGGTTTTGGTATTGAAAAAACAAAATAATCATAAAAATAATATGAGGTATTCTATGTGGAATTAGACATAAAATAAAAGCAATGGATTAATAGATAATATAGGCTATTTATGGAGAGATAAAGTTGGTCCGGGTGAATAAGGTATACATGCAATAGGCTTCACAGCGTCCACGACAACTGAAGCCCAATCCAAATCTGAAATCAGATCTGATCCAATTTTTTTTTTTTCCATTTGTTTGATTTTCAATTTTGTGGATAAGTGTTATTTTTGTTGGTTAAAAAAATAATTCCTAAACAATCAAACATGATTGAAAAAGGGTTTTTTTTAATCATTTAAATTTACTCACTAAAGAAATGATACATACAGTCAATTTAGTTATTTATTATTGTTGATAATAATTTTTTAGTTTTTCTAAACTTTCTTAACTAACTGTCCTAGGAAGTTGCAGGAATCTCTAGAAAATTTACAACTTGCATAAAATAGGATAAAAATTAGCTCAGAATTTGTTTTACTATTAAAAAAAAATTAAATACGTAGGAAACTACATTGTTTCTTGAGATTTGAATTTGGTTTTTCTTAGGTAGCTTAAGTGGAGGATACAAAATTCTCTTATAGTTAATGATTAGGAGTTTATAATATAATTCAAATTAAATGGTTGAAAGCATCTACCATTTAACTTATATTGTCATTTTTACACGTATATAAGGGCAATTGCAATGGACAAACATGTCCACAAGTGTTTGTCCATAATTAATTAATATAAATTTCCACCTCTCACTTGATTCCAACTTTTTTTTTTTGGGGATTGCATTATCATACATCTTAATTCAGCAGAATAAAAAATTTTATGCGAAACTTAAGTTATTAATTTTTCGCTTAATGAATTAATTTTTTTTTTGTCAGGTTCTCTTTTTATGAAGCATGCTGAATGAAACTCGAATCCACCAATATACAACTTTGCTTCACTCCTTAGATATTCTTAAAAAAATAAACTTATTAGTACTAAAAAATTAATGAAATTCACTAATATATAACCTTGGATCATATATAACTTCACTATTATATTCATGTATAAATTCTTAAAAACAATCTAAAAAAATATCCATGTATTAGTACTAAAAATCTAAGGTTGTTTTGTCAATGCAGCAACCAAAATCATTAAATTTTACAATTCAATAACATTTATGATTAGTTGGCTACTTCAAGGTATAGCCCGACCATCTTATGGCATGGACAAGCCTCTAATTTTTGTAATTATGATATAATAAATATTTATTTTCCATTCAAAATACCACGCTTTCATTTTACCTTAACTAATATTTAGAGGATATTTATTATTAAATTCATTAAAATTTCGTAACTGAAATAAATAAAACCTATTTCACACGCATGAATGTATCTCCATTTTTTAATTGATGTTTTACTGACGATAAATTCATGTTGAAGAAATAAAAATTAAAAGTAATATACTTAAGTTATTATAATCAAGCATATAATAAAAATTCGTTAATTATTCTTAATAAATGGAGGATAGAAACTTTTCATTTCAACTTTCGGTTCGAATTCCCCTCTGAGCAAGTTACCAGCTAACTTTAATTTTTCTTTAGAGAATTCAACATTGTTTGGTACACTCAGCTTTCCAAATTCTGCGGAGCAATAACAATGGAGAAAGAAAAAGTAAACGCATAGACATAGGTTATACATATGGACAGATATGTAAATATAGAATATTAATTGATATTAAGTATTAGATTTTGTAAAATAATATATATTCATTAGTTTTTCCAAAAAAAAGTATTTTTATTTAAAGTAAATATTCAATTTTTTGGGTGTACTTTTATAGTAACGAGAAATAAATTTTTGTAGGTTGAAGAAATTGAGAAAGTATAGAAAAGTTGACGGTAATGATCGAGCTTTGGAGCTCTAGGTAGCAGAAAGAAAATTTCTTTCTAAGATGAGTGGTATTACTTTAATATCATGTTAAAAAACATTGCTTAGTAAATTTAAAAAAGATATAAAAATAATGGTAAAATGAGTAAAATTATGTCTATTTTTTGTTTGAAAAACTAACTTCGGTAAAATAAAAAAGAAAAGAGAAAGTAATTAACTGGTACCTAAAAATTTTAAATTAAATATTATATCTCATGCATTGCTGATACTGGGAATGTCATTGAATTTCACATTAATGTCCATTACAAAAAATATTCCAAATGTGAAATGTTGTGTTTTTCTTTTTAAGGGTTGACCTTTTTTAACAGATTTTTTTATAGCATAAATTAGGAATTGAATATATGAGCATATAAAGTAAAAAGTTATCTATCAACTATAATTACATCACACTATGTTAATTAAAGATTAACTTTTTCTCTTCTACTAGTATTTACTATATATTAAGCTTTGGTGATTTAAGGAGTTACTCATCAAGGCACTCTCCCACATATAGTTTTGTGTGTTGCATAATATATTGATTCTTGAGTGAGTGGTATCTGGAGAACACATTATGAATATAGGGGTAGTGATGGTAATGGTTATGGGTGTTTGGAGTGGGGTAGTAGGTGCACAACAAGGATCATGTTACTTTATATTTGGAGATTCTATGGCAGATAATGGGAACAACAATCAGCTTTTTTCATTTGCAAAAGCTAATTACCTCCCTTATGGAATTGACTTCCCTTATGGTCCAACTGGAAGGTTTTCCAATGGCAAAACTATTGTTGATGTAATCGGTGAGCTAGCTTGTTAATTTATCTTGTTTTTCCTAAAGAATAATTTTTTTTTTTAAGTTTATATCATAATTAAGTTATTGAAATTCAAATACATTATTTTATGATAAATGTTAAATTGCTAACCAGTGTTATAAGGACACTTGTTAAGCATATAAAAGAAGAAATATTTTTTTTAAAAATGTATGAAATAATGTTTTCTAAATATTTTTTTATTCAAGTATAATTTATACATTAAATATTTTCTTGCTTTAGTTATTTAATCAGTGTCCTAAGGACTTATGTTTAAATTAGCTTCACATATAATTTTAACGAATTGAATATTTATAAATATCTTAATTTTTGTTAGATATAATATATATAATTGTTTTAGTATGAAAATGATATAATATAGAATTTTTGTTAGATAGTCAGGTATTATTTTTAGCCATAAATGTCATTTTAGTAATAAAAGAAACAAGAAGGTAAAAGTTGTAATTATATTCACATAAATACAAGAAATCTTAGTCTAATTTTCTCTTGAAATATAACAGGTGAGCTTTTGGGGTTGAACGTTTACATAAGACCTTATGCAAGAGCTACAATTCGAGATATATTTAACGGACTCAATTATGCTTCTGGAGCTGCCGGAATATTAGACGAAACTGGACAACATTTGGTACTTATTTAATAATTTGGCCTTTTGTGCCATTTTTTTTCTTCATTAATTTGAAAACCATATGATTATTTTGTATAATTGTCCATTAATTTGTTTTCTACTTTGGAGGGAGGACGCATAAGTTTTAGAAGGCAAGTGCTAAATTACCTAAGGACGGTGTCCCAGATGATAAATTTAGTAAGAGATGAAAGCAGAATTACAAATTACTTGAGCAAATGTATTTATTCAATTGGATTGGGTAGCAATGATTACCTTAACAACTATTTCTTGCCTCAACTATATTCTAGCAGCAGGCAGTACACACCAGAGCAATTTTCAAATGTTCTTATCCAAGAATATGCTCAACAACTCAGGGTTAGTCTCTGCCTCTTTGCTTTCACTTTGAATATTTTCAATTACCTTTTATAATACCCAAAAACCTACTAGCAATTGTTTTGTTACAAAGTCCAAATAAATAATAATAATAAGAAATTTTAATTTTGTAAATTTGATCCTGCTATTTCAATTTATGTTATTTTTTACTATATATTCACTGATGAAGATTGAAATGGAAGATTGAAAAGACTAAAACTAATTAAGCCTATGTTGGGAAATTAAGGGAGAAAAAAAACATAAAATAAAAATAAAGATTAACTGAATGCTTCAAGATTTATTTCACGTTTCAGAATAAAATTTATTATTTATAATTTTTAAATGAAAAAATTACAAACCCTATTCATATGTAGTTTTTGTAAAAAAAAAAATTACAAATTATTCTAAATATAATTTTTGTACGAAAAAATTACAAACCATTCTACAATGTATGATACACACTGCCTAAAATCTAATACACTTCATTATTAAGTTTAAAGATGCATTGCAAATAAATAAAACTTATCGCTCTATATTATGTATGTTTTCTGTCTGCTCAGTGATATAAAAAATAATAAAGAAATCAAATAATAAAGAAATCAAATGTTTGTTGTATGAAGTTGTACATGTTAAAAGCTTAAAAAAGGTTCACAAATTGCAAGCTTAGTTGTTTTGTGCTTGTGATTCAGATTTTGTATAACTATGGGGCAAGGAAAATGGTATTATTTGGGGTTGGTCCAACAGGTTGCAGCCCTGTAGCATTGGCCCAAAGTAGCCCAGATGGTAGAACATGTGTGGAAGGAATCAATTCTGCAAACCAATTGTTTAACAATGCATTGAGATCTCTAGTTGATCAACTCAACAACCAATTGCAAGATGCAAGATTCATCTATGTAAACGTTTATGGTATCACTCAAGATATCCTTAGAAACCCATCATCCTATGGTAATTATTTTGTGCCTAAAACATATGCTATTTTAACACAAGAGTGTGCTCATTTTGTTCCCATGTGGATTTCAATTTTCAGGTTTTAGAGTCACAAATAACGCATGTTGTGAAGTAGGAGGGAACACTGGTCAAATTACATGTCTGCCTCTGGTACCCCCATGCAGGAACAGGAATGAGTTCATGTATTGGGATGCATTTAATCCAACTGAGAATGTGAGTGCTATCATTGGTAGGAGAGCTTACAATGCTCAATCTGCATCAGATGCTTACCCTATTGATATTAATCGCTTAGCTCGACTTTGAAGAGGTTCCATTAGTAGGAATAGCCTTGAGTAGTGACAATAACTGCATTGTGTAATTTTACAAGAAGAAAATGATAGTTGTTATTGTCTTTGATCTCGTGAATAAGAAAAACTATCTAATTTTTAACAGTTTAAAAATAATGGTTAAGAAATTTAAAATTTTTATAAAAATTAATCTTCATTCGTATTTATTAGAGACAATGTTCATTTTAAGGAAAAGTTGAATTAATGTAAGGATTCTTTTGAAGAAGAAAATTAAATAATGTTGAATTAGTTAAGTTTTATTTATATTTGAATCTACCAAATTAAGATATTCTTTTTTTTTTCTTATGTTCAAGTCCCGGTGAAGTATTATTAATCCATTAGAATTACATGAGAAACCTAAATAAACATAACTGACTAGGAGAGATCCTAATCACCCAATTACAAAATAAATATAAGAATATAGTAGAGAGAAAATATGAGAGAAACTAAATTTTATAAAATTCTTTTGGATTTTGGTTTTGAAAAAAAAAAAAAAATCTAGCTGTTATAACTCCTTAACTATGTGTATATGTAATGTCTTCTACTTACTCTGAAGTAGGAGCAAATGACATGTAAATTAGGCCTGCATCAATCTTCTCTATTGGGACAGGGATAACTCTTGTAGGACTCTTTTAACCCATGGAATTTCACAATTGAAACTTTGATCCTTGACATTGGGAGGAATTGTAGGTAAATTCTATCAATGAGGTCACAATAATAACAACATTTATTTTTTAGTTTTTCCAAAGTAACCAAAATTTTCATAGCAAATGCATTAGCTTTAACATTGGCCCAATGGAGGGAGTGGGCTAGTTTGTATATCAAGTTTGGGAGCTTCCATGAAGTCTATAATATTTGGACTCAAAGCACGACAACTTATATACATTTGAGTTGTGTTTATTTTGTCCAATATAGAATATTATTCTCCAACAAAATGTACAATTCAATGCCTAGTTGTCAATGTTCTTAAAAAACTGTCTCATATTTGGAGAATTTTTAAAATACCTCAATATCTTATAAGTTGCCTCAAGGTGTTATTCACATAGTGAGTAAGTGCATGAATTAGCTTGCTAAATTTATTGCAAAGTATTCATTAATTAATCATATTCTTTAAACACATTCTTCAAATGATTTTTATTAACATCATTCAGCTCACTAAATTCTTTAAATAATTTTTATTAACATTATTTGTTTTAAATCAGTATTCAACTATCATGTGTCATTTATTTAAGGTAAAGCAAAAATATTAACATATTCTTCAATATATTCTTTTAAACACATTCTTTACGTATGGGTTGAAATTTATTAAAAATAAAAAAAAAATGTGAGTTCATTTATTATTTTTGATAAACCTCACTTATAAAATTATATGTTTTAATAAATTTTAATCAGCACTAAAAGATGCCTTAGGAAATGCATGTACATCAAAGAATACTTGCTACCACTCTTCCACAAGCAAATAGACATTTGTTAGAGTTAAGGATAGAATATTTTTACTAAAAACTATTATGATCAATACATTAATATTATACTAATTAAAAGCTTTATATTTATCGATACATTGCATTTAAAGTCAACTATGCCATAACTATTGGCCATAAAGAAAACGAATAGATTCATACACTATTAGCTGTAAAGTGCAGTGTATGCTTAGTTTAGTCACACACCATTTTATGTTGACGTGGAGCGTGGACTGCAGACACGGTTGTATTGCAAAAATTGGTGCACAACGTATAACACCGACGCAAATGTCAACGACAACTTGCTCAAAGCTTGCATGCAGAGGTTAAATATATAACTTGACCAAAGATTCAAGACTTTTCTGCTTTAAATGCAGAATAGTATCCACTAGTGCTCAAAATATACAAGTTTGTTAGTCGGTATATGACATCCAAAGTCTTTAAATTTTACTATCTACTAACATTTATGATTACTTTGACAACTTCCAACCTTTCCACCGGCCATGTACTAGACTCTAATTCTACTCTTTTATTTACTACCAATGATTTTAATTTTTTATTTTCCTTCAAGGTTGGGTTGGAAAGCATCACTATAGTCATGCTGATTCAAATTAGACCGAGGACCATATGGTTAAGAAAAGTATGATTTAGTATTATACTAAATTATTAGTATTTAATTGATTTTAACTGTCAAAAGAAGTAAGTATATATACCGTCAAAATAATATTTAATAAATAATCATAACACGTGTATAATCATATAAATAAAATATAAAAAAAGAGAAATATATATTATGTGAGTAAATTAGCTGCTTATTACACTAATTATTGAATAAAGTTGATTATGTAAATTAGTAAATATTTAGGGTGTCTCAAGAGATAGTCAGGTAAAATTCTTAAAAAATCATATTAAATCAGTTGTTAGTGTGATTAATATTTAACCTTATGGATCAAAAAATAACTGTGATCTTTGATATGGGAAAAAAATAGTTTTTGTAATTATAATTTAGGCTCAATAATATAAACGTTGGTTTTGTAATTTAGTGTTTTAGTTTTTATTTATAGTCCTTCTTAAAATTCAGTGTAAAAAACAAAAGTCATTATTCGGGTAAATATTTTGACAGAGGGATGAAGCTGTTTCCATTGGATTGATTTCATTTTCGTTATAATTTCCGGTTCCTTGCTTCAGTCAGGTACCTGCAAACATTAAATTTCCTTTCGAAATATTCAAAGTGTTTGGTACTCTCTGCTTTCAATTTTCTGTAGACCACTGATTCCGGAAAAGAAAGTAGACGCAGGCAGTGCCAATAACAAAGGTCATCAATAGTGTGATCGGATAAACTTTTTTTATAATTTAAAGACATTAAAATACTATCTCTTTTATATTAATTGTTTACATAAAGGATATAAAATAATGGGAGAGAAGACAGGGAAAAGTGAGATGGAAGAGAAAGAAAGAAAAGAGAAGCAAGATCATTAAGAATTATAAATTTTTTTATAATTTTTTTTTCTAATTAAAATTTCTTATCCAAATACACTGTGATATATTTGAAGAGGAGGAAGATTTAATTTACATCTAATTTCAAATTTTATAAATAATGTACTCATCATCAATTTTTTTAATCAAAATTACCTGTATATACTTTTTAATATTTTTAAAATAAATTTAATTACTTATTATTATAATTTTAATTCTTAAACTTATTCATGAATTATATTTTAGTACTTAAATTGAGAGACCATACTAACAAAATACAACTAAATTCAAGAATAAAATATCATAATACACTCTTAGCCAATTCAAGATGGACCGCATGTGTAGAGACGTTTTACAAATTTTATTACTATGTTAGTAACATTTTATATATTAAAATAACTATTTACTTTTATTTTTATTTAAAATGTGAGAAAATAAGATAGCTAGCACCTTAGAACTAGTTTCAAAAAGGAAAGAAAAAGAAAGAAAATGATTGACGTTGATCATAAGATAATATTATGATATATCTTCTATGAACATCAGTGAGGAGTGAACACAGCCAATAACAAAGACTCTTAGAGATAAGTTTAGATGAAACATATATTAATGCCCTTAATTAAGAAAGTGACTCCCTTCATTATAAGGGCCTCCTTCATTCTTACTCACAAAAAGTTATACGTATACGTACTATCGAATTCATAATTTAGATTTAAATTCTCATAACTACATCTCATCCAAATAAAATATAATACTTTATATGTGATTTCCAAAACATTTGTGCATAATCTGTTAAACTATTTGTACGAGGTTTGAGTCGTTTTAAATTAAGATATACATTTTAGAAAATTAAGTATATTTTCTGTAATTAATTAAAAATATTACAATTAAAGTTTATGATAAAATTATATATATATATATATATATATATATATATATAATTAATCATAATATCAATCATTAATTTATTAATTAATAATTCTTTTTATACTAGTTTTTTTTTATCTAAAATGTACACTTTTATTATTTTAAAGGAATCAACTCAATTTATATATAACAAAAAAGTTGTGTATACTAGTAAACAATTGTGAGAGAGCAAGCTCCACACTCGTCAATCTAACTTTAGCGTTGAAAAAGGAAAATTTTCTTTGACATTTAGGTTTACAATTACCATCTATTGAATTTTCCATGACACTTTAGTCTTCAAATATCATCTTTCGAAACACTTTTAATTGAATATTTTCATAATACCAACTAATTTTTCTCAGTTAACAACAACACCTCGATCTTTTTTAGAGTTTCTTTCAACACTCACGATCTGGTTACTAGATAGTTGATGGTAACTTCGATTAATAATTTTCATGCCACGGCATCAACAATTAATACGATAGAGAACGTGATGTTCACTATACCAAACACGAACATCCCTAGCTGAAATGCTAAAATAGCAAAATGACAAGTGTCCATAATTTAATGTCCCCAAACCATTAACCGTATAAATATCATTCAAAATCCATATAGTATCTATCATTTATTTTTCCAAGGTAAACAAATCATTTTAACAAAAAACAATTTTTTGATGCTTATCTTGTATTGCCTGAATTTCCATCACTGGAAAAACGCAATTAATTCGACATTAAAGACTAGAAAAAGAGTTGAAGGTAGTGGTACACTTTGTAATGCCGGGATTGTCGTCATTGAATTTCACATTATATCCGCGTGAATTTAATGCTCATAACAATAATATCCCAACTGTAAAGGCCTAAAAGCTAAGTCTTTTTTCTTTGGCTAACACTAGTATATATAGCTTTGCTCATCTCCCAAGTTTCTCATTCACTCACATTCATACATAGCAATCATAGTTCATTGCTTCTTCAATTGTTGTCTCAATGGCATCTATGAATTGGGTTATGAATGTAGTGATAGTGTCAGTGATTGTGAGTTTGTGGAGTGGCCTTGGAGCTGCACAACAGCAAGTTCCTTGCTACTTTATTTTTGGAGATTCTTTGGTGGATAATGGGAATAACAACAATCTCAATTCATTGGCCAAAGCTAATTACCTTCCTTATGGAATTGACTTCCAAGCTGGCCCAACTGGAAGGTTTTCCAATGGGAAAACCACTGTTGATACTGTCGGTGAGTTTCTTAATTTATTGCATTTTCCCAGAGATCAGTTTAATAGTGAAAAATTAAATGCAATTTATATATGCGTAATTAATCATAGATTACCTTTAATAACCAATTGGACGACAATTATATGATGCATTGATGCAAAATTTAGCCAAGACATTCCCACAACAATGTATTTTATTACCTTTTAAGGCACGGCTTTAAGATACATAAATAAATCAAAACATATTATTATTCATTCACATATTCTATTTATATATATGGTATATTATGTTTTACATTGATGATAAAAACTAAAGTGATTAATATTCTACGTGGGTCCAAACTTAAAGTGAAAATTTTATAAAATAAAGACTAAAATGAGTAACAATTATGACTTTAGGGACATAAAAAATAAGTTTCAAAACTGTCCACATGCTGTATTATTTGTGTTACTCCACTTCTACTTTAGTTCTATGTCTAGTGTCTACCCCATAAATACATAGAGCACATGGGTTTCTTTTGCTGCATTGAATTTGCAATTTAAGACAGTATGGATCTGGTATTGTTCTTGCATAAGAGCTCTAACTAGTAGTAGGAGGCAAGTAAAGAAGGAAAGAGCACTAGAAAATTAACTGACTAAAATATCTATAAACCAAATATTGATTTTTTTAGTAGTTCTATGCATACATTTAAGCACATAAAATCTTGTATACTTTCTAACATTCTGTTGAAATTAATTAACAGCTGAACTTTTGGGGTTCAATGGTTACATACGTCCCTATGCAAGAGCTACAGGCAGAGACATACTTAACGGAGTCAATTATGCTTCTGCAGCTGCTGGAATTAGAGATGAAACTGGACAACAATTGGTACTTATTTTTTTATTTTGGCTTATGTAGCATATCACTCTTTTTTTTTTTTTTTTTTTTTTTACACTAATTTGTAACCTATATTTTGTATATACAATTGTTGATTTGTTTTCTACTTTGTAGGGTGGTCGTATCAGTTTTAGAGGGCAAGTGCAAAATTACCAAAGGACAGTGTCCCAGTTGATAAATTTACTTGGAAGTGAAAATGCAACAGCTAATTACCTTAGCAGGTGCATTTATTCAGTTGGAATGGGTAGCAATGATTATCTCAACAACTATTTCATGCCTCTATTCTATTCCAGCAGTAGGCAATATACACCACAACAATTTGCTAATGTTCTTATTCAAGCATATGCTCAACAAATCAGGGTTAGTCCCAATTTTCAATTGGATTTCATATTGATCTATCCAATTAGCCATTTCTTGTTACAAAATCCAAAAATAATAATGAATACAAACAAGAACAAAGAAAATAAAAGATTATGGTTTTAAGTTGAAGGTCAGAAACTTTAGTAAGATTAAAAAATTAAAAGCTTAATTGTATTGTGATTGTGATTCAGATTATGTACAACTACGGGGCAAGGAAAATGGCCTTATTTGGGGTTGGTCAAATAGGTTGCAGTCCTAATGCACTAGCCCAAAACAGTCCAGATGGTAGAACATGTGTGGCAAGAATCAATTCTGCAAACCAATTATTCAATAACGGATTGAGATCTCTTGTTGATCAACTCAACAACCAATTTCCAGATGCCAGATTCATCTATATAAATACTTATGGTATCTTTCAAGATATGATAAACAACCCATCAACTTATGGTAATTATTTTCTGCCTAGAACATTATTATTTTTTTTCTTTTAGAGACACATGCTAATTTTGTGGTCTTCAATTTTCAGGATTTAGAGTCACAAATGCTGGATGTTGTGGGGTAGGAAGGAACAATGGTCAAATAACATGTCTGCCACTACAGCCCCCATGCAGGAACAGGAAGGAGTACTTGTTTTGGGATGCATTTCATCCAACTGAAGCTGCCAATACTGTCATTGGTAGAAGAGCTTATAATGCTCAATCAGCATCAGATGCTTATCCTATTGATATCAATCGCTTAGCTCAACTATAAAGAGGGTCTAGTTGTGCCAATAAACTGTTGCAATTACTATCATTGTAGTGTTTTTGTGTGGTCTTAACTTCTCTTTCACATTTAGATTTTAAGTGTTTATGTTCACAAGTGTAAGTGTAATGTTAATTTTGGTTGAATTTTTCATATTGATACCAAGTACTACTTTGTTTGATGATGTATATCTTTTCATCTAAATTAGTAAAATTTCAAGAAATTGTTTGCTTTAGACTTCTTAAAAGAAGAAATTACTTTCTACCTAAGGCATTTGCTGATAATTTTTTTATTAATTGTGTATTGTAAATTTGTCAAATGTAGTAGGCATTATATGAAAAAATGTTAATAAATGACATGGATTAATAAAAAAAATTATCAGCAATGATTACATTTTATTTTTGCATGGGAAATCAGTGACTTAGATGTTAGCTTTAGAACTTATTCTTGATGAAAATTTTATTCATGCCAATGATTACATAAATAATTACTTCCTTACCAAAATTTACACAACTAATCGCAGATATACCCTTGACCAATATGACAATATTATAGGCCTATTATCTCAAAATATACTGGTATTTTCTATTATATAATTATTAATATTCTATTTTTTTCACTTAATAACAACACTTAATTATTGATACCAATTATTGAATTTAAACATAAACTGTAAAAACTATTTTTCTTTTTGGATTCGGTTATTGAGCAATTCAGTTAGAAAAGTCTTAATTTCCCTCTTGGGCCTTCCTCAGGTCCAAAATCTGCTCCAATGGGTCTGGAGGCCTATCAATTTATTGGACACTCTTTCAATCTTAAGTATCATGCAATAAAATGATCGCCTCTTTCAAATTACATTTTTGCTATTCTAAGAGATGCAACTATACTGCTGTTCTTTTTTTCATATATTAAAGTGTATAGTTTAACCAATTTAACTTAATACCTTCAAAAAAGTATTATTAAGAAAATTAAATTTTTCCCTTCCTTAAGCCATATATATATATTATATTTTTTTTCTTACATTGAAATATACAATTTGGTGAATTTAACTAAATATACTTAAAAATTTCTATTGAAATATTTTTAAAATGTATCTTTTAATAAAAATATATCTAAAATAATTTTAATTGATCAATTTAGTCTCCATTCATATACTCTATAAAAAAATTAAAATTAGCAACAAAAATTAGAAAGAGAAAATTCATTACTAATCCCTCCCTAATTAGTGAGGGATTAGAAAGAATTCGAGTTTGGTAAAAAAGTGTAGTGTACTTTCATGTATTACAGGAAAAGAATTATAAAAGATTGAGGAGGAGATTTAAATAGATTAGAAATATTATGTAATTATTATAATTTGGATACTTTGTTTAGTTGCACCTTCAGTAAGGTGTATGTGACTTTTTGGATTAGAAAGGAATAGAATTTTTTTAAAAAAATTGTTATATTGAATTATTTTATATTCTATTTTAATTTAAATATGTTTATTCTATTCTATATATTTTCTTTGGTCTCCCAACCAGACTTTAAAGGAGAAATTTGTAATTAGCATTAGAATAAATCAAAATTGCATTTTGTGTCAAGTGAGAGAGTTTTTTTTTTTCATTTTCATTGTGTAGAATCCTAAATTATTATTAAAGAATTCTTAAGACTCATTTGATTTCTGTTTTTAAAAGTCAATGGTGGGGGATATCTTAATACAAAATGAAATTAATTACTTTCAGAGAAAGAAAACCCCCTAACCCCTCTGGTATGCAGATTTTAGAAAAAATGAAAAACGAATTACATCTTTGAGTTCTTCCTGTATTTTACAATACCTATTTTTGGAAATATTTTAAGGGTCCATGGATATGAAATTATTCAAAATTCATTGTCTCATCATCTGTTAGTTTTTGAATTATGATTTTCCCTTTTTGCCCAGTCAACTTTAGACCTAATGTTTTTATTAATTAGTAAGAAACTTGCCAAACTCGTCATTTTAGCAATTAATAATGCTAACTACACCATATTGCTTCATTTTTACTTTCACTGTGAAAAACAGCAAAAAAAAAAAAAAAAAAAAAAAAAAAAAAAGTCAACTTTGGACATAAACTTTGTCACCCCACCCTATCTATACCCTACGATTACAAAATATATGGGAAAATCCATTTTAATTTTACCCAAATTTGATCATATTTTGATTTTTAAGATGGGATGGTATAAATATGGAGGCATAATTACTCGTCTTTAATTCACAATCTCACAACCAAACTTGTGCTTTATACGAATATAAATAAATAAATTTTTTTAATAATAAAGTATTTAATTAAATTATTTAAATTATAATTTAATATAATTTCCAAATTTTTATTATTAAATTATGGTGTTTAATATCTTTATATATTATTTAAATTAAAATTTTATTAACAATATTTAAA
Organism: Hylodesmum podocarpum; assembly: GCA_026586105.1. Taxonomy (NCBI): domain Eukaryota; kingdom Viridiplantae; phylum Streptophyta; class Magnoliopsida; order Fabales; family Fabaceae; genus Hylodesmum; species Hylodesmum podocarpum. Next base: position 4,201,925 of record JALJEV010000424.1, on the reverse strand, counting down.
GATGGATTAGTAATATTTTTAATTGAATAAGACTAAAATGAATTTTAATCAAACCTGACCCATCATCTTTTATAAGAATGGAAATGCAGAAATAAACTTGCACCACCAATCCATCGCCGTGTTTGTTATGCCTATTTACAATCAATTAAATGGACCACTCTTTTATTTATTACTAGACTTTAGACTCATGCGTTGTATCCATTTATTTAAATTTTATTTGTAGATAAAAATAAAATAGAGTAAATAAATTAATATAATTATTATAGATTTTAGATGTTTGTATTACATTTATTATGCATGTAAATAGGAAAATAATTACCCTAAAAAAATTTTGTTCCTTAAAATTAATGAGAGAGATATCATATATAACATATTCATTTTATAGTGAAACTTTGAGCATTTCTCTATCAATAAGAAATTAATAAGAGATCAGTGAAATCAAAATAAAAAGGAACTAAAATGTTTAATTTTCTAACTTACTTACGTGGAGAATATAGTGGACCAATCTAATAATTAATTATAAATGATGGTAATAATATAACTATTAATTAATAGTAATAAAGAATATTTAATTTTTCAACCGTTTCTTTCTTTACTTTCATATTATTAAGTACTAATTTAATATAATTAAGTCATAAAATTTGATTAATAAATAAAATTCATATCAATATATACTTTATGCATATTCACGTTCATGTTTTAACTTTACTCATTAAATTATAAAATGTTTATGTAATCTGGATTTTTATTTTTAATTATCAATGTTAATATTTTAATTTTAATATAGAAAACCAAAATATTTTAATTTTATTACTAATTATAAATTAAAATAAAATATTTGAATAATTTTTTAATTCAATCACATATTTATAAAATCATCAGTTTTAGAACTAAATAAACTGAAGTACAGTTATGGTTGTGAATGTGCCGTTTGGAAAGAGGGTTAAGAAAATCTCAAACTATAACTTCAAATATGAAAATGAGGGATCAAAGGCTAAGGCTTTAAATTAAATGGAGTCCCTATTCTAGCTAACCTACCTCATTCAAACTTAAAGTGCTTTTCAACCCTTCAGTTAAACATCATCATACCAGTTTTTCGAGGTGATTTCTTTCGAGAAATTAGATTATACAATACCATATCTCCACCTATGTGTACACATAAATTACAAATTTAATATAACAAGAATTGTATTTTCTTCTCTTAAAAACCTATATTTTATTTCATAACACATGATATTATAAAAAAATAACTATTAATATCATTTTCTTATTGGAAATTTTATTTTTAATATAAACTATCACTAACTTTTCTATACCAAAAATTAATGTTCATATAACATTCTTTAGTTAATATTATTAAGATCAAAAAATATTTTACAATTTTTAAGAATTCTTTGAGTGGTTAATAAAAATTCACATTAATACTATTTTAATGGTTTTTTTTTCATCGGTGTTAAACTAATATATATTACAAAATTTTGATAATTCTAAATAATACTAATATATATTTTAAAATTAAAATATGACAATATATATATATATATATATATATATATCTTATATAAAATATATTTTTCGGTAAAACGTAATGAGAATATTCAATAATGTTAAAATAAAATATTTATATATATTTAATATTATATTATGCATTAAAATAAAATATTTTTTATGAATGATTAAATAATTTTAAAATCTTATAAAAATTAATCTTATTAATAAAAATATCAAATTAAATAGTTAAATTATTTAAATTAAATGATAAAAATTATTAAAATCGGTAAGTCAAATATATCAGTATCAACGGACCACACAAACACAGACACAAGTGCAAATACATAGAGAGACATATACTCACACTACAATATTATAAAAGTTAGATATATTTTAAAATTAATGCTTATATAAATATTTAATACAGATATCTATTTAGTACATGTATACTATTTACTTTTTTTTTGAAGTAATTAAATCTTATATATTAAACTATTTTTCTATTAGGTTCTGTTTTTAATATTAATTAAAATAATATATTAATTTTTAATTTCTCTTCTTATTATTAGATAAAATACGATATCATTTTAATATTTAAAATAGCATATTAAATATAACTTTTATGAACAGGAAAAAATATTCAATGGGTGATATTAAATGTAATATTTTATCTAATAATCAAAATAAGTTTAAGAAATCAATAATTGATGTCAAATGTAATTTTTAATTTAATGGTAAAATTAAGTTTAAGTGAAATTCACTTAATAAAAATAATCAATGGTTAAAATAAATTTAAGTAAATTATATATATATATATATATATATATATATATATATATTAATCATTTGATGAAGTATTAATAAAACATTAAATAGTTATCAAATGAAATTTTACTATTTATTTCGAAATGAATGGTTACCTCACTACGAGGAAATTTGGTTAGAATTTGCAAAAAAAATAATTTCAACTTCTATGCTTTATGTTGTTCACGGTAGTTTTGAATTCAAAGTCACATGTTTATCATGTGTTTAATTCAAAGTTAATTTAAAATAATATTTAAAATGCAGAAAATCAAAATAATCTAAATACGAACAATAACATGATAAAAAATTTAAACAAGTTATCAAGATAGCATATTCATCTTTTACTTTTGCTAATGTCAGAAAAGATCTCAATATTTCATAAATATTCATTTCTATATAATAAATATGAAACATTGATAATTGATTTAAATATTTTATGTTTGTTTAAAACCAATTAAAATTTTGTTTTTATCATGTTATCCGAATCTTTATTATTTTCTTATTTCTAACATCAACTTTACATATTATAATGTATACTAAATAATAGATAATGATAGATACTAAAAAGTTGATTTGATCATATATCATGTTATTTTTTTTTTATATTTCAAAAATAAAAACAAAAATCTCAGATAGTATATATACATACATGCACCTTTCAATTCTTGCATCATAACAACCCAAACTTGTTTGCCTTATTAACATTTCTACGAATATGGAGATGGCAGCTAGGACTAAGCCATGGTTGGTTCTATCTCTTCTTCTATTGGCTTCAAATTGCATTCAACAATGTGTCCATGGACAATCACAAGTTCCTGGCATATTTATCTTTGGTGACTCTCAATCTGACCATGGAAATAACAACAACCTTTTTACAACCGCAAAATCCAATTATGAACCATATGGCATTGACTTCCCAAGAGGCCCAACTGGAAGATTTACTAATGGACGAACGACGGTTGACTTTATAAGTAACAATTTTAATCTTAATTTACCCAAAATAAATTATATATTTTAAGTTCTTATATGTGTTCTTATCCAGGTTCTAATTTTCTTAACACCACCCCCTTATCCCCTTCTTCTCCACTTTTTATTTAGCTCACTAATTATCCTTTAAATATTGCAGGTCAAAATTTGGGATTTGAAAGTCCCATCCCACCCTATGCAAACACTAGCGGTTCAGACATATTAAAGGGCGTCAATTATGCATCCGGAGCAGCTGGGATTCGCTTTGAGAGTGGCAAACAGCGGGTATAAGTATACCACCAAATATTCACGTTAATTACTCAACTCATTTATAAAATATATACGTATTTTTTTTTTATAATTTATAATTAATTATATATATATATATATATTATAGTTATATATTTAATATTTTTCTTTATATTATTATATTACTGTACAAGGTGAATTTCTTGATTCTAATGTAAATTTTTTATAAATTATATAAAATTTAATTTTGTGATTGAATAATCATATAAAATTGATTTATATTTTTATATTTAAAATTTTAATTTAATTAGTATTGATGGAGACATTATCTCTACTCTTATTTTACCACCAATTATTTATAGAGATATTACTCTTTTCTTAGCACCAAGTATTTGTGGAGATATTCTTTTCATTCTCTTAAAGTTTTTATCCATCTTTTAACACATGGTTAATAAAAAATTTTATCAAATAATTTTATTAAGCACCAGTTGGATACTAAATTAGTGACACATAATACAGGGTGTCAATATCGATCTGAGTAGACAGGTACTAAATCACAGATCCACATATCTCAGAATTGTCACGAGCCTTAGAGGAATTGACAAAGCTCAAGAATATCTTCGCAAGTGCTTATATTACATCAATATAGGCAGCAATGATTACATAAATAATTATTTCCTTCCCAATCTTTACCCAACAAGTCTCATATTTACCCTTGACCAATATGCGGACAATCTTATTGACAAGTTAACTGCAAATATACAGGTATTTTACTATATTTTGTTTTTCACTTTTGTCTTACAAATTCGTGTTTTTTTTTTTTAAAAGGAAGATGTCGGGTTACTCAATAAGAGTTAATTAAATGACTCATGCCATTAGGATATAAAATTATATTTCTATAATCATATTTTTAAGAATACTATGTCATCAAAATAAAAGATACTCATATTGTACCATAAACAATAGAAACAAAGTAATAGTTTTTTTTTTTTTTTGCAAAATCTAAATTTTATAATCTACCTACTAAATTTAAAGTTTTCATAAAGTAAAAAATATATTCCTATAGTAATATAAATTAAAATAATTACTTCGTATAATAGTATTTTTGGAAATAATTTATATTTAAAAGTTTCATTATACTACTTTATTTAATATTTATCATAATATATTGAAAATATAAGTAATTGATAAAATAATATGTATTTAATATATGATTATATAGATAATTAATATTATAGATAAAATATAGGTTAAAAGTGCCTATTAAAACCGTGATTTTACAATATTTTAAAATCCACACTGCCACATGATTCAATCTTATATGTGTGGGAAAAAAATTAAAATTAAAATTTGTATTGAAAATCAAGGTCAACGCATTTACGTTGAAGCCTGACTTCATGTTGTGGCTGGCTCAACGTCAATGCATGTAATATTTGTAAAATATTATTAATACTGCTTATAGTTATTTTTCATTTTAAAACTGAATTTTTGTTACAAAGTAACCATTGAATTAATTACCATAGAGTGAGATGTTAAAATTTCTCAATCATGAAGTTATTAATTAAAAATTTGATAACTTTTGAAAAAAAAAGAGGAAAGAATATATATATATATAATAAAAATGCGGCTATAATTAATTACGAAAACATGGTTTTGCATGGAGGACAGAGTTTGCTTAGCGTTGGGGCAAGAAAATTTGTGGTAGTTGGAATTGGTCTTATAGGTTGCACTCCAAATGCTATATCTACGCGTGGAACAAATGGAGAATGTGTTAAAGAGTACAATGATGCTGCCATCATGTTCAATGCCAAACTTAAATCCCGAGTGGACGAACTAAATAACGACATTCCTGGTTCTAGATTTGCCTTCATAGATAGCACAAAAGGAGTCATTGACAGTAGTTCCCTTGGTATATACATTTCAATTTTCTTACGTTAATTAATTCTATATTAAAGAATATAACATAACGTGTTACAGTTAATATATGTATAACTATGCATGCATGGTGTATGGCATATTTCAGGTTTCACTGTTATAAATGCTCCTTGCTGCCCAACGGGGGAGAATGGGCAGTGTCTTCGTAATGGAAGACCATGTCAGAATAGAAAGGAATACGTGTTTTATGATGGATTCCACACCACAGAGGCTGTCAATAACTTAACGGCACTGGGATCGCTTCCTCTAATCCTTAGCCTTTTTCAATCTTAATCATCACTTTATCACTACCACGTCTGTGGCCTTATTATATACTACAATAAAAACTTGTTTGTTGTATTCAACAAGATAATATAAGTTTCCTTTTAACTATATATATATATAAAATATGTTGTTATAAGTTATAAAGGTTTATAATTTCTAAATAAATAATGTGTAAGTTGAATTCGTATGAATTTAGATATGAAATTATGTATGAATTTTAAAATCTTTAACGTAGTTAGTCAATATTATCGATGATTAATGCCTTGCATGATGTTATAATAAATCAATTCCGAGTTAAATAAGGCAAAAAGAAAAATAGTCTTACGCGCTTCTTTGTTTCGCTAACAGATAAAAAAAAGCTAATAACAGGATATTTCAGGAATTGAAATCAATAATTAGTTTCAATTCAACATATTCTTTTATAAATTTCTATCCTTTTCAGAAATTAAAGTAAGAAAAATTTATGCAAAGTGACGTGAATACGAAATCAAATAAATAAATTGTTACGACATAATATATATTATGGATGTCAAGTGTGTTCTTCGGGTTAAGATATATTTTTTTTATATCATATTATATATTTATTTATGTTTCCATAATTAATCCAAGTAGTATTATCTAATTACTGTCTTTACTTCTTCTCAATATTAATTGATGAAGATTATGAAATTGACTTGACTTTAAGAATAAATTATTTTAAGTTAAATTATCTCATCAATCTATCATATTGATATTGATGTTATTTAATAATTTAGAAACATATTAATGACATTATATCTTTCTATATTACATTATCACTTAAACATATTAGAAGTAATCTTCCAACAACGACATTTGTTTATGGCTTTCGTATAAACGGTAAAATGATAATTGTAAAACTTATTATGAAAAATAAATATGTCTTAATGTCAATCATCAATTATTAGGTGATGATATGAAAAAAAAAATTAATACCTTGTTTAATTTAAGAAAATCTAATTTTCACTCATTAATATCAACACCATTATCAAATAAAATATTATTGTGAATAGGAAGCTACTTAAAAAATAGTTAACAAAATCATTTTGTTGATAGTATTTAATGAATATAATCCATTATAAAAATAGGATTAATTTTTGTGTTCAAATGATGTTTAATCAATACGTTGAAGAATGCCATGAGGTGTTAAGGAAGTAAATCGTTTCCATATCCATAATTATATCATTAATACAGTCACGTCACCAATCGATAAGGGATTGGCATTTGTTAAACTCGATAATTATTTTTATTTACATATATCACTCCTCTAATAAAACACACAATCTATGTGTGCATACATTGTTGTAATAGGTTGAGGTCCCTAATAAATAGGCTCACATCACCAAAATGATGTACTAACTAATTCAATTTGACATACGATCCCTTCAATTCTTGAAGTGTTAACCTAATACTTAATATATCTTTTATAAGATTTGTTCAATCTAAATGTGATATTAATAACGGGACAATCATATACCGTGAACCCCTCACTATAGCTATATCCTCCAAAGTAATATATACTCACCACACCTATAAGTGTGAGTCTGAAACCTCTATGTCACAATAAATGTGTGTAACAAGTTTATATTAATCTTCATGTAAGCAAGTTTGCAAATTCAATAAAAGTTGACATACATAACTTTTGTACTTTCTCATTGTTTCACATATGCTCAATATATTATCCTCGGACATGACTTAGTTCTTACAACATTTGAAGAAGATAATGATACCATAATTAAATATTAAACCTGAAATTTAATATAATAAATTATTCACTTTTCTAAATAACATTTTAACATAAAATTTGTTTTTCAAAAATAAATAAAAAATTGATTTAACTACGTTAAAAATAAATAATTTAACTTAAATATATTTTCTTTAATTACATACATTTCTAAACTAATAATAAATATATTTTAAACAAACCAATACCTAAAGGCAAAAGTATATAAACAATTAACCAAATAATAAATATTTACGTAACTTATTATAATTTCACAATTTATATAACAACGATAAAATTATAAATAAATTTATTATTAATTATAAATAATTTATCACTTTAAAATTTTAAAATTTTTTGTAACATAAAGCAAAAAAATAATTAAACAATTTAAACTTTTACACCAATAATTTTTGAATTAAATAATTAATAAATAAAAATAAAAAAATTTATGTAACCAATAATTTCATAATGATTAGTCCCTAAACTATTGACGTAACAACAAATAAATTTATTTAATAAATTTTTACATTAATAAATTAATGATAAATCATTTTATTTAAATTACTATTTTTTTAACAATACATCTAATTAAACACATATTTTCAAATTTTTCCAAACTAGAAATAATAATTTAATAAACTCACAATTTTTAAATTAGTACATCCTACAAAGTCAATTTAACACGTTTCTTACACTAACAAATTTAATTTTTTATTAATATAATTAACTATATCTAATAGATTTTCTACGTTAATAAATTTAATTTTTATTAATATTATTAATTATCTCTACTAGATTTCCTACATTAATAAAAGGAATTTCAATTACTATTATCAACTACTTCTAAAGAGTTTCCTGTACTAACAAAATCAACTATTTCAATTACTAACGCTTTCACTTACTACATACATTACATGCTAGACGCCTTCATAACTGTGTTGTGTTATGTTTATAATAAGACACATTTTAATCATAAGTTTATTAAAAAAAATATTTGACATTTTTTATTACATTTTGCCCGAAGAGTCCAACACTTATGCAAATGAAAATGGACATATAAAGTACGAGATTCTGCTAACTATGTCACGGGTAAGGCAAGATGTAGCACGGTAAATAAAACAAGAAGATAAAAATAAAAAAAGTACAAACAAAAAAGTACAATTAGAAAAAACAAAAAACCTATGTTTTGTAGAAAGAAAAAAGTACAAAAAAAAAAGAGATAAAGAATTAAAATTCAATTAGAAGAAAAGTAAAAAAAAAAACAATTGAATTTTTTTTGTAAAAATTATTTTTTCTTTTCTTTCTGTCCAATTAAAAGAATCATAAAAATATAAAATTGATCTTATAATAATTAAGAAATATGTATTGAGATTAAAAAATAGAGGGAGAAATAATCAAATCACTCTATATTTTTATCTTTATTTTCTCTCTTCCACTCATCCATCTATTTTCTCTCAATGAAACAAAGATCAGCTAAAACACTATCTCAATTGCTAAATACATTTTTCTTCTCCCCAAAAACTAATAAATACTAAATAGTTATCTCTAGAAGAGTTTGAAATAGAATGGTTAATTTTTGTTCTCCTCTTCTGCCATCTTTTGTCATTTTCCTTTTCTCCTTCTTGCAATTTTCATTTTTTTTTCATATATAGTTCAGTGTGGATAATTTTTTTCTCCTCTTTACCATTTTTAATTTATTTTCCTTCACATCTCCTTATTCACATATAATCAAATAAAATAAAATTTTGTTATATAAGAATAAAGAGATAAAAAAGGAAAAAAAGTTAAAAAAAATAGCAAAAGAGGATATTTTATTTTATGATTCAGCGTTAGTTTTAAAATAGTAGTTTTTTAGTGAATAAAAAAGGAATGCTAGGAATGATGTAACTTTAAAGTTTTGTGTTTGACACGGACGAGACAAGGACAAGACGCTATATATCCGGTTTCACTCTATTTCACGGTCACTTTTATTCATAATCATTATTTTTATTTTTGTGATAAATAATTATATAATTTAATAAGATTAAAATATCTTTCCATCTTTTAATCATTTTATTTAACGAGCAAGAAGAATTATATTCCCATTTCTATCTGCTCTCATGCCATGTCTATTATATAATTATTTATATAACTTTTCTTGTTTTAAATAATTATGGATCTAGATAACATTAAAATACATTTTAGTCTTTTAATTATTTGATTTTTTTAGTTTTAATTTTTTTCTAAATTTAAAAAGAACTTAATTATTATGCATTGTCAATATAAATTTTTTTACACAACTTTCCAATCAAAATTAAAGATTAATATGATTTTCAAAATATTTATATAGAAATCAACAAATACAATGAAGTGTAAAAAATTACTTTCATCCCTTCACTTGTCAGGATGAATTTGTCGTATAACATATTATCATAATATAGTTTATCATTTTCTTTTTGTCGGTGCCTCCTATGATTACTTATTCTTATTTTATACGGTATCATATTTTTTTTAATAATATTTGGTTCCACATCTATCCTAATGTTTTTGTCTTATTGTTATTGTTACATTTTAACTGAGAAAAAAAATAATACAGCAAGTTTTGTAAGTAGCAGTCTCCTTGCATAAATATTAATTCTTTTAAACATGAATTCATTTAACAGTAATCTCTCTAGTAAATTAAACATGTATTACAATATTTACTTATTTATAAAATACTAAAAATGATTAAATCACGTATTCAAAAATTAACTGTAATATTTAGAAAAAATATACATATTTTTTTTCTTCAGATTTTATATATATATTTTTCTATCTTTATATTTTATGGTGAGTTATTTGGGAAAAGAGAACCTTATCTTTTTATAGTTTCTTAATTTTCTTATAAAGTATGACAGTGTCCTGAGGATAAAAACAGATTCGATCAAGAAATGTACCTAACAATGGGAAACTGAAACCACTCCTTTTCCTTCCTTCGTTATTATTCACCTGTGACATTGAGGTCACAACCTCACATGGGCGTCCCATTTCTTTCACAAAATCAGAAACGACAGAGACATTACTGTAGCTTGTAGGGTTTCAGTGTCCCTTTATTTCAAACTTAATTTATACTTTTAGAAATGATCTTTTTGAGAATATTTTAATAAGGAGCATTGTTTGTAGATATACTTTAAAAATATGTTTGGTAATATTTTAATATTTTTAATAATATTTTAAAATATTTGTAAAACTATTAATAAATAAAATAAAATTAGTATAATAAAAAATAACTTTAGAAATATAACATTCTTATCTTTCATTATATGTATAAAAATGTTTAAAATATGGATTAAATTGGTAAAAATCAGTTTTATATTAAATTATTAAATGAGTTGATCTCAAAATGCTCCAATTTAAGGTTTTACATACAAAGTAAGAATAATAATAAATCATTTATTTAAATAATTTTATCAAAATGAAATTACCTACTTTTACTGATTGTTATTGGCAATGAAAAGAAGAATATAAAGGTTAAACACAACAAAGAAAAGGTACGAAGAAAACAACAATAAAGATCTCCCTCTTAGAAGGGTGACGATGACTTGATACTCTTATTATAAAGGTTTTATTTTTATAGACTCTTTCAATAATTATGTGAGGATAAATTAACTTTTCTATACTGCATTGAAAATTAAGAACAATGATCATTTTATAATCTTTATTAAAAATTAAAACCATACTCGTTTTAGGATGGAGGGAATATAGTTTTATTAATTCTCTAATTTTTTGTTTGCACACTCAGGACAACAAAATTTTAATGCCCGACTCTGATCCACTCGTTAAGTTCCTTTCTAGCATGCATGTTTAATGAATCACAATAATTATATACGAGTAGGTCGAATGACCATGGTAAATCTGATGGTTCTAAGAAATTACTACGTCATGAAGATGAACTTGATGAATATGAACTTCTCTTAATTTAGCATGCATGTGACATGGCTCGATCGATGTCATATAACATATGTGCAACGATGCGGAAGACAAAATATATTCTTAATGTTATTATCAGGAACTAGATGGTGTTGACTTGAACACATTAAAGGGTGGTTTTTGATTTACAAATATTATTTGAGCTGTCAGGTCGTTATTATTTTTTAGGTCGTTGCAAGGGTGATATTTATAATAATCTTTGATGTCTGACATTAGTATTTGAAGTGGATAAGGTTTGCGGATAATAATACGAGAGTGATTAAAATCTAAAAATATTTTTTTAGAGATAACTCCTTATTTCTAGGGGATGACTCCTCAATATGTCTATGGGTAGGTTAATGTATCCAAGAAGTTAAGGGGATTATTAGGTTGACATGTCTATAATTGCATAGAAGAAATAATAATATTATAGGTTTTGGGACACGTGTCTATCTCTAATTTGAAACTAAGCCTAAATATTCTTAAGTGTGAGTGTCCATATCTATTTAGGAACACATGTTCGTATCACAATTCCATTACGCATATATGTCTCCCGGAAAAAAGTATGAGTGAATAATATTTTAGAGAAAAAAATAGGTAAAATTCTTTTGATATTATTTTATTATCCTCTCATTAAAATTAAAATTTTATATTAATATTTTAATATAATCTTACCTACATAAATTAAAACTCCGCACAAATAATAACTCTTAATTTATCTCCATATGTTTTATCTCATTGTACTGAAAATATCTTAGCCATATGTTTTATATCAAAGAAGTAAAATAAACAGTCAAATTTCCTGTGTTTGTATATATGCATTGCAATAATGGAACACCGACTGCATAACTTCATAAAATACATGTGCTCTCATTGCCGTAGACCTTTGGCTTCATATGAAATATGTTAAACATGCCAAATTAATCATTCTACACTTGCATCACGAATCTTTCTTTTTCTGTTCACAAGTCACATTATAAAAGGAGACAACTAAGATTTGATAACCACGCCACCTTACTTTGGTCATAAACCAAACCTCTTTTCCCTCACCAATTCCTCTGCTTTGAGATGGCAAGTGAAACCAAGTCATATTTGGTTATGCTGCTTATTTTCTTGGCTGCAAACTGCATGCAACATTGTGTGCATGGGGTGTCCCAGGTGCCTTGTCTTTTTATCTTTGGGGACTCTTTATCTGATAGTGGAAACAACAATGAACTTCCAACCACTACAAAATCTAACTACAAACCTTATGGGATTGACTTTCCAAATGGACCAACTGGAAGATTTACCAATGGCCGTACAGAAATTGATGTTATTAGTAAGGACAGTCATATTACTCTTAGAAAAAACAGTATTTTGTTCATTAAAATTGAAAAACTAACATTCCTTTGCACTTATTAATGTTGGGGAAAATTTTACACACCCAACTCTTTCAAATATTGTCTGTTCTTAATATGAGATCTCACATATTTATTTCTCAACAGAGACATTACGTGTAAATAAATTCATATTTTATTCATTATTCTGTTTTAGGTGGGACTTAAATTAAATAACTCTAATATCTGTTTTTTATTTTGCCATAAACATTCAATGTTGCATGAGTGTATTTTCTTTTATCCCATTCATTTTGTTCAAGCTTATACTAAAGTTCTACAATTGCAGCTCAATATCTGGGATTTGAGGAATTCATTCCACCCTTTGCAAACACTAGTGGCTCAGATATACTTAAAGGTGTGAACTATGCATCTGGTGGATCTGGAATACGTGTTGAAACCGGCACACATGCGGTATGAATCGAAGAGCCTAGTTCTTTCTTGTTTTTCATTATCTTCATTTGGTAGATGTTTAGAATGCTTGTGTTACAATTCTCATGCATGCTACCAAATCAACACAATGCAATGCAGGGTGCTGCTATCAGCTTGGGATCACAGTTAAACAATCACAGAACCATAGTTTCTGAAATTTCTACAAGACTTGGAAGTCATGACTTAGCTCAAGAATACCTTGAAAATTGCTTGTATTATGTGAACATAGGCAGCAATGATTACATGGCTAACTACTTCCTTCCCCAGCTCTACCCAACAAGCACTATTTATAGCCCTGAGCAGTATGGACAAGTCCTGATTGAAGAGTTTTCCCAGAATTTACTGGTATGTCCATTGACATTTTCTGTCCAAATCCTACTACTACATTATTACAATATCCTACAACTAATAATTTTACTTGTTTTGCATGGTAAGCATTGAATTTTTTTTGTTTCCAAGACCTTAAATGTCCCAACTTTTACCATTCCAAGTGGAATTGAGTTTGGATCTCTTAAGCAAGGTTTTAAATTCAAATATTATAGATAAAACAATGTGGTTTTCTGTCAATGATTAGTCATTGTCTTTGCTGATGAATAATTCACACGTATAATATATTAAAACAAAAAAGAAAATACATTATGTTAGTCAGAGTAAAATTGGACTCTGATCCTTTAAGCAAGATTTGTATTCAAGTCAACAGATGATAAAATATGATTAGGATGAGAGATTATGATGAGAGAGCCTACTAAAGATAATCTCAGATACTCTAGAGATAATTACCCGGTGACTTTGCTAATGGATAATTAACATTTATAATATGGTAATAAAGATAAAATATATAATAAAGATAAGATATATTAACTTCTATATTACATTTTTTTAATCAAGTATAAGAAAAATTTATTTGAAGATATAACATTAGTGGAATAATAATAGTAGCATGTGAATGAAGCAACACCATTTACAATATGATGGTTGAGATGGACAATTTGATTTTTATGGGCAGGCTTTACATGAAATTGGAGCAAGAAAGTATGTTTTGGCTGGGTTGGGACTTTTGGGATGCACTATAGGAGAAATGTATGCTTTTGGAACAAATGGATCTTGTGTGGATGAGGTGAATGCTGCTGGATTCATTTTCAATGACAAGCTTCAAGCTCTGGTGGATGAATTCAATAACAAGTTATCTGCTGATTCCAAATTCATCTTCATAAACACTGCGCTAAAGGCCGTTCACACTAACAGCACAAATGGTAATAACTTCAATCCATGTACACAAATTAATCAATAAAATATTAATTTTAATTTTTAAAAAAGTACAAAGAAATCTTTCAACCGGGTCCAAGATAAAAAACAATTGATTGTTTTTGAATGAGGTGCATACAATATCCATTAATATATTTTATAACTTTATTTTGCAATACGATAATATTTAATTAACTCATGCAACATATACATATTTTTCTCATCAAAAAAATATGTTGCACTTGTCTATAAATTATTTTTTTATATTATAACCAAATACAATCTATGTGTCTCAGCTTTTTCGTTTCCAATCACTGCATGCTGCCAATGGAAGTCATCAGGGGAGTGTACTGCTGATAAAACACCATGCTATAATCGAGAAGAATATGTATTTTTTGATTTATTCCATCCCACAGAGAAATGGAACATACTTAATGCAATAACATCTTATGACTCTACCACCGATCCAGCCACAGCTTATCCAATGGATATCAAACACCTTGTTGAGTATGAAATTAAGAGGGAATTGGAGTTGGCAAATGAGTCCACTTCACAGCTCAGTGCCACTGAATAAGTTCTTGTTATCATGTAGTCGTTCACATGGAGTTGAATAAATTGAGTTTAATGTGCATGTATTAAGTAAGTATTAACCAACTACGCTTCTGAATTGAACGACAATGTGTGGAATAAATCAAGTGAGTGATTTGGATATCCTTCCTCGAATTTGTTCCACTTTTGTATTAGATTAATTAAATAACTATGTCGTGTATGCTTTTCTGAATGCAAATTAAAATCATCACATAGGTCACGGTTCAAATCCTCACGTAGATGTCTACTAAAAATTAATAAATTAATATTAGTTGATAAAAAGATAATAATTTTGTTTACATGTTAATCCACTTTTCTTAATTTTGTTGAAATAGCACCCGTTATTTATTCAGGAATTTTACTTCGAATATAGCTGTAATAACAATTAAATAATCTACTCAGTCATAGAATATATATCTATATTTTCTTCTTACATTTTATAATTAATTATCTAGTTATTTACAAATTATCATTATCTATTAAATATTTTTATTTATAGAATCAATACATTTATACGAGTAAAAACACAGGGCAAAGGAGAAACGATCAGCTAGAAAATATACTATCCTTATTAGGATCATGAACTTTGCATATTCCTTAAAAATAATTTAATTATGAACAAAAATTTAATTAAGTTGTTAATAAAAAAGTTTAAATCACACAGTTACGTGTAAATATTATACTTCCTCCGATCCAAAATTATTGATATTTAAGACTTAAGACTAATGTATACATCTTAATCTTTAACACTAGTATTTTCGAGTTAAGAGTTAAGACTAATATATACATCTTAAGAAATATTTTCAAAACATTAAATGCATTTACGAACATTACGTTGGTTTAAGTATAATTTGGTTTTCCTTTAAAAAAAGTCAAACTTGGTAAATTCAAATTTTGTGGGTGAAAAAAGAAAATTATAAAAGGAGATTTCTTTAAAAATAGTTAGATACTTTCTCGATCTGACAAGGATTACTTATCAATAAAGTGAAAAAAAAATTGTACTTCTAAAACTGTATCAAAAAAGATATATATATATATATATATATTATATTAAATGCATTTATGTTTTTCATTTAATACTCTCTGACTTGAAAGATTCAGTGTTCCGTATATAACTGAGCTCCGCAACGTTTAGGTTATTCAAACCTTAAAAAACACTTAAATTATTTATTTGATCCAAGTTGTTATATAAATTTTACCTTTTACTTTTGTATTTTAAAACTGTGCATTTTAATTTGCATATAAACATTTTTAGTTTATCTTGGTCTCTATATTAAAAACAAAAAAAAAAATCAAAACACAATTAAAGTGTTTGCATAACAACGAAAATTTTAATTATAATATAAAATCTAATTAAAAGTATTTACTTATTACATAAGATTTAATCATATAAAAACATACAATTTATATATGCTGTTAAGTTACGAAATTTTTTATGCACGAAAACATAGCCTCTTAATCAGTTTTTATTTGATGGAAGGGAACATTATGGTGGGGAGTGGAAATTAATTAATGGGGACATGTTGTAATTTTGATGTCTAGTTGTGGGTGTTTCCTATAATCCGCAGGGTACCCCCTCTTTATGGTACGTTAAATCACAATAATTATAGATGATACTAACGTGTACGTGAGATGCTAAATTTGAGTGTCTAAGAATCCAAGAATGACATTTCCAAAATAAAAATATCTATCGGTCAATTAACCACCTATCTTATACAATGTAAAAAAAAATAAAAAATAAAATAAATATGTATATAAATACATTTTATAAAATAATTAAATCACTTATTAAAACGAATTTAATAATAATAGAATAAAAATAAGACTTTCTTTTTATATAAATATCCTTCAACACATCATAAATCATCGAAAAGATCTCAAAATTCAATAATGCATGAAAATTGGAATCTTTAGAATAATAAATTCTTATTCTAAGTATGCATAATCACATCGATAAACTCATATCACACCATATTTTTTCACGTCAATAAAAATAAATATTAAATAATTAACGATAAAATATAAAATAATATATATTATTGAAAATCTCATATAATCTAAAGATATAATATATTGTTTATATATGAATTGAATGCAACCTTCATTTAATGAGTCGGTTTTATGAAATTAAGTTAAATATATAACCCACATTTTAATATGATATCAGAGTCTATCATGAAATTATTTATAGATGTTAGATCACTTGTTATCAGGCTGATATCAGACATCTATTTTAATAATAACGTGGTTGATTGTATATAAATAGATTACAATCCTCGCTCATTTTATGATATTGAGTTAGACACAGAATCTACATTCTAATTAATATATATTAATTTATTTTCTCTTCCTTTTCATTACATTATATAAGATAATTAATTTATTAACTTTTCAAACTGTTGTTTTCCAGATATTTCTCCTGTTAAATTCTCCTTTGAAATATCCATCTTCTCTTTTATATTCCAGTAAGATTTCAAGGACTGCATGGTTTGAAGTGGCGTGGCTCCATCATTGTTGTTGACTCTTGCCGTTATTGTTACGTACGTTCAACACGTGATTTGTGTAATGAATGTATTTGCAATATTACAGTCACAATTACCATTCCATCACATTAACTTGTTTTCTGAGCAGAGTGAAAAGTCAATAATATTTAATCTGATTGTACTGAAAATATTTTAGCCACATGTTTTATGTCAGAGAAGTCAAAGTATACTGTCGAAAAAGTATTTTACAAGTATGGCAATAATTAAGATAGATGCTCTCATTGGAGTATGTACCAATAAAGTCTGGTTGTTGGATAATGCCATAATGGCATTTTAATTTTTTTAGTCCATGGATTTTGGAGGCCAGCCCAATTTAGTTTTTAATTTTCAAAAATAAATAAAGTTCATTTTTTTTTTTTATATTTATGATTCAATCTAATTTTGAAAGCATTTACTGATCACTATTAACTGCAATCTAAACTATCTTTACAACCAAATTTAATAACAAATATGAAAATTAGAAACTCATTTCTTTTAATTTTAAAAGTAAATAAATAAAATAATGCTATTCTCAATATTTAAATCAACGGATTTAATTTTTTAACCATGTTAGGAAAACGTGTGTGTTAAGAAGATTTTATTAACTTTAAAGAGACATAAATAACTTTAACAATCTTTACCCTTAAAAAAGAAACTAGTTTTCAATTATTGATCAGGAGACATCTTTGGTAAAGTAAAACAAATAAATAAAAAACATGGGAAACGTTTCTATTTGGTACATGATGGCAAACAGCCAACCATTCATTCAACATTGCATTTATACAAGTATCTCCTTTTGCGTTCAACATATATAAAAAGAATTTGGTAAACTAAAATTGTGATGATAAATATATGTCTATATATATATATATATATATATTTAAGAAGTAATATTTAGTGAGGAAGTTGGTGGATATATATTTGAAAAATAAATTAATTGATTAACGGTGTATTACAATTAACTACTAATTAAAATTAGAAATTATATAAGTTGACAATACTCGGTAACCATACCATACAATTACATATCAACCTTTAGACTTGATAACTTAACCTCTTTTGCCTCATCAACCCCCCTGCTTAGAGATGGCTTGTGAAACCAAGTCATATTTGGTCATGATTCTCTTTTTGTTGGCATCCAACTATATGCAACATTGTGTTCATGGGGTGTCCCAAGTGCCTTGTCTTTTTATCTTTGGGGACTCTTTATCTGATAGTGGAAACAACAATGACCTTCCAACCACTATGAAATCCAATTACAGTCCATATGGAATCGACTTTCCAACAGGACCAACTGGAAGATTTACAAATGGCCGTACAGAAATTGACATCATTAGTAAGGACTGATAGATTTACAGCAATTTTTTTTGTAGTGCTGAAAAAATAAAAACTATATTTATTTATAGAGTATAGTGTCTTTTCTTTTACTATATACTTTTTTGTTCAACCTTATATATACTAAAGTTCTATAATTGCAGCTCAACTTCTTGGATTTGAGAAATTCATCCCACCCTTTGCAAACACTAGTTGTTCAGATATACTTAAAGGTGTGAACTATGCATCTGGTGGAGCTGGAATACGCATTGAAACCAGCTCACATACGGTATTAATCAAAGAGCCCAGTTCTTATTTTTCATTATCTTCATTTGGTAGATGATTAGAGTGCTTGTGTTACATTTCTCATGCATGCGACTAAATTAACGCAATGCAATGCAGGGTGCTGTTATCAGCTTGGGGTTACAGTTAAAAAATCACAGAGCTTTAGTTTCTGAAATTGCTAGCAGACTTGGAAGTCATGACTTAGCTCAACAATACCTTGAAAAGTGCTTGTATTATGTGAACATAGGTAGCAATGATTACATGGCCAATTACTTCCTTCCCCAGTACTACCCGACAAGCACCATTTATGGCCCTGAGGAGTATGCACAAGCTCTGATTGAAGAGTTATCTTCAAATTTACTGGTATTTATTGGAGTTTTCTGTTTCGCAAATGATTAGAATATGAAAAATTTTGAATTATACTACAATGTCCTCCTACTAATCATACTACCTGTTTTCTATGTAGTATTGTTTTTTTTTTTTTTTCAATGTTTTGAAGACATTAAAATGCATTAATATTTTCTTTTAATACTTTTTTTTTATTAAGTATTGGGAGGATTTGTAGGTCTATGTAGTATTTTTTTTTTTTTCAATGTTTTGAAGACATTAAAATGCATTAATATTTTCTTTTAATACTTTTTTTTTTATTAAGTATTGGGAGGATTTGTAGGAGATATAACATTACTTGAATAGTAGCATGTGAATGAAGCTACACCATTTACAATATTATGGTTGAGAAGGAAAATTTAATTTTTATGGGCAGGATTTACATGAAATTGGAGCAAGAAAATATGTTTTGGCTGGGTTGGGACTTTTGGGGAGAAATGTATGCTTTTGGAACAAATGGATCTTGTGTGGATGAGGTGAATGCTGCTGGATTCATTTTCAATGACAAGCTTCAAGCTCTGGTGGATGAATTCAATAACAAGTTATCTGCTGATTCCAAATTCATCTTCATAAACACTGCGCTAAAGGCCGTCAACATTGACAATACAAATGGTAATTTTACTCTTCAATCCACATCTCTAAATCAAAAGCAATTAATCCTCTTTGGCCTGAGCTTCATACTTAGAAATGGTAGTAATTTGAACACACCATCTACTATTGGCCGATATCAGATATTACAATTTCTCAGTCTCTCTTTTTAAATTTTCAATAAATTTTAGTCTATGATAAAGTGTGATTTCAAGAAAAATGTTGGAAAGTGTGTTACTTGTTAGAATTCAGGAGACGAGTCTAACTCAACCCTACAAACTAATTTTTAAGGTAAAAACTACTCCTCACTTGTATGCATATAACAGACTTTGTTTCTAGACGACGAGAAATTTCCAACATTGCTAACACTATTCTATGATATATATTGTGAACAAATTTATATATATTCATCCAACCATAAATCATGTATGATATATATTGACTTTTACAAATGTGTCTCAGCTTTTTTGGTTTCGGATGCTGCTTGCTGCCCATGGGACTCATCAGGGGAGTGTATTCCTGATAAAAGGGCGTGCTATAATAGGACTGAATACACGTTTTTTGATTTATTCCATCCAACGGAGCAATGGAACCTACTCAATGCAATAACATCTTACAATTCTACCACTGATCCAGCCACAGCTTATCCAATGGATATCAATCACCTTGTCCACTATCAAATTAATAAGATGGAATTGGAGTCCACCAATGAGTCCACTTCACATCTTAGTGCTACTAAATGAGTTCTGGTTATCACGTAGTATGTACTAAGTAAGTGAATGAAATAATTGTTAGTGGAGTATTATTAAGTAATAATGACAAAGTGCTTTTAGTTAATTGAGAGCATGAGTTGTTGAAAAGTTTTTAGCATGAGTTGTTGAATCAATGTTGCAAATTGGTTATCTTGTCTCGAATTTGACCCAATTTGTCTTGGATTATTACGTAAGTATGTCATGTATGCTGCTATGGATTTCAATTTAAATCATTAGTCCACGATTATGATTAGGTTTCTTCGTTGTATCTCTGATATAAGCTTTTATACCGTTAGTCTATCTTATTTACTTTGTTGAATAGAGAACCTTCCATTTAGAGTCAATATATTGGCATGAGTATAAAACACATGGCAAAGGAGTAAGGGTGGGAATCATTTAAGCAAAATCTTGGGTTGAATATTCTGAGTAAAAAAAAAAGTACATTTGGAAAGAGAGATTTTACTAAAAATAGTTAGTCAATTTTAACATAAATTGGTCATCAATAAAATCCATAAATACTTACTACTAAAAAAAATCAGTTCCGTTTTGAAGATAACACTAATTAGGTATTTCAGGGTAGAGGCATCCAAGAAACAAGCTTTCTTGTACTTGTGAGTGCATATTCCTAACTAGAGCGTGGTCAACCTTCAGCCGAATCTTTTGTCGACAACTAAGAAAGTGCATGTACACATATATACAAAGGACCAGATTCATCTAAAGTATATTATCTCTTTTTCTCCTCCCAAAATAAAAGAAAAAAAGAAATTAATATGTTGTATGTGAGGATTGGACTCTTGAAATGAAGGTTAAGTCAGAGTTAGTATTGAAATATAATCAATAAAATGAATGAATAATTTACTATTTTAGGCGAATAAAATCCTTTACCAAGAGAAGTTAGAGGTCGATTTGGGGTAACCATGTTTTCGAATTTTGAGAACCCTTTTCAATTTACAAGTACATTTTGGTTTATCTTCTATAGGTCCTTCAGTTGATAACTTACACATTTGATACCTTACAAACATGAACTATAACATTAGTAATGATATTTTGCCTTGGCACATGTAGTACTTTTGTGATCACTATCCTGAATAATGGTCATTGGTTTCAATCTTGATTTCAAATACAT
Source organism: Hylodesmum podocarpum (assembly GCA_026586105.1). Classification (NCBI taxonomy): domain Eukaryota; kingdom Viridiplantae; phylum Streptophyta; class Magnoliopsida; order Fabales; family Fabaceae; genus Hylodesmum; species Hylodesmum podocarpum. The sequence goes on along the minus strand of JALJEV010000424.1, from coordinate 4,179,933 downwards.
CTAATTGTACATTGCAATAGCAGGTTTATGCCAGAATTAAAAATCACGACAATAGTTTCAAGAGGCCCAAGCATAGTAAATTTTATGCGTAATCGGACTTCAATACGCTAGCAACTAGTAATTAAGTGTAAGAGCAAGTAATTTTATTTGGAATTAGAGGAGGTTGTGAATATTAATAAATTTTGTGAATAGATGAGCAAATTACCTATATATATATATATATATATATATATAATAAGTGAACAAAGTTTGAAAAACATGTCAAGGTGTCTTCTGCATACTCTTAATTAGGACACATACTAACATATAAGAGATCGTTTCACAATAATAGATACAGAATAGTCTTAAGAAAGTCTACAAAGCCATTATATAGTAGTGATAAGGGGGTACTTAAATCCCCTACAAATAGTTCTGCTTAATTACATTACCCTTAGCATTCATCTGCTATCATACTACAAGGCAAACTATAAGTACCAGAACGTTTCAAATCAGATACTAAAAACCATCATCTGCAAATTAAGAAAAAAAAGCTCTAGTTAGATTAGTTGTTTGTTTACTTAGCAAAAAAATAGTGAATAATGTCCATAAACTCAGTAAGTAAGTAGAAATGAAAATAAACATATGTAAAATAAAGAATTCAGCCATATCATCACCTCCAAGAAAACATACACGTCAAGAATATACTAGCTCAGTGGTCAATGTTGAAAAATATTCAATTAAGCTAAGAACGAGAAACTTATTAATCAAATAATCATATTGTTTTTCTCTATTAATTGTATAAACCTAAATTTCTTTCTCAGATTATTTTATCTAGCAAGGTTCAATTCCCCTAATGTTACTTTCTTCAATTTACATTTCTACCAACATGAAAAAATTAATAATATAAATTTCCTAAATAGTATAAAACGAGGTTTTACTAAAGATACCAGTTGTCTCTTTTTTTTCAATTTATTTCTTAAATAATAAAATAATTACACGTCAATTTGTCATCAAATGTAAAAAATCCGTACTACTAAATAATGCTGATAACAAATACAAACCAAAATGCAAGTTTGTTAAAAGTAGTTACTTTTTTCAAGCTCCATTTAAACATATTTTAGTCTTAAATTAAACTGATTCAAACACATCTTAAAACTTATAATATGGCAACTTGTTTTCATCCAAACTGATAGAGGGACAAGTTAGCATCAATGCATAAAACCAGTTTGTTGGAGGCTCACACACAATCACATAGTTTGTCATGATCTACCTTTATGAAAATAAAAATATGAATAACATATAAGCTATATACAATTTTGTTTATAGGTAAAAGCCAGTGATTTAAACGTTAGAGGAAAAATAATACTATCATTTATTATAGTATGAGTGTGAAATTGGTTCAGGAAAAGCTTACACTAATTGAAGGGACATCTGATCTTGGCGTGCATACTGATTATTGGGTTGTAATCCAGTGACTTGAAAATAACCACGAGAGTCAAATTGCTGCTGAGACTGTATAGAGTCATAGTTTGAGCTTCCAGGCAATACAGCCATGTTATGGTGGCTCCTCTCATTTTCAGCTATCTACACCCGTCAACAAAACATTAACTATACATATATAATACTCCTTCCATTGCAAAACTTTAGATGTTTTAACTTTTGTTTTGTTTTTTTCTTTCAAAAGTTTGAATGATATATAAATTTCTGAAAGACATTTGTCTATTTCTTTTCAATTATATCCTATGTGTAGTTGAGTATTAAATAAGAATGAAAAATTCATAATGATGTACCGGAAAATACAACATTTTTATTACTTGACTAACCTTCAGGAGAAATAAATATAACGGGTATACTAATCAATAAAATAAATGAAATAGCAATTAATGCAAAAACAGTTAATTGGAAAGCAATAGTCATGTTTCTAATCCTCCAATTTTCCAACAAAAAAATTATATCATTTGATCCCCAACCCCGTTATTGACAAAAAAAATTTGTAATAAAAAACATAGAAAATTGTTTTACCGTAAGTGAGGGGTAGTTTAGTTAAAAAATTACCTTAATCTGTATAAAATGATGTTTTTACAAATAATGCTTCTTAATCTGTGTGTAACCTTAAATATAAATTTTTTTGAAATGTATAGTGTATTTCCAAACAAATAATTCTCATAGAAAGCATGTAAAACAAGGACAGAAAGAGATAGAAACAAACCTTTGCTCGAAGAAGTTGGTTGTTGTTGTGCAAGTCTAACTCCTGCAATGTGCATTTTAGTTATGATACTGTGAAAGCCACAATTAGTTAAAGAAAATTTGGGGGGCATGGTTGAAAGTTAGGGCAATATAGATCGTCTTATTATTTTAGTTTGATATGAATTAAACTAAATTAACAAGCGTCTATAATATTGTTGTGTAGGCCTATATGGGAATTCTAGACTTTCTAAGTTCAAATAAGGTACTTTATTGGAGGGGAATGGGATAAAAGGAAAGGAATGGAAAGGCTTGATTTTATCTTCTTCCTTGTAAGGTAGCTTTGCTCAAGAAGAATGGAAACAAGAAACTATGCTCCAAAATCATTCATTCCTTTCCATTTGTCCTCTCCCTTCCAACAACCTAGGATCTAGGACTCAAACACCCTTTTGAGAGCTTAAGCAATAAAAAAAAATTATTGCTTCTTGTACATGCCAAAAATAAAAGGCTACAATTGCTTCTTCTGTGTGTGTTTTCACAGCTAAAACATAGTAGTGGGAGAAGTCAGATATGGAGCTAATTTGCAAAACTTGTCATTAAATACTTAATAACATTAACAAAAAAAGACTAATAATAAGGGAGTAAAAATGAATCAAACTTATTCTATAAATTAAGATTAGTTTTTCCAACTTATGAAAAAGGTAATGAAGCAGTTCATGAAAAAATTAAGATGTATAAATTGGTTTAAAAGTTTGGTTCATTTTATTTTCTTACTTGATGTTTTTTTTTTCATTCTATTTGTTAATAATTGTATTTAAACTTAAAAGAAAACCAGAAAAAAGGCACACTCAGATTCTCTTAAGAACTCATTTGACTTATTTCTGTGACTTGGAACAGTATGAGACTATTCATAGATGCACAAGTACCCTTTGACATATTCATACAACCTAAAATATTGAATGCATATATTATTTAATATAGTTAAATTCTATTACAAATATATGAACATATCAATGCATACATACTAATTAATGAATTAATTAACTGTATCAAGTTTAAATTTTCAACAGTATTGTGGAAGACGGAAGAGATAACAAATCCGAGATAAATGCAAAAAAAGACAGACACTATTTCATTTTATATGAACAATCTACCTTCTCAAAAAAAGGTGGCAAATGAGAGGTAAATGCAAATATGGTAAAGTACATTTCACACCAAATTATATGCTTGCTTAGTTGCTTACAAAATTGACTGTAGTGAACTGCATGCCTGTTGAAAATTAATAAGGCTAAAGAAAATACATCCACATAACTGTGAAAAATTTGTTAGAATCTAATTAGTCCCTATATTTACCTGACAATAAATCTTTACTTTTTATATATCTCACAAATGGCTTAAAGAAAGAGATTTTCTATCCAAAATCTGAAAATCATTAATCATCTGATAAAATCATTCCCCAAACCTTCATATTTAGATTCCTGTCAAATCATATGATACATCAAATTAATATAGTTGACACAGGTCACATTTTGGTCCTTTCTTTTTTCCCTTTTTGGCAATATGAGTTTGTTCTTTCTCATTTCTCTAAAATAGACTGAATAATAAAAGCCACAATAATTACAATCCCGTTAAGTTTAAAAACCTAATGACATGACCAAAACTGAAAAAAAAAACATAACATAATTGCAATATGCTGAGCCACTTAGAACATAGTCACATGCTAAATTGATATATTATTCACCTTACAAAACCATTCACTCAGGACCAATGAAGTTCCGGTTACTGACAAAGACAAATATACGCAAAATATAACTTTAAGAAACAAAAAAAGATAAATATAAGAAAAATATTTACCCTCTTCTGCATGTACTCAATTTCAGCAAATAGCAGCTCATTCTGATGTTAATGTTTGGAAAGTAGCACAAGCAAAAAGAGAAGGAAAAAGTCAGAAAAATGAAGTTTTATCAAATTATGTAAATCAAATCATCTATCCTTTCAAAAGTCATAGAAGAACTTATTCATTACAAGATATACCTTTTTTGAACGAATCCTGCTAATTCCTTTTTCTAATTTAGTCTCCAGGTTTTTGAGTTCCTTGGCACTCAGAGCACCTAAAGACTCACCCATCATTTGCCTGCAATTTACTTAATTTTTTTCATCAAGGATATTGAAATGATACCAATTCCAAACTACTACATGTTTGATGTTTCTCTTTTAAGCTTTGCAATTTTTGAAAATTTCCACTTCATGCATTTTTTTAATTTCTTTATTTTGTGAATTCTTGTAAATGAGAATTTTCTTGTTCTAAATGCATAAAAAAGACAAGTCAACTTGCCTGTTGGTATTCTGCAGGCTACTAATTTGTCCACGGAGTTTATCTGCTTCTTGCTGGTAAAACTGGAAAATATATATATGAAATCATGCATGGTTATAAATGTTTGGTTGTATGATAAGATTACAATGGATATCATTATTTAACTAGGTGCTACAAGATACTGGCATATTGTCAAATTGATATATTCAATATTTTTCTCACCCAAAGAAATATAGAAAGATCAAGCCATACCTGAGCATTAGCCTCAGAAGCAGATCCAGAAGAATCTGAACATGCTTTTTTGTACCTCTCAATAGTTGCCTTGACACTGAAATGATTAATAGCATCATTTATTGTTCATGTTCACATTATATTAACAAGCTAAATGAATAAGCATTTTATAAAGGGTTTTGTAAGTTGTGTCAATTCTTGTAATCAAGTAGAGAACAACTAACTCTTAAATTCATTAGTATTTATCACCCCTTCTGGTCATGTACCAACAAAATTAATACTCATCAATTTGAGTTTTTTTTTTTGTAATTTTATTAGCAAGGAAGTTACTGTTGCAAGTGAAATGATGCAATTTTTTTTTTTTAGAAGGGAATGATAAAATACTTTGGTGTTATAATTTAGTTTGGTCTTGCATATTTCCAATGTTTCATATCCAACAGCATATTGCTCAGAAATCAGAATCAAACATAATTGGGGAATGATAAAATATCAAACCAAGTATGATTAATTTCCAACATAATCATGTATTCATTGGCCGTATAATTATAAACAAACTGACTTGGAAAATTCATCATAAGAAACAGTAATTTCTTGGTTATTGACGTGTTATTAAAGACTTGACCTGATACTGTACCAAATAAAATGACTTGACCAAAAAATAAGCAAAGAAATTATATATTAATACTATTTATACACAGAATTTACAACTAAACTTTCACTAGCTTATTAATTTCATTTACTGTACCTTATCTTTCACCATTTTTTGACGGTTACTCGTCAATGCTTACGCAAGCATAAAACCTTTCCTTTGAATCCCGGTTGAATGGAAGGATTAGTCCTATTTTCTAGTTTTGGACATATAAATAGAAAGAAAGAGCAGATAGGGGTGCAGGTGTCATGTCAATCTTATCCTACTAATACGGAATTAAACAAAATGTTTTCAAAGAATACGTAATTAAACATAGAATAATGAAAGATTAATTAAGAAGATAAATAGTCCTGAGCAAGTTGAGGGTCAAATCAACCAACTTCCTCAGTTAACTGAACCTTAAACGCAACTCTTTAAAAGCAACGTCAAATGATCTCATTAGTCTGTCATTCCAATCAAAATCCGATTAGATGTGATAAAAATAAAATGTTGAAATAATTCAAAAAGATACTTTTTAGCATATCTATGAACTTTTTTCAAGAAAAAAATATTTTTTTTTCTGATACCTTAATTTCGTCGAGACACTGATTGGTTGCCTCTGCCACGCTGGCACAGGATCCCACTCTATGATTGGTTCAACTATTTCTAGGGCTATTTTTTTCTCTGATACTTGGAGGGAGCCCATTTCACAATGGTTAATACCTCAACCTCATTGATATATCCACATCGATAAACCAACTTAAGATTCAAACATTAAAAACAGAAACTTTAGAAAAAAATATAAAACCCCTAGTGAATAAATTGAATAAAATATGAATATATTTTTCAGTCTTTTCTGTCTGAAAGTCTGTGAACATCACAGCCGTCCATTTCAGCTTCTGCTATGGCAGCAGCAGCAATAGTTTTACGCTTCCCATAACATGGAAGAAGCCAAATACTCAGAACTCTCTCATTGGCTATGCTTCAATTGTCGTACATTGTCTCTGCCACCATTTACCTCACTCACTTCAATCTTTAATTTTTGTTGTTCCCCTTTCTCTCTCTCTCTCTTCTCAATTGAGCCTGGGAAACCCTTTTCTTTTTTCTTTCTGAGACCATTACTTTCATAGATATATGTATGCAAGATATTTGAGCAAAATGCAAATCCCAGTAACAGTGGTGAAATATGTTATGATAAGCCAGTTGAGTCACTCTTATTGGCTCATCACTCCTTTCACTGTCTTTCGCTGGGGAAAGTAAAAGAATTTTTACTCTTTGAATAAATATGAGAGAAGGGGAAACAAGGGAAAGAGAGAAAAAATTTCCCAGAGAAGGGTGTTTCCACTATAGAAGATAAAACTTAGGGTTCAGATGGAAGAGGCAAGGAAAACCCAGAATGGGAATCATGACATAAACTCTTTTGTCAGAGAGGTTCAAGAACTGAAAAATCATGTTGACGTGACCAAAGATTCTTTCAACCAAAGACAAATCCTAGTAGACTAGTCCTTAAAAACCCTAACCAGATTCACCAAACCTCATTTCCTAAAAGGAGGGGAAAATCAACCAAACAAATTTGAACTTTAAGGCCGTTTTCACCACTTGGGGATTTTGATCAACTAAAAAGTAAAGAGCTCTTAAAATTTAACTCTTACTTTCACCAAATTAAGTGGAATTAATCACCCAGCTGATGTTATTGCTAATACAAAACCCTAATTAGGGTTATGTTTGACCTAGATTTAAATCTCGCACGTGGGTACAAGTCAGATTTGGGGAAACCTCGGTTCAAGTATTTGAACCGGAAAATCCTAAACTGGGTGTAAGCCCTTTTGAGCTAATTTGGTTAAAATCCTTTAAAAAGGAGATTTTTTTTTTTTTTGCATAATCTGATATAAACAAGTGTTGGCCTTTAACAAACCCTAAAATTCATTTATTCTTAATTTCTTCTTTTATTTATTACAACTTGACAAATTGACAAATTTCTTGAAATTGTACTGTGTTTTGTTGATATGTAACTGACGTGTTATTGAGGAAGTGTCAAGAAGATGGAAGTATTGGGCTAATTGAAGCATGACAGCTTTAGCTTTAGGCCTTCTTAGCTTTAGCCCCGATAGATGTGCAAGAGAGAGAAGTTGCGAATAATGGAAGGGGAAAGAGGAAAAAGGAAACAGAAAATTAACAAGAATGGAGAGTGAGTTGAGGGAAGTGGCTGATCTCACAGACCTGCATAACTTCCCAAAATCCTTATACCTGTTGCTACTTACAACCATAGTGCTTCTATTTCTACCTATTGCACCAGATCTATGTACCCAACAAACCAAAAACTAGGAAAATTATAACATAACCAGAAAAGAAAAATTAAATATAAAAAGGAAGAGGAAAAGAATGAAAAAGCTCATACAAGGAAAAGGCCAAATAGAAGTAAAGAAAGACAAGTGATCCCCTTGGTTGCAGGACACAGAGATAAAAAGAGGAAAAACTCTTATCTCAAAACTGCATCATAAAAATGATGATGTTCTTTGTGCTCAAATCCTTCAAAAGACCTACTCACAGAAGCAAAAATCTAAATCCAAAGCCCTCAAAGGGCAAAAAAAAAAAATTGATCATTTTTTTTTCTCTAATTAACTTCACCAAACACAGAACTGAGAACACAAGTTCTGTAAAGAAGAGGAAAGTTATGAAAAGAAATTAAAAAGTTTCAAAACTTGAAATCCTTGAGTACTGAGAAAGCATATATATATATACCTGTTATTAGCATATTCATAGAGACGACCACGACTAGAGAAGACAATTAGAGCAACCTCTGCATCACAGAGCACAGATAATTCATATGCTTTCTTAAGAAGACCATTTCTGCGCTTGCAGAAAGTGACTTGGCGATTGGTGGTGTTCTCAATTCGCTTGATCTCAATCTTCCCTCTTCCCATCTTCCTCTGTGGAGAAACTGACATGGATGGGTTTGGAAAAGCCATGTTTTTGCAACCTGAATCATGCAAAAAAATCAATATTTTCACCTCACACAATAAGGACTATACATATATATATTTGTTTCATGTTTGTATGTGAGTAAAAATCATAAAAAAAATTTGTTCATTTGAACTAGTATTGTCTAATTAAGAAGAGAACACAAAAAGCAAACATGGAATCTCATTACACCACATGACCAACATTTACATCATTAGTTAAAAAAGATTTTCATTTAAGCTAGTAAAACAGTGTGCAATCTAGCATGGTTTGTGTTGCCAAATCTGGGTTGGATTGAACCAAAAGAGTTGAAGCACTGAGGAAGGATTTGAAATGATGTTTTGAATATTTTGCTAACTAACCTGGTGAGGAAACAAAGGGAGAATATAATTAAGGACACAATAGATGATGTTTTAGCACTTGGAAATTTTCTTTCTTGTTTTCCACTACTTATCAGAACAAAGGAAGGAGATATGAGAAAATAAAAGCAAAGTGACCAAAGAATTGGGTATTTATAAAGTGGAAAAACGACCTTTCATCCATCATGGTTTATGCATCAGAAACTATACTCATCTGCCATCTTTATATTTATTTACTTTCCCTTGTCCTTTTTCTTTTTCTTTCTTTTTTTTTTTTTTTTTTTTTTTAATCCCTCTATCCCCACTGGTTTAGTGGCGTATATTGCTGATGAATCAAATAGAAAAAGGATAAACGTGGAATAATAATATTTACAACTAAGCTTCATTAACTTTAAAAGAAAAAACAAATATCACGAACAAAGTAGGGCATATGAGAGAGATAGGCAAAGTTATGATAATGATATTAATGGGGTGAAAAGGACATTGGGCTAAGATTCAAGGACAATATATACATATACTGAATGTAAATTAATTGAGAGAAAATAAAATTTTAAATTTACAGAAAGAGATCAATAAAAAAAAAAATCTAGGATTATATAGAGGGGAGATGAGATGTGAAATGAGTAGATATTAATTAGACCATTGTACATGAATGATAATATATTTTTAATTATTTTAATTTGAATAATCTATTTCAATTACAAAGCTGAGATTGATTAATTCCTGATGCACTTTTTTGGCTGAATCAGGGTATTTGCAGGTAGATTTACCTCTAGTATTAAGAAAATATTTTTTTAAAGAATATTTTTAATTTATTATGTATGGTATTTTATTTTTTTTCTTAAATATCTCTTAAAATTTATATTAATCATGAATTCTAATAGTATAACATATTTCTATTAATAATACATAATAATTAAACTCATTCTTTTATATATACAAACTTTTATATTAAACTTTTAATATGTATTTAAGAAATAAAATTATCAATAAATTATAAAGCATTATGTTAATTTTAATTTCTTATTAACAATGTTTTTTATTTTTATATATGTAAAATAAATAATTGTATAAGTATGGCGTTATATTATATGGCTAACTGTTTAGTGGATAAACTAGCCATATAATATTACCCCACATTGATACACTAAATAATTTAATAGATATATAGTTATTTATTATATATGTATGTACGTGGGTAGATACTAATCACTTAATTTATGATCATTGATTCGTCAATAGAAGAGATCATTTGCTATTAGTATAAAATCCTTACTAAAACTTTTCTAGTAATGGCAATTGCTAAAAACAATCGTATGGGAATTAAATATTATAATTTTTTATATGTGAACTAAAATTGTAAAATGAAAACACCTATACGAAGCAAAATTAAAGTACATAGTTTAACCTTAAAAATAATAACCTTGGTGTCTAAATACAAAAACTATTTTACCCGATTCACGTTCTTTAATAAAACTAACTAATTTGATTAGTAGTATAGAATTTGTTAATAATTTAAATTTTTCATAAAATTACTTTTAAAATTATTGGAACTCATAATCTTTTTTTAATATTTTTTTTACCTTTATTTAAGTTAATGTGTTAGGCCATCTCTAATACTAAAACTTATTTTGAGTTATTAAATTACTTTTCTATCATATTTTGTTTTAATAATACTCCCTCTCAAGTCGTACAATAAGAAAAGACAATTTTTTAAACTAAAATATAAGTAAAATTAATTAATTAAATTCTATTTAGTATTTTCATTTTAAAAATATCTTGAAATTCATTTTTATTTTTAATGTGTGCATTATTTCCAATAAATATGATTAAAGGTAGTTTAGAAAATGTAGTTAAACTTTTGTTAGAAAATAAGAAAATTAATTACAATTAATTTTTTTTAGTTTGTATAACTCAAGTTGAGTTGTTAAGTTATAAGAACTTTATTTCCATTACTAATTTTTTAGTAGAATTTGTGATTTTTTTTTTAATTTTAGAATTTTTTCGTATATTCTTCTATAGAATTCAATTTATAAGTGGAATGTCTGTCACTGTTCTCAAGCTCAGGAATAAAATAAGAACCGTTGTTATTTTAATAACACGTCTAAAATCCAACATTTAAAAATGACTCTTCACTAAGAACTCAACTTTAAAGATAATGAATCACTTTATTTTACTATTATAACATACGGTAGAATGATTGAGTTTATTTTGGTTAACAGTTAATTAACTAATGCTTAAGATCATTTAAAAACAGTTTTCTGAAAAAAAAATTAAAAAGGAGTCATATATATTTAGAGACAGAAGATTAGATTTTCATGTGAAATAATTATATTTAAGTAAATTACATTGATATCCGTATATGTTTGTGAGTTTTATAAATAATTTATACTTTTTTATAATTTTACATAAAATTTATTAATTGTTTAAAAAATATTACAGTAACATTTTCTTTATGCACTACATTCCCATCTCTATAATTTTAAAAAAAAATATTATTATGATATTCCTTATAAGAGATATTAAAATAATATAAAAAAATTGGAGAAATATCAAATAAAATCTAAAAAAAAATAGAGAAATAAAATTATTAACGGTTATAGAACTATCCCTTTACATAGGACGATTTTATTTTTTTGCCCTACATAGGACGAAATAATATAATATTATGTCATATTACTTTTTTCATTTAACTAGTAAAACTTGGTACTGAATGGGACACTTACCCAGATTTCGTTGAAAATGTTCACACATACACCATCAGAACACAGTTATTGATATACGTTTTTTTTTAGTTATTTCTAAAAAAGTATGATTGAATCCAAAAGTCTTTTTGTTTTAGTAGATTAAGTCTTTTTTTTGTATGTTTATTTCATTTTTATCTATTAAATTTGTATTGAAATGTGCACATTTACATAATAATTAAATAATTCAATGAGCGGTTCTGGTTGAAAAAAAAAAATACTAGAGTTGGTGTTTTGGAAAAAGGAACTGGAAGAAAGAAAACCCTTTACATTATTACTGCATATATTATTTTTTTCTTTTTATTTTTTTATAAAATATAGCATATTTCGAAAAAGGTATTGGAATAATGAAATATTGTAATGACAGTGGTTAATAAATTACACTGATATTTGTGAGGTTACGCGAGATTATATAAATTATTTTTTAATATACATATATTAATAATAAATTTTAGTTATTTCCAAATTTTTTTAATCCCAACCCAAAAAAAATTACCTAAAAAAATGGAAAAAAAATTTTAAAAAAATATTGTTCCCCTCAACCTAAAGTCTAGCTCCACCCATATATATATATATAAACTATTTTTTATTTTTATATTAGTTCTCTTAATTATTTAAAAATATTACATTTATATTTTCTTATATATGATTTTAATTCTCCTTACTTTTTGAATAATATAATCTGTAAGTGAAATTATTATAAAAGTTAAACGGGGAGGAGGAGAATTTTTATACAATGTCGTAATATTTCAAGGAGGATTCGAGAAAATGTTTTGGAAAGAAAATAGCTAAAGGTTAAGTAATTATAACACGACATTAACTTAGCATTACATGAAACAAATTTTATTAGAATAAAAACTTAATTATACTTTTGATCTCTTAAATATTAAAATTGTGTAATTTTAATTCCAACTCCAATAGCTCGAATATGATCATTAAGTCATGCAATTTTAGTCATCCAAAATCTAATTACATGTAGATTTCTTAAAATATTAGTAGCATACTGTAACTTTCTTGTCCTTTCCATTCATCTTTTATTGAATATTTAATAAATTAATTTTCTGATGTCAGTAATGTGCTATCTAAATATTGGAGAAAAATATCAAAATATATGAGAGAATAATCAAACCCTCACCCACCTACAAAGAAACAGGAAATACTAAAGTTCAAGTTGTACTATTAAAATTGTACCATTAAAATATTTATGAAACCTAATTTGGACGATAATTTCAATATTAGGAAATAATCAAGTATTAAACTCAATCCGACCCAAACCTAACCTTGACCATATAAATGAAATTTTGCACTTTCATTACCCTCAATTGATGATAAACACTGTGTGTCAAAAGATTTCAAAGCTTCAATAACCACTTCATCTTCTATTCCTCTCTTCCTTTCTTCTCCATTTGTATACGTTTTTCTTTCTAACTCTTACCATTTTGTTTTTTTCTTTTTCTTTTTTTCTTTTGGGAATTCTATATTACTGTGGGGACTTATTGCACCACATATGAAATGCATGCACGTATCTCTTAATTGATGACCCATAATAATATTATTATGTATTCATCTGTAAGTTGTTTTCATATCATTCATGATAGTGACACAATTAGATGGCCTCAGCATTATTATACAAATCAAATTGCATAATTTGCATACCTACGCTTGTGATGGTGACATCATAGTATGTGTACCATGCAATTTTGCTTGATTTTCCCACATATAAAAACAACTTATCATTGTCGTTTATCTCTATTGTTCATTTATACCTTGTTTGGTTTGCATATTCCTAAACCTCTTCGTATCTCATTAATTTCCACTCTCTCTTATTGTCCTTCTTTCTCTTACTTTATATTTCATTATTAACGGTAAGACACTTACTTCTCTTGTTATTATTATCAACCCTAGTTACATATCATTTTCATTCATTGAATTTACATATTTATGGATTTTGAATACTGATGTTTTAAAATTTTATTTTAATTCTTTTTAGCAGAATGTTTAAATTTTAATGGAGATATGACGTGTTTGTTAAAATTTTTAAACAATTTTATTTTTGTATATAACATTTTTAAATAGTTTCATTTTATTGCATTAAGTTTACGAAAATATGCACAATAGTAAAAATCAATTTCTTATATTATCAAGTGACATTCTTCTAAAACTCTGGCTAACATCTTTTTTAATTTATAGAATATTTTGTGTATAATATTTGACGGTATATTTTAATTTGCCGTTTTAAAACCCATCAAAGCCATAAATCAAAATGATGTCATAAAATAGTGTGTAAAAAATACTAAGCAAATGACGTCAGTTTGAGTTTTTGGATGAATATCATTTAATAATGTACGAAATTTATTTTTTGATGTGATAAAATGTTTATAAATCTTGTGAATTCATAGAATTATTATGTATGTTGTTGTAAATTTAATAAATCAAAACAAAATTATATAAAAGTTGAATGTATAAAAATGAAACTTTACATATCTATCTTAAAACTTAAATGCTTATATTAAAGTACCGAAACGTCACTCTTCACAACTTAAATAACAAAATTTCTAAAACTAAACTTTATATCTTAGTCACATGTGTTTAGAATGACAATCAGACAAAGTCTAATTAAAGAAATAATACAGAGAGTTATACTCAACTTAGTTTTAGAAGTTTTTTTTTTTTTTTTTTTTTTTTTAGATTTGTTGGGGTTAAAAAAACAATTTTTTTAAGAACTATTTCTAAATAACTTTATTTCGCAATCAACTTCCAATACGTAACTTATATACATATTTCTTTCATTAATTTTCTTTTTCTTTACATTTTATAATTAGTTGTCTAATTATGAAGTTCTCTATCAAATATTTTTTTTTCTATTATATATTAAAATTTTAAGAAAAAAATTAAATACGAAATAGTAGCTTAATTAGTATGTAGAGACAAGTAATTAAACTTTATTTCATAATTAATTTCAGTATACAATCGATTCACTCATTTATTATATATTATTTTTTTTCCTTTTTCTTTTTTCACATTAATTCATTTATTATTATTATATATATATATATATATATTATATTTTATAATTAATTATCTAATTTTTTATGTATCGCATATTTTTATCAAATATTTCTCATTCTACGTATATTTGACATTTTAAGAAGAAAGTTACATAGGAAATAGTAGCTTAATTAGTACGTAGAGGCAAGTGTATATATATGTAACTCACATTGAAATGAGTTGATTGGACTAGGCAGGGGAAATTGTCGAGTGGGTACAATTTGTAGTATTAGTGGATTGTGGCTCATCATTCGTAGTGGCTTTTAAGACATGTCAACCATCCATGCCTACCTTAGCAGTACATGTTGTTAAGCACAGCATTGACAGGTCCTTCTATTCTATAGCAAGCAATGGTTACATAATGCCCATGGACATAGGGAAAACACCATCCACGTTCTTCACTTAGTACATGTGCTCTTTTTTTATTTCATTATTTATCCTTTAAGTGTCTTGTGTTGTTCCTACTTTGCTCTTTTAGGTCTACCTAAATTGTGCTGCGCCCTTCAACTATTGGTCTTCCTTTGGTAGTTTTCAAAAGACTTCAATCATGCCCTACGGTTTAATTTATTAATCATCTTATAGCCATTTTTGTAATTTAACATGTAAACATGATTGCTCAACTGATTGCATTAAACATCACAATTATGGAAATTTAACTAACATCTTATACCCCATGTGGTGGATTAATGTTTTCTTTATCATATTTAATTACTTGGTCAACATTAACACTGTACAGTTAAAAAAAGCAGTTAGAAAAGTTCAAATTATTTTGCTGAAAAAAATATAGTTCATGTGATAATAATTTTTTTAAAATTTTATTTATGACTACAATGCATTTATATATAAACCACTATATCAGTGAAGTCTATTATCGATCAATATATTGTAAATGGGGTGCATATGTTAATGAAAAACAACATTTCTTTATATTTCCAAATGAAAATGATATTGGCCAATAAAAGTTTATCACAACTTCTCTGAATATTTCAAATGAATATTTGGGAAGCAAAAAAATAGATACTATAGAAACAACCGGCATTAGCACCTTAAAAAAAATTTATCTGAAGTTGAAGACTTTGGTAACAATGAGTCGGGTTAAGCCATAGTAATACACGAAGTACCCTTTTCGATTTTTATTTACTTCTTAATAAATTAACCAAACTTGAATTTTGACAATGCTTGGTTGTACTTTCTGTAAACATTTAACAGTTTGCTATTTTATATTATTTTTCATAAAATTACTAATGCAAAACATGTGATGGGCTTTTGCATCATTTTACCCCTAGAAATGCTAATGATAAGATTTTCAACATATATATATATATATATATATATATATATATATATATATATATATATATATATATTTGTTGTTTAGTAAAATTTATATAAAAAATAATAATAAATTTTATTAGTGTATTTCTAATATATATTAAACAAACACTCTCCTTTAATTTTGAGGGCTAAATATCTTAAATATAGTGACTAAAAATATAAACTTAACAAAAATATACAATAAACCCAATAATAATAATAAATAATAAATAATAAACTCGATATTAACTTAAAAATATAAGTTAAGGGTCTAACTCAATCTTAAAATTCATTTATAAGATAAGAATTGTCTCACTCATATTCATATACACTAAATAAATCATACATATGAATATGAGATCTTTAATAATAAAAAAAATATAAATTAATTTCATATCATCGATAACATGGAATTAGAAATTTTATTATTAAAATTAACAAATTTATTGTAAATAATAAATTATTATTAGTTGATTATGAAAAATTTATATCTTTTCTCTATCTAATAATTCACAGCCTTAAGAAAAATCTCTTATAAATATTTTATTTCTTTTGTCAGGAAAAAAATAGAATATATTAAGGGTACAAATTAAAGAGGATACCAACCCTTCCAAGTGTAGACCCTACGGTGAAGTGCATACAGTAGAAGCACGTACTCCTATCAAGTACTAGTACTACTTACATACTCTTAGGCTGAAACTCACAAAATCCTTAAACAAGTCAAGACTATAATAACCATCACGTTGACTTAATAACGGACAGTTCAAATATTATATATATAAAGTTTTATTATTAAATTTTATTGCTATCATGTAAAAATAAAAGTCAATAATAGAATTTTAAATTTAGTTACTATACATAACTAACTCACTTATAAAACATAGTCAAAAACATTATGCGCATGTATTCCTTTTATTGAATTTTTTTTTTACATCTTTTAACTAGTTGTACGGAATTTTGTGTGATGCAACTATTAAATATTTTTTTAAAGTTTATGTTTTAAATTTGAAAATTTGATAAAAAATTTTCATGAGATAAATGGTAAATGTAAAATGATAGAAATGTATATATATGTTTAAATGATATTTTCATTTTTTGAATTTTATTTTATTGATAAAAATATATTAGAATGTGTGTATGTATATAAATAATTTTAGTTTCTAAATAAATTTTAAAATATTACAATTTGTATTTACGGATCAATTATTTTATTTATATTGTTTAGTTTCAGTTATTATATTTTTCATTATGCATTTTATTATCAATATTATACTATGTTTTAAAATATTTTTTATTAAGTTTTAAATTAAAATATTACACTCAACCAGACATCTTGTTTTTATTTTGTTTATTTGGATAATAGTTCAAATATTTTAAAATATGATAATCTCCTACCTTATTTTAAAAGAGTAAAAGAAAAATTAACTTTTATAAGAAAAATATGTAATAAATATAAAAGACGAAGAATTTTTCTTAAAAAAATATACTTGAAATTACGTTTAAAAAATGTCAGAAACTATTGAAAAGATTGTTTATTAAATAGTTGATCAAGTTTCTCAACTAGTAAAAACAAATTAAAAGCTACTTGAAATATCTTATCAAATATAAAAAAATGCTTTCGAATATTAAATCTTTTTAATGCAATCTTTATTTTTATATTCTTAACATTTGTGATATTTATTTTAATTTTATCAGTATAAAATTTATTTTAATTTCTTCTGTAATATCAAAGTTAATTTTTCTCATAAAGTGAGTTTTGTTGTACGAAATATTTCTATCAAATTGAAACTAAATTAATTAATTCTCTAATATAATGATAGGATATAAAGATACTAGAAAACAATATAAATATCCTTAAAAAATGTCAATATTATCTCTCATTATTTATTCATGAAACTATATAATTTAATTTTTTTAAAATAAAAAAATCAAGTCATCCTCGTTATTCTTCGAAGAAAAGTCTACCTCAACGAAGAGTGTATGAGTTATTATAAAATTATTTTGATATTGTCCTTAATTCTTGTGATAAAAAAATATAATCTAATCTCTTAAGATTCATTTAAAAGGATAAATTTTTCTAACAAATATTGTTTAATACATGTGGATGTGTCTAAGTATATGATATGAACTCGAAAATTTGGTCAAATTTTTAGATTATATTTAATGTGTTTTTAATTGTTGTGTTAATTTTTAAATAATTTTTAATATATTTTTTTGTGAGTTTTTAATTTTTGTGCATATCTTTTAAGCTGAATTTAATCATAATAAGAAATAAGTTTTTAATAAGTTTAATCATTTAATTTTATAAATAAACATTCGTGAAAGATAAGTTGAATTTGAAAAAAAAAATATTTAAATAGTATAAAAGTTTTTTTTTAGAATTAAAATGATGTTATCCATGTTTAAGACGACTAAATCCATGATTTATTATTTACTTTCTCGTATTTTTTTTGATTGTAATATCAATATTTTTTTCCGAAATAAAGAATCAAGAAGATCCTCTCCGTAGACTCGTTGGTACATATTTAAAATACAAACATGTTATAAAAACACATGAAATTAAGTAAAGTGGACTTAGAAATAAGTATTTTAGATTAGTTGAAAAAGGTATTTTGGTCAAAATATGTTTCCCAAACGTACTTGATGAGAGGTGAAGTACCATTTATTGCAGAGCAACAACGTAGAAAGAGCTAGTTGATGGCAAGTGCTGGAATGGCACGGTACACAAACACTAGCAGTATTTTCATGTGGGTTGAAAATGTTACATTGTTCCAACGACTTCTTTTTTTGTTGCCTTTTCTCTCCGAAACTCTTACTGTGAAAACAATATTTAAAGAGAAACATACAAGAACTTTTCTATGTTGCAAACCTGCTTTTAACATTTTTATGACAAAGAATAACAGTAGCTTCTCAAAGTAATTTTCAGTAGCTGGCTAGTCCTGTTTTCTCCTCCTAATGATGCATGTATATTTTCTCCTTCCCTCACAAAGGTTCATTTCAAATTTAAATAAAAGAAAAATCAGACACTAGTCTTCAAAGCAAGGTGCCCACCATTTGTTACCTTTCAATTCCCTTATCCATATATGAAAAGGTTGCACGAATAATTAAGTAGGTAAAATCTACCTTTCACCTTAAAATCAATATTTGGGGACATTCTTACTTTGATGTTTGAAATTAACCCATCAAGCACAAAAAATAAATTCTTAATTGCATTTTATAATCCCAATTTTTCACTATCTCTCGAGTTTTTCTGTACTTTTCTTCATAAATTTTATCCGAAAAATTTCATGACACAAAGTGTCCAATTTAGTAAGATTAATAATTTAATATATCCATTATCTTATATATTTTTATTTTTTTAATTTAAGATATTATCAATGGAAAGATAAGGATAAATTTTGAGCTGAAATTCATTTACCTTATATTTGAATAAGTCAATTTTATATAACAATTTATTTATTCTGTGAAATTAAATTATCATCTTATTATTGACTTGTTTAGATAAAATATTTTAAAAAATTTGAAATTATGTCATTTTATAAAAGAATTTCAATTATGTAAAAGTGAAAAATTTAAAATTCTATTTCAATTTTCTCATTTCTCCTCGCAGGCACGATTTCACCTCTCTTAAATTAAAATTATTTTAAATATTTAAATATTTAAAAATGATTAATATTTATTTTATTCAATATTAAAAATTTAATTTTTAAATAAATATTTAAAAATTAAAATTAAAATTTCTTAAAAATTGAATTACTTTAACCAAACCAAACAAAATGTTAACAAAATGAAAGGAATTTAAATCAAGACTATTAAAATGTTGTGTATTTAAATTTTTATAAATTAAGAATCGATTATTTTTAATAAATATTTTTTTTAAGTATAGAATTGAATATTTAACCGTAGGTATTTTAAAAAATAAAATATTTGTTAAATGTGATGCTGTTTGGTTGAATTACCTTGTATAACCACTCTTCCTTTATAGATATATTTTTCAAAGATTCAATGCCAGCATCATATTCTTACCTCATGTTTTATAGTTTACTATTTAGTACATACAAGTAACAAAGGTTGACGGTATTAATTGGCCAAATGTTGCATGGATGGTCTCTATTTGCAGGTGCTTAGGAATTGTGTATCACACCATATGGTGACACCACTATGGACCAATCCTTGTCAATATTTCCGTCTTGGCGACGCTATAGTATTGCTGAGGACAAGGCATTTCCATGTTTTTTTCCTTGCTTTGTATCAAATTGCTTAACCTTTTTCCAAAGCTTCCAATTCACCTTCGCCTCATAACTCAAATTGTAATTCCATTTTAGCTCTGAAATGGAAAAGGGCTAGAGTGATAACCCATTTTTCCAAGGGTCAAACTCGTTATGTTTTCACAACAAGAAAATCTTGCCCATATCTGCCTCTAGGACCACAAGTTGAGGGTAAGTGTGGTACCACATGCCTCTTGCTTCAGCCATCCAAATGCTAGAGTTAAACACGTGTCACCATTGGGCATATATGTAGAGCTCTCAATTATTGGTTATGCATGGTTTTCAATGTGAACCAATTACACAAAAGAAATGGAGGAATAATAATAGAGTTTAAGTATCATGTATCTTCTAAATCATTTTTTTTATTTAGTTATCCAATTATAAATATTGTTGTATTGATATGATTTTTAAAATGTTTATGTAAAAATTAACAAATATATTATATATGATGATTACTGATTGGATGACTGTATTAATTTTTTATTTTTTTTACTTTGATTAATGTATACAATTAAATCTAGTTAATAATAATAACACATGAAAAGAATTTTGTGAAATTAGAATCTTGGTGGCTGATGAGAAGTCCTTGATTAAGGCTTTGTTTGGGAGGAAGGGGAAAGAGTGGAGAAAGGGAAGACAAGGGAGGAGGAGGCCCCCCTTATACTTGCTATGGAATGTGGGAGAACCCACTGTCCCCCCTCTCTTTATTTTCTAATAAAACAACTAACATGAGTAGGTAAATTAGTTACCTTATTTTTCTTTAAAATACCTTTCTTTTGGGTTAGTCTAGTACTTGTAGTTATAATAGTTAAATTCTCTAATGTTTTTAAACTTAGTATAGTTGAATTTCAAATAACTGTCTCAATAAATGAAGGAAGTCATAATTACCTTTGGTTTGTCATTGTTCTCACTCAATAAATGTATAATTAAACTTGAAAACCAATGCCATTATGGAGTGATATAAGTTTGTGAGTGTGACTCTTAGGAAGAGAATGTCATTCAGTCATTCTTTACTGTAAAGTTAGGATCAAAGTACAAGAGGCAGTTCCTTTGAGGAGTAATATATTCTTTGTACAAGGGGACCACAAGGCAATTACATGATTCTTCATAGGGCTTTCAAATGATGCTATGCGTTGCTATTCTTCAATGCAAAACCTAATCTCATAAATGCATAGTATGTAGGTTGTCACAATCTCCCCTTCTTTGTCGTCAAGCTATTGTATGGTTTCAGCTTATTCAAGTACTGGCTTTCACTCCCACATGCTTAAAAAGAAAGTTTAGCTCAAATGGGAACTAAATTCAATTCAAAGAATTGGATGTGGGGGCATGTAAGGATTTTGCTCTTGTTTAAACACCTCCATCATCAGAACTTGCTCATACACTGTCTCCACTATTAATTAAAGGCCTTAATAACTCTTGGACTACATTAAAAGCTCTACCTCTACCATTGTTCAAAACAAGTAGTTGTCAATTGTTTTTGTCAATGCCATGTCATCTAATTAAAATGCTTCAGGTATAAGATTTTCATGTTTTTAATCTTCTTCTTTTTTCCTTTTTTTGTTCAGGCAGCAATTGAGTTCTATATATCAAGAATAAATTGATTAAAAAGACCCTTTGTGTTTCTAATTTGGCTAGTTCTGCGGCTTGGTCAAGGTATCATAATTTATTATGTTGAATCTAGTTACCATTTCATTTTGTTACAAGTTTCATGTTTTTAGTGCATCTTGGGTTTCACCTCTAAATCCATGTTAAGAGCAAAATCATGTCAAAGACAACTCAAAAGCAATTATTAGTTGCGTTGGTGATCCACATTTAGCAGATCTTAATATGTTTCTAAACACACTATTAGATGTTGCAAATTTTGAAAAAGAAAAATTCAGGATATTCCTCTTTTCTCATGAAATTTGTTGTTCTGCACTAGGCTTCAGTGTTCCTCGGCCATATGGT
This sequence comes from Hylodesmum podocarpum, assembly GCA_026586105.1. NCBI lineage: Eukaryota > Viridiplantae > Streptophyta > Magnoliopsida > Fabales > Fabaceae > Hylodesmum > Hylodesmum podocarpum. The sequence continues at coordinate 4,157,956 of JALJEV010000424.1, read as the reverse complement.
GGATGATATAAAGTTTGTGACAACTTTCATAAATTGGATTGCTATATGACCACAATAGATTATTGGAGGAACAGTTAGCCACTCAATTAAAGTGAATTGAATTGGATATTTGCAACAAATGACTATTAGTTTGTTCAACTACCTATAGGAATGTCATGAAATATTTCTCCTATATGAAAGTAAGCATTAGTGTCCATGGTCCCTCAATAGAAGTCAGTGACACTTTTTTCTACCAAAGCTTAAGAATATTGAAGATCAACAAAAATACTCAAGCTACATTAGGTAACATTTTTCTGCTCTATCTTACTCCACTTCAGGGTGACTGATGCTTGGTCCCATCCCTTCCTTTTGCTAAAGAGAACCCACAATGGTAATTGGTAGATGCTTGTAATTCCCAATTACAGTATAAATCTGTTGTCCATTTTCCCCCTCTTGTTTCTTTGTTACCTTAGGCCTTTTGCTCTCTATAAGTCTATAAATTGTAGTTGATGGGTCCAAATTCAACGACCCAAAAAGATGTACAAGATAAATTGAGGGTCCTCTGCCACCACTGCCTAGTTGGATCAACAAAACTAGAAAAAATTTAGTACTTCTTTCTCTTACAAATGAAAAGTTCATGCCAAATTTTGTTATGTGATATTTACCCTGGAATATGATGCTTGTCTGTAAAGTTTCCCTAGTGGTGCAAGCTTTAGCAGAAGAAGAAGTTTACTGCAAGTTACATAAAATGAAGTATGAGGAATATCAATGAAATTACCCTGCTTAAAAAAACAAAAGTGATTGATGCTTATGTATAATGTTAATTGCTCTTTTGGATTTGGAGTGTATAAAGTCTACCTTTTTTGCTAAAGGCTCCACTCATGCTAAAAACCATTCTCATGCTTCAGCCTCCTTTTTTTATACTGTTTGATTGAAGTGTAGGCATGATATGAACCAACTTTTGGACTTAGCATTCACATGGAGCTGAATATAAATTTTGTTACTTATATGGCTTCCTACCACTCTTTTTTTCACATTATACATGGCAATGATGTCCTTTGAAAAAGCAAAAAGCAGTTGGAAGTTGGTACCTGTTATAACCTTTTTTAACTTACAAAATCACTAATAGTAGGAAGTAGGAACCCTCAGCCACCCCTCCATCCCCAAATAAAATCTCCTATGTTGAAACTTCAACATGGGAAAAGGAAAACAAATGGAAATAAAATAATTAACAAGATCATTTTTTTTTGCTGACATTAAATCATTATGTTTTTCTTTCTAGCATGTTTGCCTCTATCTCAACCAAGAAAGCACATCTTTTTCATATTTCTAAATATTAGAGACAAAGTCCCTACCACAAACATGCAAACCACAAAATGGTAGGGGCGTGGGGCAATCTTATTGTGAACATTTTAACAGGTGCATTAATTCTCTGTTAATTCTTTGATTCAAGGTCCTATAGCGTTGTCCGTCACATCCCCGCTTGAAAATTCATAGGAAAATCGTCGCAATAGTATTGGCTGGCTCTTTTGCCATGTGTCTTCAGCACGTAGTCCTAAGCTTCCAATGTATAAGATATTAAAAGGTAACCCGTGACACAGAAGTAGTAACATTTATGGGATCTCACTAACTTATAAAAATAAAAATAAAATCTCCAGTATAGAGTATGCAAGTATTTGAGCAATTTCATGCAAAACTATTACAGCAATTTCATGTCAGACTATGCTTGTCTCCCAGAAGATATAAATATTTTATGTCAATCCAAAAATATGCATAATCTATTATAGTTAATTTGGGAGAGATATCATTTTTATATCTAGAGTTTAATTGTTATATATTATTATTAGTATAAATACACAATCATTTAATTAGGGTTCATGATTTATATGATTTTTCAAATGTTTATATAAAATTGATAAATATATATCATAAATGATAATTTATAATTAAATGACTATGAAAACAAATTTCATTGTTCATATATCCATTATATTCTTATAACTAACCAGGTTCACAGTAAGATTGTCTAATATAAAAGATATTATTAAAAATAAAAGTTATAAATATTAATAAATGACATTAACAAAATAATTAATCATTTATGATTAGGTCGAACAGCCACCTATAAAAGGCTTTATACATATGAATTAAATGACAATTTAGTGACATGCGGGAAGATGGCATCAATTTTATGTTGCAAGATATAATGATGTAGACGCCGCATGTAAGGTATCTTAGGATTTAGTTGTTAATTTCTTTTTAAAAAAATTATCAAGTTTAAATTTTAAAAATTTGTTATATTTGAGAAATCAGTCTATTTAAATATTTTAAGCTTAATTGTATTTTTCACTATTTAATTTTAATATTTTGACGAATTATATTAGTAAATTTTTATATTTATAAAATTTATTATTGAATTATCACAAAGTTATAAATTTTATTATTTCCTTAAGTATTTTTATTTATAAATTTTTTCAATCAAACTTATTGTTATTTTAAACTATAATATAAAAGGTAGAATGTATTGAATAAAAAAATTATAATTTCATTTATGATCTAATTACATAAAAAATAAATTATAAAAACATATATAAATAAATTTATCTTAAAGACAAAACATGTCAATAAATTATTAATTATTTAACTAATATTTAATGGATAATAAATTGTATAATTTGACATAATTTATTAAAATATTAGATTTGAGTAGTATAAAATACAATTAATTAAATAATTTATTATTATTATTAAAGAATAAAAATAGGGTTATAATTTCTAAAATTAATTTTTTATTTATATGTATTTTTCAATAATATATTAATTTTTTCATTTTCTATTAATATATTTCATCTTTTATATTTTGGAATCAATATAATCTCGTTTATCACTTATTTCTATATTTATGTATGATGTACATTGGTGTTTTTATAAGATTTTATTTTGTTTGTGTTTGTCTTGATTTTAAAATATTAAATAATTAATTTGTTGATATATCTTTAAATAGGCCTCTAAAAAGATTCGTAGGTTAAACAAAACTTATATAAATAAGGTTAAACCTTAAAAAAAAAAAAATTATCACATATAACAAATTGCACTCAAATCATAGGCATTAAATTTGAATAAGATCTATTTATCAAATTATTTTACAATTAACGAACTAGTCACAATATGGATCATTACTAATAAGGACACTGTTAATGTTTTTTAAATTAGAATCAATTGGCATCAAAATTATTCAATGTGACTGGAATTTGTTTAAAAACCAGTCCCCCCAAAAAACCACTAACTAAACCATAATGTAACATTAATCAGTCTTTATTTAATGCTGATCAATCTAAAATTTAATTACCGATTGTGGAATAAATTGACCAATTAATATGGATTAGATGTAATCAACATTTTTGCATTGACTGAAAAGACGTTTGAAGAGACAGTTAGCTAGGGAATAATTTTCAAGAAAAAAAAAATCAATCAATACGATCTATTGAATATTGTTCTTACCTGTATATAGGTTATTTAACTAAGGTAAATTTTATGGGGTGGTTGTATAACCTTTAATATTTTAAAAAAACTTAAATTTTTTAAAATATAATTAAAAATAAAATAGTATTATTCTATTAAGCAATCAATGATATAATATTTTATGTTTTAATGGATTGAATCATTATTGTTATATTTATACTTTTTATTAATATGTTTATACAACCTTTTTCTAGTAACATTTAAAAATTTTAAGTGCTTAAAGGGTGATCATATGTCATCACTTGTCACTGAAGGAACATAGCTCAAATTGATTAAGTATATAGCTCAATTGTAAATTCTTTGTCGGTTCTTGTTTTCTATTCCACTAATTAAATTATATATATATATATATATATATATATATATATATATATATATATATATATATATATATAATCACCAATGGAACTAAAAACAAGTAACCATTACCTACCTTAATTAATATATACGTTACCACTAACCGTCACAAAAGTGCCTTTGAAAGAGAGTTTATTAATCTTGAATTTTGTTTTAAAATTATCAAAAAAAACTTATTTTTTAAAATTTCTATTAAAATCAGTTCTAGAAAACTAATAAAAAAAAGGTCTTAATCACTTTACACTTTAAATAAATTTTGTATACCAGTTTTTATTTTATTTTCTGATAAAGCGTGTATAAGTTTTTCATATGCATGAACTCCAATAATCAAGTAGTTAATATTTTGAACATTATAAAAATATAACTAAATCCTTCAATTTATAACTAGGTACTAGTGTCTACACAAAATAAATAAATAAATTAATAAAAACTTACAAAAACAACTTAACTTACGCAAAGTTTTAATTTCAACATCAATGTCCTGTATATATCTGAGATTATGCAGGATTATACCAAAAAAAAAATAAAATCTCTTTTTAGTTCTTTAATTCTAAGTCTTTTATTCTTGGAAGGTCTTCTTCCACTAACAGATGTTTTCGGAAAATTTCATGTATTTTTAGATGACGACATTGTCAGAGGAGGACTAAATTCATGTTTGACAGGGAACTTAATTTTATTAATTGGAAATTTGATTAATAAGTGCAATTTGAGCCTCAATTTGAAGGAGTACGTACAAGATACGATTGTTTATAAAATTAAGAATAGTTTTGGACATTGAGCAACCTTATATTTTCCTCATATTGAGTTTGCAGAAAAGCAGACCTTAAAAATGTTACGTACGAAGACTAGAAAGTCATAAGTTGTTGTGTCAAAGTAGAAGCTGAAACCAACACTGTAGTTGAAGTGAAGGTTATGTGTCTATTACGTGCATACCTTTCTCAAAATAATGCGGTTGAGTTTGACTCTATGGTTCACATGGTTCCCCACTAATTGGTAAATTCATGTTATGTTACCATATTCTTCATTATGCTAAAGTTTCCCAACTATAGAGTATGCGTCATATAGATTAGTATTATTCACACCCTTATATGTTATTTATTTGGCATTTTGAGTCCTTTGCCTTACGGCACACGGTCTGTGTTGAAACAAGAAAAAGGTAAAAGTAACAGATTTGCTTGCACAATTGAAATTGTCCAAATGAGGAAACAGTGCTTCCACACACAGCATGATTCAATGTGAAATTTTGTTATTATCTCTTCACAAATAGGTAAGCATGCCGCCATGCCTGCAATTTGGACTCACTACTTTATGTTTAGACTTTAACCCATTTTCAGCAACCAATTTAGTCTTTTGATTTGAACGTGTACCCTAAAGAAACCTCTTAAGTATGCTTCATGGGGTAAGTCTATGGTCTTTCTTCCATAACGGGTAAGCATTTTATCTTGCTATATGTTACTGTAAATAGTTCTTATTATGTTACACCACAGGTGTAACAAAATCTATCTTTTAATTAATTATTAATAAGTAGAGCCAGTATATCATCAGATAATAGGTATATTTTATTCCAGGCTTTCCATTTTTATATATAAAAGAATCAGGATTTGAACTTCTAGGTGTCATCATTTGTTTAAGGGATTTGGATTTATTATCACTCAAACTAAAATATGACAATGTTGATTAGTTAGAGTGGTAATTATAATTTTTTTTTTCTCAAATATAGGAAAATTATGTTGTCAATGTAGGATACTTAAATCAAGTTAGATCATAGTCATAAAGGTACTTTTCTTCTAATGAATATATAACGTACTATTAATTAAACTAAAAATCCTCACTGATAATTAAGAATATACTTTTATGAGTGAAGACATCGTTTATCCGATGTAAAACATTAATCTAATTCGTAATGTTAAATGTGTCTCTAAAGAAAATAATATAAAATGTCTAATACAACTAGACAATGAATGGACCTAAAATTGAAAATACAATTGATTATTCATGGATTAAGTAAAAAAAAAAAATTACTGTTCAGTGTCAAAACATATAAAAATAGATTAAGAGCATATATTGGATCATATCTTCTATATAGAAATCATTAAAAATGAGTGAAATGCAGGTACATATTAGAAGAACAGATAGGTAATGGTAAAGAAAAAACAAAAACAATGTAAACCGTCTCATTAAACCAAATCTTGTTATGCATTAAGTTGGCAACAAGCTATCTATTTGTAAGGCTATGTTATCATTCAGGAAAGTCATTCAAAGGAAATAAATTTTGTTAAAGACGGAATGAAGTATTAATTTGTACTCGAAAGTGTTTAATTTCAGCCATAGTTGGTAAGAAGATCCCCTGTTTACAACTGAAACAGATTATTGGTCAGATGATGATCCACCACAAAGAATTTTTGGGACTTGAACTCATTATTGTTGGCCCCATATATATAGACTTGGTTGTGTTTGGTTGCTACGACTGAGGAGTAAAAAATAAAGACTTGAGAATACGTCCCTTATTCATCAAATGAAAGTGACGTGTGAGTTATTGTGATGTTTGTTTCTCATCCACACCAATTCTCGAAAATCTAAATCGAAATTAATTTGTTACCGTACTTCTTTACATTGAATTTCGACAAAAAATAAATACATTATATATACACACACTATTTTTTCTTATAGTCAGCAAGGATTTCATATATTTTCTAATTCTTAAATATTTATCTATGAATAGTTGTTTTGTTTTTTCCATGAATGAATAGTAAATTTGAATACGCGGAGAAAGAGAAATGTTACACAATCATCTGAATACTCGGTTAATTAGTCATTTTGTATTAGATTTATATTCTTATTTTAAGAAAATTAAAAGTACTAAAACATAAATTAACGAAAATATAAATTTAGCACAAGATGACTATGTATTCTTATTGACTGAGTAACTTTCTGATAGAGAGGATAATGATGATATTTGAAGCAAGCATTATTTGATATCATATCAATGATGATATTTGAAGCAAGCATTATTTGATATCATATCAATGCATAATTAAATAATATGGCCAATGTTCTTATTTTTACAAATCAATACATAGCCTATTTTATATGCACCTCCCTTTTTTAGCACCTTTTTTTTCAAAATCTTAAAATACCCAAAATTCATCCAATATTTTTGTCGAAAAAACTACTAAAACTCAGAAGGGTGCAAAGAGGAAAAAGGAGGTGTAAATAGAAAATTCAACCAAAAGAAAATTAATTACTCAAGGCTTGAATGAATGAATGATGTTATTTTCTTGCGTTGGGACATGTACATCATTCTGCCACGTAGAAACTGCTGGTGCTTGTTTATCAGGCCTAAGTGTAATCTTTTACCTATTAATCATCTTAATTTTGTTGCTTAATATTAAAGTATATGCATTGGCCGAATTTCCAATTTCCATTCAAGTGCAAAGTCTTATTTATGATGTTTTTGCCAACAAAAATGTCTTACTACATACATAATGTACATGACAAGGAGCAACTTCGTAGAACGTGTTAATGTTACATACAATAATTCTATGGCCAGACATAATGAAATTGGAAATGAATCACCAAGAAGTATAAAGAATCTTGAAAGAGGTAAACACAATCATGAAACCTGTGAATACACACGAGAAAGTGTTGCATAGCTAAAGGTCCAACTCAAGAAGTCAAATTCGGTTGCTATCTTTATCTTTACGCCAATATTGAAGTTCCAGGACAAGATCAATGTTCTCCTTCATATCCGGCTGGACGAGCGCGACGAACCGCCCCGACTACTCCGATCTGAATGATCTCTCTTCAACAAGGCTTCCAGATTTTGGAAGCATCTCATTGGTTTAACCTGCAAGGAGAAAAAATTGTCATTGTTACAAATCTGTTCAAATAAATGACATATAGTGCCATCTTTTGTTTAATGCTGGAAAAAATAAAATAAGATTGCCAACTGCTTATATTTGAATACAACCAACATTAGATTTAGTCGAGAGATTAGTAAAATCATTTAACTAGGAGGAAGTGGATAAGTTGTTGGATACATTCTTTCTAGTTTTTACATTGTCCTGTCATAAAGCATCTTTTCCAGAATCAGAATCTGAAATAAAGCCAAAAGGGATGCATGGCAAAATATGATTTTCTAACTCAAACTTCAACTATGATTTTGTCAAGTATGAAATTGTATTGTATATCATTTATTCTTTTTCTTCCTTCTATAAATCCAGAAACATGTTTCATAACAGTTTGTCTATCATTATGCCCAAAACAAAGAGAGTACTATTAGGAATGAAAACAATAATGATTTTAATTAGTAGAATATGAAATATTGACAGATTACGCATTTAGTCCAGTCTACACAGTTTGGAACAAACATATGCAAACACAAAATATCTGATGCAAGGGAAGCAAGAATATAAGAAAGATGATAACCTTCCATTGTCTTTTTTTACCAATCGTGTGATAGATGGACTCCAGCCTTGTTATTATTTGCCTAAATGTTGGCCTCTTAGCTGGATTCTCGTTCCAGCACTCTTCAATCAATCTATAAGCATATATCATTAGAGAGATCAGTAAAATATAAGGCTATTGATCCTGAAGGTATTCATATTGAAGTTTGGAAATGTTTAAGGGAACAGGACATCATGTGGCTTACTTAGCTATGTAATAAGATTTTGAAATCTAAGAGAATGTCAAATGAATAAATGAAATTATGGGAGATACTCAACACTGTGAACTACATAGGGATATAAATTTATAAGCACATTATGAAATTATGGCAAAAGATGATTAAGTATATATTAACAGCATGAAATTACTGGACACAATATCACCCAAGAAACATATAAGGCTTACTCCCGAATTCCATGGGAATAACGCTTGGCTGGAGCTCGGAAAGGTGGTCGCTCTTTTGCAGCATATACCTCAGGAACTTCATCTTCTTGCTTGGCAGAAAAAGGAGGGCAGCCCTCAATCATCTAAAATAGCGTATAAGAATCATCAATAATGACTACGGCGAGTTAGGATCTAAACAATCATACCAAAGCAACAAAAATTACATGAACGAATAAATATGTTAGAAACTCAATAGCAGAAAAGCTTGCTATCATATTGTTCGAACTATAGGGTTTTGATGGCAAAGGTGAGAGCAAACCATAAAACAAAAAACATATTAAAATTCTTCATAATTGAATTCAAGGAAAAACAATGTTACTTCTTACCTCTTGCAGAATTAGTGCAAATGAAAATACATCCACTTTTGTGTCATATTCTTCTTGTTTGAAAACTTCAGGAGCCACATAGCGGCCTATCAACAAAAAAATTTCCAATATCAGAAAATTAAATCATGTCAATATTCTCATATGCCACATGAATAAGAAAATACAGCATATAAGATATTTAGATATTCAAGTGTGCATTAATGACAGTTCTGAAGAAAAGCGGCACCCACAGGAAGTATCTTGGCAAGTTAGCGGCTTGTCTTCTTTAACTGCCAGCAACTTGCTAACCCCAAAGTCTGCAACTTTAAGGTGTCCAGAATCATCCCGCAATATATTACTGTTAGCTTAGTTGTAAGCAACATTGATAAAAAAAGTGTAGACTGTATCAGACTATATTAGTGTAAGACCAGACAAATGTCATGGACTTCATGTACAAGAATAGAAGGAAAAAAATAATTGAACAAAAAACTTACGAAGGCTCAAGATCGCGGTGAATAATTGGTGATGGCTTATTTTCGTGCAAATAACCCACTCCCCTGCATAGTTTAAAAGGACAAACATAAAAAGGAACAGAGGCATCATTATCCACTGATGAGAACCCAATAAATGTCTCGTCACAACATAATTCACATTAGATGGATTTGGAGAAATTATGAAAATGAAAATATCCAGAAGTTCATTCTGCCTTTTGTTATTCACCAAGGAGAATTTCACATGCACACATGTCTTCACATTGGTAAGATATTATCTGTTTTATACTTAGCCTTCACAGTTTTGTCTTTGGACTTCCTCCAAAAGGCCTTTTACCAATGAAGGTATCTTATGCGTTTATAAACCCTTGTGTCATCTTTTATTCTTTCGATATGGGATTTTGATTGTATACCAAAACAGACAATATCTTACTAATGTGGAGACATATGTGTGTAAAACTCTCCCCGTGCACAACACCTTTTTCTCTACATAACTAATAGCAACAAAGCACGAATCAAAATAAAATTGCAAAAACACTAAAATAAGCCTCTTGGCAGAAAGAGAGAGCTGATTCTGAGACTCAATGTTGCAAACAGAAGAATCCAAATAAAATCAAGGAATAAGAGCCAAATACCTAGCAATATCAAGTGCGAATCTCACAGCGGTTGATGGTCTCAAAGCTCCTTTTCTTTTCAAGAAGGCACGAAGGTCTCCCTGCACAACATGGGGATAGGATCAAGAAAGGAACATTTTTATATCACATTACTGTTAAACTTCAGACAAACATGCCAAGCAAAGCCCAAAAATCATGCTCCATGCAATAGTAGGACAAAACCTTGGGAAGATATTCTGTCACAATCATCATTGGACTACTCTGAGTCACAGCACCCAGAAATTGGACAACATTTGGGTGCCGGATCTTCTGGAACAGAGCAAGCTCGTCTCTGAAAGCCTTCCTGTGAAAAGTCAATTATATTAATTAATAATTATCATGAAAGTATATAACAAAATGTAACGATCTTTGCTCAAGGTTTATGAGCAACTCACACTTTCTCCTCATCACTAAGTACATCCTCCCCAAGCTTTTTTACTGCAACCTCTGTTCCACGCCACAATGCACTACAGAAAGTCCCCTGCAAATCAAGGCAAGATTATAAGATACAAGAATCATTTAGAAGCAATGAAATTGAAGATGATTCATAAGTAATTATGTGCAACACATAACGTTTTAAGCTTTTAGCTGAATCTGCAAGCTGGTTCTAGATACTCAATTGTAGTCAAATTACTTAAGAAATATGAATTAGCTAGTTTCACAACAATTGTGTTCCCAAGACATGGCAATAAACAAAATTATCATAAAATCATTACTGCAATGCAAAGCCACAGATTATAGCTATTATAAAACTTACTAAAATCATAAGCTACAACTTAGTGTAAAATTGAGGTTTGTGTAATAACTTATAAATCTAATGATGAACAATAAAAGAGATGTAATTGTAGAAAATCTAATTAAACCCTGAAGGTTTATGAAATAAAATAATCTGAAGACAGACCAAATTGATTGTTAAAATAAAAATAACAATAACATAACAAAGCTTTAACCTTTGTTATCTCCTCACTGTTGGTAAAATCAAGCTCTTTGGGATTGATTTCATACTCTGGGACTTCGCGTGCATGATTAACATGCATAGGGGCCATCTGAAAAAGTATAATTACAACACAAACATATATTGGCAACTACCAGCAGAATACAAAAGCTAAAACTGATATGACAAGACAAATAAATGCACAACTTGATAATTTACAATCCTAATTTCATGCATACCAGAGGCTTTGCTCCATGCTTCTCCAATAATTTGATCACGTCATTTTTTTTATAAAAAATAGCATCTGCAAGTGGCTGTTTAAGAGATACGAGATTAATAATCAGCTCAGTAATTAAACATCTAGTAGTAGTATTTTATTTCCAAAGGTAGTCATAATACAAAAGACCCTGGAACAGTGGTTCCACAATACAGAGGAGGAAAAGGGGAAGAATGAAGACCACACTATAAAAAAAGTTCAGCAGAAACAAAATACAGCCCGATCTGCTTATCACTTCATAGGAATCAAACTTAGGATAAGCACAATCCCAATTAATACTTTCACACTTCAAGCTGAAAAGACATAATACAATTTACACCACAGGAGACCAATCATATTTTTCAAATTTCACACTACTTATATCCTATTGAATTTAAATTTTTAAACAAGCAAGCACTCAGCCAGCTTGCAGTGGAAGTATCTGCTTTCAAAAATCAGATGAAACCATACTGATCGATATATGCGAGTGTAACCAAATGTAAGATCATGCTCCTTTTGCAAAGAGGAAAACCTAACTTAAACTCGCACCTAAATAATTAGTCAACCGCCCCCGGCAAAGTGCAACAACAATTAACAACTCAGATAATTTCATGCACAAGATGCCTCTAACTTGATCTACAACTCTAAAATGCAATAATTTATCCGGACACTAAAATGCACAGAATGAATCCAAACTACATTAAACCAAGACACAACAAACCTGAAGGTTTCAACCAATCCTTGATCTTTTCTAGATGAAATCTGTGCCTATGGTAATGTTAATAACATTTGTCACACTAAAACCAAGAAATGATATCAACACTAAACTATATCAAAGATCACAGCAAAATCAATTATGGTACTAAACCAAATCAAAAATTAAAATTTAAGATATGAGAAAGAAAAAAAAAAAGAGTATAGTTACCGTGCTCCCCCATCGATCCTTGGTGTCAACTTCAGCACCTTTTTGGAGCAACAAATCAACGACATCAGTGAAGCCCTCACACGAAGCAACATGGAGAGCAGTGCGACCGTCAATATCTCTGAAATTCACACTCACACCAGACTCCAACACCTCACGAATACCATTCACATCGCCTTCGAACGCAGAATACATCAACCTCACACTCTGATCAACACCTTCTCCATCATTTTGAAGTTCTGTTTCTTCGTTACTGCGTTCTGGGGCCAGCGATGACTGCTTCCCCAGCTTAAACCTCGCAGGGTTTTTCGATTCCATGGCCAAAAACAAAAGCTACCCAGAAAGCGAAGATCGATAAAGATGTGATTTTGAAGATTGGAAAGTCGAAAATTGAAGATTCAACAGGAATTAAATTATTGGGTATACTAGGTAAAGCTTGTTACGCTTTGAAAAATGTTATGTCCGACCGAGCCACTTGTGAGCGATGGAAATGTTTCACATTTGTTTCAGCGCTGTCCAACGTGGAAATATTTGAATATTCTGAGGAGACGGTGGAGTTTACGCGTATGGATAAGCGCGTGATGCGTTCGTTGTCATGCCAGCGTAGGGTGAACTCAACGCGGCGCGGAGTAAGACTATCTTACTAACGTGCACCGTGAGCTACGGAATGCGGATGTAATTACCGACGCTGTTCTGTGTGGATTTAGGAAGATCCTGACCGTTGCTTTTGTGGAACGTTGAGGGGAATGGACGGTCTTTGATATATGTTCTTTTTTCTTTTCAGCAACAGTTTCGTTGAAATTTGACATTTCCTTTTGATAATGAGATTACCAAAAAGAGAAAATTAAAGGAAACTGATTGGACATGTGTTTTAAAGCAGAATTTTTCTGGATAACGACATGAAGATATCAATCTCTAAGAACTTTACAGGTTTATATCAAATAATTAAACAATTAATCATAAGATATAAAGAAAAATGAAATAGAAAAAAATAAAAAAAAATTACTAGACATACATATTTTATAAGTTAATTTACTAATTGATTATAAAAATTGATTATAGATCATTTACTTTCTTATAGAAAAAAAATTCAAAAAGATATTCATTACAGGTTTTCTTTTCTTGAATCTCAATATTCATAGATGAATTTTATTTCACACGTAATTTATCAATTAATTAAATTAATTAATTTATAATATATATATATATATGTACTTTTTATTAAATTTTTCTTTTCTTTTTCTTCCACGTCTTATTAGTTATTTGCGTATTACTGCTAATATTATTTTTTTCCACACCCTTATAAAGAATGACGAATGCTTCATTTTATCAATTGAGCACACACTGTATACTTATAATATAAAATAGTATAACAAAATTCTTATTTTCTGAGTAATTAATGGAAATGGCGTATACACTGTTTTGTAGTTCTTACTTGGAAGGTTTCGTCAGAAAATTTGATGGTCACAATTAAGTCGGCAAGTTAACAGCGATTGCATTATTTAGTTACTGTATGCTACAATAGATTTTGCTTCTGAGTAAAGTCTTGTGAGTGCCACTGTGTCAATGACAAGTGATGAAACTAAGATGCAACTATATATTATAGTAATCTTATTATATAATTTTTTTCAGGGTTTAGAGATCTTGATGTCATGAAATCCTCTCTCAGAGACTAACCTCACTCTAGCATAGGTATAAACAATAATAATATCTGAATTTGTTGGTACCTGACCAACAGATTTATTTTCTAATCATTAAAAATAAAAATTAATTATTTTAATATTCAAATAGTTTAAATGATAATCAGAATTGAATTAAGAGTTTAATATAATTAACAACTTAATATATAATTTATTTAAAATCAATTAATAAATGGTTTTTTAAAAAATATAACAGATTGATTGCATGTGATTTACCCGAATGCCTTCTTGCCATGCCTATGCTCTATGTTACTTCCTTGGACTCAACAAAATTTTACTTACATGGATTAAGTAATGTTATTTTATGGTATTAAATGAAAAATTAATCATATACTTAATGTCTTTGTAACTTAAAACATATTTCATGTGCGGATTTTTATACTGTAAATACTTTCCAGCACCAAAAATATATATACAGAAATTAACTGGTGGGGTGCAGTAAAAGAAAGGTTAAAATGCAATTTTTATCTCTTTGCTTTTTCAAATTCGAATTCGTAATTTTAGTTTTTCTTTTAATTTGGGCATTCAGTTCTTCCATTTAAAAAACTTCAGGATTTTAATACTTTTCTTTTTTAATTTGAATATTCAACTCTTCTATTTTTTAAAATTCGCAATTTTAATACTCATTTATCAAATATCGAGTCTCAAGTCTGATAATGTTAATCAACATGTACTGTATTCTAATTTAAACTATTTTGTATAATTATCAACCCGAATGTTAATAAATAATGTCATCAAATAGATGATACGTCTAAAATAATGAATTTATTTTTAAAATAGAGATTAAATCTCTAAATTTAGAAAAAAAATTAAAATTGTGGATTCAAAAAATAGAGGAAGAAAAGAAAAAATATCGTGCATTTATCATCGTGTTTCTTTTTTTGTATTTATTTCCAGAATATTTTACATTTGTGAATTATTTTTTTTTAGTTATAGCTGTTCATTATTCTATTAGCACAGACAAACAGGGAATAATGTTTTCTTTTTTAAAACAACACAATCAAATAGTCGTAGTTGTTTAGTGCGTTGGTGAACATATTTACGAAGAAATAAATTATAAATAGAATAATAGAAATGATATACGCATGAAAAGACTTCATTTTTTACACATACACATGAAAAATACTTAATGCTACAATTTTTCAATCAAAATTTTCAAAGTAAAGATTAATCATTATTTTTAATAATAAATATCAGTATCATAATTACTCACAAAAAAAATATTACTATTTTAGTTACAATATTATTAAAAAATGATTTATTTATACTGTCCTAAAATTGTATATTTAGATGAGCTAAATAATATATTTTTAATTAATATAGTGTGATATTTGGCCTGATTTAAGGAGATAAAGATATTATTTTACTTCTATTTATATTCATTTTATTTTCAGTTACAAATATGGTCAAATTTAACATTTTAAAAAATAATTTGAAATGCTTTACATTTTTTAGATATAAATTAAATTATTAAATGAAAAATATAATTATTTATTATATTGGAAATATAAAAATATTCAATATTTACTCACCTTCACAATCAAGTCAACCGTTTCTAGAAGCACGCGGTCAGAAAATTTTATTATATATGAAAAGTTATTTAAACTCCCCACTATTTTTTTTAAAGAAGTTAATACGATATATTGACTATTAACATGTCCATTTAACGAATTAGGATCTTTTCTAGAGAGAATTTATTAAGTAGTTTCAGTATAATTTTGACTAAATTTCTACATGCAATCACAGTTTTTGTTTGTAATAAAACAATACTAGTCTATATATTCTATTTTATTTAATGTTTTAGCATATAAACTTATTCTATATTAACTGTTCTTCTAGAAAATCAATAAAAAAGTATTTTTCTATTATATATCATTATATCCTTATTTATTTACTTTAGAGTAAAAATATATAAAAGGAATATAGACGAGAAAAATTCTAATTAATATAAAAAATATATGATATATTAGAAAATTACATAATAATTTTTATAAAATATAAAACATCAATTATACTCCTTAATGCATACTATATTAAAACCTTAAACGTTAAATAAATTTTATTTTATCACATATTATATAAAAATTAATTGATATATACTTGATTAATTGTGTCATTGCTTTAGGCAAGATAGTTTGAATTGGGGAAAATTAATTATCCAAATTATTATTCCAATTTTCACTAGGGATAAATTATTTCTACGACTTAGATATAGGAGTGGCAAGATGATTTAAATCAGGTAAAATGAAATTTAAATCAGGAAATAGTTTAATGCTTAAATTAGTAAAAAAAATATAATTAGTTAAAAGTGATTAAAAGAAATAAAAGTAGTAAATTTTATATTTGTTAGACGTGAATCGATATTTACTCAATTTATTTTACACAAATTTTATTATAGTTTTATTCGGTTCCATACAAATTCTGGATGACACTGAAATTGAGACCTGAACAGTGTGAAATCATTTAGTTGCGTTACTCAAAAGTCAAAAAGCAAAAGAATTTTGAAACTGTTATATTTATTCATTGAATTCAGATATATTAAACAATCCTTCAATATTTTCATCTATAAATTTGTTGCACAGCATAGCATTATCATAGGTCAAAGACGAGGAAGAAAACTTGATAGCAAAAGTTCTTATTAGTGTTTATTACTTGCAATAGAAACCTCCACAAAGAATGGCAAATACTTCACAATTAGCACTTTTTATGTTCCTATTTCTGGTTGCATCTGGTACTCCCCATCTTTATTTTATTTGTATTGGTTAGAGATTCGTACATAGGTTATTATCAAAATGTAAAAAACCAATATATTTTTGTATATATGCATATTTTGGATAGAATCAAATCAAACATATTCTGTTCAACAATTATTATACATAATCAATTAATTATATTAATGTTTTGGGTTGTATTGTATTGTTTGAAATTCAGGTTTAACGCAAGAAGGTGTTGCAACAAGAGGAGATCAATGCAAAACTTTTAGAGATTGTTATCCATATTGTGCTCATCGCCCAGATTGCCCTACGGCGTGTTTGGATGGCTATTGCCTTTGCAATTGTCCTTCTACAAAAGTGCATTTAACATAACAAATTCTTGTAATAATCAATCTTATTAAGACTGGTTTGGGTTAAAATAAAAATAATGCTCAATAAACTATAATGCAAATTATTTTCTAAAATAATTTGCATTTTGTTTCCTCAACTTTCTCATGTTGTATCTCATATTTCAGTCATATTTGTTCGTTTGTTTCTATAAAAAAAGAAGAAGAAAATGTATGTATGGACAGTAAGCATGTTGTGTACAACATGAAAATTAAAAAGTTAAAATCAAATTAACTAATTCGATTATCGATTTAATCCGCCCGGTCAACGGTCAACTAGAAGTATTTATCGATGATGTTTTCCATATCAACCATGTTTTGGTATATTTGATGCTATGAGAAGAAAAATAATGTTTTAAACAAATTCTAAGTGATTTCATTCTATTTAATGATGTATTTTTTAAATATATTCTTTGTTTGATTGAGGTTATATTTTCAATGATTTTTTTTATTCTTAATATTTCCCCTGATTCATGTATAAGTAAAAAATATATACATAATTTTTGCACTCAAATATAAATTAAATTCAACTAGCTCAATTTTATTTAATATTTTTATTTTAAAAATATAAATAATAATAATAAATATCTTTTAAAAATTAAAATATTAAATACATTACACTTTTAAAACTCTCTTAAAAAATCTAAAAATATTTTATAGATAACTAAAATACACATATATGAAGAGAGAAAAAAATGCATACACAGACAACAATGGCAATATACGTACACATCTTGTTAATAAATTGATTAGTTGACTGCAAAATAAAGTTATTATTAAAAAATATAAAAATATTTAATAAACAACTACAATACACATACAACTACTTATAAAATATGAAAAGAGAAATATATATATATATATATATATATATATATATATATATAAACAACTATAATACACGTACATATTTTATAAATAAATTAATTAATTACTCGTTGTAAAAGATAGAACACAAGAAGGGAGGTTGAATTGTGTTATATATAAAAAAAATTTCCTTTCGTCTGTGAGTTTTAAATATGTTCAGACGAAGTATTACTTAATCTTCAATGATTGTTTTTAAGTAAGATACGTTATAGCTTGATTATCCCCATTAGTCAAACAAATAAGAAGATAAGTACACAACTATTTTTATACTGGTTCGTCTATACAAGACTACGTCTAGTTACCCAGCAACCACTGAGTTTTCACTACCAACCGTGAAATGGTTTACAAGTATTATTTGCACCCAGCCACTTCTGGCTATAACAAGATATTCTTTGAACACAGCCTTCGCAGGCTAAACAACAGAGGTATTCTTTGAACAACCAGCCTCCTCAGGCTAAAATACCACACAAGTGAATTTTAAAAAGATGTTTTAAAATTAGTAAGATTCCTCTACGCAAAGAGGGTTTTACAATGAAGTACAATCAGATGTATGAGCGAAATCATAGAAGATAGAATGATAGAAGCGTTTTCGCCAACTGAATTCTGATGAAGTGAAGTCTTTAAATAGGCACCATCTTCAGATGACCGTTAGACACATGAGAATGCCGTTGAATATTTTTCTTGAGAGCTTTCCAAAAGGTGTCAGATAGTAGTTGAGTGATTGATGGCGTGTGCAGCGAATTTAGATTGCGTGCGCAGTACCTTTTCTGATTTGTACAGAGACTTTGACAAAAGGTAAAAACCTTTTTGAGTTGCATGTGTAAGCACAAATCCCTATACTGATCTTGGATGCTTCTAATGAGTATTTCTTAAGATTTGAAATCTTGGCGCGAGTGACTCACACTTTGCTTCACTTCTTGGACAGACGACGTACTTCTTCAGTCTTTAAGAGGTTTTGTCTTATCCTATCGTCTGATCACTTGACTTGAGACAGACGAATGACTTCAGTCTGAGGAGTCATATTTCGTCTGTGCTTGTTTCGTCTGACTTGCTTGCTGATGTTCCGTCTAAGAAAGTTTCGTTTGTCTTGTAAAAAATCAAAACCTTAGATGTGTTAAACATCTAGATCTAACAATCTCCCCCTTTTTGATGATTATAGACCATACTGATAACTTTTCTCAAGAAGACATCTACATAAGATAAGGTTAGTGATCACAGATAAAACGCAAGTCAGATTTACATCAAGACGATGTTTTCTGAAATAATACCTCTTTATAAAAAGAATTGTTACATCAATGTGATGTAAACCTTATACAATGTTACAAAGGTATACAGAAAACCAACGTTCTAAATAAAATACATGTATGTGCTTTACAAAACAATAAAGAATCAATACAATAAAAAAATTTGCTCCCCCTCAGACGATGAACTCCCCCTTAGCATAGCAGCTTCTCCCTTTCTTCCTTTTCTAAGATACTCTCCCCCTTGGGCTGAGAATCATAAAAAACATGATCAAGAAGAAGGCTTAGGCTTCTTTTGAAGAAGGCTCATGACAATCTCCTTCAGCTGCTGCACCTCAGATATGAGAGAGGCTTGATTGTCCTCAAGCTTTTTGTTCTTTAGCTTCAAATGCTCGCAGTTCTCTTCTAAGGCATCATATTTACGCTTTAGAGTATTATACTTATGAGCATCTTTCGCGTCATCCTCAGTAACCTCCACCCTATCATCAACCTCCACCCTATCATCAATCTCCACTAGCGGTGTTTGAGGCTCTTCCACTATAGGTATAGAGTCATCTATGATGAACACTGTTGGAGTCCTCTTCAGACGCAGAGTGAAGAGTGGAAGTGTGAGGTATGCAGTGAAGTCTCTTTCCCATTGCCAAGTGTATATCTTAGAGAGAATAGAGAGCTCAAGATCTGGATGCTCCTGGGATGGATGTGTATAAGCAAAGGCTTCTCCAGGATACACCCTGCCACAGATTGTGGAATCTTCATCAAATGAAGTTCCAGAACAGAACGCAGAGGTGGCTTCATGATCTTCTATCATCCTTTGAATCTTCGGATTGATAGGTCTTGAGGCATGGGTTTGAAGAGATTTGAGATGCGAGTATGCAACAGATGGAAGTCTCTGAGGGATGTGCCTTGCAAACTTGAAGGATCTGGAGACAGACAGAGTCTTCTTCTCTTTTCCTTTAGCCAAAAACTTGACCAAGCAAGGTCGTTTTCGGTTTAAGACGATTGAAAACTTTGTTTCGTCTGAAACCAGAGAAGAGAATTGGGATCCTACCATGAATGGACAGTCTCTTCTCTCCTTCGTTGCTCTTCTTTCAATGTGATAGATGGAAGTTGATCTAGCTTTTGCTTCCCTTCTATAAGCATCGGCCATCAGTTTGAATGCCATGTTGTAGTCTTCAGGAAGAGCATGAGCAAACTCTTCGGGGTCTTCGAATTCGTCGAGAAGTATGGAGTAGCGGGGGCAGATGCCTGAACAGTGAGGTCTTGTCCAGGGAAGAACAATTCCAAGAGTATGTCCTAGACCTACATACTCTATTTGATTCATGGGAATTGTGAAGGGTAAAGGATCATGACGGTCAATGGCGTCCAGATGCCAGTGTGAGCAATCCTTTGGCTCATAGATGGTGGAGCTAGAATCTCCATATCTGCAGTGGTGAAATGCAGGTGCATTGATTTCATGTTGAACCTTCCACTTGATGTTTTCTCTGAAAGGGATGTGGGGTTCATAACCAAGAGCTTGTCCTTCAATCACCGACTCAGCTAGAAGATCCTTGTACCTTTTTATTCCTTCTAAACCCTTGATGTTTAAGGAGTCCAGTATATCCCAAGGCAGACGCTTCAGCCATTGGCGTTGCTCTTCGGGAGTGTAGTTGAAATCTTCTTTGAAATCTACTGGCTTCAGGGGTTTGTGATAGACGATGGGATTGACAAATCTCCCAAGTTGAAATCCCTTTTTGCCTCTTTACCGATAGGGATTCCTCAACTCAATGTAAGGAGTATCCTTTATAAAGCAGTCTTCATCGTCTGCCAAGTGACCATCTTTAGCAGACTCAGACGGTTCACCATCGTTGGAGATATCTTCAATCTTCTCTCCAAGAATCCAGTCAGGCTTGACTGGTCTTTCAGCACAAGAGCTTTCAGCAAAACGTCTCATGACTGATTCGTTGAGGAACGAATAGTCCGTCTTGTGCTTGGGTGGTAGATCTTCAGGATTGATAACTTCGGCGTGAGATCTCACTCATGATGCATCCACCTTTATTACATCCATATGTTCTTCATTAGACGAAGAACTTATGTCTTCAACAAGTATTTCTTCAGACGGAATCTCCATCGTCTGTTGGTGGGATGCTTCTTCAGACGCAGCAGGTATCGTCTGATCAAAGGCAGCGTTGAGAGGAGACGCAACAATAGGATCAGACACATTTGTCCTATGTTCATCTGGGAGTGTTGATGTAGAAACCTCCATAGTAAAGACTTCATCATTGAGCATGGTCTCCAATTCCTCTACCAACTGGGCATTATCCTTCTGGATCTGAGCAGTTTCTTCACTGTTCATACCCTCTGAAGTTGCTGGAGCAGACGCACCTTCAGACGATCCAATGCCCTTAACGTTTTCAAGAAAAATTCTTTCTTTTTCAGCTTGAAGCAGCATAGAGACCCTCATAGCCTCTTTTAGTTATTTTTTTTCGTCTGTTTCACCAATAACCACAGACGCAAGTTTCTGCTTCATTTTTTCTTTGCCTTTGGCAGCCTTTTGAAGAGCGACCTCTCTGGCTCTTGCCTTTTCTTCAACTGCTTTCTTCTTCTTTTCTTCGTCTGAAAGGATTCTAACAGACGAAACACCTTTTGGTGATGGCCTAGCCCCTTCATCTTCACTTGGGGATATCGTCTTCCCTTGCGTCTTAGCCGCAACGTGCTTTATTCTGATAGTCCTCTTCTTCTTCTTAAGAGGCTCTTCTAGAGCATCTTCGAAAGGGACTTCAGATATAATCACGGGTGGAAGAGGTAAGGGTGTTTGAGTTTGTGTTTGGTCTTGTGTTTGGGCTGGTGTTTGGGCTTGTGTTTGGGTTTGTTTTTGGGTTTGTTTTTGGGTTTGTGTTTGGGTTTGTGTTTGGGTTCTGGCGCGTTTGATGCGAGCTCTGTGTGGGGGTCTTTGGTGATTGGTGAAAGGGGAACGTGTTCTTCACTCGCGGTGTGATGAAGGAAGTCAGGGTTTAGATGCATCTTGGCAAAGGTGCTTCCTTTGACTTCCTTGCCTTCTTTGTGCCAAACGACGCCAGTGACATCAAAGCCTTGGTTGATGATGATTTTGGTGAAGAGAGTGGCGTAGGGAATACTGCTCTTCCTACGGATGTTCCTATTTCTTAACGCACTTATCCAGTGGTCAAGAATGATGTGAGGAAGACTCATCCTTGCTTTCCTCAGACAGTAGAAGATGCAAAACCTGTCTCGAGTACTCACATTGTCTCTTGAGCCAGTTCTGGGCGTGAAGATGTTGTAAAGAAGGTTGTGGATGATTCTTGCAGTGGGACAAAGATTCCCTAATCTTAAAAACTTGGAATCTTCAGAGTTGCGGATCTTCCCTTAGATAATCTTGTCCACGTGCTCTTCAAACTCAAGTTTCATCCAGTCAGCGCTGTAAAAGTGCCCTTCTGCCTTACAGTTCCCAGCTTCAACAATGGAGTCTATTGTGATAATATACTCCTTGTTGTCAATGGTACCAACAATACCATCATCAAACTCCTTTGCGTCACTCCAGAACTCAGCATAGGCCTCCATCAGCCATGGCCCTCTCATCTCTGCAAACTCCATCCATCCATTGTGTACCAACATATTTGCTACTCTTTCGGAGATGCTCTCAACAGTGTCTCTCGATATCCACTTGCTGGGCAAGAAGAGATCTTGCGCGAAGAAAGTTGCTTCGGTTGCCTTGATGTTCTTGGCGACCATTGTTAGATTTGAAAAAGAGAGAGTTAAGTTGTGTGAGTAGAATATTCAGAGAGAGTATGAATGTAGTAAAGAGTAAAAATGTGAACTTTAAGAGTATTTATAGTCAAAACTAAAACGGTTGTGATTCATCAGACGAAAGAATTTTTAAACCGTCCCTGATTTGACGTGTCCCCATCATTGCCCTTTTAATGATTGATTTGACTTCTGCAATTCACAGTGCGTGCTTCTCAAAGTCCTAGAATAGTGCAATAAATGACAGTCACATTTATTGCTACTTTTAATTTGTCCCTGCACACTTAACTTTAAAATAATTAAATAATATCCTTGCGTCTGTCGAATTTTTTCAGACTGATTCAACTTGATCAGACGCAATGTTTCGTCTTAACACGAAAAGATATACGAAGGTACAGACGAAATGAAATGCTCAGACGAAATGAAATGCTTAGACGAAAGAGAAAACTTAATCAATTAAAGAGATTATTCCCAAATTTTCTTTAATGAAATTAAAGCGAGTTTCGTCTAAAGCTTTTGTAAAGATATCTGCCCATTGAAAATCAGTTTGAACAAACTGTATATCGAAAATACCTTTTTGAACATAATCTCTTATAAAATGAAATTTGATTTCAATATGCTTGGCTTTTGAATGTTGAATAAGGTTTTTGCTGAGATTTATTACACTTGTGTTATCACAAAATACTGGTATATGAGTTTCAAACCTGGAGTAATCCTCAAGTTGATGTTTTACCCAAAGTAGTTGTGAGCAACACCCTACCGCAGCAATATATTCTGCTTCAGTGGTTGAGAGTGCAATGAAGTTTTGCTTCTTGCTTGACCAAGAGATTAGTGATGAACCAAGAAATTGACATCCACTACTTGTGCTTTTTCTCTCTACTTTATCTCCAGCATAATCAGCATCACAATAACCACTTAAATTGAAATCAGTACTTTTCTTATAAAAGAGAGAGAGATTAGTGGTTCCAATAAGATATCTTAAAATGTGTTTAACAGCTTGTAAATGTGATTCTCTAGGATCAGATTGAAAACGTGCACATAGACAGACACTAAACATAATGACAGGTCTACTAGCAGTGAGATAGAGAAGAGATCCAATCATACCTCTGTATACCGTCTGATCAACGGTCTTACCTGATTCATCTTTGTTGAGTCTGGCTCCAGACGAATGCATGGGAGTTTTCATTGGTTTGGCATTTTCTATTTTGAATTTCTTTAGAAGTTCCTTAGTGTACTTCTGTTGATGAATATATATGCCTTGTTTAGTCTGTTTGATTTGAAGTCCTAAGAAAAATTTCAATTCTCCCATCATGCTCATCTCGAATTCTTCCTGCATTAACTTAGAGAAATCCTTGCACAAGGATTCGTTAGTTGCTCCAAAGACTATATCATCTACATATATTTGAACAATAATAAAGTCTTTTGAAACGTTTTTCTTGAAGAGAGTAGTATCAACCTTTCCTCTTGAAAAACTATTTTGAAGAAGAAAGGAACTCAGTCTTTCATACCAAGCTCGAGGAGCCTGTTTAAGACCATATAGTGCCTTTTTTAGTTTAAAAACATAATCTGGTTTAGACGAACTCTCAAATCCAGGAGGTTGTCTTACATATACTTCCTCTTCAATAAAGCCATTTAGAAAAGCACTTTTTACGTCCATTTGATATAGGATGATATTCTTATGAGTAGCAAAGGCAAGTAAAATTCTAATTGCTTCCAATCTAGCTACAGGAGCAAAAGTTTCAGTGAAATCTATACCTTCTTGTTGATTATAGCCTTGAGCTACTAATCTTGCTTTGTTTCTTACCACTTTTTCGTCTTCATCAAGTTTATTCCTGAATACCCATTTGGTTCCAATGATACTTTTGCTTCTTGGTTTCTCTACCAAAGTCCAAACATCATTTCTAGTAAACTGGTTTAGCTCTTCTTCCATAGCTAAAATCCAGTCATTATCTTGTAGAGCTTCCTCAATATTCTTGGGCTCTATATTTGACACAAGGGCCTATCCAGACGATTCTTTTAGTTTGGATCTAGTTTGAACACCTTGATGTCTATCTCCAATGATAAGATCTTCTGTGTGGTTTAATGCAAACTTCCATGTTTTCACAGGGGCTTGATCTTCATGTTGATGAGTGTCAGACGAAGAGGGTTCGTCTGTGCTTCTATCGTCTGCTATTGTGTCTATTCTTTCGTCTGACTCAGGTTTATCATTTTGACTTGAACTTTGACTAGAAGGGTTAATCTGCAAATTATCAAATAAATTTTCTAGGTCTGATATTTCCTTATCAGCCTTTGAGTTATCTTGGAATTTTACATGAATTAATTCCTCTACAACTTGCGTCTTAGAGTTAAATACTCTATAGGCCTTAAACGTATTGGAATATCTAAGTAAAAATCCCTTCACCACTTTTGAATCAAATTTGCCAAGTTGATCTTTGGTGTTTAAGATGAAACATTCACATCCAAAAGGATGGAAGTAAGAAATGTTGGGTCTTCTTCCTTTCCATAGTTCATATGGAGTCTTATTCAATATTGGTCTTATCAATATTCTGTTTTGAATATAACAGGAAGTACTAATTGCTTCTGCCTAATAATATTTTGGAAGAGAGCTTTCATGCAACAAAGTTCTAGCCATTTCTTGTAAGATACGATTTTTCCATTCCACAACTCCATTTTGCTGAGGAGTTCTTGGAGATGAAAAATTGTGAAAGATACCATTTTCAAAACAAAAGGCATTGAACTCAGAATTTTCAAATTCTGTTTCATGACCGCTCCTAACAGACGCAATACATATTCCTTTTTCTTTTTGAACATGTTTGCAGAATATTTCAAAGACACTGAATGACTCATGTTTATGTGCTAGGAAGTATACCCATGTAAATCTAGTATAATCATCTATAATTACAAATCCATATCTCTTTCCTCCAAGACTTTCAGTCTGAGTGGGTCCAAAGAGATCAATATGTAACAGTTCTAGCGGTCTTGTCGTGGAAACAACATTTTTTTATTTAAAAGAAGCTTTGAGTTGTTTCCCATGCTGACAAGATTCACACAGACCATTGGATTTCCAAAATATTTTCGGCAAACCTTTTACAAGACCCTTTTTAGAAATTTTTGAAATATACTTAAGACTTAAATGTCCAAGCTTTTTGTGCCAAATATCTCGTTCATCATCTGCTGAAATCAAATATGTCACATTCTGATCACTAAGGTCAGAAAGACAAACCTCATAAAGGTTATTCCTTCTTTTCCCAATAAATAGAATGGATTTGTCTTTATTCTTGACTATACATTCATCTGAGTTAAAAGCTATTTCATATCCACTGTCACAAAATTGACTTATGCTAAGTAGATTGAAGTTAAGACCTTTAACATAAGACACATTTTGGATAAGAGGATTGAGTGTCTTACCAACAGTCCCAATGCCTAAGATCTTACCTTTCCCTGAACCATATGATACAGAACCTTTACTTGGTCTGAGATCTTGGAACATAGACCAGTCTCCCGTCATGTGTCGTGAGCACCCACTGTCCAGGTACCAGCTTGAAGTCCTCTCTTTTCCTATTAAGGATATCTGCAACAGGAATAATGAGTGACTTTGGTACCCAAATCTTTTTGGGTCCTTTTTTGTTAGTGAAAGAAGATTTCTTCTTGTATAAGGTTCTTTTATTTTTTCTATAATTATTTGGAACCTTATTACAATATTTAATCTTCTTTTTATGAGCAGACAGAATAAATTTTTTTTTCATTTTGTCTGACTCTTCAACATAACCAAGTCCACTCTTGTCAGATGGAGATCTCCCATATTTTAAAATATTTTCTAGCATGGAGGATTCCTTAGTGAACTTTGTTAAATCTTTGAGTAAGGATTCATTTTCTTTCTTCAATCTTTCAATTTCAGAAATAAAATTATCCTTCTCAGACTCAGATGATTTTTCATCTAATACCTCTCTTTTTGCAGTAACTCATTTTCAGTTCTCAAAGTAGTATTTTCTTCCAAAGTTTGTTTTAACTTGGCTTTGCATACTTTGTATTGCTTAGCAATAAAATGTGAGTTGGCCAAAAGTGTATCGTATGAAATTTCTTCTGATTCTGACTCAGACTCAGATGAAGAGGATGAAGAAGTTTCAGATTCAGTTACCTCTGATGAGACGGTGTCTCCAGCCATGAGGCAGATATTCGCAGTTTCTTCTTCTTCGGTGGATTCCTCTGAGCTTTCGCTATCAAGGTCTTCCCAAGTCACTAGACTTTTCTTACCCTTGTCTTTGCGAGGATTCCATCTTTTCTTTAGTCTTGGACACTCTGACCTCATGTGTCCAGGCTTTCTGCATTCATAGCAGATAACTTCTGAGCTCTCCTCCTTGTTTGATGATTTTTCAGGGAGCTTTCTTTCCTTCTTCTTAAAGAAGCGTTGACCTCTCCCCTTTTTCATCATCATCTTCTTAAAGCGTCTGGCTATGAGAGAAATCTCATCATCAGATGATTCATCAGACGAATCAGATTCAGTGGTGTCAGCTTTCAAAACTTTGTGCTTCTTCTTTCTTTCTTTCTTAGGAGTTTCCTCCTTTGTTGTGTTGTTGACAGACGGAAGAGCTATTGGTTCTTGAACCTTGATCTTGTCTCTTTTGCACAAGAGTACCTCATGTACTCTCAAAGCTCCTATTAACTCGTCAAGAGTTAATGTCTTCATATCACGCCCGACTGAGATGGCAGTGGACATAGCTTCCCATGGAGAAGGAAGACTATCCAATATCTTCATATTGTTTTGAGCTTTGGTGAAGGTAATATCCAGCGCAGTGAGTCCATTCAATATTGTTTGGAATCTACCAAACATCATATTGATAGATTCTCCTTTCTTCATAGAGAACATCTCATATTCTCTTTGAAGAGTAGCAGCTTTCCTCATTCGCACATCCTCAGTCCCTTCATAGGAAATTTTGAGGGCATCCCAGAGTTCTTTAGTTGTTTTGTATGCACAGAATCTGTTGTATTCTGTCCTAGATAATGCACACATGATGACATATCTGGCTTTGTTGTTGAGTTTCATAAGCGAGAATTCTTCATTTCCCCATTCAACCTCAGGTTTGACAATAGGGATGTTTCCTTGAGTTATGATGTTCCACAGTCTGTACTGTGTGGATTTGATGTACATATCCATCCGATCCGCTCAGTAAGGGTAGTCATCACCAGAGAACGTCGGTGGCTTGTTCATGGATGACCCTCCGGATAAGAACGAAGGTCCTTGAGACTCCATTCAGGATCTTTTCCTCTAGCAGCTGTAAAGCGCTCAACCCTTAGAGGCTGAGCTCTGATACCAAACTGTAAAAGATAGAACACAAGAAGGGGGGTTGAATTGTGTTATATATAAAAAAATTTCCTTTCGTCTGTGGGTTTTAAATATGTTTAGACGAAGTATTACTTAATCTTCAAGGATTGTTTTTAAGTAAGATACGTTATAGCTTGATTATCCCCGTTAGTCAAACAAATAAGAAGATAAGTACACAACTATTTTTATACTGGTTCATCAATACAAGACTACGTCCAGTTACCCAGCAACCACTGAGTTTCCACTACCAACCGTGAAATGGTTTACAAGTATTATTTGCACCCAGCCACTTCTGGCTATAACAAGATATTCTTTGAACACAGCCTTCACAGGCTAAACAGCAGAGGTATTCTTTGAACAACCAGCCTCTTTAAGCTAAAATACCACACAAGTGGATTTTAAAAAGACGTTTTAAAATCATAAAGATTCCTTTACGCAGAGAGGGTTTTACAATGAAGTACAATCAGATGTATGAGCGAAATCAAAGAAGATAGAATGATAGAAGCGTTTTCGCCAACTGAATTCTGATGAAGTGAAGTCTTTAAATAGACACCATCTTCAGATGACCGTTAGACACATGAGAATGCCGTTAAATATTTTTCTTGAGAGCTTTCCAAAAGGTGTCAGATAGTAGTTGAGTGATTGATGGCGTGTGCAGCGGATTTAGATTGCGTGCGCAGTACCTTTTCTGACTTGTACAGAGACTTTGACAAAAGGTAAAGATCTTTTTGAGTTGCATGTGTAAGCACAAATCCCTATACTGATCTTGGATGTTTTTAATGAGTACTTCTTAAGATTTGAAATCTTGGCGTGATTGACTCACACTTTGCTTCACTTCTTGGACAAACGATGTACTTCTTCAGTCTTTAAGAGGTTTCGTCTTATCCTATCGTCTGATGACTTGACTTCAGACAGACGAATGACTTCAGTCTGAGGAGTCATATTTCATCTGTGCTTGTTCCGTCTGACTTGCTTGCTGATGTTCCGTCTGAGAAAATTTCGTCTGTCTTGGAAAAAATCAAAACCTTAAACATTTAGATCTAACACTCGTATTATAGTTAACTGTTAAATAAAGTTATTCTTTTAAAAATAAAAATTCCACGTGCAGTTTGGATATTTCTGGGAATAAATTAAAAGAAAAATTTATTATATTTGACCTGACAACTTTCGCATTAAATGAATTTTGTCAGAACAATTTATTACATTTGATTGACAACATTAATGAATGTATTAATTGAATGACGAAATTTCTTATATAAACAAGTTGGGTCTAAAGTGTGAACAGTGACATTTGAAGATGGGAAGAAAAGTTTGTGAGATAGGTTTGAAAGTGTTACTGGTGTGTCTCATTGCTACAAGTTGTTGTGGCCTTGCTGCAGAGCACAGCAGCACTGAAGTGCGACGTTTTCCTTCGCCACCACCAGCCCCACATCGTTTGAGTTCATCATCTGGTTTTCCAAACGATGGATATATAACCAATTCACCTCCTCCGAATACTGTTGTCAAATCCCGTTTTCGATCGTTTTCTTCAGGACCTTATCATGGTCCTCCACTCTATGAAATTCCACCTCCACCACCACCTACTGCATGAGGGGTTACATACCTATAATTTATCGTCTTCAAACCCATTATGCTGTTGCCTTCTCAAGTTTTGTATTAAAAATAAGACTTGAATTAATAAAAATTTTATCGATTAAATTTTATATTTCGTTGCTATATAATATTTTTTTTTCTTTTTATTTGGCTTAAATAGGTATTTTGTCTATTTGTTTTATTTTATTTTACCCCATTATTATTTTATATTTTAGTTAAATTTTAAATTTACAAAATTAGATCAGCATAATACCTTTAGTCTCTTATAAAATATAAAACAGTGAAAACACATATTTTTACTATTAAAATTCACATTGGAATCACGTTTAATCAATTTTAAAAATTAAAAAGTAAATTAATGTATTTTTAAAAACTAAATTAATGTAATTATTAATGATAGGATGAAATCGAATAAATGAAGTAAAATGTGGGAATGAGTAATTAAGTGTTTTTTTTTTGTTCCTTCAATTTATTTTATAATAAGACAATTCTATTCAAGATTATAATTTTCTTTTTGGGATAAATTCAATAATAAAAATTTCAACATCGATTTCCCACATGAAATGCTAATAACTTCTGTTGACCTAGCTCTCCTTGGTTCATTGCTTATCCAAAATTCGAAAACATTATTTTTACCCTTTTAACTTTAATATTTTAAGGTAAATAATTTCTTTTTATTTTAGTGACTTAATTCTTGTTTTCTTTTCAAGATAGTAGGTGCTGACAAAATGCTACGTGAACTAATGGATTGGGCTTGTGACAGTAACCGAAGCTTTTATTAGACACATGATGAATGTCATGTACAATAGGTACCATAATGATGATTTTAGCCTTTTTCTCTTAATAAGAAATTTTAATATCAAAATAACAAACTTTATAATTCACAATAAAAAACTCTTTTCATTTCTATAAAAATTAAAATAAAATTCACTTATTTTGTACTGCACACAATACTCACTTATTTTATGCAATAAAAATTCATTTAAATTTAAAATAACTATCATATTGTCATAGTTATCTTGTTATTATTAAGAATTAATTAGTGTATAAAGGAACTGACCCGCTTTAGGTCCGTACGCTTTGAACTTAAGTTTTCACAAATTTATTTTTAAACTTTTTATAAATAAAGATATGTATTTATTTATAAATTTATATATCATACTTTATTCAGATGTAAAAAATTATTTACATTCAAATCCACTATTCTCCACTTCAGGATCAATTCCATGTGCCCAGAAAATAAAGCCAACGTGGCATCTCTTGGGAAATTCCAGCGGTTATTATAAGTACATGCCCCAGTTAGGAAATGTTGGGCTAACTTGACAATCACGAATTTCCACATGATACAAATTCTTGAAAGGAGGAATCCAATCTTGTGTCACTTTCAAGGCAAATGATTTCATTTTAAATGATACAAAGAAACTGTTTAGGCTTGGGAGATTATGAAAATGAATATTCCTCATTGCGTCTTCCCAATTGTTGTAGAGTAGCTTTAGCATATAAAACTCGGTTACTTGATCAATACTATCTGGAATTTTTCCATTCCTCATGTTGCCAGAATTCATTTTAAGATACTGAACTGAAGACAGAATTGATAGCCAGCTCACATCTCTGACCCAAAGTGGTGAAAATATAGATATGTCAAGATAATGCAAATTTGATAAATTGCCTAGATCAGTAGGAAACATTCCAGAAAATTGTGCATCGGATAGGTCAAGGTAACTTAGCAATTTGAGAGAACCTATGAACTTTGGAATGAGGATTCCTTGGAAGTCATTGAAACTTAGGTGCAAGTGACTAAATGTTTCAAGTCTATCAATGAAGGATTTATCTCACAGCCTAAGGGAGACTATGTGGATATATCCATGGCACTGGGGCAGACGTGGAAGTGCCCAAGATCAAGCTTTAGAATGTGACCAGTTTGGTTGTCACATTCTATGCCTTTCCGGTAACAGCAATCTTCCCCAACCCATGAAGAAAGGCAATTGCCAGGATCCTCCAGATCTTTTTTTTATTTTTTCTTATCTTAAGGAGTGCCACTTTCTCTTCCTTAATACAAAGAGTGCTAACACTAAGGCTAGCTACTACATAGAGAGTTGATGAAAAAAACAAAGGGAGGGTAATGAGAATAACATGATATTCCATGAAAAGTTTGTGCCTGCCATCTCTTCCTAGTGGATGTCAGATGTACGAGTATCTTGATCCATAGAGTTATCTATATAGAACAAAGTGGATAGGAAAATATAGGGGTAAAAGTCCTATGGAGGGTGGATAAGAAAATAAATTTTGTTAATGGGGTTATTTAGAAACTATTTTTTTTGTGAGGGGTTGTTTTTGAAGACGAACAAATCTTTTCGACTTCACATAATGCTGACACTTGACGATTTGCAAAAATTTTTTTAGTTTCACTATAGATTTGACACGTGGCACTTTCTAAATGGTCCAAGGGAAATTAAAAAAGTTAAATACAAAAAAAATTAAATATAAAAAAAAAGTTTGAAAAAATTAAATAATAAAAATTAAATATAAAAAAAAAGTTTGAAAAAATTAAATAATAAAAATTAAATATAAAAAATTAATGACTAAGTAATCATTTAAATTAAACTAAAATAAATAATTATGTAACATAAAAATTTAAATCAAATATAACTGGACGCAACAAACATTAAATATTAAAAATTAGTTAAAATTTTGTAAAATATTTAATTTTTAATGTTTGTTAGTTTAATCTGGTTACAAACTTAACAAAATTTTTAATATTTAATGTTATATTTTTTATATTTAATTTTTATTTATTTAATTTTTTTAACTCCCTTAAATCATTCAAAGAACATTACATATGAAATTCTCGGCAAACACATAACAAAATTCTTTTTACTTTCTCATAAATTTTTTTATATTTAATTTAATTTTATTTAATTTTTTCAACTCCCACAATCACGTGGAAAAGATTTGTTCACCCTCCACGGGACTTTTACCCGAGTACACAGAAATCCTCTTCTATTTTGTTTCATATCTTCTTTCTATACTATACCAAAATATCAGCATTTACAATAGTAGGAGCTTCTTAGTCTTTAGTGAATATTTTCTCCCATTTTCCTATATGTTTCTCTTAATTAAATAATTGATTTAAACTACTCCAGCTATGCTGCTAAAAAAGATGTACGCAATATTGCAGGAAATATAGAGTATGAAAAGTCACATAGGAATAGGATAGCAGCAGTGAACAGTAATCGATTTAAAGTAATGAATTATCCACGCGTGTTGTAAAAATTAAGCAAACTTAACGCAATATTGCAATAATGCACGAAATGTATTGTGTGAAAAGTCATGTGTGATAGTAACAGTGAACAGTTTCCATATGTTCTTGCATTTGCAATCGATTCATGCTTTTTTCTTTTTTTCCATAAAAAGTTAGTTGGAATATATGAGAATCTTAGTCGGGTAATGTTTTTCTCATAATTTCATAAATTTTTAAAATAAAAAAGAAGGGACATCAAATTGTTTTCCACCTGATTTGATCTGCACCATCCAAATATCAGCCTTTAACTTATTTTTCACTATTTCACAAGAAAAAAAATGCAAACAAAGCAGAAGCAGAGAATGAAATCTCTTCAGCAAGAGAATTCCAAAGTTTCTGCTCCTCCGGAGGCATAGTTTAAACTTTAAAGATAACATCGAATGATGTACTCCACACTTGTCACACACCCACAACCAATAAATTGAAAAAGAAAAAAAACAGTCAGTGTTGTGAAGATGAAACAAAGGAAAACCAAGTAGACAGGCATTGGATTGCAAATAATCTTCAAAACCTATGATATATATGCATCTATCCCATATGTTATCTACACTCAACAGGAACAAATTCAACTAACATGCACAAGAAACTTACAATCACGATCAACTTCGAAGTTCAAAAAGCAGACCAAAGAAACAAATATATGATAATTGTATATGCTCTCAGCTTCTTTCCAGTCCAAACCTGCGTTTTGTACGCGCCAAATTCACAGCCATAAAAACCAGAAGCTTGTCTCTGATGTCAAACAAAAACTTGAAATATGCATGTCTCCACGGCCTCTTCAACACCAAGGTGCCACACACTAACCAGAAACCCGTAACGTACCCCAGAGCTATGCTTGCATATAGCCACATCCTTTCAGTCCTGTCGTCATCAGCTTCATCAGCACCATCTTCATGTTTCTTTTCTTCCTCTCCATTTTCATGCAACAGTGATGAGCAATAAGTTGGCAACGGATCCCCACAAAGGTCAGGGTTTCCAACATAAATTGATGGATCATTAAAGGTCATGAATTGATTAGCAACCGGAATTTGTCCAGACAGTTTGTTGTATGACAAGTTCAAATAGCTTAAGAAAGTCATTGAAACCATGCTTTGAGGGATTGGACCTGAGAGATAGTTGTGTGAAAGGTCGAGACTTTCTAGATCTTTTAATGATCCAATGCTGTTGGGTATGTTTCCTGTTAGATTGTTCCCGGACAAATCCAGGGCACCCAAGTGAATTAGCTCTGTTAAGTTCTCAGGTATATCACCATAAAGGTGATTGTTAGAAAGATCAATGATGGATTGCACTGGCATTTGGTTCATGTATTCAACAGTTCTTCCTTTCACGACTAAGTCTATATGTCTCGTGTATGGTATATAGCCAGGAAAGACTACTTTGTACATCAAATAGATAAAGTAAGTTTGCGGCAGTTTGAAACCTCCAACATCACCTAAACATGTTGGTATAGGTCCTGATAGGTTGTTGTCTGCCAAAACCAATAAATGGAGATAAGGTAGACGACATAGCTCTTCAGGAATGCTTCCTGTGACTTTGTTGCCTCTTAACAGTAACTCTGAAAGCAAAGGAAGGTTTTTGGTGATCTCTTTTGGCATAGAGCCAAAAAATCCGTTGTTTCCTAATGACAGAGTTTGAAGATTAGTACAATTTTGAAAGACTGAAGACAAATCTTCTGAGAGATTATTGTTGCTCAAATCTAGGAGAGAAAGTAAAGGCAGAGAGCATATTGAAGTTGGAATTCCACCTGAAAAACTGTTCTTTGATAGATCGATGATGTATAATCTCTGAAAACCCTTCCAAAACACGGGGATTTCACCAGTTAAATAATTGTTTGATAGATCAAGATAACTCAAGTTTTGAATTCTGTTTATGGAGAGTGGAATCCTTCCATTCAGGTGGTTATTTGCAAGATCCAAGTTCTGCAAATGAGGCATCTCTTCTCCAATATTGGCTGGCACTGTGCCAGACAGTGAGTTGTTCCTGAGGTAGAGAACAATGACACCAGACCAAAGTGGGATTGGGCCCTTCAACTGGTTGAAAGCAAAGTTAACCATAGCTGGCAAAGAGGAAGAGAAGCTCATTTTTTTGGGAAGGTATCCACTTATTTTGTTGTGGGAAAGATCTAGCTGCCAAAGACCAGACCTGTTGCATAGCCAACTAGGTATCTCACCGGAAATTCCAACATTTTGTAGGATTACCTCACTTATGAACATTTGCTTGCTGAGCCAGTTAGGAAATGCAGGACCAACTTGACAATCACGAATTTCGACACTATACAAGCTCTTAAAAGGTGGAATCCAGTCTTCTGTCACCTTCAAGGCAAATGACTTCGTTTTCGATGATACAGAGAAATACATTAGATTTGTCAGATTATGGAAATGAATATTAGTCATTGTGCCTTCCCAGCTGTTCTGCAGTAGATTTAGAGTATACAAACTGCTTAGACGACCAGTACTTTCTGGAATTTTCTTCATCATGTTGCCCTCCAAGATCAGAGTATTTAGATTTGATAGGTTTCCTATTGATGCTGGTATAGCACCTGACAGTAAGTTGCTTGACAGATCAAGATAATGCAGATTGCTAAATTTCCCTACAAAATGGGGAATCTTCCCAGTTATTTTGTTTGAATTCAAAGCTAAAAACTTCAAACTTTGGTTGCTACAGAATGACAAGGTCTCCAAGATTTTAGTTATATCATCAGTGAGATTATTATCCGACAAGTCCAGATTTTGAAGCTTGCAGAGATTTCCTCTAGGAATCACAGGAAGGGAACCTCTTAGAGATGAAGAGCGAAGATCAAGTTCCGTGAGGTTACTCAGATTGAACAACCACGAAGGTATTGAGGAATTAAAAGGATTCGAAGATAGATCAAGCACTGAAAGTGATGTAATATTTTCAAATGGAAGAGATGGAGGGAGAGAACGAATATAACAATCAGATAAATGTAACTCTAGCAGAGATGGCATCATGTTCACAACTCGAAACAACTCATTGGATGTGCTGGTAATGTTAACAAAATTCATGTGAAGATATTGAAGGGAAGATAGAGTACGAAGCCAACTTACATCTTTAACCCAAAGTGATGAAAATGGTGTAGAGATATCAAGATAATGCAAATTTGACAAATTGCCAAGATGAGTAGGGACCATTCCAGAAAATTTTGCATTAGACAGGTCAAGGAAACGCAGCATATTGAGAGAACCTATAAATTTTGGAATGGAGATTCCTTCAAAGTTATTGAAACTTAGGTCCAAGTAACTCAGTTGTTTCAAGTCTGCTAATGAAGGATTTATCTCACCGCCTAAGGTTGACACTGAGAATATATTTGTGGTGGTGGTGCAGATGTGTGAGGCCAGGAGATCAATCTTTAGAACATGACCAGTTTGGTTGTCACATTTTATACCTGACCAATTACAACAATCCTTCCCAATCCATGAAGAAAGGCAATTGGAAGGATCCTTGAGATCGTTTTTGATTTTAAGGAGGGCTACTCTCTCTTCCTCAATGCATAAAGTGCTAGCATTAAGGCCCTTACCTGCATAGGAAGTTGATACAAAAAGAAAGAGGACAGGAATAACATAATATCCAATGTTGTTTTTTATGCTAGACATCTTGCAGCAGAGGATATCAGATGGTTTCAAATTTATCACTAGGAGTTGTTGCTCAATTGAGATATATAGAACTAAGTGACTCGGAATTTATTGATTTGTCTCTTTTTTATATTGATTAAAAGAATATTATGGGACTATCAATGGAAGTCTAGCATCTTCGAAGTTTACTAAAGTCAAATGCTACTTACAAAATTGATGCAATCGATCGAGATACAATATGATAAAATAGAAGTTTTGATAACGATTCGCAGAAATTTTTGTATTGAAATATATTTAAAATTTTCATTAGGCACACGTCAAAAGTCTATATGCACAGCCTTCTTTGAAAGATTCATTGCAGTGCTAAAAAAATGAAGTCATAAACTGTTTCTGTTGACATCCGTGTAAATTTTACTGGTTCTCAAGCAATTATAATTATAGAAACAAACGGAATCTTGAAATCTACGTCTGATACGTCAAGACAAATCTTTGATTTACTTGAGAAGAGATAATGAAAGCAAAATTTCACTCAATTTGTGATAGAATGGGAAAGGGAACTTATTTCAACTTAGTGGAAATTTAACCCTTGAAAACTACTATTTCCATCAAATAGTTATATATCTTTAGATATTTAGCTTTAGAAAATACTCTAAGTAATTATTAATTATGTATTTATTAGTCCTACTTAGGTATTATATTCCGTTCTTAGGCGCTTCTTCTTGACTTTCATCTTTTTAAAATGTTTGTAGCGGTATTTAATTTGTATGGAATTGTATCAGCATTTGCTTGGAGTTTTGGAGTGACTACAGTGCAGCTTCTTAGAAGATGGTGCTGTCTGCTGTTTCGTTTCATTGTTTATTTCTAAACTATACCAAAATATCAGCATATATATATATATATATATATATATATATATATATATATATATATAAGTTTGAGGAGCTTAGAAATATAGAGTCTGAAAAAATCATATGTGATGAACAGTGAACATAGATGGATTAAAACAAAATAATTTTATTTAAAACGATAGTCCACTTACTATAAAGTCACGGGCCAAGCACTTCAGATATTTATTTAATATATCTATATATCTATAATTGTATGCATAATTGCATATATATATTATTCTGATTTGTTCACTCAAAATCAGACACTCGGTTATATTTATTCACTCAAGTCAAGTCAAGGAAAAGGTGCCCTCAACTTCATTTGAGTCTCCTCAATGTCAATGACAAATCCTTTGCCATGTTGCTTCCAGTAATCAGCCAAGGGGTTGATCATCTCCGGCTCCGGAATCTCCAACCTTGAACTTTTGAGACTCTCTGAGGAAATATTATACTTTGCATCCCTCTCATGAACCAGTTCTGGCCTCACCAAACCAGGACTCACTGCTTGTGGTGACATC
Source organism: Hylodesmum podocarpum (assembly GCA_026586105.1). Taxonomy (NCBI): domain Eukaryota; kingdom Viridiplantae; phylum Streptophyta; class Magnoliopsida; order Fabales; family Fabaceae; genus Hylodesmum; species Hylodesmum podocarpum. The sequence continues at coordinate 4,119,789 of JALJEV010000424.1, read as the reverse complement.
ATTAGTGCAGGTGCACCCATTGGAAGCCTATCCCCTGCATTCCCAATTTCACAAATTACTACGTTCCCATGTTGCAAACCATGCAATTAGGTTACTCATTTCAAACCCAACCCCCCACAAAAAATAATGTTACTCGAACAATAGCACAAGACCATACCATAGCACAACCCCACGTTACATAACCATGTGATTCTGAATTTGAAGGAAAATATTTTAATTCAGTTGTACAACATACAAAAAAATGTTAGATAGATCTTTATCTACAATGGTTTAGCTTCAGAAAATTTCATATGAAAGTAGTGAATCATAGTGCAAGATACTCAGTGCAAATTAAATGTCCTATATGCGAAACAAATATCCTAATTGATTATGATGACCACCCATGATATTAAATGGTATCTAATTTTCAAAAAACGATTTTTTTTGACAAATGATACATTATTTTGTTGATAATCAAGGATTAAAAGAAAAATATACTTATAATTAGAATCCGGTAGTATTAACTTTCTATTAGAAAGAACAGAAAACAGAACGAATTATTTCCAATTATTATATACCTCTATCAACCTGCCATGTACACCAGAATTTGCCGTAAGTTTTGGCAAGGTTTTCAAGCTCTGGCTTCCCTATAATCTCTGGGACTCTAGGATTCACCCAGAGACCTGATTTGATCTGCACCATCAAAATCAGCCTTCAACATATTTACTAAATGTCTCTAAGAAAACAAACACATGCAAGAATTGCTAACAAAGCAAAAGCAGAGAATGCATGAAACCTCATAAGCATGAGAATGCCAAAGTTTCTGCTCCTCCGGAGGCATAGTTTCATACACATCATCAGAAATAATGTACTCCACACCTATCACACACCCACAATGCCACAACCAATTTTTTTTTTTTTAAAAAATAAAAACAAACCGAGTTTTGTAAAAGTAGAAACAGAGATAGAGAGAGAAGAAGAAGAAGAAGAAGAAGAAAACCGAGAAGACGAGCATTGCGTTGATCGGAATCATAGACAGCACATTGGAGAAAGTTTTGGTTGAGTCGAGTGCAATAGTGATGTGTCTCTATCTGGCGAGACATGTCATGGCTATAGATAGCGAAGGTGCACACGTGTTGACTCATCATCTTTATGGGTTCCAATGACTGCACCAACATTGCACCCTTGTCTATCAAATGCTGACCAACTCCCATCGCCTTTCCCGGCGTTGGCTCCGACCCCTTCGCCGGCGTCGGGTCCGGTGACTTGTCCGTTGACGACATTATTTAATATTGTTGAATGTTTCACTCAGTGAATGTTATCAACTTCTGCTTGGCGTTTGTATTTGTAGAATGAATGAGATGATGGAAGCATGAGTACGTGGGTCCAGGCTTTCGTGCCACGTTGACATGCAAGGATGCTTACGTGGATGAAAATGGTGGAACTGTGTTGACATTTGGTGAGAGTAGATATACTCAATCTGAGGTTACGTGGCGGATTATAGTGGGACTGTGTTGCCATTTTGTATAACTTGGAGCTCAATAAAAACTTCAAAATATATATCATTCAGTCTTTGACCATTTACTAAGATTTCTACAGAAAACAGGGTTACCAAAAATAGTATTCTAGACTGTTACAGCTTACAAGTTTTTCTTTTTCTCTCTTTTTTTCACCAAACATCTGCTATCTCTAACAAGTATTTGTTTCTTTAGTCTTTGCCTCATCAAAGATTTTACATCAATTTTTTTCCCTTACTGAGAATTCAACAGTTATTCGGATGTAGTAATATTTTATGCTAATTATGGAAAGATAGAGTTATATACTACGCTTTTTTTGTATGATTATGACTTTCTCTGTGAAGTTAGTCTCAGGTACAAACACCCCCCTTCCCCTAAAAAAAGTGTCATTCTCAACTCACATTCATATCATCATTGAAATGATCACCTTGCGAGGTTAGGATATTAAGAAATAAATAAGAAGGGTGAGCCATAAAAGAAAAGAAAAATAGAAATCAATTGTGCCTTAATGCATGGGAAAGATAACTTAACACATGGATTATGAATATCTTCGAGAGTATAGCCTCAAAATTATGAAGAAAAAACTAGTCCTCTATTTTGTCAGACGAAACCGTATTAGAGCCATTGCCTCTTTTCTCTTCCTCATATTTACTGGTTTGATTGTCATCAGGGAGTGAATTAGGGATTTGAGACCTGTACTTGTACCTTGATGAAACTAACAAATAGATAAAGAAGTTGATCAAGCTCACTATGGAAAGGAACAGGTAGAACAAATTTAGATGGTTTCTATTAATATTGTTCCCTGCTAACCATCCCCTACTTTTAGTAATATGCTTGGTGGCTCCATTCACACTTTTCACCACTATGGTGCTAGCAAAATAACCAAGTGCCATAGAGCTCCAGAGGAAGCAAGTTGATGTAGATTTAAGCCCTTTTGGTGCCTCTGAATAGAAAAACTGAAGCAGTCCCACATAGGTAAACATGTCAGCTATGCCAAATATAAAGTACTGAAAAGAAAGCCAAAATGTGCTTATAGGCAATGGTGGCATAAGAATTGGCACAGCATCAAGCATGTTGTGATCCCTTGCCACTCTTTTCCTTTTCACTTCTACAATTGAAGCCACAGCCATGGATATGCAAGAGAGTACTAGACCAACTCCAATGCGCTGCAAGTGTGTTACGCCGGTAGGAATGCCGGTGATTTTGCGTGTAATTGGCACAAAAATGCTATCATAGATTGGAACAATGATGATTAGAAACAAAATTGGGATGATTGGAAGGGATGCTGGAGGAATCTTAAAATGTTTTGTGAAAGTGCTGTCCATGGTGTAGCCTTGTTGAATTGAAAAGGTTTGTAGTTGAGCTAGGCAAAGGGTCATTATAATTGTGCAGCCGAATATTGGGGTCATGCTAAGAACAATTTTTGCATTTTCTACTTGGGTGACCCTACAAAGTTTCCATGGGTTTGGTGGTTTCTCAGATTCAGCACATTGTTGTATTTGGATGGCTGCTCTGTCTAAGAACCTGTGAATAAGAAACTTCAGTTTAGAACAAAATAAATTGAAATTTTGAGTGATATTTCATAAAATGTTACCTTTTAAACTAACCTTGATCTGTGACTTCTAAGAGTAATGAGTTATGAGCAAGTGACATACAATTATGATATATGTGTGTTAGACATGAGAGTGGAAATGAACCTTAAAGTGTCTCTATGAGGTAGAAACTCTATTTCCTCAGCAGCTTCCTTGTCCTTTTGAATCTCGTACAGTTCTGCTGGATCTTCAGGAAGAGGAAGATTTCTGTTACGGATTGCAGCAACGTAGACCTGGAAAATGCATGAGCAAAGTAGTGATGCGTGAATATTCAATCACTCTAAATATCTAAGTAACATCTATTATATTTTCTAATTTTCATTTTTTATCATATCACTTATTAATATTTACAGTTGGAATACAAATGTGAATATGAACTAAAAATAGTCACAGTAGATATACATAGATAAATTAAACAATGAGGTTTACAAGTTTGCATATGTACCTGTATGATTTCAATGAGATCATTTGTTCCTTGACGAACACGAAATCTGTAAAGTGGCAATCCAGCTGCAAAGATAATGACACCCAAAAATATAGCTATGTTTCCAATACCAAATCCCCAATCCCATCCCTTGTGCATTTGTATCCACACAATGAACGTTAAGCTGATTGCACCACCGGAGCAAACAGCAAGCAAGAGATAGTTAAAGAATGTGGACATTTTGGTTGCTTCTTTAGGGTCTGTTTCATCAAACTGATCAGCACCATGTGATGGAAGAGAAGCTTTCACTCCTGCACTGCCTAATGCCAACAAGTATAGGCCAATGTACAGAAGAGCTTCTTGGCCTCCACTTGGTGTTTCACACTGAGCAAGTATATCATAAACGTTGCAAACGGGTGGCTGCAGGCTTGGATAGTGTGCTTGTGCTGTGAGCAATGCTAGTCCCTGCAACATATATCATCAACCACAACTTCATGAATTTGTATTCTATAAGTTCACCACTAAAATTACGTCAAGTTATATTTCTTTATAGCAGAAAATTAAGTCTTCAGCTACACTTTCTTTCTTGAGAGTCTTTTAACAAGAGTATTTCAGTTCGCAGTTTGCAATATCCAATTAATCAACTAATTCATAAAAAATATATTTATATATTTATATGTGTCGCGTACTAAAATTATCTACCACCAAATATTTTTTCTTAACCAGATGTAAGACTGCATATAGTAAATAACAACAATGACATTAGTAGTGTATAGTTAAATTACAAAAGATTTTGAAGGTATCAACAAACAGTTTTACAAAAAAAACTAGGGAAAATAATTAAGAAGAAAGTTGGAAAAATAAAGGAAACTAAAGTTGAAAAAAAAGTTATTGTTGGATATGACAACGTACTTGAATTATTTTTTTTGTATTAGTACGATTAGATCAATTCTTAATTATACTATAACTTAAATAATTCGAAAGTTATTTTATTAAAATGACGTAACAAAAGATGAATTCTTATGTAGAATTAATGTCATCGTCGCGTGGGTGATTTAGTCGATGGGTTTGACATAACGTCGATAACTAAGGGGATCATGATCTCAATTAAAATTGTTACTCCTTCACCAAAATCACTACAAATTCTATATACAGGTTAAATATGATAATAAATATATCATTTGTATAAATAAATTCCATTTTCATTAATTTTTTACTTTTATATATATTTTTAATATTTATATGAAAGTAATTTTAAAAAAAATTAATATTACATTAAAAGTTCAGAAAAATAATCGTTTTAGAAATTTTATTAAAAGCTGCAACTATAGTGATTCTGGGATTGGACAAAGTAATTTTCTTATTTATTTTAGTGCTAAATGTCATTCACGAGCAACTTTGACCTGATTTTAGAGGAAGGAAATAAATTTGAACTAGTTAAAATCAAAGTTTAATTTAGAATTTGTGAGAAAAAAATCAACAAATTTGAATCATTGAAAAACATTTCTTAGGAGGGAACAATATTTGGAGCTTACCAGAAACTCAAAGAAGCCAAAAATTAAAACAGTTGTGTATCTGCCAATGAGTGTGTCAGCAAGAACAGCAACAGGAATGGCGAGTATGTAACCAGTGCCCATGTAGTTGGTCAGCATGTTAGCTGCATCTGGTATACTATAATGCATTTTCCCATTGAAGTATGCTATTGAGTTCACAGCTAGTGCAAATGTTCCCAAATTATCTAAACCAAACATCACTGCACCAAAATTCAAATTAATATCTTTCTTTCTTTCTCTACATATATAGATTTATATATTGTTAGCTAGAATTCATCATCAAAAGTTTGTTTCCATTTCTATGAATCTCAACCATCCCATATTATTAGAGATTTCGAAATATTGTTAAAATAGAATATATATATATAAAGTTTAAAGCTACTCTATTCTATGAATTAATTTTAGAGTTAAGTTATGTCTGACTTAAATTATAATTGTATAATATTCCATTTTAACTATTGTAGTTGAAACCTACAGAACTATACGTTGTAAGGTCATTATTAGATTGTTTGCATATTTTTTATTTTGTAAACTTTATGTTCAAGATATCTATTTTTTTGGTATGAACATATGTATTAGAAATTTTGCACTGATTAAATTTATAACTAAAATAATACTATCTTTAGTCCTTATCATAAGACTCTAATTAAAAGTGTAACTTGATCTTTTTCATAAAAGTCACTCTAAAGTATTCTTACTATTAATTATTTTTGACAAAAAAATATTCTTAATTAGTAATTAATATCATTTTTGTTAATTCAAGAATAATTGATAGAGGAAGTGTCTTATTAATGTCATGAACAATATATATAAAGTTAAGATAAATTTAATGTTTTCAATTAAGTTAATTAATTTTTTTAATATTTATAAATTAAATAATGTTTTATAAGAAGGATAGGAGATAGTAATACTATAAGAATCTTTTCAAGGTATGATGTCTCTGGATCAATTCCATGACCCCCAAAAGAAAGTATACAAGAGAAAGTAGAAGTAAACATTTTTGTTGCTATCATCAACCTTAATTTTACTTTGGTTAATGATCTTTCTTTCGTGCACTAACAAAGAGAAAGGTCCATTAGTCCATTATCTAAATCCTACTGAGTTAATCAATGTCATAATTCATTACCTAATATGAGAATAGCAGCAACCATCCCTCCATATTTGAATTTAAGAGCTTTTCTTCCTTTCCAATCCACTTTATTTTCATCAACAAGCTGAAACTTTGCTTCCTCTTCCACATCAACAATCTTAATGGACTTTTCCACTTCCTGCATTCAAAAATGAAAAAACATGTACGAGAGCCGAATTGGGTAAGTGAAAAACAGAGAAAAATAAATAAATAAATACCATGGATGCAGAACACTTTTTAGTAGCCGATTCAAAAGAAAGAGCAGAACTAGTGAAAATACAATGCAGCAGGGAAGATTAATATCTGTCTATATATAACATTCAATGCAGCAGGGAAATATTTTCTACATTCTTTTTAGTAAGCTTATCCTATTTATTTTTATTTTTATAATTTGAAAAAATGTGTAGAAAAAGAATAAAGAGAAATATAAAGATGTGTGATATGTTAGAAAGTGATAAAAGACAATGATTTTCAAGAGAATATTAGAAAAGTATGTTACAAAAATAAAATAACTGGTTAAAAATATTATTAAAAAAATGTAATAACAAGGGACAAAAGGGTGATAAACAGATTTGTTTGGACAGAATCCAACGAGGCGATGTCTTTGGACAACATTCGACAATTTAAGAAGCGGAAAATTCCAGGTTGCAGTCTATCTGTCAACAAAGAATCAAATTATCGAAATGGAGGGTCCTACGTTGTTATATCCGAAAATTATGAAATATATCTTAGTATAGTTTAGTAATATCTGGCACAGCCTAATATCGTTTAGATGCTATCACAATCAAATACGCATCTTCATTGTTACACCGTTTCCTATGTGTTCAATTTTTTTCCCCTTCACAAGGTAAAAACTGAGATGGATGCAGAAGATCCAAGGGTAGGATTCTTATATTCAGCATCGGGCTTTGGGTCTGTTCAAGTAAATTTCTTCGCCAAAGATTTTATAAGAGAAGAAAACAGCAAAAAATTAAATAAACTTTGTAAACTAAAATTTATGCACATTTCAAAAATTTGCTTTTGAAGAATTGAATTTTGCATATAATTGCAATACACAATACACACACGTAGACACAATCACACAACAAGAGAGCACACAACAAGAGAGAAATATGAGAAATACGTATATATTTTAAGAGTTAACTGCATATTACAGTTAACTGTAAAGTAAAGTTGTTAAGTTAATCTCTCTTATTTAACCTTTTCAAACATTAAAACATGCATAAGTTAATTTTTATTTGTTAAAAAAATTATTTATTTATTTATTATTTTCTTCTCCTATTAATATTTATGAATAAATTTATCCAAACATGATCTAATCTGGTTCCTTCGTCAGGCTTTTGCTGCTTAGACCTGCCGTGGCATTATAAATTATAAGAACTGCCAAGCACGTACGTATCTTCAACAGATTGTATTGCAATGAAAAACAAAGCTTCAATATACTAAGCTGATTTAGCTAGACAGAGACATATTGCAATTTTATGTTCTTTATGGGTTCACATGAAATGCCGCCTCCTCAACGGAAATATTCTGGAGTATACCAATTCCAACAACATAATGTGAGCTTAGCGAAATGGTATAGTATAAAATAAATAAAAGGTATCTGTCTATGTACGATGTCATTGTAAACATGATCCAGTAAATGAACAAAATTGAATTTTAAATTGTAGAAATGTAATCCACAACTACATGACCTTGAACTAAATAACTAAAGCAAAATCTACAACACAAAAAACTCGAGATTCCCTGTGCAAAGAATGCTTGACTACTGTTTCTAATGTGAAGGGGAAAAAATAACAAATAACAAATAGAAAATGAAGAAGAATATCAATCAATAGTTCAGCAGAGAGTATTTTACCCTCAGTACAATTTTTCCTTTTTCAACTCCAAGCTTAGCCCCTGTAACTAACCAATGACCAGGAATATCTTGAGGGCCTTTGGACATTTCTGTCATGTCCACAATTTTCGCCAATTTCCCAACGTGGATTGAACTATCTTCCTTTTTATCTTCAGAGGTTTTCTTTGCCGATGAGGATGAAGCACCATCTGATCTTTGTGCAGTAGGAATGGAGGGGTTATGATCCCACACTGACCGCCGAATTGTGCATCCTGGTACCTTAGAGAAAAGGAGCTTGAGATGTAACACGTTCTTGGCACCGAAGTCCCAAACACCAAGCTGAGCACCTGTGACAATGTGGACACCAGACAGGTCTCCAATGTTAGTTTCAGTGTACTCAATTGGTGCGGTGCTTACGTGGGAAAAGTTCTTCCATTTGATAGGTTCAAACCAACGGCTGTCTTGCTCCTCAGGACCATGCCACTTGGGAGCACCTATGGCTATGTGTGCGTCCCAGTGAGGTTGAAGGTTTTTCGGGAGGGAAACTAGATGCTGCAAATGAATAGCAAGACGATTTTGTTTGCTACCCTCTAGGCTAAGCCTAAGTCCAGTGACAGGCTTGCGTCCAACTGTTACCTGCAACACCAAGTCAAGGTGTTACTTGGCTAGGGAAGAAATTTTCAAAGGTGCTGGTAGAGTTAACTACTTACATGTGATAATCGTGGAATCATTAACTCAACTACACAAATTTTATAATTAAGTTACAATAAATGAGGGATTAATGCTGAACTCTACCTAGATAGACATAAATAAGCCAGTTAGCAAACCAAAACATATGAACTATCAAAAAGGACAAGGTTTGGTTTCTTTTAGCAATGCAAATATCATAATCCATGTCAACAAATATTCAACAAACTTTTTGGGACCAGCTATTTAAACAAATTCAGCAATATTGACATAGGTAGAGAGCATATCAAAATTTGAAAAAAACCTTGTAATTTCTCACTTTTACTGGCTATCTTGTTTCATTTACACTCTCAATGCTAATGGTAAATTGACTGAGAAAGTTTCAGAATTTAGAAACATCTTCATAGACTGATAGTTAGTTTCAATTCAATCAAATAGGGATATAATAATAATGATGGTTTCAGCACTCATTCTATGTTATGTTGTGAATTGTCCTTTTCTTTAGGCATAATATGATACCCTATTCAATCAGGTAGAATTTAGCAAAAATTACCTGATCTGGACTGACAAAAAGCTTAGGTCCCATCAAGCTGAACTGAAGAGACTGACAGACAGGTTCCTTTCTTTGTAGATTGTTCTGCTCTGGCGCCCAAACTCGAGTTATTTGGAAATCCAAGAAATACTGTAGGTCTTCGATCGGTGGTTTGTCTGGTTAATATATAAGCTAGGTAAATTATACATGATAAAAAAAACTATAGGAACATTTGTCATACATATCCAGAAATCATCATGTCCAGGGTTAAAATCCCAGTTTTCTACCTCAATTCCCTAAAATTTATGGTCATTTCATAGTTTTCTGGCTCACTGAAAGGGAAATCCAGTGCATGCTTAGTGGAGTCTGCAGAGGGTGGATATACACAACCTCCCCCCCTGGAGGCAGAGAGGCTGTTTTCAGGATTTTAGCCCATTACTTACAAGTCACAGGGCAACAACCTTACCATTGCCCCTCATTTTCTGGTTCATTGAACCAGGGAAAAAACTTCAAATTCCTAGCATCTATGCACTCAAAAATGTAAACTAATGGTAGAAATAACATATGTAAACAGCCAGAAGAAGAAACCACCAAAAAGTTATCTTGGTGAAAAGATCTCTCTTCTTGCTGATATATATACACATAAAATGAATAGATTAATTCCATTTAGACCAAGAAATCTTGTTACAGAGTTAGCTACAAAAGAATGCATAACAATTCTTACATGTATCAACCAAATCATATCAATTCTTACAACTTTAGTGTGACTTCCACTCCAGCATTAATTTCAAAGAATTAATAATTGAATTAGAACTTACACTCTAGATATAGATCAATAGCACGGGCCAGATGTCTCACTCCAGGCACTCCTTCAAGAAGAGAGACAATGGGTGTAAAGTTCATGTTAATGATATCTGGAGCCAATTTTACAGTTTCCACCCATTTAATATGACTTTGCTCAAGATCATCCCCTCCTCTCCTCCTAAAAATTACAGTAACATCCTGCAGCAACAAAATGAAAGGTAACACTCAGATTTCTAGAGTCTGCAATAGCAAGAAACAAATGAACCAGGCTAAGCCAGAATGTATTTGCATAAAATAAAGGAAGTTGCATAATTAATCAGAAGTAGAAAAGGATGTATGTTTGCTGAGTAATAGCAGGGAAAAGGCATTTCTAAATACTGACCTTCTCCTTGTACTTTAAAGGACCAGGACCCGAAATGTTTTTAACATCACGAAATCTATCATCTCCGATGTCCTTCACATAGTTCTCAATGTCTGCAGCAGACAAAGAAGATGATTGGTGCTGCCTGATATACACTACGTCTCTACCACCAACTGTTGCAGATGTAACAATATGGGTACCATAATTCTCAATAAAACTGAGAAGAAGAAAGTGCAGAAGTTTCCATTAGAACTTGACCTCATTCATCCCATCTAGTTAATGCAATATATAATTCTTCCTTTTTGGATTTTTGAGGGAAAGGGGGAAAAGTTTTCAACTTAAGTCAGGTTATAAATACGCTTTTTTTTGCAATATTTACTGTCTAGTACTGTAACAAAGATTATTTTAATTTCAACGCCTTCTGCATAACAATGGGGCAAAGGCATCACATTTGATTTGAGACATGGCACAGTAAATTATCCAATGCAGAAGTATGCAGTTGTCACGACACAGCAACTCCATCTAGTATTTGGAAAATGAAATTGAGTAATTTAAAATCATGTCTTACGGTCTTAAGATAGATCATCAGAAATATATTCTAACACCACCTATCAATCTTAGGTTCACAAGATTTCTGTAAATGCCTCAAAGCAAATTTTAGTTGTCTTGTTTTGCAAAACCACATTACTAACAAAATTGCAATGGATAAACAAATAAATACGGAAATTACTTTTCTCCAGGCAACAATATTTTGTTTCTCTCCTCTTTAATACAATAAATGAAGTCCAGGAATCGAAAATATGTCAATTTAGAAGTGGAGTCTGTGTGTAAAGCATAAAATCTAACAATTACAAAATTTCTTCACGTTCATACACAACAAGCCAAAACCATTTTCTACAGAAAGAGTTAATTGAATATTATTTACAGAAATGAGAAAACAGCAAAAGCTTACTTTACCTAGCCAAGGATGTTGGATCCCAAGAGTGAGGAACAGCACGCTTTACTTCATCAGTCAAGACCAAATTTAGTTTGGTCAATTTAACTTCAACTAGAGGAATGAAATATCCAACCATGGCAAGGGATTTAGTGGCTGCTGCATCAGCCATCCAGCAGCCAGTAAAATTGAACATGGAATTGAAGCTTCCAAGTGGAATCTGCCCTGTTATGCCTGACTTCTCATTGAAATATTTGGCCATCTGAAAAATTCAGTCCTCAAATAAGGTCACCAAAACTACTCAACTGACTGTATGCTGATCAAAGGATGGACATGTCTATTTCACGTATAAGGAAAACCCAAATAATCCAAAAGAAATAATGCATCTTTCATACAATAAAAATAATGAAGCATTACTCCTGCCAGGCTACAATGATTCTAGCACCATCATGCTCAATCATGTATGATGTAGTATAGTCTCCTGCCATGTCTTCTTCAGTCTCTAATATCTATCATTTTTAAAATGGCATCATATTTGGATTGACATCTTACCAAGGCCTGTGTAGGTCATTGCCTTACATGTCCAGACTATTTTAAACAATATTACATCATTCTCTCTTTCATAGGACCACTTCAACCTCCTTCAAAATGTAATGTCGAACTATCTTATCATCCACTCTCCTTTTCTCATTTAACTAAAATTCAATATATTCTGTCTTTGACCTGCTCAAATAAAATCCCTAGGCCTCCAAAGGATTTCTCATCACAAATTTTAAATATTAATCAAGCAACGACACACAACAGAAAGAGACTGTACATAAGTTCCAAAGTTTATAAATGAATGATATTAATAAAATCATGAACAGAGCGTAGTAAAATATAAGATTCCCAATCCATCAAGGTGGCTCTTAGATCACTCTTCTGATTGTTAGCTATTTTAAAATAAATCCAAATTTTATATTCTTCTTGAAGAAATTGATCATAACCTCCAAACGAGTAACTACATCCTTTAGGAATGAGATACTGCTTAAAGAAAATAGTACCAATAGCCAAACCATAGCAAGCAGAAATATTGTTGGAATTTTGCAGAAGTTACAAGACAAAATAAAGCCCTGATAGAAATAAAGAAAACATGTAATTATATCTAAAATGTATTTGGAGCAAAAGATCGTTCCTGTTTGGATAAAAATCCTCAATAAACACTTATCGAGGAAAAAAATAAGAATGTAAAATAAACTAAGCTCCTCTCAATTCTCTTAAGTTCAAAATAGCTTATGCAGAAGTTAAAATCACCGTTAGGAGAAACTAAATGAGAGAGCTTTATAAATTAGCTTATGCAAAAGGTAATTTTAACTTAAGCACGAAGGTTAATTCATTTTACCCTCATATTTTCTTCTTTATGTGCTTATTTAGAAGTTAATCGAAACAAGGTCATTGTTAAGTGCCAATAACTCTTTAGTTATGTACTTATGGAAGAAGCTTAATTCATATAAACAGTGCTTCAAGTGAACTCCCGAATAACGTTTGTTTTGATTGACAAAAAAACTAATTTGTTCCTTTACAGTTCATAAACATAAAAAAGTTCATTGGTACCAATTCCCATTTCAGAAACTAGGGAGCCATAGGAATCAATCTGCAAAAAGCCAGAAACCATTCTCATCTCAACTAATAATGCACTCATACATTCCTAGCATTGGCAAAACTACCCACGTGGCACATTAATCCAGAAGTAAAACAAAGCAACAAGGAACATAATTCCCCCTATGTTCAGTTCATGCAATGCAGTCAAAATACAATCCAAGTCCAACACATTGAAATCAAAAGCCAACCCACCAACAAATAAAAGCAAAATTACCATAATGAAAGAAAAATAAACAAATAAAGTTGCAAACTTTTCCTATTCCATTTGCCTTTTCATCCATTTCCTTCTATTTCCTCTGAGAAGCAGGCCAAGAAAAGCAAACTAAAAGTGTAGAAACAAAAGAGGTGAATGAAAACTAAAAAGAATCACCTCATGGAAGCTATACACAGGGGTTTTCTCTAAACCACTCTTTCCAGGTGACCAATCAATATCCTCAGAGACATTGGGAACAACGAGGTCATGTAAGAGAAGAAGATCCTTGGTGTGATCCTCATCAAGATGAACAAGCCTTGACCCAGGTGCACCCTTGCAGTAGAGAAGCCTAATATCTGATGTGACATCAAAGCCACGACCCAGAGCTTGGATTGAGTTGCAAAAAGTGGCAGAGAGAGAATCAGAAGTAGGGTTTTCCATGGTCTCAGTGAAGGGAATAGTTGGCTGATGAGGATGAAGAATAGAGCATTTGTTTGTTACAAGTACAAGGAAAAGAAGAAGAGATTGAAAGGTGCGTTTTTTGAAGAAGGTTGGAGCTTGTTGTTTTTCTCTTTCCTTCTTTCTGAGTTTGACTGTAACAACATCAACAACAATAATTTATTGTCTGAAAACGCGTTTTTTAGCATTAGGTAGGGACCATTCTCCATACAGATGGCTCGTGCCTTTTAGGAGGGTTTACTTTTCTCTTGTCTTTATTTTCTTCTTTATTTTTCTTTTCCTCAGCTGGTTATTTTTTGGGAAGAAAAATTTATGTATATTTTTCTAAGAAATGTTTGGTATTTTAAGAAGCAGATAATTAAATAATTGCTTATAAAATAAGGAAAAATTTATGTATATTTTTCTTTGTTTGTTTGTTTCGTTTTGGATTGAACTGGATTTTACCATAAATGTGGGTTAACTTTTAAAATTTTATTGTGTTTTGATTTCTTTTCTTGTTCATGTCATAACTTGGGTTCTAAAAATGTGTTTGAAATGATCCTGGTACCTAGTTAAAGCTTAAAGAAACATCTACAATACTCTATTGCCGATTTATTGGGCTTAAATCCCACATAAATTTGAATTTGAAAGTTATGATGGTCCAATTTATATTTAGTATTTTTAGCATATTTTACCTATAAAAGTTAACAAAAAATTACTTGCAGCTTTCACGAAAACACCAAAAAAATAAATCAACCATTTATGTTTTTCGAAATCCATTTAAAGCCGTTTAAATTCAGTTTCATAACATTTTTTATTACTTCCGAAAATAGTTTTATTTATCTATATTTTGTCTTAAAAATCAATTTCACAAAAATAAGATCAATTTTTTTTGTCAAACTTAATTTACAATACAAAAATTATTTTAAACTTAAGTTTACAAACAATTATATATACATATAGAGCATAATATAAATTGAGATAGATCATATTTCGAACTTAGGGTTTAATTAATGCGTAATTTCTTCTAAAAGAAGTTGGTCAGATTCCTTTTCCCGTTAAGCTACTTCTTTGTTAAGGAGTCAACACTCATTCATTAGATTCAGCTTTGTTTTCTTCTCCTCGCTTTTGCTCTGGATTTTGATTATTTTTTAATAAAAAAGTTATTTTTTTTAATATTTACATTATCACAGAAAAGTTTGTCTATATTTCGAGTACATGTCTAAATCAGTTTTTTTTTTCTTGTTTAAAGGTTAAATAATTCATTAATCAGCTAAGTTCAATTAGTGAAAATAGTTGAACCACCAGTAATAAATTTCACTTGTTCGACTGTGGTTCTAATTTTCAAAAATGACTGTAAGATTAAGTTGACTTTTAAAAAAATTTGGGCATGAATTTTATTTCTTAACATTCCAAAAGAACATCAATTTAATAATATAATATGTAATTATAAATCAATGTAATATTTAAATCAACAACCATTTTAAACTGTATTTTTTTTACAATTCTATTCTTTTTTTCTTAAGAAAAAAAAGTTGAAAAGGTCTCTTAAACAAAATTTTATTACTATTTTTTACGTAAATAAATTTGATTAAGACAACACATTAATTACCACTACCATCTCATGCATTTGAATAAAACTATATATTTGTCTAATCTCATATAAAATGAAATGAATAGAAAAATATAAAGAATAAGACTAAAAAAATAAATAAATAAAAGATCGAATATATATATATATATATAATGATAATTAATGTATTATATCATTTTAATTGATATAATTATATAATAGATATTATATATAAGATGATTAACATGACTATCAAAACCCAATTTAAAAACCTTTACAGAATTTTTTTTGCTTTTAAGAACTAAATAAAAATATCTATCTAATTTAAATAGGCAAAAGTATCCCTTTAAAGATTAATTTCATAAAAAACTTGCTTTAAATTCGACCGTGTATTTTATCTTGGCCAATTGTGTTTGGAGTGTTATAACTGATGGCGACGACTTTGGGTCAATGATAATCTGATTAAACTAGAACGTTAGGTTTTCCTATTCCACCTAGTAAAATAAATATAATTAGTCACATTCATTTTTGGAGCCATTCTCACATTACAGTTCCATCTCTATCTAAAGCTTTGATTCTCTTTTTATGAAACTCCTCTGTGGAGTGTTAAAGTTTTCCATATATAAGCACCATGGCAAAGGTAATAAACATGACATTCCTTACATTCCTTACATTCCATTAACCATTTTCACATGCTGGACATAAAGCATAAACTAGATATATTTTACACCACAAAGCTAATAGCTAGATTGAGTAAAGAAACTGGAACTATTTTACATTGCTTCGGACTCATTATTCTACCAATAATTACTCACCACTATTGCATAATTTTGAGAACCCTTTCTTCCAACTCCTCCTTCTTGTACTCAAACTCATCAGTTTCAGCCAATTGGTTTTTGTCTAGCCACTCTGTGGTTTCTTCCACAGCCTTCTCAAGATTTTTAATTTTCTCCCTCATTTCAAAAGTATAATTCTCAAGCAAGTTCTTTGCCTTCACCTTATTCTTTACCTCTTCATCCTCTGCCTTGTACTGCTCTGCATCTCTCATCATTCTTCTCATCTCTTCCGGACTCAACCTCCCATTCTTGTTGCTTATCGTTATCTTCTTCTTCAAACCAGTGCTCCTATCCTTAGCAGTCACCTCTACTATGCCATCAACATCCACATCAAACCCAACATTGATTTGTGGAACCCCTTTTGGCGATGGAGTGAACCCTGACAACTCAAACTTCCCTAGAAGAAAATTTTCTTCTGTTTTCTCTTCTTCCCCTTCAAACACTTTGATCAAAACTCTTGTTTGATTATCACTAAACGTAGTGAAATCGCTCTCCTTCTTGGTGGGGATCATGGTATTCTTAGGAATCAACACTGACATTTTACCACCATCAGTCTCAATTCCAAGACTGAGTGGCATAACATCCAGCAACAACAACTCCTCCACTTTCTTGTCTCCTTCGCTGTTCAAAATCGCTGCTTGAACTGCCGCACCATACGCCACAGCCTCATCAGGGTTAATGCTTTTGCAAAGCTCTTTGGTGTTACCATTGACACTAAACATGTCCTTCAGAAGTTGTTGTACTTTTGGAATTCTAGTAGACCCTCCTACAAGAACAAATTCATGGACTTGGCTTTTGTTAATCCTTGCCTCAACGAGACACTTCTCTACAGTTTCCATACACTTCATAAACAAGCCCATGTTCAATTCCTCAAACATGGCCCTTGTAACAGTGGCATGTAAATCAAGCCCTTCATATAAACAATCAAGCTCTATCTTTGTTTGAGAAGTCGAAGACAGAATCCTCTTAGCTTTCTCACACGCTGACCTCAACCTTCCAAGAGCTTTCACATTCTCACTAATATCTTTTCTATACTTCCTCTTGAACAATCTCACAAGATGGTTCACGAGGTTGTTATCAAAGTCTACACCACCTAAATGAGTGTCTCCCACCGTGGCCTTAACCTTAAACATTCCTTCATC
The DNA here is from genome assembly GCA_026586105.1 of Hylodesmum podocarpum. Taxonomy (NCBI): domain Eukaryota; kingdom Viridiplantae; phylum Streptophyta; class Magnoliopsida; order Fabales; family Fabaceae; genus Hylodesmum; species Hylodesmum podocarpum. The sequence continues at coordinate 4,102,617 of JALJEV010000424.1, read as the reverse complement.
AATTGTAACCAAGGAAACATCGAAAGTGCCACCACCAAGATCAAACACAAGCACGTTCTGTTCACCTTCTCTGAACCCCTTCTTGTCTAGCCCATAAGCAATAGCAGCTGCAGTTGGTTCGTTGATGATCCTCAACACATTCAAACCCGCGATTTTCCCAGCATCCTTGGTGGCTTGTCTCTGCGTGTTACTGAAGTAAGCAGGGACAGTGATCACAGCATCCTTCACTGCATGGCCCAAATAGGCTTCAGCAACTTCTTTCATCTTAAACAACACCATGGAAGATATTTCTTCAGCAGTGAGTTGTTTTTCTTCGTCTTTGTATGTGACAGAAATCATGGGCTTGTCCCTTGTGTCAGGGACAACCTTAAACGGCCAGAACTTCATGTCTTGTTGGACGGATTGGTCGGAGAATCTGCGACCGATCAAACGTTTGGCGTCGAAGATGGTGTTGTTTGGATTCATAGAGCGTTGGTTCATGGCAGCATCACCCAACAATCTTTGGGTGTCGGAGAAGGCAACGTAAGAAGGGGTTGTGCGGTTTCCTTGGTCGTTGGGGATGACCTCAACGCGGTTGTGTTGCCACACTGCCACGCAACTGTAGGTTGTGCCCAAGTCAATGCCTATAGCTTTAGCTTTTCTGGTTGCCATGGAAGAATAGAGTAAAACAGGGGAAGTAGAACAGAGGAAGAAAACAGGGGAAGTAAAACAGGAAAATGAGTTATAAAAATGTGGATATGGATCATGAACAAGAAGCGACACACTGTATTTAAAGGCATAAAAAAGAGACACTTTTTCCGTACTTGGGAAGGAGTGTGGAAAAAACTCTCAAGAAAATTAGGGACTTTAATTTGCTAAGAAGGGGTGACCTTTAGTAAACTGGAGTTAACATTCCATAATTGAATTTCAAGATAATATAAAAAGTCGATAAGGATATTAATTTATTTTTACTCTTTAAGATACTAAATTTTGGAATTTGTGATTTCAATTTAAAAAAGAAAATCAAAAGGGGGGATGGTGAGTGGAAAAAGAAAAACTTGTGAGGAAACCTAAAGTGAATTTTTTGAAAAAACTGAAATCATTTAGCTTTTAAAAAAATAAGTTTAGCATATACTTAAATTAATTTTAATTTAAGAGAAAATTTTAATTTTTAATTTTTGTATATGTTTTTGAAAACAGTTATGCAAATAAAATACAATAAGGATGAATAATTGAGGATAACGTTAGCCATTAAATGAGTATGAAATAAAATAATATAAGAATGTGTGTTGATATAAAGTATTCATAATTAATCTCTCTCTCTCTATATATATAATAAAAATTCATAATTAGGTGTGGAAAGAGGGACGCGGATTCCCTTTCTGACTCCTTCTCCGCTAAGGGGTTTCATTTGATTGGGTATCACCACTTGCTGTACGTAAAATAAAATGGAATAAAATAAAAAATATATAATACATATAAAAATGAAATTTAGTTGATCGCTTTGGGTAAAATTTTACATTAAAATTCTTTTCCTTTTTCAATATTAAATTTGAAAATTATCAAAAAGAATTTCCTTTTCTAAGATTAAATTCAAAAATTTTTAAGAACATGATTGGATAAAAAATTTTAATTAGGAAAATAATTTATAAAAAATTAAAATTTTATTATAATAATAAAAAATATTTGAATAGATTAATAAAGGAAATTTAAAATTTAAATATTTTAATTAAAAATGTCAAATTTTTAAAAATAAAAATTTTCAAATTATACCAATATATTTATAATTTAAAATTCTCCTAGACTCTTTCTTATTCTCCTACTACTCTCTCCCTAGTCTCTTTTTATCTCCTTTCTCGATTCTGGTCTCTTTCTTCTTTATCTTCCGTCTCTTTTCCTTTTTTTTTTTTTTCTTATCATTTTCATTTTCCATGTCCTTTGTTAAATAATTAATTTAAAAAATAAAGGGAATTATTTTCTTGGTTGACCCGAATATACTTTTGTGGGTATCGGTGTTAAGAAAATGTAGATAAGTTGGAGAAGCAGTATGCATGGGATTAGATGCAGAAATGCAGTGCAAGTAGTAGGTTTATGACGCATATTAAAAAAGTTAATAAATAATTAAATATAATATAATATTATAAAATTAACATTATCATTTTAAAACAAATATTTTTTTATCAAAGATTAATTAATTAATTTATATGACAATAAAGCGCCTTATTCGTTCGGAAATTTCCAAATCTTTCACTCTTTTTTTTCAATCTTTCAACAGTTGCTTTCCGAGCAGGTTCTCCAAATTCAGAAAATCAAGGGTTTTCTGATTTCTGACAATCACACTCTTCAAGCACCTTACTCATGCCTCAGTCAAATTCGCTGTTTCACAACAAAATACCCTTTTTCTCTGTTCCCCTGTGAGTAGTAACTAACTCCCTTCAGTGAGTGAAGTTCTTCAATGGCAACCAAAAAAGTCAAAGCCATAGGCATTGACTTGGGCACTAGCTACAGCTGCGTGGCAGTGTGGCAACACAACCGCGTCGATGTCATTACCAACGACCAAGGAAACCGCACAACCCCTTCTTACGTTGCCTTCTCCGACACCCAAAGATTGTTGGGTGATGCTGCAATGAACCAGAGATCCATGAATCGACGTAACACCGTTTTTGACGCCAAACGTTTGATCGGTCGCAGATTCTCCGACCGGTCTGTTCAGCAAGACATCAAGTTCTGGCCTTTTAAGGTTGTCTCCGGTGCCAGAGACAAGCCCATGATCGCCGTCACTTACAAAGGCGAAGAGAAACTACTCACTGCTGAAGAGGTATCTTCCATGGTGTTGTTTAAGATGAAGGAAATTGCTGAAGCTTATTCGGGTCATGCTGTGAAGGATGCTGTGATCACTGTCCCTGCTTACTTCAGCAACGCGCAGAGACAAGCCACCAAGGATGCTGGGAAAATCGCGGGTTTGAATGTGTTGAGGATCATCAACGAGCCTACTGCAGCTGCTATTGCTTATGGTTTGGACAAGAAGGGGTTCAGAGAAGGTGAACAGAACGTGCTTGTGTTTGATCTTGGTGGTGGCACTTTCGATGTTTCTTTGGTTACAATTGATGAAGGAATGTTTAAGGTTAAGGCCACGGTGGGTGACACTCATTTAGGTGGTGTAGACTTTGATAACAACCTCGTGAACCATCTTGTGAATGTGTTTAAAGAGAAACATAAGAAGGACATTAGTGAGAATGTGAAAGCTCTTGTAAGGTTGAGATCTGCGTGTGAGAAAGCTAAAAGGATTCTGTCTTCGACTTCTCAAACAACGATAGAGCTTGATTGTTTATATGAAGGGCTTGATCTATTTGCCACTGTTACAAGGGCCTTGTTTGAGGAATTGAACAAGGACTTGTTTATGAAGTGTATGGAGACAGTGGAGAAGTGTCTCGTTGAGGCTAAGATTGATAAGATCCAAGTCCATGAGATTGTTCTTGTTGGTGGATCTACAAGAATTCCAAAGGTACAACAACTTTTGAAGGATATGTTCAGTGTTAATGGTAAAATTAAAGAGCTTTGCAAAAGCATTAACCCTGATGAGGCCGTGGCGTACGGTGCTGCAGTTCAAGCAGCGATTTTGAGCGGTGAAGGAGACAAGAAAGTGGAGGAATTATTGTTGCTTGATGTAATGCCAATTAGTCTTGGAGTTGAGGTTGGTGGTGGTGCCATGTCAGTGTTGATTCCGAAGAATACCATGATCCCCACCAAGAAAGAGAGGGTTTTCTCTACCCATTTTGATAATCAGAAAAGTGTTGTGGTCAAAGTGTTCGAAGGAGAACGAGTTAAAACCAAAGATAACTTCTTTCTCGGTAAGTTTGTCCTCTCTGGCTTCGCTCCATCACCAAGAGGACTCCCACAAATCAACGTTAGTTTTGATGTGGATGCTGATGGCATTGTTGAGGTCACTGCTGAAGACAAAGCCACAGGGTTGAAGAAAAAGATCACGATCAACAACAAGCATGGAAGGTTGAACCCTGAAGAGATAAGAAGAATGGTGAGGGATTCAAAGAAGTACAAGGCAGACGATGAGGTGGCAAAGAAGAAGGTGAAGGCAAAGAACACGCTTGAGAATTACGCTTATGAAATGAAGGAGAGAGCAAGGAAAATTGAGGAGGCAGCAGAAGAGATCATAGAATGGCTTGAAAGAAACCAATTAGCAGAGGTTGAAGAGTTTGAGTACAAGAAACAAGAGTTAGCTAGGTATCTAAGAGATGATCCAAATTCTAATTATAACAATACCTCAAATTCTGAGGTGAAGGTTCCTATATGGTGTACATGGAGATGTCCGCCAAATGGTTGGGTTTGTCTCAACACTGATGGTTCAGTATTTGAGAACCGTCGAAATGGTCATAGTAGTGGTGCTTGTGGTGGTCTAGTTCGTGATTCCTCAGGATGTTTCCTAGGTGGTTTCAGCGTTAACATAGGTTCTACATCAGTTACATTAGCAGAGTTATGGGGTGTTGTTCACGGTCTCAAGTTAGCTTGGGACCTTGGTTGTAAGAAAGTGAAGGTAGATATTGATTCTGGTAATGCCCTTGGTGTGGTTAGGCATGGCCCTGTGGCTAATGACCCAGCTTTTGCGTTGGTTTCAGAGATCAATGAACTGGTTCGCAAAGATTGGTTGGTGGAGTTCTCACACGTGTTTAGAGAATCTAATCGTGCTGCTGATAGGTTGGCTCGCTTGGGACATTCACACTCTATGGAGAAGGGTGCTAAACGCTTCTCTGACCCACCCTCTTCCATTCTTGATATTCTTCAAGATGATTTGGCTGGTCTTGCAAAGCAACGTGGCTTTCCCTAGTTTTCTCATCTTGCTGCTTCTGTTGTTTTACTCTTCTTCACTGTGTCCCAAGCAATGTAAAATATTTTGAGTTTGTGTACATGAGTTTATCTTTATCTTGTTTATGGTTTATAATCCAATGACTATAAGTTCCTTTTTAGAATCATCCCTAGTATAAGCTTTTAAACTACGTTTATATCTTTCATTTTTATGAACAAATTTTTCTAAGTGTGGGTATAATCATGCATGATGCATGTCACCTTAATGATGTGAAAAATATGAACCAAGCAGCTATATCAATAAGCCATAAATTTATAAATATATCAAACAAAAGGGACTAATTATACAGCACCGTGTTGTTCATGTAATTCATTTTTAATTGCAAATGATAGCAGACCCAAAAATGATGATTCCTTAGCTAAGAAGTTGTCACAAGTTACAGCGTGTGTCCCTTCTTCAAAAAAATACAAATTTTAAATTTGATTTTTTTAATATTATTATTAAAAGCTTTAAAAATACAATATAATTATTTAAAAGTTAATTCTGAAGCAAAATTAATCATTAATAAAAATATAAAATGAATTTAAAGTATAAAAATTAAATACCTATTATACATTTTAACGATTTTTCTCAACTTATTCCCATTTAAATTTTACTTTAGTTAAAATTTTAGAAAATTATAATTTGTTAATTTATTCCTTTTAAAAATAAGTGGGTAAAATAACAAACTATAACTTAAATATTTCTAATATCAATAATAATATTAATTATATTTATTAATATGGAAGATAAAAAAATCGGATAGAATAGCCAAAAATATCTTTGACTTGTCGAGTCGTTTAGACGTTCCGTACAATAATACCAGGTCTGCATTCCTTACAATAATTACAAAAAGAAAAAGAAAAAAACAATAGAAAATCACCATTAAAGTACCTTCTCAGTTACATGGCACGCGCAGTAGAAAAACAGTAATATGGCATAAAATCGCCGCAATAAAGATGATTACCTAGATATAAATAAAGTTAATTTAAAATAAATTTATCACAATATAAAACGGGTAATTAGAAATTTAGAATAATTTTCTTTACAAGCAGGCAATTAGAATGATTAAAACATGACAATAATGTTATTTAAATTGACCAGAAATTATGCCGAGTTAAAAACAGAAATTCTCAGAAATCTCATTCACTATAAAAAAAAAAAAATTGCCTTTTTCTGACAATCATAGAACGGCATAATTTTAGTGCCGCTAATTTTTTTTTAATCTAAGATTTTGCGACTAATATTTAATATCCAGAAAAAATTCGTCTCATAATGGAAATTATTGTCAATTGCCGGTAATTAAGTCGACCAATATATTAATTCTTTATCCATCAAATATCAAGAAGTTTATAATAACTAATGTATCCTACTCAAATCATTAATCTAATTTCTAATTGTCACTTTTTAGCTAAATATGTCTCCCATAAAAAAAATTCCCTTTTTATATAATTTTTATTATTTTCTGAGAAAAATTAAGTTATTATTATTATTACAAATACAAAGGAGTTTTTCATACTCTTTTTCTCACACATTTAATTGTCCGAAAATATTTTAATGTCTATTTTTATGGCCACCATCACAAGCTAGTTTTTGGTACTAATTTCATATTAATTTTAAAATAACTTTTCGAGATAATTAATAATAAACATTAACCTTTTAAAATATCCTATCAAAAGTTCAAAACAAATCATAACTCATACAATAATTTATAAAAAAAAAATAATTAAATCACACCGAACCTAATAGTAATAATAAGAATACTAACTTTACCAAAGACTGAAAAGACGAACGGTGGGGTTGTCAACAAAAAGAAAAATGTAAAAAAGCAGACTCACTGTTAAGTTCCTTAACGAAGGGGTCACTTAGCACTGAAGAAGTCAAAGACAGTGTTTCCTACTCACTCGTTGCTTCCTCAACCAATCACCAATGTCCACTGTTTTCTAGCTATAAGTATACCACACGAACTCAATACTTATGAAACATAGCATTACCTTAATTTACACTATCTTGTCTCATTTCCTTCAATCTGTTGTGTCACATAACCTCACTAGGAAATGGGAGAAGGAACCTTTGTCTTTGGTCTAGATCATTTTCCCCCAAAACCTGAGCCTAATGGAACCAACAATGTTGCACCCATTGTGTCATCTTACAATGAGCACATACGTCCGGTTCTTGATGCTGTTGAGAACCTGAGGCGCCTCAACATCACTAAAGAAGGGATACAGCTTCCAACCATAGTTGTTGTTGGTGATCAATCTTCTGGCAAGTCCAGGTAATAAATAAGGAGTTAGAGAAAACAGAACACTCTTCACACCCTTACTAACTCACTTTTTTGTTTTGATTTCTTGACTTGTTATGCAAATGCACCAGCATGTAATTATTTATTCCTTCCAAGAATATCCTTTAGAAAAATATTTGATAAACAATTTCTGTACACATACAACTAGCTATAAAATCTGAAGAGAGAGAAATACGCTTCTATGAGTGATTTACAGCGAAAGAATTGTATTTGACTGCGAAGTAAAGTTATATACTTTTTATATATGAGACACACGATTCTTGAAAAATACTAGTGATTTTATCTAAAAACACATCTATAGTAAAAGCAGAATAAACCACAATCTTGGCTCTTGAAATTTCCAAGGAAATTTATTAGTCCCTGAAATTTCCAATCATTTTATCCAAGTCTGTGAACCTTACCACTTCATTTTGGTCTTTAAACATTTGTTTATATTAACATTTAAGTAACGCATTTTTGTTGAGTTTTGGACTAACATAATTGACGAACATGTACTTTCAAATTGCATCTACAAAATTTAGTTTCAGGGATTAGTGTGATAGTTTTATACACTTTCGAAGACTAAATTTGTATTTTGCTAACAAAAGCACTTCAAAATACATGAATTAAATGATGATTCCAATTTAGTTGAATACTCCACAAAACTCTACTGATATAAACTCTCCATTTTCCAACAGTGTCCTAGAATCACTGGCCGGAATCAGCTTACCCCGTGGACAAGGTATCTGCACAAGGGTACCCTTGGTCATGAGGCTCCAAAATCACTCACTTAATAAACCAGAGTTGGTGCTGGAATATAATGCCAAAACCGTGTCCACGGATGAGAGTCACATATCTGATGCCATTAGAGTTGCCACTGATGAGCTTGCAGGGGATGGGAAAGGAATTTCCAACACCCCATTAACTCTGGTAGTGAAGAAGAATGGTGTTCCTGACCTCACCATGGTTGATCTTCCGGGCATCACTCGCGTGCCTGTTCATGGTCAACCTGAGGATATATATGAACAGGTTAAGGCTATTATTATGGAGTATATAAGGCCTGAAGAGAGCATTATTCTCAATGTTTTATCTGCCACTGTTGATTTCTCTACTTGTGAGTCCATTAGGATGTCACAAAGTGTTGATAAAACTGGAGAGAGGACTCTGGCCGTGGTCACTAAAGTTGATAAGGCTCCAGAGGGGTTGTATGAGAAGGTTACAGCTGATGATGTGAACATTGGTCTTGGCTACGTGTGTGTCAGAAATCGCATTGGGGATGAGTCCTATGAAGAAGCACGAGCAGAAGAAGCCAAACTATTCAGGACTAACACACTTTTGTCCAAAGTTAACAAGTCCATTGTTGGGATTCCAGTTTTGGCGCAGAAGTTGGTTCAACTTCAAGCATCTAGTATTTCCAAAATATTGCCTGAGATTGTTAAGAAGATCAATGACAAGCTCGGTTCTCAGCTTTCTGAGCTGGATAAATTGCCCAAGAACCTTGCTTCGGTGGGTGATGCTATGTCAGCATTCATGAATATCATTGGGTTGGCAAAAGAGTCACTGAGGAAGATTATTCTCAGAGGAGAATTTGATGAGTACCCTGATGACAAGCACATGCATTGCACTGCTCGCCTTGTTGACATGCTTGATCAGTACTCTAAGGACCTTCATGAGGGTTCTAAGAGTGATGCTGGAGAGAAATTTTTGATGGAAGAAATAAAGGTGCTAGAAGAAGCCAAGGGGATTGGACTCCCAAATTTCATGCCACGCACTGCTTTTCTTACTCTTTTACAGAGTAAAGTGAAAGCGATTTCAAGCATGCCACTTGAGTTCACGGACAAGGTGTGGGACTATCTTGAGGAAGTGGTGACTGCTGTTCTAATGCGTCACTCAGAACATTACCACCAACTTCAGACATCTACTCGACGAGCAGGGAAGAGCCTAATTGCTAAGATGAAGGATAATTCTATGAAATATGTGAAGGAGGTTGTGGAAATGGAGAAGTTAACTGATTACACTTGCAATCCTGAATACATGTCTGAGTATAATAAGCTCATGGCCAACCAGGATAAATTCTTGAGAGATGCTTTGGACGTATATATTGAGCTAAGTCTTGAAGGTTTTGGGAAGGTTAAGGTTAGACATCTGAAGCAGTATGCAACTTTACTTCCACAAGCATTTGACTTGAAAATGAGAGTAACAGCATACTGGAAGATTGTGCTTCGGAGGCTGATTGACAGCATTGCTCTGCATCTGCAATTCAGCATGTTCAACCTTGTGAACAAGGATCTGGGAGATGAAATTGTGAAGGATATGATGTCTCCATATGGAGGTGGAATTGAAAAGTTGTTGGAGGAAACTCCTTCAGTTTCCGTGAAGCGTGACAAGCTCAATGGGAGCATTAAAGTGCTCAGAGAAAGCAAGGAAGTCGTGGCAAACATATTGGACAAAATTTCTGGCTATGGTGATTAGAGCTCAGAATCGGCCATTTTTCATGTTTTTTGTGCATTTGTTAAGTCTGCTACATTCGTCATCTGTCGAAGGTTTTAAATTAGTGTTTATTATATATATAATCCGTATCCTAGTCCCTTTAATATTATTATTACTAGTACTAAACCACTAGCATCAGCGAAGTTGAATAACTCTAATGTTTGTGTTTTATTTGTTCAAAGATCAAGTTTAGATTATTCACACCCTTTGCCATGTGAGGCCTAAATTATATAGATACATTGTGTAAAAGTAGGCACATTGAGAATCATTCCTACTTCTGTTTTGTCATATCCTCAGAATCTGGCCATCCCACATGAATTACAAAATTGAAAATTTCAAATAATAATCATTACAGGTTAACATGTATCCAAGTTTGTGGGATGAAAACGAGGGTCTTCGTTCTCTTCTTGTAGCTTAGACACTTAAGTTATTCGAAAGAATATTATACCCTACACGTAATCCCTATAAATTAAATGATTCCAACCTCTAAATACTTACAATTTAACCATTTCACCCATTTCGTGATAAATATATACAGAAGCATGAATGATTTCCTCCATGCCGTATGCAGTGTTGTTCTCTTTTCTCCTTTCTCCCACAACCTAACCTGGTTACACAAGAAAATCCTTGTCAAGTTATTCTGTGTTTAGTTTAATTTTTGTATCAAATTTTAAGAGGTTGGGTGTTTAAAAACATTATTCACATTCGGTAGTGACATTTTTAATAAGTCCTGAAAAACAAGATGGTGTATGACTAAAAGCGTCACTTCATAGGTAAACAACTATGATCAAACTTTATCAATAACAGTCAGATGATTCTATAGGCATGGACCTATTTGATGAAAAAACTTCGAAGGAATGAAAAGCATAATTTATTCTAGTTTGGTCAGTTAGAGAATCGAAGGGGAATAAGTTCAAAATCCAATCGACTCTAACTGGGTGGAATAGTCTTTTTTCCCCTCAACCTGTGAGTGTGACCACCCATAATGAGAATGTTCACACCAAAAACATTTTAATTCGTTTGAAACATATACAATATAATTTTATCATAAATCATAACATTTTACATTAGGTAAGAATTGAGCTTTTCATCAAATGAATACACATACAAATGAATAAAGATATAACCTAAGTTTATGATTGAGAGATGGTTTAATTGTGGCAATATATTTGTACAGAAAAACACTAAGGAGACAAGAAAAGAAGTGACATAAGGAAGACAATAATTTTTTTTCAATACTCCTTTGTAGAGACCCCTGTTGAAAGCAGAAAACTACACAAGTGGAGATAGAAGGTTCCATGCATGTGTGCAGTGCACTACTCTAGTTTAGTATGTTTGGTCATGGTCAAAATTTTCAAAGCATAAGATCTAGGCTACCAGTGCTAAATGGTATAGTGCATACCCAAGTTGTTGAAAGACGAAAACTAACTGTTGTCAACTGAACTATGATCCTCAATATAACTTGTAGTGTGAGTATTACCACCAGATGCTGAGGTGAATGTATGTGTCATTGAATCCTGGCTCTGGTTTCCACTCAAACTCTGCTTTGACTGATATTGATGGAGGTCTCTTAAGGCTTTAAACCTCAAATCCTCACTGTAGGTACTTGGTTCTGGGATTGCATCAGGAATATCTGCTTGTCCTTCAAGCATATTCACCACCTCAGACATTGTAGGCCTCAGTGACGGAGAAGCATTTGTGCACAGAAGAGCTACTTTGACCACCTTTTCTACTTCTGTGTTATTAAGGTCTCGCCCCAACCTTTCATCAATCAGCCCCATCAAGTTCTGAGTTTGGTTTATCTGATAAGCCTGTAAATTAAGGATTAATTGACTTTAAATATGTAATAGAAAAAGAACGATAGTTTTTAATTGAGAAAACAGCTAGAAGCTTTGAGCGTAAGGCTTACCCAATCCAAAAGACAAACACTTCCATCGTCTGGTAAATAATTGTTATTGCTTTTCCCACTAACAATTTCTAATGCCACAACTCCAAAACTGTAAACATCAGCCTTGGGTGTAAGGTAGCCCCATAATGCATATTCTGGTGCCATATATCCTCTACAAAGAAAAAAATTGGAAGAGGAAATTTAGGTACCAAATATGTTTGGAGATATCTTTATGATTAGTGCAAAGGTAACCATAACCTACATAGTCCCAGCAACTCGGGTGCTTATATGGGTCTTCTCTGCTTCATCAAGCTTAGCCAAGCCAAAGTCAGATATCTTTGGATTCAATTCGCCATCAAGTAGCACATTAGAAGCCTTGATATCTCTGTGCACTATCTTGAATCTTGACTCATCATGGAGAAAAGCTAGACCTTTTGCTATGCCAATGCAAATCCTAAACCTTGTGGACCAGTCATTTTTAAGCTGATTGTCTTCACTACCTATAAACATCAAGGGCCATTATAGCCGCTCATTTGAATAAAATCATATTCAAATTTTTACTCACCCTTCTAACAGTCAAGAAATGAAACTATACATGGGCATGAACAATTGAACATAGTGCTGCAATCCATTTTAGAGGAATATATGGGAAATAATTTAAACTATTCTAATCTTGTCAAGTTTGAGAAAATTAACAAAACAAATAAATAAATTCCAGAAGCTAAACCCACTAGTATCAGATTTATTCATTTTGAGCTTCTCATAAGATCACTTCACAAGAGATATCAAGAAATTCATGGACAAGTAATGACTCACCAAATAAAGCTCGGGCAAGACTGTTATTTTCCAAGTACTCATATATCAACAAAAGTTGTTCCCCTTCAGCACAATATCCATGAAGCTTTACAAGGTTGGGGTGTTGCACGCAAGATATCAAGCCTATTTCATTTATAAATTCACGATTCCCCTGCCGTGATTTTGATGATAGTTGCTTGACTGCTATAAAAGTACCATCTAGCAATTGACCCTGCATCCAAGTTACCAGAAATTCAGCATGCCAGACATAATAGAAAAATTCATTTCAACGAAATAAAATCATTTGCAATTTATCCAAAAACCTTGTATACTGGACCAAAACCGCCTTCCCCGATCTTATTAGCAGGAGAGAAGTCATTAGTGGCAGCTCTGATCATGTCCAAGCTAAAATTACCTGTCTGAGCATCTCCATCTTTTGTACCTGTCCATGTAAGCCAAGAAAAAATTGTACTAATCAGTAATTATCTAAGTTGCCGAATATAAACAAAAGGATCAAATCTTATCAGCTCCGCAAGAAAAATATTGGCCAAAAACAAAATATAATTAGGATGTGCAAACTTTTTTTCTCACTTCCCAATGGAAATTTTGAAGTCTTCGAAGTGTAAGAAAATGACTTCACCTCCTTTCCTTTGCAGTTTCCCTCTGAAAAAGCCTTTCCACCAAATGAATCCAGATATAAATAGCACCAAGCATAGAGCACCAGCTACACTTCCACTAATTATAGAAACAGGAACTTTCTTTTCTCCTTTTGAGCAAGGTCTAGAGTCTGTTCAAAGGACAACAAGGTATAACACTGAATTTTATACAGCACAAACCATCATAAAGATTGGCATCAAAACTATAAATTTCTTCAATTAACATCTTTATAAATGATATTGAATATAAGGAATGCTACCTAATGTGATAAGAAATGAACACTACATTGTATCTTAAAGGATCAAGAAACGCATTTGGAAAAAGCAATTCACTGAAAAAAACACAAGCATACCAAGTAGAAACATGAGAGTGGAACTACTATGGTATGGGTTTTCATTCCTAAAGGGCATTCTTTATTTTTAATAGTAGCAGCAGTATATACTGGAGAAGTGACGTTAGACACCACAAACAGTGACAGTGAAACCCTTCAAAATTTAAATATGATAATTTACACTCACCTGAAACCACAGAAATAGCTGATACAAGGGGACCATAAACTCCAGCATCAGGAACTCTAGTTGTTCCTTTTCCAGCCCAGTAGAACCGAATCTCCAAGACATTATTTGTAATGCTGAGGTTGTATATAGGCAATACCAGTGGTTTTTCAGCAACATTTGTCTCATTCTCTATATTAAAATTTTTGCGGAACAGTTTCCCCTGAGACAAAGTCAATGCATTAATTCATTATCTGAAAATAAAGCAAAAATCATTAGTTTGAGCAATGACCAATTACCTGAACATAGATATCAAATATGCGCTTCCCAAGACTTTTATATGTTTTATCATTTGTAAACTGTATCTCAGCAAAGTGTAGATTTGCAGTATAGTTCCCATTTTCCATGCAATTATGAAAATAAGTTAGTGTAATTGGAGATTTACGAGCTGTTTTGTACAATTCAGGCATATTTGCAGATGACAGAGATACTGAGTAACGTATGTTCTGGGATTCAAAATCATCCATGAAGTCTCCAGTGCTACTAAGTCCCCAGTGATCATTCTTACTGTAGAAATAAGTTGCAGTGCCACCCTGAACATCTACATCTCCCACATAAAGGTTTTCTCCTGTATCATCTTCTATACTTACAGTCTTCCCACCACAGTTAACATGTAAACAACTTGAATCTGCCAGTTGATTAAGAAATTAAGACAAGGTAAGAACATTTTATGTGACAGTGAATAAGAAATTTTATTTGACTACTCCTTACATTTTCTATAATTGAGGATATTTAATAATTTTTTATTTTTAAATAGTTATGTCAAATGGAACATAATCAATTGGTGCCTGACAATAAAAAAACAAAAACTGAACTGCGAGCACCCGTGACGTTGAGAGTTTAATATAATATAGACTTACACCGTGGACAGCTGAAATTCTTGGAGCAAGGAACATACTCCTCTCTGTCAATAGCAAAATTAAAGTTTACTAATAATTTTCAATTAGTATGATCTGTGAGTGTAAAGAAGTTCAAAGACTACTAAAAACATACCATTTGCAAACACTTTTCCATACATTCTCCTTTATAAATATTTTTAGTGAGACTTAATAAAATTCATTTAATATTAAATAATGTTTTAGAAAGAGTTTCAATGGATATCTTGTTTGCATTCCTAATAAATTTATTCCAACATCCACTATTTTATTACTACATCATTTTCCCTTTAATTCATGTACAAATAAATAATGATATGTCATAATAATTGCCAGTACTAGCACAATACTTATATGTTCGACTTGTCGATTAAATTCTTGCAAATAAATCGTTTTTCAATTAGCTGCTTGTCTAACCAAAACTAGAGAAGGGGATCTTACAACTCATTCTCCTTAATCGAGCTTCTGAACAAATTCAGGTTCAAGTTCCTACTAAGTGAAACAATATTAAACAAATTTAAGTTATCAAACTTGAAAATATAAAGGAAAATAATATTTAAAATATTTTCAAATACTGACATGCCATCCTGACAAGCAGGTTGCTCAGCATCTTGCCAAGTAAAGTTGTTGTATGAAAGATCACTGTGTCCAACACAATAAGAGAACTTCTGTCAGAAATAAAAAATAAATTGAAATCTAGATGTGTTTATAAATGTGTTCTGCCACTACAAAATGAAATTTAAAACATTCAAGGCATGTTAAAGATAAATATCTTCTAGTGTTCTACAAAATATAAAAAATCCATCACAGATAACCATCCTCTTTCAATCCTTTCCAAAAAAAGAGCAAAAGGAGAAGAGAAGAAATACACTAAGGAGACATTAGTTAGCACTGGTGTTTTAGTAATGTACACAGAGGACATTCAACATGGATTTGTACTTGTAAGATAACTTCCCTAAATTTAGTTAATCCATTTGTACAAAAGACAAAACAAAGCACTAGCAGAGGCCGAACATGCTAAAGAAATAAGAATCCTACTTCACAATATTCTCTATACTTCCCTCCCTCTCTGCCTCTCTGATCTGATTCCACAGGCATTGATTTTTGGAACAATGCAATAAGAAAGGGGAAAAAGGAAATGTAAGCCTTAATGCCCTTTTTAGCACAACCTATAATGAAACTCCAATTAATTGGATCATTTGTGCTTAAAAACCTAACAATTTCACATGCACATACTAAGTTGCTTCCTATTTTTTAAAGGAGATATAGATGATTGAGTCTAGGTTTCTCCCTATAGAGAATTTGAGGGGGAGTGATTTCCTTTCTACTTTCATATTAAATAGATTTAATTTGAATTACATCAAGAATAAAGATGAATTAACTGACATGTGTCTATACTCGGCAATTGCTATTGCTTAGAAAATAATTTCACTTTGTTATACTAAGCATTCCAAATCTACGAGACTAAAACCTTGTTTGCAGTAAAATAAAGCAGATAAAAAAGTATGAACCGCAAAGAAACTTACATGCTACTTCCGTCAATCAGGATAGAATTTGGTATATTGCCACTAAGCTTATTACCTGTTAGGTAGCTAACAAAAGCAATGACAAACTGCTTACTTCATTGTGTCAATACTTAAACATAAAAGCAATTATTCAATTTCATCATGAAGAACTACATGCACTACATGGTTCTGGAATCTGAAAATTGGTTGAATATCAACCCACTTCAGCAGAACTATTTGCTTTCATAGGCATAAATCTTCTATATGCCTAAATTCTTATCTCTTTTGTTTCAATTCAAAATTCAAGTGTCCATCTACAATTTAGAGTAAGATTCTTACATAAATCTTAGACGCCTTGCACTTATAACTGCAGGAATTTCCCCGACGAGCATGTTAAAACTGACATCCCTATCACAATGATTTTGAAAACAAAGAATTTCAATTTTAATAAGGCAATGCTGTTTTGCACAATCATACAATAATAGCAGCAGCTTGTAGAACAAGTCAAAGAATGTCAATAACAAGGATAGTGCCAATTCATACAGATAAAGGTTAATACAGTTGGAGGTTAATATTTCCTGGTTCAGTTACTCAACTTCAGATTACTAAGTTGTTACATAAAATATTTAGCTCATTCTCGTACTGTTATTTATAATGTACTCGCTTTTTTGCTACTGACTTACATATATTCAAACTGGATTAAATATGCAATGTTTAGAATTCAGATAGCAGAAATTTTTTGTTTGTTTTCCCTTTTAATGTAGTTATGATTTGTCATATATGCTCCTAACTCAAACCTTGCATTAGGCTTCTAGAGCAAAAAAGACTATCACACAAAAATGCCAATCACCTTGGCGACAGACACCAGGGTCCTCAAACCATTGCAGGAGAAAGGTTCTCTATCAAACACCCCTCCAGCACTTATGAGGGAAGTTACTCTCCTGATCCCACAATAACAAGACAGGATTTGACCATGAACCTGGACAACAACCAGCCTTTGTCATTGCCAACATATGGAGAAAGACCATTTTATGCAAGACCTACTCCCAAAACACCATCTCCTATTTCATAATACTAACTTGAGCATTGGAGCATCACCTATCTTTCACCTTTACCCACCCTGAACCAGGTGAGTCCTATACCTTTGAACTTGGACTGAACAATATGCATGATGAGAATAGAAATAATCGAGCACCTAACTGTTTATGAGAGCATATACTCATTTGGAACTTAAGCCCTTTCTCGCTAGTCTTCCTTAAATTCATAGTGGAAAAATGGGACTAAGTTATGGAAGAAAAATCCAAAAAACGCATTATTTACATGATCCCATTTCATAATATTAAACATGTAATTTCTTATACGCATTGAGCAGCAAAAAGTTTTTCTCCCACCATTTTTCGGGGAAGATAAATTAAAGTAGCATATTCTTATTAATACAGATATGCAAAATAAACATGATATAGGCACATAATTTTCACACTCTTACTTACAAAACCACCAAATTCATCATCGCCCAGATGTATGAAGGTATCACACCAGATAAGTTACAATTCCTTAAAACCCTTCAACACAAAACAGAATTATTTTAAACTTCAGAATAAAAGTTTAAAGAATGAAACTTTCACATTTAAGAAACAAAATATGAGCAAATATTATCACTGGAAGCAGTCTACGTACAATGTAGTCAAGCCTGCCATGTTCCCCAAAGAAGGAAAGATCTGGCTAGGACTTTTTATATCACTGATTCTTCTGTATAAATATGCGCCAACATAAGCTGGAATATGAATATATATGATAGACAAATATGAAGTACAAAATGTATCATAATAAGTAGAACCAAAAAGAAAGATATACTCACAGCTGAGCTAAATTCTTCAATAGAGACATATTTGATGGAAAGGGTCCCTCTAGTCCACTTCCATGCATTTCTCTTTATAGATTTTACATGATAAGAGTATGGAGATGGAAAATAATATAGGATTTAATATTGTCCAAAAGAATCATCAAATCATTTGACAAAAAAAGGAATTAGAATCTCACAGTCTTTGGAGAAGTTGCCAGTTCTGTATGAAATTAGGTATGGTTCCCGTAAAATTGTTATTATTTATTCGACTGCAATGTGACAACGAATTGCATGCATGAGAGGACAGTGTTAGAAGTTAAGTAGTTGTGTTCTAAGGAGAAGTAACAAAATCAAAGCTCACAAGTCAGTCAAATTTTGCAGTCCAGCAAGTGAAAGTGGTAAGTTCCCAGTCAATTGATTGGATGACAGCACCCTTCAGTGTTAAAATTGCAGAAAAAATTGTCAGCAAACATGATGTCTTACAAAAGACTGACAAAAAAAAAATCAAATCATCATATTAAAAATATGAAACGAAGAAATAGAACTGGAAAGTCTTACAAGATCTGCAAGTTGATTAGTCTCCCAAGCTCAGGTGGAACAACACCAGAAAATTGGTTTGCTTCAACCATCCTAATTGCAATTTTGATAAGACAAAAGCAGAGGCTTTAGTAAGGATGATAAAAGACATACTACCACAATAACACCATTAAAATATACTGTATTCTTGAGGACTTCAATAAACATGATAATATACAATTAAATTAAAGCTTGAAACATACAGGTATTTGAGAGTACTTATATTTCCTAGATGCTTTGGAATTTCCCCAGATAAGCGATTCACGAGAAGAGAGCTGCATAGAGTTGCATGTAATATGTAATTAGTATAAAATAAGAATGATACAATGAGATGTTTGCTGTAGTAAGAAAAGACTCAGACTCACATTGAAGCTAATTTCATTGAAGCCCATTCCTTAGGAATTGAACCAGTGAAGCAATTGTAAGCAAAATCTCTGTTCATAGAAGGAAATTTTTTGGAAATACTAAGATCAAAGAGTCACTGGACTATTTATAATGGTTACAACAGCAATGAAACCAAATCAAGCTGTGAAAACCCATTACAAATTTTTTTAGCAAGAAACAAAAATTAACTTATTTAAGTTGCTCATACACTTCTTGAAGAAAATGTAGCTTGGCCAGCTGAGGTGGGAGTATGCCAGGTAGACTAAGGCGCTTGAGGGTCCTAAAACATAGAAACAATGTTCACCATTCTTAATTCGGATGCATACAGTACCGATAAGCTCTTTAAAAATAAAGTTTCCAAGGATAACATCATTCTATTTGCAATTTATATGTGGATTTAGATAACTGAATCAGGAAATCTAAGCGATAGTAGAAAAAAAGCACACGACACAAAAACTTCAGAACAGAGAAATGAATTAATTTGATAGTAATACATACATCTTCACAACATGACAGACAGTATTGTTTTCAAAACTGCAGTCACAATCAATGCTTCTCTCTGATTTAGCTGGTGGTTCTCGTGTTAATCCAACCATTTTGATTTCACAGGAATTAGCATCAAACTTCCAATATTCCGCACCCATCACTCTAACAATTTCTTCAAGAGCATCAACTAAATGACAATCATAAACATGTAGTCATAAGCATTGTAGTTGTATAAACAAGTGAAGTTGGAATGCGAAAATTGTCAATCCACTAAAAGGAAAATATTTGCTTCAATGTTCATATTATTAACATTCAGCCATAAACTTTCATTGAACAATAACAATTTTAAATCATGAGCAAGAGCTTAACTGGTCATATTCATGTCATCAAATATCTGTAATTTCATGAAGTGGAGTTTCTGAATATTTAATTATTTCCTCAACAAGACAATAATACTTTTCAGTTTTCACACCAAACTAAAACAAGAAGTTACTGAAATTTCCTGAACATCAATATTTCACATGTAAAGATGAATTTAAAGTTACCTTCTTCTTGGGGTAATTTTGATTCAGAAATTCTGAGCAAGTGGAAGCAACTTAGAGCAATAAAAAGGAAGCAAAAGAAATTGGCAACCCCCATGTTTCCCTGAGAGGTAAAAAGAACCACTAGATTGAATTTAACCTCTATAATACAAGCTTGACTTTACTTCAAATATCAGATAATGCCGTACATGCAATAATTGAGTTCAAGGAACCCAGGTTGGCAAATGAAGATTTCTTTTTTTGGGAAAATGAAGATAATGCACCTGAATTTGGCACTGTCCAAGTCAAAGACACTGACAAAATACTTAACTATTTGCATTTTTCAGATGGTACATTAATTTGAATTTCTCTTAGAACTTTGTGCACTAAACTAGTTTTGCATATTATATTTATCAGAACGCCATGACTATGAATAAGAAAATGGAAAATGACATCGGAAGCCAGTAAATGAAAACGACATTCGGTGTCAGCAACGTTGTGGCTAGTATTAGGTTGGAGAAGGATTTTGACTTCAAAATAAAGTACATAATTTTAATTGACATGATGTCTTAATATATTCATAATTTATTTTATTAGTGTGTAATACTAATTGGTAATTCTTCATCAGAATTTTTTTTTTCTCTTTAGAATAAACTGTTTACCTTGTAAAAATTGGATTTACAATCAATCAATAATAGCTTCTATTTAACAAAAAAAAAAAATAATCATTGTTAATTTAACTTTAAAACATATGTCTTTATTCAAATATGGTTAAATATTAAATGCTGACATGTCTTCTACTTTAACTCATCATGTAAAAGATGAACTTTTCCATCAAAAACCTTTTACATAGTTTGAATTTTCCAATCTAAGAGTTGAAGCCATCTTTTTATAGTTTGTATGTTAGAGGGAAAAGAAAAACACATGTAAATGAATTGGAGAAAGTGTTATGAAGCAATGAGGTTGACTACAAACTTTAACAGTCAACAGATTCATTCATTCTCAACCAATAATAGTTGAATACCATAGATTTCAGGGGGCACAAAAACTAAAGATATTAATGTTACACCTAACACGCATCTTTAGCCTGAAATGCATGTCAACGTGGCTGCTTTAGACTAAGCTAGATTTTTCTACTGCTTCGATTCATGGTTTTGGACTTTCAATATGTCACAATATTCCGCAGTTGTTTTCACATGTGGACCACAGTGTTAATTGTGCAGATATCTTTTTTAATTATTATATAAATATTAGTTGCAAGGGAAGAATATAAGAGAAAGAAATGGAATTTTTTAAAATTTAATGTGAGTCCATAGTTTATAGTCTGTTTTAATTTATTTTTATTTTATTTTCTTCTATCTTACTAGATGAATTCTTAAGATTTAAATATGATTCATGTTTTTGTAAATATTGCAGGTTTTTTTAGCTGATATTATATTTGCGTACATTAAGAAGATAAAACGCTATATTTTTTGAGGATAAAATGAAAAAAGAATTGGTTCGAGTGTTCTTGTTTTTATTTAAATTTATATTTTTTAATAATTTTTATATAAATTAAGTTTAACTTATTTCATTATTAAATCATAAATATTTATTAAAATTATATATAAAAAAATTTATGATTTAAAGATTTTTACTTATATCTATTTTAATTTTATTATATTATTTAAAATAATATGATTTATTAAATTATTAAATGAATTTAAAATTATATAAAATTTTATATTAATAATCTATCTGATAAGAATATAGAATTAAATAACTAAATCAGTCAAATTTAATTTATATAAATTAGTCAAACATATTTTATACCTGATATTAAAAAAATCTTGTCGACAAGTATTTTCATTAAAAGAAAAAAAATGTTCAAATCAACAAGTAGAATTATTATGCAAAAATCTTTCTGAATAATTAATGCAATTTAAAGTTGTTAATTTAGAATAATTTTGGTTGAGCCTCAAATGACAAATCCGATGGTTATTATTGATTTGTTTAGAAAAAAAAACAAGAATTAATATTTAAAGAAAAACAAGAAAAAGTTATGGTGTTTTTTTTTCTTCTATTTTTAACATGAAATAATGTAAAGAAAATTGGTTCAATGTAATTGAGACTAAATTCAAAAATTTTTAAACAGTCATCTAATCAAATTTTATAATTATTATAATTTTTAAGATATTTATATAAAAGTCAATAAATATATTATAAACCATAAATTATGATAAAATGTTGGGACTCGACATCATCTTATTTCATATCAAATTTCTAATTTTAGTTTTTAATTCATTTTTATTTCTTTCTTTATCTATAAGGAATAAATATCTAATTTATTCAAATCCTAAGCCCTTTACCCCTAATTCTTTAGGTAGAATTAAAAGGGAATTTGCATTAAAATTATAAGATCCTTAATAGAAACAATGATTGAATGACTATTCTTAGCATAAAAAGTAACTATGTTTGCATTTCAAAGCATGTCTATGGAGTAAATTTTCATTTCCTAAATAAATATAAAAAAACTTCCGATTTTGAGCCTCAAGAAACATTTAAAAAGGAAAGAGAAATACAAATAGGTATAAGAAAAATAAAATTTTATTAAAAATTCCAAGTGAAAGATCATGAGTGATATAGAAATACATTCCCAACAAAAATGTCTAGCTAGATAAAAAATACTAATAACAACAAAGAAAAAACTAGTAGCATTTTTTTATAATTAAAGTTGATGCTTATTATTGTTTTCTAGGTTTAATATACTAATACAAGTTTGTCCTTGCAAGTTTAATCATGTTGCCCCATCTTCAATTTTTTATAATTTTCTTTAGGCTTTTTGTATTTATAGATTTTAGTTAAGCCAAGGAAAGAAAAGAAATAAAAAAAAATAGAATAGATTAGAAAATAAGAAGACATCATAATTAAATCAACAAGTTAATAAAAAATCATGATAGAGAAAACATTATTAAGTAAGAGAAAATATTATCATTAAATAAGATTTTAGATTCTATAAAAAAAATCTTATGAGAGAAAATTCTCACAATAGAAAAAACTCAATTTTTATTATGATTAAAGTTATTTTCTATGAATGTCATGCCTAGTTGTATAGTTTTAGAAAAAATAATTGCATGCCAAACGTAAAATTCAAAGATAAAGAGACCATGTATTAAGATTAAATCTTAATTTTTATTAGAGCTTAATTCAATCGACAATAAAGATAGTCCAAACTTATATAGTACTCATACTCAAAGTAAACAAACACGTAAATAGAAAAAATTTCAGTGATTTAAGACTCATGTAAATCTTTTTATTTAATGTTATTCTCTATTATTCTTTTAATCTTGTAAGCAAGTATAGTTATTAACTCTTACTGTATTTGAGATAATCCCCACTTATATTATATTTGAGTTTTTATAATTTAATATTTTTTAAAATTTTAATAAGTTTATATTTATTATTTTGTTTTTAAATTTTTATATTGTTTTTAATTTTATTTTCATATTTTATATTCTTTTTTATATATTTTAGTTAATAATCTTTTAGAATCAAGTATAACTTTTTAAAAATAATTGAATACATAAATATATTTTTGAAATAAATAATAAATAAATATTAAACTAATAAAAAATATTTCAAAATACATAAACTTAAAATAAAAAAGTTAAATTATATCCACTAATATATATATATATATATATATATATATATTATTTATATATTAAGTGCAGGTTCTATTTGTTAGATGAGATTAGGTAAAATTATAATTAAGAAAATAACAAAGTATGCTCCTCCATTTTTTTTCCTCGAAATTACGTTAAATATTCTTCCGCAAGCATAACTTTTATCATTCTGATAAGGATTAATATAATATTTTTTAAAATTAAAAGTATTAGCATAAAAAATACTAATGTGATATTTTTAAATAATTAAAAATCTTATACAAAAATCAAAAAATTAAAGAATGTATACATTATTTCCCAGAACATTTAAGGATATAAGTGTAATTTAAACTTGAGAAAATCCGTAAAAGAAAGATATAATTAAGAAAATAAAAACAGGAATCAGATTTGTCTCGTTCCTTTATCGGTGCGTTTCAACTCGAGGTTCATCTTCACCTTCAAACCCTCACTGAAACCAAATCAGTTGAGTTCTACTTCGAATCCCAAATCCGAAGCAAAATCATACGTGAGATTGGCGATGGAGAGGCTTCAGCGCATGTTTGCAGGTGCAGGTGGAGCGCTAGGACACCCTCCCCCGGATTCCCCAACTCTAGATTCCTCTGAGCAGGTTTACATCTCCTCACTCGCGCTCCTCAAGATGCTTAAGCACGGTGCGTAAAGTTCGAAAGTTCCCATTTTTAACCGAATCAAATCATGGGTACCCGATTTCAAAATTAGGGTTTTCGCGTTTTTTGTGATAACAGGTAGGGCTGGGGTTCCCATGGAGGTGATGGGTCTGATGTTGGGGGAATTTGTGGATGAGTACACCGTTCGTGTCGTTGATGTCTTCGCAATGCCGCAGAGTGGAACTGGTGTTAGTGTTGAAGCTGTTGATCATGTTTTTCAAACTAATATGCTCGATATGCTCAAACAGACTGGACGGTATTACAATTTTATTTTATTTTAAACATTTTATTCTTAAAGTTTTGGTTTTTAACCGAGTAGAATGGCGTCGTGTGATTCATGTAGCTGATGTCACGCAGTAGGATGGGGCTTTCTTCTTGTTGTTGTTGTTATAGTTTTTGTGGTGTATTTGGTTTATGAATTGATTGGTGTTGGTTTCTTGGTTGCAGACCGGAGATGGTTGTTGGCTGGTACCATTCGCATCCTGGATTTGGCTGTTGGCTCTCTGGTGTTGACATCAATACCCAGCAGGTTCAGCTTCATTTGCCTTCTTTTAAATGTTCTTTTTGTTGATTCTTGTGTTTTTGTATATTATTTCTGTATATGACGTTCAGTTCAAAGGATTTGTCATCTGTGTGGTGGTTGTTGGTAGTTAGTTTTGGTTTTTAATGATTTTTCTAGTTTTTGACATTATGGATTGGAGTTGGATGCTTTATTTCTGTTTTCTGTTCTAGTTTCCTGCCTTGTTGAACACTCTTTGGAATTTAGTTACTCACTCTTTCTTATGGAAGAATGGAATGAATGTACAATAGTGCAGAGAACAACATAGCATCTAACTTAGCCGACTTACAATACTAACCCCTGGATTAATTCTATGGTATTTACCTATTATCAATCTTATTATTTTCTGGTTTTTGGTGTATAAAGTTGATTCCTAAACTATATGCTTAGATTCCTTTGGAAGATGATGGCATGCAGAGTATTCTCTGTGCTAGCATAGCAGAAAGAGTAACGTAAAACAAGTTTGAGTAATTTGAGGACTAAATCATTGACACAATTTTAATAGAAGGATCAAATTTCTAGCTAGATATATTTTCAGGGTTAATATTACCATTTTACTCTTTTTTCTTTAAGATAAAGATATCTGTGATTCATTTAATTAGAGGAAATCTTAGGTTTATTTCTGATGTTCCTAGAAAGTCAATATTTGTTAGCATGGAAGCTTGCTCTGATTTCCTGAATAGGGAGTTGTTCATTTGGATAAAAAAGGTTTCTTAAGTTATCAGAGGAAGCAAACCATTTTCTTGCTAATTAAAAACAGTGCCACTGTACTTCCATGTGCCAATTTTTTCCTTTTTCATCAAATTTGAATTGCGGTAATAGAAATTTCCAGCTAAGCCTGGGCATAAGAAATAAACGCAATATTAATATCAACTCTTATTTTGGTTCTTATTAGTATAAGTAACTTGCTCTTCTATGTTATTTCATTCAGAGTTTTGAGGCTTTGAATCAGCGTGCAGTGGCTGTTGTTGTAGATCCAATACAAAGTGTTAAAGGCAAAGTGGTGATTGATGCTTTTCGGTTGATCAATCCACAGACTATGATGCTTGGTCAAGAACCAAGGCAGACAACATCCAATCTGGGACATCTGAATAAGCCATCCATTCAAGTGTGTTTCCCACAGCCTTTTTTTGATGTCTACTGTATTTTTTTCTTCTGGAAGCACTTGTTCTACTATTTTTTAATTACTTCTGACCCATGACATATCTTTATTGGCCCTCTTTAGGCATTGATCCACGGGCTGAACCGGCATTACTATTCCATAGCCATTAACTACAGGAAGAATGAACTTGAGGAGAAGATGTTGCTTAATCTTCACAAGAAGAAATGGACCGATGGTTTGACGCTTAGGCGTTTTGATACACATTCCAAAACTAATGAACAGACTGTACAGGTAAATGATTCTAAGTGTGGAAGAGATTGTTGTCCATATGTTCATTAGTTTTGATATATGTCCTTATTTTAGCTAGTTTTTAAAATTTGAAAAATGGTCCATATCTTTAGTAGATTAAATACAGGTAAATATCATTTAATTTGATTGTGCAGGAAATGCTGAACTTAGCTACCAAATATAACAAGGCTGTTCAAGAGGAAGATGAACTGCCTCCAGAAAAGCTTGCGATAGCAAATGTGGGAAGACAAGATGCAAAGAAGCACCTTGAAGAGCATGTCTCAAATTTGATGTCTTCCAACATCGTTCAAACTCTAGGAATGATGCTTGATACTGTTGTCTTCTAGAGTCTGTTATTTTGGACCTTCTTCTGGTTTCTCTTGTTTGGTAAAGAGGCAAATTGAGTTATTACGCTTCCTAATTCTTCTCGAACTATATTTGAAGACATATATTCTTTGGACGTGCTGAAAAGGTCAAGAAAGTAAAACTGGCTCATAGTTTGTGTGGTGTATCCTTTAATGTCATTGCTGGACTTTATCTTCTATAAATTGTCTTTACCAGTAAACAAAATTCCAATTATGTTTTGAAATACCATAAGAAACATTTAACATTACGTTAACATCACTGAAATACTCGCATTAGATATGTAGTCTCTAAATGCAAGGTCTAGATTAACCTCCATGTACTGAAAATTAGATTACAGGTGCAATATGATGTACGATAATGTTGGTGGTACAACTAATGTAGAGAGGTTTCGTATCCACGCTGTGGTACTTTATTAAAAGTATCCCATATGAGATTGAAGTAGAGTGGAAATTGAGACAAGGCAAAAAGTGTCACTGTCAGGCATGTCACAGCATATACAGGAAATGCAGCAGATCTGAGGTTCTCCTTAAGCTCAACGAAATTGCCAGCACAGAAACAAACCATCATGGAGGTAATGGACATGAACAATGATGTCAAACCTATGATCAACTTCCTGGGAAGACTTTTACCAAAATCACGCTCTTGATACCGACATGTTTGCATTGAGAGGAACAATACCAGTGAGGTGACAGAGCAGCAAAGAGCAATGAGAGAGGAGATGGCAAATAAACTGAATTCTGCCCTGTTTTGAAGGGTTGGAGCACCATTTGTGAAGTCGCCAGGGATAGTGGTGGATGTGGAAAAGGCCACGGTTGCTATCAGTGCTGCAACCAAGGAGCAAGATTCTGAAGTCTTTTTCAGCCATTCTCCTCCTCTCCTAGTGAGAACCTTGTGAGTTTCGCTGAAGATATCTCTTGGGGTCTTGTTTTCATTGTTGTATAGGCGGAAAAAACTAGGTTCTCCCATCGATTCCTCAACAAACTGCATCTCATCATTTGTAGGGGAGCAAGGTAGTTTCAGTGACAAAAATTAACGATTTTACAGGAATAATTATTGGATTCATATTGTTAACCAAGTAAAGCTCCAAGGCAATAAAAGACCATAAATCAGAATTGTATAATATTGAATAGAAAAATGTTTGGTAGATAACTGCAATATGCAGACAACTAGACAACCTCTTATAAAATGTGAAGAGAGAGAAATACGTATACGTATAAAGTGTGAAGAAAGAGAAATACACAGATATTCTGTGAGTAGGGTGGCTGATTGACTGTGTATTGCAGTTGTTAGCGTAATAAAATTGTATTGAATAAGCTCTTTTAAACACACTATTAAATTATTGGATTCATATTGTTAACCAAGTAAAGCTCCAAGGCAATAAAAGACCATAAATCAGTATTGTATAATATTGTATAACCTCTTCTAAACACACTATTAATCCATTTCTGTAAATAATTACCTAAACCAGACCCTTGATTCTCAAATGATTTAATGAATATAATCTTTATGCAAAAATATTACATCAACTTTCTTCCCACAATCTTAATATTTTATTTTATCATTGCCTGCATTATATTTACCCTCTTGATTGCACACAAGAGTGTCTCCATATTCTTTCACCTTTATTATTTTGAAAAGTTCCAAAATCCTAATAATAATGTTAACTTACCAGGTACCATTTAATTTCCCAAAGCATTTGCTGCACTTCATCAGGAATGAGCCAAGGTTTATAGTCTCCAAATTTGGCTGCCAAGTGCAGTGCACTATTTCCGTCGCTATCCACTTGCTTCCGTATACTTTCCTTTATATTTTTCTTATTGATCAAGAAGTTGAATAAGTAGGTTTGCCTGTTCTCTACTGCCAATAGCACTATATTTTTATTCTTGGCATCCATGTCATGAACAGCTACTGGAAACAACTCCATAATTTTTGCTACCATTTCTGTCACACCGTTCTTTGCAGCTATTAATATTGGTGTCTCCATCTTTTTTTTATTTTTCTCATCTGCACACAAAAGTAAGTCTATTATTATTATTATTATTATTATTATTATTATTATTATTATTATTATTATGATAAATGGTAACAATTTGTCCTTTTTTAACTAAATGGTTCAAGATTGAATCATGGGAAAATGAAATAAATTATATCAGGAGGAAAATACTCATTTAATTTCAAAGTATTCCTATTCTATGAATTTTGTTTAAAATACCATTTTTATATTTCTTAATTAAATTAATAATAAAGAGTATTTTAAAGATTTTTTCGATAATATTTATAAATATTTTAATTAAATTAATAACGAGAGTGCATTACCTACCTTCAACCAAATCCAAAATATATTTCAATATTTTAATGTAGCAACAAGTTGTTCTAGTAACTAATGCTTTACCTTTCTTTTGCATGTATTTTCCATTGGTGTTGATCAAAGGTAGCTTATCGTCACTGATATCGCGAAAACTAACCCTACCCTTATGATCAAAACCAAAAGGGGTCTCTTCATCTCCATCTTCCAACATTGGCAGGGGTATGGCGCCAGTGTCATCAAACTCATACATTGAAGCTCGTTCCAGAAGTTCATCCAATATTTGAGCAGACCACATGTGTTTTTCTTTCTTCCGTATTATTCTTCTTATTTCGACTGGCCCTTTTGTAGTTTCATTAATAAATAAAAAATGGGGACTTAGAGATGAGGTATTTAATGAGCATACTAATGAAAAAAATACATAATTGATTTCTACAGCTAAATATGTTTATGGATACATACATACCTATACCAAAGATTATCAATATTATCTTAAGTACAAATTCGAAGATGTCCATGCAGCTTTCGTAATTGGCTGGAAATGATGGACGTAACCAATTTTCTGACCCTAAACAAAAGATATGATAGGGCAATCAGATTTCTGCTAACTAAATATTCTATCATGTAGACAAAGCAAGAGGAGTCATATATGACGTATAAAATGAGATCAGTGTCGTAACGAAACCAATGCTAATGTATCTGAGTTTATTGATCTGTACCACTCTTTTTTGATGATTCAATGTCTCCTTCAGTTCCACTTTTGTCTGACTTATGTAGAAATCGTGTGAAGGGCTTAATCACTGGATATGTGGAAAATGAATCTAATCACGATTACAGTAAGTTGTGGTTCTTAATTAAATGATATTTTTTCATTAATAATTTAAGGTTTTGGATTTTCTCCAAAATTCAGTTCAGTTGCAAATAACAGTGAGAGTACTGTGGCTTTATTCTACATTAGTTGTCAATATATATATTATTCAGAAAATACTTCTAAAGATTGGAATGAGTTTTTACATTTTCTTAAGAGACAGGAAGATATGATGTGAAAAAAAATATATATTTTACGTACCAACTTGGGTGAATATTTTTGTCAGCCTCCAAAGCTCCATACATGTCCGGTAATTTTCTGGACAAGGCATTTTTTCTCCTTTGGGTCTTGAATATGTCTGCTGATCATGGGGTGCTACTTTCAGCTCCTTCACTATTATAACTTTTTTCAAATAAATAACACATACATAGTCATTTTTAATATATAAAAAAATCCGTTCAAATTAGACTTGACTTAATCATTTTTTTATAAAATAAATTTTAATAATCCAATTATTTAATTAATTTCTTATCAACGAAATTAAGAATATAAATTTCATACCATCATGTTTACAAAATATTAAATCATTTTAAAATTATATAGAATTTAATATTATAATTAAACAGCTGAATCATTGAATCTCATTAGTAAGAAGTTTATATGTACAGTTAATTGATCAAATATAATTATTTATATAATTTTTAAATTAACTATTTTAAAAATTAATAATTTTTTAATAATAGTAAATTGTGAATAAATGATATATAAAAGTACGTTATATTAATAATGCATAATCTATTTTCTCATTGTCTAAACTCAAATCGGCACTTTCAGGCCTTTATTCTTCTCATGCAAGCGAGTATATTTTCTTTTTTAAAAAAAAAGTGAAATCTGGTATGTTGCGTATTTAGTGCATGTAAGACTTACCGCAATAAACAATTGCTTCAAATCGTCCCAAGCGGCCGCCACTCCTAAAAACAGAAGGCTTATTTGCCAAAACATGAAGAGGAGTGTAGCCATCCTCGTTCACCCAGTTTACCATATCTTTGTATAAATGAATTATTTGGAATGCTAAATCTGTCAGATAATTATATAAATCAAAATTAGTCATCTCTAAAATTAACCATTCATTTAATAAATATACCATCCTTTATATTTACCCACTATTTTTTTTAGTAATTTTTTACGTCTTATGTTTTTATCCCATTCTTAAATTTAGTTTTTATGTACAATAGCAATAACAAAGTTTAGACTTATAATTTATTTGAATTTCATTACTACATTGATCAAATTGGTTATCCTTTATTTTATTTATTAAACAGTATTTGCATTGTCTATTTTACAAAAGAATAATTGTACCTAATCATAATACAGTTATTTATCCCAAAAAGAAACAATTGACTGTAAAATAAAATCTTAGCACATGCAGGAGAGATCCGCATATTTATTATAATTTCCCAGTGAATTATAATACATATTTAATCAATTAATTAAATTAATATATATATATATATATATATTTATCTTTTTATGCGTATTTGTATACAAAATATTTTTTTTATAAAAGTATTTTGTATGATTAGATGATAGACTTAATAATTAGATTAGCTTTTAAACTTTTAAATAGAAAATGAATGAGAATGAAAATGAAAATCAAATCGAAATGAATAGATGGGTTATTTTTATAAACATAGACACTTCTTTGTTGGATATAATTTTGGCACATGATCTTACCAAAATAATCTCCGGCAATGGCAGCATGAAGAATGGTCTCACCGTCATTTCTTCTACAGTTTGAATAGTAGTTGGGATCGTTGGGGTGGGCATTGCAGAGATAGTGAAGTAAAAGAAAAGCTTTCTTTCTGCCATGAAGAGCAGCGAGAAAGAGAGGAGTCTCACCATTAACGTTACGAACATTCAACAACGATTTCTCGGCGGAAGCAATGCACTCACACATTCGCTCGCTCCCCATGGAAGCCGCAAAGTGCAAGGCCGTGTTCTTTCTCTCGTTCTGAATCAGCAAACCTTCTTTACGTTGATCCTCCGAATAAATCAGAAGCACGAGTCGTTCAACGACGTCGTCTAGACCATCAGTGACAGCTACATGCAATGCAGTGTCACCCGCTCTCGTTATTTTCATCGTGTGAGACTTCTTCTCCTTCTTGTATGTTTCAATCACTTTCTCCCATTCACCTTTCATGCAATATTTGAACAGAAGCTTACTTGTTTTTTCCATTTCAGCACTCACTCTCTGTTTTCTTTCTCTTTTAGGACTGCTTCTAATAATGATCTTAGTCTCATATATGTCAAATATAACTAACGTTTTCTTTATATATGTGTGTGTATAATAATGGATAATGTACAAGGGCATTCTTCTTGCTGCTATATTACCTTTATTTTAGGCTTAAATTTCTTTTCAAGTTATTCCAACCGAGAAAGTGACGGGACGATGAATTCTTTATTCTTCATTTTTGGCATCATCACCCTGGTGCGACGTTGTTCGCAAACAAAGTCCCACATCATGAAAAACAAAATATTTATGTGTGAAGTCTTCCTCTTCTGACCCAATAGTGATATTAGAGCCAATGGTTGTGGAGACCGGCTCAGATGATGAACCTAGTGAAAGTTAGGTGGACCTTGCTGTAAGGGAGAAGGGAGGTAAACCCCGTTGTAGGGGAGAAGATTTAGTGAGTCTTTGTTTGAAGGGAGATGTTGGGATGTTGTTCACAAACAAAGTCCCACTTCGCAAAACCAAATGATGTCACATGAGTTTAGAAAGACATATATGTAACTCTATTAGTGAGAGACCTTCTTGTAAGAAGTCCAAAAATAAAACCGTGAGGGCTTAGACCCAAAGCAGACAATATCTTACTATTGTGGAGACTTAGACCTAGTAAAAAAGGTCAGGGAGGAAGTCCAAAAATAAATGAGGGTTTATGCCGTGTTGAGATATTGTTATATTGTTCACAAACAAAGTCCCAGTCACATGAGTTTAGGGGGAGAAAGAGGCCGTAAACAAAGTTCCATCGGAAAAATAAAGGTGGCCACATGAATTTAGGGGGAGAAAGAGAAAAATAAAGGTCCACATGAATTTAGGGGGAGAAAGAGGTTAAAAAATGAGGGCTTATGCCCAAAGCTGGGATATTGTTCGCAAACAAAGTCCCATCGGAAAAACAAAGGTGACCACATGAGAAAAAACAAAGGGAGTTTAGGGGGAGAAAGAGGCCACGAACAAAGTTCTACATGAGTTTAGGGGGAGAAAGAGGTTAAAAAATGAGGGCTTATGCCCAAAGCTGGGATATTGTTCGGAAACAAAGTCCCATCGGAAAAACAAAGGTGACCACATGAGAAAAAACAAAGGGAGTTTAGGGGGAGAAAGAGGCCACGAACAAAGTTCTACGTCGGAAAAGAAAAAACAAAGGGAGTTTAGGGGGAGAAAGAGGCCATGAACAAAGTTCTACGTCGGAAAAAAACCTTTTAGAGGAAGTTCAAAAATGAGGGCGGAGAAAGAGGCTGCGAACAAAGATCCATCGGAAGTTCAAAAATGAGGGCAGAGAAAGAGGCCGCGAACAAAGTTCCATAAGAAAAATAAAGGTGGTCACATGAGTTTAGGGGGAGAAAGAGGCCACGAACAAAGTTCTACATGAGTTTAGGGGGAGAAAGAGGTTAAAAAATGAGGGCTTATGCCCAAAGCTGGGATATTGTTCGGAAACAAAGTCCCATCGGAAAAACAAAGGTGACCACATGAGAAAAAACAAAGGGAGTTTAGGGGGAGAAAGAGGCCACGAACAAAGTTCTACGTCGGAAAAGAAAAAACAAAGGGAGTTTAGGGGGAGAAAGAGGCCATGAACAAAGTTCTACGTCGGAAAAAAACCTTTTAGAAGAAGTTCAAAAATGAGGGCGGAGAAAGAGGCTGCGAACAAAGTTCCATCGGAAGTTAAAAAATGAGGGCGGAGAAAGAGGCCGCGAACAAAGTTCCATAAGCAAAATAAAGGTGGTCACGTAAGTTTAGAGGAAGAAAGAGATTCAAAAATGAGGGCTTATGCCCAAAGCTAGGATATTGTTTACAACAAAGTCCCATCGAAAAAACAAAGGTGACCACATGAGAAAAAACAAAGGTGGCCACATGAGTTTAGGGGAAGAGAGACTTTTGGAGGAAGTTAAAAAATGAGGGCTTATACCAACACTGACTATACAATATTGTTTGTTGAGATACGTGTGTGAGTATCTAATTTAATGTGAACTTTTCCCCTCTTAGCAGCCCTTTTAATTAAAAAAAAAAAAAGAAAGCAAAAAAAAGTGGTGAGTTTAATCAATTTGGAGTATTACGTGATTAGGTTTTTTATAAATTTATCTCTCAAAATTTTTAGATAATGAAAAATTGACAATTATATATGGACTAAAATAATTTTTTACAATTTTAGAAGAGTAAATTGAGGGAGAGAATATAAATTTTTTCATACTTTGGTTGAATTTGCTTTGGGATTCAGTGAGTAAAAAAGAGGTTTGGATGCTTAACTGGGCTAAGTATCGGTGCTGTGTTTCCTCTTCAAGCAAAGTCATGACTTACTTTCTATAAAGTGGATGCTACGTACACAGCTGTAACTTTTCTCTCTCTCTCTCTTTAACCCCCGTACATCACGTGTGTGTGATCAAATTAGTTCAAGTATTTTTTAATAAGAGTATGTTAAACTACATTTAAGATAAATTGTGCTCTCTTTATCATGATTTAATCACAAATATTGTTTTTTTGTTTCGATGTTAAATATTAATTGCGCTGCGCATAGTTGCTGACTAGCTTGGGGCTGTGGTGGGTCCAATTAAAGTGTTATGGGCAAAGTGATGATAGATGCTTTTCTGATCGACCAATTAATCAACAATCTAGAAATTTAATTAACTGAGCAATTGAATTAGTATTAGGTTAGTACGTTGATTGAAATGTAAAATATTTCTAGCCCAAATCAGTATAAAATGTGAATCATTTTCCGCTTGCAGCTGGCCCAAATGCACACACTTCACACGTGTTGCAACACCTTACAACACCACCCAAAGATATACATTTCATAGGTAAAATAATGATAATGTTAAGGACGTGAAATTTGCTAAAAATGAGAGTGAATAGAACAAGCCCAGCTGGTATATAATACCAATGTATAAAAGAGAGTGGAAATAAATAAATATTATAAAACTTTATATTCATTCAAAAATTAAATTTAACTTAAAAAATAAAATATTAACATTAATAAATAATTCTGTATTTAAGTTGTTCTTTTTGAAAAAGCCGTGGGACACGTGAATTGTTCTACTAAGTTTGTACATACCGAGATAATCCGAACTCGGCAAAGACCTGCAAGCCGAGCTCAGCTGGGCTCGAGGTCGGGGTCTGAGACTCGCGAAGTTGCCCTTGGATCGACACGTGTGCCTCGGGCCAAGAGTGGTCAGAACCTTGGAACTTCCCCCCAACTACTAACCGTCAAAAGGAGGGTATAAAAACCCACTTTTAAACAAGGCTAAGGACTTTTTCCATTCTATTTTACTTA
This sequence comes from Hylodesmum podocarpum, assembly GCA_026586105.1. Lineage (NCBI taxonomy): Eukaryota > Viridiplantae > Streptophyta > Magnoliopsida > Fabales > Fabaceae > Hylodesmum > Hylodesmum podocarpum. Next base: position 4,067,624 of record JALJEV010000424.1, on the reverse strand, counting down.
CTTTTCCAGTTTGCATACACTGGACATAAAACAGACAACTTACTTTAACATCGGAGTACCTTTTGCAGATACCTCCCCATTCTCGAATGTACCCGACCTGATCGAGCTCGGCCACCCCAGGAGACCTCCTCCTCATCAAAGCAGAAGCTCGGCGGAGCCCAGAATCCGGCGGAACAGAGTTATTGTATAAACTTCTTGTTGGTAGTTCGGTCCCGTCTTTGTGAAAGAGGGTTAGGTATACGAAAAGATAATTGAACGTTCAAGTTGGTGAAAGTTTAATGAGTTCGGGTTTTAAGAAGAAGTAATTAAGTTGAAATGAAATTGAAATTCTTGTTAAAATAGTTAAGAGGTATTGGAGTAATTTTAATTTAGAGTTGACATCAGAGTATTCATAAAAACACGTGTATCATCATTAATGAATGATTAACTCATTTCAGGATAAGAAACTTTTTAGGTCAAATTTGATTATACATTTATATATAATAATGGGTGTATGTTGGCCGATTTATAAGTGACATGTCCATTGTCAAATGGCAACACAATAAGTACTACAATATTTATTTGTCGCGTAAGGTATCAGAAATTTTTTTTTTCTCCAATCAGAATTAAAAAAATGATTATCTAAAAGTAACAAGTTAAATCATGCTGAGGAAAATCTATTTAATGTTCAATTTACTAACATATATAGCCTAACTAGATGACCATAGTTATGATACATGAAAGAAAGTCATTCATGTCTTGAGAATAAGGACGATAAGAAAAAAAGAGGTTAATTTTAATTATGTTATCATTCTATAAAGTCATATTTAAAACTTAATAATTTTGATTTTAGAAAGTTGTATCATAATTTTAATGTTTAATTTTATGAAATAGAAAATTATATTAGTAATACTTGTAATTATGTAAATAAAAATACTACTATTAATTAATTTTTTAATATTTCTATAAATGATTACTATATGATTCAAGGAAAAATAACACAAAATACTTAAAAATAATTTTACTTAGCTAACAACTGTCATACGCAACCAACCAACACACTCACTTACAAAATATATATGTATTTCTCTCTCTTTACATTTTATATATATACGTATTTCTCTCTTTGAATTTTATAACTATTTGTCTTGTTGTCTGCGTATTGCAGTTGTCTACCAAATATTTTTGTTTAAAAAATAAGCAAAATGGTAATTCAAATAAGAATTGAGTGAATAACAATGGAGGAGAATTACCATGCGAATGAAGAATAAGGTTGTTCTCGCTGGATTCTGAGATGGTCCGGGCTCAGCTCAGCCTTGAGAATTCCGGCGGCGTGAAGGGTTGGGACTTTCGTTGATGAGTGTGAGATTTTGGGTGATAATTGGATATATCTTGATGATTCCTCTTTTTGGTATTTATAGGGATCAAATTAGGGTTCCAGATTCGTGGATTTAATGGGGAAGCTTGTTTCAGGCCCAAGAATCCTGAAATATCAGGGAACAGTTATTATGCAGATTTGGTTCCATTTTAGTCGAGCTCGGCTCGGCCAGTGAGGTGAGCCCGGGTCATGGAGGTGAGCTCGACGCTCATCCTCAACCCGGTACATCAGCCCCCCAAGCTCAAGCCAAGCAAGCAATGGATTGAGTTTAAGTCTAGAGTTCAGCTCCCGAGGTCTTTGCTGTGGGGCATTCATGGGTTTTTCTTGATTAATTTCGCATTTAATGTTTTTAAACGTTGGAGGGGGTCTAGGGGAAGTTACCCAACGGTTATTTTTTCAGGTAACTGCCCCCAAACGACTACTTTTCATCCTCTTTAAATGCCTTTCACCGCCCCTCTTTCTCCATTTTGCTTCTTGAATCATTCTCAAAATTTCTTGCCTTTCTTGCTCACGATTCCCTTTCCGCAACCTTTGTTTTCCAGTTCAAGTGGTCATTCTTAAAAAACCGGTCCTTCGTTCCCCACCGTGATCTTCCTTTTCATCTTCTCTAAATAGGTATGTCTTCTTCCCATTCTACTGCTACTTGTAGCGTAGGGAGTTTGGCCGCAGTTTCAGTTTCGGGTTCAGAGCCCGAGACGATAGAGGTTATTTCAACCTCATCACGAACAACGTCTGAGGCGGAGGGGGCGGCCGCATCAGGCCCGCCCTCCGCTGCTACCGAGGTCCTTCCTGAAGGGGCCGAGGCTGAGTCCGTTGGTGGGGATGCCGATTCTCCTCGTGGGGTCGGCACTGCTCCTAGTGAGCCCGGGATAGGAGCGGTGAGGGAACCCGAAGGAGCTGATCTCGTGGTTCCTATCCCCACCGCCACGCCTGATTTCTCTTGGCTTTTGGCTGAGGTTTCCAAGCACGTGTCTAAGTATGACACAGTTGAAAAGGTGCAAATCTTGGCTGATCAGTATGACATTGTGAGGCCGACGTATGCCGGGGTGGTCGCTTTCAGGCCATGCCGTGCTAACCAGAGGGTGCACACCCGCACTCTCGTCGGAGGTCAGTATATCGTATCGGCCTACGAGTATATGTTTAAAGAGTATGGGATTTTGTTTCCCCTTACTCGTTGTCAAACTGAGGTCCTATCCTTCCTCAACGTTGCTCCTACCCAACTCCATCCCAACAGCTGGGGTTTCTTACGTGCCTTTGAAATCTTGTGTCAATTTTTGGGCCTTCGGCCGAGTTCGAGAGTCTTCCTTTTCCATTATGAGTTGAAGCACGGCCCCAAGGTGGGTTGGCCTTCTCTTAGCAGTCTTATAAGAAGTTCAAGGACAGGTTCTTCAGGCTGTCTCCGGCCAACAATAGGGTTGTCCGGGATCTCTTTTTGAAGGAGGATTTGTCCACCAAAAATCCTCTCCATTGGTCTCTCCCACATAAATATACCCGTTACCCCGAGGCTGAGCTCACCCCGGGGGACCGAGAAGCCATCAAAGTGTTGCACAGCCTTCCCCTACCTATCAGTAGTCGGGCTCTGATCCATGCTGATCGGGAGGAGGATCCTTACCAGCATTTCCTAGGTAACTATCTGTAGTTTCTGTTTATGTTAATGAGCTATTCTTGGTACTGTTGTTTACTGCGATTTTTCTTGTGTGCAGGACTAATGTCGGATAACTTCAGCCTTGTCGCCGCTCTCAAGGCCCGAAAATCGGCCTCGGCGCAAAGAGTTCGTCCGACGCCTTCAGGAGGGCTCAGCCCTGTTCCTCGACCTCAGTTTTCCCAGGCCTTGCCTAGTCCGGCGAAAAGGTCGCGGACCAAGGAAGTGGAAGCCTCCGTCAAGAAGCAGAGGCGTGAAGAGGACACTGCCACCTCCACCGGCCCTATGAATGTTGACGCAGAGCAATCTCCGGCTGCTATTCCCTCTCCTGCCAAGGAACCTGTTCGTTCTCCCCCCCCAGGCTGTTGCTGCTTCTACCGTGCACACCTCGGCACAACTTCCCCTTGGTGCCTCGTGGTTTGGCAAGGGGACCGAGCCTCGTCTTGAACAGGTTGTTGCTGATGCCCCTCCTGGGCAATCATTGTGGGACTCTGCCCTCCGTGGCGATCATTTTCCTTTGGGGACCACTTTTCCCAGTTTTTATGATAACACCCTGATGAGTCATTATTCTCCCATATTTAATTGTCTTTCTGCACCCATTTTAAATAGTAATTTGTGTTTAATTGCTTATTAATACCTCATTTTCACTATTGGACTTCATTGGGCCTGAAATTTATTTTTAGTATTAATTCGGACTTTCTTGGGCTTAATTTCATTATTTTTATTTTCAGAGCAATTTTGGAAATTAATGGAGCTTAGTAATTATTTCTGGACATGAAGAGGAGCTGCCAAGTCATCATTTATTAATCCATATTAGAGTTTTATCTTATATTTTTGTTTTCTTTATTTTAATTCTATTTGGACATTTGTAATGTTTGTGCCAGATTTGGAGAAGAGCCCAATTAGTCATTAGTGAGTAGTTACTGTTTCAATTCCAATTCTGCAATTTAATGGATCTTTAATTTAGTTAGGGTTATCCTCTTGAATTGGGTTGCAAAGTAACTTTGAGGTTTCTGTTTTGTATTGTTATACTCTCTTTGTGCTTAATTCTTCATCAATTAGTCATGTGCTTAAAAGCCCTAATTGCTGTTCTCGCTTAATGTTTCAGTTAATAGGCAATTTGTATCTCTATTCATGCTTAATGGGTTGATTTATAAATTACTGGAATTGGGATAATTGATGTGTGTGGATGCTTAATTCACATAAGGAAGACCTAAAGTTAATTGTCGTTTAGTTAGTTAATTCAGGTTGGATTGAGAATTGAGTAAATTGAGCATTTGATGTGATTAGTTTTCGCTTAGTTAACTAATCTTGTAACCTAGGATAAGTGCATTTGTAATCTGATCAAGAGGGTAATTCCATTTTAGTTCTTGTTAATTTTTCTGTCTTTAGAATTCTGTTTCAATTCTAATCATAACAACCCCCCCACTTCGTGTTCTATCTTTGATGAAAACCCAATGATGGTCCTTGAGAGACAATCTAAGAGTCACTCCCTAGTACTGCATTTATTTGCATTATTTTGATAGCTTGCGACAGTCTTTATCACACCCTGATGGATGATGTTGGGGTCATCAACAACCTGGATGAGGCCGAGGTGTTGCTTGCTCGGCTGACAGCTATCGCTCGCCATAGTAAGAGGTGGGCGAATCGCATTCTGGATGTGTCAGCCCGCGAGTGTAACATCCCAAAAATTTAAATATAGTTTAAGAGAGGATTTTATAACGAGAGAAAATATAAAAATAATTAAAAATTATGAATTTTTGAAATTTCTGTAGTAAATAGTAAATTACTGTGCAAATAGTAATTTACTGTGCAAATAGTAATTTACTGTGTAAATAGTAAAATACTGTGCAAATAGTAATTTACTGTGTAAATAGTAAATTACTGTGCAAATAGTAAATTACTGTGCAAATAGTAAAAAACTATATATTCACGTATAAAGTTACTGTGCAAATAGTAAAAGTTACTGTGTAAATAGTAAAAAACTATATATTCACGTGTAAAGTTACTGTGCAAATAGTAAAAGTTACTGTGTAAATAGTAAAAAACTATATAATCACGGATCATATTACTGTGCAAATAGTAACCAAATTATCTTGTGCAAAAATAGTAACTTCAAATCCTATAAATAGGGCCTAAGGGTTTCAGTTATAATCACAAAATCAAGAACATTCTCTTAAACTCTCTCTTAGAAATCTCTCCAAATTAGATAGGAGCAAGTAAGTAGGGGAAGGAATAGAGAAGCTAAGAGAAACAGGTAAGGGGAGTTGTCCTTATCTTACTTTACTATTCATGTATATCGTATTTTACTATTCATGTATACCGTATTTTACTATTCATGTATGCCGTATTTTACTATTCATGTATACGTTATTTTACTATTCATGTATACAATATTTACTATTCATGTATATGGTACTATTCATGTATTCTTAGTATGCTTTCTCATGGTTGCGGTTTTGTCCGATCTTCCACATCGAACGAATTATTATTGTTGTTATGCTAAAGTGTTAAGAATATTCTTAGTATGCTCGTGGTTTGCGGTTTTGTCCGATCTTCCACATCGAAAAAGAACTATTCTTGTTGTTAGGAAAAAGGGTGGTAGTGTGGAAGTGCATGTCTAGGAAAGTTACGCTAAGGAAAGACCTGGTTATTAAGGGAATCCATTTGTGATTTCACCTCTCTTTCCCGGGAACTTACCTGGTGTACTATTCACGGACTACGTTCACTTATACGTTACTATTCACGTATACGGTACTATTCACGTATACGGTACTGTTCACGTATACGACACTGTTCACGTATACGGTACTGTTCATGTATACGTTACTTTTGATGGGTGTTTTCTTGGTGTTCCTTGATTTCCTGGTTTCATGATGTTTATTGGTATTTCTTGGTGTTGATTTCATATCGAAATATGTCGATTTTGAGTTGGATATGAATAAGTGGTGACATGCATGGTTGCTTGAAATTGGTGATGGACTTGAATTGCTTAATGACCGATTTGAAATGCCTAGTGGAGAGGCAATATTCTAAGATTGCTTGGTGAATAGGCAATGCTTAGAAGGTTTTGAAATGAATATGACCTAGTAAAGAGGTCAAGATTTAAAATGTGATAAAGGTCATTATACAATTCAAAGTCCTAGAACATGTTGCATGATGACTGGATAGTAGTAGACCAAGTCCGTAAGTTACGGATTCCCGTCTGTGTGAGTGGAATACCGTGGACTAGAGGGGGTTCTCTTGGTGGGGGAAATTGCCCCGCTTCGCTCATGATGATCACATGTTGCGGGGGAGGTCCTGCCGGACACTGAGGGAACTCGACAATTACGGAGTGTCTACCACTGGTGGGTCTGGAGGATGTGAGGACCAGATGCCCCAGGCTATTTTCAGTGGATGGCGCCACATTGCATGTTGAGTAAATAGGGAAAGTACATCGTGAGGATACATGCATCATATAGGAATAAGAGCATGCAATAGTGATTATGTGTTTTGATTGAATACATGATTATTATGATGAATTACTGATTCGTTTTATGGTTGATTGGTGGTTTTACCTTGTGAATTGAATGAATGGTTTAGGTTTTATATCAATAAGTTACTAATTTTTAAAGAAATTGAAGAATACTATATATGATATGTATTTTTATTAAGATATTGGAACTCACCCTTGCGTGTTTGTGTCTGTGGTTTGACACCTGTGATGATCCTAAATTTTTATTTGGGGGAGCAGATTAACAGGATAAATCTATTGGAGATGTGAACGAAGGATAAGCAAACATGAGGATTTTTGTGAATAATGTGTATATAATAATTATCACAATATTATGTACTATGTGACATTTTGTAAATAACTTTTGATGTATGGTTATGGCATAATCTATGTGAAGTGGTTTTTTTTTGACATTTTGTTGGCAAGTAAAAGTATCTTTAAAATTTTATTTAAAGAAATTTAAATGAAGGGAAACATTTTTAATAATAATGATAAATGAAGAATATAAATATATTTCAACAATAAAAAATAGCGGGGCGTTTCAGCGAGCCTGCCTTAGAAGCCCGGATTGCTGAGCTTGAGGCTGCTTCAACTCGGTGTGAGCAGGAGTTTGCTGCCAGGGTGGCGACCTGGGAGATTGAGGCCACCAAGCTGAAACTGGCCAAGGAAGATGTAGATCAATAGCTTGCTCAGCTTGAGCTGAAGTTGGTCTCAGCTGGAGACTGAGCTGCGAGCTCCGAGCTCAAGGTGGTTGAGTTCAGGGAGAAGCTGGCGCAGGCCGAGAAGACAATGGAGCAGCAGAAGGCTAATATGGCCAAGATGGAGGAAATTACGGTGTCTGGTTTCTGCAACGACTTTGATGGGGTTGTTCGTCAAGCCTGCTTCCTGGCCCCAACATTGGATCCCGAGTCCTTCGATTATGTGAAGGATTTCGTGGATGGGCAATGGGTGGACCAGGCCGAGTAGGCGGCTTCTCTCACCTGTCTTTTATGTTTTTTCTGAATTTTGTTTCAGGTCGACCTATAGCTCGGCCTACTGGGATGTAACTAAGGCTGGTTTGGCCGTATACTTTACTTTGCTTTATATGACGTTTCCTTTCTACTTATTGGTCTTCGTGCTTTTTCTGCATTTCTTAGCGATAGACTTGTTTAGCCATATTCGTTGTTTCCTTCCTGACCGACCTCTAACGGGTCTCTAGGTCAGACTCATTCTCTTTGCTCCTCCTGTCGAGAGGCCGGGGTTGCTTCAGGCTCGGGACGACCGAGTAAGGTGAAGGACTTAGGAGTCCTGAAGAGGGACCGAGGTCTCCTCTTAGCTCAGGCGGATCGAGCACGGTGAAGGACTTAGGAGTCCTGGAGAGGGGCCGAGGTCTCCTCTTAGCTCGGGCGGATCGAGCACGGTGAAGGACTTAAGAGTCCTGGAGAGGGATCGGGGTCTCTTCTAGCTCGGGCGGATCGAGCACGGTGAAGGACTTAGGAGTCCTGGAGAGGGACCGTGGTCTTCTCTAGCTCGGGCGGACCAAGCGCGGTTAAAGACTTAGGAGTCCTGGAGAGGGACCAGGGTCTCCTCTAGCTCGGGCGGACCGAGCGCAGTGAAGGACTTAGGAGTCCTGGAAAGGGACCAGGGTCTCGTCTAGCTCGGGCGGACCGAGCGCGGTGAAGGACTTAGGAGTCCTGGAGAGGGACCAGGGTCTCCTCTAGCTCGGGCGGACCGAGCGCGGTGGGTTTCATGCTTTTATAAATGGATGAAGTGACCTTTATTGAAAGCTAGGGTGGTGCCTCGTTAAAACCTTCCCCGGCAAAACCCTCCTTAGGGAAAAATCCGGGGTTAGGAAAAAGAGTGCACCTTTATTACAAACTGGTAAGAATAAATAACTCAGTAATTGTAAACAACTTTGCCAAAAAATCAACTGAAGTAGGTCTTCATGTGGCTGACGTTCCAAGTCCTCGGGATCGGGCGACCATCCATTCCTTGTAATTTGTATGCCCCGTTCTGGTGGCTTTCAAGTATGCGGAAGGGACCTTCCCAATTCGCTGCGAGCTTTCCTTGGGTTCGGTCTCGCCTTGCCTCGCCGGTCTTTCTCCAGACCAGGTCCCCAGGGATGAAAGAGCGTTCACGCACCCGGGAGTTATAGCGCCGGGCAGCTCTGAGCTTAGTCGCCATCTCTCTCACTCGAGCTTCGTCACGTACCTCTTCTATGAAGTCCAGTTCTTCTCTGATGTCATCTTCATTAGAGGAGGGTGTATGAGTCAACCTCCTCCATGATGGCACTCCTACCTCAACCGGGATCATGGCGTCAAATCCGTAAGTGAGGCGAAATGGGGTTTCGCTAGTTGAGGATTGAGGGGTGCAGTGGTACCCCCAGATGATGCTTGGCATCTCATCAGCCCAGTCTCCCTTGACTCGGCCAAGCTTTTTCTTAAGCTCGGTCAGGATGACCTTATTAGCGGCCTCTGCTTGCCCATTGGATTGGGGATGTTCTACTGACGCCGCTCGATGTTGAATTCCGAGTTGGGTTAAGAATGTTTGGAACGTGGTATCTGTGAACTGTCATCCGTTGTCAGTGACCAAGCTGTGAGGTAGGCCATGCCTGCATATGATGTGCCTCCAGACAAAGCGTTGGACCTGCTTTGCCGAAATAGTGGCGACGGGCTCTGCTTCTATCCAATTGGTGAAGTAGTTGACAACCACTAGTAAGAATTTTGTTTGCCTTTATGCTGGTGGGAACGGCCCAAGGATGTCCATCCCCCAGAAAGCGAAGGGCCAGGGTGATGTGACGAGCTGGAGCTCAACCGAAGGGGAAGCTGGTAGTGCCCCGTGTTCCTGGCATTTTTGCAGCTCCTGACGTATTCCTTGTGTCTCTTTTCATGGTCGGCCAGAAGTAGCCCGCTCTGACTAGTCGGGCAGCCATGTTTTTAGCCCCGGAATGCATGCTACAAATGCTAGTGTGGAGCTCGTCCATCACGTATCGTGCTTGATCCTTGTTTAAACACTTCAGTAGGGGGATGAAAACCCTCTCTGAAACAGTTCTTGATCATGTAATGTGTAGTAAGAGGCTTGGCGGTGCAATTTTTGGGCTTCATTCTTATCTTCAGGAAGGATGCCGCTCTGAAGGTAGGAGATGATGGGCGTCATCCACGAGGTGCGCTCGTCCTCGACAGAGTAGACCTCGTCTTTGCCCCAACTTGGAGACACGAGTACTTCCTGGAAAATGGAGTGGTGTTGCCCCTCTTTCCTGGAACTGGCATGCTTGGAGAGGATGTCTGCTCTATCGCTTTGTTCGCGTGGGACGTGGATGATCTCAAACTTAGCGAAATGGGAGAGTAAGTTCTTAACTCTGTGGTAATATTGCTGTAGGAGGGGCTCCTTGGCTTGGAACTCATCTCGAACCTGAGAGGTGATCAATTGGGAGTCACTTAGGCATTTCAGGAATCGGACCCCCATATCCCGAGCTAACCTTAGGCCGGCCAGAAGTGCTTCGTACTCGGCTTGGTTATTCGAGGCATTAAATGAGAAGTGTATTGCCTGTTCCAGGATAAGATCGTCCGGTCCTTCTAATATCACTTCGGCCCCGCTGCCTTTCCTGTTGGATGAGCCGTCGACCCGTAAAGTCCACCACAGGTCTCGCTCTCCGACTTCTGGTAGCTCGGTCAAGAACTCTGCCAAGAATTGCGCTTTCATGGGGCCTCGAGTTTCAAATTGGAGGTCGAACTCAGACAACTCTACCGCCCATGCTGTTATGCGACCAGCCAGGTCGGGTCGCTGCAAGATCTGCCAAACAGGGTAGTCAGATCGGACAACAATGTCATGACTTCTGAAGTAATGTCGGAGGCGGCGGGCCATAAAAACAAGGGCGAGAACTAGCTTTTCTATCGTTTGATACCTTGTCTCTGCTGGTTACAGATTTCGGCTGACAAAGTATACCAGTGTCTGGACTTTATTGATTTCTTTCACAAGTACCGAGCTGATAGCGACTTCCGAAACCGCCAGATACACATACAAGGGTAGTTCAGGAGACGGGCTAGTCAAGGTTGATAAGGTGGTTATCTGATCTTTCAACTTGTTGAACGTAGTGGCACAATCGTCGTTCCATTTGAAATGGGCCGATCTGTTTAGAAGGGTGAAGAGAGGTTGGCTCTGCTCGGCAAGCTTGGGGAGAAAACGGGATAGGGCAGCCAGGAACCGTTCAGCCTTTGTAAGTCCTTCAAACAAGTTGGGTTTGGCATCTTACTTATGGTCGAGCACTTGTCGAGGTTGGCCTCAATCCCTCTTTGCGAGATTAGGAACCCAAGAAATTTACCTCCTCCCACTCCGAAGGCGCACTTCTCTGGATTCAACCGGATTTGATGTCGATGTATCTCCGTGAATATTTCTTTCAAGTCCAAGGCATGATGAGCATGGGTTTTCGACTTGACCACCATGTCGTCGACATATACTTCCATGTTGCGGCCGATCTGGTCCTTAAATACCTTATCCATGAGTCGTTGGTAGGTAGCTCCCGCATTTTTGAGGCCAAAGGGCATTACCTGATAGCAGTAATTGGCGGTATCCGACATGAAAGCAGTTTTGGGCTCGTCTGGAGGATACATGGGTATCTGGTTATACCCCGAGTAGGCGTCCAGGAAACTGAATGCTTGGTACCCCGCCGTACTGTCTACCAACCGATCTATGCTCGGTAGGGGATATGTGTCCTTGGGGCAGGCTTTGTTGAGGTCAGTGTAGTCGGTACACATTCTCCACTTTCCGCTTGCCTTCTTCACCATTACCACGTTGGCCAACCAGGTGGTATAAATGATTTCTCTGATGAACCGAGCCTCTAGGAGCTTACCGACCTCCCTTTGGACGACCATTCGTTGCTCCTCCCCTAATTTCTGTTTGCGTTGGGCAATTGGTCGTGCATGGGGGAGCAGGGATAGCTTGTGACACATGAGGTCGGGGTCAATACCGGGCATATCAGAGGGCTTCCATGCGAATAAGTCAGCGTTGTCCTTGAGGATAGAGATGATCTCTTGGATGGTAGAGGTCAGCAAGGAGGTTCCTGTCTTGGTGTCTTGGCCGACCTCGGTTCCGAGTTGTAGGGGTTCCAGTGGTTCCTCGAATGAGGGGCGCTCCTCTTCGACTTCAGCCCTTGGGTCAATATCCAAGGATTCGTCCGTCCCATCCAACACTGAGCATATGTTCGGGATTTATGCCTTGTCCTCTTTCTTGAGGGAGTATGGGGCGACCTTCAGGCTTCGAGCGTAGCATACCCGAGTTGTCTTGGGGTCGGCCTTCACGGTAACTATGTCTTTTCCCTCGTCGGGGAACTTCATGGCCATGTGTGGGGTGGACACCACGGCTCCCAATTGATTAAGCGTTCTGCGGCCGATGATAACATTGTAAGAGGTGTCTGCGTCGATAAGAATGTACCGGACTTCCACGGTTCTGTAGGCTTCACTTCCCCCGAAAGTGGTCAGCAGGTCAACGTATCCCTTAGAGTGAACCCTTTCCCTAGCGAAACCGAGTAGAGGTTCCGAGTATGGTTTGACGATGGAGTCGGGCAGCTCCAATTGTTTGTAGATGGACCAGTACAACACGTCGGCCGAGCTCCCTAGTCGATCAGCACCTTCCGAAGGCAATGGTGCATGATATGACCATGGGGTCTGTCTGATCGGGATCGTTGACACTAAAGTCACTGTCAGAGAACGTGATGGCCGGCATGGTTCTCTGGCCGGGGGTGATTATACTGTTGACATTGCAGACGTAGCGTTTACACGAACACGAGGACGGTCCTCCTCCTGCGAATCCTCCGGCTATAGTGTTGATGGTCCCTTTTACCTTATCGGGTGTTTGGTTGGAATCTTTTCCCTAACTTTTGTTCATGCGCTTACCTCGGCTGTCCTTGGTGTCACGGTCAGAGTCTCGGGGCCGAGCTCTGGAATTCGAGCCTTCATACTTCTCGGGGTGCTTCTGTTCCTCCTGAATGTATCATCGTAACTCTCCAAATTGGACGAGTCTTTCGATGAGATCTCGGACCTGGCGGCATTCTTCAGTGGTATGCCCGATGTTCTGATGGTACGCGCACCTCTTGTTAGGGTCGGCATTAGCGGGTGATTGGGACGGGGCTGGTCGCCTCACCAAATCTAAGGCGCAGGCTTCTGTAAAAATCTTGTTCCTTGAGGCATTTAGGGGAGTGTAGTGGTTGTGCTCCTCTTGGCACCGAGCTCTGCCAGAGTCGTTACGACGTGAGGATGACTCCTTTTGTTTAGGCGGGAGGCTATCTCGAGATTGATTCTTGAGCTCGACATTCTCCTCGATGCTCATGAACCGGGCAGAGCGCTGGCGGAGCTCGTTCATGTTTAGGGGCGGATCAGCAATGAGTGACTTCGTGAACTCACCGGGTTTGAGGCCGGCTTGCACTGTGTGCAGGGTAATTGCCGGGTGTAGATCGGGAATGGTTCGGCAAGCGATGGCAAATCGTGCCATGTAGTCTATCAGCGATTCCGTGTCACCCTGGATCACATGCTGTAATGACAGTGAGGTAGTGTGGGTCTGTTTGGCGTCGGCAAAACGCGACTGAAAGTGGTCACAAAGGGTTTCGAAGGAGTCCACGGACAGCCGTGGTAGGGCGTAATACCAGTTGAGGGCGTCTCCTTTTAGGGTCATGGGAAACATTCTGCAAAACACATTATCGTCGTCGATTGTCGACGCCGCTTGGGTGAGAAAAGCTCGGACATGAGCCACTGGGTCGGTCACAACCTTCATATTTGTCCTCGGCCGGCCATCTCCATGTCGCGGGAGCCCGAACTGCCAAAATGGCAGGGGTAAAGGGATGTAAGGCAGACAGCTTTCCTCCTCCTTGACCCTGGGGGAGAGGTCGGATCCCGAGATCGTTAAAAGGTTGAGCTTGCGGGGGGTTAGGTCGTGATGTCGCCGCATGTGGATCTTCCTGTGGCGGCGGGTTCGGTGGCGATGTCGCCGCATGCGGGTCCTGTGGCGACGGGTTTTCGCCCTCTCTTTCCGATGGGGGCCGCTTGGGAGGAGTACGAGCATTAGAATGCTTATCATTATGGGGACCTCCAACCTCCATTAGTACTGGCGGCATCCCGAATTGCGGCGGCGGTTGTTGATTTTTTTGGCGTAAAGTCCGCAATTCTAGGGCATCTTCTTCTCTTAAGCGACGCATGGTGCGTAGCTCCGCTTCGGCATTCTGCAACGTCCGCTGCGTCTCCCGATGTTGCGCCTGCATCGTCTCAAAACGTGCGTCCATCATGCTTTGCCTCTCCGCTACCGCCGCATCAATACGCTCTCTGATTAATTCTTGTAGGGCTGGATCGATTGTGGTGTTCGAATGGCTGCGTGTGCGAACCATAATTGTTCTGTGATCATGGGATGAAGAATTACCTTGCCCCACGGTGGGGCCCAAATGTTCTCGCTGGATTCTGAGATGGTCCAGGCTCAACTCGGCCCTAAGAATTTCGGCGGCGTGAAGGGTTGGGACCTTCGTTGATGAGTGTGAGATTTTGGGTGATAATTGGATATATCTTGATGATTCCTCTATTTGGTATTTATAGGGATCAAATTAGGGTTCCAGATTCGTGGATTTAATGTGGAAGATTGATTCAGGCCCAAGAATCCCGAAATATCAGGGAACAGTTATTATGCAGATTTGGTTCCGTTTTAGTCGAGCTCAGCTCGGCCAGTGAGGTGAGCCCGGGTCATGGAGGTGAGCTCGACGCTCATCCTCATCCCTACAAAAAGGTCTTCAGTAAAAAATCTGGAAAAAAAAAGTTGTAAACCTCCATATTAGTATAAGTAACTTGCTCAGTTGCTCTTCTATGTTATTTCATTCAGACTTTGGAGGCTTTGAATCAGCGTGCAGTGGGTGTGGTTGTAGATCCAATACAAAAGTGTTAAAAGCAAAGTGGTGATTGATGCTTTTCGGTTGATCAATCCACAGACTATGATGCTTGGTCAAGAACCAAGGCAGACAACATCCAATCTGGGACATCTGAATAAGCCATCCATTCAAGTGTGTTTCCCACAGCTTTTTTTTTATGTCTACAGTATTATTTTCTTCTGGAAGCACTTGTTCTACTATTTTTTAATTACTTCTGACCCATGACATATCTTTATTGGCCCTCTTTAGGCATTGATCCACGGGCTGAACCGGTATTACTATTCCATAGCCATTAACTACAGGAAGAATGAACTTGAGGAGAAGATGTTGCTTAATCTTCACTAGAAGAAATGGACCGATGGTTTGACGCTTTGGCGTTTTGATACACATTCCAAGATTAATGAATAATAAAAATATTTGTCAGTTGACAACTATAGTCGGCATATAATCAAACAATCAATTATAAGATGTGAAAGGAAAAATAAATATAAAATATAAAGAAAGAGGAATATATATATTATGTGAGTGAGTTGGCTGGTTGACTGCGTGTTACAATTGACCATGAAGTAAAATTGTTTCAAACAGTTTGCACACACGTAAATAATTCTAAGTGTGAAAGAGATTGTTGTCCATAGGTTCATTAGTTTATATATATATATATATATATATATATATATATATATATATATATATATCCTTATTTAAGCTAGTTTTTAAAATTTTAAAAATGGCCCATATCTTTAGTATAGATTAAATACAGGTAAATGTCATTTAATTTGATTGTGCAGGAAATGCGAACTTAGCTACCAAATATAACAAGGCTGTTCAAGAGGAAGATGAACTACCTCCAGAAAAGCTTGCGATAGCAAATGTGGGAAGACAAGATGCAAAGAAGCACCTTGAAGAGCATGTCTCAAATTTGATGTCTTCCAACATCGTTCAAACTCTAGGAATGATACTTGATACTGTTGTCTTCTAGAGTCTGTTATTTTGGACCTTCTTCTGGTTTCTCTTGTTTGGTAAAGAGGCAAATTGAGTTATTACGATTCCTGTTTCCTAATTCTTCTCGAACTATATTTGAAGACATATATTCTTTGAACGTGCTGAAAAGGTCAAGAAAGTAAAACTAGCTCGTAGTTTGTGTGGTGTATCCTTTAATGTCATTGCTGGATTTTATCTTCTATAAATTGTCTTTAACAGAAAACAAAATGCCAATTATGTTTTGAAATACCATAAGAAACATTTAGCATTACGTAAGCATTACTGAAATACTCACATTAGATATGTAGTCTTTAAATGCAAGGTCTAGATTAACCTCCATGTACTGAAAATTAGATTACAGATGCAATAAGATGTACAATAATGTTGGTGATACAACTAATGTAGAGAGGTTTTGTATCCACGCTGTGGTACTTTATTAAAAGTAGCCCATATGAGATCGAAGTAGAGTGGAAATTGAGCCAAGGCAAAAAGTGTCACTGGCAGGCATGTCACAGCATACACAGGAAATGCGATAGATCTTAGGTTGTCCTTAAGCTCAAAGAAATGGCCAGCACAGAAACAAACCATCATGGAGGTAATGGACATGAACAATGATGTCAAACCTAGGATCAACTTCCTGGGAAGACTTTTACCAAAATCACGCTCTTGATACCGAGATGTGAGTATTGAGAGGAACAATACCAGTGAGGTGACAGAGCAGCAAAGAGCAATGAGAGAGGAGATGGCAAATACTCTGAATTCTGGCCTGTTTTGAAGGGTTGGGGTACCATTTGTGAAGTCGCCAGGGATGGTAGTGGATGTGGAAAAGGCCACGGTTGCTATCAGTGCTGCAACCAAAGAGCAAGATTCTGAAGTTTTTTTCAGCCATTCTCCTCCACTCCTAATGAGATCCTTGTGAGTTTCGCTGAAGATATCTCTTGGGGTCTTGTTTTCATTGTTGTGTCGGCGGAAGAAATGAGGTTCTCGCATCGATTCCTTAACAAACTGCATCTCATCATTAGTAGGGGGAGAAAGGTAGTTTCAGTGACAAAAATTGTTAACGATTTTACATGAATAATTATTGGGTTCATATTGTTAACCAAGTAAAGCTCCGAGGCAATAAAATAAAAGACCATGAATCAGTATTGTATAATATTGAATAAGCTCATCTGAACACACTATTAATCCATTTCTGTAAACAATTACCTAAACGAGACCCTTGATTCTCAAATGATTTAATAAATATAATCTTTATGCAAAAATATTACCTCAACTTTCTTCCCACAATCTTAATATTTTATTTTATCATTACCTGCATTATATTTACCCTCTTGATTGCACACAAGAGTGTGACCATATTCTTTCACCATTTATTATTTTGAAAAGCTCCAAAATCCTAATAATAATATGTTAACTTACCAAGTACCATTTAATTTCCCAATGCATTTGCAGCGCTTCACCAGGAATGAGCCAAGGTTTATAGTCTCCAAGTTTGGCTGCCAAATGCAGTGCACTATTTCCGTCGCTATCCACTTTCTTGAATATACTTTCCTTTATATTCATCTTATTGATCAAGAAGTTGAATAAGTAGGTTTGCCTGTTCTCCACTGCCAATAGCACTATATTTTTCTTCTTGGCATCCATGTCATGAACAGCTACTGGAAACAACTCCATAATTTTTGCTACCATTTCTGTCACACCGTTCCTTGCAGCTATTAATATTGGTGTCTCCAACTTATTTTTTTTATTTTTCTTCTCCTTGTCATGAACAGCTTCTGGAAACAATTCTTTTATTTTTTCTACCATTTCTGCTTCACAGTTCCTTGCAACTATTAATATTGATGTCTCCGACATCTTTTTTTTATTTCTCTCATCTTCTGCACATAAAAGTAACTCTATTATTATTATTATTATTATTATTATTATTATTATTATTATTATGATAAATGGTAACAATTTATCCTTTTTTAACTAAATGGTTCAAGATTGAATCATGCGAAAATGAAATACGCTATATCAGGAGGAAAATACTCATATGTAATTTCAAACTATTCCTATTCTATGAATTTTGTTTAAAATACCCTTTTTATATTTCTTAATAAAATTAATAATAAAGAGTTTTTAAAGAATTTTTCCACAATATTTATTAATATTTTAATTGAGAGTGTACCTTCAACCAAATCTAAAATATATTTCAAAATTTTAATAAAAAATATTTAGTAGACAATTATGATATGTACAATTAAACAAATAATTATAAAATATAGAGAGAAAGAAATATATATACATAAATAAATATAAATATTTTACGAGTGAGTTGTGTTAGATCAAGGAAGATTAACACCTCAAGATTTTGATCATTACAAGACAGACGAAATCAAGTTATCAAGACCTGCTAAGACGAAACCAGCTCAGACGGAAGAGGACCCTTCAAAATGAAGATCTTGCGTCTGCATAAAAGCCAAGACATCAGACGGAACTTGCACAGACGGAAGAAGACTGTCAAAGCTTAAGTTCTTCGTCTGTCCAAAAGAGCGAAGTCTAAGACGATAGGATGAGACGAAACAATTACAACTGATTACACATTTCGTCTATCCAAAAGTGAAGTCAAGATTGGAGTCTCGCGCCAAAGAATTCAGATCTGAAGAAGTTCTCAAGAGAAGCATCCAAGATCAGTATAGGGATTTGTGCTTACACTCCAAAGTCAATAAAGGTGTTCACCTTTTTGTCACATCTCTGTACAAGTCAGAAATAGTACTGCGCACAACCTAGTCCGCTAAATCCGCTGCAACACTTATCAATCAACCAAGTACAACTGACAACTTTTGGAAAGCTCTCAAGAAGATCTCTTAACGACTCTCAACGGCATTCAAATGAGTCTAACGGCTATTTGAAGAAGATGCCTATAAAAAGACTTCACTGCTTCAAGAATCAGTTGGCAAATACGCTTATCTTCATCCATCTCTTAAGGATTCACTCAATATTTTTTATTGTGCTTTATTTGTAAACACCTCTCTGTGTAGAGGAAAACTTTGTTTTTCAAAACAACTTTCAAAGTCCACTTGTGTGGCATTTTAGCCTGAGGAAGCTGTGTTCCAAAGAATACCTCTTGTAATAGCCTGTGGAGGCTGGGTTCAAAGAATACCTTGTTGGTTTAGCCTGAGAAGGCTGGGAGCAAAGAATATCTGTGTATAGCCAGAAGTGGCTGGGATCAAAGAATACTTGTAACCCTTTCACGGTTGGTAGTGAAAACTCAGTGATTGTTTGGTAACTGGACGTAGTCTTGAATAGACGAACCAGTATAAAAATCTTTGTGTTTATTGTTTCGTCTGACCAACTAACTGGGGATAATAAACTTAAATGTCTGTTAATTAAAATCAACAATTCAAGATATTCATTGTTTCGTCTGACCAGTTTTGAACCTACAGACGAAAGGGATAAAATTTTTTTTTTAAAACACAATTCAACCCCCCTTCTTGTGTTTTATCTTTTACAGTTTGGTATCAGAGCTCAGCCTCTAAGGGTTGAGCGCTTAACAACTGCTAGAGGAAAAGATCCAGCATGGACTCACAAGGACCATCATTCTTATCCGGAGGAGCCTCCATGAACAAACCTCCAGCGTTCTCTGGAAATGAGTATCCCTACTGGGCAGATCGCATGGAGATGTACATCAAATCCACACAGTACAGGCTGTGGAATATCATTACCAAAGGAGATATCCCTATTGTCAAACCTGAAGGAGAATGGGGAAATGAAGAATACTCAATGATGGAGCTGAACAACAAAGCAAGATATGCTCTCATGTGTGCTCTCTCCAGAACTGAGTACAACAGATTTTGTGCCTACAAAACTGCCAAAGAACTATGGGATGCTCTAAAGATCTCATATGAAGGCACAGAAGATGTCAGAATGAGGAAAGCTGCTACTCTTCAAAGAGAATATGAAATGTTCTCTATGAAGAAAGAAGAATCCATTGATATGATGTTTGAAAGATTCCAAACAATATTGAATGGACTCACTACTCTTGGCATCACCTTCACAAAGGCCCAGAACAACATGAAGATATTGGACAGTCTTCCTCCTCCATGGGAAGCTATGTCCACTGCAATTTCAGTTGGGCGTGACATGAAGACATTAACTCTTGATGAGTTAATAGGAGCCTTACGAGTACATGAGGTACTCTTGTGTAAAAGAGATAAGATCAAGGTCCAAAAACCTATAGCGCTTCCATCCGTTAAAAGCATTCCTAAAGAAGAATCTGTCAAGAAGGACAGTAAAAAGAAAGCAAAGATCTTGAAGGCTGATTCAACTGAATCAGAATCGTCTGATGGTTCGTCTGAAGACGAAGTCTCTCTCATGGCCAGACGATTCAAAAGAATGATGATGAAAAAGGGAAGAGGCCAACGCTTCTTCAAGAAAAAGGAAAAGAAGCTCCCTGAAAAGTCATCAACCAAAGAAGATAACACAGAGATTGTGTGTTATGAGTGCAGAAAGCCAGGACACATGAGATCAGAATGTCCCAGATTAAAAAAGAGGTGGAGCTCTAGAAGAGATAAAGGAAAGAAGAGCTTACTGACATGAGAAGACCTTGACAGTGAAAGCGTAGAGGAATCCTCTGAAGAAGAAGAAACAGCAAACATATGCCTCATGGCTGGAGATCAAGTCTCAACAGAGGTAAAATACAATGAAACTTCTTCATCCTCTTCTTCTGAGTCTGAGTCAGAATCAGAAGAAATATCATATGATACTCTTCTAGCTAACTCTCATTTTATTGCTCAGCAATACAAAACTTGCAAAACCAAGCTAAGACAAGCTTTGGAAGAGAATGCAGTTTTGAAATCTGAAATTGAGTTTCTAGACAAGAAAATATCAAGTGATGTTTCGTCTGAGTCTGAAAAGGACATTTTCATTCTTGAAATCGAAAGATTAAAGAAAGAAAATGAGTCTTTACTCAATGACTTAACCAAGTTTACAAAGGGATCCTCCATTCTTGAAAACATTTTAAAATATGGGAGATCACCAAATGATAAAAGTGGACTTGGTTATGTTAAGCAGACAGACGAAAAGAAAAATAAACCTGTTTCGTCTGATAAAAAGAAGAGGAATTACAACAAGGTTCTTAACATCTATAAAAAGGCACAAAACAAAAAGAAGCCTTTTGTAACTAACAAGAAAGGACCCAAAAAGATTTGGGTACCAAAGTCACTTATTGTTCCTGTTGCAGATATTCTCAATGGGAAGAGACAAGACTTCAAGCTAGTACCTGGACAGTGGATGCTCACGACACATGACGGGAGACCTGTCTATGTTCCAAGATCTTAGACCAAGTAAAGGGTCTGTCTCATACGGTTCTGGTAAAGGTAAAATTCTTGGCATTGGGACTATTGGTAAGACACTCAATACCCTTATCCAGAACGTATCATACGTTAAAGGTCTTAACTTCAATCTACTTAGCATAAGTCAATTTTGTGATAGTGGATATGAAGTAGCTTTTAACTCTGATGAGTGTATAGTGTAGAACAAAGATAAATCCATTCTTTTTGTTGGGAAAAGAAAGAACAACCTTTATGAGGTTTGCCTTTTTGACCTAAGTGATCAGAATGTAACATGTTTGATTTCAGCAGACGATGAACGAGATATTTGGCATAAAAAGCTTGGACATTTAAGTCTCAAGTATATTTCAAAAATTTCTAAGAAAGATCTCGTAAAAGGTTTGCCAAAAATATCTTGGAAAACCAATCGTCTGTGTGAATCTTGTCAGCATGGGAAACAACTAAAAGCTTCTTTCAAATCTAAAAATGTTGTTTCCACGACAAGACCATTAGAACTATTACATATTGATCTCTTTGGACCCACTCAGACTGAAAGTCTTGGAGGGAAGAGATATGGATTTGTCATTGTAGATGACTATACTAGATTCACATGGGTATACTTCCTAGCTCATAAACATGAGTCATTCAAGGTTTTTGAAATATTCTGTAAACGTGTTCAAAAAGAAAAAGGATTTTGTATTGCGTCTGTAAGAAGCGATCATGGAACAGAATTTGAAAATTCTGAGTTCAAAGCCTTTTGTTTTGAAAATGGTATATTTCACAATTTTTCGTCTCCAAGAACTCCTCAACAAAATGGAGTTGTGGAAAGGAAAAATCGTACTTTACAAGAAATGGCTAGAACTATGTTGCATGAAAGCTCTCTCCCGAAATATTATTGGGCAGAAGCAGTCAATACTTCCTGTTATATTCAAAACAGAATATTGATAAGACCAATTTTGAATAAGACTCCATATGAATTATGGAAAGGAAGAAGACCCAACATTTCTTACTTCTATCCTTTTGGATGTGAATGCTTTATCCTTAACACCAAAGATCAACTTGGAAAATTTGATTCAAAGGTGGTTAAAGGAATCTTTCTTGGATATTCCAATACATCTAAGGCCTATAGAGTATTTAACTCTAAGACGCAAGTTGTAGAAGAATCAATCCATGTAAAGTTCCAAGATAACTCAAAGGCTGATAAAGAAATATCAGACCTAGAAAATTTGTTTGATAATTTGCGATTAACCCTTCTCGTCGAATTCAAGACAAAATGATAAACAAGGGTCGACGATCTGAGGTCGACGATACAAGGACAGACGATAGATGCACGCATTTACGAACCCTCTTCGTCTGATACTCATCAACAGGGAGATCAAGCCCCTGCAAAAACATGGAAGTTTGCATCTAACCATACAGAAGATCTCATCATTGGAGATAGATCTCAAGGTGTTCAAACAAGATCAAAAGTGAAGTATATTTCAAGCTACACTCTTGTATCAGATCTGGAGCCAAATAATATTGAAGATGCTCTTCAAGACAATGATTGGATTTTGGCTATGGAAGAAGAACTTAATCAGTTCACAAGGAATGATGTATGGACCCTTGTTGAAAGACCAAAGAACAAAAGCATCATCGGAACCGGATGGGTGTTCAGAAACAAGCTTGATGAAGCTGGAAAAGTGGTAAGGAACAAAGCAAGGTTAGTAGCACAAGGGTACAATCAACAAGAAGGTATTGATTTTACTGAAACCTTTGCACCTGTAGCTAGATTAGAAGCTATTAGAATATTACTTGCTTTTGCTGCTCACAAGAATATCGTCTTATATCAAATGGATGTAAAAAGTGCTTTTCTAAATGGTTTTATTGAAGAAGAAGTGTATGTGAAACAACCTCCTGGTTTTGAAAGCTTGTCTCAACCAGATCATGTCTTTAAACTCAAGAAAGCACTGTATGGTCTTAAACAAGCTCCTAGAGCTTGGTATGATAGACTTAGTTCCTTCCTTCTTAAAAATGGTTTTTCAAGAGGAAAGGTTGATACAACTCTCTTCAAGAAAAGCGTTTCAAAAGACTTTATTATAGTCCAGATATATGTAGACGATATAGTCTTTGGAGCTACTAACAACTCTCTTTGCAAGGATTTTTCAAACTTAATGCAGGATGAGTTCGAAATGAGTATGATGGGAAAATTGAAGTTCTTTCTAGGACTTCAAATCTAGCAGACGAAAGATGGAATTTACATCCATCAACAGAAGTACACAAAGGAACTTATCAAGAAGTTCAAGATGGAAAATTCCAAGCCTATGAAGACCCCAATGCATTCGTCTGGAGCAAATCTCAACAAAGATGAGTCAGGTAAGTCTGTCGATCAGACGGTATACAGAGGTATGATTGGCTCACTCCTTTATTTAACTGCAAGCAGACCTGACATTATGTTTAGTGTCTGTCTGTGTGCGCGCTTTCAATCTGATCCCAAAGAATCTCACTTACAAGCTGTAAAGAGAATTCTTAGATATCTTGTTGGAACAACTAATCTCTCTTTGTTTTATAAAAGAAATAGTGATTTCAGTTTAAGAGGTTTTTGTGATGCTGATTATGCTGGAGATAAAGTGGAGAGAAAAAGTACAAGTGGTGGATGTCAATATCTTGGATCATCACTAATATCTTGGTCAAGCAAGAAACAAAACTCCATTGCACTCTCAACAACTGAAGCAGAATACATTGCTGCGGCAGGGTGTTGTTCACAACTACTTTGGATAAAACATCAACTGGAAGATTACTCCAGGTTTGAGAATCATATACCAGTATTTTGTGATAACACAAGTGCAATCAATCTCAGCAAAAATCCTATTCAACATTCAAAAGCTAAACATATTGAAATTCGTTTTCATTTCATAAGAGATTATGTCCAAAAAGGTATTTTCGATATACAGTTTGTTCAAACTGATTTTCAATGGGCAGATATATTTACAAAAGCTTTAGATGAAACACGATTCAATTTCATTAAAGAAAATCTTGGAATTATTTCTTTGAATGATTGAAAATTGTTTCGTCTGAGTTATTGATTGAATTTGTTCCGTCTGTATAATTCTGTTCCGTCTGTACATTACTTCGCGTTAAGACGAAACATTGCGTCTAATCAAGTTAAATAGTTACCTTGGTAAATTTCAACAGACGCAACTGTTATTTTTTAATGAGTTTATCTCAAGTGTGCAGGGACAAATCAAATAGAGCAATAAATGCTTCTGTCATTTATTGCACTATTCTAGGACAATGATGAGCACACGCCATGAATTGCAGAGGTCAAATCAATCATTGAAAAGACAATGATGTGGACATGTCAAATCAGGGGAGAATTTCAAAATCTGTTTCGTCTGATGAATTGCAACAGTTTTTATTCTTTACTTATAAATACTCTTGAAACATAACTCTTTTACTCTTTACTGCAATTTGAAACTGTTTGAACTCTCTGAAACCTAAATACTCACTAAGCTTTCATTCTCTCTTTTCAAATCTCAACAATGGCCGCCAAGAACACCAAAGCCACCAAAACTGCTGAAGCGACTTTCTTCGCACAAGACTTGTTCTTGCCAAGCAAGTGGATCTCAAAAGAGACCTTACAGAGTGTCTCTGAAAGGGTATTGAAGATCTTTGACCACACTGGTTGGATGGGCTTCGCTGAGACGAAAGGCCCATGGCTGATGGAGGCATACGCTGAGTTCTGGAGTGACGCAAAAGAATTTGATGATGGCATTGTTGGCACTATTGACAACAAAGAATACATCATCACTGTTGATACCATCGCTGAAGCAGGAAACTACAAAGCTGAGGGACGCTTCTACTCTCCCAACTGGGAGAAGAATGAATTAGAGGAGTATGTTGACAAAAGCATCTATTTAAAGAAACCCAACTCTGAAGATCCCAAGTCCTTCAGATCTGGAAAACTTGCTCCCACTGCAAGAATCATCCATAACCTCCTCTATAATATCTTTACGCCAAGGACTGGTTCGAGGGACAATGTAAGTTTTCGAGACAGATTTTGCATCTTCTACTGTCTGAGGAAAACAAGATTGAGTCTTCCTCACATCATTCTCGACCACTGGGTGAGTGCTTTAAAAAATCGAAACATTCGTAGGAAGAGCAGTATCCCCTACGCTACTCTCTTCTCTCAGATTATAATCAACCAGGGTTTCGATACCACCGGAGTTACGTGGCACCCTGAGGGTAAAGAAGTGAAAGCTAGCACCTTTGCGAAGATGCATCTCACACCAAGCTTTCTACTTCATTCATCAAATGAGGAAACCCCTCTTTCACCCATTACCAAAGAACCACACAGAGCTCGCATCAAGCGTGCAAAGCCACAAACACAACCCTAAACACAAACCAAAACACAACCACAAACACAAGCCCAAACACCAAATCAACCTCAACCTCCTCCTTCTGTGATAATATCTGAAGTACCGTTTGAGGACGTTCCTGAGGAACCACTCAAAAAGAAGAAAAGGACCATCAGAGTCAAGCACATTGGTGCTAAGTCAAGTGAACAGACGATATCCCCTAGTGAAGATGAAGGGGTTAAGGTATCGTCTAAGGGTGCTTCGTCTGTGAAGATTCTAACAGACGAAGAAAAGCAGAAGAAAGAAGCAGAAGAAAAAGCAAAAACTAGGAAGCTTGCGCTTGAAAAAACTGCTAAGGGCAAGGAGAAGATGAAACAAAAGTTGGCTTCTGTCGTTGTTGGAGAGACAGAAGAAGAAAAACAACTCAAAAAGGCTAGAAGAGCCTCCATCTTGCTCGAAGCTGAAAGAGAAAGACTCTTTCAAGAAAGCATCAGGGGCATTGGATCGTCTGAGGGACTACCTGCTCAATCAACCTCAGAGGGCATGGACAGTGAAGAGACTGCCCAGATCCAGAAAGACAACGCCCAACTTGCGGAGGAGTTGGAAACTATGTTAAACGAAGAAGCCTCTACAATGGAGATTCTTCCATCTACAACACTCCCAGACGAACAAATGGCAACCTCTTCTGAGCCACTTGTTGCGTCTCCGCTAAATGCTTGCCCTGCACAGACGCTACCTGCTACGTCTGAAGAAACACTCCACTCACAGACAATGGAGATTCCGTCTGAAGATTTCGTACTTGTTGAAGATGTTAGTTCTTCGTCGGACGAAGAAGTCTCTGAAGCAACTGGAGTGGATACTTCAAGGGGGAGATCACATGCTGAAGTGATAAATCCAAAAGACTTACCCCCAAAGCACAAGGTGGACCATTCATTCCTAAATGAATTAGTCATGAGAAGATATGCTGAGAGCACCTGTGCAGAGAGACCAATCAAGCCAGATTGGATCATTGGAGCGAAGTTTGATGAAGCCTCCAATGAAGCTGAATCGTCTGAGCCGTTTCATTAGCCAGACGATGAAGACCCATACATAAGGGGAACTCCTTATATTGAGTTGAAAAGCCCATACATGTACAGAGGAAAGAAGGGCTTTCACCTAAGGAGATCAGAAAACCCCATTCTTTACGATAAGTCCCTGAAGCCAGTAGATCTTAATGAAAAGTTTGTCTATTCACCAGAGGAGCAACGCAATTGGTTGAAGCGTCTGCCCTGGGAAAAACTGGCATCTCTAAATATCAAGGGACTGGAGAAAATAAAAGAATACAAGGATCATCTTGCTGCGTCTGAGATTGAAGGGCCAGCACTTGGCTATGAACCTTATATCCCACAAAGAAATAATCCAAGATGGAAGGCTCAGATCGTAATGAACACTCCAGTTCTTCATCACTGTAGATTTGGAGACGATGAATCCAGCCGCTATGAGCCAAAAGATTGCACACATTGGCATCTTGACGCTCTAACTAGCCATGATCCTTTCAAGTTCACAATTCCACTCAACCAAACAGAGTATGTTGGTTTAGGCCACACTCTAGGAATTGTGCTCCCATGGACGAGACCCCATTGCTCTGGGATTCATCCAAGATACTCCATCCTCCTCAACGAACACGAAGACCCTGAAGATTCTGCTCACTCCCTACCTGAAGATTACAATATCCCCTTCCAGTTGATGGCCAATGCTTATAGGAGAGAAGTTAAAGAAAGAAACATCTCTTTTCTCCATATTGAGCGACAAGCTGAGAAGAACTACAGATATCATCCTCTTTTGATTGGATCTCAGTTTTCTTCTTTGGTGACTGAAGAAACCAAATACTTCATCATCTTAGACAGAAAAAGGCCGTGCTTGATCAAATATTTGGCTAAGGGAAAGGAAAAGAAGCATCCGTCTGAAGCCGCATTCCAACACTGTTCTGGAACCACTTTTGATGAGAGTGATTCTTCAGTCTGTGGCAGAGTGTTCCCTGGAAGTGCATTCGTCTACTCTCAGGAACAGCCACTTCTTGAAGTATCCATTCCAACAAAGTGGTACACTTACCAATGGGAGCGGAACTTCACTGCCTACCTCGTTCTTCCACTATTCATATTACGTCTGAAGAAGGCTGCACCAGTGATCATTATTAATGACACTGAACCCATTGTGGAGTACCCTCAAACACCACTGATGATTGAAGATATGGTTGAGGCTGCGGAAAGAGCTGAGGTTGGTGAACCAACTGCAAAGGCTAATATTACAGACGCAGAAAAGTATAAGACTCTGAAGCGTAAATATAGTGCCTTGGAAGAAGATTGCGAGCACTTGAAAGCTAAGAACAGAGAACTTGAAGAAAATCAAGCTTCTCTATCATCTAAAGTGCAGCAACTTACAGACGTTGTGATGGCTCTGCTCAACAAAAAGCCTTCTCCTTGATCATCTTTTGATGATTTACAGCCCAAGGGGGAGAAAATATAAGAAAATATAGCCCAAGGGGAAAGCATCGTCTGAGGGAGAGCAAAGTCTGAGGGGGAGCAAACAAGAGAAAGCATCGTCTGAGAAAAGGAGTCACTATGCTTGTTGTATCAATGTATTTTATTCACTTATTGTTTTTAGTATAGAAAATACATTGTAATTCTTTATTGGTCATTCTTTATTGATTTTCTGTCTATACCAATGTAATTGTATACACAGATTACATCGCATTGATGTAACAATCTAATATAAAGAGGTATTATTCAGAAAACATCGTCTTGATGTCAATCTGGCCGCTTAAGACTGTTTGTTTCTGTCTAACCATGTCTTGTGCAGATTTTCGTGGTATGGTCTGTAAATCATCAAAAAGGGGAGATTGTTAGACCAAGGAAGATTAAAACCTCAAGATTTTGATCATTACAAGACAGACGAAATCAAGTTATCAAGACCTGCTAAAACGAAACCAGCTCAGACGGAAGAGGACCCTTCAAAATGAAGATCTTGCGTCTGCATAAAAGCCAAGACATCAGACGGAACTTGCATAGACGGAAGAAGACTGTCAAAGCTTAAGTTCTTCGTCTGTCCAAAAGAGCGAAGTCTAAGACGATAGGATGAGACGAAACAATTACAACTGATTACACATTTCGTCTATCCAAAAGTGAAGTCAAGATTGGAGTCTCGCGCCAAAGAATTCAGATCTGAAGAAGTTCTCAAGAGAAGCATCCAAGATCAGTATAGGGATTTGTGCTTACACTCCAAAGTCAATAAAGATGTTCACCTTTTTGTCACATCTCTGTACAAGTCAAAAATAGTACTGCGCACAACCTAGTCCGCTAAATCCGCTGCAACACTTATCAATCAACCAAGTACAACTGACAACTTTTGGAAAGCTCTCAAGAAGATCTCTCAACGACTCTCAACGACTCTCAACGGCATACAAATGAGTCTAACGGCTATTTGAAGAAGATGCCTATAAAAAGACTTCACTGCTTCAAGAATCAGTTGGCGAATACGCTTATCTTCATCCATCTCTTAAGGATTCGCTCAATATTTCTGATTGTGCTTTATTTGTAAACACCTCTCTGCGTAGAGGAAAACTTTGTTTTTCAAAACAACTTTCAAAGTCCACTTGTGTGGCATTTTAGCCTGAGGAGGCTGTGTTCCAAAGAATACCTCTTGTAATAGCCTGTGGAGGCTAGGTTCAAAGAATACCTTGTTGGTTTAGCCTGAGAAGGCTGGGAGCAAAGAATATCTGTGTATAGCCAGAAGTGGCTGGGATCAAAGAATACTTGTAACCCTTTCACGGTTGGTAGTGAAAACTCAGTGGTTCTTGGGGTAACGAACGTAGTCTTGAATAGACGAACCAGTATAAAAATCTTTGTGTTTATTGTTTCGTCTGACCAACTAACTGGGGATAATAAACTTAAACGTCTGTTAATTAAAATCAACAGTTCAAGATAATCATTGTTTCGTCTGACCAGTTTTGAACCTACAGAAGAAAGGGATAAATTTTTTTTTTAAAGCACAATTCAACCCCCCTTCTTGTGTTTTATCTTTTACAAGTTGATCGTTTAATTGACTATATATTGCGGTCGGTAAAGTTAAATTTTAATGCACACTTAGTTGCAGATTAAAGTTAAATTTTAATGCAGCAAGAAGTTGTTATAGTAACTAATGCTTTACCTTTCTTTTGCCTGTATTTTCCATTGGTGTTGATCAAAGGTATCTTATCGTCACTGATACCGCGAAAAGTAACCCTACCCTTATGATCAAAACCAAAAGGGGTTGTCCCTCCATCTTTATCTTCCAACAGCCGGGGTGTGGCGCCAGTGTCATCATACTCATACATTGAAGCTCGCTTCAGAAGTTCATCCAATATTTGAGCAGACCACACGTGTTTTTCTTTCTTCCGCCTTATTCTACTTATTTCGCCTGACCCTTTTGTAGTTTCATTGATAAATAATAAATGGGGACTTAGACATGAGGTATTTAATGAGCATACTAATGAGCAAAATACATAATTG
Source organism: Hylodesmum podocarpum (assembly GCA_026586105.1). Taxonomy (NCBI): domain Eukaryota; kingdom Viridiplantae; phylum Streptophyta; class Magnoliopsida; order Fabales; family Fabaceae; genus Hylodesmum; species Hylodesmum podocarpum. The sequence continues at coordinate 4,038,097 of JALJEV010000424.1, read as the reverse complement.
ATTTCTACAGCTAAATATGTTTATGGATACATACATACCTATACCAAAGATTATCGATATTATCTTAAGTACAAATTTGAAGAGGTCCATGCAGCTTTTGTAATTGGCTGGAAATAATGGATGTGACCAATTGCTGCTTTCTGACCCTAAACAAAAGATATGATAGGGCAATGAGATTTCTGCTAACTAAATATTCTATCATGTAGACAAAGCAAGAGGAGTCATATATGACGTATAAAATGAGATCAGTGTCGTAACGAAACCAATGCTAATGTATCTGAGTTTATTGTATTAACAATTTAGTCCTCACCTGCAAGTTTTGTTTCAGCTCCATCATCTGTACCATTCTTTTTTGATGATTCAATGTCTCTTTCAGTTCTTCTTTTGTCTGGCTTATGTAGAAATTGTGTGAAGGGCTTAATCACTGGATATGTGGAAAATGAATCTAATCACGATTACAGTAAGTTGTGGTTCTTAATTAAATGATATTTTTCATTAATAATATAAGGTTTTGGACTTTCTCCAAAATTCAGTTGCAAATAAAAGTGAGAGTACTGTTTCTGTGGCTTTATTCTACATTAGTTGTCAATATATATGTTATTCAGAAAATACTTCTAAAGATTGGAATGAGTTTTTACATTTTCTTAAGAGACAGGAAGATATGATGTGAAAAAAATATATATTTTACGTACCAACTTGGGTGAATATTTTTGTCAGCCTCCAAAGCTCCATACATGTCTGGTAATTTTCGGGAAAACACTTTTTATCTCCTTTGGGTTTTGAAGATGTCTGCTGACTATTGGGTGCTACTTTCAGCTCCTTCACTATTGTAACTTTTTCAAATAAATAACACGTACATTGTCATTTTTAATATATAGAAAAAATCCGTTAAACTTTACTTAATTTTTTTTATAAATTTAATTTAAATAATATAATTATTTAATTAATTTCTTATCAACGAAATTAAGAATATAAAATTTCATACCATCAATATTTATATATATTTTAACATTACATAATACATTAAATTAAAATAATTAGACAAAATATTAAATAATTTTAAAATTATACAGAAATTTATATTATAATTAAACAGTTGAATCATTCAATCGCATTATTAAGAAGTGTAAATTGATATTTACAATGACAAATATTGTCCTCCTGTATACAAATTTTTACATCATCATCTAATTAAAATAGATTATATATAATAAATTTAGTGCATGTAAGACTTACCGCAATAAACAACTGCTTCAAATCGTCCCAGGCGGCCGCCACTCTTAAAAACAGAAGGCTTATTTGCCAAAACATGAAGAGGAGTGTAGCCATCCTCGTTCACCCAGTTTACCAGATCTTTGTATAAATGAATTATTTGGAATGCTAAATCTGTCACATAAATATATAAATCAAAATTAGTCATGCGCTAAAATTAACCATTCATTAATAAATTTACCATTATTATTATTATCAACAATACTCGTAAACCGACTAATTACGTTCACAATTTATAACTGATTATTATTATAAATTATTTACATATTTAAGTTATTTATTAAATATTTTTTTATTATTATCATTTTCTCTTCTAATTTTTTTTCACAGTGCTTTTATATTATTCTTAAATCAAGTTTACTTAGCAGTTATTGCCTAAAAAACTCACTCACGAAAACATATATCTTTTTATTTTTTATAACTGACTTTATAATATGGCTGATTACATATTTTTTCTTTGGAACAATAGCAATAACAAAGTTTAGACTTATAAGTTATTTGAATTTATACAATATAGATTGGCACATGATCTTACCAAAATAATCTCCGGTAATGGCAGAATGAAGAATGGTCTCACCGTCAGTTCTTCTACAGTTTGAATAGTAGTTGGGATCGTTGGGGTGGGCATTGCAGAGATAGTGAAGTAAAAGAAAAGCTTTCTTTCTGCCATGAAGAGCAGCGAGAAAGAGAGGAGTCTCACCATCAACGTTACGAACATTCAACAACGATTTCTCGGCGGAAGCAATGCACTCACACATTCGCTCGCTCCCCATGGAAGCTGCAGAGTGCAAGGCCGTGTTCTTTCTCTCGTTCTGAATCAGCAAACCTTCTTTACGTTGATCCTCCGAACAAATCAGAAGCACGAGTCGTTCAACGACGTCGTCTTGACCATCAGTGACAGCTACATGCAATGCAGTGTCACCCGCTCTCGTTATTTTCATCGTGTGAGCCTTCTTCTCCTTCTTGTATGTTTCAATCACTTTCTCCCATTCGCCTTTCATGCAATGTTTGAACATAAGCTTACTTGTTTTTTCCATTTCATCACTCACTATCTCTTCATTTCCACTCGCCATATCTGTTTTCTTTCTCTTTTAGGACTGCTTCTAATAATGATCTTAGTGTCATATCATATATGTCAAATATCACTAGTATTTTCTTTATATATAAGACATTCTTCTTGCTGCTATTACCTTTATTTTAGGCTTAAATTTCTTTTCAAGTTATTCCAACAGAAGAAAGTGACAGGACGATGAATATTTTATTCTTCATTTTTGGTATCATCAACCGCCAAGTATCCTTCTAATTTACTGTGAACTTTTCCCATCTCAACAGCACTTTGAATTCAAAAAATAAAAAAAAGAAAGAAAATGAGAAGAAAGCAAAAACAAGTGGTGAGTTCAAAGTGCTATTTCTGTATTTTCCTTCTTATTAATCACTTTGGAGTATAACGTGATAACGTTGTTTATAAATTTATCTCTGAAAATTCTTAGATAATAAAAATTGCAATTTTATATGGAGTATAATAATGTTTTTACAATTTTAAAAAAGTGAATGGACAGAGAGAATACATTAGAATATCATTTTGATCATAATTTGATTGAATTTGCTCTGGGAATGGGTGACTATAGCAAAGAGGATTGGATGCTTGATTGGGGTGAGTATCGGTGCTGTGTTTCCTCTTCAAGCAAAGTCATGACTTACTTTCTATAACGTGCATGCTACGTACACGGCTGTAACTTTTCTCTCTCTTTTACTCCCACGTACATCACGAGTGTGTGTGATCAAATTAGTTCAAGTATTTTTTAATAAGAGTAAGTTAAACTACATTTAAGATAAATTGTGCTCTTTATCATGATTTAATTACAAATATTGTTTACTTTTTTGTTTCGATGCACTTCGTATTAAATATTAATTGCGCTGCGCATAGTTGCTGACCAGCTTGGTGCTGTGGTGGGTCCAATTAAAGTGTTATGGGCAAAGTGATGATAGATGCTTATCTGATCGACTAATCAACAATATCCACTGATCTAGAAATTTAATCAACTAAGCAATTGAATTAGTATTAGTTTAGTATACGTTGATTGAAATGTAAAATTTTTCCAGCCCAGATCAGTATAAAATGGGAATAATTTTCCCCTTGCTGCTGGCCCAAATTTCACAGGCATTGCAACACCTGTCAACACCACCCAAGATATACATTTCATAGGTAAAAGAATAATAATATTAAGGAGGTTAACTTAGCTAAAAATGATAGTTAATAGAACAACCCCAGCTAGTATATATACCAATGTATAAAAGAGAGTGGAAACAAATAAATATTATAAAACTTTATATTAATTCAAAAATTAAACTTAACTAAAAAAATAAAATATCAACATTAATAAATGGTTACATGTTTAGGTTGTTCTTGTCCTGAGGTAACGAAACAGGTGAATGCCGAATTGTTGTACACACTTGTTGGTAGATAAGAGAATCGGTTTCTGGATAATGTGTCTAATATTTGAAGAGCGTGTGATAATTTAAGGGGTAACGTGAAATAAGAATTCTGTTAAAAAGAAGTTAAGAGATACTCCTTCAATATTGAAGTTGACACCAAAATGTTCATAAAAATTGCATCATTATTAATAAAATAGTTGCTCATGTTAAAGAGAGAAACCTTTTATATGAAGTTTAGCCTAACATTTATACACTGATGAGATATGAGTAATGATATTAGATAACTTGACATGATGAGACATGAGTGTTGAACATGATCACAATAAATGCGATAATTTTTTTTATTCAATCAATTAAAAAGAATTATTTAAAAGTAACCAAACCATGCTCAGGGAAAATTTATTCAATGTTGAATAATTTACTTACGAACTATATATGACATGACTAGATGACCATAGTTCTTTTTATATGAAGAAAAAAGAAACCTGGTACATGCAAGATGAAGAATAGAGTGCGCAATGCTTGTGTATTATAACAATGGAGGAGAATTACCAGGCGAATGAAGACTAAAGTCTTGATTGAAAAATCTGAAAAAAAAAAGGTTGTAAACCTGAACCTTTTTGTGAACTCAGTCTTTTATTTGTGACTCAAGGATGATAAAAACCAGAACTTATGTAATTATTATATTTATTAATTTTATTTTAAATTGAATGTGCAGTTGTTATTTATTTTCTTTATATTATTTTTCTTCTTTTATATTTTTTAATCATGATTTTTTTTTTAATTTGTTAGCTTTTCAAATAAAATTTCGTCACCTAAAAGTGTAAATATACATACACATATTATCTAATGTTAATGTTTTTGTTAGTATTTATAAAATTCATTTATACCCATATAATTTCTTATACAAGAAAAAATATTATAAAACACGTCAAATGATCAAATATTTAATTAAATTTAAAGTTATAATAATAAGTCCACAAGAAAAAAAAAACTAATTCATTTTGCGACAATAGAAAATTTGACTTATTTTGGAAACTCAAATATTAAAAAGAATTTAAAATATATATAACTATAATTTTATAATGTTTCATTAATTTATTAGGGTCCAGCTGGTTTTGCGATTATCGTTTATAAGCCCAAAATCAAATAGAAAACTATTAAACTGAATAGGATTGTGTGAACTTACATTTATCATATTACGGTAAATTAATAATAATAATAATAATAATAATAATAATAATAATAATAGTTATGACAGCAACCGTAGTTGTTATTATTATTATTACTATTATATAAATTTGAAGAAAGGAAAAAAATATTTAATAATTAAATGAAATAATTTTAGAATTGAATTAAAATCAATTCAACATTATTTTTTTTTATGAAACACATTTTATTTTAAAATTTATATTTAAAAACCAGAAATAAAAAATTTGTCACCCCAAAGGAGGCTCTTTTCCATTCCAATTATTAGTTTTATTTTTATTTATTTTTCAGATGATAGCTCTGAAAAATGATAACTATCCGACAATACCTGAACAAGGATTCAGAATCTGAATGGACCCGCCATCTTCGATCGATCAAGACGACGACGTTTTCGTCGACGCGTTTCACCACTGCCCCGCCGAGGCCTCGCCGGAATATTCTGATTCCGCTTCCACGCTTTCGAACCCTACACCCGAATCCAGACTACACTCTCCGGCGACCACTCTCCGGCGTCGGCAATTTGGTCGAAATTTCCCAACTAACCAATCATCAGATACGAGTATCCAGAGCGATTTGACTGATGGCGATTCGAGAAGAATTTTCCGACAACATCCGAAGCATAGAAATCTCAAGAAAGACGACAAATTGGAGGAGAAACCCGATTCAGATGAACCGCAACAAATTATTTCCTCGCCGGAAGTAAACAACGAGGGTTCCACCGTAACTTCAGCTGCGAACGACGATGCAGTTGGCAATTCCGTTGACTCGGCGCCGTCGCGAGTCAGCGACTCGTCTCCGAGTCTCCTCGAACTCACGACGGGATTGGTGATTAACTTATTAGGGTTTCAGATGAAGCTAATCTTCATGTTCGTGACTTATCCTTTTTTGTTCATGTTTCATTCTTGCATATTTTTCGTGGATCCGTTGGGGACAACGAGAAGGGGCAAGAATTTCGTGTTAGGGATTTTGAACAGAGTGTGTGGTTTTGCGTTTTCGTGCATTAGGCCTTATGCTAGTAAATTTTTCAAAGAGAACGAATCGATGTGGAGCGTGGCTTTTAGGTTCGGGTGGGGGTTCATGTGGTCGATTTACGTTTGTTGCGTTTTGTCTGGTTTGTTGGTCTCGTCGTTTGTGTTTAGTGGGTTTGTGATGAAGTGGTTGGTGGAGAAGCCGATTCAGATGAGGGAAGTTTTGAACTTTGATTATACCAAGCATAGTCCTGTGGCGTATGTGCCTGTAATGTCGCGTGCTGGTGTTGTTTGTGAGAGAGGTTCTGATAATAGTGTTGATGTTAGGAAGTGGGTGGGTGAAAGGGTTATTCCTTCTAAGCATAAGGTGCAAGTCACTGTTTTGTTGAAAGTGCCAGAGTCCGGATATAACAGAAACCTTGGGGTCTTTCAGGTGCTTATTATCTCTCTGTTTGGTTCTCTTCAACGTGTAGTCTTACTTGTTCTAACTTCTTCTCTGAATTTAAATTCAAAGAGTGCAAACTGATTTATAGTGAAAACATTTGTTGTCCACTCTCACTGCAATGTTGCTTGCTTTTGTGGTGGTGATACTTGGCATAGAGCTTGAAATCAGGTTTAGATTAAAATGAAAGGAAATAGAGATATTGGCTTAAATTATGTTTAAAACTTTCTTGTTTTGGCTCTCTGAAGTGGTTATTCGGTTATGTATTTAGTCATTTCATTGTATGATATTATAGCTAGAATGGTGGTACCCTGTTGATTTTCTTAGTGAAACATATACACTAACTACAGTGGTAGAATAGAGTTTTGACTTTTGAAGATGGTTCTGTGTGGAAACTTATTTAAATGGTTTCAAGCAACCAGAAGTTCTGTTTGAGAGACTCAAGATAGTTTCATAGTCTTTGCATAATAGTTCAAACTTTTGGGTTAATTCATTTCTAGAATGTTATTTCTGTTTCCATTTGTGGTTACTATCAATGTAGGGTGGGTGTTCCAAAATAATTGTTGTATGTATTAGGCAAACAATAGAATTAACTGTACTTGTTTCGCACTTGATTACATGTCTTAGAGAAGCAGAACTGCTGATGATGATTAGTCGATTAAAGATTTTACGTTTTATAGTGTTATGTAGCTTGCTTCTGACTTTCTTCATTAATTTCTATTCTTTTATAGGTCAGGGTAGATTTCCTACTGCCTAATGGTAAAGCTATTGCAAGCTCAAGTCAACCTTGCATGTTAAGATTCAGAAGTGAACCAATCCGTCTAATCATGACTCTCCTCAAGATTGCTCCTCTTGTTACCGGCTATATATCCGAAACCCAGACTCTGAGTGTGAAGATGAGAGGTTTCATAGAAGGAGATATACCCACTTCGTGCTTGAAAGTGACCCTTGAGCAAAGAGCAGAATACCAATCAGTTGCAGGCATTCCTGAAATATATGATGCATCTCTGATTATGGAGTCTGAACTTCCCTTATTCAAGAGGATTATTTGGCTATGGAAGATGAGCATATTTATATGGATCGCAATGATGACATTCTTCACCGAGTTACTTTTTGCTCTTGTGTGTTGTAGGCCTATAATAATTCCGAAAACAAGGGAAAGGGTAGCTTCTGCAACCTTAAGTAGTCTTCAGGAGCAAAGATGAAATTACTCCATTCCCAGGCGTTGTTACAATAATGGAAGTAAGGTTTTTGTTTAACAGTTTAGCCAATAGCATGCGTTGACACGTAAACTGTTTACTGAGGCATCCTAATTCCTAACATCTGATTTTATTCCCTAGTGAATTTCCTTTGTACATGCACAATATCACGATATGTATAAAGTGTAATTTATGTTAATCCAAATGCCAGAAATGGAAATTTTTTTAGCTAGTATTGCTGTGCTAATGAAGAAAATATATCTAGACTAGAATGTGGGATGGTCAATAGTTCAGTTGTTTGAGGAGTTTACATACATTAGCTGTAAATCTCATGACACTTTATGTAAAATTTAAATTACAAAATCAAAATCTGATGGTTACGAAAACTCACATTATGATTTTAATATTCTCCGTCTGATATTTATTAACTAAGGGATTAAAAAACAAATGTTTAAAATTTAGGGGATGCAAATTTAATTTTGAAGTATAAAATCAAAATCAAAAGGTGAAATTTTATGAAAAAAACATATTTAAGTCTATTATATATAATTTAGTATGAAAGCTTAAGAAAATGTATGGATGTCTTAGGGAGAAACTGCAAAATTAATGAGATTAATATATCAACCAAAAAAAAAATATTGTATTATATAATATATAAATTAGAACGTATGTACGTTATTTTTTTATATATTCATTTGAATTTATCCTATAATATTAAATAGATGTTTACCACTCTAATAATTTAGCATAAAAACTATAATCATTTATTTTCTCGTACATTAATTTGAAAGTGTTTCATTTGTTTAAATTTAGAAAAATAAAGTTTTTTTTAAAAAAAACAAAAATTCTTCCTTACTCTATAAAAATTAAAGACATATACGGAGAGTTATAATAAAAGTTTATAATTTCATTATCTATTTGTTGAAAATGTTTTTTTTTAATAAAATAAGTAATCTTCTACTTTCGAATGCATTCGTTTAAACTGTTTCTATTTATAAAAAAATACTACTTTTTTGCTTTTTTAAATAAGCAAATTTTATCTATTCTTAATTAATGAAAAAAATAGTCAACAAAAACACTTTTAATTACTCTTACTCATTTCATTTTTGAAGGATATTACTATGATTCAACAAACATATTTTCAAGTGACTAGATTCAAAAAATTAAAATATATTAATAAATTTAATAATATTGTTAAATATTATATTTTGCAATAAAATTTATTTATTAAATTTATGCCTTTAAATATGAATCAAAACATGTTAAAAATTATTATTAAATAAATAAAATATATTGCAAAATTTAGAAACAAACCAGTTTATTAAAATCATTGTTTTTTTGGCTTAATCATATAGCAATCGTTTTCTTGTCTACTTGTGATTGGATAGTTTACTTTTTAATATCTGTTAAAAATTAATCATGAAGGTCACGAAGATTCATTAGATGATATTCATATACCAGTTTAATTATATATTATAACTTCTAATAACTAAATTAATAGAATTATCGTTCTTAAAACTTAACATTGTTGCTGGTATAAACAAATAGCTGGAGAATCTGTAAATTTTGATTTTGTAAAGCTTTATTACTAGGTGATATGTGACGCTAAACTAATGTTTACATTTTATCTTGAAAGTAAATGAAAATGAATACAAATAATTGTTGGATATGGTAGTGAATCAGTGAACTTTATTTACGAGCTTTGATGAAAGATGCACTCTTGGTGATCTCACGCAGTGGCTTGTTTGTGTATCTTATGAAATTGTATGCCCAAGTACCTGCCAAAGCTCCCACAATAGGTGCCAAAATATATACCCATATTCCTCTGTACTCATTATGCACAATAGCAGGTCCTAAGCTTCTTGCTGGGTTCATAGATGCTCCAGTTATTGGACTGTCAAATATTATTAATAATTCATTTTAGTTTATTGTATATTGTTATGGAATACTATTCTTGATGCATGTTCAAGTTTCAAATGAAATAGTATAGTAATATACTAAGTTTTGAGATAGGAAATAATACCCGGCAAACATCACATTTAGAAGTACCGTAGACCCAACTGCAAGCCCTGCCAACTCACCAATCTACAAGATTTTACAAAAGCTATGAAATAGGGTTGAAGAGTATTCAAACATAGATTTTGATAAACATTGCATGTGTCATATGGTGTAAAACTTCTAGCATTTGTTCCAAGTTATTCAAAACGTAACAACATGCTATGTAGTTAGTTAAATTAAGTAATCATTTTTAATGGGGAAAGGCCAAAGAGTTTGGCAGGAAGATATGCCAACCCTATTTGCTAGACAGAAATTAAGACCTAAACATCACCAAACAAGCAAGGATATTTTTTGTTCTTTTGAATAAGAGTAAGAATGTTTACAGCTCTGTTATCTGTGGCAACTCCTGAAATGATGAACATGAGATAAAAAGTGATTATGAATTCAATCACAAAAGCTTGCAAGTCAGAACCGGCGGGGAGTGTTCCTGCAAAATGATTACTCTTGCCACTGAATATAAGTCTAAGAGTTCCACTAGCAAGTGTGGATCCAAAGACTTGGGCCAGTATATAAGGTGGTACCTACAAAATACAATGAAGGAAAATTCAATAATTTGTGGCAAACGGAGACCATTATGTGTTTTATTTGAAAATGTAGCATGGTTCACCAAACATAAACACCTATGAAACTATAATGAAAATGACATAATACATCTGATCAAATGAGAATAACAATGTAGCAGATCAACCAATAAGTAAAGTGAAAGTGGCTGCAAAAGGAGAAATTATTACATGATTTGAAATTATCATATAATGGTCCTGACTAATATTCATATGACATGAAACAAATTTCCAATTTAAAAAAAAGTTAATCAGACTTGATTATGTATCAGGTAAAAATTAATCAAGATTATTGTGATCTAGACCATGTAATAATTTCTTGGATAATTGGTTAACTGAGACATACCTCCCTCAATGGAAACCTTTTGGTGGAAGCATGAGCAAGGGTGACAGCAGGGTTGAAATGAGCACCAGAGATGTGACCAAGAGAATAAACCAAAACCATAACAGCAAGTCCCCAAACAATTGAAATCCCAGGAAGTGTGACCACCTTGTCATTGTTAAGGTTTACCACCACAGAAGCACACCCTGCAAATATCAAGAAGTATGTCCCCACCACCTCTGCCACCAACTACATGCAACATACACAATCAAACCATTTTTTCTCTTGTCATTTCCAACTCAACATAATCGATAAATTGATTCCTGAAGAGACTAATATCTAGGATTTTGCTTTAGTAAATGCTTTTTTTTTTTTTAAATGTTCAAATTTTCAAAACAACTAATGCATTTTGTGAAATCCACATGGGTTGGAAAACATAGCGTTTGTTTTAGATAGAGAAGGAAAAGGGATTAAGAGAAATACCTTCTGCAAAAGAGGCACAGAGACTTCTAGGGTCGAGTCATCACACTTTTTGGAGGCTTCAACGTTTAAAACCACATCATTGGTCTCATTGGTTGCTGAAATATCAGCCATCACCGATAGAGATTATGGATAAAGCTAAGAAATGAGTGAAAAGAATCCTAAGTTATGTCACAAAATGATATGCTTTGTTTCCTAAGTGATATAGAACCGATAGAGATCAATACTAATTTATGGACACACAAAAGAGGACATATACCACTCTATGAGATCTTCAATTTTTCAAAGACTGGAAAGGTGATTGAACTAAACATTTGGGTATATACTCTTTACTATAAGTTTTAGATAAATTGTTGTGTTGCATAGGATGTATCGGTGGAAACTGTGATATTGGCAGCTAGTGTCTGAGTTGTGATCTTAGAAAAGTTTTAAAAGTTTGTCCAACTCCTACCAGAAATTCAGAAAGGGACATTAATAGCACATCCAAGTTTCAAATCCCAACATTAATTTTGGTTGGGATTTAAGCTTATTTTTGGGCCAATGTCTCCTACTTTAGTCAAATGTCCAAAGTTGGCACTTGTAAAAAGATTTTAATTGCAATAGTTTTATTATCTGTGCGTTGAAAAAATTGCAGTGTACTTGATATATTTACATTTTGAAAAAATTTGTACTTGATACATTACCTTGATCATACTTAGTTATTTCCTTTTTTTCTTACATTTTAAAAATATTACCAAATTAGTTAAGTAACTTTGTGTTGATCTACTTTTGTGTTCAAGAAACCTATCCCTTTGCTGGACAACAGAGTTAGCAGTGAAAAATTTGAAACCAAAAAGAAATCAACTTTTGAATAAATCTTTTTCTAGACTTCTTGGTACAGACATGATCAGATGACGTGGATAGATAAGAACTCTAATTAATACAAGCAACAAACAGTTTTTATGTTTTTCCCCAATTTCTTGTCCCGAAATCTGAACATGGAAGTATGTTTAGTATTTTGGAGTTACTCTTTCAGTTATCACAAGCCTTAATGCATTTTATTAGGTATAACCTGCCATGAAAGTAGAGATTCATATAATCAAATAGTAGATTGTTGCGATTCTGTAAAGGAACTAATATTTAAATTAAGATAATGTGCACTTAAAATAAATCTAACTTAATAAAATGTGCAATCTTTAAAAATCAGCCAATTCTTATTATGGTGAACATTAGACCTAAAAAACCTTCTGAATTTGATTTTCATCTCTATTACCTCATTTTTTGTATTTTTCCTCTTTTCATCGATTTATTTCTCATTTTATCGATTTGAATTGATTAGCATTCAACTAGTTCCATTGCTAATTATTTGGTAATCATTGGTTTCAATAGTCTTCTTTTATTTTGTAATAACGGTGATATTATACTTCTTTTAAAATGAGAGCTCCCTTTTATTAATTTGTTCCTCATAAAAAAAATATTATACTCCTTCTAACTAATATCTTTTATACTTCTCTTAATACATAGATTATATGTCCTCCTATTCACAGAATTATAAACTAATTATATTCATAATATATAATTATCATTAATCAAAGAGAATTTCATAAATGGAGGGAATAGATTGAATACAAATTTTCAGGCCGAATACTTTTGGCACCCAATTTTATTCAACTTTATTATAAAGAGAAGATAGTTTAAACAATCTTCTCTTATAATGCTTTTCACATTGAGGTACTTTGCTGGCTTAATGTACTTTTTGGCCTTCAATTTGTGTTCCGACTTCTTTTTAGATGGATTAATTTTACATTTCATATCTAGAAAGTTAAAAGCAACTAATTAAAAGTTGTATCTACACTAGTCTAACAACTCAGTGCTGAAGTTTTTTTGTCCTCTTTAACAAAAAGGAAGAAAACATTTTCATTTCTATTCTACTGCTCATAACAAAAAGAAATATATTGTGTTTAAAAGTTAATGATCACGGGATCTAACAAAAATCAAACATGTACAACAACAGAGGCAGTGCATTATCTCGTGTATTAGTGCATGGCATTCATGTGATTCTGTTAATATGTTGACGCAAGCTATGTCAACATTCAACCATGCATGCATATTGATCTTATCCGTTCTTGACGAGTCACTGAAAAATTTTGTGGATAAACTTTTGTTAATAAATTCTATCTTTTGTCATCAACTCCTGCTCAAAAAAGTTTAGCCCATGTTTCCCTTAACTAGTTGGGGTTCTTGTTGAAATTACACGAGTCATTTAACACAATCATCTTAATAATATGCGTAGGCTACAGCACATTGAAACCAACAAAGTTTCCTATTATAGCGGTGTTCATTAAGAACTTCTCTTCTTATGGAACAAACAAAACAAAATTTTAATGTAGAGGATTATTAAAAATTTCTCCATTGTACATGTCGTAGGTATGAATCATGCATTGAAGAGTTCAATTAAGTGATTGAACACGTTTCCTATTATATGGGTGTTCATTAAGAACAAACAATTCATGGTGTTTCCTGGCCTAATACACTTGTTTCATCATTGTCACAATCAATTCCACCACTAGTAAAATTTTATTAATACCGCCTTTGAAGAAAGAGTCAATGAAAACTCATCATATGTGGTAAAGGTCCCTTTTCTACATTCTTTACAAATGTCAATTTTTGGAGTTGTAGATTTTAAAATCATAAATATATTAAAAATTTTAAAATTAATCTTGACTTTTTATGTTATAAATTCAATTAGACTTTTCAAAAATAATCAACTACACGTTAAAAATAAAAGAATAAAATATAATTACGCATAGAAAAATATAAGTTTAGACCACTGTGAGGGTCCAAAACTCCCACGGGAACCCTCCTAAATCTGTGACAAATTACTGGAACCAGATTATTAGTAAAATTTTGTTAATCTCTGACAAATTAATGGAACCTTTGTGAGGATCCGAAGTTCCCATGTATATTGAATTTTATTTATGTCAGTTAAGCTATATTTCTCTTCTAATTCAGTTCAGTCCCTTGATTTCGTAATTTGGTAATATCATGAAAATAAATTGAAATCGTGTGATTTCATAAGGCGGGGAATTCAAATTTGCATATAAAGTATGGGTTTAATTGCATTTTTTCACTTAATTACTTTTATGGTTTAATGAATTTTTCCACCTATTTCAACTAGGATTCTTTTCATTTAATGTTCATAATTTTACAAAACTATTTTACTTGTTATCTTTAATTCATCATTCAAATTTCAAAGTTCCAAATATTTATCACTGTATTTTTTACAAATTTGTTGAGTAACATAAAGTAGGGTGATAAAATTACGAATACAATAGTTGAGTAGCAAAATATATAAATACAAGAGGTTAATGATATAATTAAAAAATATATATTAAAATTAGATGGGAAAGAGTATAATTAAGCCTAAAATATATTAGTATAAATTCTCCCATGGTAATTAAAAAACAGAGTAAAGCTATGTTTAATATAATTTTTATTTGTGTAACTTTTTTCATTATCTGTCACAAACCTTTTTCACAATTTTTCCCCTTCTTATTTCTAGCCTATTATGTGAAATATATTGTAAGCTTTTCAATATACGATTAGCATTGTCCAAAAAAATATATACCAAGCTTTTCAATAAATTGATGCATGGACGAGAAGATATTTGTATTTCTCATTTCCTCTAACTACATTACAAGGTTATTATATATTCGGCACACAAAACCGATGGTTCTTCCTTACATTTTAACCCTAGCTAATGCATAGTGATCTTCAAGATAAGAAAATGAGAAAGAAAAAGTAACATTGCTGCATTTGATGTTGAATCACTGAGCTGCACCACCTTTGAGAAAAGAGGCACTCTTGGTGATTTCACGCACTGGCTTGTTTGTGTACCTAATGAAATTGTAAGCCCATGCACCAGCCACTGCTCCAAGAGTTGGTGACACCAAATATATCCATATTCCTCTGTACTCATTGTGCACAATAGCAGGTCCCAAGCTTCTTGCTGGATTCATTGATGCTCCAGTGATTGGCCTGTCAAAGTCAAACAAATTCATTTCACACACACGTCACTTCCAAATTTCCAAAAACATCTTAACTTTTTGAATAATGTAACGATTTACTTTTTATTTACTACTCATTTGTTCACACTTTGCATTTTAATCTCTGTACCTAAAAAATTTATATTTTAGTTCCTATACTAACCTAAAACTTTTGTAAGGACTAGAACCACAATGGTAAGGTATAAAAACAAAATGATTAATTAAACCTAACATAAATAGAGTTAAAAGATTGTACACCGTCAATTGAAAATCTTGTGCAGTTTCAAAAACTTTAAAAGTAACTATCATAGATTTTGAGATAGATTAGTACCCGGCGAACATCACATTTAGTAGAATTGTAGCCCCAACAGCAAGTCCAGCCAACTCACCAATCTGCAGGATTTTAAATTAAAATGAATTTGAATAAACAAAAGATGTGAAATAGGTTGAAGAATATTCAAATATAGAGTTTGATACGAATTGCATTTCTTGTGATGTAAAGTTGTAGCATTTTTTCCAAGTCATTAATATGTTCACACAACTGGTCAAATGAAGTAACATTTTTTTTATGTTGAAAGGCTAAGGAGTTTGGAAAGATATGCCAATGCTAATTCCTATTTGCTAAATTGAAAATGTTCAACTGATATTAAGATCCGTCCATAACCAAGAAAGCAAGATTTTTTCTTTGTTTTTATGAATAAGGAGAAGGAAGATTACCGCTCTGTTATCGGTGGCAACTCCAGAAATGACAAACATGAGATAAAAAGTGATTATGAATTCAACCACAAAAGATTGCAAGTCAGAACCAGCAGGGAGTGTTCCTGCAAAGTGATCATTCCTGCCATTGAATATAAGTCTGAGAGTTCCACTAGCAAGTGTGGATCCAACAACCTGAGCTATCACATAAGCTGGTACCTGCATCATATATAAAAATGGCGAAAATTTCTATAATTAGAGACAAATTAAGACCATTATGTAGGTTTTTGAAATTAAGTATGGTTAACCAAGCATAAACTCATAAGAAACTATAATGAAAATGACACTTGATCAAATGAGCATAATAATATATAAGCTCAAGCCATAAGCAAAGTGAAAAAGGTGCAATTGGTTCACTAAGAGTCACCTGTTTCAATGGAAACCTTCTGGTGGAAGCATGAGCAAGGGTAACAGCAGGGTTGAAATGAGCACCAGAGATGTGACCAACAGAGTACACCAACACCATAACAGTGAGTCCCCAAACAATTGAAATCCCAGGCTGTGTGATCACCTTATCCTTGTCAAGGTTCACCACCACTGAAGCACACCCTGCAAATATCAAGAAGTACGTCCCCACCAACTCTGCTACCAACTATATTCAACACACAAACCAAACCATTTTAATTTTCCAACCCAACTGCACTATTCCACAAGTTTGGAATCGGTATAAGCTTTGAGCATTCCAAAACCAAATAATTGAGATGAGAAGAAGAAAGTGCAATATTTTGAAAAAAAATGAGTAAACCAAGCTCATACTATTAAACTTTTTACTAGTAAGGCAATTATTGAAAAGTAATAAATAATTTTTAAACTTTCATTATATTTCCCTGGTTAACCCGTTCTATCATTATAGTTATTTATTATGCAGTGATATTTTAGGAACTAAAATTATTTTTTAATAGTTAATGGTTGAAAGACTAAAATAATAATTTACTATTTTAACAATTTTGCGACTGAAATATTAGCGACCAAAACCCATATTCCGTCGCTAAGTTTAGTCGCTAATACTTTGTAAATGTGAAGGAAATCCACATGATTTTGGAAACAAGAGTAAAGGAAAGAGATAAAGGGAGTAGGAAAGACACCTTCTGCAAAAGAGGTACACAGTCTTGGTTGTTTAAGTCGTCGCACTTTTTAGGGCCATCACCATTAACATTTAAAACCACCTCGTGTGTTCCATTGTTTGCTGAATTATCGGCCATCACTGACATGGTCTTTGGATAAAGCAAAGAGATGGAATGAAAAGGGTGTCTTTGCTTTTCTTTGTTAGACCACAAGTGATGATGGAGAAGCAAGCAAGCAACTCCAATTTATGGGCACCAAAAAGTCGTAAAAAGGTGAATAGCATGAAAGATTGAAGAAAGAGATTTAGAGAGATTGGACTTTTATTAACTTTTCCACGGGAGATTTGGACCAAACAACCACTTTTAATGTGTCAATATATATAATTTTTGTACATACTCTTTTAAAAATTCTAATTTATAACCGATTATGTTGTTATACTTAACTTTATACTAGAAATTTTTAGATAAAATTATTATCTTACGTACGGGATGTAAATGGAAAGTGAGAGATACTTGTAGGTTGTGAGTTATGGAGTGAAGAAAGCATTGAAAGCTTTTGCAACTACCAACCGGAGAAGCAGATGGGAGCATCAATGAGCGATATTGGCACTATATCATTAATTTTGAACGAGATTTCGGCTTATCTTTGGGTCTCTATGTTCCGATTTTGTCGATTGTTTTAATTGGAAAACGGAGTTGGCGGAGCAAATTATGAAAAACAAAACAAACTCGTCTCAAATTTTAGTCCGTGGTAAAAAGTGGATAAGATCACGTGAATTATCGGAATTTTAATTTTAGTAAAATAGGAACTCAAGTTTTTTCGTTTTTGGTGAACATATCTATATGGTGATCATGTTAGGTTATTTAAATAACCATAAATATTTAGTAACTATTTATAAAAATATTTATCATAATTAAATTATATCAACCGGTTTTATCAAATTATTAACCAGTTATATATTTAAAATTAATTATATAATCAGTTATAATTATAGACGAATATAGTTATATAATCAATTTACAGAATAATTGATATATATCTATAGTAACCTCTTCAACTACGTGACCTTGATTTTATACCAATTATTTGTTCTTTAACAAACTCTTTTGATTAAAAACATAAACGTTATAAGTCAACTATATATTACCTTTACTTATATTATCACCCTACAGTAACTTCTTAATCCGATAAAAAATAAAATAGGTTTGATTCTAATTTCTATTCTCAAACTTTTAAATTCTTGTTATTAAATTCTACACCCAAAATTTCGTAATCTTATAATTTTTATTTTTAAAATTATCGCAATTAAGATTTTCTTTGAAATAGTTTTTTCTTTAAATTGTTGTAATTAAAATAATTTTGTGGTAAATTTTTATTTAATTAAAGTTTTTTTATTTATAGACAAAAATTATAAGATTGTAAATTTACGAGGAAAAAATATCTTTACAGTTATGAAATAAATGAATCATTTATTTTTAAATGGTTAAATATTTTTTAGTACAATATATTTTATTATTTTTATATTTTGATATGTAATATTTTAAAATTTTAATTTGATTCTTTAAATTTATATTTATTAAATTTGAATATATTTTAAGATTTATATCAAAAATATATAATTCCTAAGGGACATAATTAGGTGTTTTACGGGTCTAATTTGGAGGCAGCAAAACTTGGCATAGGATTGGGTTAAATGGATAAATTAGTTGATTAATTGCAAAATAATAGTATTATCCTCATCATGTTAATTGATTAATTGCACCACATTAACCTGTATTTAAATTTATCTAGAAAAAAAGTATGCATTGTTTTAATCTAAAGATAAGTCTACAAATACGTTTCTTTCTTTTCTCTTATTCTTTTTATCAAACCATTTAATTACTTCACTTTTTCTTCTTCTCAGATTATTTCTCTTTACTTTCTTTCCCCTGTAACTTCCTTTTGTAAACCAATTAAAGCATAACAAATGGCTAAGTAGTTCACGGGACAGAGCATATGAAAACGTGGGTTAAAAAAAAAAGTACGTCAAATTCGATGGCTAAACTGTGTTACGTTACTACATTGGAACGTGCGTGAGATGCAAAAAACGGAAAACCTTTCGTTCCGTATTCGCATAAAAAGTAGTTTCCTTTTTCTCCTTTTTAACGTAAAAAATACGGTTTAAATAAGAGCAAATTCCCATTTTATTTTTTTTGGTACGTGAGTTTGTTAATTTAATTTTGTCTAAAAAATATTTAAATAATTTCTGAAAATAAAATGTATTTATATTTTAATTCTTGAAAAATATTTATTATTATAAATTATATCATTATAATTTATAATTTATAAGACTAAAAAGAAAATAAGTAATGGAGTTGAAGAATCAAAATAAAAATAAACAATATAATTTAGAAAATAAAATAATAATAAATATTTTTTAAAGGTCAAAATGGTGTAATCAAATAATAATTTACTCGTTTCATCAGATTATCGTGGGAAAACTTTTGGAAAGGAAATAGTATAATTGATAACTGGATTTAGATCCTGTTAAAAGACTAACTCTAGAAAACCCAAATCAAAACACTTATTTTATATGTAATGTAGAAAATACTATAAACATAAAACTTAAAACATTGAGCACTGGATTTTATTGCATGGTTCTTTTCTTTTTTTATTAATAAGCAATATACATATATATGGCAATCAATCCAACAAATATTTTCTATAACATTCTTTGATTGCATGGTTCTACAGTTTTATAATTTTCGTTAGAATAGTAATATTAATCTCGAAACTTGATAACCGTTGATGAATAGTCAAAAGTTTCACAAATATAAGTTTGTATAACATGCAATATTAAATACATTGGAAAATTCTTGATGAATAGTATTTTCCAGTGTGTGGAAGCGCGTCTATCTTCTATATGAAGCAACTTCACTTTATTATTATTATTATCCAGAAAGAATGAGTCAAATTTACATACTACTTAATCAATTGAACTTAATATATAATAAATAGATAATGAAGTATAATTTTCTACCAAAATGCTGTTAATAATTCTCTATATATTGATTAAAATAAAAATTCACTCATTTCACATAGACTAAAAGTATATTTAAATATTTCAACTATAACAGTGTAAAAAAGAGGGAAAAAAAAGTTTTCCAAGATTGAATCTTCTAGTAATAGAAAAAACAAACACAGTAGTGCAGTTCTAACAGTAATGATTCTCTAATTTTTCAACTCAATCAGAAACTCAAGTCTAAGTGTTTAAAGCAATAGAGGTAGTAGTTCAATGCGCATGCAGAGTTTTTCCAACCTCCCACTGTGAGTATACCCCAATTTCAACGGCAGAATCAATTAGATGTCGATAAAGCATTTAATCTTAGTTGACTTACTTTCACTGCCTGCATTCTGGACTTTTCGGATATTCTACATGTATAATTGCCATAGTCATTATACCAAAAAGCTTATCCAATAAAATAATAAACATGTAATAATATCCTATTTATTTATACTTTAATTAAAGCTATATTATAATCTTATTTTATTAAAGAATTTAAGACCCTCACTTAATACATATTTAGATTAGTTTATCTCAAATAAATAATTTTTTCAAATAATAAAAACGATAACGACTAAAATACATGTAGATTTACGTACTCAAGTTAAAAATAAAATTATATTATAAAAGAATTCGTCCACTTTAGTTGTTGGATTTAATTCGCTATACTTATTTTGTCTCATAATGCTTGACTAATTGGTGAGCGTGAGACTGGGAAATGATGGAGTTTAGCCATCAATTATGGAGAGAAGACTTACTAGAAGTTAGGTATTAAGTAACTGATTTTTAGTTACACTATAATAGTGGGCAAAGTTCTTGATTAAGTTATAATTAAAATATGTAATATTAAAATTGTAAATTCTTGTATTTTGTTTTATAATAACATAGGTTAATTAAGTTATTTCCTTCATTGTTTCAAACTTTAGTCTCTAAAAATTTTTTTTGATAGAATTTAGTCTAAGATCAAATTTTTTTGATAAAAATTTATTTATTTTCATCTTGACGTAGAATTTCTTATACTTTGATATACAAACAATAATATCTGATCTAATAATATTAGACTCAAATCTCCATGACTTTACATTCTGCGAATCAAAGTGAAAAAGATTAATTAGGTTAAAAAGTACTTTTAAATTAATTTAATATTTTAATATGAACATTGTCTCCCATGGGTAACGATGGAAAGTAGTTTAGAAAATACAATCTAATTTTTATATAAAAACAAGAAAATTAACTATAATTAACTATTTTTCTTAATGTGTGTAAAAAATATATCATTTTGCTTATATATGAGTTTAGAGAAAATAATTAATTTTTATTTTTTAATACTCCAATAATTTGATTTTAGTTTTCTATCACTCTGTTTTTAAAGGGATTAACTAAAAAAATGTGAAAATATTGTAAGTACAATGAAAATAATGGATATGTTATAAAATCTAAAGATAAAAATAACAAGGACAAAAAGAAAATACAAGAACCATTTTAAAAGAAAGTTAATTTTACAAAGATCAAAACATATATATATATTATAATAATAAAGAAAGAAAAATAAACATATTTAAATCTAGTTAGTTATTACCTTGGATTCTTGTTCGATCTAAAGAAACATAACTGTAGGAAAATGATTGTTTGAATTTCGAATAACTATATCTCTTAATTTCAAATCATACAGACTTTTCGTTGCAAATTGTAAAGAGAGACAGACTTTTTGTCACCTTAAATTTTCACCATGGAAATGACATTACGAGACTAATTAATGCATTACCGCAGTCAATTAACTATAATTGTTGGATCAAAATTGGTGTAATTATATTTAATTTTGTTCATAAATCGTGTGTGTTTGTTTTTATATTTAAACATGTTGCATGGCTGTTGAATTCAAAGGATCATGAGAGTGATTTTTTTGTCTGAATCGAATGCATCGAAACGCGCGTTAATAGATATTTAAAGACATCCTTAAAATGTGCATTTGAAAGTTGAAGCTTGGAGGTGGCCAAGTCATGGATATTGCACTGCTTAATATCCCTTTCCTTTTTGCCCATAATTCCTTTCACACTTCTTTCATATTTTTAAGCACAGTGATTGCATGAGTCATTAGTGATGTATTGCTTATGAACACAAAATTTCTGACGTAATCCACGGACAATATATATAGGATATTTTAAATAAGAAATATAAATTTTAAAATTATAAATTAAATATATTATATTTTTAATTTTAAAAAGATGCATTTAATTAATTACAACTCAGTAGGTTTGTTAATTCAATAATCATCATTAAAAAAATATTTTTTATTTTAAAAGTTTTCTTATTTATTTGTCTTCTTTAATTACTTATTTAATTAAAGTAATTTTTAGTTTCTCTCTATATGAATTTAAATGTTTTATAATTACTTTTGATAGGATTAATTTGGAGGTGGATTGTTTGCAAGTATTACCAGCGTCATCAATGCTGGAGTTCTCTATGTTGCTTGTTGGAGGCTTCTTCACCGCTCAGTCACTCACGTTATCAACTGTAGAAATCCTAACCTAAATATTTGAGTAAATTATATGTTTGAATGAGATTTTATAAATTAATAAATTATTATTTTAATATCTAAAAATACGTGATTCATGAAATTTAAAGATAAAAGAATAAAATAATTTTATTGAATATATTTATTATTTTGTTTTAGTCTCATAAAGAAAATTATTAATTATTTTTATCCTAAATTATATTAATTGTTGTTATTTTATTTTTCAATTTATAAAATCAAAATTACAGTAAATCAAGGAATAAAATAACAATAAATATTCTTAAAGGATTAAAATGATAAATATATTATGTTTTCAATGACTATTTTATTATTTTTCATATTTTAAGGATTAAATTATCAAATCTACACATTTTTAGATATTAACACGATGGTTTACCCTTTCATAAATATTACCTATTTTTTATCTTTACAAAAAATCCTCTAATTATTTAAAAAATGGTATATTTATATCATCTTTTAATTTTAAAAAATATTGCATTGAGACATCTTAAGTATAAGTGATGTTAAAAAAATAGGAAAAATATTAAATACAGTTTTACAAAAAATATGGAGTATAAGTGTAATTTACTTTTAAATCTTTCTTTCTTTGTACCTTTTTAATTATTATTTAATGTTATTTTATTTAAATTAAGAAATATAACATATTTTAAGTATTTTATTATATATTTTGTGATCTGAACTCTACAATAAACAAACATTAATCATGGATGTATAAATTACTTGAATCAGTATGATTAATAGTAAGTAATTAATGTTATATTGAATTAAGCGACGGATAAATAGGAATATATTTTTAAGAAATCGACAATTAAAAAGGAATAAAGAGAATATATTTTTAGTTTCCTTAGTATTTTCTAATCAATAATCAATATTCTTCAATCAATATTAGACATAATAATATATTTATAATTTTTATTAAAATATTTTTTTATTAATGGAATTAAATTTAAAAATTGAAAATTAAGTGTTTATAATTCAATAATTTAATTATCTTTAATTTGAATAAAATTACTAAAAATATTTTAACATTTTCTCTTATACTTTATTCTAATTATTTGTGTAAACTAATATTTGTATATGAAGAATACTTTTTAACGCAATCGAATGAAAAAATGTGTGAAATAATGATATGCATGGGGTTTTGATTCCCAATATCCTAAGCTATTTACTCGTGAATTTTTCTTTAAAGCGTGACACGTTAATGGAAAGTTAGAAAATAAACGAACTATTATCAAATAATTTAATGGTATGAATGCTATAAAGGGTATTGGCGTCGGTGGAAATTCTTTTCATTAAAGTGACAATAACTAAAATACGATTGTGTTGACTGCCGAATAATTAGCCAATTAATTAGGAGACAAAAAAACAGAACCTTGTGCAAATTGTAGACGCCGTTGACCGCTCAAGTGTGCATTGCCTTGGGTTGTTGGGTTACTAAAATCGTAGGTTGCTTCTGCTTTGTTACATAATAATGATTATGTCAACATCATAAGTTCATAACACAATTTTGGTTGGCTACAGTGATGAACATGAAAATTTCTCCCTACATTTACATAAATATAATACTTACAAATTTAATTCCATGTGGTATTAAAATTTAAACGTGAGTGATACTCAAATGTGAAAGAGTAAAATATATCCATATCTTCTACTCATGAACCTTTTACTTACATTTTTCTTTTATTTGACTTTAACTTATCGGTGTGATTCTTGTTCTTTATTTCTCTTTAGGTTTGGATTTCAAAGGGGTGCCAGTTTTGCTTTTATTTATTAATTTATTATATGATTTTATGCATCTTTTCTTGATTATTTTTTAAGGATGCATTTCTCAGCAAACACTACATTAATATTGAACAGAATTTTCAAAGCTTGCAAAACGGAAAAGTCATTCCGATTCGCTGTTTAGAAAATCCAATTTAGCTCGAATGCATTTCATGTACTTATTATATGGGCTACACAAAAATGAATTCATCTTTTACTCTAACATGTGTGATCCAAAGTAGTCAAGGAAAATTTTAATAAATCTGCATGACTAAAGTACTAACACATTTACAGCATATATAGTTGGTTATGAGTCTAGGCTAGAGACAAATTTAATGTAATTTTTACTTCTTCATGTTTAACTTGATATAAAGTGCATAGCAAAATTCCAAACACAAGCTTATACTTCAATCTGACAACATGAATACGATTTGTCAAACAGAAATTTATAGTAAGGGCCCATGTGTGAGCTCACCATCAGCCACTCCATCAAATTCATGAATCAGGAGATAATGAAGGACAATTCTTATATATACGTGCAGGCTACGGGTCACATGCTAAGAAGTTAATTTGGTAGGGAACATTTTCAACTAGTCTAGTAGCAAAATTAATAGAATAAAAATTGAGTCCCAAATTAAATGGGAAAGTGGTAACTAATTTATCTTGTCCATGCCCACGTGAGAGGAGGAAACAAGCCCTTAGAGCATAAATCAGAGAGGTTATTTACAGACCCGGAGTATTACTACTTACTAGTTAGTTGTTTCTGATCCATTCCAAAAGAAAGGCGTTTTCTTTGAGAATTATTCGAGATCAATATATTAAGAATTAAGCATGGCTCAATCTAAAATTATAGGACTTAATATAGTCGAGGAGTGTTTTTTTTTTTTTTAATATTACTACGCTAACAACTGCAATATGTAAAATCAGTCAACTCATTCGCAGAATATTTTCGTATTTCTCACTCTTCAAATTTTACACGTATATATATTTATCTCACTTCACTTTTTATAACGGGTTGTTTTCGTATTGCAGGTATCTATTAATTTTATTTTTTTTTATTTTTAACATGAGTATTACATCAATCTTTTCATTCTACTTAATATCTTCACTCTATCAATTGGTTCTTTTCCCTTGCATTGATGGCTCCGGTCCCCATCAATATTTGGTATGTAATTCTTAAAGTCAACTTAAATAATTCGTCTCAATAAAATATTAATTATTAAGATTTATGAATAAAAGAGAGTTACGTACTATTGGGACATTCAACATCCTTGACAATTTCTATTACGCTGATATCTCGTTGATCTTGTAAATACTTGGTATGTTAAAATGCATGGTCATCACTCTACTATATACGATTATGTTTAAACCCCACATTTAATGATTTCTCTCGTATATTTCACTTACTTTACTGTATTTTTACATTTGAGTGCGAGAAGGACTAAACCAAGAACTTTTATACTTTTATATTTTTTACATTTGATTTCTTTCATATCTTTTCTTGCGCTCTCGTCTCTTTATCTTCTCTCTCCATTATTTTATATCCTTCATCCAAACCATACATTTAAAAATAAAGAAAATCAATTATAAGTAATTAGATTGCAAGTATTTTAATTTCCTTGAATTATAAAATTTTTCCATCCAAACACTCTAGTATGATAATTGAACCATTACATAAGTTTAATATCCGTTAAAAATTAGTTATTTGATTTATTGTATATGGTTAACTGCATTAATATGATGAATTTGTGATAATTGAAGATCAAATTTTATTCTTAAACTTCTAATTAATTATGTGTTCTTAATAATTTTTTGAACTAAAAATTCTATATGACTAACTGAGATTCCAATGTAGAAAATTGGTGATTGTCATGACAAAAGTAATTACCTATGTCTAACAAAACTAGCAATTAGCCATATTTAGGAGCGTTGAATCAGTAGTGAATTGTAATAATTGCCGGTCGTCATACATTTTCTTCAATCATGTTCCAATTGAGTTCTTTTAATTCACCATTTAATTTTATACACAAATCACCTCAAATATTTAAATAAATCCGTTTAAATTTGTAGAATTCTTCTAGAAAAAGTCATTACTACTGTGACAGATTAGACTTTATTCTTCTTAAGCACATTGGATGCATCATCTATAATGAAGTTATTTCATAATTTAATGAAAACATTAATCGTTAAAACTTACATACAAGAAGAAAAACTAACCCCATAACTTATTTATTAGGTGAGAAACTTTCTTAACTTAAATACCAAATCAAAATTCCATTCTACTCTATACGGACTCCTAACATAATCCCAACATTATCATCATCATCATCATCTATGCAAGGTAAACACGTTTCAGCCATGTGACATGCACTGCCATATGATCAACTTTTGTGTCTATTTTCTTCCTTATTAACTTTTATAGGGTCCCATTTATTTAAGGTAGTGAGAAATAGAGACGGAACTTGCAGGTCACGTTGTCGCGTAAAATTTGAATAGGAGAGATCCATTCCTATTCTGAGTTGGTATACACATGCATGCGATATTCAACTCATATATCTAACTGTATACCGTGAAGTTATTGCGCCATGATGCAGTGACCCTGTCTAAGGACTTAGTCATGAGCAAGAATCATAACAAAACGTTATTCTATGAGGCACTTAAGTGCTGAAAGCAGTAGATGATTTTTAAAATGTACCAAAGAGGTGCCGTGATTTCTTTCAAATTCTCCTGTGGAATTCTTTGGAGTCATTATCAATTTGTTGGTATAATTAAGTTTTTGTCTTTAATATCAATGTTTAATTTATATAAAAACATTAATATTTATTCTTGATAGAATAACATGAAAAATATTTTCCATATCTAATAGAACCAATGTTTAATTTAGTTTTATTTATTTTTCTAATCCACTCTAATGAAAAACAGACAAATTATATTCGTATTTTCTTTTCTTAGGAGAAATTTTGGTAAGAAATAGCATTCCTGATCGATATATAATAAAATCTGGAAAAAACTGAGTTATCACGTATGAGAGTGTTTTGGACAATTTTTTTAATGAGAGCATTTTTAGTTATTTTTATTTAATCAAGAGTGATTTTAATAATTTTTTAATTTATCATATTTTAAATATATTATGTTCATCTTTATTTCTAAGATGAGTTTAATATTTTAATGTAAAATAACAATAATTAAAAAGTAATCATAATATTATTATTTATCATAAATTTAACAGATTTTATATTTAAATATCTATTTTTATCTATTTTCATTATATCATAATTTTTATAATAAAATATATTCTGTTAATACCAACCCCTTAATCTACCCTCCTTATTTTATACATTTTAATTTTAACCTTTTACTTATTTTAATTCATTGAATATTTTCTACTTTTTTAATCTTACTTATTTAATCCCATGACTTTATCTTGTTCTCGTATGAATGGTATTTGGCGTAGAAGAACCGGGGAGAAACTGGAGCCAACAATTAATAGAGATGAAGACACGGTTTTTTTTTTTCTTCGTATTTTTGAATTTTTTCGAATTTAATTTGAAAGAAAGGTAAACTCGATTGAGAATAATTAAATTGCTCTAAGTATTTAGATACAAAATATCTCACAATGGCATCAAAAACTTATTGATAATATTTTTGCGATGGTTAAGTATAACTGTATTTTCATACTAGTAACTAGATTTACATTTAGGTCGTCTCTTTAGAATTTTAACGTAATACTTAATTAAGTAAATGGCTTTTGTTTGAGTTTGAAAGAGTGTAAATAAAGAACAACAAATGGTTAGAAGAATTCATCAGGAGAGGTGATTTAGAAGAATGTTGATTGCAAGATTGGATTAATATCATGTCAGAGTTGCACATGACTTAATATCATTCTACTTCACTATTCAATTAGTAATATGTGTTATTTATCACGAGGTATTTAAATTATTCACCTAATATCTTATATGAAAGAGACTAAATTAATTATTTGAACTCTACTTTAGTGAATTTACAACAATTAATTAATATTATTCAAAATAATCTTATCAAAGAGACTCAATTATTATTAGATGTTCTCCTTCTATTTGAAGTTTAAGAAAAATTAATTGATTTCAATTAAATCCATTCATAAAATATTAAAAAAAATAGATTTCAATTTAATCGTGCATGTATGAATTTATTATTACGTGTTACCTTCCATTTAGTACTTTAATACGTGTGATAATTTTATTGATCAGGTACCAATTTTTCACATATTGATCAGGTACCAAATTCTAACAAGATAACTTGGTCTAATCATCTAAACATCAAATAGTTAATATTTTTATTATTTGCATCAATTAGCTATAAAAATTGAAAAAGACCAATCGAGATTAATCAAACACTAAATACTTAACATCCAAACACCATATATTAATGTAATATTAAACGGTAAAACATAATTCAATGCAAGATTTTGTATTGTATATAACAAGGTCTTACGTATTTACCTTCCACATCAATCCTAACAACCATTTTTAGTAGATAATAGATATTAAGACTTGCACTTTTCTAGAAGAATAGAACTTCAGTATTTGATGAGAAATAATACTAAAAGTCAATTCAGATGGTAGCTTGAGTTATTATTAGAATGCTTAATATATCACAAGTCGTCAATGCAAAATTCGAAATCATATATCTATTTTCTTTCTAAAATTGCAAAAGATCATATCAAAAAATGAATGGTATTGTTTGAGAAACTTTTGTTCATAAAAATAAATACCCAATCTAGATTTACGAACTTGTGAAGCATTTTTATTAGCATATTGAATATACTCATACTTTATTTAGTCACATAAAAAGAATGAAAAAAAAAATTAAAGTAAAAAAGAAAAAAAGGAAATCACTCATGAAAAAAAAAAGAAAGGTGTTTTCTTTTCTAAAGAGAGACATCGTTTTCGTGTGAAGATTTTTTTTCCTTTTTATTACTCTTCCCACGTAGTCCCATTCTAAATGCAGAGAAAAACTCTTGTATTTGGATTTCTTTCTCTTACTTTTCTTTCTTTGCAATTTCATGTATATCAAACATTACATAGATGTGTTTGTGTTTAATGTTATAATTGATTCAATGTTTAAATTTATGTGTACGAAGAACATTATTGAAAGTTGACATCACTTTCACCCCGACTATACACAAGTGATTAGTTTCTCAATTATCAAATGAGAAGATACTCTAAAAATAAAGGTTTGTTTTAAAACACTAGGAAAAAAAAAATCAAGGAAATGTTTTGGAATTGTACATAATTCTCTTGAGGTGTAAAGGTGTTCTGGATTATTCTTGACATGATTTACACTTCGGATTGATAAGTCAATGTGTTGACTTAATAATAATGCATTTATTTTTAATTCAGTTAATTTAATTTGTAAAATACTTTAGTTTTTTTATATTCAATAATTTGCAAAATACTTCAATTTAAATTAAGAACAGATGTATATTTTTCTCGTTTTAAAAAAATTTAAATATGTGAAAAGCATACTTGTGTTTTTGGTTTTCTTTATGTAAATCATCCCATTCCACTATCACGAGCGAATTTCACAAAGGATGCAACGCCCTTGGAAAGAGAAAAATATTCAGTAAAATGTAACAGATTAACTTAGTATTTAAAATTATAAATATTAATCAATTTTATGTTTAAATATCATAGAAATATCATTTTAATCTCTAAAACCATAATAAAATGTCCGTTGCTTGATAATGTTAAAAAATAAATAAAAAAACGTCATTTAATAATTTTAATTTAAAGAGTTATTAAAAGGATAATTTATAGTTTGATAAACAGAAGTCAATGCCTTCTAATTAAAAAATTTAGAATGTTCTACTAATACTGTTCTACGATGAAGTAAAAACTTTTTATTTATTAAATTCTTAACCATTATTTTAGGAGTCTTTAACCATATTTTTTAAGGAACAAGAATCAGAAGGGGGAATAAAAGTACTTAAAAAACGAGATGCACATGAGATACCATAAGGGGAAGATTATAAATGAGTTGATTAAATGATATACAGTTTGGATTTTGCCTTGATTTGCTTATCCACGGAAAGTTGAGCATGTAATGTTGAATAAAAGGGACAAAATTAGCAGTGTTTCATAATGCCTAATGCATTTTTTTTTTTGAGTCACAAATATAATATTGGTTAAGCATACATAACTTATCTTGGATGTGGACCAAGTAGGCACTATTGTCCTTGTTACGATGCTAATTTTTAAGCACTTAACCACCCCCCCTATCTTCATGATCTTGGCGAAGTTTCCTAAGATAAATCACAAACACGTTTTGAGGTGTAAGATTTTACCTGAAGATATTTTGTTGTTTGATTTTTCATCAAACACTAAAAACATGCAACATACTTATAAAAAGCATGGAATTAAGGAACTGCATCATATGTATTTCCCAAGAAGGTACATGATAAAGACACCTAGAGTTCTGAGAGTTCACTTTGGATTGTGTTTGGCTTTGCATCTCACACTAAAAACATGCAAAGTACACAACAAAAAGCATGAAAATAAGGAACTTAATGGACAGTATATTTGGAACAACATCCTGTTTTAACTCTTCTGCAAAATCTAGGCATAATATGGTGTATTTGGTTTCACATCAGGATATTTAGCATATGTCGGTATTGAATTCAAGTATTTAATTGTCTTTTATGTGTAATTTGAAGATGCTAACTGGAATCCCTGTATGTCTCATGTATGATTCTTTTCACATTCAAATGCAAAGTTTATATATACAAAGAGTAGTTATTGCTATTGTATCTGTCACAGATTCCCACTATTCTCTCGCGATACTCCAGTCCGTTACTCACCAACAATCAGTGAATAAATACTCAATTCCAGGTTTTTTGTGATGATGATGACATTTTATGTAAAATAAAACAAAAAAAACAGAATTTCATTTAGACAGGGTGTTTTGCAGATAAATCCCACCAACCCGGACTAGTCTAACTGAGAAAAAGGAATCCAGTTTATCGTGTTCGCTGTCTAAGTAAGATAAGCTATAAGTATGGAAATGTTTTTTTGAAGCAATAACTGTTTAATTGTGTTTTCAATATGTTTCAAGATTTTGGTATACATAAGTTGTCTTTTCTTTTAAGTAACTAGTGTTTAATTATAGTTTCTATACCTTCAAGATTTTGATACACATAGGTTTGACAGATACAAATTTAAAAAATGACAAACATTTAATTGTCACTTTTGTGAGGCTTCAATAAGTTGGCAAATACCAATTCAAAATGAATAGCTAATTCCAAAATTGTCTTCATTCTCGTTCAGATGCAAGTCCAGTCCAGACGTACCGGGAGTAACTTTTGCTTCAAGGGTGAAAATCAAACACGCTTGAAATTCACTTTCAGATGCATGCCCAGAAATGTGGGAAGTAGCTTCTACTATAAGTGTGGAAACCAAATTTGAAGTGGTGAGCATTTATTTGTTGTTTTAGTGCATTTCAAAATTTTGCAATGAATAAATTAATAGATGTAAATCTGACAAGTAATAATAGTTTAATTGTAATTTTTTATCATTCTCATTAAGTTTATACACATCCAAAACAAATAACTAAAGAGAAAAATATATTCACACTTGCGTTTTCTCCAAATAATTTCCATCAGAATGTTTAATCATCTGTACTATCTACACTGCGACGACTTCCATCACCACGCCCTATGGGCATTTTGCATGCTTCAGATAATTATGAAAGTCATATTAAGATCATTACTCATCGTAAATATTTTATTTCAGATTCTTTTATAACATAGAGAAGCTTTATAAATTCCCCTTGACATGAAGAAGCTATATGCTTTCATCAATGACAGGAGTAATGCTAAGATCGTTATTCATTATAAGCAACATATAAATACTCTAGTTTTTTTAGGTATTCATTACAGGAGTAATACTAAGATCGTTATTCATTATAAACAACATATAAATACTCTAGTCTTTTATAGGTATTCAAACATATAAATTCTCCATCAATATGGGTATGTTACATGCTTTCGTCAATTACGCATATCGTGCTAAGGTCGTTACTCATTATATATAACATATAAATACTTTTGTAGTTTCCACCCGTGTTTAAAGTCGCTATTCATTGTAACACATATAATTATTCTGATAAGTGTTTAAGGTCGTTACTCATTATATACTCATTATAAACAACATATAAATACTCCAATGAGTGTTTAAGGTCATTACTCATTATAAGCAACATATAAATATTTCAGTGAGTGTTTAAGGTCGTTACTCGTTATAAACAACGTATAGATACTTCAATTTAGATTTTTTTATAGATTCCCCTCAACATGGGCATGCTGAGTGTTTAAGGGCATGCTGAGTGTTTAAGGTCGTTACTCGTTATAAACAACGTATAGATACTTCAATTTAGATTCTTTTATAGATTCCCCTCAACATGGACATGCTCCATGCTTCCGTTAATTACGGAAGCCATACTAAGGTCATAACTCGTTATAAACAACATATAAATACTCCAGTCTTTTGTAGATATTAATTTTTATACATTCAAACATATAAATTCCCCCTCAACATGGGCTCGCTGCATGCTTCCGCCAATTACGGAGCCATGCTAAAGTCGTTACTCATTATAAGCAACATATCAATCTTCCCGTCTTTTCCAGGTATTGATTTTTATACATTCAAACATATAAAACAGGGACTTATGTAGGCATTGCAGGTAAACCCCCACCAGTTCGGACAAGACTACACCAATTCAGACAAGCCTACCAAGGAGAACATCCTAATTAGAGAAGAGTATTTCTGCTATAAATGTGGAAACCAGACATACATGTTCTATGAAGTGATGCTGAAGTGCTGCACCAAACAAGCACAATGTAAGACTGATATTCCTGTAATCAACTCTGTCACAGCAACGACAGGAACAGGATCTAACATTTGTTCCTGAGTTCCTTTCACTAGATTTATTCGAGTTACATACAAGCATGCTATATCTATCACTCTTATCTTCGAACAGCCGGTGACATCTTAGACAAAGGTTTAAGACATATTATCCCATTCCAAGCTGGATTAAACCAATAATAACAATAAAATCCTATCTCAATTAAAAAGATCACACTACTGATCGAATATCATAGAGTATAGTGGGCATCATCATCATCAGAGGAAACATGAAGATGAAGATACATTATAGAGTAGAAGATGAACATACATTATAAAATATAGACTACACTGGACATCATCAGAGGAAACCTGAAGAGAAGAATGAGTATAAGAGTGCTAGTGATGTAACACCTATCAACATCCAATTTTCGCTTCCGCATACACAAAAATTGTCAATCTTGAATCTCATTCGGTCGGTTCAACTATTCCAATCTAGAACTGCAAGTAACAAGGTTCAACTATTCCAATCTAGAACTGCAAGTAACAAGGTTCAACTATTCCAATCTAGAACCGCAAGTAACAAGGTTCAACTATTCCAATCTAGAACTGCGAGCAACAAGGTTTAACTATTCCAATCTAGAACTAAGAGTAACAATCTGTTCAACTATTCCAACCTAGAACTAAGAGTAACAATTTAAAAAATCGGCAGAAAATTCGAATCAAAATAGCAAAAATCAACATCAAAAATTAAAAAAATAGGATCCAATTTCCAAATAAGAATGCTTCTAGTTTACCACGATCGACTAACTCAACACAACAAGACACCAAGTAGGTAAAAACAAGTATCAGCATATTACAAGTCCCAAATAGCTATCTTTTTGTTTTTTGTTTTCTCTAAATTGAAAAACTACCACAGTTCAAAACACGAAAAAAAAAAAAAAAAACAGAACTTATTATACCATAATAAGGAAATAAACAAAGAACTAAACCCACTAGCAAACTAGAAAACCCTTAAAATCCAGCGAAAACAGCAGCCACAGAACAACGAACAAATCATTCGGAGCGAGCCGCGAACCTCTCAACCTTGCTATCATTCAAATTGATACCAACCATGGCTTCACCCAATCCGCAACTAATCTCAGCAAGCACCTCAGGATCACTGTAATGAGTAACAGCCTGAACAATCGCCCTAGCACGTTTGGCAGGGTCACCACTCTTGAAAACACCAGAACCCACGAACACACCGTCACAACCGAGCTGCATCATGAGTGCGGCGTCGGCGGGGGTGGCGACACCACCGGCGGCGAAGTGCACGACGGGGAGACGGCCGAGCTGCTTAGTCTGCATGACGAGGTCGTAGGGCGCGGCGATGTTCTTGGCGAAGGTGAAAACCTCGTCGTCGTCCATGTTGCGGAGAACCCTAATGTCGCTCATGACGGAACGCACGTGACGCACGGCTTCGATGATGTTGCCAGTGCCAGCCTCACCTTTGGTGCGGATCATGGCGGCGCCCTCGCGGATGCGGCGGAGAGCCTCGCCGAGGTTGCGGCAGCCACAGACGAAGGGGATGCGGAAGTTGTGTTTGTTGATGTGGTTAGCATCATCGGCGAGAGTGAGAACCTCGCTCTCGTCGACGTAATCGATTCCGATGGCTTCGAGGATCTGGGCCTCGACGAAGTGACCGATGCGGGCCTTGGCCATGACGGGGATGGTAACGGCCCGTTTGATTTCTTTGATGAGTTGTGGGTCGCTCATGCGGGCCACGCCGCCTTGGGCCCGGATGTCAGCGGGGACACGTTCGAGGGCCATGACAGCGCAAGCACCGGCCTCTTCAGCGATGCGGGCCTGTTCGGCGTTAACGACGTCCATTATGACACCGCCGCGGAGCATCTGGGCCAGGCCCACTTTGACAGAGAAGGGTGACTTCTTGGTTTCCGTGATGGCACCATTGCCGTAGACAGTTACGACACCGGATCCTTCTCCTTCCATTTGGTGTGAGTGAGGATAAGGAAGATGTGTTGTGTTGTGGTGTGTAGTGTGAGAAAAAAGAAAGAAAGAAAGAAAGACAAGTTAAGAGAAGTGAATAGAAGAATGAAGAAGAAATAGGGGATTGTGGTTGAGCGGTGGGAAAGAGAGAAGGGGAATGAGAGGGTTAAGTAGTGTTCACATCTCTCGTTTGGGGCCAACCTGCTACCCCTCAAATCAAAATTAGCCACGCATTCCTCTACTATGTCATCAACTCATCTTAATTATCTTCCCATTTTTCACTTTCACTATTCTTTTTATTAATTTATTTCCATTATTAATAACATTTTTAAATAATTTGGATTCTTACCAAATTTTTAATTAACTTCAAAATTATAATATAATTGTTTTACTCTTTCATTTAATAT
This sequence comes from Hylodesmum podocarpum, assembly GCA_026586105.1. Lineage (NCBI taxonomy): Eukaryota > Viridiplantae > Streptophyta > Magnoliopsida > Fabales > Fabaceae > Hylodesmum > Hylodesmum podocarpum. The sequence goes on along the minus strand of JALJEV010000424.1, from coordinate 4,002,690 downwards.
TTAAATTGATTTCATTGGTATATTCTCAAACTTTAATTTTTTATATTATTAATTATAAGATGAGAAGTTTTTAAAAAAATAATTTTTATTTAATTATCATATAAACTATTTACAGTAAATTGTGATTGATTATTTGTATACAAAAATTTATACTAACTAGTAATTAAATTTTATTTAAGAACTAATATATATTAGTATAAGTGGTAATAATTAATATTTTTAATTAATTACTTCATATGTGTAATCTTCATAGACTTGATTAGGGAATATACGGATGAAATTAATCAATACGTTCAATAATGATAATAAGTACCAGTGGTTAAAAAAATTATATTTTATATAGGATGAGAAGATTTACATTGGTTGTTTATGTATTTTATTTTTTTTGTTTTTAATTAGAATTGAATTTCTATTCAGTAATTATATAATTTTTATTACAAAATTTTAGTTATAAACTATTAAATAAAACTTTGGTTTTAATTAAAGAATAACATAAATAATATTTATAAAATTGTATGTAAATTCGTTCTTGATAAGGAGAGTAATGTCTAAATTTCTATTAAATTATTCTTATTGAACAATTTAATTTTGAATGTTTTAAAAACTGTTATTTATAAAATTTTAAATATATATAAATCGTTATTTAATAGTGATAAGAATTCGAGAATTATACATGCATATTTAAAGTTGGATAAAATATATAAATATGAAATAATAGATATTTATCATAAAACATTAATATTTTACAATATTGAGTAGGAAAAATATTAATTTTTAAATTTTCAAACAAATGCTGAACATAAATTATTAAGCAAAGACAAATGTGATATGCTAAAAGTTAAATAAGGTGTATCGAAATATAAATTTAAATTAAATAGAATGAAATAATAAATTAATGTATTAATTACAGATATTACTACTTTAAAGGAGAAAAATGCTGATGTAAACTGTTTGTACAAATACAACTTATCTTAATAATTAAATCTAAACTATGATCGGATAATTTAATGTACTTATAATTATTAACAAATGAAATTTTTTATGTTATATTTTCAAATAATTTCATTATTTTGAATTTATAATATCATTTATTATATTTTAAACTTTTAATTATTATTTTTTCTTTATACTATCCTTAATAATATTTGAAAATTAATTTAATTTCATGCTAGTTAGTATAGAATATTTTACTTTTTGCTATTCACAAATTAATTTATTATAATTTTTTTAATTTATTTCAGAAAAAACTAAAACTATCGAATCAATTACATGTATTAGTCTTATTTTAAATAGAACATATATTTATCATTTACTTTTCATATTATTTTTCTATTGTATTATTTTAATAATTATTTTTTATCTAAAATAAAATTTAATCACATAAAAAAGTAATTTGTATATTTTATCTTTTAATTATTAAATTTTCTAAAGAAATTATAACAATTTATCTTACAAAACACTTTTAGTTGGTTTAATCTGTTTAAAAATAAAGTATTATATAAGATAACTATTTTTGTTTTTGTATAATTTAAAAAATATCATGAAATAGCATAAATCAAACACGCTTGACAAGAAAATACTCAATTATTATTTATTGATTAACTTACTTTATATATATATATATATATATATATATATATATATATATATAAAATTAAACTCACATAATATAATTAATATTAAATAAATATTTTAACAATTTATTTATATCATCTATTATTTAAAGAACATTAAATATAATAAAATAAATATATGTAACTTGATCAATTAGTTTATATTATTTTCTTTATCTTATTCAATATTATAATTTTTTATAAATTAAATGGATGAAAGAATTTAAAGAAAAAAACCAAAACAAAAGAATAAGATAAAAAAATAAATAATATATTTTAATCTTATTCAATTCAAATATGATGGGCTCAGGTGAATTATCTCTAAAAGAAATGTAATTTGGTCCAGATAGTTTAGTTCATGTACATTAATTAATAAATATTAAACACTAAAATTGATAAATAAAGTTTTAATTTTAATTAAACTCTGTTCAGAAACATAAAACATCATATCATATCATGTCAATTTATCATTTTAGTAAAGTGGCGTCTTGCGTGTGCATTGAAGACTATGTGATTTCTTTCCTTATTCTGTCAAACAGCACGAATCATGAATAATTTGTGACGTTTCATTGTGTCTCCTCCTTAAAACACCTTACATTATCAATTTATGATTGTTTTCTTAAAATGTAACTAATGCTTTTTTAGAAAAGGAGATTTTTACTATATAACAACGGGGAGAAAAATTATTTTATATTATATTATCAATTAATTATAATTTATCATCTAATTTTTTTAATTAATTTTATAATAATTATCTTAAAAGTTATATAGTTATATTTGACTGATTAGTAGTATAATTTTTTTTATTACAGTTATATAGTTTATATTTATTTATAGCACTAATTGTAACTTTATTTTACATTAGTTTAATGTACTTTATCACAGAATTAATTTAATGCACTTAATAAAAAGTAAAATTATTCAAATTTTGTGAATGATAAAATGATTATTTAATTCATTGTGATTATTTGTTTGGCTTAAATACCGATTTAGTTTATCAATTTTCATAATATTAGAAATCTTTAACTAATTTGAATATTTAGTCCTAAAGATTTTAAATATTCAGTAATTTAGTCCAAAATTTGACTGATAAATTAGTAACATTGGTATGAGAATATTTTAAATTTTTATAAGCAAAGGCGAAATTTAGCTTTTAACCGTTGTTAGAATAAAATTAGAATTTCAATTTTTTTCTGAAATACTCTTATCTATTTTAATCTCAATAATTATTACAAAATACATTTCATTTTATTAATTTTTAAATATTAAATAAATAAATAATAATTAAAAAATTGATGTATCTCTAATGATTTTGTAATTAACATTTATTTAATTTTCATGAAAACCACATTTCCGAATCTTGAAAAGTGTAGAACTAGATATCTAAATTATAAGATCTTAATTTCAAAACCATGAAAATAAAAAAATTAAATATATATATTTTAACCTTTTTTCTTCTTATTACTATATTATTACTAACAGCCTTGCTGTAGCCAAATAAATGAATTTGGTTTTAGAGCTAGGAAAAAAAGATGATAAATAATTGGATGGAGAAATTTATGATTTATAAATTGATTTTTACCAAAATTATTAATATAATTTAAGAGAAATTTTTTGCTTATTATTGGTGTAATGTTTAAAATAAAAATTTAAATGAGAGAGAAAATGGTGTTGTTGATATTAATAATGTAAATTTTTATTGCAAATCTAAAATATAATGTATATGTTTAAATATATTTTTTCATTGTGAATTTTGTAGTTCATATGTAAAAACTGTTTATAAATGAGCAAATGACTATAATTGTGCCATTCATTTTTAATATGTTAAAATTATTATCATTTTAAATTAAATAAATCTCTAACATACCAATCATTTCATTTTCTTTACATAGCCTTATTTAAATGAATTTGTGGCTAACATTTATATGAATAAAAATAAATAAAGACAGGTTTTCTTTAATTATTAAAAAAACCTGTTGGCAAATCCAGGGTCATCCAAAAAGGAGGTGAAAAACAAAAACCAAAACAAAATCTTAAAGGCAACTGATTTTTCAGATTTCTTGTGAATCAGAGAAAAAGTGTGATACTTGGATGTCCTAAAACCACACTTATATTTGATTACGTTTTGTTACTTTTTTTAATAAATAAAAATAACTCTTTAAAGTACATTGTCTTAAAACGATCAAATGGTAATAAATTTATGATTGAATCTTAATATTTTAAAATTATTATATATTTAAAATTGAATAAAGTCTGAATATATCAATAATTTTATTTTCTTTAATCAGATGAATTTGTGGCTATTATCTATATCAAGCAGAAAAAATAACGACAGATATTTCCTTAAATATTTTAATACCCTGGTGGCATATTCCAGGCCAACAAAAAAGGTAGGAAAGACAAAAACAATATCCCAAGGTGACTGATTTTTCAATTATCTTCTGAATCGGTGAGGAAACATGATCATGGATGTTCTAAGAACATGAGTATTTTTAATTTATATTGTTACATTATTTCAAAAATAAAAAATTTAATTAAGTTTTTTCTCTTGTTATATTAATTTTTTTTATTCTGCCATTTTTTTTAGTTCTTCTACTTAATTTTTTATTAAATAATTAAAAGAATATTAATTTGTAGCAACTTTTTGCTGCTGAAAATATTATTTGGGTCACTGTAAACTGATACTCATATAATTATTTAATAAAAAAGTTAATAAAAGGACTAAAAATGGTAATTGAAAATTTTCCAGGATTAAAACCAGAAAAAACAAATTTGAAGAATTAAAAACAGAAATATAAATAAAATGAAGGAAAAAAACTTTGTTAACGGATAAGAAAATCTCTTTTAAATTTATATTGTTTACAAAATGAGTAAATATGTAACATTGAATTTTCAACATTTTAAAATTTTTACATATTTTAAATTGTATAAAATCTGAATATACGAATAATTTCTTTCCTTTTCAGACGAGCCTTAATCAAATAAATTTGTCGCCACATTCTTCGTAAAAGAGGGAAAAAAACATAAGTTAATTGTTTTAAAGCCCTTGTGGCACATCCTAGGCCAATAAAAAAAAGAAAGTTAGAAACAAAAACAAAATCTCAAGGTGACTGGTTTTACGGTTATCTGGTGAATAAAGGGAGACTGTGGCACGTCCATGTCCAAAAAAACATCATCAATACAAATTACTCTTTTCAATGATTAAATTCAATTAAATTATTATTTAAATTACTATTATTATTAATTTTTTAATTGAATAAACAAACTACAATCGGTATGAAAAAAGAATTGCTCCCATGTGAAAATAATACACGACAGAAAAAACATTTTATAACACGTTAAAAGTTTAAGTGAGAACCGATAAGGTGGAAAGGACCTAACATAGATTTTCTGAAATTAATATTATTTTAAAAATTTAGATGAGAATGGATAGAGAAAGAAGAATTCCCGATAATAGGATGCTGAGAAAAAAAATCTCTTATAAAAAGTAAAAAGAATCATAAGATAGATTTTTATAACAAATAAGAAATATTGAGGTAAATTAGAAAAATTTGGATAAAATTAGATTTAAATGTTGACGGGGTAAACGTCTTATAATAAGAGGAGTATTTATGAATCCGATAGACTATCTGCATGGGGTGATGAAGGGAGGGCCTCAATTGGTAGAAAAAAATCAACAACTCCTTAGAGTTTTCCTGCACTTGGAAGAAGAAGTAAAAAAAGGAAGAAACAAACAAAAAATCCTTTTGTCGTGAATTATTTATTAAGAAAAATTGGCGAACAACAGAAATTGAACATAGATTCACAATTCACTGTCTTGATCCACTTGACTACATCCGTCCTTATACTATATAAGGGTGATCTATACCTTAGGGTGAGAGACTTATCTCATTCTCACAATTTATAAGATGAGGCGACTCCTCACTTATATACTTGTAACGGGAGATTTTCAATAATATCAATTCTAAAGAATAGTAAAATATATAAATAAATTATGGATAAAAAATTTAATTAACCATGGATTTAATCTCCTAATAATTAGGACGTGCATTTTGATAATTTTTAAAATTTGAATTAATTATACTGAACTAATATGCTGAGAAGATGGAATAAAGTGAAGGAATCGAGGGGAGCCATTCGTTTCCAATCTTGAATTTGCTTCCTCTCCCAGACTAAACGGAATTATGAGTGGAATGTGGAAAGGAGAAGAGGAAATTGTATTTGAATTCAACATGTCCACTTCACTCCACTTGTGTTTATTTATGTGTTTCTAAATTACAATCTCATATAACAACAAATAAATCAATAATCAATTGTTTTGTTCTTGTTCACTTCACTGTGTGGTCTTGCGTGTGAGTGACTTAACCAATTAACTAACCATGCCAGTCTCTTTCACCGAATCCCTCTATTTTGACTGTGTTTAGACCAATTACCTTTTCTATTAATGAAAAATCTCCCACTCGTGTCACTCTGATTTTGTTTTTCTTGTATAAAAAAGGAGGGCCAAGATGGCCCAAACGAGTCCGTGGGAGAGAGAACCCCACATAATATTATAATATTAAAGTTAACCTGGAATGCAACTATACAACATGCATGCCCATACTACCATACCCTGCAAATCAACAAACTTGGCCACCAAAATCTATTAAACAATTTACATCTCTAAGAGAATACTGACAAAACCTCACAGTTCAGTTCTTGATCCACTGGCCACCAGGTTTTCATCTCCCTAACCATTGGCCAATAGTTGGGCACCCATTAGATATTAAAGAAAATTAATATTTCAACGCCCAAAATATTATGGGACACAGAAAAAAAATATGATGTAATAAAAAATATAGTTAAAAACTGGTGGTTACTAAATAATAATTAAGAGTTTGAAAAAATTGAATATTCAACATTAATGCTTGAAATTAAATTAATATTGACCATTATATTGACTATTGAGTCACTCATATTAATATTGATCACTAAATGCAGTTTGTATTGGACCAAGCTATGGATCCAGACCCAGACCAAAAAGCATTCACTAACTGAAATCACTGAATTAGTGTGTCCAACTCAGAGACCTATGTAATGAAGTTATGCACCACTGGAGTTAGAAACTCCAGAAATATTTCCATCCATAAGGAAAATGTTAGATGGATACTCATAAATAAAAATTTTATTTTATTTTATAGATAAAATTTATTAAAAAATTATATATAATATGAATCACACAAATCTTATTCATAATTTTATAGTTTTTAATAAATTTAAACTTACAATAAAGAATGAGATAGAAAAATTATGTTATTAACCCTTCTTTCATACTTATATATGGATTTTTTGAGTTTAAAGTGCATAAAAATAAAATATTTATTTATTTATTCATAGTTACTAATTACTCTTTGTATTGGGTCGAGCAAGGGATTTAGGCCCAAAAAATTCACACCAGCCCTAAAGCATCCATATCTAGCTTGGACCGAGATCATGCATAAAGCATCGAAACGGATAATTTAGTCACATCCATATTTTTTCATTACGAAAAGATATCATCTACTAGGTTTGATGTTGGTTGGGTATAACTGGTTACCGTCTCATGAGTGGAACCGTTAAGTAAAATCACTTGTTACATTCTAGTGATAATATTTTATTTAAAAAATTTGAATCCAAGATTTTTCCTTATGACTAATAAATTTTTCATTATATCATATAAGTTTTCGTGATTTTATTATTATCACAAAAATATTATATTAAAATGCTGATATTAGTTAGGTTAAAATAATTTCTATTTAATAGAAATAAATTCAATCAAGAATTTAGGATTTTTTGTCATCAAAATTAAATAAATTTATAATATTAAATATTAATTTTTTTATTTCTATTATAGATTATGAATAAATGATTTATGTAATTATTACGAAATAATATATTTAAATCTAAATAATAAATATTACATAGATATTTTATTTTTATTTTTACATGTTTAATTTTTTATATAATACTTATTATTTAAATTTAAATATATTTTTACGTATTTAATATATTTTTATAAATTTATCCATATTTAACATTATAAAATTTATTTTAAATTTTTTTATTATTAGAAAGTCAAATTTATTTTACGTATTTAATTTATTTTAAGTTTATTTATAAAATTTATTTTAAAATTAAAAATATTAATATTTAATATTATAAATTTATTTAATTTGGTGATAGAAAGTCTTAGATTCTGGGTTGAATTTACTTCCATTAACTTAAAATTATTTTGGTCTAATTGATGGTAACATTTTAATATAATAATTTTATGAAAAAAATAAAATCACAAAAACATGTGTGGTAGAAAAATTTTTTAGTCATGACAAGAAAAGATTTTAAATTTAAATCTTTTTTGAAAAATAAAATTTTTTAAATAGAATATTACCATTGAAATGTAACATGTAGCTTCACCTATCGGATTCTGCTCATAAGTCAGACATAACCGATTAAATTGGACATAACCTAATCTAAACAAATCCAATTAGACTATAAACTAGACATAATCTAATAACAACCCAAAACATAAATAATTTATAAATTACCTTATCTGTGTAAAAATAAAAACCATATGAGTCAAACTACCCATACTAACAACTAGAACAACTAGATTTTGTATTACTTTCATGGCTATAACTTATTTTCCTTGCACGGAATAAAAAAAATTAATTATTTTTTCATTTTTTCATTACACTAATTACTTTCTCTTGATTTCTTTCCTTACCACGATACCGAGTCTAAACAAAGTAATTTATACAATGAAATGGAGAGAAATGAATTATATTTCTTGTTCGGTGTAAAAAGAAATAAATAGTCATAAAAGTCAAGTAAGTGTAAAAAATTTCCATATTTCCAATATTATCCTTTTGATATCAGAAAAAAATCATCAATTTAGTATTATTTTTTCTTTTTAACCCAACATTAACATCTTTCACTATTTTTTCTAATTTTTTTCCTTTCTTTTATTTCCTCTTGTTTCTTCGCATCTTTCACATCTTCACTCAACAAGGGGTATAAACTGTCACATGCATAGATTTCTATTTGAGAATCACAAAAATAAACTTACTTTAAAATTTTTATTAAATAATTATTTACTTAATTAAAAAAAACTGTTCCAGAAATAAATATAATTTTTTTATTTAGAAAAGCGAAAAATCAGTTTTTTTTAAGTGATAAATGATTTAAATAAACATATAAGAATAGAAAATTACACATATATTTTAAAAAATAATTTTAATCAATAAATCAGTCTAATATTATAGGTTGATTTTTCATTATTAAAATAATAAAGGAACACGAGGAAGGTTCGAAAGTTAAAGATAAATACAGAGCATTACCACAAAGAAACAACTCTAACAAGGAGGAAAAAAAAAAAAAAACCGACGACAACAAAAGAACAGACAAAAAGAACACGAAATACAACTAGCTTCGGTTCCGAAGCTGGTCATGACCGTTGCACCGTACCTAGAATTTATTTAAAACGTCATCCCACTCAACACAGACAACACCATAATCATAATCACATCATTTCTATTTTCCGCCATTATCTCTCTCACCTTCCTTCTCTTTCTCTTTTTGATATCCAAAACCAAAGAATTTCACAATGGTATCAAAAGTGAAGAGAGTTCCAGTGAAGTCCCTCAAGGACATTCGCAACAACAACAACAACCGTCGCTGGCGCCGCAAAACCCCCATCAAAAAAGTCGTCGCCGCCTCCTCCGCCGCGCTCGCCACCATCCGCCGCCGCATCTCAAAGCTCTTCTCGAAAATCGCGCGCCTCACCAGCACCGGCAAAAAATCAACCTCGTACAAAATCCTCAAAAAGACAACCGAACAACACGAACTCGACGCCATTCGCCGGACCCTCGTGTTCGACGGCGGAGATGCCGTCCCTCTCCTCCCCCCATCGCTGACGCTCAGAAAAACGGTGTTTTTAGACCTCGACGAGACGCTGATCCACTCGCAAGCCTCGCCGGCGCCGGAGCGGTTCGACTTCGTGGTCCGGCCGGTGATCGACGGCGAGCCGATGGACTTCTACGTGCTGAAGCGCCCCGGCGTGGACGAGTTGCTGGAGTCGCTGGCGGCGAAGTACGAGGTTGTCGTGTTCACGGCGGCGCTGAAGGAGTACGCGTCGATGGTGCTGGACCGGCTGGACCGGAACCGGTTCGTGTCGCACCGGCTCTTCCGGGACTCGTGCCGCAACGTGGACGGGAAGCTCGTAAAGGACTTGTCCGAAACGGGAAGGGATTTGAAACGGGTCGTTATTGTTGACGATAACCCGAATTCGTTTGCGAAGCAACCCGATAACGCGATTCCGATAAGGCCCTTCGTCGATGATATCTTCGACCGTGAACTTTGGAAATTGAGAACCTTTTTTGATGGGTTGGATTGTTTTGATGATATGAGGGATGCTGTTAAGCACTACATTGAGCTGAAACACCAACGTTAGATTTTTTTTTTTTCTTAATTTTCGTTCCTGTTGAACAATGAGTTGATTGTTCAATGTTGTGTATTACTAATTGTTCAGTTTAAATTTGATTGTTGTTTGAGTTGATGGTTCTCTTTTGGTATGTTTCAAATCAAATGATGGGGATAATGATTAAAATGAACACACTTCCATAGTTCCATTCAGACATGTTGGAGTTAATTAGTTCTTAAGATGTAGTAAATAGGTCACAATATAGATAAATATATTAACATTTTTGCTTTGTTTGGTTTTGACTTTAGATGAAAGGTGAGGGAAAACGTTAAAATTTGAAATTTGAATTGAGGAAATAACTGAAGCGAAGAAAAAATTTGAAACTTGTTTTTAAAAGTGTTATTTTTCTTTTGTTTTATCTTTGAATTAATGAAAGGAAATGTACCGTTTTCTCTCTTTATTTCCTTTTCCGTCGTTCAAACATCTTTACGTTCAACCATCAAACTCTTCAGACATTTCCCCCCTTTTGTATTTGATTAAAGAATTATTTTATATATGATACTCATTTATTTAAACAGTGAATAGAAGATATTCTAAATCAAAATTAGTTGGTTATTTAGTTCAAATTGGTAAAATTATGGAATTCATCAAAAATGATTCAACAGGCTTATATTACAACAAATTTTCCAGCCTCTAATATTACACGTAATTATGAATGCACCAATGTAATTGACATAGATGGGTTAGCCTTCATATCTTTGTAAGTGAATGTGTCAACTACACGAGTATATACTATGAATGTGCTAACCACTCAAGCATATTCACCATGAATGTCCCGGCTACCTTGCATATAAACTTTTGAATTTTAGTAGAAATTTTTGCAATTAAATATGACTATAAAATCTTGTATCATCATCATAGTTCAATTTATACATAAGCTCCTCCTCGAAATGTATTAAATTTAATATTCAAATTAGTTGGAAATTATGTTGTATTTCTATTTTTTTAAAATTATACTTGATTTTCTATATTTTTTTTAGCATACTTTTATGGTTTAATCCCTTACATAGGTGTAAGTGAAATATATTTTAAAATTGAGGGGAATCTAGATTTAATATTAAAATTAAGAACAAAATACAATTGGCATTCCCTGTATTTTTGTCAAATTATATGCAGTACTCCTCCAATTTTCAACATTTCTTTGTAGGGGTGTAAATATAATGTATTTTGAAATAAAATTTCTTATATTTTTATCAAATTATATTTAATACTCCTCCAATTTTCAACGTCACTTTTACGTCTTTGTAGGAGTGTAAGGATAATATATTTTGAAATAAAGAAAAGATAGCATAATATATAACGAGAGTATCATTTTATTACGGTTTTATGTAGGGACAAAAGGAAATGGATGTTAATTTACTCTGACATTGATTCTAAAGAAGAGGTTAAATAGGATATAATAACTTATAAATACTTGGATTAATTGTAATTTTTATAAATTTTCTGATAATTTAGTTATTCAATTTTGTGGGGTTTGTTGTTAGAATTCAAACTGTAATTGGTAATTTAGAATTCAATTTTAAGTCAGTTATCTTAAGAGGAAATATCTGAACGAAACCTTACGCGTTAGAAATTATAAAATATTACGTTAACGAATTATAATATTAGAAATAATATATATTTATTATTCTATTTTGTCACAAACAATTATGATTCACGGGTTATGTGAATTTTTTAAAATGTCATAGCACTATTTTAAGTGGACGCTGAATGTTAAATTATGAATACCAGGTTTAAATTTAAACTTATAATTTTATTCAATGTATCATGTCTAATTTTCTATGTAGTTTTGAATATATATATATATATATATATATATATTTTAAATGGAATTAGTCTCTAGTAATTAATTAGATATATCATTGGTTTATTAATTTATTTTATTTTTTTTTTATAAAATTTGGTCTTAAATATGTTTCAATGAAATCGTAAGCTATTTTTACGAGCAGTCAAATAACCGCACGTTAAACACATTTTGTCATCATATTATTCGATTGATTTTTCGAATTTTCTTTTTTAAGTTAATAAATTTTCATTATTCAATCTTATAACAAAGAGATATTAACATAACATGTTAAATTCACCTTGAGGAGAAATATTATTTGATCGTTTCATAAAATTAATTAGATTATGATCCTAATTAATATCAACATAATATATATTAAAAAAATTAATTTAAAAAATTAATAATATTTACTCACGTGTTAAGTATAAATTAATTAGAATAATGGATAACGGCAGTTGAAGATCGTTAATTTCTCAAGCTTAACACAATAAAAAAAAATGTGTAGTATTTTCTTACCCTAAACACCCTCCATAAATTATTATACAACTTCAAAATTTCCTGCTTCAATCAATGTCTTTACTTAAATGTTAAATAAAAAATCATATTCATCAATTTTAAATATCCATCAATACGCTGTAAACATTTCACACTTATCTTCAATTATTTAGAATAAATATACATGATACATTGAAATCTAAGAATAAGTTTAATGAGATGTTTAATAAGCCTGTGATAAGCAATTTTGTTAAACATCATATACATACATTGAAGCATATAATACTTCAAAATTCTAAATGAAATGTTCTTGTTAGCTGTTGCTAAGTTGTAACTTGATAAGTAACACTTGGCCACCACTTTTACATAATGAAATCTCTCCTCTGGCTCAAAGAGAAACCGTGTCTACCAAGAATTTTACATATTCTTTAGCCACCATATTGTTTACAACTGGTGTTCTCTTGGGAGGCAGAAACAGTAAAGGTTTGAGCATTATTAGGATGAAAGTTGGTCTTTAGACTTCAAACAACATCTTTTCTGCTCATCAGTATATTTGAAGAATTATAGCTTCATGTAGCATGGAAAATTTCACATATGATTTAAAATAACTGATTACAGTGAGATTAAATCAAGTTCAGTAGCTATTTTGTTTCTATTTTTGTATTATAATTTATCTCTATTTATGGCTTTGAAAGTGACCTGCAGGAAAAATCAGAAAGACAAGTACAACGTTCTGTTTTATAGAGTATACCCATACCATTACCGGGGCACTCTGTCTATAAAACTGAGAGTTAGCTGACCTCATCCTCATTAGCATTCCTATGAAGAAGGTATTTCACAACTCCATCGAAAGATGCATGAGAAAAAACTAACATGATATCTCTGTCACAATCGGTAACATTTTACCTGCTGAAATTCTGCTATGCTGATCCACTAACTGCTTACTGGAAAACAATGTTGGGGAACACTTATTTTTTTGCTCTTTATAAACAAGCTGATGCTATATCACAACTTCTTAGGAATTCATGAATACAATGTGATTGAATCAATCAATGAATGAAAATTATACTTGGACATACTAGAAACACCAACACTTAGAGAGAGATAGGAAGGAAGGAAAGACAAGTCTTTGATATGATGGGTGATGTGGTGATATAAAAAAAGAGAGATAAAGAGAAATGACAGTGTTAGTGGGGTATTTGTATTTTTTGGGTGTCCAAAAATCAGGATTCTAATCAATCTCTATCTCAATAGTTTTCATATCAGCTACCCTGTCACAGTAGGCCTCCAGGCATCCTTAAAGCAGATTTTGTTTTATTCTTTTGGCACATTGCTCAGCGAAAAATTTACATGACACCTAAATTACATGAGCCATCGCTGTCTTCTTCTTCAACTACATTTTTAGTGCTATGACAAGGTAATATATATTTACTAATGGAGCAAGAAAAATTTCCTGCTCTCAGAGCACATAAAAATTTTACCAAGAATCACATTAGAGATAAGAGTAAATGTAGCAATGTATTGTATGACTCTTTTCCAATGGTAGCATAAAAAATAGGAAGGTTTGGCTCCACCAGCTTCTGTCATTGAATTGATCTGGTCCAATTGGTCTTTATCATCTGCCACTCCATTAACCTGTCTCAAAAGCAGTCTAATCCCATTGGTATCCAATCCTAGATACAGTTTGGCCTTTCCATCACTATTACCAGATTAAATCCATGTTTTTGGGTCTCCTGATTCTTTTTAATTGATGTTTTGAAGCTTCCAAATGTTTTCGATAAGCTTGAAGAATTTTAGTTTTTGTTCTCTAGTGAAGTCTCTTCTTCTTTCATGCAACATTCCAGCCATCTTGTTGAGCTATCTTACCAACAATGCTCATCTCTCTCACGCCTCCAGCATCCCAGAATTTTGTTTCTAACCATGTTATATAAAGGCCATATTGTGTCTATCAGACAGTCAAAACTCAAAATCATAATTATAACATAGAATGGTTTAGGGTGTCTTGAATTATCTCTTAGGAAATATTTCCATATTTCACTTCATAATTCGTTTCCCTATACAATTATTAGGAGTATTCCACTATATAATTAGAGCTCAGTGCTTTGACTTCTATGAAACATCCTTCACATAAAAACCAATATAATTTTGTTATTCTCAGTGCATTATAATGAAGCATCATCACAATGAAAAATTGATGAATATTAAGCTCATTTAAATGAAACCACTACAATGTCAGTAGCTTCCTCCAAAATCACAAGCCCGGAAGACAAAATTACACATCAAAACGTCAAACATACTCACCTCCTTCGCTCACACTATCCTAAACAAGATTCCAATCTAACAAATCATAGATCGAATCAACAAAACAACAACAATTAGTCAATTAAAATTACAACAGCACCCTCCATCAACTCACATATTTCACAAGCAAAAGTGCCACAGAAACTGCACTTTGGGGGGTGGCACAGATCGCAATGAGAAAGGAGCAAAAGAGAATGGATCTCACCGGATCAAGTCACAAGAGTAAACCTCGCGTGGCAACCTCGACGCCTCAGATTTGGTGAAACACATGTCATCAAGGTCCTCACTGGTGCACCAACTGCACTTTGAATTCTGTGAGCACTGAGACTGCGCCACCAACTCTTCACACTTGTTGGGGTGTTGAGTGGCCCTTGATTCAAATAGTTTCCGAGTTGAACCATCCTCGGAAATGCCACTTCTACCGCCATATCTTGAGAACCCGTTAAAGGGTTCGCACAGAAAAGCGTGGAGAAGAACAAGAACAAAAAGGGTTGGAACCAAAGTGAAGGGTTTGTCGGGGATGTAGATAGAGAATGCCATGGATGAAATGAAATGAAAAGCTCCGAGTTTTGAAGTTGGTAAAGCTTTCAATCTAAACACATACAGAACTAAAAAAGAGAAAACAGAGAAAGCTTTGTTTTTTATTTATTTGACGCATGTTGAAAAGTTTCTGACTAAACAAAATGCAATTTTTCTACCTCTAGCTCCCGGTAAATATCGTTTTTTTATGTGACAGGTAAATGTCGTTGAACACAATAAACTGCGACATCGTACCTGTTGATGTAAATGTTATAAAAAAAAATCAGTTGGCCCAAATGGTAAAACATAAAAGTTCAATTAAATAGCTGGATTTACAAAAAGAAATGAATTCTTGGATTGAAAAAAAGATGTTGCATGATAAGCATCCAAAGTCAACCCAATTAAATTTGCAACAAAAATAAACTACTTTGTTTCTTTTAAAAATTAGTTCCAGCACAATTTTATCAATTAGGATGATCTTTATAGGAAGAGTGATGTCATCTCAAATTTTTTATATGTAAATAACAAAATCAATATGCTTGATTACATTTTTTCCCTGTCGAATTTAATGTTCCAAATTTTGTCTCAAATAGTTCTACTCACACTTTGCCACAAACTGATACAGTCTCAGAAATTATGCTTAATTTTGGTTAAATTTGTCAACTTATTTAATGTCTCGTTAACATGATAATTATGACGTGATATGAATTATATATATGACTTTAATTTTTAAGATTGTATCTGTACCGGGTTGGGGAGAGCCACCGAGCTCCTCCCAGCAATGTCGGGCTCTTCCCACTGACCGGCCAAGCTGGACGATTATGGACAATTGACATGGACCCCTCAATATTACCTTTTCCTGATATTATGGGATATGTCTATTTATTACCGTGATTTACGGACCTAACATAATCATAAGATTTACCCCATAATGCTTATAAAAGGGGACATTAAATTATCATAAATATAATTCAATCACACACATATAGAAGACTCATATACCTACAAGAAGGGAATCCACCCTTCCGTCACCTAAATTTTAGAGGGCCGAGTAGAACTCAAGCAGAGCTCGGACACTCCAAAATTTAGTAAGAACATTTGGCGCCCACCGTGGGGCAAGATAATCCCTTATCCCACCACCATAATACAATTCTCAACCTTTAAGAATCTTCAGATCGCACATAAAGTTCTTTTAGACTTGATCAAGATGGTTTATACACGCAATCATTCCAACGCCACGGTGGATCCCGCCGTGGCAGAGCTTATACAATCAAGTATAGATGCTGCCTTGGAGGAGGCACAAGAAAGAATGGAGGCTCGCGTGGAGGCTTTGCGTGTCCATAACCAAGAGACTGAAAGGGCTCTACAGAATACACAGGCAAGCTTAGCCGTTCTTCAACAACAGCAACGAGAGGCGGATCTCTTGGAGTTACAAGCTTGGCGACAGAAGAATCAGGAGGCAAACGGCAGAGTCCCTCTTGGTCCTAGTCAGGAAGAGGAACCAGGACAGAGAGAGGAGTCCAGATCTAAGTCACGCACGGGTCCAAGTCGATCCCGAGATGCAGAGGAAAATAGACATGGAGGTTCAGCAACGCAGATTGCAGATTCCGGCATTCGAGTTGGGCCGAACATATCCCCGGCTAATGCTCATGGAAGAGCTCGGCTAGGTGTCTCCCCCGGCGCGCCCACGAATTTTGGGAGTTCGGCCGGACATGATCCCTATGGACGAACTCAGCCATTCACAGATCTAGGTCCCCCTCGTGCACCAAGATGGGGTAATGTATGGAATCTCCATCCATTCATCCCGGCTATTCTATCTGCCCGGGTCCCTGAGTCCTGGAGGTGGCCATCTTAGGATAAGTATGAGGGGACCACAGACCCAGTAACTCATGTACGGGCTTTCCTCACCCAAGCTTCTATGACAGTAGAGGATGATTATGTGCTTTGTCGGATGTTTCCATCTACTCTGAAGGGGACAACACTAGATTGGTACTTCTCACTCCCTCCTCTATCAATAGACTCATTTGATTCTCTGTACCATCATTTCCAAGCTCGTTTTGCTGACGCCAAGCCGACACCGACTACATCGTTGTCACTCCATCATCTTGTGCAAGGAGAAAAGGAATCCCTTAGGGACTATATGTCTCGCTTCGCCTTGGCATGTCGGAATATTCCTGACCTTCATCCCGCTGTAGCATTACATTCCATACAGGCCGGGCTCAATCCCGGTCCCTTCTCGGACTCTCTTTTTGCTGAACCACCGATTGACATGAACGACCTTCGTTCCCGAGCCGCCCGATTCATGAGTATAGAGGAAAATTCGGCTGCTAAACGCAAAGCTCGAGAGCAGGGTCTCCCATCCAAACAAAAGGAGTCCTTTTCTTCTCGTCGGCCAGAGTAAGGAAGGAACGACGTGCCAATACGTACACCTCATACACCCCTTTGAATGCGTCTCGAGAAAGAATCTTTAGGGAAGCCTGCACACTTGAACTGGTCCAACGCCCTAAGGCTTCGCAGTCTCCCACCAACGCTGATCCGACCAAGCAGTGTGCCTATCACCAAAACACAGGGCACACCACAGAAGATTGTCGTCAAGTGCGAGACTTGATAGAACGACTTGTAAGGTCAGGTGAGTTAAGGAGGTTCGTTCAAGAGGAGCAGAAGCACCCAGAAAAGTATGCTGGGCCGAGTTACAAGACAAGACCCCGGGACTCAGAGCGTGATCCCCGGGATGGCCAGAATAAGCGTAGAAACAGAGGTTGGGGTAGAGAAGCCGACCAGAATCCGGATAAGGTGAAGGGGACCATCAATACAATCGCTGGAGGATTTGCAGGGGGAGGAGCGATGTCATCATCCCGGAAAAGATACGCGAGAAGCGTTAATCATATAGGGACTCCCAAGAAAAGAATGTTGCCCCCCATCACTTTCTCTGACGCCGACTTCAGCATAGATGACCCCGACCAAACTGATCCCATGGTCATCTCGTGTACCATAGCCAACTGGCGGGTGCGCAAAGTGTTGATAGATCAGGGCAGCTCGGCCGATGTGCTATATTGGTCGGTGTTCAAACAGCTCGAGATTCCTGAGTCCATGATCAAGCCATACCCCGAGCCCCTACTCGGATTTGCTGGAGAACGGGTCCACTCTCGTGGATACATTAACCTTCTTACCACATTTGGTGGAAGTGATGCCTATAAAACGGTGGAGGTAAGATATATATTGATTGACGCCGATACCTCCTATAACGTCATCATTGGAAGGAGAACCCTGAATCAGCTGGGTGCCATTGTGTCCACCCCTCACATGGCCATGAAGTTCCCTGATGACAAGGGAAAGATAGTCACTATCAAGGCCGACCCGAAGACAGCTCGAGTATGCTACGCTCGCAGTTTAAAGGTTGTAACGCCCCGCTATTTTTCATTACTAAAATAACTTCTTTTTTTTTTATCTATTTATTATTATTATTAATTGAAAATATATCCTTTCATTTAGATTTCTTTAAATAAAATCTTAAAATAATTTTCCTTGCTAACAAAAACGTCACCAAAATAAAACACATCACATAGATCATATCGTAACCATACATCAAAAGTTATTTACAAAACGTCACATAAGTACGTAATATTGTAATAATTATAAAATACACATTATAAAAATCCTCATGTTGGCTATCCTTGACATCTCCACACATGATTACTTGAATTTACCAACCGCTCCTCCGAATAAAATTCAGATCATCACGGGTGTCAAACCACGACACAAACACGCAAGGGTAAGTTCCAATATCTTAATAAAAATACTTATCATATAAAAATATTAATATGATACACGTCATAATCAAATAAATAAAGGATGAATTATGACTTAAATGAAATTTCTATATGATGCATGCTCCAACCTCAACTCCAAAAATATGCAATGTGGTACCATAATAGATAATACGATTATCCGCTTTGTGAGCTCACTGTCCATCGGGTCACTCACGCACGGCTTAAGTTTATTATCTGTCCCTCTAACCGAGGCCACCTCTTTTGAGGCATGTATGCATGAATGAAAATTTTACCTCCCTTTCTAGAATATCATTTATAATCATTCATATTTTGATGTACCATCAAATACTAAGAATACCAATAAACATCATGAAACCAGGAAATCAAGAAACACCAAGAAAACACCCATCAAAAGTAATGTATACGTGAACAAGATCAGTATCGTGAACGATCGATATCGTGAACGATCATCGTATACGTGAACGAGACCGTATACGTGAACAGTACCGTATAAGTGATCGTAGTCCGTGAATAGTATACCAGTTAAGTTCCCAGGAAAGAGAGGTGGGTCACTAATGGACACACTTAAGTACCAAGTCTTTCCTTAGCCAGAACTTTCCTAGACATGCACTTTCACACTACCACCCTTTTCTTAACAACAAGAATAATTACGTTACGATGTGGAAGATCGGACAAAACCGCAACCACAGAGCATACTAAGAATTTTCTTAGTACCTTAGTATCAGATAAAATAAAGATAATAACAACAAAGAATAGTAAGATAAGGATAACTCCCCTTACCAATTCCTCCTAGCTTCCTATCTTCCTCTACCTATTTACTTCTCTCTTGATTGAAGAGATTTCTTCCTAAGAGATTTTGAGAGAATGAAAGAATGTTCTTGGATTTGTGATTATAATTGAAACTCTAGGCCCTATTTATAGAATTTCAAAAGTTACTATTTGCACAGTGATTTGCTTATTTTAATGAACCCGTGTAACCCGTGTTTTTATATTTTATTATTTTTTTTTTTACTATTCGCACAGTATTTTACTATTTGCACAATAGTTTACTATTTACACAGTAAATTACTATTTGTACAGTATTTTACTATTTGCACAGTAATTTACTATTTACACAGTAATTTACTATTTACTACAGTAATTTCAAAAATTCATAATTTTTAATTATTTTTATATTTCTCTCTGTTATAAAAACCTCTCTTAAACTATATTTAAATTTTTGGGATGTTACAAAGGTCGCGCCTTATTCTATCAAAAAAGAAGAAAGAAGACCGACTTCAAACATTTGCTCTGTCCACAGCAGTACCGATGAACTGTTGGATATGGATCCTAGGGCCGAGTTTGAAGAGGAGCGCCCCTCTTTCGCCGAGCCATTGGAACCAGTACAACTCGGCAAAGAGACCGGTCAGGTAACTAAGGTCGGCACTTCTTTGCCGACCTCTTCTCTCCAGAGCGTGATAACCACCTTGCATGAAAATGCCGATCTCTTTGCGTGGAAGCCGGCCGACATGCCAGGTATTGACCCAAACTTGATGTGTCATAAGCTGTCATTGCTTCCCCATGCTCGACCTGTAGCACAACGAAAAAGAAAGCTAGGCGAGGAGCGCCGCCTAGTGGTTCAGAAAGAGGTCAGCAAACTTTTGGATGCGGGTTTCATCCGGGAAATTATATACACCACTTGGCTAGCCAATGTGGTGATGGTTAAAAAGTCTAATGGCAAGTGGAGGATGTGCACTGATTATACCGACTTGAATAAAGCCTACCCTAAGGATACTTATCCATTACCTAGTATGGACCGTTTGGTGGATAGCACAGCCGGGTACGAGACATTCAGTTTCATAGATGCGTATTCTGGGTACAATCAGATACCAATGTATCCCCCTGATGAGCCGAGCACTGCATTCATGTCCGACACTGCCAATTATTGTTACAAAGTTATGCCTTTCGGTCTTAAGAATGCAGGGGCTACTTATCAGAGATTAATGGATAAGGTCTTCAGCGCTCAGATAGGTCGTAACATGGAGGTCTACGTGGACGACATGGTAGTAAAGTCCAAAACCCATACTCAACACGCCTCCGACCTTAGGGAAATATTCTCTGAGATACGACGACATCAAATCAGGTTGAACCCGGAAAAATGTGCTTTTGGTGTTGGAGGGGGGAAGTTCCTTGGCTTCATGATCTCACAAAGGGGAATAGAGGCCAATCCGGACAAATGCACGACCATCACCAGCATGCCGAGTCCAACGTGTCTAAAGGACTTGCAGAAACTAAATGGCCGCCTGGCCGCCCTGTCTCGGTTTCTACCCAACCTCGCAGAGCAGAGCAAGCCCCTCTTCGCATTATTGAAACGAGCAGCCCGCTTTGAATGGAACGAAGAGTGTGCATCCGCATTTGACAAGCTGAAGGCTCAAATAGCCTCACCGCGACTTTGACCCAGCCTTCGCCCGAGTTGCCTTTGTATGTGTACTTGGCGGTTTCGGAAGTGGCCATCAGCTCGGTCCTAGTCAAAGAAATTGACAGAATACAAACCCCGGTCTACTTCGTGAGTCGAACGCTCCAACCGGCCGAAACCAGATACCAAACAGTGGAGAGGCTGGTACTAGCCCTTGTCTTCACCGCTCGTCGTTTGAGGCATTATTTTCGCAGCCATAATGTGATTATAAGGACGGACTACCCTATTAGGCAAATATTACAACGACCCGATCTCGCTGGCCGCATGACGGCTTGGGCCGTGGAGTTGTCCGAGTTCGGCCTGAAGTTCGAACCCCGAGGTCCCATGAAGGCTCAGTTCTTGGCCGAGTTCCTCACTGAGTTACCCGAACTTGGCAACGGTGACCCCACCTGGACCCTGAGAGTTGATGGCTCTTCCAACAAAAAAGGGAGCGGAGCTGGAGTCATTCTTGAAGGACCGGACAATATCATATTGGAGCAAGCGATACGCTTCTCCTTCACAACCTCTAATAATCAAGCCGAGTATGAGGCCCTGCTCGCCGGTCTCAGATTAGCCCGGGATATGGGTGTGCGTCACCTAAAATGCCTAAGTGACTCCCAGCTGGTCACCTCTCAGGTTAAGGACGAGTACCAAGTGAATGAGCCTCTCCTGCGGCAGTATTATCACAGGGTGAAAGGCATGCTCTCCAACTTCGCCAAGTTTGAGATTATCCATGTCCCACGTGAACAAAATGATAGAGCTGACATCTTATCCAAGCTGGCTAGTTCTCGTCAAGGAGGACAGCACCACTCTATCATTCAAGAGATACTCGTCTCTCCGAGCTGGGATAAGGATGAGGTATACTCGGTTAGTACAGAACCGGGCTCGTGGATGACCCCGATCATATCTTACCTCCAAGATAATGTTGTACCCGAAGACAAAAATGAGGCTCAAAAGTTGCGTCGTCAAGCCTCTTATTATATCATGAGGGATCAAGAATTGTTCCGGAGAGGCTTCTCAACTCCTTTGCTCAAATGTTTAGCTCCGGAGCAAGCTCAGTATGTGATGGACGAGCTCCATATAGGCATATGCAGCATGCACTCCGGAGCTAGGAACATGGCAGCCCGGTTGATTCGAGCCGGATACTACTGGCCTACCATGAAAAAAGACGCCAAGGAATATGTTAAGCGTTGTAAAAAGTGCCAGGAACATGCTCCATTACCAGCAGCTCCGCCGACCGAGCTTCACCTCGTCTCTTCACCTTGGCCCTTTGCCTTGTGGGGAATTGACATTCTCGGACCATTCCCACCTGCACAAAGACAGACTAAGTTTTTGCTCGTGGCCATCGACTACTTCACCAAGTGGATTGAGGCCGAACCTGTAGCAACCATTTCGGCAAAACAAGTCCAAAAGTTTGTATGGAGGCAAATTGTTTGCCGGCATGGTATACCTTATGGGTTGATTACTGACAATGGAAGACAGTTCACAGATTCTACATTCGAGACCTTCCTATCCCAGCTCGGAATTCAACACCGAGCCGCGTCAGTAGAACATCCCCAAACCAATGGGCAAGCTGAAGCAGCCAATAAAGTCATCCTCAGTGGGTTGAAGAAAAAGCTCGACCTCGTAAAGAAAGACTGGGCAGAAGAAATACCAAGTGTGTTGTGGGGATACCATTGCACCCCCCAGTCTTCCACCAACGAGACACCATTTCGTCTCACTTATGGTTTTGACGCCATGATCCCGGTAGAGGTGGGTGAACCCTCATGGAGGAGGCTGACCTTTACCCCCTCAGATAATGAGACTGCCCTCAGGAAGGAGCTCGATTTTATTGAAGAAGTACGAGAAGAAGCTAAAGTAAGGGAGTTAGCCACGAAGTTAAGAGCAGCCCGTCGTTATAATTCCCGGGTTAGAGAGCGGTCATTTGTTCCAGGTGACCTCGTATGGAGAAAAACTGGGGACGCCAGACGAGACCGAGCTCATGGCAAGTTGGCAGCTAATTGGGATGGTCCCTTCCGCATCCTCGAGGCCCATCAAAATGGAGCCTACAAGTTGCAAGAGATGGGGGGACGCCTAATTCCTAGAACTTGGAACGCTAGCCATTTAAAGCCCTATTTTAGTTAACTTTCTTTCTTTAAATTTACTGTCGGCTTACATATTGTTAAGTTCGTACTCGGATTAGCATTCAATAAAAGGTAATTGCAGCTATCAATTAAATTCTTTACCGTACTCGGCGGCTACCGAGCTAAAGGGGACCGCGTCCCTTTACCATTCTTTACCGTACTCGGCGGCTACCGAGCTAAAGGAGACATCGCGTCCCTTTACCATTCTTTACCGTACTCGGTGGCTATCGAGCTAAAGGAGACATCGCGTCCCTTTACCATTCTTTACCGTACTCGGCGGCTACCGAACTAAAGGAGACATCGCGTCCCTTTACCATTCTTTACCGTGCTCGGCGGCTACCGAGTTAAAGGAGACATCGCGTCCCTTTACCATTCTTTACCGTACTCGGCGTCTACCGAGCTAAAGGCTACCGAATTGCTTATTAGTTTGTCTATTTAGCTTGGAGTCCATCTGAGACCCGTTGGAGGTCGGTCACATAATTCATTAAAGATCAATCCTAAGACCCGTTGAAGGTCGAATAAGTATACAATAAAACGGCACAAATAAAAGCAGGACGAGCAGTGAAGAAAAAGGTAAAATAAGTACTTGCATTAAAGAAATAAAAAGTATTCGACCCGAAGACCTTCATTACAACTCAGGACCGAACTGGAGGGCCGGCCACAAAAATAAAAAGTATTTACACTAAGTCTACAAGCTTCCCGTCAACCACTTCCTTGAGCTCATCAAAGGAGTCGGGATCAAGAGTGGGAGCCATGAGACATGCTTGGCGAACAGCTCGGTCGAAGCCCGTGTTGAAGGTTGTCACCATGGCATCCTCCATCCTGCCCACGGTAGCTTTGAGGTCTTCATTTGACTTCTCAGCTTTCTCAAGCTTGTCCGTGACGACCCCGAGCTCTCCCTGTAGCTGGACAACCTTTAACTCAGCAGATGTAGCCCGGTCCCCGGCAGAAGACACCTTACCTTCGAGCTCTTCTTGGATAGCCTTACTAGTAATGAGCTCCTACACTAGCTCATCTTTGGCTGTTAGGGCGGCAGCAAGATTCTGCTCGGCCTGCTCCCTCTCCTTCTCGGCCTTCTCCTTATCCGACCTCAGCCTGTCGGCCTCCACTCCCCAAGTGACTAACCGGGTCGCAAACTCAGATTCGCGGAGGGCAGAGGCATTTTCTAACTCTGCCACCCGGTCTTGAAGCTCGGCTGCATGATCAGCCCACCTCTTCGCATGCCGAGTGATGGCCAGCAACCGAGTTAGGAGGACCTCAGCCCCATCCAGGTTTTCCTAACCCCACAAAGATCCAAACAGAGAGTTGTCATATGAGCTGGGGAAGGGATCTCCGAGTTTCACGTGGTCTCCCCGGAGGGATGAGTCCCATAGGGATTGCCCGGGAAGTACGTCGGCCATAATCTGCTCAATACGCGGTTCAGTCCCCTCCTTGCTGCACCATGAAGCGCCGAGAGGAAGCTTTGCCGAGGTCTTCACAGAGGGAGCGGTGCGAGTGATGAAGGGAGTGAAGTTTACGCCTCGCTACAACCGAGGTGGCCAATGGAGCGGAGTCATTGCGGTGGGAGTTAACCCGGTTGAGAAGCGGGATAGTTGAAGCCGGTATGTCCTCGGCTAGAGGATGATAGCTAAGGTTGAGGTGTCCTCGATTCCTTCAACCCTTGCCCTTTTGGGAGCTGCAGAGGGGTCCTCCTCCCTCGGTCTCTTTGCCGGGATAGTAGAAGTAGTAGGAGGGGCCAAGCTAATCTCTTCGGCCAGAGGAGCCAACTTAAGAGATCCGGAAGACGGACTAGGACCACCCCGTATTCTTGCACCCACACGCAAACGGCGAGCTTGAAGGATGCGAGTGAGCTCGGTGTTATCTGCCATTAGCCCTGCAACAAAACAAAGAATGCACCATGTTAGAAATGCCAGTCAACAATAGGATCAAAGGCTTGATTAGGGTTATTACCTAAGAAATGCTTGATAAGGATTCTCTTCTTAGCCGAGTGAATCGAGCTCGTTTGCTCGAGTGGTAGGGAAGGTCGTCTAGAACTTGGATAATATTTCTATCGCCCGAGGTCAAATTCTCTCGGAAATTTAGTATATTTACGAGGAATACACCAATACAATGGATACCTCGGCGACAAATCTTCCTTCAAAAAGAGGGCTTTGACGACGTGATTATTGATGGGAGATAGTTTGAAAAACCTCTCCTTAAAGTTTTTGTATGACTCGGTGTAGGGAATAAGTAGCCCCCTAGGACGGGCGCCTCTCAGAGAAGCCCAGCCTACCTTGCGGCCGCACCTCAACTGATAATAATAAAGAAAAGCGCGAGAGCTCGGCCTAAGGCCGAGCAACTTACACAAAACTTGAAAGGCACGAAGAAAACCCCAACTATTAGGATGAAGTTGACTAGGGGCTACATTTAAATAAGAGAGTACCTCGGTCTCACAGCGGTTTAGAGGAAAAACTATATCAAACTCTTTAAACATATACTCGTATACCGAGATGGCATACCGACCTCCAATAAGAAACCGACTATGAACCCTCTGATGAGGCTTACATACCCGACACATAACCCCATCCTCAAAATCCTCTCCTACAATGTTATATCTCTCCACGATAGCTTGAACACTCTCCCTAGTGGTAAGGCAGGAAGCTCGATTAGACACTTCAGCCAAAAGCCACGAAAAGTCGGGCTCTTTATCAGGAATGAGAACGACGAGATCGACCCCCCTGGTCGGCCTCGCTACCCTCTCCTCGGCATCACCGGGAAGGGAGTTTTCCCCGTCGACTACATCCGTAGCGACTTCGACTTCCCTCACCTCAATCTCAACAGGGGAGATTTCGGCGATAGGGGCAGATTGTACCTCGGCTCCATCAAAGGGAACCTTGGTAGTGGAAGGAGGTCCCGATCTAAGATCGGTCTCCTCCGTGGAAACTTCGATGGAGGAA
The DNA here is from genome assembly GCA_026586105.1 of Hylodesmum podocarpum. Lineage (NCBI taxonomy): Eukaryota > Viridiplantae > Streptophyta > Magnoliopsida > Fabales > Fabaceae > Hylodesmum > Hylodesmum podocarpum. Next base: position 3,976,195 of record JALJEV010000424.1, on the reverse strand, counting down.
GTCCCCATGGATTCGGGTTCGGAACCCATAACAGAAGGAAGAAGTTGGCTCTCTATACTACGAGTAGCCGAAGAATGTGAAGAAGAAGACATACCTAGTGGGAAGGAGAGATGAACGCGAGACTACGAGGATGAAGGAAGAAAGAAGAACTCTGAAGAAAACAAAAATGGCAGCAAGAAAGAACTCCGAAAGTGAGGAGAAAATGTGAAAGAAGCTTCGAGAAAATACTGAGAAGATGAAAATGCGAAAGAGAGAGAAAGGCGAGAACTGAAAGGGTAAAGTGGTTAAAGGGAAAAAGAAAGAGCCGTTACCAGAAGAGTAACCGTCAGGCCCATCATTGCAATGGCCCATTATCCAAATTTGAGGCCCATCCATTACAATTAATGAGAATTTAAAACGAAAAAATCAATAAATTAATTAAAAGAATATCAACCGTCACGGGATTCCTCTACTTCCCACGTTCAGAGCCCATTAACATTAATACCAACAATCACGGAAGAGCCTGAGCTATGAGATCTCGGATGACCGAGCTTAAGACTTAACTCATGACCAACCTAATGCTTGACCTGAGCTCGGGGGGCTGATGTACCGGGCTGGGGAGAGCCATCGAGCTCCTCCCAGCAATGCCGGGCTCTTCCCACTGACCGGCCAAGCTGGACGATTATGGACAATTGACATGGACCCCTCAATATTACCTTTTCCTGATATTATGGGATATGTCTATTTATTACCGTGATTTACGGACCTAACATAATCATAAGATTTACCCCATAATGCTTATAAAAGGGGACATTAAATTAACATAAATATAATTCAATCACACACATATAGAAGACTCATATACCTACAAGAAGGGAATCCACCCTTCCGTCACCTAAATTTTAGAGGGCCGAGTAGAACTCAAGCAGAGCTCGGACACTCCAAAATTTAGTAAGAACAGTATCCAATTTATTTTAAATAATTTGAGTTGTTGGTAAGAAACTACAGTTAAATGTGTTTGTTTTCCAAAAACATAAATTTAAGTAGTTTTATGCTTTAGCCAGTTGGTTTTCCGAATTTGTGCCGCTATGAACACTGTTTGGAAAAGTTTGTTTGCCATGACTTTGTGGAGCATACAGAAGAAAAGAAATGAAAAATTATGGCAAGGAAATGAGGATGAAGCTGGACACTACAGATAGATTGTGTACTGAGCAAAAGAGGTTTTTGCTGAGTGGATCAATGCTAGACAATGCAGATCAAATTCAGGTAATATTTCTACAAATGAAGTCCACAATGTCAAATGGTCTTAGCAGGTTTTGATTGGTTTTTAACAGATGAGGTATGAGTGGTCTTGGTAAAAAAAGTTTTTTGCATTTTCATTCTTAACAATTGTGTACAAAAATAAAATTAACTGTCATAAAGGTTCATTTCCAGAACTTTCAGGTTGTTTCTTACCCTGTAACAACTCATAAGTCGTCCTGTTACTTTATTTTTTTTTGTCTTTTGTTTAGATTTTTGTTTTGTATTGTTTTTCTTTTAGTTTCACCTTTTTTTTCTTCTTTATTTAGATTATAATTTTCATGGGTTAGTATACGTATCTCATATTATTAGATGTTAATTAAAGATCTTTTTAATAAAAAAAATTCTGTTAATTAAAGAAATACTTTTAAAAATATTATTATTATAAAAACAATAATTTTAATACATATATAATATGATCTAATTCAACGATGGTCTAAAAAAAACTTTTACTCACATTGTAATTGAATTCTCTCTTTTCCTTCCAAAAGAGAAAATATTTTTTTTAATTAATGATAAATTTTTTTATGACATAAATCTTGTAAACAATTATAAATATAGCGTGTATTTAACTCACAATTCTAATATTAAGAAAATCAACATAAAAAGTTTATATAATTATATTATATATGAATTAAAAGTTATTAGCTAGTAATCATAAAAGTTTACATATATTTATATTTTAATATTAATAATTAATCAACAAATTACAATCTAATGATTTTATATTTATTATTTATTTATTCTCATTAATTTTATATGAAGCCTTTAAATAGGTATTATTTCTGTTAAACAGAGTTGTTCAAACTTGAAAACATGTTAATCCAAATGGAGAACTTGGTTGTGAAAAATTCATGTATAAAAAAATAAATTGAGAAATACAACAAGGATAAGAAAGGTGCATATTAGAGTCTGCACGCAAGGGAAACGTAAAACCTTTGGGGAACTCTAATGAAAACACGCTATTGAAGCTCTAATTCCAATTCTATCACGTGCCCGTTTCGTCTTTCTCAATAAAGTTCCGATTTTTTGGCTTGAAATTTAAATATTCAGTGCAAAATTTTTCTTGTTGCTGATAATATATGCACACGCATGCCCTATTTTGTTGGTTGTTTTAGTTTTGCCGATGGAGGGCAAAGCCTTGGATTCACAGAATCAGTTGCAAGTTGTGGACAATTTATCTGCTAGGGTTTCTGGTTTTTCCCTTGGCCACCAGATATCCAATTCCGATTATCCTCTGGTAAAGTTTCTCCTTCCCTAAATTGATATGCAGGTGCTTTGGTTTGGGGAATTGGAAATTTCTGCACTCTTTTGGATTTTTTTTGTTGTGTGTACTGTGGAATTTAACCTTAAATATAATTTTTTGTTGGGTGTTGGGGGGGGGGGGTTGATTTGGTGTGTTGATGTTGCATTTATAAACGAAACTGGAAGCAAAAGAGGAAGAAGGAAACTATTTATGAATATAACATATATTACTATAAAGTTAAGATAGTATTTTACTTCACTTATTTGAGACTGGGGTGTGGTTTTTTGCTTTATGGTTTATATTGTTGATTTGTGGTACTTGATGTCATTGACAGGATGGTGAGGGGGATGACAATAGAATGAATCGTGGTACTGAAGTGTATTGTGATTCTTTTTCCACTGATAGTACTGAAGGGCTTTGTATAAATTCTTCTAGATTATATCCTGAATTATCTGAAAAACAATTGGAAAAGCATAATGAGGAGATGGAGTCTTCAGATGATCTTCAGAAGCGGGGAAGGTATTTCTATTATGAGACTCCTCTCCATGAAGATACTGGAGTTTGGATACCAGTTTCTGTTCCACCTATGTTGGAGGATGATCACAAAGAGTGGGCCAAAGGTTTTCACTCAAACGGTGGCTATTTTCCCGATGATGACATGGGATGGAATCAATACGTTGGAGAAGAAAAGGAATTGACCATGTGGGATGTGCTAGTAGAAATGTTATTTGTAGCTCGAGGGAAAATGAATTCGTTGGCCTCTGGAGATCTTCATATTTGTAATTTTTCGTGGATATCCAGCCATGTACTTGAACAAGCTTGGAGAGAGATGGCACAAACTCTTACAGAGGCCAACTTTGGTAATGTGAAGGAACTACTGGAAGCAGAGCCTCCAAAATGGTTAGCAGATAGTGCTGCTGCTTCTTGTATGCTTTGTGGTGTGAGGTTTCATCCCATCATGTGCTCCCGTCATCACTGCCGCTTTTGTGGAGGAATATTTTGTGGTGGGTGCTCCAAAGGGCGAAGCTTGTTGCCATCGAAATTCCGAGTTTGTGACCCCCAAAGAGTCTGCGACGTATGCTGTGTCCGACTTGAGTCCGTACAGCCTTATTTGATGGACCATGTAAGCAATGCTGCTCAGTTGCCAACCCACGACCTGACAGATCTGAGTACTTTGAGATCATGGGTTAATTTTCCTTGGGGGCAGTCCATGGAATATGAAATTTACAAGGCTACTAACACTATCAAGGCTTATAATCAGGTATGGTTTCCAATGCTGATCTGAAGTATTGGTCCACTAAACAACATGTGGAACAATTTTTTTTTCTTTTTATCATATATAGGGACTGATGTGGTGACATAGATGAAATGTTAATCTACTATAATGTGGGTGCGTTTCCTTGTAATTACTTGGTAGCAATCAATGATTCAGCAGCTATGCAGATTACCTGTCTCCCTGACCTTAAACTGCACGCTGCACTATTCCCCCCTCTCCAAAATTGTAAATCAGATTGTTTGTCTTGGCAATTGGATCATTGTTTGTCTGGGTATCTGTACTTTTTCTTGATGTAGGCATCACTTTGTAAATTTTAAGATTAAAAGCTTAGGTTCTTGATGATATTATGTCCGAGTAGTATTCTATTTTTTATGTGCTAAATTAAGTTTTACTTAATCTAGAATTTCACTTTTGCAGATAGGTTTTTTAAAGCCAGAGAAGTCAATTCCAGATGTCATTCTTAGACAAGCAAAAGGTCTTGCAATTATAACTGTGGCCAAAGTAGGAGTGGTGGTTACTTATAATATTGGAACAGGACTTGTGGTTGCACGTAGGGAAGATGGTTCATGGTCTCCTCCATCAGCTATTTCCACCTTTGGTGCAGGGTGGGGGGCTCAGGTGAAGTAACTAATCTGTAGCAATATTGACCAAAAAGTGTGATTACTAATCACTTTGCTTGTGAGTTGTTAATGACTGTGGATCAATTACCAATCACTACATGCTCCACATACTGTTTCCAGTCAATTAATCAGAACATTTCATTTTGATGGGACTCCAACAAGAATAAATTTTTTAGTAATGATAAAACTTGCAGAAATATTCGTGGCATGTTACTTGATAGCTAAGTTTCCACACTGATCTTCATTTTAATATTATTCTGTTTACTCCTCAACTGTACCAAGCACTGATTTTCAACTTTATTGTCCATATATATGTAGCCTGTCTCAAGGTTTTACTGATATTTATTTATTTCTATATATTCTTAAGTGTTGACTTATTTTTTTTATCACAATAGGCTGGAGGAGAGTTGACAGACTTCATTATTGTTTTGAGAACCAATGATGCTGTCAAGACATTTAGTGGCAACATGCATATTTCAGTTGGAGCTGGTCTGAGTGCTGCAGTAGGCATTGTTGGTAGGTCAGTTGAAGCTGATGTTCGAGCTGGTGATGGTGGCTATGCTGCTTGTTATACCTACAGCTGCAGTAAAGGTATGTTTCTTATTTGTGATCATTTAGTATGCTGAAACCTTTGGTTTGGTTTTGTATCAGTATGCAACTTGACCTTTTCTTTCTTTATTCTATGTAAATACTTCTTAGTCCGGTAGTTCAACTTCAATATACTCTGTACGACTCTCTCATTTTCATCAACTACCAAGGAATATAATTATTTGAACTGGAATGGCTGTAAACTATTTCAGTGCTGTTCATGAAAAATTTAGTAACGGAAGATGCTATCTACGTTATATTTATGTTTGTATCAGTTTCTAGATAAAATTCATTGATAGATGTATGTGCTGCTAACATTCCACTCTTTAAGTGAGCACAATTTGGTAAATGGTTTTCTTGAGGGTAAAGGAAGGCATAATCCGAGACTACTTTTGCCAAGTCCCATTTGGCATTGATGTAGCTCAACTTCTTAATTAATTGCTTGCCGAAAATGAGAGCAAATCAGCAAAGCATTCTCCCTTCTATTTTTCTTTTTATCTTTTGACTTCATACGTTCTTCAGGCTTTTGTGGTCACATGATGGCTAAAATAAACTTTAATATGGAATCAATGGAAGTCCAATTGTGATCTTTAATTGTTTCTCATTTAACAAGGCACACCATATCTTGTATTTTAGCAATTGACAAACATGCTTCAATTGAAATCTCCTCTAGCCAGATTAGCTCATAGACTTCTCAGATTGATGCTACAAAGTTAATAATTTAACCTTTTCCTAGAATTGAGCTTCGTTTTTGTTGATTAAACTTAATGGTTCATCGTCCCATTTGAAGTTTTCACTTAGTATTTGTTTGATTAAGTGTTGGTAAATTGATTTTAAAGTGACTTGATTTATGCTTGAATGTTTTTATCGTAGAACAGGTTTGTAGTAGAACTCTGTTAAAAAAATTTAATCAACGCTTAAACTACTCAAAATCAATTATGGAAATTTTGAACTCTTTTCTAACCTGAAACCAATTATGTTGAAATTTATTTAGAATCTATTCTTGATTCAGAATCAATTATGTACCATGAAACTAAACAGCCACTTAGGTAACTTGAGTCTATTTTGGTCTTGCATAGTAGTGTGTTGTCTTTGATCACAATTATACCACATGCAGGTGCATTTGTTGGATGTTCACTTGAAGGCAGTATGGTGACTACTCGAATAAAAGAAAATTCCCGTTTCTATGGAAGCCAGTCTATAACTGCAACAGATATACTTCTTGGCTCGTTGCCAAGGCCACCTGCTGCTGCGATTCTTTACCGTGCTCTTACTGATTTATATTCCAAGTTTGATGGATAATTGAATGGTTTACCTTTTGCCTTTCATTACTTTCTCTTGTACATTCCAACATTGGCATTATGCAAAAGGACTATTGGACCGTCCACAATTTGTACAGACTCATTATTTGACTTGTAAATATGTAAATGTAGATATTGTATACCCCGCGTTGACTAAGATGGGGAGATTGGTGACCTGCTTTAAGGTTAATAAAGGCTACGCAATGTTTGGGCTAGGATTGTATTCGATGATTTTTTGATCCTCACAAGTGAATGAGAATATTAATTTTTCTTCTGGTAAGAATGGTATAATGAGTAAGGAAAAATTTAAGGATAAAACTGAAAAATTGAATGAAAGTAGATAGATGAGGAGTGGAGTTCCAAAAACCCTTCCTAAAATATGCTACAAATTGATTTTCCTCTTTTCATGTTAACCTGATTGCGTTGTATTATCATAATTAAAGTATGGTTAGCAGCATTTCCAAGACATTAACTGTGTTACTTTGCTTAGACAACAGCAAATCAAAATTTGCTTATTCTGTTTTTGTTTTACAAGTCACATACTCACATTGGCTTCGTATGTAACATCTTTCCCCACTAAGTACATTTTAATTTCTTACATATTTTCTCACAACTTTCTAACACCATGCTTTACCAAGCTCAGATTCCAGCCTATGAATATGGTTGATATTTTATTTTGTTTAAAATACCTATTAAATCCACATCCATTGATGATTGTTTCTTGCATACCAAAAAAACACTAGAAAGATGTACCATATAAAAAAGTATGCTCTTATTCATGGATGTCCATGTCCAATTCTTATATTTCCACAAATGCCTATACGAAAACAATCACTCTATGTTGACAACCTTGAAAAGGTAAAATGTCATGGCCAAATGCACACAACAAAAGAAACCATGGTTGAAGAAAAATGTAAAAAAGAAAAAGAAAAAGGGGACACACAAAATATCCAATTTCCAAATCAAATGTCCCATAGTTTCTTTCTCCTTCCCTTTTTAACCAAGTTGAGAAGGAAACGAGGAATGATCTTCTTAAGTTTCCTAATGAAGCTCTTCGCACATCCTTTGATGGCAACATATAAAGGGAACTGCACCAACGCAAATATGCAGACAGGGAGAAACGCTGCACAATATGTCAAACTTGAAGTCCATGTGTTATTCTCTAACTTGATGTTGATCAAAATTGTTGCACTAAATGCTAGCATTGTTGTGGCCATAGAGAAGAACAACAAGGCAAAACCTGTCATCAGTTTCCGAGGCAGAGACTTCCGAAAATCCCACATCTCACAGGGTGATGTGAGGATTGAGAGGAACATAATCACTGAAGCCAGTGAACTTACAAGAGCCACAACATCCATGATTATGAACACCAAGAATATGGGATGATGAAGAAATCTTGGAGAGCCATCTTTGTCATTTGTGCCTCCAGGGACAGTGTATGCTGCTGCAAAGACAACAGTGGCAACAAGAACAGCTACTGCAGAACATGACTGAGCAGTCTCTTTTATCCATTCACGAGCATCTTTCAGAAGTGTTGCATGCTTTTCCATAAAAAGTTGCTTTGCGGTTTTGTTGTCGCTGTTCTTGTGAACGATGTAATGATAAGGAAGTCTCTTTTCTATGCGCTGCATAATTATGAGTGCACAATATATAAACACAAAAATGTTAGATACTAGGCATCAAATAGAGATGTACTAGTAGAAGAGAAATCATTACATGATCCATGCTACCATAGTGTCCATCGATCTTCATGGGACACAATCGAATTTTATTTACTTCTTGTAGACTAAATAATTTAGCTAAATAGCTCATAAATATTAACTAAAACTATAATCATGTTGTGATTAGGAAGTAGGGACTACATAATAATTTACACACATTAAACTGTAAGCAACAACTACTTTAGTACTTTGCTTTATATAATTTTTATCTTAGCACTAATTTTGTGAAATATCATTTACTCTAGTCCTTCTTACTATATTTTCTGCAAACTTTGATAACTAAAAGCGAGTGATGTTTTGCATGCCAAAGTAAGGTTTCATGAAGTTAGAACTAAAATGATGGTATTTACAAGTGAGAGTTTACTTTTATGTCAGCAAGGTCATTTTTATTTTCCTACTCTTGAATCTAGTTATATGATTAGAAGTAGAAAGAACACGTCAAAATTGAGAAATAGTATAGGAGGCAAGTGAATATCATTTCTGACCATATATATATATAGACACACACATATACGCATACACACTTACATCGAACCAATGCAACTCTTCTTGCAGTTGCATAGCATAACCAGGTTGGGCACCCCCTTGAAATTCTGCAGTGTAGTGAAGGACAGTGTTATTTTCCTTGTCTATTTTTCCAGCAAGACTTCTAACCATTTTCAATTTCTTTAAGATTCGGTAAATATTTTTCTGGCGGTGTTTGACTGCCATGTACAAAATGTTTTGCTCGTCGCCACTAACATGCTCAATAGAATGAGGATGGAAATGAATTATTTTTTCAACAATCTCTGTAATTCCATTGCTAGCAGCCATAAGCAAAGGGGTATATGTAGGTTTGCCTGCCCTATGTTGTGTTTGTTGTTCCTCTTCTTTCTCTTCTTTTTCTTTTTTTTCTTTTTTTTCTTTGTGCTTTCCTTCAGGTTGTGATCTTCCCATGGAAACTGTTCTATCCCTTGGTATAGCAGTATTTCTCCATGAATGGTCTTTTTGTGCTAGCAAGTGTACAAGTTCATTTGCTAAATTATGTATTTCCTTTTTCCTCCAAAGTTTATCAATCTCTTTCCATTCTGAACATCAACAAAACATATATAAAAGTAACCTGTGAGAAGGGAAAACAATGTCCAAACAATAGAAATACTTATTTGTTTTAAGGAATGTATCATGAACTTGCGTCTTGCACCTTTGGCCATAATCTTCCACATGGTATACCACATCCATGAAAAAACTGCAATTTTGGAGATATACATATTACCAAAGCATCAAACAAGTTAATCTTGACTATACAATTTATGGAAGGTACTGCATCAATAAATGTTATTTTGCTATCTTAGTGTTATATCTTAGAAACATGCAATTTGTGACCACATTAAAAGTGTCATTAGTCTGAAAGTCATTTTAAAAAATGTTCACAGGAACGTGGAATTAAAATTGCTTAGTCCAGGGGTTGTGTCACTGATATTAGAAACTGAAAGTACGAGGATGATTGGACCTTTTTAATTTGCATTTCTAGAGAATTTGCTCGCAAGAATATTGGTGATTATGAGAGACACTTTGATATTTTTAATATGATAAATAATTTTCTAATAAAAAACTTGTTTAGTTGTTTAAAATTAATCTTATATTGACATTATCCAAAACTGTCATTTATGTTTTAATCTATCAATACATACCTGAGAGTTTCCTTTGTGTCAGTGGTGGTGGTTCATTTTTGTCCCTGCGGTGACTTTTCAAAATTTGCCCTTCTCCCGTGTTATCTTGGAGATTCATTTGAGTTGGAGATGTTTCATTTCTGTCATTTCTGCCGCTTTCCAAATCTTCCTTTATTACTGTGCATTCCTCATTTTGATGGTAGTATTTGTAATCTTGATAGTCAGGAAGCACTGTGTCACGATATTGCACCAATTATCATAACTTGCTATGTAACTTGAACAAGGATTTTACTCATCAATATTTGATTACTTGATTTTACCTTAAGCTTTAATAATTAATTTTATGATTAATGATAATGAATAAATTTTATGCTTCAAAGTATACCCTTCACTTTAAATGAGTCGGATCATTCCCTCAAAACCAACTTACCATCAAAAGGGCAAAATATTTTTGGATATTACGTGCACAACCTTAATTTAAAAAATTTATATTGTCCTTGAAAAAATTGATATGTTTTATGAGTATGCATGCTTGTTATTGAAAAGCTAAAAGCAAGGATATAGCTGGCAGAGACATACAAAGGTAAATGAAATTTCTGAAAGGCCCTATTTGGGTTTGACTTTTAAAGATAGATGGCATTTTAGCTAACAATTGCAGAGTTGTCAGTTCATTTTCTTCCTTTTCATCAGCGAGGTAGTCATACCGTTTCAATATCCACAAAGCTGTGCCTGCATTCAAAACCAGCAACTTGCTAAGTTCATTTTTGTTGCTAAAGAGAAGAATTAATGTAATGATTTCCGAATGCTCGTTTGTTGTCAATTAATACAGACCAGTCAATTATTTCAGCACATAAATACTGAGTATTTTATGACAGTAATACAAACAAACCAGTCAACTATTTCAGTATATGGATATAAAGGTTTTTTTATTAATTTTTTTTTCTTTTTATACATTTTACAAGTTTTTTTTTTTTCTACATTATACTAGATAGTCATGTGATTACTGTATGATAGTTAACAGGTTGACTTGATCCTTTATATATATTTCTTTTTTAAAGTAATCAAGAGAAAATAATTAATATTGAGTGTATGAGTTCAAAAAAACTATAAATATGTTATGAAAGTTGAGGTTTGAAGAGATACCAAAGAAGTGATCAATGACAGCCATGTTAAGAATGGACATTTTATCTCCTCGATGAAAATGAAATTCAGGGTCAACACGCATCTCTTGAACGAAGAAGCTAAGCAATTCAGTTTTTCCAAGTGCAGCTGCTCTGTACACAGGTGTTTCTCCCAATTTGTTCTTCATTTCTATCAACCTCTCAAACTGATCAGACCCAGGTGGCTCCTCGTACTTGAGTATGCTCTTAGTCATTTCGACTTCTCCGGTGAACGCCACCTCGTGAAGTGGCGTGTTCCCCGTGTCATCCTGCAACCTCAACACGCGCTTTATGTCGCCCCTATCCACCACCCATTCCAACATCTCCTTGTACATTTCTGGTCTACCACAGTGTGCTGCATAATGCAAAGGAGTGCTGTGGTGTAAGTCTATTTGTTTGTCTATTAAATCTTTGTGTTTCCTGAAATATTTACCAAAACCTTCCCAATCATATCTCTTTGCCTTTATATATGGCTTTCTCATTTTCTCAATTAAGGCTTGTTGTGCCATCTCTGGTTTTTTTCTCATTCGCTCTAGTTGCTCTTCACCCATGAATGATCGTCACTAGTCATCATTATGCTTACACTACTCTCTCCTTATATCATGGAAAGGAATCACACCTAACCCAAAACATAAAAAAAATAGTTTCAGCATATGCCTTGCTTAATTAATTAATAAAGTTATGTATTTATGCTAAGAATAATTAAAGTCAGAAGTTTCCTTTTACTTTAGAACATTATGTGTTCCTTGTAACACTCTTGAATTGGTTTTTTAATACACTCAAGCTCACAGGATCCCCTGCACCTTCTAAACTTATTTATGTGCGTTTTCACGTGTAGAACCATTTGTTCAATAGATTATACACAACATTGTTCTTTGTGTTCATTTTTTTCCTACACATTATTTATATCACATAATGGAGAAAGATTAACAAAAAATAAAAACAGTATTATATAAATTATTGTATGCAAATCTTATATTTTTTAGTTCTTATTAATTTTAATGATTTTATATGTACAAACTTAATTATAAGTAAGTTCTTTTGGTAGAATATTTATTTAATTGTGAAATTGGTGAAAATGAAAGAGTGAATTATGACAAAAATATAGAATATGAAAATAGAAATGTATTGAAACAAGAAAAGTGTGATTACGGGAGTATAAGATTCTCCATAAAATAAAATTAGTTTATTAAATATTAATTTATAGAGATCCTTTCATTAATTTTCCTAAACACTTATTTTTAATCAAAGCATAAACTTAACTATAGTTGATGAAGAAATTTATTTTGTTTTTACTTATGAAAAAGGTTTATCTGCCTGCAGTCCAAACAGTGTAATTATTAATGACTTTGCATATGAGGACATGGATTCATTGCAAAGAATCTATATATATATATATATATATTCTCAGCATATTTAAGTCTAATACTAACATTTCATTTTGATGAATCATACATAACTATTTTTATATATTATGAATTGTTTAACTTATTTTCAATAAATGATTAAATAATTTAATTAAAATAATTAGTATAATAAATAAATGTGATTAATAATCTTAAAATATATAAGATAATTAAACTAAAATTTAATTAGATTGTTAATATTTTTTACTCTGAATAAGTTAATCAATCCTCAAACATAATTAATATTTTACTCTTTTTGACAAGATTTTTGTTCACAGACATAAATTGAGACGTAAAAGAAATCAAACATGTATAGCTTCAAATCATTTATAGTATAATAAAAAAATATTACAATTACATGAATATAACTTTATTCTTATTTTTCATTTTATTATTATTCTGAAAAAAAACTAAGAAAAAAATCATTTTTAAGTATTAGAATATTTTTTATTGACTCGATTCACATCAACATAAAAAAATTATTAAATTTGATGTGTTTATTAGAAACTAAAATAAAAATAAAAACGCCATCTAGTTAATCTTTCTAGTCAACAAAAGTCATCTACTTATTCCAATATTGAACATGGATCAGCCCAAAAAATTGAATCCAAACACCCACCTTTCGGATACTAACAGGTTCCCATTCTCCTCTCCAATTCTCAAAGATCTGCACAGTTTTTTTTTTTTTTTAATTATTATTATTATTTGTATTTTTGACCGTAAAAAATTGATTATGTTTTTATGAGATTGCGAATTGCTGCAGATTATTTGTGCCCTAAACCCTAAAACTCTAGAGTTCCTTCGCTGATACAATATTCGGCTCTTTCAATTTGAATCGAGGGGAAGACGGTAATTTCACCTTATCATTCATCGGCTTCGTTTATTCATATGCTTTGTCTTGAAAGTTAGCTGCTTGTTGATGGTTGTAAAAGGTAGTAAAAGTAATTGTATGAAATCTGGGTCGTGGAAAAATTTGGTTCTCATAATTTTTTTTATTTTGAATTCAGTTTTTATTGCAATGCTTGCTTGTTACCTCAATTGCTAAATTTGCTTCGCTGCAATTTCCCCACTAAGTATTCGTGTCACAGTTTTAAATATGGATTTTCTCAGAGATAAGGTTTGGTGTCAAGTGAATATGTTTTACCACACGATAGCTGCAAAGGTTCTTTTACATGTTGCTGTCCATTACTGAAGAGTGGGCTTGTGTTCAACTGCTCTTTTTCTATTATGTTATTTGTCTCCATTTTCTGGTACTTTGGTGAAATGATAGGATTGAATTAAATTGATAATGACACTGGAAAACAAATGCCGCAGCTGTAGAAGTAGGTTATTGACTAAATATTTGTTCTCAATTTTCCTATATGGTAATTTTAAATTGATTCAAAACATGAAACTGTGTCTGTTTGATTTTATTTGGAATCAGTTTTTGGGTGCTTTGCGAATTTTCTGATTTAGAAAACTTGTGTTTTGTTCTGAATTTTCATGAGCTGTTTATGGCTTTTAAAGATTGAACCTTAGATAGGAACTACGCTCTAAAACAACTAGATTAGGAAATAGGAAATATATACATAATTAGAGTATTGGACCTGACGGAATATATCCCAACTGAACCTAATTTCTCAAGTTATTGGAAATTAGTCCTTATATTTTTGGTTATAAACTCTAGTTCTCAGATTACAGATACTGTGTAAATTAATATGATAATCATAGATTTGATCCCCTCATACTGCAGTACTTGAATATTATCTTTAATCACTATCTTTAATCACTATCCTTCAAATCTTTGTAAAAATAAAAATAAAAAATAGAAGCATGTCTTCACTTTAGAACTAGTGGTCATAGTTTATCATTTCTAATTATTCTTTACTTGTTTTCCCTTAGTATTCTAGAAATTCTTTTTTTGGAATGATATTCAACATACCCAAGTTTTAATTCCTAATTCGCTTCAGTTTCATTTATTCTGCCTAGTGACTTTGAAGAAATTCTAGTGCCAAAAAAAAAAAAACCAAGGAATTTAATTTTAATTACTACTAGCAATGTGAAGGACCAGCATTCATGTTTTTAATTTATTCCCCTGGTGTTAGTGAACAGTAATCAGTAACCTGGTCAGTTCTTTAACAGTTTTTCTCTGGTACAACTTCAATATGGCATATCACAAAAAATAGAATTGAAAGCAGATCTATTACATATCTAGTACATTTCAATATGCATTAATGTGATGCTTCCATTCTTTGAATTTTGGCTTTGGTAGAGGTAAAAGTTCTTACTGTAACAAACCATGAAACTGCTATAATTTACCCTGCTGATTTTCCAATCAGCTGTTATTTCTCTGCAGTTTTTCTCTCATGCACCCCTTATTTTAGATGAGCTAAGTTCTCGGTTCCTTATACTGATTTTTCACCCTCATCAGTTATCCCAAATTCCCAATAGCAGCTTGTGCAAACTGTAAAGTCTCTAAACTGACTCCTAAGTCCCTTACAGTCACATAATTGCACCATGACTCTAAATTATAGTTTGTGTAAGAATTTTAAATGTTGAAAACTTGAAATTGTGTATAGTATTTATTATATCTGTTATTTGTGAATTTGTTTGGGTGAAGTGATAAATTTTTTTTCTTATGCAGCACAACCCTCCCTTGACTAGAAGAACCTCAATCTTCAACAACTGGCCAATTAACTGTAAGTCTTTTCATCCCTTTTAATGTTGAGATTTCTGGTGCTGTTCTTTCTCAGCACCCATAAAATCTAAATCTAATGTGGCCCTTTTGTTTTTGAGTTAAAAATTTTAGGAGCCAAGGACTAAGGAAGAGATATGGCTACTAGACGTGTTCGTTATACCCCTCTTGCCACAAATGAGGATGATTATGATGATAATAGACCTTTTGATCCACGATTTGATTATACACCCAAAGCCTTGGATAAAGTTCCCTGGAAATCCATTGCCCTTGCACTCTTCCTGTTATTCCTTGGTACAGGACTTCTGTTTCTTTCATACTTTATCTTCACTGGTCACATGGGAGGAGAACGGTCTCAAGCATATGGCCTTTTAGCTCTAGGCTTCCTTAGCTTTCTCCCAGGTTTGGATTCTCTAAATGTCATACGCATTATGTATGTTAAGTGGTTTTGACAACTCTTTGGGACTGCTGATATTTTGGACTAATTTTTTGATAGTTAGGCATTAAGAACTGTAACGATGTTTCTCACTACAATCACTTTAAGCTTTACAAGAAGAAGCACAGAAGGCACGACAATTTTGCCAATGGTCAAATGAATTTGGTCAACTTGATAGTGGATGCACTTCATGATTAGCAGAAAAATAATTCATAAATCATGAACTACATAAACTATGCAGCCTCCTTGTGTATGTCAACCTTTACAATGAATCATTACAAACGTTCTAAGGAAATGAGAATGCTGACCAAGAATTTAAGTGGCTGTTCCATAGAAAAGTTGCCACTTGGTAATGGAAGTTGCATATCATGTTTGAACTAGAATTACAAATAATAAGGCATACAATTATAGATCCATATCACCTGTCCTCATTGTCCATTCCACCACTGAAAATATGCTAACTAGTCGTTAGTAGTAAAAACACAATTTCACACTTTAATTTATATACTTTATTGGTGGGAAAAGAAGGACAAGAAATGGGTGTGGAATGGGGACTGGTGATTTCCAATCCCAGATCATGGTTATAATTTTGAATTGTTGGTTCTTTCTATCTTATTTATCGATGGAACATGATTTTTTACCTGTTTTATTTGTTCTAGTGCCTTAAATTTCTAACTACTTTTGTCCATTGATGCGTCTCCGATAATAGAGAATATTTAATTTGTAAATAACATGACTATGCAGAGACATATCTGTCATGTGGATCTGTTGCTGGATAAAGTTGTAACATAATTTTATTGATTTTTGGGTACAGGCTTTTATGAGACTCGAATTGCATATTATGCATGGCGGGGTGCTAAAGGATACCGCTTTTCTGCCATCCCCGATTATTAGAGCTGTACCTTGAAAACAGTCATGATCAAATTTGGTTGCAACTTGTATGCTTCAACGGCACAGATGGAATAAAATGGTAGAAAAATGTAATAGTGCTTGATATATAAGTAGTTAATCCTGTAACAAAATATAGAAAAATATGCAAAAAAAGTTTGTAAGGTTAGAAAACAAGCTTAAATTGTAGCATAAAATTGTTTTATTAGGCCGTTTATTGACTTTGCACCTATTTTATTCCCTTAAACTAAACCCATTTAAGTGTGGGATCAACCCGTAGTTTGGTTTGCAAAGGATAGTCTTTGGGACTGACCTTCCCACTGTTATTTCCATGGTGGAAATAGTTTTAGAGGTGGATATTAACACCTTTAGAGTGTAGTTTTCTATAAATTTAACTGATTGTGGAACATGTTAGAGAGGAAATTATTAGCACTTTTCTTGCAAGTAAATGTGATTAACTGCATCTTAGGTTGCAAATTGTGTACAGACTTGTGCTTGAAGATGCAAGTGGCAGGGATTTTTGATTTAGCTCAAGAATTAAAATAGTTTTAAAAATGAAACTTTATTTAATATTGGATAAGATTGATAATATCACGTAACTAATTAGATTGCACACATATGCACGGAGATCCTTATCATTGCAGCTGAATCATAATCTCCTGCGATGATCTGATCACATCTATAGGTAGTCTCATTGAATAGTGCAATAAATATCTAGTATAATTTATCATTGATGAATTTTTAAAAACTTCACTACCTTTCCACTATTGTATTATATAACAATCATTTTCAGTGATGCATTTTTTATTACTACCAGGGCATAGAAAATATAGAAACGTGTGGTGAGCACATTTTGGTCGGGGATAAGGTAAGATGAGAGCAATAAGATATTAGTTTCTGTAATCATTATGATTTAAAATTTTGTGGTGGACCTGTACACAGTGTACAATAATATTACTCTATTATTTTTGTCCATGTTTTTCTATCCTGTTTAACAAATAACACAATATAGAGAAATCAAAGTAATAGAGGAGGAAATCAAAAAGACAAGAAGACCTCTATTTCAAAGATAACATGAAGAAAAGTCATCTGGTTGCATTTTTACTAGTATAGTTGATTAATCTTTGATTTAAGACATTATAAATGATTATAAAACAAATGGAATACTCAATATTGTCTTTGCGTATCGTCTTAGTGATCATTCCAACCATACTTGTTTTCCCTTAAAATATAAAGATCAAAATTATTTTAAATATTTGTCTTTTGCTAAGCAATGATATCATAACCTTGAAATTTAGCTCCAGAGGAAACAATTTGGGCTATTTTCTATGCATACAGAGATAGAAATGTGAGTCTTGTTTGACTTTTTTTTTTTATATGACTTGTGCCTTCTTATATTTTTTATGAGATTTTTTTTAGTTGAAAATATAAATTCTTCTTTTATTTAATAATTTTATCAAAATCTTGAGATTTTAGGAGTTTTTTTTTATTCTTTTATGATATATAATTCTTTTTACATAATTATCATCTATTATCTTCGAATGCATACACTGACATTGTTTATATTATTATTATCTTCACTGTTGTTATGTATTATCATTATTATCACCATCTTTATTACTATCACTATCATCATCGTGTATTAATGTCATAATTATTTCAGTCATTATCATAATTGCTCTTGTCAAAGTAACAATGATAATAATATTCATGACAGTAACGGTGACAGTGATAATCAAAGTAATAAAGATAACAAAAATAAATAATAGTGGAAGTAACAAAAAAATAATATTATGAATTTTATAATTTAGTTATAATCTTATAATAATTTTTTTAATCATAATTAGAATGTTTTTTTACCTATCCATAAAATTTCTTCAAATTTTGTAAATCCATAAAATCCTTTTGAATATTTTTATAATATAATACAATAGAATAGAATCATAAACTATTATTAATATTTTTATAAAATCATAATTTTTTTTAAAAAAATCTTATAAATTATTGTATTGATATAAATTTTTTTAAAACTTGGAAGACTTTTTTATACTAAAAATAACTTTAAAAATATCAATGCAATATACTCCTCTTAAACTTCCATGAATCAAAGTTCTTTCGTATCAGAGTGAAAAATTGATAAGAAAAAATATAACAAAAGAAAATAACCTATTTTGCTTGAACATTTTCAGAAGACTAGCAGCACTTTTTTCTTTCTGGGTGGGTAAAAGGGATAGGGCCCAAACTAGAAATCAATCTTGTGAAAAATCAAAGATATGTAAATCAACATTAACAGATAAAATAGACTCCTAACGTGTCACCTACCGATTTAGTAAGAATTAATGAGCTTTTTTCATCGTGTCAGTTACCGATTTGACAGGGATTAACGAAGAAGATTTTATTCTACCGAATTGACAGGAATTAACGAGAAATTCAAAAACATTCAATACGAGTGTACGATTGTATTTCAAACTCTGACATCATCTTTATTCATGTAAAAAGAATTAAACATCATTCTGGAGGAGTCAGTAAGTAAATGCAATGATATAAAATCTGGTAAAATAAAAGACATGTAAATTAACATTAATAGATATAAAAGACGACTAACCAACGTGTCGGTTACCGATTTGATTAACAAAGATTTTCATCGTATTCAGAAGTATCGGTACCAGCGAATGTGTGTTACAAAAGAATTAATTCAAAAGCATCTGAGTGTAAGTTGTATTTCAAACACTGACACTTTCATGTTAAAAATAACTATCTCCATATCTGAACCAATAAATAATCATTCTAATTAACATTCACTTTTCCCTCTTTGGCCTCCAAATATGGTTTTCACTTTTTTGTACTTCAATAATTAAGTCTTCTTCCTCATTTAATTGAGCTCATTGTAAATATAAAAAGTATTATTTATAACTAGTAGCATTTAACAAACCAACACTGCTAAACTATTTTGGAATATTGGACCAACAATTCTTTCAAGGAATTACTATTTTAATTAAAGGTGTTGGATTCTTTTTTTTTTTTTCCTTTTTATTCAACCATTTAGAATTAAATGATAGAAAAGAAATACCATTTATATGTAAACAAATGATTTTGTCAGATAAAAATTTATAAAATTAATTAACTCTTTGTCCCACTAATTTTCAGGATCATGTATGAAATTTTTTTATAAAAATATTACTCATTTAATTTTTTGTTAACAAAAATAATTTTTAATGTCAAATTAGCTTTTAAATGTTAACATAGGATTATCTAATACTTTCTCTTAGGTGAACAGTAAATGTTTTAATATTTTAATTTAATGATAAAAACTAAAATGTTAGACAAAAGTAAACTAAAGACTACGGGTTGTCAATAAATTTTATAAGAAACTAAAAATCAAAATCTTTCTTGAATAATCCAAGTTTATAATATTTTATATTTTATTAAAAATATCTTGCATTTTTTTTCATACATGAAATCATACACGATTCAGTATCAGTATAGTTTCTTAAGTTACGCGGAATAATATAAAGTGACATAGGCTAATAGCACTTCTCTCATAGCTATTCTAATTTTCTAATCATAATCACAGCTTCTCTTTTACCTTTTTTATTTATTTACTCTAACAAATAATCATAATCATAACATTCAAATAATAGGCCACCATAGTTCTTTTCTCAATCATTCATTTTAACCAACTAGTTAGATGCAAGTCATGTGTTCACAACCTAAGGACCTTTTTTTTTGTTTCGTTCACTTCATAAAAAAAACTCAGTATTTTTTTTTCACACAAGTAATGTTATATTTTGCTACAGAAAAGTTTAAATTTAAATATTTTATGAAAAAATTTCAATGGAAAATCAAATATATCTTAAAAATTTAAAACATATTTGATATTAATAGTAGGAAAGTAGAAAGTTAACAGAAAAATGTATTAGGAGAATTTGAAAATGATTCTTTATTTATCCGTTAAAAGTTTATTCTTTGTCTATATATTGAATATAATAATCTCATTTTATATCTTAAAAATATAAAAAGTATTAACACAGAAAGAAAGTAGGTACCAACCGATAGAAAAAGTCATCCGTAAGTAAATTAAAATTTGGATTTCTTTGGAAAGAGATGTGTACCAGTATCTCAAACATGATTATTTTAATAGCTTTAAAAGAATATGTATCTGTTAAAAATAAAAATAAAATAAAATAATTTGAAGGAGAGTCTGTTAAAAGGATTTAGAAGAGTTGTTTCCTTATATATTAAATATAATATCCTTTTATTTATGACTGGTCCAAAGTTAGAGTTAACTAGTCCCTTGAATTCAGCTGCTGTATCCCAAATGTCACCCTCACCCAAAGCCAGTTTCAGTTTCTAGAATCCATACCAAATATGATAAAGATGATAAGCATACATAGAATATATATTTAATTATGAGACAGTGACAGGAAGGAAGAGGAGAAACATTGCATTAATGTGTACAATGGAGGAAAAATATTTCAATTAGAATATGTATAAAAATGTAAAAATAGAAATATATATATATATATATATATAGATATAGTAAGTTAATTGATTAATTAATTGGATATTGTAATTAATTATAAAATAAAATTAATAATTAAATTTTTATATTTTTATTTATTAGTTTTAGTTTAAATATTCTTATTTAGAGTATTATGAAATATAATGGTAGAGGATGATTATTAATATTATAGTTGTACGATGATGAATTGACGAAGGAGTTGATAAAATTTGAATGTCCATAATATAATATATAATGAGATGGGAATATGTATTGAGATATGTCTATATAAAAATGTAATAACCTATTTAGATATTTTGATTAATATTTTAACAGATGGTTGAAAGGTACTTAAATTGGTGGCTTTGAGTTATTATTAATGTTAATGAAATAATTCATTATATCGAGGTGTTTAAATGACATAGACGCATATCCTAAGTTTTAAAAATAAGAATAATGTAAGTTTAGTTAAACAGTTTTAAGTTAATAACTCAGATAAAGGACTAAAATATTTGAGGTTATACTAAATTAGGATTTTCTAATCTAGTTGTGATAAGGATAAGACTTGTTATTCTAATAGAACTTGTAAAACATCCTTTAATGAGAGTATTGGATAAATGTGTACTTCTAAACTATATTTCATGATGTTTTACAGTGTTATATTCAAAAGAATAAGACTTGTTACCCCGACATAACTTGCAAAATATCTTTTAATGAAAGTGTTAGGTAAATCTCTACTTATAAACTATATTTCATGATGTTTTATAGTGTCATATTCCATATTTAAAATGTTCGAGGGAGAAATATACATCACGTTACATTGTATTAGTGTAAATAGATTAATATGATCATTGTGACATAGATAAAAATATCTTAAGATATAATATTATGATGGAAAGTGAAACATGAATTCCCTTACAAGAGTGTGAATATCTACTTAATCATCATTGTTGTTACGTTTTAATAAAAAAAAAATTTGTATGCTCTATCTATAATTAACATATACAATAATTTTAATATAATATTTAAAAGATAGATGAGAGATAGTAATAAACTTAATTCAAAATAAATGAAGACTTTTAGTTTTACAATTATATCATTTTAATCTCTAGAATATTTTTTATTTATTTTAGTTCTATAATTATATTATTTATTGTCAATTTGTTTTCATAAATTATAGAATAAAATATCAATAAATGATATAATTTAAAAGTTAAAATAAAAATAAATATTTTTTATGAACTAAAATAATTAACATCATACATTATTTAATTATTTTTATCTATTAAAAATGAAATTACTCAACATATATTTCTAGACATCATTTCATGATTCACTCTATACATAGTTTTACTCTTTCGATAAAAATGTCAAATTTAAATTTTATGGATGGAAAAATACATATTCTTTCCTAATATTATTACTAATTTTACTAATACGAGTTAATTAAATTGTTGGTACATGTAAATTTTAAGAAATTGATTTTGGACCCGGTAAGATTTTCTTTTTTACAACTTTTAATCTTTTATTTACTTTTTTTTTCACTGTTCTTAATTTGTGATTAAACTAGAATTATTAGATATTGAAATGACTGTAGAGAAAATATCAGGTAACATTTCCATGTCAATGTTAAAAATTAAGTGAAAATATTCATGTCAAAATCATATACTAGCTTCTTTTAGAAAAATATTATTTTCTTATTTATTAATTTTTATATTTGTTTAAATCATTTTTAATAAAAAATGTTTTATTTAAAAAAATCAAAGGTATTTTTGAAGATTTATCCTTTTCTTTCAATTTATGTCACACTTTCCGAAACATTTATTGCAAATTTTCTTGCAGTAGTCACAGAATCTAATCCTATCACTGGTTTTTAAATATTAAATATTTTTAATATAAAAATAGTTTGGATTTAATGCGACTTTTTGACTTTTTGATCGCCTCGTATTAAACACTCTCGAATAACTTAAAAACGAAAACATTAAATATTCTGTTTTCACCATAATAAATATACTACTTTATGATGTATACAGAAAATAATTCCTTATTTCATAGAAATAAAGTTTATAATAAATATCAAATAAATAAATTATATTTCAAATTTATAAATAATTTATACTATATTTGCAACTATTTTAAATTATCAATTTTCAAAAGAAAATATTGACATAATTTTTTTTAAAAAATGAAAGTAATATATTTGACAAGATAAAAATTAAAAATAAATTCCTAAAAATGTCTTATTCTTGTTAAAAAAATTACTTATAAAAATACTATAATACAATAGTTATGTTAATTTATATATATATATATATATATATATATATAGATTATTTTTGAATTAAAAGTTCAAGGGTTGTCAGTATATTCATTGAACTCCTGATCCATGGACCATGTACATATAGGAGGTCCAAGCAATGAAATTCCTATGCTAGATGAGTCAAGACTCTTAAAATTTTTTATTTTTGTGTAATTTTTATTTTCTTATTCCTTTTTTAAAAAATGAAATCAACCAGAATATTTAAGGCTGAAAAAGAAATCTACTCAAAGAAGAAAATTCAAAATTGTATACCCCTCAACCTTAGTCTAGAAGAATCTAAATATTTGTAAACACATCTTGACCAAACGATATCAGTTTCCCAGTACTTTCTCATTTCTCTCTCCATCAAAATGGTTTATTTATTTTATATTAATATTTTTTATTATTTTTTAATAAAATAATAGAATTAAATATTCATTTATTATTTACTTGACCATCAAGCTCTTCTTTTTCTTTCTTTTTCTCCTTTTTTTGCTCCTTTCTAAACTCATGCAATTAATGAACTTTTTTCTTTATCTCCTATAAAATGAAGTCACTTTCACTGTTGAAATATTATTCAGAGATTAAAGTTTTAGCAGTAGATAGATATGAATTTTCCATATTTAGAGAAAAAGCTTTCTATTTTCAGTTCTGTGGTTGAGTTTGAGCATTTGTATCTGTAAAAAGGTTTCACCTTTGTGTGTGTGATTCATCACCAGCTCTAGCTGGTGGAGTGAAGGTAAGGTTGTGAGCTTTAATTTGTGTGAATGAGGTTTTTTGAATTGAATTGTAAAAAAAGTTTTTCATTTTCTTGGTAAGTATTCGTTTTGTTAACTGGGACTGGTGAAACCTAACTAGAAAGAAAAAGAAGGAGGAAAAGGATGTATTCGTTTTTAATCTTTAATGTTTTGCAGAGGTTGAATTTGTGAAAAATTGTAAAGGTTTCATTTTTGTTGGTAGGTATACAAAAGGGTTTTTGAGGTTTATCTTTGCTTTGAGATTTGTGTTTTGGTTTTTGTGTTTGGATGATGGAGGAAGCACATGGTTCCTTGCCACCTTTCATCGCCAAGACTTATGACATGGTGGAGGATCCTGCCACCGATGCCATTGTTTCCTGGAGTGCCACCAGTAGGAGTTTCATTGTTTGGAACCAACCTGAGTTCTGTAGCAGTTTGTTACCCAAGTACTTCAAGCACAATAACTTCTCCAGTTTTATCAGACAGCTCAACACTTATGTAAGCAAATTCAATCTTTTTCATGGTCATGGATTTGATAATTTGTTTTCTTCTAATGTTTTCTGTTTTTCTTTAATTTTCTTATTTTGTCGTAAAGGGTTTGATTCCTTGAATTATCTCATGGTTTTCTGTTTGATCAGGGATTTAAGAAGATTGACCCTGAAAAATGGGAATTTGCAAATGATGATTTCATAAGAGGTCAACATCATCTTCTGAGGAATATCCATAGGCGCAAACCTGTTCATAGCCATTCTCTGCAGAATGTCCATGGTCGAGGGGCTTCTCCACTGACTGAATCCGAACGGCAAGTCTTCCAGGACGAGATAGAGAAGCTCAGAGAGGAGAAAGCACAACTTGTTCGGGAGTTAGCGAGGCGTGAACAGGAGTCAAAAATGTATGAGGTGCAACTGCAATGTTCAAACGATCGCTTGGAGAAGTTGGAAAAGAAGCAAGAAACTATGCTTTCTTCTGTTTCTCAAGTGTTGCAGAAGCCCGGGATTGCCTTAAATCTCTTGCAACTGGCACAAGACATGGATAGGAAACGGAGGATGCCGAGAAGTGGTCTCTTTAGTGAGGATGCTGGCAATGACGATCCTATGGAAACGTCCCTAGCATTACCTACCCTAGCATTACCTAGTATAAATGTAGATGATGCCTCTAATTTAGCATTGAACATGGAACGATTGGATCGGCTTGAGTCATCTGTGGAGTTTTGGGACAATATTGCACATGATGTTGGTGACACTTTTGTTCAAAGTCCTTCAACCTTGGATTTTGATGAATCTACTAGTCGTGCTGATAGTCCAGATATATCTTGTGTCCAACTAGATATTGAAGTGCAGCCCAAGTCACCTGAAATTGGCATGAATTCTGAACCAGCTGTTGCTGCTATTCCTGATCTTGATGCATCAAAAGAACAACCTGTGGAAACAGCCCCTGCGGCTACTGGTGTTAATGACGTCTTCTGGGAACGATTCTTGACAGAGAATCCTGGTTCATCTGAAACGGAGGAAGGAAACCCGGAAAGAAAGGATTCTGATGGCAGAAATAATGCCAGATTTTGGTGGAACATTAAGAATGTAAATAACGTGCCAGAACAGATGGGGCATTCTTAGTCTAGTAATGCAAACTTAGTTTCAATAGATTAATCCTTGTAGCTTGTGATGCCCTACAATTTCATGTAATAATGTAGGTATGAATGGTTGGTTTTGCTATATATAGTTATATAGAGTTATAAATATATTTGGCTAAGTGGTTGCATCCTCTATAGAATTTTAGTCCATTCTTATGCTGCTCACTCAAGTCTCTTTTAGTTCTACCGTGTCAAAATCTGTATTTAAGTGGTTTAATTTTCTACATTTCCCCCTTCCCGTCCATTCTTTATGTTAATTTGCCATATGATAGAAACCAGCGGCATTTACCCTTGCTGTCTCCTACATATGCCCAATATCAAACGTAAAAATTGGTTTTTCCAATTTTGATATAGAATTACTGATGCCCCGTAAAGGAAAAAGGGCCTAATATTGACATTTAAAAGTGATCTACAATGGACTTTCTGTGTATCATGTAATGGACGAAATTAGCTGTAAATAGAGAAAAGAATATACACCCTAAGGAAGCAAATGTAGCAAGTATATCTTGTCTTCTTTGAGATTAAGCTTAAGGAGTGGCAGTTCTTGTCCCTTGCTTTCATTATAAACATGAATGTTTTTTGAGATCAATTAAGGCTACGTTAGATCACTAATTAGGATCGAAAGAACTGGGTATTAATGAATTATGAGATATAAATGAAACCAGGTTTAGCAGTGTCACATTTGAAGATTACTGTAAATAAATTGATATTTTTTGTACTAGAGATCACTGGAAACTAGATTACTGTAAGTTGTAAGTGAGACTATAGTTGAGAGTGTGACATTTAAACTAGAGATCACTGGAAACTAGAGTTTTTCATATTAGGAAATGCAAGAGATAACTATTTATGATTGAGAGTGTATGATTCTAGTTTTATTTTCTTCATCTATCAATTTTCACAAGGTTTTAAATCTTTCTGTCAATCTCACTCTATTATTATAGACAAAAAAATTACATGTAGCACGAGTTTGACCAACTATGATGTGGATATTACTTCAAGATTTCTTGTCACATTATTTGTGCTTGTATTTCTTGATAGAATGGTGATAACGGGCTATGAAGTACCAAAAAGTATTAGCTTATTGAAGGTCAAAAAGCTTTTCTTTCAGTAGCCTTTTGAACGCTTTTAAGGGGACCAAAAACACTTATTTCCTGGAAAAGTTTTTGAATCAAACACGCATAGTTTATTTTGGTCAATAAAGCTTTCTGCTATACCATGCGATGACATGATGAGCACATCATATCTTAGTGTTCTGGATTCAGCAGTTAGTATTGATTTTTAATTAATAGAAAGGAGAAGAATAGGAGTATGGTAGAAATAATAAAAGAAATTCGGACTAGTGTGTATATCTGAAATGCTAATGGTAGAATTCAGTTGCTGATAAATTTGCAGATGTGTAATTTATATTGATA
Source organism: Hylodesmum podocarpum (assembly GCA_026586105.1). Classification (NCBI taxonomy): domain Eukaryota; kingdom Viridiplantae; phylum Streptophyta; class Magnoliopsida; order Fabales; family Fabaceae; genus Hylodesmum; species Hylodesmum podocarpum. Next base: position 3,949,373 of record JALJEV010000424.1, on the reverse strand, counting down.
TTGATTTATACTTGAGGTATTTCAGGCACGTGTGTCATCTGAAATGCCAATGTTTGTGATTTGTGACACGGTAAGGGGTGTGTACACGCAATTATCAGATTTTTCAATTGACAGTAAATAACTCATGATCTTCCATGACTATTCTAATGTTGCTGTTATTTACGTGTTAGCTAGAATATGAAACATTTGTCAGAAAAATAACCATTGATCAAAATTCAAACCGAATTGGCCCATTCTATTAGAAAATAGGCTGAGTGGCCTAAACTAAATAGAACCAGTATAAAATTGGCCAATATAGGCAATACAAAATTGGTTTAAATTGACTTTTATTTTATATTTATTTATTTAAAAAATATTTTGAGATAAATAATTACCTGCATAAAAAAACATTAAGTATTACTTCTAGAGTTCAAAGAAGAATTTTTCGACTTAATTTCAAAAAGAATTACTTTTGAGCTGTTTTAAAACTATCTTTACTTAATTTAATAATGTTTGCTGTCAATGTAAGTGTAAATAGTTTAAGTGATACAACGTCACTCGTTACGTCTTTTTAATCAAGGTAGTGTAATATTCTCAACTACACAAAACTTTATCGCTGTCAAAGGCCTGCAGCAAAATACTGAGGCTGTGATGAAACCATCATATGCTATATCGAAAATGTTGCTGCCAGATGGTCTGTGCTCCAAGCTATTCTACGTTTAAACACTTTTTTTTCTTTCTAGAAATGCTAGTAATTACTAAGTTTTTTAACACAATTTTTGTTATTGATTATAACTTTTATTTCCTATTTAATTACTTAATTTTTTTATTTTATTGTTTTTAATAAATTTTAATCAAGACTTTTGTTAAAAATAGTGTGTTAGAAAATTATGTTACTAGCACTCTTCTAATTTTTTAACATATAAATTAAGCCAACTATAAACAAAATTTTTATTTCAAATTATCGTAGTTCTATTTGAAAAATTCAACTATGCTTGGGGAAATCAATGCGTAGTTTTAATCCTTTTCATTTTCATCTTACCAACTTTCACGGAATTTCTTATATTAAAGAAATAATATCAAATCAGTGAAAATAACAGCTAAAATGTTATTGCTTGCAAGTTGTAAAGAATAAGAAGCAGAAGTTGCTAACTCACCACAAGTTGTTATTCATTTCACTCTCAAAACCCACTGAAAGTGAAACTGAGAGGAGTAGCTCCTTCGTTGCTTGGTCAAAGCAGTGAACATAAGACCCGTCAAAGGCAACACTAAACCTTTGACTTTGACCAAAGTTGAACATCACATCATCCCATGGCCAAATCGTTATTGTGCTTAGCAATTTTTTTTTCTACTAATGATTCTACTTTATAATGATCTGCAATACGTAATTAATCAATTAATTTACTTTTTTTTATATATATATATATATATATATATATTTCTTTTTTTTTCACGTTTTAAGTCCGCATACAAATATTTTTTGATTAGTAAATATAAAATTTGGCTTTGAAAGTGAAAAATATGTGCTGATTGAATTGTAACCTGCAAAACTTATTACAAATTTATCCAGGTTTGAATTGACACGTTGTCCACACATATAGGATGTTAATGTTACATAAGCAACGATTATATAAATTTTGCTCTTAAATATGCAAAGTTCATGAAGAATTTGGTCTTCCACTGCTGTTTAGTAGAATAATTAAGTCGATATGTTAGTTGTACATATGAAATATTGAATATAACGTGTGAATAAAGAGTATTTCCTTGTAATTTTAACCAATATGGATCATATTAACACTTCTAAATTCTAATCTTATCCATTACCATCCAGTTATCCATCTAGTTAGAGCTTTCAAAAAAAATGCTTTGAATCTTGAAAAGTATGATGTTTAAGTCAAGGGTCAAATAGAGTAGTATCTTTGATCTATGTTTTATTCTTTTATAAGATGTTTAGTCAGATTTGTAAGGATACCTTTTCTTTTCCAACTAAAAGTTTTACCTTCATTGACCAGGTTTGTATACTTATATCCATGAAAGATCCTTTTGAATTGTGCACTATATTTAACTCTTTTTATTTGAAGTCAATAGTTTGAAAAGATAATTAATATTTTACGTTGTTATTAGGGAAGATATTGTTTTTCAATGTCTTCTCATGATATTTTCCATCAAACTTCAAAGATTCATTTTTTTTTTTTTAACTTTTTGATAATTAATTTTTTATTACATGTTCACATCCATGTAGCTAGGCATGTTTATACATTATTTAACGTTTATGTATGTAGTTAATGAACCAAACTCAACTATTTTGATACAAACAACCTTAAATGATCGATAAAAGAACTAATTTATAACAAATTTTGCATGTTTAAGGATTAAATTACATACACGTCCATCCCGATCCATTTAAGCATGTTTTACCCCGTATTTAACATTCTAACTTAGTCATTCCTTTAAACTAACTTAACAACTGTCCATAGTATGACTAGTTCATAATGAACTTTACAGTTTACACATTCAATAACTGAATTGTACCGTTAAAAAAAACAAAAATCTGAGTTGTAAATGTACAACCTTTCGATGATTAAGTAAACGCATATTACTAATTTCATTAGACTCTAATTTCTAACTCCTTCTATTATTCTATTTTTATTACATCAACGCTTTCTATTATTAGAATAACTCTATATGGAGAATTTAGTATAATTCTTATTTTAACTTTAGATTGAACAAAAATCAACATGATTACCTAATTTATTCATGTTCTTGAATAAAAATTCTATTCTTAGATATATTCATATCAAAAGTTGAGTTAGAAAAAATATTATATAACTTGAATTTTAGTTAGTGATCATCTCACTGCACTTTAAATTGAAGTAATGATAAATAGATATTCATTAATTTTTAGAGATAAGTTCATTTTATGATTTGGATTAGTTCACATCTAATATAAATTAGAGTTGACCTAGTGATGAGATATTTAAATAATATGTATAATTTGTTTCCATTCGATTATCAATAGTTATTGTATTAAAAAAAGATTCATTCACATTGGATAAGTTGAGTTGATTGTGAGTAATAGAATATGTCTATGGTTAATTGAGTAAAAACTTCCAGTATCCATGCATGTAATGCGTAGACAAATATGTAGCTAAACATTTGAGCACATGTCCAAAGGAATGTCCATGTTACTAGTAAGGCCATATGCATTATAAAGGTTCATGAAAACAATGCTAAAGAGAAACCTTTGATGATTTAGCAACTGGTTGGCTCCAACAAATTATTGATTTGTGGATCTAACTAGTTTAGCATCGTAGAATCTGCCATATAGAAGTCCTCACACAATATCAAAGATTTAGTTCTGTTTATTTCTTGCTATTAATACGTATATGCAAAATGTCTAACTCAAAATATCAAGTTGGTGAGGAAAAAAGCCTGCTCTGCTTGTTGAGCAGATAGGCTTTTTAAGTCCTTGGAACTTATAAGGTTATGATACTTAACTGTGACTGTTAACTAATTTAGCCTAATGTCACTGCCACATAAATGATGGATCTTGTACACCTTTTACAGAGTTGAATGCAGAATCTAGTTGCACTTACCAAATTGTGTATTGGGGAACCAATAGTCTCTCAATTTCTTCAAATGGTAGTTTTTCCTTTTTCAATCTTTTTACTTGCATTTTGATAATGGTAGTAAATAATACATTTATTTCAGACTGTGTCATTTATTTATTCGTAGCTAAATATTCAATATCAGGTACACTTACAACTACGTAAGTAGGACTCAACTTCATGAACTGTGAAGAAGAAATGCAGTAGGAGCTCACACTACTTTATTCAAGCAGATAAATTTATGCAATATTAATGTTTGGATAAAGGGTAAACATAGAAAAGGTAGGAACGAAGCTTCTTTTTTTATTTCATTTTATGGGAGTAACTATAGCAGTGTGTGCATTAACTCTTGTTGGTGTATTTTCACTTGGATTCCTAGTTTCCTTCAAACGTTTCTCTTTGTACCATTAATTGTTTCAGACTTTTTTTCCAATAACCAACTTCAAAACAATGCTGCGGATTGAATACACTGCTAATAAACATCTACTAGAAGATTAATTAATCATGATTTAATTGTCAACAATTAACTCCAAATAACTACTAATAAGTGTTCTTTGTGCATGCTATTTTTATTAGATGTTATTTTGAAGCATGGAGTTATTCTAGATCCTGATCAAACTAACCTTGATATTTATGGAAACAAAATTACATGGAGAGAATATTGAGTTTCAAGTAAAATTAAAGCATGCCAAGAACAACATATGTTTTTAGTATGACTGTACATTTGTGATCAAACATGCCAACTAGACACAGGTTGAGGTTGTTAATCATAGCAATAACATTTCATCATGTCTGGTTTAATGCTCATACCACCTTGGCTCATGTCAAACCATACCTGCCGGAACACTTTGATGATGAGATCATGATACTCATCTGCATTCAAAGTCAGATAACAAGCCAAAAGCTCTTCCATTTCTTCTGGCTGGTAAATTTGATTCTCCATGATCATCTCGATCATTGAATCTCTGAAATCTTGTCTTGGATCCAATGAACACTTTATCACAGCAAAGCTCTCTAACCCTGCTGTTTCCTCTCTTTCTTTCTTCATCTTTTGTTTTGCTTTCTTCTTGTCTTCTAGAGCCTTTATTTTGCAGATTTCCACCTTGGAAACCATCCTTGGAGAATATATTTTGACCCTAGAGCTTGACTTTGGTTTCCTCCTCTGAAATTCTCTGCTGAGATGCTGTGGTTGCCTCAATCTGTTTGTCTTTACCTTCAACTCCTCGGTTTGTTTCAAGTTCTGCTTCTCAGAACTCATTTGCTTGTGTGATAGCATGTGATCAGTTTTCTCAATCTCTTTCATAATATTCCCATGGATGGAATTCTTTGAAACTGCAGAAGAGGCAAAAGCATGTGTTCTTGGTGTGCAAATTGTTCTAGGTGATTCAATTTGCAACTCTTCTTTTTCCACTGCTTTACTGGCTCTAAACTCAACTTCCTCTACTTGTTTTTCTAATGTCAAGAGTTGCTCTCGAAAAGCTTGTTTTGCTTTCCTCTCAAATCTACTCCTTAAGTCTTCATATTCCTTTTCTCTATTGTACTCACCCATCTCCTTTGAAACCTTCCCATCATTCAGCAACTTTCTCTCTTCTCCTTCACCAATATCCTTCTGTTTCAACTTGAGTGTACCTTCTCTCTTCTCATATTTATTGTAGTCCCTATCAGTATCTTTATTCTTCGTATCCTCATAACACTCTTCACCAAATTGTTGTCCACAAAAAGCACCGTTATCCCTTACACAAAAACCTTCACCATACTCACAAGCAAACTGTGATGAAGCACTTTGCTGTGCCTTGTGCTTCATTTTTCCAGCACTTGGCTCTGAACTGATTCTCATCTTCCTGAACTTGGACAACCAAGTGAAAGGAGATGCATGAGAAATATTGAAAGAGGAGACAGAAAAAGAAGATGAAGCAGAAGAAGATTTTCTTCCTCCCCGCTTGATCATTTTGATTCTCTTCCTTTTGTTTTGGTTAAGGTTTCTACTAATTTGTAGAACATAGAACAGAAGAATTAGAATACCAAAGTGAAGATAATGTAAGGTTTTTAGAGGCATAACTCGTGAAACATAGTGGGACGGTTAGGATGTTAAATAGGAACGTGGGTTTCCTACTGTTTTCTCTGCAGTTTTTTCAAAAGATACAACCACCCAAATCCTGTGACAATTTACCCACTTTTGGTGCTTTTTAGTTTCTACTAGTATAAAGTTCTGTAGGGGACCCCTTACGTTTAAAGGTCAATGCTTACATGTTAGCAATTTCTTATTGCTATTGATTAACAAAAAAATTAAGCTGTCTGAGAGAGATACATTGGATATTGTCTGTAGTGCAATAATCATAATTATAACCAGATTTGTGGGTTAGTACAAGTCATTTATATTAACAGCTGGTTAGTGTTGACCAAGTCATGAAGGTAAGTCATACTGACACTTTACACAGGCTCTTATACCACTGGCTAGTAGCCCATTTAATTTGGATATTGTTGGGGGTGGAATTACTAACATTTAAATTTTCTTTGTTTTATGTTTATTTTTACTTTATAATTTATATTTTATTTATAATAATGATAATAGTAATAAATTATGTGTTTATTATTTAAACATATTTGGTAAATTAGTGTTTGCATAAATGGATAATATATATCTTCTAGTAAATCCGGCCTCTTAAATATTCATTTTAGATAATAGAAAATCTCAGAATCAATGCATTTATTCAGTGTGTTTTTAATTTGACATGAGTTACTTAGTTCTATTTATTATAAAGAAAAACAACATATTTATTCAAAATAAATATTTTGTAAAAGGATGGTGAAAATTATGATAGTAAGTTATGTTATCTTCAGAAATTATTAGTGTGTTTTACAATTGAGCACGTTCCAAATAGATATTCAAGTGAAAACTGCAAATTAGAGTATTTCAATGAAAAGAAGTTTTAAAACGTGTGTTCATGATGATTTCAACACATGTACAACTTGTCGTATGTACTAACCAGATGTCACAGTAAGAAAACAAAAGGCTTGAAAAATCTTTATTTTAAAAAATATGGTCTTGAAAAACTAGTTTGAATTTAAGAGTTTGATCTTGAATAAAGAAATATAGCTTTTTTTGCAAGAGGGTTTAATTATATTAATTTAATAAATGGTAGAGGGTTTAATTAACTCCACAACCCTTAATTTGGTCGGAAGGTCAAATTCATGGTCGTAAAATCTGATCTTTCAACTAAGATTCTTGCTCATAAAGTTAACTAAGATTTTATGGTGTTATAATGGCAATGAGTTGGTGGAATTGCTAAATTTGAATCGATGTTGAAATAGATGGTTCGTCACTTACTGTAGTTAGGCCTTGGTTTGAACTTTGCTTCCCTAGATCATCAAACGATCTATTAAAAGCAACTTTTAGCTAGTAAATGCAGAATTTGATCCATTAAAGAGAAGCACCAAATTAGAGGTTTGTTAATTGAGCCTGCTCTAAGGAACTTCCATTTTCAGCCAAATACAGAACAACTGAAAGAGTGTATCAAGATCCTGAAAGTGTATTTAGCACTTTAAAACAACTGATCAAAGTGTTTAATGTTTGCGAAAGATAATTGGAAAAGGAAACATAGACTATACCAGCTATGTATCTGCTATGGAAATACTTTTCTTCCTTTTTATGTATCTTTTTTAATGAAACACTAATCCTTAGGTAGTTATTACATTATTGTTATTATTGTACTTTTTTGTAATGTATGCCCAACTGCTTATTACAACATTCAATTTGGACTTGAAAATGATTAGGTCAATATTATTTTAAAAAAAATAAAATCCGGTTATCTTTCATGAACCTGCTAATTAATTACGTGCATTGCTAATAATTGGTCACTGTGCAATACAGAGAATTTGGTTGGTCTTATTTTTTTCTTTACCTTATGAGAATGATACGCACAAAATTTTTCACTATACAAAATTTATCTATTTTTCCTCCTTGTAGTATTACAACCATGTCTTAAGGTAAATAAGGGTTCTCCATTCTTTGATATGAAGTTGAAAAAGGTGCTGAGGACCAAGACCCCTGTCCAATTTTAGATGAAATCTGCAGCAGCATAAATAAGAAGCTATTTAAAAGTGAAACACTTTACAAATTACGCTTACTTCAACAATAAAAAAAATAAAGGATTAATATGAAAGTGCTGGCCAAATTCAACACCCAATAATTGCTATGATTTCATACTCGTTCTCTTGATGGCAAGTAGTACCTATAATAGTTGTCCACCGAGCAGGAAAGAAAAAGTTTGATAGTACAAAGTAAATTAGACTTATTCTGGCTGTGTTTTAATTTTGGTAGATTATACTTAATATCTTTTCGTTTTCTAGTATTATTTGTATGTGAGTGTAATGTTGTCAAAATAACTAAAGACTCTGTTAGGGATGAAAAAAATGTAGAAAGTATATGTGAAACTCCTTGAAGTAAATTATATTTTTGTGCTTAGTAAGTGATATTTTTTTAAGTTGAGTCATGCACAAATAAAGCTGACAGTTCAAATCAAATATTATTCATTAGTTAACTGCCACTAAGTTTGCAGACACTAATCAAACTTTTTTACATAAACACGTCTCCACAGTAATGGAGAGGTATTATACGCTTGGGGTCTACGGTTTTACTTTTAAATTTCTTTTAAAAGACCTCTTCTCAATAAATATATTTATGTGTGTTTATAAACTTATATAATATTTTTTACTTTTTTAATGTAAGACTTTGTTTGCATACTAACCGTGATCCAGTTAAAAATCTCAAGTTTAACATGTAATTAATTTTTGGATTTAGTGATTAAGTTTTGGCAACCTGTGCGTGAGGTTATTTTGATTTTCAATAAAAAAAATATTTAACATATAATTGTAATACATATATAATTAAATAATTAATTATAAGAAAAATATGTGAAAGATAAATATGTATATATTTTTTATAAGTAGATTAGCTAATTTACTTATTGTAGTTGATAAGCAACTTGTTTAAGAAATAATTGTGCTGAAATGAAGTATACTTGAGCTGTAGGTGACCCGTGAACGACAAAGTTGGGCTACAGTCAAGTCACTGAATCAGTGAAAATAGATTCTAAAACAAAGCCCAATAGCTATCATTGCTTTCACATTTGTAAGGCTTCTTAGCAGGCCTAAGATAAACTTTTCAATATTTTATAAACTACATGGATTTCACTCTTTATTTAATAAAGTTTATTCATAATTTTGTAATATTTTTTTATGAATTTTAACCGTGATAAAAACTATAATAGAGATTATGACGTACATATTACACTTTGAAAATAACCATTAATGACTCAAGATGGATCAACTATGATCAATCTGCACTATGGTCTATAAGGAGAACATAACAAGAGTCCATCTCTACAATGCAAAATTGACAATTAATCCTCCTATGTTTAATTTACATTTACGTGTGTATGATAGTAGGCTTGCCAATATTTTTTTATTCAAGAGAAGAACGAACCATTAGTCCACATTTAAGATAATGGATTTATATCATAAATTCAACTTAGTTACATAAATGTTATATTTTAATTAATTTTGACATTTTTTTTTATATATTTTAAAACTTTCCTTAAATTCTGTTCTATCTTCTTCATCTTTTCCCTTTTTTACTCCTTTAAAATTCAAATATGAATGTGCGTTACATGAAAAAGTTTATTTAATAACTTAAATAATGTTTATATTTTAATTGTTTGATTTCATTTTCTAACTTATAGTACAACATACCAAAGTTGTCAAATCATTAAGTTTCTTTTTAAAGGTTGGAGCATGAATGTAAACTTTTTAACTAATTGATCCAGTAATGGTAAAAAATTATTGGTAGGAAATAAATGCAAAAGGTTGTTTATTAAAGAAGAAACTTGTATAGGTAATAAATGAAAAATAAAAAATTATTGTTTATTGAGAGATTGAAACTTAACAAAACTCCCTATTATAGTGTATATACATTAATTGCAAATTATTTATCTATGACAAAGTGTAGTCATGCAATTTTTATATGAAAAAACTAAGGTACAGGACTAGAGCCACTAATATTGTTTTTGCATTAAACATAGAATTTCATTTTGGAATTTATGTATTAAAAATTTTGTATTAAAGAATAACATAAGTGATTAAGATTAAAGTATTTTTATTATAAAAATGCTAAAAACACTTATAATTTTATATCTAAGTTTTACTGATTTCATGAGCAAAAGATAAAATGGTGAATTAAGAATGTGTCTGAAATATGTTTTCCTTAATTAATTGAATGTTCAACTAATACAGAAATACTCTTGCTTCTTTGTTTCTTGATTGAGAAAATACAAATTTCTTTTATCAAGTTTCAAACGACAATCCAAACACACTAAATAAACGGACATTTCATATTTTTGTTTGAAACAAGTTTCAAATCGTTACTATGGAGACCTAACACACTCAACTTGAGCTATTTATTGGTGGAAAAAAATATAAGAATAAACTATCATCAATTTAAATTTTTAAGCATTACTTTTACTTTTTGCATAATCCTTAAAATAATAAAATTAAATAAATAATTTCTTAAATATTGAATATATATTCAGTCAGTATCTAACATCTAAAAATGAATTGAATAGATTTTTCAAAACGTGTAATCCTAGTTTTTATGATTTCTGATATGATTTGTATATAATATGTATATAATTATGTAACCACTATCTAGAAGGGATAGAAATATTTTAACGATCAAATTCAACAAGGCTAATGGCATAGGATGAATAAAGCAATTGAAAATCACAGTGTGTTATTGTGACCATTAACAATGGTCTTACTCCAAGTGCAGAATAGTACTCAAACCTCAACTACCACCATTACTATGATTATAAGTTTCTGGCGGAATCTCCAATTGTTTTTAATTTATGTGTCCTCTCTGTTCCTCCACTTTCTTTATCATTCATTATTTAGTGTTGAATATTAAATACTAAGAGGGTGAAGCCATGCCCCACCTTACCTCACCCGTGCCAAAAAATTTATCTCGTCAACATTCAATATTATGCCTCTAATGAAATTACCGTAATTAAATATATTTAAATACATTTTATAATTAAAAAGTGTGTACGGAATTTTTATTTTAGTTGTATGAATTCTTAGTCAAGCATTTTAGAATACAACATCATTCAAGTGTGGCTCTAATTACTTCCCAAAAAGCGATTGTACTACCATGAGTCTATGGCCTTTGTTTCATCCATGTGGAATTTGGAGGACTGGAACCCCTCCAAACTAAGGCCTTGTGACAAATTTTAAATCACGAAATTAAGAGTTTTTTCTTCTTGTTGTAAATATTTAAGATAAAATGTGAGAAAATACACAAGTGTTGGGCATAACCATTGAAATTTTCACCTATCCATTCGTTGAAAGTAAACTAACTAACAAACAAATCATGAACACCATATTCTTTACATGGAAAATTCAATATTTTATCTTATATTTTTCTGGCTAAGCAATCTTCCTTTTTTATTTTTTGATTGAATTTGTACGGCAGAAACATTAGAACTTGTTTACTTTGATAAAAACATTGTATCTTCATTTACTATTTTCCTTTTAATTACAAATTCATTTCATCATATTTTTTGTTTTCAAAAGTTCATACTCGTTATTTTCTATACAATTGTTTCAAAAGAAACATCATTTCTCATACAAATATTTAGAAAACAAAATTCTAAAATCAAACATGTGATCAAGTTTTTACTAGAATCTAATTGGAACAAACCTGGTTCGGTCATGAGCGTCATCATCATGGGAAAGAAGAATAAGTGATGAGTCTGATGACTATTCTGCACCACTCAAAGGGTCCAATTACTTTAATTTCGAGAATAGTATTCATCTTTGAAATATCTATCTCCTAACTTGTTTTCAGGATCTTCATGAAATTACTCGAATAATTTTCTCAAAAAAAGAAAAAAAAAATACCCTCGTACCTTTTTCACATTACAATTGCTTTATGAGAGGCACGGAGCATCTCATATGTGATTTACCTTGGTTTAACTTTATGCCAAAAAAGAGTGTAACCATGACATCGTGGACAAAAAGAATAGAACATTCAACGGTATAGTCTAGTCTAGATTCTTCTAGCAAGAGATGTAGTGGACTGTGCTAACTAAAGATTTAAGAATCCCACACGTCACACGTTTGAACGCAACTAAATCTGAACACAACCAATTTGTTGACTGAGGACTGGAGACAGATTGAATTCATATGTAAACACGCTTTGAATTGGATTAAATTATAACACAGAAATATAGTAATTGTTCACACGATATAAAACACAGAAATATAGTAATTGTTCACACGGTATAAACACTGAATTCTGGTATAATGTAACTGTTCTAGCTAAACACTCACAAATCAATTAGGATGGTCCAATAGTGTGTGAAATTGGTGATTCTTTATGAATTTGTGATAAAAAGTAATAACGTGACGCGCAAAGATGTCCCCAATTACATATGATATGATTGCGTGTTATGAAAAATAAGTAGATTAATTGAGAAAAGAGTGATGAGGGCACGAAACAAATATGATGGCAGAAATGGTCTGTCTCTTTCGTTGAGCATTCTCTGTTCTTACATACATCATTCAACTCATTACATATGTGTTGAAGCGAAACTGCTCAACAATACTCGTGGATCTCTTGTAGAATACATGATATTGCTATAATTTCTTATGACTTTAAATTTCAATGAAAGAATCTGTAAAGACTTACACCAAAAATTGGGAACTTAATAAACTATAGGACAGAAATGGACATTGGTACTGAAACATCACCAGCAAAGCTTGTATGAGTGGTATCCCTAGTTGTAGTTGAATTGCTAGCAAAAGCATAGCCAACACCTAATCCACCATAATGTAAAGATGCATTCTCACATCTCTGAAACACTCTTGCAAGTGAAGCTGCTTTTCTTCTTGCACGTTTTGTTCCAGTAAAAAGAAGGGTTTGAAGTAATCCAGCCAAAGCAGGCGCCTTAACAACTCTTTCTGTTGCAGCAGCACCTCCACTCCGGCACAACTCAAGCAATGCTGCAACTGCATTCTCTTTACCCCTCGGAGTTCCACAACGCATCATTCCGATTAATCCAGCCACTGCTGCTTCCTCATTCACCACTGCTTTGGCCCCGACAGGCTGCCGAACAATCAAGGCCAGTGCACCGGCTGCTTCTTCTGCAACTCCTTCATTCCCTAAAGCACCAACAAGAGCTGTTACTGCTCCAGCATCTATCATTCTAACACAATTCTCATTGTGTGTTGAAAGATTAAACAAAGCTGTCACAGCATCCTTTTTTCCTCTTGGAGTCCCCTCTTGCAACAACCCTGCAAGAGCTTCAACAGCTCCTGTCTCATCTGCAATTATTTTCTTGTAATCATGAACAGCCGATAGGCTGAACAACGTCGCAGCAGCATTTTCCCTTGCCTCTGTGCTGTGTCCAAATCTTAATACATCAACAATTGACCTTAGACACCCCTCCTCATCCATGATCTGGCTCTTGTTCTTGTCATAAATGGACAAATTGAGTAGTGCAGTAACAGAATTCTCCTGAGCAACAGCATTAGGCGATGAAAGTAAATTCCGAAGATAAGGAATTGCCCCTGCTTGAGCAATAAAGGCACGATTTTCCTTTCCAGTTTTTGCAAGCAACCGAATCTCCCGAGCAGCCACAGTCTTACCAGATTGAGACCCTCCAGCAAGCTGTTGAATGAGGAGTGTAGCCGTGGCTCTGTTGGCTTCAAGGGCCGCTTTGGTAGGACTAGCAGACGCAAAAGTTTCACCCATCGCATCCATGACCTCTGGCGGGTCAAGAGGAACTCCATGTGCAGTGCACCACTGAACAATCAAATTCCTCAGAGCACGGTTGGGAACAAGACGAGTGTGAGCAAGCATTTGACCTGTTTTTGGGCAAGTAGTATGCCCTTCTTCCATCCACCTTGAAATTGAACTCCTATCATAAGTTTGACCAGTGGAAATTATCACAGGGTCCCTCATCAAATCCAACGAAATCGGACAACAGAAGTCCTTAGGAACAGTCAAAAACGTTTCAGCAATTTCCTGAGTAATCAACCTCCTCTTAGGCTTCTTTATAGTCTCACTCTCCAAACCAAGCTCATCCTCTTCAAATCCAAAGAGCAAAAACCTGCAATACCTAGTCAGAGCAACCAACCCATTAAGCACAGAAATAGTAGGTTCAATGTCACCCTCGTGATTAACAATTTGCTCCTCCAAGGCCTCAATTTCAGTCCTACAACTAGCAGCATCCAGAATCTGCAACTTCTCAACATAGAAAGATCTCAATTCATCAGAATCAGGAATCCTTCCTTCCTCTAACTCATCAAGAAAGGAAAAAAACCGAATCCTAAGAGCATCATCCTTCATATCTATAAAAAGCTTAGCTCTCCTTGACTGCCTCTGCAAGAGCTCAACCTGTTCCCTGACATCCTTACTCAACCCGACATCCTTAATAGGAAAAACATCCAAAAGGGTCGAAATTTCTTGGTTCAAATCGTGGAAGTGACCCGATATGGATTGGTTCTGAAGCAAGAGCCACAACTTACTCGATTGGGCGCAGTAATCGAGGAGAATCTTGGAGCGGTAGAGAAGAAGGTAAAGCTCCTTCAGACAAAGCACCGCTGGAGGGGGAAGACACGAACCCGAATCGGAATCGCTTAAATACTCCAAAAGCAACTGAAAAACTTCAACTTTTCGGATCAGAGACCGCGAGTTCCTGCGCTGAAAGAAGAAACTTCGCTTTGAAAAACACGATACAATCTCCTTCGCGACGGATACAAGGGTTTGAACCAAAGCGACGTCGCTTAAGTCAACGGGGGCCAGAAACGCTTCTAACGTCGGCGACCTTCTCCGCCGGAGCGACGAGAAAATTGCCCCTGAAGCCATCCCAGAAATTCTAGGGTTTCCGAATCCACGAGAGAACTTTCGTCAATTATCTTCGAAACCCAGATGGTAATTTCACAAACCCAGGGATTTTCTGGAGAAAGGCGAAAACTTGCGGAAGTTTCAGATCTGGGGTGGGAGAGAAGAAATTTTCCGGGAAAATTTTTCTAGCTTTCCAAACGGCACACGGAAGAGAATGAAAAAAAAATGACTACGAAACAGTTGACGTTGTTGGTGGTGGTGATTGTGTTGGGGGAGGGTTTGAATGTTCAAAAGTTTAAGAAGAAGTGATGAGGATGAAGGATTAAAAAATGGGCCAAATCCGCGTAAGAGTACGAAAGGGAAAAGAAAAAGGGACTGAATTTCCTACGACTTTGTTTTCTTCTTTTCACAAATTTCTAATTTTTCAATCGCGTAGGAGTTTCGATGCAGCCTGCGTGACAATGACTTTCCTAAGTTGACGGATTGATCATGCAGATTCTGGTCCATTCGTTTATTTGTATTTATTTTGATTTTCGGGTTTGGTTTGGTTTGATGGTTTCTCTTTGCTTTGTTACAAGATAGGGAAAGAGTAAAGGAAAGGGTTAAAGATGTGTCTAGCTTAGCTTGTCAACCCAAAAAAAGAAGGGTACGTTTCCTTTGTGAGAAATTACAATTGTGGTGTTTGGAATTGCCTTGAGGGAGTAGTTACTTTTGTTCTTTGACGAGGCTTAAATGGTAATTGAATGTGAAATTGGGACTCTTTGCTATGTTGTGTGTTGACAGTGTTGTTTTGGTTTTGACTTTGTGGGTAAAACAGTGTTTGAGGTACTACCTTTGATGCCCTTAGTTTCTTCTTGCTTTCTTTGGCTATGATTTCAGACTTGTTTAAAGTCCACACTGTATGCACTTCCTTGATATGTGTGCCTCATGTTGCCCCACGAGATAAGGAAATAGGATGCATTTGCTACCGTTTTGGGGTTTTTTATTACTTTCTTTTTTTTTTGCTTTAATTCGAAAATGGTAGATTATCTTATATTTTTTAGTGCCATATTTTTTTTTCTTACATTGATCTCCTCAATTGGTAACTATCCCTTGACAGGATCTTTGCTACAAAGAGATTAGATTAGATTGTTTTGATGGACAGAAATAGTCAACAGATGTAATTTTAATTATTATGAAGTACTTTTTCCAAGATATAAGATGGTTACTTTTTGTTTCAGAAAATTGAGTTGGCAGAATTTTTTAGTAGAGAAATATTAGAAATATATGCTCTGTGATATTTCTCTTAATACAATTTTTTCTATTAGATAAAATTTGATTACAAAGTATATAAAATTACGAAAAAGAAATCATTGATAAAATGTGAGATTCAAAACAAATTATAATTTTTTATTAGATGCAAACCCATAAAAAAGAGTATGCTAAAAAATATATTGAAAAATGTGTTCCTAATTTTTTTAATAAATAAAATAATTTACTTTCTTTCCAATCTCCTTTTTAAAATCAAGCTAATATTTTCTTATCATAAATTACTTTCAACAACTTGAATTAATTCTTAGAAGAAAAAAATATATATGTTGTTAGTATGTTCAGAAAATCAAGTAGAAGTCACCGAGTATTATAGATTATAAAAATATGAATAACATGAAAATTTGTTCCTTTTTATTCAAATTAGTATCAGTGTATTTTGAACGAATTATTTTGTTCTAAAATATGTCATAATAAGTAAAAAGATATTATAAAGTACATTAGTAGGAATTAAACACGAATAATTGAAAGAAGAAGGAAAAAAAAAAGTGTGTGAAGTAAAAGAAAGAGAGAGAGAAAGATGAGAAGAAGAATGATGGTTGACTTATAAAAGTGATGGGTCCGGAGGAAGCGATTATGTGAAGCGATTAAAATTTAAAATCGTTTCTGATAGCTTAGCTGTAATATGGTTTAGTAAACGCCGATTTTGGGTCTTTTGACTAAATAAACTAAACAAAGAAAGGGTACCCACTCCTTACGCCAACAGTACCTTACCAATTATATACATGTTTTCTTTTTTAATTTATAGAGACATTTTCTTTTATTTTGTGTTTTTACAAAAGAATTTGTCAGAACAAACTTTGTAAGAGTAAAAATGATTAAATATGTCTTTAATTCTTTAAGTACTAGTTAAACTTGATTAAATATATATAATTTTATTGTCTTTTTTTTTTCTGTTAAATGATGTTATCTAAGTCAACTCTTTCAATCATGAACATATCTTTCATCACTCCTGGAGTCCATTGTAACAAACAATTTCCTTTCTATAAATTTACGCATGGATTTGCAAGAAATTTGTTGCAACAATCAACGGCAAAAATATGTTTGAGTTAAGAATACTTTATTAATGGATCAAGACCTTTATATTTTGCCTTAAATTTATATTGAAATTATATGTATTTGCTCTCACTTGTGCCATCAGATTGATGTATTTCTTGTACAAGATCGTAAACTATTGACGTATTCGATAGTCCCTGAGAGATGTTGCTTTTAATTTTATCCAAAAATGTGTGAAACTCGTTTAAACTTTCAAATTTGATATTTAAGTCATTAAATTATCAATTTTATTTTGTTAACAACTGTAATTATTCAACTTATTCACTTACTTTTATATATATATATATATATATATATATATATATATATTTTAGATATTTTTTTTTCACATTTTATAATTAATTATTTGATTGTTTATGTATTTCAGTTGTCTATCAAATTATTTCCTTAAATTATACTCTCTTCATTATGTGATTAATTTTGTTGTGGTTAATTTTTTTTAATTTTCTGTATTTAGGATTGAAGATTATAACATTTCGCTTCATTTTTCACTCTTCACCGCTGCAATCAAACAAAACAAGAGAATCGTATCTATGAATACATCAAAAATCTTACTAAACCATAATAGTAAATGGTACTGAAAAGTACCCTGAATACCATCTTCTCAAATAGGAATAAATAAACTTTCCATCAATTGAACATTCCCCTGAAAAAAACCTCAAACCAAAAAATATAGAATAGAGGAAAAAACATAAACTAGAAAAAGGAAAAAACTAGCGATAAAGAAAAAGAGAAAGAGTATTAGAATAAATATGGTTAATTAGATATATTGATTGTGCATTATTTAAAATAATTTTAAATATTGATAAAAAATTTATCATCTGAATATGAACGTATAAATTAAATATGAATTATATATCTAATTGACTTGAAAGATAAGAATTATTATCATATAGATTTTATATTATTTTAAATATTAATGAAAAATTGTAAAATATATACATGTAAGTAAAACTCAATTTTATAAAATCAAACTATAAAATAAAAATTATTCTCATTATATACATACAAAGATTATATATATATAAATAACGTGAAACTTCTAAAAAAGAATAAAAAAATATTATATTCTTATTAGCCGTTAAAATAGTATAATTTATTAGAAAAATGATTGTTTAATATAAATATTATAAATAAAATAATGTCGTTTAAAAAAAATGGGTTGGGGTCAGTTTATTTAGTCTATAATACAAAAGTATGATCTTCGTTTTTTATATATATAAAATAAAAATCGCCAGTTAATATTTAGATTGACGATAAATAGAAGTGAAGGAATAGAATGGATGAAAGTGATGATTCATTGTTTGTGTTATATCGATACAAGTGGAAAGGAATCGTGCCTGGTCCATCCTATTCCACTATTTAGTCCAATTCTTGTTTCTCCTTAATTTCGGGCATATGAAATGGAGAAATTTTTTTAACAAAAATATCCTCTTTTAATTGACTAAAAATGTATATTTCATTGATAGTAATTTTAAAATGAAGGTAATATAAGAACTATAAAATTCTAATTTAATATATTTGTTTTCTTTTCTCAAAAAATGAGTGGAATCTCCATTTCATTTCATTATTAAATATCTAAATAATACGATACCATTTTAATTTATATAATTCCTCTTCATTCTATTTTATCACATATCATTTTATTTCATTTAATTCTCTATCACCAATCCATCTATAACCTTAAATCTGGAGTATCTTATATAGCTTCTCTTTAACTAAATTTGTTTTATTTATTTAGTATTTAATTAACAGATTTTTCATACTTGACGATAGTAGATTTTTTAAAAAACAAAAAGATGTAAATACGACTCGTGAAAATTTAAATTAGATATATAACATAATAATCAAGGAAAATATAAAATAAAAATTTTCTATAATAATAAATTATCTCATAATTTTTAATCTATTTCTTAGATTATAAAAAATATGTTGATTGATTATTACACAGCCGAAGAGAAAAGTTTAATGTCATAGGCAGCAAGTAACGTCGTAACTTAAGTAAGAAGCACTTCCAACCATGGTTTTGTGAAAAAGTCAAAAACTAACAAGAAGACACGTGGCTAACGTGGAATCATTAACTTTTTCGAAATCTGAAGAAACAGGTGACGCTTACGTTGGGCTCATTTGACTTACACAAACTATGAATGACACATGATACTGTTGTGCTGTGACTGTTAGCGAGTGAATCACTCTTTCACTTCTTTTCTTATCTCTTACTAATATCAATCACAAAAATATTATTTAAATTGCTTTGCCATTAACCCACCATTGACCATTCATTTAGAAATATGAGATAGATTTTTCTACTTCTACTTCTTCTTTTTTTCCCCTTTCCTTTTCATATAGAGATATTTTTTCTATCAAACACCTATAATTTTAATATATACGTAATGAAAAATGAGAGAGCAACGGCATGTATAATTAAAATATTTTTCTTTATTTTAACTCTACCTCAATTAAACTTGTGATGGACCTAATCCAGGGACACCTCAACAGGAATATTAAAAAAAAAAATTTGCCATCGCTATAGTTTAAAGTTAATTACCTTTTCCCATTTACTTATTCAATAATCGATATCCAAATATCATGTGCATTCCATTAAAAATATGCTAATTCTTTCATTCTGTATTTATATATCCAATTATCACGTGCATGCGATCATAAAAATTAAGTCAAATTAGTATTCAATTATACTTTCACATCTTATTATACATTCACATCCTTTCAGTGAAAAATACTATTTAAGTGGAGGACTTTTTCAAACAAATTCAATAAATTTAAATAATATCGAACATGCTTTTTATCTCTTCTTAAAAAAAAGAAGTAGATTATTTCTTCACAAAATTCTGCTCAATTTCGTCACGATCCTGACATTCGATTATTAAATTTAACATTTTATATATGCAACTCAAATTAATTCGTTAATTATTGAACGCATTAATACATCTGTCTGTCTCACCCTAATTACCTGATTTATATATTTTTAAGGATAAAAATGTTCCACATACTAGTGTGCATTCATTTGCATGAGATTTTGCCAAGTGTCAAACGCTACAAGGTACTAGTGTCCCTTCAGAATTTGCCGTTTGGGATAAAATAAGATACAGATAAAAAACGCAAGCGACACTTTAAAGTTTTAAGCCTATAATTTAATGAACTGAATACCCTTTCAACAAAGGCACAAGAAATTCATTTTGTTTACTTGTTAATTTTGTGGGGTTGCAGTTTACTTGGCCTAATAAAATGACCGACCACGCAAGTTTCAAACTCTTAAAATCACACATTTTCTTTCCTTTCGACGAAGCAAACTAAAGTCTTATATTTCTTAATATTAATATCGCTCCTGTATAGTGCGTGTACCAAAATATTCAAATAAATGAAGAAAACAAAATGGTCCCTCCCTCTAAATTCTAATGTGAACATAAGGAGGAAACACGTAATATATATATATATATATATATATATATATATATATATATATATATATATATATATATAGTTTTTCATGTCAACATAACTATCTGTTATTTGTTTAAACGTTAAATATAGTTGATTTTAACGAAAATAATTTTGATAAGGATGTGTGAAAAATCTCAATCATTTTAAACGTGTGTAGCTAAACAAACATTAAATGATTGTCTTTTCAGAACTTAAAAGTATGCTTGCCAATTTGCTCTCTAAATATTTATTTTAATTAAAACCAATTTATGGGATTGAAGAAACCGTACGTGTTCTCGCTGTCATAGATAGAAACAGATGTTTACATATCTTGCAAGTGTGGTCACTGCTGAAGTGTTTGTGACAAAATTGTACTTATTAAATCTACTGAATTTATAAAGGTTCATGTAATTATATATGACAATCAATACAGCGATTGAAAATTAATTTTTAGAATTCTATTTAGAATTAGATTCATATTTTAGTGAATTCTTTGAACTTATATTTTTTGTGCTTTTATTTTTTATTTTAGTTTTGATAAATTAATTTAAACTTAAGTTTAATGTATTTGTTGATGAAATCAAAAGAACGAATGATATATGAATTTAATTAGCTGCTATATAGAATAATAGTTGATCCAAGAGTAGGAGACTAATGGGCTAAAAGCCCAAAACTCAAAGCATAAGGGCAGTGGAAATAGGTTAGATTCAATTACCTGTCTTGAATAGCTTGACTTATGATATGACTATGAATTAAAACTTAGTTCCATTTTTTCTTAAATTATTCCAATGTTGTTCATCTCTTTCATTTATTTCAATATATCATTTTCACCTTTATTTTCCACATTGAATTTTCAATATATTTTTGAAAGAAAATAATAATAATTAAATAATTTTGTTTGACTAGATATGTAGAAATATTTTAGTCATAAATCTAAAATACAATCTAGATGATCAAAATATTAACTTAATATAATTTTTAATTATAATATAATTTATATAGTATAAATTCTAGCTATATAAAATAAAAAATTATCATATATTACACAAAATAAAATAATAGTATTAAATATTTATATAATTTTTTTAGTGTAACGATTGTAAATTGGTAATTTTAGAAGAATTTAATTTAAATACAGAAACGTGTAACAAGATTATTGACTTTGTAAAATTACTTAAAAAGCATATTTAAAGTAATTTTTAATTAATTTATAATAGAATTTTTTAGAGTGATAGTACATGAAAATGAAACAAAATATGAAAAAAAAAATAAGTTTTACACAAACGATACATGTTATAATTATGATGTTAATAATGAATGTGATTGTAAAATATTTCTATAAAAGAGAAAAATAAATATGAATTGATGGTCGGCCTATTTGGGCCGCAATTTAGAAAGTATTGGGCTGGACTAACATGCATGACTTGTACAACTTAATGGGCCTTTAGAAACCTAAAATTACTGAATTGCAGCTTTTTGTCCTCCATTTTTTATTACCTTAATTCTCCCAAAATTCACTTGACTTGCATGAGTTGCCTCACGTTATAGTTTCATGCGTGGGATTTCGAACTAGTTCTCCACTAAAATTTTAATCATAGAATTATGATCAAATGGTTTCTGAGAAAGTTAATTTATATCAACATTTTTTTTTATTTTTTAATTAAAAATTATGTTTCTAAAGAATGAATTTTTATAATTATGATAATTTATGTTATGATTAAATTTATAATTTTAGGATAATTTATGTTAAATTTCAGAATTAATTGTGCTAATGTCCTATTAACACAACACCCTATTGATGGGTCCTATGAACAAAATAAGAAATTTTAAAAGATTTAACTTCTTTTTTAAATTAAAAAAAAAAAAAAAAGCTTGCAACTACTAATCTTAAACTAACAAAACGAAAAATATATCCAAGATATATATGCGTTTTACTGAATGCTATACAAACAAACAATAAAACCAAAACACCAAACATAAGTAACCATCGATCACTCAGAAAACCTCAAACATGACAACAAAATCATTGAACCACTCGTTACCCGTTCACACCTTCTTCTCATCACATGAAAGCCACCCCAAGAATAATCGCAACCCAAATTCCCTTCAAACCAAACTCAAAACTGACGGAACCAGCAGCAGATGCTTCAGCGGGCAAGTCTTTGTTATCACCGTTATCACTTCCATCACCGGCGGCACCATCATCGATACTCTTCCCTTTGTCACTCTTAGGCGAGGCTCCTTTAGCCTTGGCCGGTGCCGGCGCCGGAGCTTTGCTTGGAAGCACGAGGTCGAGAGGGAGAAGCACCTTATCCACCTGATATATGGCGAGCTTGTTGTCGGTGTACACGGTTCCCGTAACGGAGGCGTTGACGGCGCCGGTGGCCATGCTGACCTGGCTGCCGCCGTAAGTGGTGACGTTAAGTTGCAAACGTTGGGCGTCGTCGCCGGCCTGAGTCTGAACGGGGTTGGTGAGTGTGTCGAAGTTTGAGATGGAAATGAAGGAAGAGAGTGTGTGGAATTGTAAAAGTTCAACTTTTTGTCTGTCACTGAGAGAGTTGAGAAACCCAGCTTTTAGTTTTGAGAATGCGGAGTCTTCTGGGGCGAAGAGGGTTAACCCTCCTGAACCTGAGGTTAGGAGCTGTGAGTTGAGTTGGTTTATGAGTTGTGTGGTTTTTAGGAGGCGAATGAGGACAGAGAATCTTTTGGCTTTTCTTAGGATTTGGACTATGTCAATGGAGGGTGTTTTGGGAAGAGTTGGAGTGGGGGCCCCACTTGGTGTTACTGGGACTAATGGTACTGTGTTGAATCCTGGTGATGGAGCTGTGGCTGGTGGAGATGGTGGTGTGAATGTTGGTGGTTGTGGCTTTGGTGGAGATGGTGGGGTTGAAACTGGGGCTTGGATTGGTGAGAGTTGGGCTAAAGTGGTTTGGAATAAGGTTAGTGCTAGGACTAGTAGTGGAATTGAGGATGAGAAGAGAGAGTGTTGCTGTGTCTTCATTTTAGGGTTTAAGTGAGGGTGTTGGATACTTTGAGTTTGAGTTGCTACACTTGACAGTAGTGTGTTGTGTGTGGTGATTTGAGGAGAGAGGGAAAAGAGGTTTGCCTTTTATTTAGATGCTGAGAGAGTAATGTGTCATGTGTTTAGGTGTAAGGTTTATTGTTAGAAAGGAAAAGGTGAGTTAAATCTTTCTTATGGGAAGTGGGAAATCTTCTTTACCTATCATGGACATGGAAAGGTGGTGCATCTTGTTTGATTTTAGTTGTGTAAGACACAAGAGACTTGGGAATGATAAGGGTACGGGAGCCTAAGGTGCATGCATTGAAATGTGCATGTATGCAACTATTTGCGTTAATGTCATTGTTAGTTGTTACTATCAATTTGTCCCTGAAAATAATGTAGTTTGGGAAAGGGGCTGTTATGGTGTGTGATCTGGTTAGAGGTTGAGTTATTCCATCGATTAGGAAGAAAAGGAAACTACCAAGATTAGCTCCATAATATGCACTTTGGTAATAACGACTGAAGAGCTAAGAATCGCACTTGAAACCTACCATATATATATATATATATATATATATATATATATATATATATATATATATATATTTATTTCCTTAAAATCAAAAGAGACAACAAAATTATCACACTTTAAACTTATATATGCAAAAAAATATTTTGTTAGAAATAAATAAATAAATATACTGGAGCAGGCTTCCTTGAAATAATTTACTAAGGCCTTGTTTGTTTTGAAGTTAGAAAATCGATTTTTCTAATGAAAAATACATATATATTATTATGTAATACGTGAAAGAGGCATACATCTCAATCCATATATATTTGAAATTAATTTTTCTAAACTCGTAAATTAAATGAGCACTTAGTTTGTAATCAATAGTTTGTTTTCTCAGGTCATTTTTATTAGTTGAGAGTGTATGGTACATCACATTATTTGTTTGCTGATGAATCAAATTAGAAAATGACAATTTTCTGTTTGGATAAAGATATTCTTTGCCGCTGCAGGATACCACTGTGGTGGTTGCAATTTAATGAAATTATTTGCAATTTGAATCTGTGCTGTAATTCTCTAAGTAAATCTTTATTAGGAGATCACTGACCCTATGTTTGATAGTATCAGCTAGGATGCCTTCTTGTTCTATTACTTTTATTTCGAAAGAATGAAGTAAAAAACTTTCACATACGAGAAGAAAATGTTGGAATGGTTTAAAGTTGAATAACACTGACCTTGATAAAATTGATTTTAGATCGTTTGATATAATTAGATACGCAATTGCCTCAAACTTTATATTGGAGGTGTATGATATAGAGTGAAAAATTAATTTCGAGTATAAAAAAATTATCAAACTCTAAAATTATCACATCATTTCCCATAATATTAAAAAAATTAGGAAACTAATAGGGGAAAATAGATTAAGATTGAATGACTTTGTAAAAGTTATTTTCATCAAGTTTATTGCCTTGACGACAATTATGCATAAAATAATCATGAGATTGTAATTATTTTATTGCATAAGATTATGATATTAAAATATTTTTAAGTATCCAACACCATATTAATATTCATGTATCTCTTTATTACATTTTCTTAACACATTTTATCATTTTATAATATCTATATTTTTTTTTTCTCTTTTTATGTTTAATCTTCTCTCACGTCTTGAGGTTCCTAAGTCCAACAAATTTGACCCTCAATTGCTCAGATGTCAATTTAGCACAATTCAATGTCGGTATTTTGTTATCCAAAATAGTATGATCATTCAACATGCTTAAAATGATATGTTATATGCTTGAGACATTTTATTCTGCACAATTACCACATTGAACACGATTCCTAAAAACAGAGTGCACGTACAAAAATCTCTAAGTACATAGGATTAGATGTTTTCAATTTCAAATCATAATATAAAAAAAATATCTACATAGTTCAGTTTTCTCAAAACAAAACAGCCGTTTTTTTATTTAAAGAAAGAAAATTAAGCAAGGGTTCTCATACAACTCTCAGATAATAATATTTCTGGACAATACAAACAAAACAAAGAAAAAAAAAAGCATAAAAATGAAATCACAAAAATTAACAGTTCTTGTAGTTCTGAAAATTTGGAAACAGCCTGCAAATGGTTCTTCCTCAACTAGAGATAGTTGCTGCTGCGACTAAAGCAATACCAAGAGACACCAACATTGTTCCGAGATTGTTAATTAAATTGACGGTATTGGCACCAGAAGTAGCCTTGCTTGTGTTTCCTTGATCATCATCTTCTCCAGATGAGTTATCCTTATCAGCTTTTGGTGCCTTTGCTAATGTGGGAGCTGGAGCTGGAGGCTTAGGCTTTGAGAAATCCAGAGGAATAAGCACTTTGTCAACGTGATATATGGCAAGTATCTTATCAGTGTACACAATGCCAGTGAGAGTGGCATTCACCACCCCAGTTGAAATATTCACACTGTTTCCATATGCTGTCACATTTATTTGGTATCCACTTGGGCTATCACTTGCCAGTGTCTGCACTGGATTGCTAAGAGAATCAAAGTTTGAGCTTGACACATAAACTGGAAGAACATGGAACTGTAGCAGTGCTTTCTGTTGGCGATCACCGAGAGAGTTGAAGTAACCTGCTTTGAGTTGTGAGAAGGCACCATCATCTGGTGCAAGAATGGTTAAACCACCAGATTTTGTAGTCACGAGCTGTGCATTGACTTGGTTGATAATTTGGGTGGTTTTGAGCAATCGGATTAGTGTGTTGAATGATTTGGCCTTCCTTAGAATTTTGATGATGTCTTGATTAGAAGATGAATCAGAAGTTGGTGATTGGGGTAATGAGGGGACCAATGGTTTTGCTGGAGCTGGAGATGGTGTGGCAGGGGAGGGTTTAGTTTGGGGTTTAGGGGCTGCAGCAGGTGATTGAGCTAAAGTGGGAGTAGAAAATATGAGAGCAAAGTGTAGTAGTAGGAAAGAGAAGAAAATGATTTGCTTCATTGTCTTATTGGCTGTGTATTCTATGGATTGATTTGCTGTTTGGAATGATGCAAATAGCAGGTTAATTGTAATTGCAATGAGTGTTTGCTGTGTGGAATGCGTAATGGATCACAGTGCTTTTATAGATGCTATATTGCAAGGTGAATGATAGGTGGTTAAAATGTGCAGTTATGAAAATCCCTTTAGTACTCGGAGATTAAGGTAGTATATCAAGGCAGATAAGGTGACTCAGAAAGGGATTTGGCTGTTGTTGCCGCTCCCTTTTGCTTGGAAATGCAGAAAGAAGATAAGATACAGTTCACAATTACATTCATACAGATAAGAAAAGTCTCTTTTTCATTCAGGAATGACAGATGTCAAATCATTTAAGTAACAAAAATAAAATAAAAATGTTATGCTTGAAATATCTCTAGAATATTTTTCTGTTATTTAGGTGTGACCACATTTCTATCTTGATTTTCTATATTTTCTGCAGTTTGGCCAATGTCCAATTTTTGCCATTTGCTACAAGAAAAAGATGCTATCAGTAAAATTAAGCTGCTATTTTGGGGGCTTAGATCTAGAGCTTAACCTGATTGTATACCAATCATCATTTTATTTTTGTTTCTTTAATGAAAAAATTATTATTCATGAATTTGATTATTTTTGTTTTGAGGCATATTATACAATCTAGTAGCAAATGTTCCATAGGAGAAAGACTCAAAGAATGGTGACGACCATTTGGTAGGACAGATAGTAACTAGTGATTTTGCAATCCTTATAATCATTTTTAAATGGACACTTACCCTACTCAAGTTAATCCACCAAAAACATCATTTAGAATGACAAGGATCCTCTCTTCTTCTTGATCCTGTCCCCATGACGCTTAGCTAGCTATTCCATCAATAGTTTCCTTGTCAATTTGGAAACCACCATATTTCCTAGCTCTTTCCGAAAGCTCTCAGGTCTGATCATTTCTGTGATACTTGACATCGAAATTACATCAACACAAGTTGTCTCTTAACTCTAATTGGGTTTTTCTCAATCAAAGTTGGTTTGCCCGATATACATGCTCGATATATGATCCATTTATTTCAAGACCTGAAAATTTCTAAAATTTGATTCAAACAAAAAGCTATCTTGAATAGTTTCTCATAAAAATTAATTTTTTTATTAGATTATAGTATTCATTGGCCCTAAGGAATAAGACTAGAGTGTGTTGATAAAATTAATTATTTAATGACAATGTATAAAAAAATTTGTTCGGTCAATCAATCAAAATTTACCACTATTTTATGGTAATTAATTAATATAAAAGTCAGTAAAATAAACTAGTCGTATATCATTAACTATGATCAGGTAACAATACAAAATTGTTTTATTATGTTGCATTACAATCTATTACGGAATAAATTCTAAAAATAATTAAAACATTCTCTATGTCATGATCGCTTTCTTTTTTTTGAAAAAAGAATACCAAAAGAATGAAGCCCAAAAAATTCCTAACACAGTTTATGGACATGGGAATCAAAATTTGAGACTACTCCTTATCACTAAGGGTGGCGGCTTCATCTAATGGATAGTTTTTTTTTCCTCCATAAGTTTAATGAAATTTGTCAGAAATTCACTTGAAACCCATAATCCACTCCTAAACCTATTCATATCATGATGATTATTTCAAGAAGTAACATCTTACATCCATTTTCATATCGAAAGCATAGTCATTGTATCAAGAGGGAAGTCACTTTAAGAAAAGCATTTAGAGTAAAATTAACCACTTGATTAAAAAAGAATAAGTTGAATTTTAAGGATTCATATCACAATCGAGTTTCAAATGAGATCCATGAATGTCCTAGTTAAAGAGGTTTTGGTCGCTGATGCTAAATGAATTGAAAAAAAATTGAATGTCCATATAAGCTAAAGACGAGACAGAGGAAGACCATAACTAATTTCTTCATTTATTTCAATTTTCAACTCCAGAATCTTATTTTCATGAATGAGATCGAGATGCTAGCAGTTTAAAAGCATAGTAAAAAAAAATCATATATTCAATTCAGTTTTCTTACAAAAAAGATAATTATGTTCTTGTTAGAAAATTAATTAAACAAGACAATAAGACAGCAGTGAGGGGTCCACTTAACTCTCAAACAGCACTCTTCCTAGGACAAAACAGACCAAACCAAGAAAAAATAATAAAGAGATTTCCACAAAAATGGCAACACTTTGTTCAGAAAATTAAGGAACAGCGGGCAAATGCTCAACTATAGATAGTTGCTGCTGCGACTAAAGCAATACCAAGAGACACCAACATTGTTCCGTGATTGTTAATTAAATTGACGGTATTGGCACCAGAAGTAGCCTTGCTTGTGTTTCCCTGATCATCATCTTCTCCAGATGAGTTATCCTTATCAGCTTTTGGTGCCTTTGCCAACGTGGGAGCTGGAGCTGGAGGCTTAGGATTTGAGAAATCCAGAGGAATAAGCACTTTGTCCACGTGATATATGGCAAGTATCTTATCAGTGTACACAATGCCTGTGAGAGTGGCATTCACCACCCCAGTTGAAATATTCACACTGTTTCCATATGCTGTCACATTTATTTGATATCCACTTGGGCTATCACTTGCCAGTGTCTGCACTGGATTACTAAGAGAATCAAAGTTTGAGCTTGAAACATAAACTGGAAGAACATGGAACTGTAACAGTGCTTTCTGTTGACGATCACCGAGAGAGTTGAAGTAACCTGCTTTGAGTTGTGAGAAGGCACCATCATCTGGTGCAAGAATGGTTAAACCACCAGATTTTGTGGTCACAAGCTGTGCATTGACTTGGTTGATAATTTGGGTGGTTTTGAGCAATCGGGTTAGCGTGTTAAATGATTTAGCCTTCCTTAGAATTTTGACGATGTCTTGATTAGAAGATGAATCAGAAGTTGGTGATTGGGGTAATGAGGGGACCAATGGTTTTGCTGGAGCTGGAGCTGGTGTGGCAGGGGAGGGTTTAGTTTGGGGTTTGGGGGCTGCAGAAGGTGATTGAGCTAAAGTGGGAGTAGAAAAAAATATGAGAGCCAAGAGTACTAGTAGGAAAGAGAAGATGATTTGCTTCATTATATTATTGATAATTGAAAATTCAAGATTGGTTTTCTGCTTTTGGAAAGATGGAAATGATTAGTTATTTGTTTTTGCAATCTGTGGGAAGTGTTGTGTAGTATAGTGCTTTTATATATGTTAGTGAATGATAGGTAGGTAAAAGGTGTGATGTGAAAATGACCAATAGTATGGCTGTATATCATATGCCTTGGAGATTTAGGTGGTACATCAACGTAGATAAAGAAGGGGGATTCGTCTGCTGCAATGTTGCCACTAACATTTGCTTGGAAATGCAGGGATTAATGAATGAAAAATTGAGAATTGAGAACTCAGAACTCGGTTGTGAGCTGTACAAGATGCACGTTAAGGAAACCCCTTGTTTTATTCGGAAAAGATACATGTTAAATCAGTTCCGTAACAAAAAAATTTAAGACTTGCAGCTTTTGCTTATTATTAGTAATTTTATACTTGAAATGTAGGAAATTTAAATTTCAATGAAAGACACATGACACAAACCAATAGTGACTACAAATTGTAAACTGAACCTCTGTTTGAAATATGCATCAAATTTATGCTACGAAGGAAAAAAAATATACAATATCTTATCAATAAAAATGGAATTTAATTACTAGCTCAATTACTTTCCTACATTTTCTTCATCTGATATATAACTACATGCTTTTATTTGATTAAATGAAAAGAAAAAAGGCTTGACCCTGTAAAATTGGACCCTATAACACGTCAGGAAAAAAGCCTAAATACATCAAATACAAATGGCTATTGAATGAACCCAAGACATCCCCAAAACTACCTCGGAGATTTTGTAGCCAAACATCTCCCACATGACACAAGATTCAGCAGTGCACGTGGTTTCCGGCTTCGAATTTTCAAGCGTGACAGCTGCCAATGCAATTCAATAAATTAATAGTGTCCTCATATGTACCAATGCAAAAAATTAACGTTAAAATATGTCCAAATCAAAAAGGAAAGAATTTTAGATAAAAAAGGAGACCCCTTCCACATGTGATAATCTAGCAGAAGCACGTTTCTGATTTCCATAAGATATTTCAAGTAGTATAAAAAAAGCTGTCTCAACGCAGCATAACCTTAATATGGTGCATTTATTTCAACTTTCCAGAGTTATGACTCGAGTATCAGAATAAGACTAGAAGAACCAAGAATTATGGTTCAAAAATATAAATTTTTGAAAAATGGAATCCAGTTCTTCTGCTGATAGGAAATTTACTTTTTCCAATTATTTATTCTTTAAAAAAATAAATTTAGAATCACAATACCTTTCGCCTGGTTACTCTTGATGCTTTCCAGCATAGTAAGCTCCTTGATCTTGGTTCCAGTCTCCTGAGGAGTAAATGATTTTCGAATTAATAGGCAATTATTTATAAGTTATATCATAGACATTACTGTATCATTGAAACAAGATAACATCCAAATTCCAAAGTTTAATAATCCAAAATATTCACATGAACAATCTCTATCCCATACTCACTCATAACTCAGAAGGAAAGATAATCTTAACCTAGAATATAATTCTAGAACACTACTATTCAATAATTATTCAATTCTGCACGCATGCAGTAACTACCTTGTACACGTCTGCATGATTTTATTCAGTCAGACAAAACCTGATATATTTTTAAAGACCCCAACTCATTTACCAAATGTGAAAGTGCAGCAAAACACTCCTAATGCATAGGCTAATTGAGATTTGGATTATTTGAGATTCAATCCCCTTACCACCCATACATTGCAAATTATGAGCAATACCTTTCTATGCATAGTATATATCAAAAGAGAAAGGGATGGAATGGCAACATACAGATTCTCTTGTTCAAGCTTCTCGGCAATAGAAACTGCTTTGCGCTTTGACCAACCACTTCTCTGACCTTCTGCCTGCTGGATTACATGAGCAAGTGACACTTTGCTTCTGACAATACTTCGACTTTGACCTTGCTCCAAAAGCTTTCTTTGGTCTAAATGTGACTTAACAATTGGCTTTTTTTGGGAAGCTGATGCTTGTCCTATACTTGTACCTTCTAAACTTTTACAAGATGTTCCATGAGCTTCAACCTGCTGCTCATTATTCTTGTGCTCCACTAGAGAAGCTGGTTCTTCGACAATTTCCCCCTTTCTCTTTTCAACAGAATCAGTTAGTGATGGATACACTAGAGTGCCAACACCATTATAGTCTCTAATCTGAGACAAACTATCATTGGTAGCAGGATATGTAAGAGGCATTTGAAGAGCTGAGCCTGCATCTTTACTTGACTCACATCTAATTTCTATCGTTGCAGAAGATCCAAGGACTGATTCAAAAGCCTGTAAGATATGACCTCTAAACTTCTCAGCAGTAGATTTGGTCAGTTGAGAACTAAACATTAGCTGCCCGGTTGGAGCTGTAAAATAAAGCATCAAACTATTATAAGATAAAAGGTGAATGTCAATGAGTAAAGCAAACGTTGAAGAGACAACAAAGCAACAGTATCATAGTATCAACAATAAGCAAGACACTAATTAAATTTGGAAAAAGGTATACCCATAAAATGGAAACATAATGATTAATTTGATACATCATCAAACATACACGGTAACAGTGAAATAGGAGCACTCAAATAGAAAGCCAATTGTTATTTTGACTAAGGTACTGTGTGCTGCAGACTAACCACTCTTAACTTCATGAAGAATACTCAAACATACACAATGATGTCGGGACTCGGGACCCATTTTTCAATCCACTATAGTCATAATACAAGGCCATCTGTTGATACTATAGTGTAATTACATACATACTAAAGATCAGTTAATCCTCTAATTCTTCCTGACCTGAAATTCATGGAAAACTTATGCAAGTTACACTAACACTGATAATTATATTACTAAAAGCTGTGCATCACAGGATTATTAACCATTTTAACTTTATAATAGACAACATTAAACAGTGCTGCTAGATCAAAATTTTCAGGCCTTTTCCATGATACAAAGGCTAGTGCAGACAAATGCAGATTAATTTATCCCCTCATTCTTCTAGATCTAAAATGCATCAAAAACTTATTCATATTACATTAACACAGAATGATATTTCTATGGGGAAGATTTTTATCATATCAATACAAAATATTATTAATTGCATTGATGAATAAGTATTGTGCAGATTTGATACTCACCTGCCCCAAAACTAACAGAGATAAGCTTGCCTTCCTTAAACAGAAACTCTCTCAGACCGGTAACTTGTATCCTCTCAAGCACCTCCAACCATATCTCCTCAATTTCTTTACGGCTTTTACCCAAAATCTGCTTCTCATTCATCCTAATCTTATCAGCGGCTAGCGAATGAGTATGTTGAGGAGTAAAACCAGACACACTATGCCGTTTTATCTCAGAACCAAGACCCTTTGTCATACCATCTGCTGAGCTTCCGGCATGGAAATTTTCAATTCTAGCATCCATTGATAACCGTCTTGCTTTATTAGGAATGTCAACAGGATTACCAGTCAGTCTAGCTGCTTCTCTCACATCTGCTTCTTTTAGAGCAAATGGACTATGGTTGAAACTATTATCAGATGAAGTTGGCAACACATATTGCTGGTCAGGAGCAAGCTGAAGTAAGGCAGCTGTCAACCATGTTAACTTGTCATTGGACATCCTCAACTGCTTCTCAGCCTCAGATAAAGTTTTCAGAGCTTGACGCAGCTTTTCCATGTCTTCTTTGGACACTGAAACAGGAATCAGTATCAATTTGTGAAAGGATAATAATAAAAAATATAATCTTTAATATGAGACCAAAGTGAGACTCTCCAGTCTCCCTCCACAAATGACTGAAATGTAAAACTCAAGTAATTAGCTAGATAAAATATTTATCAAGGCAGCCAATTCTGTAATCCAAAAGATATCTCTGTGTGTGTGTATTAAAATAATGATGAGGATTTGAAATAAATTGATAACTTGGTATGCTATCGACAAAAATGAGGTTATTTCACTCACATGGTTGTCTCCGGAAGAACTTCCTTCTTCGCCTTTCCTTCGTGAAATCATAGGTCCCAGCAAGTATATCAGTAATTACTGTAGCCAGTTGTGACATTAAAGCCAATGGCTCGACACCAGTTTCCATGATCACTCTCAAATTCTTCACAGTGTTAACTGTGTCCGCAGATAATGCCAAATCAAGCAGATCCACCAATTTCTCATCAGAGATTAGCCCTACCTGAAGAAAGAATTTAACTTCAGAGCAATTCATGCATAGCAAATTAACAATTTTAACACCAGTTTACAATAGAAATAAAATCTAGTGTAAGAAGCAGTGACAGCAGACACACACTAACAAATAAACAGCTTACCAGTTCCTGAACTAGAGGAACAGATATTCTCTGCCCAAGCAAACTAAGCTGTTCAAGGGTCATCTCAGCATCTCTCAGCGATCCGTCTGACCTTGATGCAATGAGCTTCAGGGCATCCTTATCAATTTCTAGACCTTCTTTGGCTGCAATCCACTGCAGCGTATATATAATATCTGAATCCTTCAGCTTTGGAAAGAAGAATTTTTGACACCTGGATATTATTATATGAGGCAAGACATCAAGACTAGAACTGACAAGGATAAAAACCACACGTCTAGGTGCTCGATCAATGACCTTTGATATAGCATTCCAACAATCTGTTGATAGCGTATCACAGTCATCAAAAATAAACACTCTGTAATGTGATGGAAGCTGGGAAACAATCATGTTGTCAAGAAGGTCCATGATGCTCTCAAAGTCGAAATTACTAACTGGACCTACTTCCCTTATATTTCTACTCTTGCCCATATCATGGGCTATGCAATAATTGCAAAAGCCACAGGGTTTTGGGTGTTCTGAAGAATTACAATTCAGAGCTCTAGCAAATATTCGAGCACAGGAAGTTTTTCCAGTGCCATGGGGACCATAAAACACATACAACAATCCAACTTTCCTTTTCACAACTGCATTGGAAAGAGCTTGTGCCACTAAACTCTGCCCAACCATATCTCGGAAGGTTCGAGGCATATACTTTTGTGTCAAACTTTGGTGTCTACTGTGACGATTCCCTCTTAACTTACGCTGATCACCAGATCTAGCTTCAGAAGCGAGGTCAGAATCAATATCATGCTTGAATAAATTATCGCCAAAAAGACCTAGTTCCCCAGAATAGTCATGATCCCAACAAGCATTTTCAGTGCTTGCATGAGATCCAGATGCATCAACTAGTAAAGGCAGTGCCTCTGCATCAGACTTTGTAAATGAGCTTGAGCGTTCAGATGCCACAGGCATCTCAGAAATATTTCTTCCATTGGCAGCAAATGTCCCTTTCTTCAACCTTGAGTCAGATAAACCACAAGACAAACTTCTTCCAGCCAAGTCTAGGAATGTCTTACCTCTATGGTGAATTCGGGACCAATTCCAAGGAATGCCACAACCATTTTTCGGAGCCCTAGTAACATTTTCATCTCCAAACTCATCACCCTCCTCCAAGTGATATTTCTGGTGAGCTGAACCCTGAGCTAATGAATTGGAAGCCACAGACAATTCATTCTCAGCTCCAATATCTCTAGATGTTGTAGCGACTCGAGTTCTTCTTGCACTTCGAAACTTACGCCTTTTCCCCCTATTCATTCCACTGCCATGACTGCGCATCCGGGCTTCTACCTCCTCAATAATTTTCTCCTGTCCAGGAAACCTTCCACGAAAGTGAATGTTTGTTGATGCTAAATCATCACTATCCAATGGAACATCATTCAGCTGCTCAGAAAGGGTCTTAACTTGAACATCTCGAACATTTTTCCCCCTTTGTTTGCTCTTTCTTTCTTTAGACTCAGAGTTCCTTGAAATAACATCTTCGGCAAAACTTTTGCCAGCTTGGTTGAGAGGCTCCTCTTGATTAACACCCAAAAAATCAGGCCTATTGTTCTTCCTACCAGATTCTTCTCTCCCAACTCTCCTACCATCTCCCATTCCACTCCTGCTACTACGTTCACTAGGGGCTGTTACCCCATCAGTACCCTTACCAACT
This sequence comes from Hylodesmum podocarpum, assembly GCA_026586105.1. Taxonomy (NCBI): domain Eukaryota; kingdom Viridiplantae; phylum Streptophyta; class Magnoliopsida; order Fabales; family Fabaceae; genus Hylodesmum; species Hylodesmum podocarpum. The sequence continues at coordinate 3,913,976 of JALJEV010000424.1, read as the reverse complement.
TCACCCGGAGCAACTCTTGATGAACCTATACTCACCAAGGGTGGTGAGGTTCCCGACAATCTTCTCCCTTCCTTCCTGCGCTCAACACCTACAGACCTTCTTCCCCCTTGAGACACAGCATCATTTTCAGCTCTTTTGAAAAGCAAGTCAACAACAGAAGGCGAGTGCCATGATGGAGGACTTGCAGAAGGGTCTCTAAGAGACCGTGACCTCTGCAGCACAACTAGGTCCCTCATTATTGACCTATCAGCCAGAATGGGACTGTTCTTGTGCATGTGATTCTTCAGGTGAATACAATTTGTCAAATGAATGTGGTTGCGTAGATGATCACTAATATCACCATTGGCATCTTTAAGTACCCTACTCCGGACAGCCCTAGTCATGATCAGAATACTGACCCTTCTAACAGCAGAATCTCTTCTAAATTAATCAAACAAAACAGAAAAACTCTCATTTTTTATATATATAACTGTGCCAAGCTTTCACTATTACAGCCTCAAAAACAGAAAAAGGAAAATGCTCAATTCTCAACACCCATCAATCACCCCGGAAATGCCAAAATAAGGCTAGAATTTAAATTCCCCAAAAAGGGAAACAGCGACTCTCATGGTCAATTATCCCATTAACACAAAAACCCAACACTGAGACCCACGAAGATTCGACCCAGTAACAAAACAACCTTCAAGAGGTATCACCAACCACCAGACACTCCATAAACACAACCCAGAATTCAATCAAACCCACTGAACCAACCAAAGGACCAAAAGGAAGGAACTTTGCAAACCACACAATAGTGCTACTACCCCAATAAGCAGCTTCAAACACCACAAGTCACAATTTTGATGTTAACTCAATAAGCAGCTTTGAACACCAAAAGTTACAATTTTGAAGTTAACCCCATAAGCAGCATTAAACACCACAAGTCACCAATTTGAGATTAAGCATGCAAAGAGAAAAGAAGAAGCAAAGACCCCATTAGCTCAAACTCAAAGTACCAACAAAAATGAGAAGAAGTTAATGAAGCAGAGGCATAAAGAGAATGATGTAACATTTCTTCCAAAAGGGGTAGCAAAAAGAGAGAGAGAAAAAGAAGATGGTATGAAGAAAAAAAAAGAAAAAGTAGAAGGCAAACACCTCAAACGCCTGAATCAGAAAAAGGAAGGTGACCCGTTTGGATTATTAAAGCCCAGATCTCTTAGCAGCGAGCTTCACATGCACTTCACGAGATTGAGAAAACGATAGTCCCAACTCCAACTCATGACTGGAAGAGAGAGAAAGAAACAGTACAAAGCTTGAAATAGCAGAAAGAGCAAAGAAGAGAGAGAAAGTAATGGTGTGTGAGAGAGTATGGGGTGTAAGATCCGTTGTGGACTCACTAGACAGATTCAGACACAATTCTGGGAACAGAGGACACACTGCCAATAAAGCGGTGTGTCCATTAGCAACATGCAAATAGGATTATATATATTTTTCAAATTATTCTTTTGAAAATATATATGAATGAATGGGGTCGTTGAATATATTTGACTCCTTATTCATCTCAAAAGAAAATAATTATTGGATTTTTCCCCCGTTTTGAATTATGAGGGAACCAATGAAACCCCTCCGTTGAAATTCCATGCCTTTGTTTGTTTGAATTGGACAATTATTACATCTTTTTCTTTACTACTAGACTTTAATAGCATTTTGAATTTATCATGAATATTTTATACATTTATAGTTTTTATTAATTACATATTTTTATTTACCTTAAAAATATTGTAAATTAAATTTCATAAATTAAAAAAATAAAAATATTCTCTTTTCTCTTATTTAACTAGATTTTAATAACTAAAATTTATTTTAGGTTAAATGATAGCATGTGATTACACAAAAATATATGCTAGATTATACTGTACCCGATGCCGCCATAGAAAAGAGTTCAAAAATCGTATCAATTAGAATCACGACAACACCCAATATATAGATAACTATGAGTACAAATTAGTTAAGTTAGGGAAGAAATTGATTTCAAATCATGAATAGTATTTATACATCTGTGTCCCAGAAACAAATGTCGTGTATCAAGAGGATTGTTATGGATTTTCAATGACCCTAGTTGTATGTCTTAACTGCATATTCAAACGATGTTACAGGAACCCAACCCAACATATCATACCATGAAATGTCTTTAGTTGTTTTTTTTCTTGTTGGCCAATTTACATGCATGAATTATTGGTGGGTGGCTTCTGAACTATGCAGGTTTGCATTAACTGCACTTCATCACTAGCAGTAACCAAAATATTGGTCACCAATTTATTTTTAAGCATGCTATTAATACGACACCACTATTAATTTTATTGGATCATAGCCACACCTATAATATGTATACATATAATCTATTTTATATTTTAATCGATTAAAAATTGATTAATTGCTCCTTGCAACATGTATTGTGGATATTTCGATTATTTTTTTTCAAAATTTTTCAGAAGAAAAACTGTGGTATCTCTTTGTACCGTTATAAGCATAGGATACTTTCTCTGCACATGTCATTTTGTCCCATTTCAACCCTTTATAATATAAAATATACATGGGAATCATGGGAGAGAGATTTTTATTTAGTTTCTTTCTTTTATTTTATGTTAACCGATACACAATTTTTTCTCCATATGATTTAGGACGACTAATTAATGCGTAACTTTCTGCAATCTCTTCCTTTTATTTTGGGTTAAACAAACACTAATTTTCCCCATAGGATTTAGGGTGATTAGTTAATGCGTAACTTTCTGCAATCTCACGCAATTGCTATAAAAAATTGGATTTTAATGTGAATTAATAAACGGGTGATTAGGTGTAAATCTCTTGGATGAATCGTTTATTTTGATACATTTTACACCTATAGTAATGTTGAAATTTCTATAACAATCAATTTACAGTTGAAGGAAAATTAAGTCTATGTCGGTTAAAGAATCTAATTCAGTTAATTAAATAAAATATATGAGTTATATATATTATAATTCATGAATCAAGTAATAATTATTTTGTATTATCAATAATTTTTTATCATATATATAATTGAAAATTAAATTTATAATTATTATTTTTAAATCATATTTAATACTATTTTAAATTAATTAATAATACAAAAATATGCTAATAATATAACAAATTATTTAATATTATTTTTATTAATTAACTATGTAAATAAATTATTTTAATTAATGTTGATATAAGAATTTTATTGTCACATTGTTATTCAAGAAAGATTGGCTTGTCCTAGTTAATGCTTGAAACATATCAAGGTCAAAAATTAGGTGTTTTGTTAAACGAGTCCATCATTTTTGCGGTTCGGGGTAGTGCATGGCCCCATGGAAACTTCTTCGTGACAATTAAAGTATATCTTCTAAAACATGGATGTACCATATTCTCAGTTTAATTTAATGTTTATCCAAGAACAGAAAGGATATACAAGGAAATGGAATATGATTTTTTGTTATTCGATTTCATAAATAATGTTATTTTAATTTTTAATTTTTAAAAATTCATAAATTAGTTTTTAATTTTAATTTTAATTGTATTATCTAATGTGATTCTGAAATGATTTGTATACTAATTTATAACACTTAATAAATATTATTTAAATTATTATGAAATAAATTTATTAATATTTAAAAATTATAAATGAAATGAGACCGTTTAAAAATTAAAGATTAAAATATATTTCATTCTATATTTCTATACATGATAAAAGTAAAAGGAGAAAAGAGATTGTGAGTGGCAACGAAAAACATTTGACAGTGCACTTTTCAACGACACCGTCCATCACTTGTCATTCAAAAATTGATCATGGTTGCTGATGTTTCAGGAGGAGCATGAGTTAATTGATTAATTAATTATCACTTAAATTTGTGTGACCTAATACTTAAATTATGCTTAAGTTTTAGGGGAATTCCATCCTATCCAGATTTCTATGTTATAGTGACAATGACATATTGATTATAAGATATTTTTAGGGTATAAGTAGCAAGAGGTACAAATAACCATTTTTAATTAATGACCAACTTGCTCAATTCTATCTGATAAATAATTTTATACTCGATATTATTGGGAACAAAATTATATGCCGTGTAAATAGATTTTACAAAATGTAAAAATATATTTAATTAAGGAAACAACTAATACTGATTCGAAATGCAATAATACTAGTTACCATTAATACACATGTTACACACAAAAGATATCTTAATAATTTATACATGGTCATAGTAAATATTCTTTTCACTTTTATCTATGAACCGAGCTATATAACATCCGAATTCTTTTACCTAATTGATTCAATATCTATACGAATTTGACTTCAAATAAAAACTGTATAATTAATATCTTAATTTTTTTTTAATAACTAAGGTCTCTTTAAAAAAAAAAAACTAGTAAACAAATATTTTTTTGTTAGTAATTAAGTCTAAAACTTAAATGTGTAGGGTGAAAAAGAGAAGGAATGGAATGATTGAGATAGTTGGAACCACAAATTTGATGTGGTGTAAATGTGAAGAGAGGTGTGAATCAAGGCATCTCACATCTACAAAGAAACATTCCTTGTTACTTTCATGTACTCAAATTATACAAACTGTCTTATCCTCTTCAACACCCACGTTCGTTCATTAAAGATAAATACACCAAATTATTCACGTTAAATATCACTTTAGTGATCCTAAATTTTTTCAGAATTCTATTTTTTTTTAGTATATTTACAAAATTTTAGTTGACCATTTTTTAATATTTTATTATTAATTCTTGATTAAAATTTTGACCCGTCTTAATCTGAATATTTATTAAGTCAATATCTTTAATTCTTGTTGTAATAAATGTTGAAAGACTAAAAATTCTAACATAATAAATATAATTTTTTATTATATAATCAACTATTTACAATCTATATTATGTGTTTTTAAAATAATTAAATAAAAGTCAATTTTTTAAATGTATGTAATTTTATGCCTTGTTAATAATATAAATAATATTTACTCATTTGTTATATACCGATTGAATCTTAATCTATTTATAGCAATGAAAAACGGGATTAATTATAGTCTAACCAAGTTTTGTTGGAGGAGGGTAATTATTTCTAATTGTCTCAGCAAAAACGACATATGAAAATCAAATATAGGACTTTGTCATGGGTTGACTGAAGTCGCATGTGTGGCCAAATGGAAAGTAGTACGATATGAGAAATTATATAAACTCCAAAATTCAAAGCATGAAGGAATATGGATCTGACCGAAGTTTGATCTAACATGGTTCTCTGAGATACTCAAACTGTTGCCACCGAAGAAATAGGTTATGTTATGGACCACATTCCTAAAGTTCACTCTGACCAAACCCACATAACTTAATTCAATGTCTACACTGCCCCCCTTACCAGTTGAACACACAAACATTAAGTGCAATGTTTAGAGAGAACAATGCTTCAAGAGCATACAATATTGTCTTCAAGTGTTGGTGACTTTTTTAATCTTTTGCCAGAAAAGGGAAGTGTTGTATCAATTAGATTGATCTTTAACTGTGGTCCACTAGAAAATGGTAGTGCATGCAATTGGTAAAATCTCTTTATTACGTGGTAGTGGCATACATGGGACCACTTAAATTTAACCTAATAATGATTTTTATTTTCAAAATTTAAACACCCAACCTTCAAAACTCGAAGTTAGGTCTACATACTTGTGGGGCTGATATATGTAGGTTCCCATGTGTAATTTTCAGCCCTAAGTTTTACTTTCATTCTACCAAAGTTTCATTTGATAATCAGTTTATTCTTAATCCAAACACGCATTATAAAGATCGGTAAAATAAATTTTATTTAGTGATCAAAATTGTTTTTCAGTCACTATCCTTGAGGTCACAAATTTTTTTAATGACAATTTTAAAAAAAAAAAAAAATTAGATGTACAATATTTTTCCATTAATTTTCATTTTTCTTGTATTGATGGCTCCAGGCTTAATATGTCTATCAATTCAGATTTAAGTCGTGATATAATTTAATTTCATAAGTTTGATTAATAAGTATTATATATATGTGTGTGTACACCACCTTCTCGCAACTATTTTATTTAATACGCTTTAATATTAATTAAAATTCATTTAAAAATTACAAATATGTGTAGATCTCGTCTTATAAGAACATACCAAAATATTAAAGAACATACCAAAATGTATGATTTCCAATAAAATTTTATCAATAATAGAGAAAATATTAAAAAAAATTAAGAGAATAATGCTAACATTTTTCTCTATATTTATTGAGAAAAAAGTCTATTAAGAATAAAATATATTAATCACAAATTATATATGTTTGAAAACTTTCTCTGACGAATAAAGTAGTTAAGGTAAATATGTTTTGGTTTTTTTTTTCTTTAAGAAGTATATATGAACTTTGTTAATAGTCTGTTTTAAACCATCAATAAAGATATACCTACATTAAGAGGGACGGATTAAAGGAGGTAAGCAGGGCCCTTTGCTCCCTCCTCCCTCTTCTAAAAATCTTTTATATATGTGTTAAAAAATTAATGAGAAAATTAACATATTGTGATAGAACTTATTTAATTTTGCTAAAATTATAAATTTTATTTCTAATTTTATGTGTAGAATTATTAAATATTTTTTTTAAAATTATTATAAATTAAATATTTCAATAATTTTAAATGAAAAAAAAAATTGTCCCAACCCCCTTTACTCTGTCCATGCACATTACTGGTCTTTAATTCAAGCACTCAAGCAGTTATGCAGTTTTGTTTTTTTGTTTTTGTTTTCTTAATATAAACATCACTACAACCACCTCAGAGTTTCACCATTAATGGTGAATAGCCAGCCACCATTCAATCTCACGTCCACTCCTTGGCAAAATCAGGAAAACCTATACTAATATAGAGTAGTGGCAAATTAAAAAGGAAAGAAAAACAAGCCAAGCCCGATTCAAATTGGGACGCAAGAACAATTTCCTCCATTAATCCATTACCATACAAAACTTAATTTTCTTTGATGTCCAAATTCACCCAAGGTAGACTAGAAGCTAAATAATACTTATGACATGACAGCTCCAACGATACTTGATTTTGATGATCAGATTCATTCTGATATTTCTATTCAGCAAAGAGGAAGCAAGTAATTTCCTCAATCTTAATGATGGTCCATCACTCACTACCTAGATCAAATCAATTGGAACCGGAAATCTAGATAACAAAACATGAGTGATCAAAACTAATAACAAAGATTGATTTGAAGGGGTCGTTCACTAACAACATGCGTTCAATGAGTGGTCATAAACGTGAGAGTTTCTTCTCCATTTTGGCTTTTGGCTTTCTTCCCCCGATGAGAAACGATAAAGTGAATCATGAAAAAACACGGAGGATGACATTGAAAATAATATTATTAAGGTTACTAGAATAAAAAGCACTGATGTGGGTTAAAAATTTAATTCAATTTTATAAATTAATTTAAAAGGTAAATATTTAACGTATATATATATTAAACAAGTTATATTTATAAGTAATGATAAATCTCCATTTATATTTATTTCTTTTTTTCAACCATACCATGTATTTCAGTCCAAGGAATTATGATTTATCCTTAAAATCCCTTAGATTAAAGCATAACAAAATTAGTCGGACGAGTGGATAACCGCAACTAAGCAAATGAATAATATTATAATAATATATAGAGATATGATGTTCTTCTGTAACTTATCTTTGCTAAATTATAAAATTAAACATATCAAAGAATCAATCAAGAAAATTACTGTTTCGTAATTTCAATTTTTGTTTCTGATTGTCTTTCTTTAATAAGATTTTGCCAAATTTTCTTGCTATAAAATTCTTAGGTTTAGAATTATGCTTCTCAAGATATATATAATATACTTAACGTGTCAATAGCGTAATTTGATAACTAATAATATAAAAATAAACCATATTTTTCATGAGTAAAGGTTAAACACAGAAATCGATCCAAAGGAGAGAGGGAGATCCATATTGGAATAATTTTGCATTTATCTTATCTCAAAACGATATTCAAATTAATTCTTAATCTTAATTAAACTTCCTTATAGTTTAATTAAAATTCATAAACAAGTTTGATGATTTTCATTCAATTAATACAGTTAATACAAAGATCATATTCAAACATTCAATTCATTGACGTTTGCACCCACCTGGAATTGGAATTTTTGGAAGTTGTTTGAAGATCATAATCCACGCATGCTATAATTACTAAGATGATCACATTTGGTATATAATGACCAAAATCAGACCCCATGCACTGAGGACTTTACTTAGGACCATCCTCGAATGTTGTCCATGTTAATGCAATGCTATTTTAAAAGCCTTTCCTCAACCTTTCTCTACAAAGGAAACATTAAAGTGTTTTGGTGACCACCGGTGCGGTCTAACATGTGAAGAACAATATTGTAGAACAATGATAAATTAATGCACGATCGAGTATTAATGGAGTTACAAATCATAAGGTGTATATATGGTTGAAAATGAATATAGTGCCACAACTTTGCGGATAGAATTGAAACATGTGATGACTTAAATCATGAAAGTAGTTGGACATGATCGGTGATATTAAATATAACTTTTGTTAAATTTTATGCAATTTTAATAACTTTCTCATAGGATGCTTTAAATTCGTAGGAGAAATAGTGGGGCGCCGTCGCTGGATCGTGTGAAATTTTGATTTTGATTTTATTTAATCATAAAAGAAGATGCCACAAGGTCAATGAACCCTCGACGTTCTAGTTAACACTTAAGAATTGAATAAATTGCTAATTGGTCCAGTTGATTTTTGTAAAACGAAGTCATATTAATTTCATATATTTAAAAAGTAATAAATATGTCACTAACTTGGTTATTTCCATTCTCGTAATCATTTTAATTTAAATATAAACGAAAATAACATTAAATTATAAAATTTATATACTTTAATATCAACAATCAAAATTGAAATAATAATAAATTATAATTGTTAAAAATTTGATAAAAACTATAAAGACTAATACGATAAATATCTTAAAAAATTAAAAATCACTTACTAAGTGGTAAGAGAGTATTAAGATAAAGAAAAGACCATTTCATTATTTAAAGAAATTAAAAAAGCTCTTTAAAATAGAGATAGACTAGAGTACAAATTAAGTTAACAGTCTTCACTTAATGCAAAATTTTAAATTAATTCCTCTATATGCTTTCATTAAATAGTTTTATATTTTATAAGTAAAAATTTAATGTCATTTAAAACATTTATTGTGAAGTGACGTCATCTCTTGTTATTATGTTCGATGCTCGTACCATCACTGAAGAGAATTGAGCTACTGTTTCATCAAAGAATAATTTGGAGACTAAAGATGGTGGTTAATGTAAATTTTACATTAACGATGATCTTATCCGACTCGTGACCATTGAAAGGGTATTTTAGAATAAAAAATCTTATATGACAAACCCTTAATTATCATGAGTCCATTAAAGCTATTGTTGATGATGCTATGATAGTAATGTCAGTGTATTTATACTTACTAACGAGGTTCAACTTATGAAAAAATCCCTCAAAACTTTCATTGTATGACTGAAATATCTTGTTAAATCTTTTGGGTACAAGGTTATTTCCATATAAATTTCTTTTTTATTTATTATTTACAATCAATATAATCATAATTATATGTTCATTCTACAATATTTTATTTAATAGGTTAATCAAAATTAAAATAAAAAGGTTTTTGACGAACATGGGAAAATAAGAGTTGAACTTGGTAATGTTCTAACTTAAAACTTATAGAAATTTGTGCATATTATTAAGTGTCCCAGTGGATGTCTTTGTGTCTGGGAGGAATATTGAGTTGTCATTGTATATACACACAACTACCTATATATGGAAATTTATTCTGGTAGTCTTTACCTTAACATCTCTATTATCAATTTTTAAATCATGTAAGCCTATTTATTAATTCAATAACTAATTAAAGAATTACAATATGTTATATTTAACATGTTTATGTAAATATTATATATATATATATATATATGTATATAAAACAAAATTTACGTACAATATATTGCATGTTGTTTATGGACGTTGTTTTTTAAGCAAAGTTGAAGTTTATCGTAAATAAATGACTTCATAATAAAAGTTGGCGTTGAAATAGTGTGGGGGTATGATTACGAACACTAAAAATCGTTTTAAGTGCTAAGATAAAAACTCTAACTTTGATTAAAAACAATAGCAGCAAGCTTTTTATATACTGTGCCCATTGTTTGTCTTTATCCCCATCCTAAATTGCTATAGTAAATTTTACTTTAGGAAGTAAAGGTTTCTTAGATTCTTATGTAAGAGGTTGAAATCATTACCCATTATCGCACAAAATCTTAATTTGACCACTGCTTTAACTTTATAAGGGCCTTGTATCCAAATTGTTTAATTTATTGACTTGTTAACGAAAAGAAGTGCTTGCATGATTAAACATAGAAATCCCCAATTTAATAATAAACTTTTCATCTGCTAGAAACGATAATTAGCATGCCTTTTATCACTAATAAAAACCTCTTCTTGTTTAGGGGTTGATGAAAAGAGGCTAAGCCACCCCTAGACAAGAACTTGATAAAATATAGGAACTATCCACGTGTGATGATAATGAATTATGTGAGTATCTTTTAGGTTAGACTTATAGAAAAGAGTTAATTAAAAATAAAGTTCTAAATGGCATGTGTGACTAATTATATTTTATATTTTCATATTATGCGGCCTATAGAGACAAACACAAAGGCCTAGCTAGCTTCTCAGTTTGATTGAACATTGAACAATATTCTAGTTAGCTATAATCTAATGAGAAAGAAGCCAAATGCAACTGATTCTGATTCTAATCGATGATTTATCAACTTTTTCTTTTATAGGGAATACGAGGGACCTCAAAATGCAATAGTTTAATTAAAATGGATGGTGGAAGAAATCATTTTGAGTCATTGGGAAAGACCCTGTGTGTCTAGTTCCGGAGAAACATTAGTATAGTTAGATGTGTAATATTTCATCACTTTAAAAAGTGATGCAATCTCTAATAATTAAGTTCCTATTTTGAGTCCCTGAAATTGGTTTGCGCAGAATTTTGACATAAGTAGGTGTAGGTGCTCGCACTCATGCATTTCTCTACCTTAACCTTTGCGGCGGGGAGCATGAAAATTAAAGCTGCTGGTTAAAAGAACTGGAATCTACAAATATAAATAAATCAAGAAAAAAGTTAATAAAATAATTAAAAGAAAAATATTTTATTAAAATATATAAAATGATATTATTTAATTTTTTATATTCACTTATAATTTATATACTAAATACTTTTTTAATTCCTTAAATAATATTTTAGTGGTACTCATTAGTAAAATTCCAAATCCCTAATGTTAGTAAGACCTGCTTGTGAGGAACTAAAGGCAGTTCTAAAACAGTAGAACTAGATCATGTTGTGACAAAATATACTCTGGGAGCTAACACTCATCTAGACATTTTCTGTTAAATGTGTATTTTTATTTTTAAAAAATTAAAGTTATTAAAATACAAAAAAAAAAAATTAAAAGTATATATTTGACACAATGTGATTAATTGGCTATGTATTCTTATTGACTGTGTAGTATTAGTGAACATATTTGGCCTTTTCCCTCAATGCCAAGAAGATCTCTCACTCACATAGAATCAAATAACAGAACTATTGACGTTAGAGAAGGTTCAACTAATTTGGATTTGAATTTTTCACAATGCACATATATAAAGTGAGACATTACTCTATATATTTAACTAGCTAATATAAAGTTAACAAGAGATAGTATCATTGTTAAATAATCATTAGATATTAGACATTTGACAAAATAAATATAACATAAACTTATCTTTTAAATAGATCAAATTTAATTTCTAAACATCAATCCCTCAAATGTTGATAATGGATTAGATGAATTACTAAGACATTTAATTATTTTTTTATCATAAAGTTGATATAAGATATTTATTGTTTGAAATGATATTAATCTCTAGTAGAGATTATATATGTACATAAAATGAATAAAATGATTATTCAACAACTTAATTAAGTGATACAAGTGTTATCATTTATACTTCAGTGTTGGTATTAAAACACCTAATTATGAGCTAAGAAATGATAATGTTAGGATGCATAATAATTTAAGTCCATTAATTAAATGGAAAATATTTTTTTAATTATTTTAATAGTTATTTATAAAATTAACATTGGCAAAACTTATCTTTCAAACACTATTGTATGTTGCCATTAAAAGACCGAAGGTAGAATGTGTCAGGTAATCATCAAAGTCTGACATTAATTTGATGCATGAAAGAGACTCACCATACCTAACAATTTTAACTAGAACATAGAAATTGAAATTTTAAAAATAGAGTATTAACTCTCCCATTATGATGAGTAATATGTATCCTAAAGAAAGGGTTGAGTATTCCTTTACTAAATCAAGTGCTGATACTTTTTCTGTGAAAGCAGCTTCACTCATGATGTATCCATATTTTCATTTTTTTTCTCTACTTGATTGATAACATTGCCCTTTTCTTTTGCTCATTAATTGTTTCTATTACAAGTTGTGGTTTGGTTTTAGTTTAGAATTATAAAACCGTAGTCAGAGAAGAAATTTCAAGAGACAAACTTTTACCTACCAACGATTTAAAACATTCTAAAGTCAAAAGTTAAGCATACAATACGGCTTGAGTCTCACCCACAAAGTAACGTACTAACCAAACATGTCTTAAAAGAAACAACCAAAGTAACAAACCCAAATGATATAGATCGATGGCTAGGCAACTGTGAAGCCCAAATAGTAGTTTTTGTTAAAAAAAAAAAGTTTTAGTAGCATAGTTTCGCCCACATAGTACCTTTTTTTTTCGAAAAAATAAATAAATTTAGTAGCATAATTAAATAAAATGACCCGTACAAATCAACATGCGACCTTTGTTGTTTAAAAAATTTAAATCTTTGTTGTTTTAAAAAATTAGCTAATAGACTTATTATTAATAATAAGATTTATATATATTAGATATTAATTTGTTGTTTAAGAAAAAACACTAGTTTTGTTATTTAAAAAGTTAAAACTTAAAATGGCCCATGCAGGTCTCGAACCTGCGACCTTCGCGTTATTAGCACGACGCTCTAACTAACTGAGCTAATAGGCCTATTTGATATTTGTTAAAAAATATAAAATATATATTAAGAACTAGTTTATTGTTTAAAAATTTTTAATTAAAAATGTTAAAAAATATAAAATATATATTAAGAACTAGTTTATTGTTTAAAAATTTTTAATTAAAAATGGCCCATGCAGGTCTCGAACCTGCGACCTTCGCGTTATTAGCACGACGCTCTAACCAACTGAGCTAATAGGCCAGTTGTGTCATAAAAAAAAATTATATGTATTATATACTAGTTTCTTGTTTAAAAAAATTATGATTTAGAATGACTCATGCAAGTCTTAGACCTGCAACCCTCGCGTTATTAACATAACATAACACCCTACTAGGTTAATTATTTAGTGACCTTTAACAGTAAATTTAATTTTAAATAATTAGGCTTGGTTAATCTCTTACAAAATGTAATGACTAAAACATTCTTTATTTTCGAACAAATAAACAAAATACAAATGATCCACAAGTTATAAATGAACCCACAGTTTGTTCTCATCGTCTTGCACAGAGAAAAAGTTTCTTTTAGTACGAAGCAAGCTAGTAGTGTAAACATGCACGCTATCCCAACTACCCTAGTTATGCCCACGTGATTATGGAAGGCTATTATGTCAAACTTTAGATATGGTAAAATTTTCTCAATATGTGTGGAAATTATAATGAAATTGTATCATTTTGGATCAACACAATGACAAACATAAGCTAGACAAATTGATTTTTGTGTTGGTATTTTCCAAGTGCGTGATGCTTTGTGGAGCCCTTGTGTTTGTTAAGAAGAAGCAAATTCACCGTATCAATTCGTGGGTGTCTACGTTAATATCATTACTTTTGGTGACCAAGTCAAATATATCGATAGACGCCTAGACAGCATGGACGTGACGGAAAGTGCCAAGTATTCTCATGTCCCAAGCTTTTAAAACTTTACCTTGACTTACCAGTGATTTTTATTTTTATTTCATACTGACTATGTTTTTTAAATTGTCGTAATTCTATAGATAATGACAATTTCATTAACTCATATAAATTTAACGTGGTATTCTATTTTTTTTTATTTACACGGGAAACGATATATCACATGCTTAATAGATACGATGAATAAATGAAGTTTCTATTTCAATTTTTACGAGTAATTTTTATTAGAGTAGAAGTATACTTAAAATGATACTCCGATATTAAATAATGATACCCCAATGTTTAAGCGAAGTGTTAAAGATAAAAAAATATAGAAAAATATAAATTAAAAAGTGTGAGGGATAAAAATTACTAAAAGATATTCTGTGAAAGTATTTATAAATTATAAGAAACTCTTAAAAAGATGTGTTATTATTAATGACAATTTATTTTGTGTCAGACTATCCACTGTTGAGAATGAGGACCTATTATGTTATAATAATCTCTGTGACATTGATATCTTAGAATGCTCTAAGAATATACAGAAGAGATACGTTAAAATAGATATGTTAATATTGATATTTTAGACTCGAGACATTTAATATAATATTAAATGTTGTTTTAATATATATATATATATATATATATATATATATATATAAAAAATAATAAATTTTTTAACAATTTATACATTATATTCAACCAACTCAACCAGATTTTTTAACGCCCGTATTCTAATTATTGATATTGGCTAGTATTTGTTTCTAAACTATATTTCATTTTCATGGCCAATAAAACAATGTGTTTGTTTCTAAACTATATTTCATTTTCATGGCCAATAAAACAATGTGCATTGTATTCATTTTATCATTATAACACTGTATAATATTTTAAGTAGCATTTAAGTGACACATGATTAGTTGATAATATATCCTTTAAATACATGGTTATAGATTTAATTCTGATCAGAAATATATTTGTTAAAAGAGATGATCAATACTTTTAAAAATCTCCGTTTCTTGAAAATTAGTCTTTAACTATCAATCTAAGGCTATTCCATTTTTTTTAAAGAGTTGTTGTTAACTTAAACAATTTTTTATTGATAAAAAAAATTATTGGTATGTATAGCTCCAATATTCTATACTGTGTTTTCCATGATCTAGGGCTACCGAAGGGTTTTAATTAAGATAAAAATTTCATATTTTATTGTTAAATCATTGAATAATAACATGTACAATGTACTCTTGGCATCTCACTTTCTACAAGATAATCTCTTGAGACAACGAGGGCTGAAAAAATAGAATTGAATATTGCTTCCTAGCATACAGAGTCTATAATGTGGGAAAATTATACCAAGACGGAACTTAACAAAAAGCACTGCGAATCTAATTAGATCTTTAAAACATGTAGTGAAAGGTATCCAACTATGGAAAAAAACATGAACCTTCTTGATTCCAAAAGATGCACATTATGTGCTGGGAGAAATATACGTGGTAGACGACTTTGTAGTGAGATTAAATATTTTATTCAAGCACGTAACCTAAGTTTGAAAAGGACATTTTCTTTATAGAAAAAAAAAAAATAGAAAACTCCATAACATAAAGTCAATGAATAGCTGCGATCACGTTTATAATTGAAAACTGAAGTTCACAACCCATTTTTTATACGTGTTTTTAGTACTAATAAATAAGAATGCTAATAAAGAAATGAAAGGTTGAACATGACAAGTGTAATATTAGTCAATGACACGAGACGGTGATCCACGTCCAACTTCTCGAAAAGTAACACAAACAGACTCATCTTGGACGCGTTTTCCTTCTCTCTGACCCTTTAGATTTGCCAAATGCAATTACGTGGAAGACAACTATTTTTACTCAGTATAGTAGAGCCAAGATCCAACTCCATTTTTTCTTTCTTCATTCATTAAAATGAAGGACTTTTTATTATAAAATTAATTTCAATTAGGTACCGACACAAATTTTTCTTCGACATCCCATGATATCAGACTGACTAGGATTATGCTTTATATAACATCGATTGGTTGAATTTTTCTTCCATAATTTAATTATAACTCACGGATAGTTATTGATTCAAATTTAATTTCTATTGCCATAATTACGATTTATGTGCTCTAATAGTACATTGTCACAAAATCACATGTAAGTCAAAGATATTTTTAGAATAAACTTTTGAAAATGCAAAACAATACTAAAAGAAATAGAGAAACAACTACTCGATAATTACGAATTCAAACTTGACAAATCATGTCTTACATTACCAGTCATGGCAGAAAGATCATGAAGATGATTATCCAATAGGATTGTTGCAAATTGCAAGTAGATTTTTCACAATATATAGTTTTACCAATTTTTTTAATGGAAGTTTTTTATGAAATTGGGTTATCTCATGGATTCAACCAAACAAATTGTCCCAATGGGCAAACCATAAATGTTCCAAAGTCGCAAAAAAGATGTTTATGCAAAAGTTGTTTGTATAAAACCAAACTAGAAGTTGAACACGTAGAAGACAAAATTGTCACTGTGTAGATATAATTCCCTTCAATAGTGATGAATCTGTAATCCCAAAACAGAGGAAAACAGAGCCATATATACCACCTTTATACATTCAACTATTCCTATATTAGCTACTGCTAATCTTTTCTACCATAGAAAGAATATTAATATATAAGAATATTACAAAAGTGAACAAATAAAAAAATGTGTTTACATTTCATGAAGGAACAAATAATGATAATAGTGAATCAAATCAATGACCCTCACCGGGGCTGGGAACAGCTTGAATAAGAAGTCGTTCAGTGCTTATGAGGTTACGCGCAATGAGTTTCTCATCAACAATGGTGGCATGGCCTTTATTGCTTGGTGCAGAAGGTGGGACAGTGCCCTTGGGAAGGGAACTGAAAAACAAAGATGGGTCTACTTTGTTGTTGCTATGTTTGTGTGCTGCACCAAGATGAAGCTTTCTGCTTTCAAAGCACGAAAACATGGAAGCCAAGAGAATCAAAAACAGAACCAGATGAGAAGAACCAAAGCGTGCCATGGAAGTGGAAACTGCAACAAAGGAGAAATTAAGAGTGAGAAAATGTTTGTGTTGTTGGGTCTGTGAGAGTGAGAAGGCAAAGATATGATATTTATAGGACCTATTGAATAGAATAAGATGAAAAGAGAGAAAGACTTGGACTTCAAGTTTGTTGAAATTCAAAGAATTTAGAATAGGACAAAGTTAGGTGTTATTAAATGAGTACTTATATTGATTAACTCATTAAATTTTTGGTGTTTTTTCTATGAAACAATACTTAAAAGTTAAAATACAGTAATAATTATTTGTGGATTAATTTCATTGGAATTTCATTTAAATTTTCTACGAATACAGTGTGTACTACGGCATCAAAGATCCAGTCTAATTAATGCCTTCGTTATCGCCCAGCTTTTTTCTCCACTCAGTTAGCTCGCCATTTTCCATCTACACTATATTCAAAATAGTCGGTGTTATGTCTTGAGTCACAAGAAGTTTCCTAATGGAAAAATAGAAACTTGCGTGTTCATTATTTTGCACCAAGAAATACGCCCGAATTAGGAAATATTTAGTCAATATTAAGGAGTTCATATCACTGTTTCATTCATTGAATTATTAATTTTATTTTATTAGTATAAGTTTTCTTGTAAGATATTGAAAAAACTCTTATACTACTAAAAAAATTAATAATGAAATAAAAATCAGTTACACTTAAAGAAAAATGAACCCCAAAAGCACAAGTAATTATGGAAATGGCACATCGTATTTCACGTGACAAATTAGTGTATTTGACTACAAAATGGGAATGTGTTTTGCACGAGGAAAGAAAGTCAGCAAGAATTATAAAATGAGTCCCCATTAATCATTATATAATTAATAGCTAACAGCAACCATCATTTAAACAATACACTTGAATATTAAATTATGAGCCAAAGATCACTGTCCTTCAAAATTCAGTGTAAGAACTGATTAAGAAGACTATTTGATTTTATCTGTGACGATGGACCTTTATAATTGAATATTGAAATGACCCTTATATTTTATTGCAGAAACAGTTTATATGGTTGATTTCATTAAAACTGAGTTTTTGTTTTTTTGTTTTGTTTTTTGTTTTTTGTTTTTCTGAATTTCATTAAAACTGAGTTAAGAATTACAATAATTCATTAAAAAAAGGTTATAGATTTGAATTTAATAAATTGGTAAAAATTTAAGTAACTTAATGTAAATAGTTTCAAAGTAATTAATTTAAGGAATTTAGTATTTGAGGAAAAATAAATTTTACAAGTAATTAATAATTTCAGCTTTTAAAAATTATAAAAATAAGTAATAAATAATTTTTAAATGCATGTTAATTGTAAGAAGAGCGAGAGTATACTTAAAAAAGATGTTCTTGAACATCACTTATATTTACAATAATAATTTGTTAACATTGGAAAAAGATAAATAGTTAAGTGCCTATATTTTTTTTTTAGAAAGTGTCGAACATTCTTAAAGAAGTGATTAAACATAAGTATTTAGTTTATTATTTGATGGTACGTATATTTTAATTAAATTTTTAAAATTTTAATATTTTCTAAAATAAATTTATATGAGGACAATGCAATATCGTTTGTTTAAGCATGGTATCATGGATTTTACTTTTAAAAAATAGCTCAATCATAAGTAGTATGAAATTAGCTAAATATTAAGAATTCATCTAGTAAATTATAAAAAAGTAAAGTGATATAAAAAAAAATATTTAAATTAAAATAAATCTTAGAAGAATAAAATTCACTTTTTATTTTCTTCTTAGTTTCATTATGTCTCCGATCTAATCCACAATACTTAAAAGATTAATACATATCTGAAAAAGATAATAGCCTAAGAATCGAATTTATTGTGCCACATTTTAACTTGTGCTGTATTTAAATGGACGATACCCGTATTATTTATATATATATATATATATATATATATATATATATATATATATATATATATTTTAATTATTAATAATTATACACAAGTTTTATATTTTAAAATATTAAAATTTTAATAATATAATTAAAATGTAACGGTAGGATTAAGTAATAAACGACATAATACAGTAAATACCTATTTTAATCTTCACTTCTTAAATGTTTTTTAAGATATAATATTTATGTATACTAATAATAACTTCTTAAAACACATTGTACTATTTTAATATAGAAAAAAACGTTATACTATATTGACAACTAATAACAATATTGTCATAGTAATATATTAAATAATCATTTAGAGAGAATATATTTACCAATTCAAGACTTTTGATGGAATTCAAGAAAAAATGTACAAAATTAACGAAATAAAAGTTTAAAATGGAGCAAAAGAAATCGTTGAGCGTTTGTAGTCCAACGGTTAGGATAATTGCCTTCCAAGCAATAGACCCGGGTTCGACTCCCGGCAAACGCATTTTAAATTTTTTTTTTAAATTTTTTTTTTTTGGAATATTGGTCCGAAATACACTTCCCACGATGGTTTTCTTTCCGATTTTTATGTTTAGTGGTAATGCTCTGAAAGTGAAAATGATTTTTATGTTTTTTGAATATTGGTCCGAAATACACTTCCCACGATGGTTTTCTTTCCGATTTTTATGTTTAGTGGTAATGCTCTGAAAGTGAAAATGATTTTTATGTTTTTTGGAATATTGGTCCGAAATACACTTCCCACGATGGTTTTCTTTCCGATTTTTATGTTTAGTGGTAATGCTCTGAAAGTGAAAATGATTTTTATGTTTTTTGGAATATTGGTCCGAAATACACTTCCCACGATGGTTTTCTTTCCGATTTCTATGTTTAGTGGTAATGCTCTGAAAGTGAAAATGATTTTGTTTAAAATTAGCAATCCTAATGTTTCGAATAAAATTAGCAATCCTAATGTTTCGAAAATGTGAACATCCGAAATTCTTTTGCAATCAGTTGGATCAGAAATAGACACACAGGTTCATTCATGTAATGGTTTATAATTATATATGAAACACGGTGTTTCCAAAATTACATTGCCAATGCTTTTATATGTATCTATGTGGTAAATGTAGGGGCATTTCTTATGCCTTGTTTTAAGTTTGATAGAATGCTTGAAGAGTAATGTTGCCTCACCAACATAAGTTATGGGTTGGAAATTGAGCAATTGGCATGGACTAGTAATTTTTGAGGGCATGAAGTTCAAAGGATTTGAGCCAAATGATTTATAGCAGTGCTGTCATATGGAATATGTGAATGAATCTTCCCTTGCTTTCTATGTTTGATGAATGAGCACATATATGTTGGATGAAAGACAGCATTCCTTTTTCATTTTTCCACATATGCATGCCCCAAATATTATGTGACATTGGACCACACGAGATTACAAAATAATAGTAAATAACTTTTCTTTTGATTCTTCAAGTCACTGCTTCTTCAACCAAGTATATATATCTTGAATGATATAATGGTAATCTTTTTGTTCAAGGATGCCTAATAGATAAGGGGAGAAAGATAATAATATTCTGTGGGATTTGCTCTGCTCCTTCTGCTAAAGCAACATGGTTCTCCTATCCTCATCTATAAATGTCATAGTTTCTCATCTCTTTTACTATAGAAGTAATGGATGCCACATGAATTCCTGAGCAATCTCCTATTGGCAAACCATCAAACTCCAACATAGTCAGAATGCAGGATAAGGTTGTCGCTCTCAAAACTCTCAGTTGACCGTCTGCCAAAGGAGATTTGCTCAGCAAATCTTGTAGCATATTTTATACTCCATTTATGAGTTAGTACAGAAAATTGGTATTCCAAAATTTTGTTTTCTTATTCTAATTTATGCTTTCGTGAAATTGTGTTTAATAAGTTGCAATTTTGTTTTATAGGGTGTTTAGGTTGCAATATTAGCGACTAGCTAGGTGCTTTTTTCCTTCACATGTTTTTGTTTTTGTTTGCTGATAGACGAGTTACTGGACCAGTATTATAGACATGATAAAGATGTAATTATATTCCCTTAAAATTTCTATCCCGGTGGGATAAAGTTAACGAAATTAAATCAACTTCGTAAGTATTTGAGTTTGATAATTTAATTTAAAAATAATAAAATAATTTTTTAAAATATAATATATTTAAAAATATTTTTATAAACTAAAATATAGATATTTTTTTTATGAATTATTTTATATTTTTCATAACTTAAATTATTCTATTTACACACTTTTAATAATAAAATCTTAATTTATTCGTCCAAATTATGATCAAATATGGCCAAGTTAATAATTTTTACAACCTAGATTGTTCTCAGCAGTTACGTTAATTTCTAAACAGGCCAATACGCTTGACATGCCCTGATCACACTGTAATGGTTTTAATGCCTCATGAAGACATGAACTGTGTTAATTTTTCCACGTCAACTACTGAAGGCTCATAGTTGATGTTCACAGGCAAATTTCGATCGTTTTAATTATGGTTGGAAAACAATAAAAACATTCTCAAAAGGAAATTTTATCTAAGTTTTTGAGCCAGTTGAAGTTGGGTTCGAAGAAATGTAACTTTCCTGCCTCGAATTCTCCAATTCAAGCTTTTGTTCTAAAATCCATCTTCGATTCCCCTATGAAATTCCAAGCACCTGTTCTTCCTTCAATTTCGTGGCCATTAGGTACGTTTATTTTTCTGAACTTCCATGTCTAAATCTAAACTTTTATGGCGAGACCCGAGAGCATAATATATTATTAGTAAAGCAAATTTAAACTTCTATGTTTATTAAAAATACAAAAAGTTTGATATGCATCTATTTTTGTATAAATATAAAAATACAAAACTAAATTGAGCACAAAAATAATATATAAGAAAACAAGAAATAACTAAAATGGATAAAACAATTTTGAGTGATTACACATACACATCCCATCGTCATATTACCGACTATCAAAATAATATTCATACATCATTTCTCAATATATATAAATCATTGGTGACCATAACATTATTTTTGTAATAATTTAAATACACTTAAAAAAACTTAAGGATAACTTGTCTACCCACCTGCGTTCGTACATCATAAATGGATAAGACTTTCTGCACCATTCAGCTAACAAGGAACCTTCTCATAATTATCAGCCTCATTTTATACTTTTCTTTGTGATAATGTACGTTTATAGCTGAAGTCATCACACCAATTTTTATCTAATTTTATTAGGTTAACAAATAATTGATAATCAATTCATTTATAAAATATTTACGTATTTTTTTCTTTTTATATTTATATATGTATTATTTTTTTTATATTTTATAATTAATTTATTGATTATCTACAGTATTATAGTTATAGTATTATAGTTATCTTGTAAATAATTTTCTTTTTGACCTCATATCATCTTGATGTTGAATAATTACTCCTCACACACTACCGTTTATATAAATACATACCATTACCGAATCTTAGTCACACCGACGATCCACTCCGAAATTTTTCCTGAAACCTTTTATCGATCTAATTAAAATGGGTTTGGCAGGATTTCTTAGAAAACTCCAAGATATCCATACTAAACATAAATTCATATCTACTATTTTCTTCTGTCTCTTGGTGATACCCCCCTCCTGCTTCTATAGCTTCTATGCCTCAACATATTTATCCAATGTTTTTCTCACAAAAAATACTGAAGACGCCAACAACAACAACAACTTTGTAGGTGCAACCATCGATTATATATCATTCATCGCACAAGTTGAAGGTTTTGCCGTACTTGGCATATCTTTGTTTTCCTTGCTAACACCAATTCAACATATCTTAGCCTCAGAGAGTAAAATAGACCCAGAAGCCAAGTTGAGCATCAAAAGCCTCATATTAACAGTGACCAAACCCGCAAGAAGCTTAATGGTCACGTGGTTCTTGGTAAGGTTATTTAAATTGGGTTTTATATTCTTAGGAATGTTATTGTTACAGAATCAGTTCTTGATGTTATTTAATTCTAGTTGTGACCAGCAACAAGAATTAAGTTCTGTAATAGAAAGCAACATTGGCACGATAATAGTCCTTGCAGGAGGTGTCTTAATCTTTGCGTATTTGGCAAGTTTTGGGAATTTGGCAATTGATATTTCAGTTCGTGAAGGGGTTAGTGGAACCGAGGCATTGGCAAAGGCTTCACAGGTTTTAGAGGGAAAGAGGAAGATAATTTGGTTTCTTGTGAATATGGTACTTGGGGTTATATCTTTATTCTTGTTTGTGGATTACGTGTACTTGAACACGTGTTCTAAACTCTCGGTAGTTTCAAAGAAAGGCATCATGATTGGGTTGTGGGATATGGGTATATATCAAATTGAGTTTTACACTTGGGCATCCTCCTCAATCTTTTATTCAATGAGCAAGAAGAGTCGCGGGGAAACAATAAAATTTCAACTAAACGGGAGCTTCAAACGCATTATGCTCGAGGAGCAACCCCTTCTAATTAGTACCTAGCTAGCAGTGCTCATAGTCATGTATAATAAATTAAGAAAGACTTTCGGATACCAATTGTAACTTGGTACTATATATGCGTGTGCATTGTAAATTTTAATTTTGAAAATTAGGAATAAAGAGTGAAATCATTTCGCTTTTTTAAATAATATGTTTTATTTTATTTAGGATAAATTTCTCATTGAAGAAACAACACGTTGGGCCCATTAACTTTTCTTTTGATTCCTCAAGTCACTGCTTCTTCAACCAAGTATATATATCTTGAATGATATAATGGTAATCTTTTTGTTCAAGGATGCCTAATAGATAAGGGGAGAAAGATAATAATATTCTGTGGGATTTGCTCTGCTCCTTCTGCTAAAGCAACATTGTTCTCCTATCCTCATCTATAAATGCCATAGTTTCTCATCTCTTTCACTATAGCAGTAATGGTTGCCACATGAATTCCATAGCAATCTCCTATTGGCAAACCGTCAAACTCCAACATAGTCAGAATGCAGATAAGTTGTCGCTCTCAAAACTCTCAGTTGATCGTCTTCCAAAGGAGATTTTCTCAGCAAATCTTGTAGCATATTTTATGCTCAGTTAGTACAGAAAATTGGTATTCCAAAAATTTTGTTTACTAATTCTGATTGATGCTTTCGTGAAATTGTGTTTAATAAGTTGCAATTTTTTTTTCATAGGGTGTTTAGGTTGCAATATTAGCTACTAGGTTACTTGATTAGCAACTAGCTAGGTGCTTTTTTCCTTCACATGTTTCTCTTTGCTTATATACGAGTCACAAGACCAATACTATAGATATGATAAAGATGTATCTATATTCACTTAAAATTTCTCATATTCTGATGGGACGGAGTTAATTAGAGTACTAAATCAACCTCCATGAATACGTGGGTAGGATAATTTAATTTAAAAATAGTAAAATAATTTTTAAAAATATAATATATTTATAAATATTTTTTATGAATTAAAATATAGATAAATTTTTTTTTCATTATTTAATTAATTTTTATTTATCAGATATTAAATTATTCTATCTACGCACTTTTAAGAATATACAATTTACTTGCGAAATTATGATCAAATATGGCCAAGGTAATAATTTTTACAACCTAGATTGTTCTCGGCAGGTACGTTAATTTCCAAAACTGGCCAATACACTTGGCATGCCCTGATCACACTGTAATGGCTTTAATGCCTCATGAACTGTGTTTATTTTTCCACGTCAACTACTGAAGGCTCATAGTTGATGTTCGCAGGCAAAATTCGACCGTTTTGATTATGGTTGGAAAATAATAAAAACATTCTCAAAAGGAAATTTTATCTAAGTTTTTGAGCCAGTTGAAGTTGGGTTCGAAGAAATCTATCTTCCTGCCTCGAATCCTCCATTTCAAGCTTTAGTTCTAAAATCCATCTTCGATTCCTCTATGAAATTCCAAGCACAGATACGTTTATTTTTCTGAACTTCCATGTCTAAACTTATTATTCTATGGCGAGGCCCGAGGGTATAAGATATTATTTGTTCTTGCTAAATATGAGTGAGATGTCCGTTGAAATTTTGGATTGGACCTTACTTAACCCCACAAAATCAGTTTGTAGGGTGAAGTTTGTCTTCACTTATATACATGCAACAGGTTCTATCTCTAAGTGATGTGAGATTTGTTATAATTTAAATATACCACACCAATTCGTTATGCATGAATGATGAGATTCCATTGATACATAACTGCTTGTTCTTTTTTATCTGACAGATGGTCAAAACTTTATCTTAGTTCGATTTCTGTTGAGAGGTCTACTAGAGATAAAAAATTATTGAAGAAAGAACAAAAGAAACATCTGTTCTTTCCAGGTGATCGGAAAATAAAAAAATAGTGAATTTATTCAAAATAATTATGTAATTACAAAATACCGTCTCAATTCATGACTTTCCAACACACTCCTCCCACGCCGAGACAACACATTTTCATCGACATCTAGGATAGACTCTGATATCATGTTGAAATTGTGGATTGGGCCTAACTCAACCCCACAAAACTAATTTGTAGAGTGAGGTTTGTCTCTACTAATATACATGCAACAAGTCTCATGTGATGTAGGACTTTCCAACGGTATCCTTGGAAGGGTCATCTTGACCGAGGGAAAGAGTTTGGTCAGTAAATTCTTTGTGTGAGGATTAATTTCACGTACGTGGAGAGAGTATATCTATGAGCTTTGATGTTGAAATCAGATGATATCGAGTGTTAGGAAAGGTTAGACAAGGATGTGGTAACAGGGGAAAGGATAAAAGGTTTTCTAAATGTATTCTTTGTTATATTTTTTTGTTTACAATAGCTCACTTAATATAGAATTCTAGGAAACTAAATATAGAAAATATTCTAAATTAATACATATGATTTCCCTTAATTATCTCTGATATTCTACTGATTTATTTCTCTAATTATAATATTCTCACAAATATTCTAACACTCCTCCTCAAGGTAAGCAGTGGGATCACCAATGCTTAGCTTGCTAAGGACACGTGTAAATGCTTTGCCTGTAACAGATTTGGTGAGAATGTCTGTCAGTTGGTTTTCTGACCTTACAAATAGAAGCTCAACACTGCTATCCTCAATTTTCTCTTTGATGAAGTGTCTGTCCACTTCAATGTACTTGGTTCTATCATGTTGTACATGATTCTCTGAGATACTAATTGTTGCCTTGTTATCACACTTTAACTGACTTGGTAGTTGTGGTAGAAAACCAATCTCGGTCATCAACTTCTTGCTCCATAAGACTTCAGTTATCCCTTTGGCAATTCCCCGAAATTCAACTTCATCACTTGAAAGAGCAACCACTTTCTACTTCTTACTCCTCCATGTCACTAAGTTACCTCCTACAAGAGTAAAATAGCCCGATGTAGATCTTCTGTCATTTGGATTACCAGCCCAATCAGCGTCAGTGTAAGCTTCAATGTTTAAGTCCCCATGCTTTTGGAGCATGATCCCACTTCCTGGTGTCCCTTTCAAGTATCGGACAATCCTTATGGCAACTTCCATATGATTCTCTTGAGGTTGGTGCATAAACTGGCTTATTACCCCTGTTGCACATGTTATATCTAGTCGAGTGTGTGACAGATAAATCAATTTCCAAACTAACCGTTGGTACCTCTCTTTATCTGCCAGATTAACTCCTTCCTCAAACTTTAAACCATGGTTAATTTGCATAGGAGTATCTGCTGGCTTACAATCGACCACCCTTGTTTCTGCAAGTAAATCCATAATGTACTTTCTTTGAGAAATAAAGATCCCCTTATTGGAGCGAAGAACCTCTATTCCCAAGAAGTACTTTAGTCCTCCTAAGTCCTTCATTTCAAATTCTCTGAACAAGTTATTCCTCAGTCGTGCAATTTCTTCTATATTACTTCTGGTTATGATCATGTCATCCACATATATTATTAGGCATGTGATCAAATCTCCTTTTCTTTTCAAGAATAAAATATGGTCAAAGTTGCTTTGTTTGTACTCGTACCTTTTCATGGCCACTGTAAACCTCCCGAACCAGGCGGGTGAAGATTGCTTAAACCCATAGAGTGCCTTTTTCAATTTGTAGACTTCATTTCTTTGGAAATCTTCAGAGAACCCTGGAGGAGCTTCCATGTACATTTCTTCTTTCAAATTCCCATGCAGAAAAGCATTCTTGACATCAAACTGATGGAGTGACCAATTTTCGTTTGTTGCTATTGAAAATAGTACTCTGGTGGTGTCAATTTTTACACTGGTGAGAAAGTCTCTGAGTAGTCAATGCCATAAGTTTGTATATAGCCTTTTGCTACCAGCCTTGCCTTATATCGTTCAATGGTGCCATTTGCTTTGTATTTAAGATGCATCTCTCCCAAGTTCCATTTTTTCTAGAGCTTCCATCTCTGTTTTCATAGCTTCTCGCCATTCGCCCTTCTTACTGGCTTCGTGAACTGTTCTGGGAATTTCTTCAGCTAGAAGGGAGGTAAGAAAAGCTCTTGCATTGTCTGCCACTCCTTCCCTGGTTATCTTCATAGGATACCTGGAATTCTAGGGGGCATATTCTGGAGAATATCGGTTAGGTGGTACCCCTCTATTTCTTCTTGGCGGAAGTGTGAAAGATTCTGGCTCTGGTGCTAACCTGTCATTATCAGTGACTTCGTTCATAATAGAAGATAACTTAGTAGAGTGAAGATCACTTACCTCTTGTTGGATATTCTCAGAAGGATCCTTATTGGTTGTGTTGGTCCCTCCTACGCTGACAGAGGCATGCTCGTTGGCTCCATCTACTTGCTCTTTTGGAATAGTTTCTAGGAAACTAAGGCTTCCTAACCAACTTGTGATTCACTCGTGTTCTCCCCCTGAAGGCCTGAACATCAAGTTAGCTACTAAAGAAATATTCTGATTCTAAAAAATCACAATCCATAGTCACATGTACACGATGAGTGATTGGGTTGTAACATCGATACCCCTTTTGATGCGTAGCATATCCAACGAAGACACATTTTTCAGCACATGGATCAAATTTGGTTCTGTTAGCTTTGGGAATATGGATGAACACGGAGCACCCAAAAACTCGTGGTGGTAACGTTTGGACATGAGGGATAACAGTCTGAGTATCTAGGATCTGAGGGGTGTTCTATGGTTAAGGATCTGGGAGGGTAGCCTGTTCAAAAGATAAGTTGAGGTAGCGACAGCTTCGGGCCAAAAACGTGTTGGAGCCTGTGCATAAAAAATCATGGCCTGAGTCATCTCTAGTAGCTTACGATTTTTCTGTTCTGCTACACCATTTTGTTGGGGTGTGTTTGGACAAGAAGTTTGATGAATTAAGCCATTTTTTCTGAAAAACTCTTGCATTGATTTGTTCACAAATTCTCCACCATTATCTGATCTAAGTACTTGGATTTTCTTGTCAAACTGAGTGTGAAACATTTGATAGAATGCATAGAACTTGTCGGGTACTTCAGATTTGTGTTTTAAAAAATATACTCACGTCATGCGAGAGTAATCATCCACAAATAACACAAAATACTTAAATTGATTATTTTGGGATTTAGGAGTTGGGCCCCACACATCAGAATGTACTAATGAAAAAACAGAATTGATTCTATTGTTATTAGGGGAAAAAGTAACTCTATGATTTTTTGCCCGTTTACAAGTTTCATATTTGATGGACTTAGTGTCATTAGTAAATAAACTAAGAAATAAAATGTTAAGGTACCCGAATGAAGGGTGTCCCAAACGTTTATGTCATAACCAGAGTTGCCTTGTAATCGTTCCGTGAGCAAGCATGACATGTCCCTTGTGAGCAACCTCATCAACGTAGTAAAGACCTCCACGTTCAGTACCACGCCAATGATCTCCTTCGTAAGAATGTCCTGTAAAAGGAAAAAAGTAGAAAACATGAGAACCACACAATTCAGCTCCTTTGTAACTTGGCTTACAGAAAGTAATTTTGATGATAGTGCAAAAACACAAAGACAATTTTTTAATTTTAATTTGTTTGAAAAAACAATTGAGCCCCCTCCTTGGACCGCTATTAGTTCTCCATTGGCTGTTTCAATATGGGTTTTAACAGGTGTGGAGAGACTGTCAAAATCATGAAGGTCATGGGTCATGGTGTCAATTGCCCTACAATAAAAAATCCACTGATCAGATTTTCTTGGGCTGGTATCCTCCTCTCTTCTTTCACCTTCATAAGCGACCGCAACTCTTCCATGAACGACTGACGATTTTGTTTCTTCCCCTCTTCCGGTGGTTGCTTGCGGGATGCCGACGACGGTGGCAACCTTGCGATTTTTTGGTTTGGAATCTTCCCACCACTCGGGATAACCCACGATTTTGAAGCAAGTCTCCTTGGTATGTTTCATCATTCTGCAATGAGTATAGTGGAGGTGGATTTTGTCTTCCTTGTCTCGCTGTGACGAACGCTGTCTGACGGTTTTTGAGCGACTCCATCCCTGTCCTTGTTTCTGTGTGTTTGCTTTTCAGTCCGCTTCCATAGGTAGTAGTCAATCCCTCCCATAAAGCCTTGGCGGATGGGAACTGAGAGACATTGTTCATCAAACTAGTCTCAATATTCTGAATTATCCAAGTAAGTTTGATCTGCCTGTTCCCATTTTTCATATGATGGTTCTGTCTCTTCTGGTGCTGGGGGTATACCTGTCAAGTGACATTTCTTTCCTCTACCACCGATAGCTTTCTTCATGAGTGTTGCCCACAATGAATAATTGTCTCCATTTAATTTGAAACCAATTAACAAATTGTCAAGATTGACTCGTGTTTGCTGAATTCCTAGGCCATTATGAAGCATATTTGCAATTTGCAAAGTTAGCTCATCAATAATGGTTGATGAGTTATTCTGGTTTTGATTCATGTTGTTGCTAATTTCATCATCTGAAAAAGATATTTTTTAGTGTTTTTTTTTTATTTTTTCAGCTGTAAAGAGTATTGGAACAATGGTGTTGGTTTCTGAGTTCCTAGGATCTAACCTTGCTCTGGTACCATCTTACAATTGTATAGAGAGTTAGAAAAAATTAGATAAGGATGTGATTACAGGGAAGAAAGAATAAAAGGTTTTCTAAATGTATTCTTTGTTATATTTAATTTTACAATAGTTCACTTAATATAGAATTCTAAAAAATTAAATATAAAAAATATTTTAAATAAATACATATAATTTCCTTAATTATATCTAATATTCTACTGATTTATTTATCTAATTATAATATTCTCATAAATATTCTATTAATCAGGAAGAGAAGTCAAGAGAATTCGAACGAGTGAGTGAGCTACAACGGTTGTTATTAGAAGAAAAAAATGTTTGCTAATAATATTTATAGATAAAATTAATTTTGTTGCAAGCCAATTTTATTTAAAGATTGATGTATGTTCATGTCGTGCTTTAGATAATGATAAAAATTTATCTTTATTAAAATTACAAAAAGTTTGATATACATCTATTTTTTATAAATATAAAAATACAAAATTAAATTGAGCACATATGAGAAAAAACAAATAATTAAAATGGATAAAATAATTTTGAATGATTATACATACACATCTCAACGTCATATTACCGACTACCAAAATAATATTCGTACATCATTTCTCAATATATTTTTTTAATAAATTATTGGTGACCATAACATTACTTTTTTTTAATAATTTAAATACACTTAAAAAAACTTAGGGATAACTTGTCTACCCACCTGCGTTCGTACATCATAAATGGATAGAGACTATAGACCCAGTCGTCATTATAAACAAAAGACTTTCTGCACCATTCAGCTAACAGGGAACCTTCTCATAATTATTAGTCTCTGTTCATACTTTTCTTTGTTATAATGTACATTTATAGCTGAAGTCATCTCACGCGTTTTTTACCTCATATCATCTTGACCTTGAATAATTCCTCCTCACACACTAACGTTTATATAAATACATACCATTACCGAATCTTAGTCACATCGACGATCCACTCCGAAATTTTTTCTGAAACCTTTTATCGATCTTATTAAAATGGGTTTGGCAGGATTTCTTAGAAAACTCCAAGATCTCTATACTAAACATAAATTCATATCCACTATTTTCTTCTGTCTCTTGGTGATACCACCCTCCTACTTCTATAGCTTCTATGCCTCAACATATTTATCCAATGTTTTTCTCACAAAAAATACTGAAGACGCCAACAACAACAACAACTTTGCAGGTGCAACCATCGATTATATATCATTCATCGCACAAGTTGAAGGTTTTGCCGTTCTTGGCATATCTTTGTTTTCCTTGCTATCAACAATTATCCATATCTTAGCCTCAGAGAGTAAAATAGACCCAGAAGCCAAGTTGAGCATCAAAAGCCTCATATTAACAATGACTAAACCCGCAAGAAGCTTAATCTTCACGTGGTTCTTCGTAAGGTTATTTAAATTGGGTTTTATATTCTTAGGAATGTTATTGTTACAGAATCAGTTCTTGATG
Organism: Hylodesmum podocarpum; assembly: GCA_026586105.1. NCBI lineage: Eukaryota > Viridiplantae > Streptophyta > Magnoliopsida > Fabales > Fabaceae > Hylodesmum > Hylodesmum podocarpum. Next base: position 3,882,432 of record JALJEV010000424.1, on the reverse strand, counting down.
TTATTTAATTCTAGTTGTGACCAGCAACATGAATTAAGTTCTTTAATAGCAAGCAACACTGGCACAATAATAGTCCTTGCAGGAGGTGTGTTAATCTTTGCGTATTTGGCAAGTTTTGGGAATTTGGCAATTGATATTTCAGTTCGTGAAGGGGTTAGTGGAACCGAGGCATTGGAGAAGGCTTCACAGGTTTTAGAGGGAAAGAGGAAGATAATTTGGTTTCTTGTGAATATGGTACTTGGGGTTATATCTTTATTCTTGTTTGTGGATTACGTGTACTTGAACACATGTTCTAAACTCTCGGAAGATTCAAAGAAAGGCATCATGATGGGGTTGTGGGATATGGGTATATATCAAATTGAGTTTTACACTTGGGCATCCTCCTCAATCTTTTATTCAATGAGCAAGAAGAGTCGCGGGGAAACAATAAAATTTCAACTACACGGGAGCTTCAAACGCATTATGCTCGAGGAGCAACCACTTCTTAGTACCTAGCTAGCAGTGCTCATAGTCATGTATAATAAATTAAGAAAGACTTTTGGATACCAATTGTAACTTGGTACTATGTATGCGTGTGCATTGTAAATTTTAATTTTGAAAATTAGGAATAAAGAGTGAAATCATTTCGATTTTTAAATAATATGTTTTATTTTATTGAGGATAAATTTCCCATTGAGAGTTCTATAACTCGACCAAAGATTCTGTGTATAGGCCGTGCATACTATTGGATCTATAAGCTATAAGCGAACGCTGCTTTAACATTGACGAAACAACACTTTGGGCCCATTAATTAGGAGGCCACAGACTGCAACAAGAGGAACTTTCATCGTAATACTCAGAATTTTCTTTTGAAAGGTTAATCACTATTTTATGACCTTACAAGTTCACGTACAGACATTTATATAAGAGATCTAAACATTGTATTTTGCAAGGAATTAGGTTGAAATATGCATGATTGACGGTGATATGCAAATCAGAGTTTGCCTTTGTTTTAAGTTACTCTACATTTGAAACATGCTGAAAATGTTCCTCATTTCTAGAAATATCCAAGTTATAGGCTACAAGAAATGTTGCCAGAAGTTTCTCAATAATTAAGCTGCGCAGTCATGGATGAATCTAAAGCATACTAAGGAGAAGACTATTTGTAAATGAGTGTTAATTTCAGGGATGGAAGTGAAGTCAAGAAAGCTGGACATGTTTGTGTACCGGGCCGCTCTTGAGCACCGGGCTCTCCCAATGAACCGAGCTTGAGTGGATCATGCGTCCGAACCCTAATTGTTCCCTGAAAAAGGGGATTTATGGGCTTTAGTAACTTCTTTTGTAAGATCCATGAAGATAGAACCTTAAAATTGAATCTATAAATACCATGGACAAACACACAATAAAAGACTGAATAATAATCTCAAATATACACCCACATTAACGAGGGAACCAACCTCTCTCGTTACCGGAAAACTCCTCACCGAGCTGAGTCCGGTTAGTCAGAATCTGGTAAGAACATTTGACAACCACCGTGGGGCAAGATAATTCTCCATCCCACAATTCACAGGACTTGATGGTTCGCACGCGTAGCCACTCCGTTCCCATAATAGATCCCGCCATGGCAGAAGCTCTTAAGGCACAAGTGTATGCAACGGTGGCAGAAGCAAGAGATCAGATGAATGCCCATATGGAAACTCTACAAGCACAATACCAGGACACCCAAAGAGAATTACAAGCTACTCGAGCTAATTTACGCACAATCCAACGTGAGAGGGAGGCGGAGGCCCAAGCCCACAACCTAGAATTACAATCACTAAGGTAGTGAATTCAAAGAATCCCAGACAGAGCTCCCCTATTCAAAATAATGAAGGAGATGCACGAAACAGGGAGAAGGCCCGCTCTAATTCACGCATAGACCCTACCTATTAGTCCATTACTGGTGAGGACGTGCATGTTGCGACCTCCGTGGCCCGACACACCCCATCCCAGGTTCAACCATTCACCTGTCCCTCTGAGGATAATCACCGACAATGACCGACAATTTATTGATAGCTCGTTCTGCTCCTTCTTGACCCAACTCGGTATTATGCACTGAACTTCATCAGTTGAGCACTTGCAAACCAATGGGCAGGCCGAGGCTGCAAATAAGGTCATTCTCAACGAACTGAAGAGGAAACTCGACCAAGCTAAGGGATCCTAGGCCGAGGAAATACCCGACATCCTTTGGGATATCACTGCACCCCTCAATCCTCGACCCATGAAACGCCCTTTCGGCTCACGTATGGAGCCGATACCATGATCCCAGTTGAGGTTGGCGAACCCTCTCTACGAAGACACATTTTATCTGAAGGCCAAAACGAAGGAGCTCTACGAGAGGAGCTGGACCTCATTGAAGAAATCAGAGAAGAATCCTGCGTACAGGAGCTCGCGACCAAACTTAGAGCAGACATGAGTTACAACTCGGGAGTACGAGATCGCTCATTCGTACCAGGAGACAATGTGTGGAGAAAAGCTAGAGAAGCTCACCCAGACCGGACTCAGGGCAAGCTCGCCGCCAATTGGGATGACCCGTTCCGTGTATTCGAAGATCTCCGCTATGACTCCTATAAATTGCAAGAGATGAATGACCGACTACTACATAGGACGTGGAATGCAACCCATTTTAAGATTTATTTCAGTTAATTTATATACTATTTTAATTTCAATTAAACTTTATGTCATTTGATTATTCAAATAAGGCCAATGTACTCTTTTTCCTTTACCCAGATTTTTTTCCTAAAGAGGGTTTTTTCCGGGGAAGTTTTTAACGAGGCACCGCGGCAGACTATAATAATATATACTTTTTTCCTCAACATATTTCTTGTATACCCGGCACTTGGCCCCTTCCGAGCTTACGGAACTCTGCGTTCCCAACTTGGACTCTGCGTCCACCCCGGCCCTCGACCCCTCCCGATTCTAAGAAACTTCGCGTTCCCCACTTGGACACCGCGTCCACCCCAGCACTCGGCCCCTCCCAACCCTGAGGAACTCCGTGTTCCCCACTTGGACTCTGCGCCCACCCCGACACTCGGCCCCTCCCGAGCCTAAGGAACTTCGCGTTCCCCACTTGGACTCCGCGTCCACCCCGGCACTTGGCCCCTTCCGAGCCTCAGGAACTCCGCGTCCACCGCAACACTCGACTCCTTCCGAGCCTAAGGAACTTTGCGTTCCCCACTTGGACTCCACGTCCACCCCGACACTCAACCCCTCATGAGCCTAAGGAACTCCGCGTTCCCATTTGGACTCCGTGTCCACTACGATACTCGACCCCTTTCGAGTCTAAGGGGCTCCACGTCCCTAGGGGGACTCCGTGTCTATCTCAGCCTTTTCCCCCCTGTCAAACTCTTGGGGTCCTGAGTTACGAGTCCTCCAACACACTTAATATTTCAAGCACACCCGACTTCACTATGTTAACGTATAAACAATACACTGAAACAATTGAGCATACATAGCAAGAATATACATCAACGACCATGAACATGGAAAAGACATTGTATGAGTATATAAGAGGTAAAAAGGTTCAATTGCAATTCATAGACCATAACAAGTGTGTAGCACTATGTGCCATAATTACAAACTATGCCGACCAACACGGCTAAATCAAAACAAGAAATAAAGGTAATTACTCGGTCTGATCCACCCACTGTCCATCTACCACATCCTTCAGATAATGGAAGGAATCAGCCTCGAGTCTGGGCTTTAAATGGCAAGCTTGCCTCACCGCCCCATCGAATCCTTGGTAGAAGCTTGTTGCACAACTGGCTTCCAATGCTTCTATCAAGGCCCTCTGCTCCTCCACGGTAGCCTCCACCTGCCTGAGTTTCGACCCGAACTATTTAACCTGCTCGTCGGCCTTAAGAACCCGCTCCTCGGCTCTTTTGGCTCGATCTCCGATCAGCTCCAGCTTCGCCTCGAGACCCTCCATGGTGTCTTGTATCTTCGTCAACTCGAAAGTCAGTGAATTCACATTAAGTTCAACCTCATCCATGGCGAGCTTGAGCTGGGACACCTTTGCCTCTAGCTCGGCGACCCTGGCAGCAACTTCGGCGGAGCGAGCAACCGATCCCACTTGCTGCGCGGCCCACTGCTTGGTGTGACGGGTAACAGCCAGCAGCCAGCTCAACAACAGCTCTGCACCATCCAAGTTGTTCTCCACCCCAATAGCATTAAGAAGGGCGACGTCGTAAGGGGTTGGGAAGGGAACCCCTAAGTTAAGGTCTTGCCTGCGAATAGACACATTCCATAGTGACTCTCCCGACGATACCTTTGCAGCGACATGTTCAAGCCGAGGCTCATCTTCGACCATCCCTTGCCAGGTCGCCCTATGGGGGAGAGTGGCAGCAGCCCTCAAGGTGGCTGTCTGAGGTGGGACCTCGGTTGGTACCTTAGGACCTTCCTCGGCCTCAGTTTCCATCCGGACAGGGGACACGACCCTTGGCCTCTTAGTTGGAGATGGCTGGGGAGGAGGAGTGGGTTGCGGCGTGGATTCGGGAGGATGGACAGGTGCACCTGCTCCTCCCGAAGTTGGAACTCGGATCCTTGGGCCCGAGACTTGATCCCTAGAGAACTTGGTGTAAAAGATAGAACATAAGAAGGAGGGTTGAATTGTGTTACTTAAAAAAATTATTCCTTTCATCTGTGGGTTTAAATGTGTTCAGACGAAACAATCCTAATCTTCAAATGTTGATTTTAATGAACAAATGTTATAGTTTGATTATCCCCGTTAGTCAAACACTTAATAAAACAAATACATAAGTATTTTTATAGTGGTTCGTCTATACAAGACTACGTCCAGTTACCTAGTAACAACTAAGTTTTCACTACAAACCGTGAAAGGGTTATAAGTATTATTTGAGCACAGCCACTTCTGGCTATAACACGATATTCTTTGAACACAGCCTTCGTAGGCTAAACAACAAGGGTATTCTTTGAACAACCAGCCTCCTCAGGCTAAAATACCACACAAATGGATTTGAAAGAGTTCTTTAAAAAGAAAGTTTCCTCTTCGCAGAGAGGGTTTTACAATGAAGAGCAGAAGTAACATAGAGCGAATTCACAAATAGTTAGAATATAGAAGCGTGTTCGCCAACTGAACTTTGAAGAAGCGAAGTCTTTAAATAGGTAAAGTCTTCAGATATCTGTTAGACACAGAAGAAAGCCGTTGAGCGTTTTTCAAGCGAAGTCCAAAAATGTGTCAGAGAGTACTTGAGTGATTGATGGCGTGTGCAGCGGATTTAGATAGTGCGTCTGTATTTTTTCTTGACTTGTACAAAGACTTTGACAAAAAGGTGAGGACCTTTTCGAGTTGCATATGTAAGCGCGAATCCCCATACTGATCTTGAATGTTTCTAATGAGTACTTCTTAAGATTTGAAATCTTGGCGCGAGTGACTCATACTTTTCTTCACTTCTTTGACAGATGATGAACTTCTTCAGTCTTAAGAGTTTTCGTCTTAGCCTATCGTCTGATGACTTGACTTGAGACAGACGAATGACTTCAACTTTGAGGGGTCATCTTCCGTCTGTACTCGTTGCGTCTGACTTTGCTTGTTGATGTTTCGTCTGGAAATGTTCCGTCTGTCTTGTAATAATCAAAACTTTAGAGATGTTAATCATCTTGATCTAACACTTGGGATTCTTGAGGATGGCCACCAGGTCAAAGTTTCTCGCCATGAGCTCTGCACAAGTAGAAATAAGTTATCAGCACACCATTTTATATAATACAAAGGAAAAAAATAGCAATTACCTGTGAATTTACCCCTCAGATCTTTATATCTAGCCGCATGAATTAGAGTTCGGCTGATGGGCCGAGGTAGCCCAAGCAACCTACTTATGACGTTACGTTCAGCCACGGAGAGCTCGCTTCCAGGGAAAGAATTGAACTTCTGCGATCGGCACTAGTGCAGAGGGTATTTTAGGGCTAAGTTATCTTTTAAAAAGAAGGCTTTCACGACCTCATTGGTATTAGGACAGAGACTAAAGTAGCTGTTTTTGAAATTTTTATATGATTGTGCATATGGGATTAAAGGGAACCACCTACTTGTGAACTACAAAAGGAGGCCCAATCGACCGTTTGCCCGTGCTTGAGCTGGTAGAAGTAAAGGAAAGAGCACGGCCTCGCCTTGAGGCCGAGCATTTGACAAAGCAGTTGGAAACCCAGAAGGAACCCCCAACTATTGGGATGAAGTTGGTTAGGTGCCACATTCAAGTAAGATAAAACCATGGACTCACGCCGGGTCAAAGGGAACTCAATACTAAACTCCCTAACCATGTACTCGTACACAGAGATGGTATACCGACCTTGGTCGATCATACAACTATGCACCCTATGATTCAACATACTAGCTCGGAAGCTAACTACATCCTCATAACGAGGACTGACCATGTTGCACTGCTCAATGACCGGACACAACTTCTCCACAGAGTCATATACTAACACGTGGTTCAACACTTCCCCCAAAAGCTACGAAAATTCGGGCTCATAAGACGGAATGGGAATGACTAAGTTGTGCCTCGATGAACACTCCTCGGCCTCATCTTCCCCGGCACCAGGAAAAGCCTCGGCGCCACCTTGGCCCCTGGGAAGATCCCTAGCCTCATCCTCAACCTCAACAGGGGAGGTCGCGACGTGGGCACCAGAGCCTGTGACCTCCTCGACAGAGGAGGCTTCACGCGAAGGAGATCTAGCCCCTTCCAACGACTCAGGCTCAGAAGCCTCGTTCAACCTAATAATGAGACTCTCGGTGTCGCGAATAGTGGCTGAGTGAGAAGAAGAAGACATACCTAAAAGAGAGAGAGAACGAACTTGAAAAAGACTCCAACTTGAAAATTGAACGTGGAAGACTGAGACCACAGTAGAGGATGGAGACAAAAATGAGTTCCAATAAACTCTGAGGTAGAGAAAAATGTGAGCTTAGGAGAACTCTGGAAGCAAAAAGAAAGGAAATGAGGAAAAGAACATAAAGGAAGAGCAAGGAGGCGCGCACAGTATTTGGGTGAAGCAAGAAATGATTAAAATGCAAGAAAACACATTTAAAAGGTAATAAAATCATTTGGGCACAGTTACGAAAGAGTCATAATCACTAATCATGATTAATAATTGTCCACTTAAATTCAAAATGTGAAATGAAAAACTGTTTGGATTCCCGCCTAAAGTAAACGACTTCATGCGCCCTAGACCTCGTCAGACCGGGTACCATATTTAACTCAAACCACTATGATCTTGGTTTGAGCTCGGGTGGTTGGTGTACCGGGCCAGTCTCGAGCACCGGGTTATCGAATGAGCTGAGCTCGACGACTGCCGAGCTTGAGTGGATCATGCTTCATAACCCTAACTGTTCCCTGAAAAAGGGAGATTCATGGGCTTAAGTAACTTCCTTTGCGAGATTCATGGAGATAGAACCCTAAAATTGAATCTATAAATACCATGGACAAACACTTAATAAAGGACTGAATAATAATCTCAAATATACACCCACATCAACGAGGGAACCAACCTCTCTCGTTACTGGAAAACTCCTGACTGAGTTGAGCTCAGCTAGTCAGAATCTGGTAAAAAGCGTTTGGATTATTTATAAAGCGTTTGGATTATTTATTTGAGTGGAAAAATATTTAGTAGACAACTGCAATACGCAGACAAACAGACAACTAGTTGTAAAATATGAATAGAGAGAAATATGTATATGTATATGTATAATACGTATATATTTTGTGAGTAAGTTGAATGAACTACGTATTACAGTTGATTGTGAAATGAAGTTGAATTGAGTGAATATAATTTTGAAGCCAAGCTTTTTCAAAGGTGTCTTTTAACATTTATATATATATATATATATATATATATATATATATATATATATATATATGTATATATATAATTGACAATATTTATAAAAATATAAGAAATGTTACTAATTTATTTTAGTAATATTTTAGCAAATATTACGTTAGAACCATGTTACAAAATATTATTGGTCACAATTTTTTTATTAATAAATAAATATTACTAGAGGTTAATGATAGAATACCACAAGAATCAAATAAACAAAGCCATTAAATGATATAAGATGAAGAGTAAATTATCATTTTACCTGGAAAGGATATGAATTGGGTAATTTCGTTCGTAAAAGATGAAAAAAATAGTAAAATAGTTATTAAAAGTGTAATATGTCTATTATTTTAGTTTCTAAGAAAAATTATCGTTATTTTACTCCCAACTATTTATTATTATTATAGTCTATAATTCACCAAATTAAAAAATTGAAAGTAAGCGATTAAATTAAAGAATTAAAATAACAATAAATAATATAATTAAAGGATTAATTATCACTGTATATACATTTGGATGCTAGTAGTTTCCTCGTGTGCATTACTGCTTAAGTGATGCTCATTCGACAAGTGTGCCGGATAATACGAAACCATGGATGAACAAAATATTGTTCCATTTCCATCAAGGACTAAAATTTAACCAGTTTTACAAAATAAACACTATTTGAACTACAATTTTAATTTATAATGTAATATTTTGACCTATTAATAAATCAAAGCATGAAGAATTATAAGATTGTGAAACAATTGAACAAATGTACAAATTATAACTTCGTGCAAATTAATGATGTTAGTGTATGAGTAGTGTTCTCACCTTTCGTTCAATAATCAAGATTGTTAAGCATCACCGATTATGTTACTTAGCCTATGTAATTAGATATCTTATTACATCATCTGTGAAAGACCGATTTCAAAAGAAGCATGAAGATTACAAATAAAGAATCTATAACTATAAATGGTTCACGTGGTGATTCTCATCTCCTCCTAATTAAGATAATTCGATCAGTACCTCATAATGGAAAAGATAAAATTATGAATAAAAGATTAAAAAAAAGAAGTTGTATCCATGGTGATGAATTGAGATTTCACAATGTTATTTTCTCAAACCCTAGGTCTTCAAGAGAGACATCCATTGTTTCTTTGATTTCTCAGCACCTAAAACCAGTTATTTATAGTCAACATCCTGATTTTGTATCATCAAGTTCAAACAACTGTTATAACAAATGATTTTAGGTAAAGAGACACGCACATGTCAAAAACCAATAAAGTAATAAGGACTCCAAACAGATATACTTTTACCTAAAATTTTGGTAAAACTACTTTTGCAACGGAAATCCAAACATAGTCAAAGTTGCATTTGCTTGTTACTTACCAAGACCTGAGGTGGATGTTTGCACAAAATTGGTGTCTGAAACCATGAAAAAAGAAGCAATAAACAGTGACCTACACCTCACAGGCATATAGGTAAATGGCAGTAGAAAGAGATAAGAAACATGAAAACATTTGCACACCAGACAACCAGTTATAAAATATAAAGAAAAGCGAGAGAAATGAGTGTATATTCTATGAGTGAGTTGACTGATTGTGTATTATAACTGATTACGAGATAAAGTTGATAGAAAAATTAGCAGATAAATAGACATTACATTATATACTCACTAACTCACCTCTCATCATTAACTGGTCACAATCTTTCATAAAATAAGTCTCAAGATGACGATAGACCAACTATGAAATGTAACCACGAAGATGGTAGAATTGTAGCATGGCAGGGCAATTCTCCCTTGGCATAAGGGAAATTCACATACAAGATTAATACTTGCAGCACCTGCCAAAGGAGAATTGCACTGTTATTCTTCTCTACCTTCAAAATCGAAGCATAACTGGTCGCCCTTCTGCTTGCTGTGCTGCAAAGCACCACAAGGAAGCAATATACTTTGCATTATTCGCACATTAGGAATGGATATTCGATATTAATTGTTTTCTGGCATATTCTTTTGGATCATTCCTTGGGAAATTATTCCTCTGTTGTTGCCATCATGGTCCCCCATACTGTGAAAAAAGCTCCTCTTTAAGCCTTCTTTTCCAAAAGACCCTTGTAGTAGGTTTACTAACATAAGAAATGGACTAGGACATGTTAGGAACCGTAATTAGTTTGGTCTCTTTTCAGTGACATTGAACTTTCAAACCTAGTCAGTAGTTACTGATTAAATTAGCAATTTCAGCAGCTTGTGAAATATGATTATCACCCTTTTGTCCCAACATTTTGAGTAATTTATGCACGTAGCACCAGATATAGAAATATATATATAAAATATGTGTATTGCATGCGCGTCTGGTGGCAAGTATTCATCTTTTGTCAGGACCATTGACCACAGGAAATAGAACTGGAGTTAAGTGAACAGAATGAAAATGAAAGGAAACTTAAGACTTAAATATTCTTATATACTTTTTCACTATGTCACTAAGGTTGTCTTTAGGATACGGTACACACAGATAACGGATGTTCGTGTAATATATTTTAGTTCTATGATGTGTCATCGTTTCGTAAATAATGAAGGAGTGAAAACTGAAAAGGACCAATGTGTATTTTGGACCACTGCAAATTGTTTGTTGAATTCAGACGTTAAGTCAGTCAACATTGTCATGAGTTCAACCTATCCCCTGCATCTTCAAGTTCTAAATTGTTGTCCCCATATTATTCCTCGTTTTTCTATAGTTACTAGATGAATAAAAATTAAATCTGTGTATATAATATGCATTTGTGTATATCCACAAACATTTAACTCATAATCTTTCGGTGGCCATTATAAACAATATTTTGTCCTCAATTCTTCCATAACAAGTGAAATTAAAGTTGTCATGTATATAAACCATAAATAACGACCTTGTTAATGCTAACAAAATATATCACAAGTTTATTCTGCTTGGAGTTGCAATGCATTGATTAAGACTGTTAATAGAGTGGTAGGAAGCTATGCATGAGCTTCTCTTATGGTCATTGATCTTTGGTTGCTTTCCTGGCTTTTGATATGCAATGTGGGTCCAACTCTAACCATTATTAGTACAAGTTAAATTTTGACAAAAATACTAAGCAATTGCATTATTGGATAACAACTTTACTTCACAGTCAACTATAATACGCAGCCAACCAGTCAACCAGCCAACTCAATTACAGAATATATATATATATCTCTTCATATTTTATACATATATATATTTCTCTCTTGTCACATTTTATACTATTTCTCTTCCATCATATTTTATAAGTGATTGTCTTGTTGTCTACTTATTCCATTTTTTACCAACTATTTTTCATTGGATAAATATTATGATTTGAGTTCAGAAGTACAATTGCGTCTACAAATGAATGTGTGCGTGGAATTTATTTGGTGAGAGGACACTACCATGTGATGCTGTCATCTCAGTACATACCACCTTCATTGTTAAGTATACCAGTACATTGCACATAGCTATTGCTTAAAATAATTACACGATAGAGCAAAAATGTTTTTGAGATGCTGAGTATAGATATAACACTTGACAAGTCAAATTTCCTGGAACCACCATTATTTCAGACAGGAAGAAAACATCAACATTGAAGTTTTAGTACTTCGAAATTTTTTACTACGTTCTAAAGTTATCTTAAATCATTACTTCTAGAGCAATATAAGAGACTTCGACACCTTTCATTTTCTTTACAACATTATAAGAACCTGTCTGTTTTATCAAGATGAAAAGAAACTATGACAATTCCCAACTTGAATTTAATCACATGATCGATATTGCATCAGTCTTCTAGTGGCTGCTTTCCTCTGGCATGCAATCCATTTCTTGTGGATACTTTTCTAGCATAGGTGGAACGTCAAGGAGAGAGTGTAACTTAAGTAGGCTGTTTAGAAATGAAAGCTAAATGATCCAAAAAAAAATCCCAAACTCATTTGAACAAAACAATCTAACAATAAACACTTTAACATTAATTCTTCATCCAAGTGATATGTTTTTTTAACACATCTCTTGTGAAGGATATAATCTAATTGGAAAATCTCTGCTTTTTCTCTATTTCACGTAATTAAAATTGAAAAGATTCACTGTCCATTTTCTACAAATTGAATGTAAAGGCATTAGTTTTAGAAGAACTATCAACGTAGAATTAATAGTTAAAAAGGAAATTAAATGAACTTTTATTGCATAATACTGCCACAATAATCCAAAACATGAATGTCTCTAGAAGAAAATGGAAAGAAGTACACGTAATTTGGTTAATGCATTGATCGTAAACTGTTAGAAATTTGCATGGCAGTTCTCCATTGGCAAACCAAAAAGATGCATGTATGTGTGTTGAGTATACGTTTAATAATATTGAGAAATAATTAAATAACTTTAATGCGCAGCTCCCTAGCCGATTTATTTATAAAATATAATATATATATATATATATATATATATATATATAAATAAATAAAGATTTCTCTATCATCATATTTTATAACTGATTTTTTATTTATTGTTTATCAAATATTTTTCATAATTAAGAATAAATATAAAAGTGAAAAATCAGATAAAGAAAGTAGAGAATATAAAAATTATAAGAATGAAAAAAAATTTAAATTGATATTTCTCAACGAGTAAGCAATGTGAAGTACATGCTTATCCACCACATGTTGTCTTTAACGTGTAGGTACCTCCTACTAATTAAATGTAGTAGTAGCATTTGGTGCAACCTCTATGCCATTTATACTACCTTTAATTTTTTTCCCCTCTAATTAATTAATATAGTTACACTATAATTTATCACTAGCACAGAGATGTATTGACGCGAATCTTAAACAAGGTTTTAGACTTTTACTATAACCGATAGCTAAACTTAAATTTCTGTTTTAAATATGCAATATTTTGTGAGAAAACTCTGTCAGTTTCTAGTAATCCTCAGTTCAACTACAATAATTTATACTCATAATTCATATTAAAATAATTGTTATTTTCAGGATTTCATCCTTTTTATTTCCTTTAAACTCTTCAAAAATTTAAATTATATAGGTGTATTCTGTTGTTGCCAGTAAAATTAGAAGAAAAAGAAATTAATTTTAAATAAAAAAATTAAAGACTAGGTACAATAATATTATATATAGATATATATACTGTTGAATTTAAATTTCAATAATAATTAAATTATATATATAATTTTTTATATAATTCTAAAATCACTTGATAATTTATTATATTATTTTATTTTAATATATAACATGTTATTAAAATATATATATAAATATTGACTTTCAAATAATATATCTACAAAATTTTAAATTGTATGAAAATTTATATATATAATCTGAATTTCCTCTTACTAATTTTCTTGACCTAACAATCTAACATTAAACATTGTTCTCACTTGCACGTTTGAATTTACTACTCTGATGTAGCCGTGTGGGATTGGCTAATTAATGGTGTGCATTTTCCGCGGTTTTAAGTTTGGTCTTTGAAATAAATGTTTGAACAATGAATTGTTTAACAGTAAAAATGTGTGTACTTGATGAATACGTGTGTACCATTCTGCGGTTGCCAAATTCCTTTCTTTTGCTTACTATATTCAGCCTAATAATTTAAGGTTTGAATAATATTTACCAGATTTTAGGTTTGAATCTTATTGTAATTGTCATATATTATTTTCTTTCATCTACAAAATAAATTATTAACAAGTCAAGTAATTTATAGAAGTATTACTAAAATCATTAAGTGTTTAGGATTGTCTCAAATAATATATTTTGGCCATTTTTTGAAGTAAAATTAGTTGAAAAGCTTCTTAGAAGTCGAAAAATTAGTTGAAAATTTAATAATTAATTAATAGCTGAAAGTTGAAAAACCTAGTTTATTAAATTAAAAATATTGGTAAAATATATGTTAAATAAATGTAAAAATGATAGAAATGAATTATTTTACACGCGTTTTTACATGAGATTTAATTTTTCCTTGTTGATAAAAATATTTTAAAGTATTAATAATTTTAAAATTTTAAAACTTCTACATTTTATTCTTGTAATTTTATTTATAAATTAATTATTTTAATTGTATTATTTATTTGTAAATATTTAATTTTTAATATTATATATTTAACAATTTATCTTATATTGTATTTTAAGATATTTTTAATTAAGTTAAACGATATAGAATCCTATACTAATTAAAAAGTATAATAGAAAATTTTAATAAATATTTTATGGATAAAGAAAGAATAAAATATAAAAAATTAAAAATTAGTATTTTAAAAAAACATTGCTTCAAGTAGTGTCTCAAAAAAATGTTAAAAACTATTAAAAGAAAAGCTAGTTTAAAACTTGCCTATACCATGCTATCAAATAATTTTTTATAGTAAAAAGCCTACAAACTTATGGAAATATCTTTCCTAGTATAAGTCTTCGTCTCCAACAAAAATTAAATTATTAACTAATTGATCCATATAGCATATGAGCCAAGAATCACTAATACTAGTGTACATTGGTAGCAGTGGCTTTTGTCTTTTGACAAATTGTTTAAAAATCGAATCTTTAGATAAAAGTAATTATTATTTTTAACGGTATATACACTTCATATCAATATTATATTATAGTTAATAAAAAAATTATGAGTCAAAAAGAATAATAGAAGACGTATAAAAATTTATTGTCCAACAACATTTGAATAAATTATTTCTAAAATAAAGTATGAGTTGAAATATTATATATATTTATATACAGTCAATTAATTAATTTTATTATCAAAGTCAAACGAACTTAATATTAATGACGGGTTATATGATTGAATTTTTTATACTAACCATACATGTATTTTTTCTTTAATTTATTAAAGTCAGCAAATTTATCATAATTTCAAATTTTATTATTAAAGTTAATAAAATTATTATAATTATTTAATTTTTACATTACCCATGCATGTACCTTTTCTCACGAAATATTTTAGGAAAAATATATGATATTCTAACTAATTTTAAAACCTTATTTTTAAGAAAGATTTTCGAAACAATTTGTTAGAGTTCAAAATATTTTGAAATTAGGCTTACAGTTTAGGCTTCAAACAGAAATGATTTCATATAATAGCTATGGTTAATTTAGAGATAATATGCTGCTAATTGATGAAATTACCAGTGAATTTGCAAATAAAAAACAATGATCTCATGAGAATTTATTTATTTCTAGAAAATTTATTTTAATTTTATTAGATTGATCCAGACTCTTGGAATGGGTCAAAGTTTCAAATTGTTGTACTAATTTAAGTTAAATGGTGTTCCAACATAGGTAAAGTAAACATACTTGATATAATCAAAGTATATATATATATATATATATGGGTGTCTCATTCCAGAGTGTGAATAAGTCATATTCACGTAACTAACCATATATAATGTATATGTCCCAATAGCTGCACATGTGAATCGAGCAATTAATTCAAATCCAGACTTGATAGTTTCATGGTTTTTTTTTAATTATTTGAATACACTATATATATAAAAAGAATAATTTTGTCCCATAAAAAAATGAACAGTGACACGTTGGCCTCTCGTGATGGTATCATGAGATGCACGTGTGGAATAAGATTCATCAGTCATTAGTAATTTCCTCGTCATTTTACAACGTCGCATGATTGAACCCTCAACATTAACAAAACAATGTTAGTACGTTTATTTTCACAATATTCCCAAAATACCTTTCTGCTTTGCTTTGCTTCACTTCACCCAACCACCACTTAGATCATAGATCATGGAATGTCTCACAAACAACAACCTTTTATACTCTCTTCATACCAGCATATATATTTTATTCACAAAACTCATAGAAAGTCTTTCAAAAGTTCTTTGTTTGGACGAGGTTAAGAAACTTAATTTCGCAAATTAACAATTTAATTTACCGCTTCTAAACGCATACATATAATATGTGGAAAGAGAAGGTGGAATTATAAAAGAAATTAGATTAGAAAAGAGATAAAGAAATTAAGGTTAATTAAAATACTGTTGTTGTTGTTGTTGTTCTCACATGATGAAACGGAAAGTGATAAAATAATTTGGTAGCAGCATGTTAGATTATTATAACGCTGTGCTTTCGTTAATAACGTGAAGTTTAGTTTAACATCAATTCATAACTACCATGAAGTGAATCCCAATCCGATTATTTAGTACTATATGTAATTTAATAAATGAAATATTAGAAACAGTATTAAATATCAAAAGAAAATGATGTTTATTGGATAAATAAAATGCAATATTAAAAAAGGGTACGTGATATATACCTTTCTCTAAAAAGTTTTTCAATGTACAAGTCTAGGTCTCTGGAACTGCTATAAATTAGCATGAAAAATGCATCTAATTGCCGACCACAGTGATAGGCTTTCAATTTAGTGTAGTTTGGAAGCAACTATATGTCAATTATTGCTATTGCTACTATGCTAGCGCAATTAGTTTACATATGAAAGCTATGATGCAATCACCAAACCAAGAAGAAAGGGATGTGACAAAAAAATGTCAACATCTTAAGAGAACAGAAAAAGATTGGCAACAGTGTTTGATATCAACCATTGGCCAACCTCATATCTGGCTTTATCTAGCATCATTCATGATAATAATTCTGTATTTTTCCATAAACAACCCTTTGCTTTTGCCTCTTGTTAAAGCCATCCCACTCCAAACACTTTCATTTTTGTCCAAAATCAAAGTTTTCCACTTAGAAAATACAAATGATAAACAGCAAAATGATACATTAATAAGGAAATGTCTCAAATCCAAAACGTGTAAATGATTGGTTGAATTCTTCTTGTAATTTAAGTGGTTCATGAAGGGCAATATGGTCATGAAGGATATAATTAATTATATCTTATTGAGTATCTACCATATATGTCTTGACAATTTATGTCTCCCAATACATTTCAAAAGGTTTAGCTGATTTTCCAAAGCCACCACCATGATGGATGCAGAACAAGTCTTGAAACTCTTTGATTCATGCTGGTTTGGCTATCAAAATTTGAAGGGATACACAAGTTCTTCAACACCAGAAAATTCTCATGAGAATTCAGATAATCAAATAAAAGAAGAAGCATCAGAAGAACCAATGCTTTCTCGGATCCAAAGTAGTCATAGCAGGTCTATGAGTGACCAATTGAGTTCCATGACATGTTACAAGGAAGGTTCTCTTTCACCTGACTCAGTTTTCTCACCAAAGCTCCTAACCATTCTCTCAGGAAAAGATGTCATAGACACAGAAATACAGGTTCAGCTGCATGAAGTGTTGCCTAAGAAGAACACCACAAGGAGAGAAAGGAAGAAAAAGAGGCAGAGCAAGAGTTTATCAGACCTTGAATTTGAGGAGCTAAAAGGGTTCATGGATCTGGGGTTTGTTTTCTCAGAGGAAGATAAAGACTCAAGTTTGGCTTCAATCATTCCTGGCTTGCAAAGGTTAGGAAAGAGTGATGAAGAAGAAGAGGATTCTGATGTATCTGAAGTTCAAAGACCTTACCTCTCTGAAGCATGGAAGGTTCAAGAAAAGAGAAAGAAAGAGAACCCTTTGATGAATTGGAAAATTCCTGCTCTGAACAATGAAATTGACATAAAAGATAGTCTCAAATGGTGGGCTCACACTGTTGCTTCCACTGTTAGATGAGATTCTTTGTTATTCAAGTTTTTGTCCTTATTTCATATTTTGCTTACATCTATGAAATTTTGTTTAACTTTTTGCTATGGCAGCTTTTTAACCATTTTCCAGTTTCTTTTTCCTTCTGAATTTTCTGGAATTCCACATTGTACTTTCAGACTGAAGGAGGGAATGGCACTCAGCTTTTATGATCATTGTAATTTGTAGGTCATAGACAATTTCTACTGCAGTAGGTCCATGTCAGGTTTGAATATTTTTACACCAAATTTAAGGCCACAAAGCTTACACCGAATTAAATATCAACCTCCCAACCAGAAAGAGCTTACACATAATTGAATAACCAACTAATTCAGCTTTTTGAATCACTTTTGCCTCCTTTACCGTAATGTATGGAAAATGAGAATGAAGTAATATCATTTCTTATATATAGGGCAAAAAGAAATTTTGATATGTATAGATTGATAAAAATTAACATTTTCAACCTTTTTTTTTAAATTTATACTTGTATACATTCACTTTATTTAGTGACTTTTGTTATAAAGAACTTTACAAAGAAGCAGAAATCCATTAAACGTAATTTTGATAAGATCATGAATATATATATATATATATATATGCATTATTACAATCTGATTGGCAAAACAAATCTGGGAAAAGAGCATTGCCGATATTTAAATGTTAGAATCTAGAAGTATCTAATTGTTTCTTGTTAAGTTAAGAGTAACCAAGGCCAAGGACATTTGTTGTGCCATCATTTGATTGATGGTGTTTCAGCCACTGCACAAGCAGTTAACTTTTCTTCTCATATGATATCATAGAAGAAATGATCAAATATGAAAATAAAATCTTCAACTATCATTATCCTCCTCTATATCCTTCTTACCACCTTTCAATTTATTTATTTTTTCCTTTATCAATTCTTTCTTTATTTGAATTTGATTACCAATGGAATACATGGACAAATGTAATCTCAAGCAATTTTTCGAGCATAAAATTTACAACATTTTCGCATGAGTTGTAAAATGTGACTCCCTAATTATGTCAGTGTACTTTTCCTTTGGTTGCATTAAATAAGCATAGAATATCAAAACCAAAGCTTCCAAGTTCCAAGTGGACGACTCTGAAGTCCCTTGCAGCTATAGATAATGTTGAGCCATGAATTGATACAAGAAGATCCAGGTTTTTGGACCTTAATATAATGGATATCAATAACGGTGGGCCTAGTTCAGTTGGATAAATGCTGGCAGTTTTACTGTCGATTTCTGAGCTATTACAGTTTAACCATTCAATCCTGTATTAATTATCTAAAAGAATATTATATTTTACCAAATAGAATCCTGGTTACAGTTTGTTACAATGTGTTTCATCTTAAGTAAATTTGAGTGAACAAAATATAGTGGCTATGAATTATGATAAGTACTTATAAAATAATCATCCATAGTACGGAGAATGGACGTAAGCATCCCATTTATCAATTTTATATAGATTACATCTAAACAAGAAAGTAAAAGGTCCTTATCAAGCATTTTGGTATGTAGATATGCCCACGACCAGTAGGAACTTCGTCCTCTACCTGATCACAAATTATTTTTAATGGCAAAATCTTGTTATACCATAGATTAAACATATAAATGAAATGAATAACACAATTAAGGTACGGGAACCAATCCATTCATTGGTTCATAGAATAAACTACAAGACGAAGGGAAAAAACTGATGCAAAGCAGTTTGTCATGTGGTATACTAGCTGTTATTATTCCAGCATTAATATAAAGCAAGCTGCAATGAAAAACACAAAATAGAAAAAGATTTCAAGAAAGATCAACCGGATGTTTCATTCAAACTGGTACACGCCATTATACAACACAACAACCAGCAATATACAAAATGAAGAGCTTAGTGTTTCTCTCTTTCTTTTTTTTTTTTGCCCCAAGAGAGAAGGGGAAAAAAAACACAAAAGCTAGGATCCAAAAACAATCAGTAGCTAAGAGTAACTGTTTTCTATAACATCCTTGAACCAAAGGGGTCCTGACCACCTGCAAGCCAATCATGTAAATTTTGGCTCTCTTCTCTTTGCATTTTTCTTCATCATGTCAGCCCAACTGGCTAAGACATTAGACACTTCAAACTTACCATCAAAATTCATCTTTCGAGCTAACTCCTCAAGGATGACAACATTCCCAGTTTTAGAAATATCAGAAGCAAACTTGTTATAATCAAGCTGAGGAGCTTTCATTCCCTTCTCTAACATTTCCTCTAAATATTTACATGCCTCAGCAGACTTGTCCTGCCTTATGAGCCCTCCAATCAATACAGTGTAGGAATTATAATCAGGACAGCACCCCTTCTGATGCATCTCATCCCAAATCGCATGGCCCATTTCATAATTTTTGGTCACAAAATAGGACTTCAATATCATGTTGTAAGTATGAATTGTTGGTTGGATGCCATTTTGAATCATTTTCTTGTATATTCTCACTGCATCAGCTGGCATATGTTGGCTTACCATCAGTTTTATCAGAGCATTGTAGGTCCTCCCATCAGGTGAACAACCTCTTTCCCTCAATTCCTTCAGTAGATTATATACCATATCCATTTTCTTCTGCCTCCCAAACCCAGTGATCAAACAAGTGTAAAGAGCAGCATCAGGTTGACAGCCACGATTTACCATTTCATCAAAATATTCAATAGCTTCTTCCATCATCTTTTGCTTGCAGAAATCCTGTATCATAATTGTATAACTCCGAACATTGGGTGGAGGACCTTTGGCTTTCATGATTTCAAACAACTTGATGGCATCAGACTTCTTCTTACACTTCAACAACCCTTCAAGCATAACATTATGCGCAACAATATCCGGCTTAAACCCTCTATCAACCATCTGATTCCACACCCTCCCTGCTTCCAGCAAATTTTTTATCCTGCACCAACCACTAAGAAGTATGGTGTAAGTTTGTACATTGGGCGTAAATCTACCTTCCAACTTCTCAAAAACAGCTTCTGCTTCTTTACCAAGCTTTGCCGCACCAAGACTTTTGAGCAAGAAATTAATCACATCAACATCCACTTTAAACCCATACTTCTTCATGAGATCAAAGATCCCAACAGCCTTTTTCCTTTGCTTTGCTTCAGCAAAGGCTTTGATAGCAATGGAGAAAGTCTCCATTGTCAAAAGGCCCTTCTCACCCATTTCCTCAAGAATTGCCACCATGGTCTCAAACTGTCTAGTCCTCCCAAGAACAGACATCATGCAATTGTAGGTCCTAGAATCATGAGCAAACCCAGGCCTTTTCCCAGCCCAACAAAAAAACCGAAACGCCGGCTTCCTAGCATGCTTAAACCTCTGCAACACATCCACAACCAAATCATGAGACAACAGAACCCCACATTCATCAAGAACCGCTTCCATGTTCCTATCAAAAGCAAACAATTCATCAATCACCTTGCATACCCTTTCAACCTCTTCAGGATCTGCACATGATTCACTACTAGACCCTCCACCGTCATAACCCTCATCACCACCACCACCACCACCATCATCATCATTCTCAACCCCATAATCAGCATCAGAGGCAAATGTTCTAGAATTATTCAAAAATGGAATTTTTTCATGAATGGAAAAGGGTAGGGCAGAAAAAGTACCCAGATGGGGAATAATTAACAGTTTTTTTTGTAGAGCAAGGAATGAAGAGGAGTGTGGCAAAAAAAGTGGAATTTGACAACGAGAATGATGGAAAGAGCAATTAAGAGGAGAACAAAGCAAACGAGACAGGGGCAGAGAGCTACCACAAGGTAAGCGCACTTGCTCTCCTCTTCTTTGTGATCGTCGTTGATGGAGACAGCGAAGCTCGGTGGTGGAGAAGACGCAGAAGGGGCCATGTGGAAGTGATGAATCAGTGTGGTGACGCAGGAACAACGTTAAGAGTGGAATGTTGGACGAGGTTGTTCTGGTTCTGTGATTTAGAGAGAGAGTCATTGAAGTGCCATTTACATTCTTGACAGTAGAATAAAGTAAGGAAGAAGTTAAACAGTGAGTGAGTAAGTGAATGAGTGAGTGGAGTTAGGTGTTTGTAGGTGATGGGTTAACACTTTATGGGTCCTTGGCCCAGTGAATTGGATAAAGATGATGACATTCGAATTTCCAAGGTTCTAAATATGCAAAAACAAAAAACACGTACCAATAATTTCTTCAATGTCTCAACCAGAAAAGATTGAGGGTAGGTTTTATTGGGAGGGGAAAAAAATAGAGTAGAATTAATTGTTTAATTTAAAATAAAAATTTATTTTTCTAAATTATTATATTTATTGAAAAATTTGTTATTTATTATTATTATTTAATTTTTATTTATAATATTTAATTTTATTAAATACATGTATGTTAACAAAAGAATAGGATGATACGAATAATAACCACCCCTAGTTTGAGTTACACTATCCATTTCTGTCCAATTTTTCGCTTGGATATATGCTATGCCTTATGTTCTTAGTTATTTTTATTTTGTTGTTTCTTTCGCATTCTTGTGAAAAATAAATAAATCAATGCGGGGCCTGAAAGTATTTTAAAAAATTCTCAACACTTCATGCAAAATCGAACAGGGGATGTGTGTAGAATCTGTAGAGTTCTGCGCATTCCCTTTCTTTTCTTGGATATTTCATGCTATATAAAAATGATAAATGTATTAGACTCTACATTGTGCACTAATAATGTATAATTGATTATGCAAATATCAAGATGAATTATGTCATACCACAATGATTATGCATGTGGAGAGGGTAAAAACTTCACCCAAACTTGTGGTGCACCAAACCACTCGAGCTGTACACATCCAAACTGCTTCCACTCCCAAAATATATTAGTTTTTATACTTTATGCAAAAAAATATTGCATATTACATTAAAAAATTATTTTTCATTTTATATGTCTTATGTTTCTTTTCTATTACACAAATTCTACATTTTGTATATTTCTTATCAACTTTTCTTCATTTCTCTTCTCACCTTATTTTCTTTCCCTTTACTAAATACAACCTAAATACAACTTAGTTGAGACTGAATTTGAGTAGTTTGCTTCTAAGTTCAAAGATTGCTCTCATCATTATATTATATATACATATATAGCTTAATTTTTATTTAATATTTAAATTCAAAACAAAATAAATATTAAAACAGTTGTTTCATAAGTTTGTTAATTATTTATCTTATAATAAATATTATTCATGAGAAAATAGTCTATTTACTAGTAGTAGTGTAAGTCAATGTAAAATATTTACACTGTTAATAATTACAAATTAACGTATATGATAAGCCTGTAAATTTTTACTATAATTACTTTAAAAATTTATGAGAACAATAATTTTTTTGTTAAATTAATGTGTAATTTTTTTAATGCATAACAAATTATCTCATTTTATTTCTTTTCTATATCAATTTTCAGTACTTTTTATCGCGTCTAATATTTTTCAAATGGATTTGATTTGATAGTAGTTGATAAGCATATCGTCCTTGCAAAATGATACTTAGTAAAAGAAAAACAAAATTCTTCTACGAACCTTATGCAAGCAAGATACAGTAAAAGGAATATATATATATATATATATATATATATATATATATATATATATATTTTTCCTACCTGCCCTATCGTTAATAAAAAATAGAAGCAAAGAATGAGTACTATAATACCTATGAGAATGAGGATTTCTAAAAAATGCAAAGAATGAGTACAATGATACCTTACCTATCCTATTGTTAATTAAAAAAAAAAGTCGAGACCTAAAGTAGAGTTTAAGAAATTAAAGTTAGTAAAATAATTAAATAAAGTGAGATGTTCCCCTTCTAATAAGAATTTTGGATCTTTCTGCCAATATCAATCTTAAATATTTTGAAGTTATCTTTTGAAGTTCCTCAAAGGGATTTCCTATCCGTGAGCATTATTATAAGTAGAAATGTGATATTTATATATTTTTAAAATTATTTTACTATCCATTTCCTAAGAAAAGAATTTTTTTAATAGAAGATAATAAGAAAAAATATTTCTCTAAAATTTAAAATTAACTTTTATACAAATTAATTTATCGAATGTTTTTCATTTTAGAAAAGTTAAATATGATTTTTTTTTATTTTCTTATCATTAAAACCATTTTAGAAAAGTTTACCCAAAACTCTCTTTGCATGATATTTATATAATTTATAATATCCTTATGTCATATTTCATTTTGATGTATATACACATGGTAACACTCTTATGTCGTATCTTACCAACAAAAGAAAGAAACACGCCAATGCAAGAATGGAAAAAAAGAAGAAAGGGACATTGATCAAATAAAGACACTAAGTACAACTCAATAACGCCTAAATGTTTATTTTTGTTTGTTGAACTGAAACATTTATCTTAGTCTGCATCCTCGTTCTTAAAGATGATAACGTTAAAGCCAAGAATTATTGGACCTATTCAAATGTTCTTATTTGCTTTTATTTATTTTTTTAGTTGCCTTATATGTGTGCTGAATTGGATATAATCATTTCTTAATGTTGCCATACAATCAAAACAGGACAAGTATGCATATGATTATCAGATTGTCACCATTTCATGACTGCGAAAGGATGATTATATTTAACATATGAATTTATATTATCTTTGTCGTCATTCTCAACTTAATATCACTTTTAGTGACAACATATTTCTTTTAAATTGTTGATTTTTTCTACAAAATTGAGAGATGGAAAAGAAGATAAGAAAATAGAACAAACTATTTGGTTTCTTGGTTACAATCCACAATTTACGATTAATAATGTTATAACAACGACAAAAAGGTTGTGTCATTTGTATAACTATGTGTCGATATCAACAATACGGCCTGCAATGGTGACATTCTAGAATACACATAAATTATGTCCATATATGTCCATGCACTTTTGGCATGTTCTTATTTGTCCCTTTCAAGAGATGAAGATGCTTGCCTTATAATTCAACCTTATAAACCATCTTTTCTTGAAGCTCATAAGGTTCGGTAAGTCATGTAGTGCGTGTTTAGTTTCATGTGCAGATTTAGTACAAAATACATTAAAGACAACGCAAAAACAACTATCAGTTGCAATCTACATTCACCAGTGTCTATAGTGGCAAGGTTTGAGGTTTCTTGTGACATTTTTTATAAATAAACGTGGGTGGTGTTGAAAGAAGAGAAAATGGGAGCAGTGAAAGATGGAAACCGCAGCAGAAAGAAGTCATCATCAAGAGGGCATCACAGGTTTGTGGGTGTTAGACAAAGGCCATCAGGGAGGTGGGTGGCAGAGATCAAAGACTCTCTACAGAAGGTTAGGCTTTGGCTTGGGACCTTCGACACTGCTGAGGATGCAGCAAGGGCTTATGACAATGCTGCTAGAGCCTTGAGAGGTGCAAATGCTAGAACCAACTTTGACTTGCCAGAGTCAGCATCTTCTGGTGGTGCTACTAAGCGTGGTGGTGGTGTTGGTTCTAAGTTTGTTCCTGATTGCACTGAACCCTTTTCTTTTGAGGATGTGAATGAGCCAGGTGTAGAATCTGAAGACCTTCTTGGTGCACTTAAGGCTAAGCTTCTTGATGGAAAGAAAGGGAGGTTTCACTTTCCATTACTTGGTGCTGCTCCAGTTGCTCAATCTAGCATGGTTTCAAGATCAACTCAGAACTGTTCTGGGAAGAAAGAGTTATTATTACCATCGTCAGGTAATCATAACAATGATAACAATAATAATAATACTGTGATGCTCTCAAGTGGAACCAATCCTGTGCATGGGTTAACTTCATCAAACACTACCGGTAAGAGTGTGGTTATACCAAATCATGATCATGAAGGTGCTGTAGCAAGCAGTGGCAGAGTAGTCAACTCTAATCAACTTTGTCAAACCCCACCTATGGAAAGCATGACATGGCCCAGTGAAGTGGCATGTGAATTGCCTTGGCCTACTACACATATGAACCAAGTTGTTGATAATAATATGCTTGCATCTGCCAGTGCTGCAGCCACTTTGACTACATGGCCACTTTCTGGGGTAATTGAGTCCACTGTTGATATGACATGGACAGATCAGGGACCATCAAGTACCAACAAAAGTGGTGAAATGATGAATATGATGAGCATGCAATTGCCTCTAGTTGGTGGTGCAACTCATGAAAGCATTTGGACATTGGAGCAACAACAATTTGTGCAATTTGAGAGCAACAGTTGGTTTAGTTTTAATGGCTCTTGGGATCCTCTTCTCTATGTTCCCTCAGAGCTAGCTTGATTAATTAGTTTTAATTTTGTTTGTGAAATAAGTCTTAATTTGTCAAATTCTCAATCTTGATCTACTAATTAATTATTCTTTTAATAACTTAATATTCTAGAACCTCTTTGTATGCTCCAAGATTTTCATTTACCAAAATTCTTCTTAGGGGCAAGCAGAACGTTGTCTTTGTTCATGACGTTAAAATATATAACCATAATTTCGGCATTTTAATCTATAAGGTATTTTGTGTTATTTATCAGTGATAAATCCCTAAGTATAACAGAGAATAATTCTCATTCTTAATTCTCCATCACAAGTTTTTTGTTTTCTTCTTTATTGAATTGAAACCAGCAAATAAAATAATCAACAGTTTAATCTCTCTATAGGCTAAACTTAGAGAGGTTAATATTCTTCTCGTGACTTAGCATACTTCCTCAAACATTTGTCAAGAACAAAAATAATAACACAACTAGCTACTAAAGTGATTGCCATCAATAGTACAATTTCACTCACCATCAATATTTTCTTAATTTTGACTCCTAATTTGAAAATCTGTCCCTAGAAGTACGGTAGATCATGATTTTGCTATTTTAGTGATAGGTTACAATGTTTTTGTAGAACTCAAATTTAAAGAAATAATCTTTAAAAAAAATGAGAGAGAAAAATGATTGATCATCAAGTAAATTAAACTAAATACACAACAGAATCTAATCTAAATTGATGGAATATCAAATTTTTCACCCCAGCAGATGCCTTGCTATTTATTCCAAGTATAATCTGGTTTTAGGAAAACATTCTTGGCCAACAATTCATTGATTCTAAAACCTTCTCTTTTGTAAATTCTCTTATTAAATATTAACAAAAACTCAATGATTTAAGTTGTACTCCTAAGCTTTATTCTTTTCATTTCCGAAAGTGTCATCATTTGGTTCAATAGGAAAATAGATACTGCTTAAATAATGTAGTGGTTGATATTAGTTTGACACTGACATGAGCCTGACAAAATCTACAAGAGGCACAATCTATGGCGAATGAACAAGTCACATACGTACAATGCATGTTATGATGTAAAATCCTTTATCACTTTTTTCCTTTTTAAAAGAAAATTAAGATGAAAATCCAAGTTGCTGCCATGGATAGAAAGCAAGAGCTAATGCTTAGCTTAGATCTTGTATAAATGAACGGTCCTCATTATTATTCTAGCAAGCTTTTGGTATTCAGAAGGAATCAAGAAAATGTATTAAAATGAAATTTTTTGCATATAATCAATTGCCGGTGAATCATCACGTGGTATTTTTAAAAGTGTTCTGTATAGCAAAGAATATATTAAAAATAATAAAATAATATTCAAAATTATAATATATTTATTATTTTAATTCTTAAAAAATATTTATTTTGCCATTTTAATCAATAAAATATATAACTTATTATCATTTAGTTCTTAATTCAAAAAATCAAAATAACAGTAAATAATTAAACTTAAAAATTAAAATAACAATAAATAATTAAATTTAAAGAAGAAAATGATAAAAAAATATTTTTTAAGAATTATTTTGTTATTTTCATATTTCAGAAGTTAAATTATCCTATCCTTACTTTTTTTTTTTAATAATTAAAATGATACTTTATTTATTACAGAAAAGTTTGATGAAGCTCCTCATCAGGTAAGGAAAATTCATTATGACATCTTAATTAAACCAGCTTATCCTATGTTTAGTTATAAAATACAAAGTAATATAGAATTTGTTCCATTCCTTGTCAATTCATCATATGTGGCACTGTGGCAGTGGCATCCTGTCCACCAAAGCCAGGTAGGCCAGGCCATGGCAATATTGGCAAATTCCAGCATCATGATGATATTTTTTAATTAATTTGTTGAGAGTCAAAGAATATATCATCTTTTATTATGATGGCATGAGGAAAATAAATTGCTTCTCCATTTTCTCCTACAAATTAAAAAACTTGAAAGTATAGGCAAAGCATTAATTGTTGGATTGCATTCTTTAACAAAATATACTAGTTTTATTCTTGTCAAAGAAACACCCTGAAAAATATTATCTTAGGACAAGTTTTTCATAATTAACTACTAAAAAGATTATATAATAATTGAACTAAAGAGAACATTTCTATTTTGTTCCTTAAAAGTTACTGGTTTACTAAAATATATATCCTTTAAAAACATGCATGTGAAACTTATTCTAAACTTTGGCAATAAGTCTAAGTGTTTGTTGTCTGCAACTTTAAATAGGTTCATCAATGATTAGTTAATGTAGAATCTTCAAAATATAAATACTTACTAAATATTGTGAATATTTGTATTAAATAAAAAATGTTTAATTACAAGAGAATTTCATCCAAGAGAGATTTAGGATATTTTTAGGTAACTTTCTCTATAAACACTTACATATAAGAGGAAAATAATAATAAAATAAAACAAGTTTATACGTGAGATAAAATTAGTTTACGTATAAATCAGAAGTTAATTTTATATAAATTTAATTTAATTTTTTAAAAAAATTATTTCACTGATAGAGTTGCTTCCTGCATTGAATCCCTTTCTCAGCTTGACACGCTGAGACTTCAGAGAAAAATTTGTGGCTTCCTACAATTACAAGTGTTTTACTATTATTTCCTACAAAATCTAGACAAACTCACGTCAAACAATATTTACTAAAATGTGCACAACAAGATTTATGCTAATTCTTGTCTAATTTTTCATAGTTTCTTCTTTTTCAATCTTTTTCTCACTAATTTTCTTACATGGCACATAAATTTATCAATTTTTTTCCTTATTTGTAGTCTTTCCTTGAATTTATGTATTTGAGTATCCTTTGTACAGATCAATCAGAAAACATAGTTTTTCCCTATTTTCTTTTCGTATCGAAGACTTCACATCACACATTGGAAGTCCTTCTTTCTTTGACAACAAATTCAGCAAAATCTAATTTCAAAATCTCTTGGCCGTCCAATATTTAAGCTTTATACATAAATCTACATTAAAGAATCTAATTCGTATGCCATGCCACCTGAATATTGTCAACTTCTACTTCATTGGACCCTTCAAATTTTCATGCTTTAAATGTTTTTCCGGTTGATTTGGCTCACCTATATTATATTCTCTTGCCTTTTGAAGTAATTAATTTTGACTAAGATATGACAAATTGTTCTTCAGGCTTTCCATATTTTGCACTGGGGCTGCTACTCACTATTTCAAAAGATGAAAAGTATTAGATGCCATGTTAATGAGGGGGAGAGAAGCACAAATTTCTTCTACAGTTCCACCCAAAAGATGCCTGACACCAATTACAGAATCTTCAATTTCCTACTGAAGAAAAAAATAGAGGGACAGCATAACAACATAGCCAATTACGTGCCTAAAAGAAGTAGCTAATATAAAAACACGTGGCCTATTGTACTAGGCAAATAATTTTAGGGCCCTAGATTATGATGAATCAATATATAAATTTTTGTACGTGCCCTTATATTGATCCTGGAATGACTCCTTATATTGAACAGAATCAGCCAAAAGAAAACAAACAGAAGCTCATAAATATTAAACTATTGTCATTAAAGTGCTGGACGTGACTGCATAATTTAATCTTGCTTTCTTACCACTTATTCTGGAATATTTTTTTAAGAAAATAAATCTACAGGTAGCTGTCTGTGTCATTGTAACTCTCACTTTTGTCTGCAAAATAAAATATAAGGAAGGGAAAGCTCTTAACTCTGCCCTCATCAAGAGCTGTGGAAGAGAATTACATTGGTGAAATGAAGACTTGTGATGAATGGAAACCTTTTATAGCAATGATAACAATTGATTTTTGTTTTGCGGCAGTGAATATTCTTCTCAAGAAAGTCCTTGAAGAAGGAATAAACCATTTGGTTTTGATCACATACCGGTTGTCAATTGCTACAATTTTCATAGGATCAATCAGCTACTTTAGAGAAAGGTTGGTACCCTCAATTCTTTGATTTACTACTTTAGCTAGTAATTTGTCCATTATTACTCTTGATCTTGAAGACTAATGCTCAAGTAAAATCCATGTATACTTGAAGGGAAATTAGATATCTTATAATTATGACCATATACTTTTACTAGTTCATATGTACCTGTGCTTTATACCAAAGTTTAGTTTTGGGAAAATAATTAGATTTTGTTTATGCAGAAATGATAGACCACGACTCACATTTCGAATTTTATGTTACCTCTTCCTCAGTGCCATTGTTGGGTTAGTAATATAAATACTTCCAAGTTTATTTGTTTTGTGGTTAACATGATTGTTGAGAGACACTTACTGAATAGCACTTTCTTTATAGGGCATCAGTCACTCAATATTTTTTCCTTCTGGGGATCCAATACACTTCTGCAACCTTTTCTTGCGCTTTCATCAACATGGTGCCTGTGATCACATTCATGATGGCATTACCATTCGGGTATGTGACTCAAAATTCAAAGCTATGTCTATGTTATTCCTATCTTCTTTGTAGTGAGCCAACACCACTTGATATGCAAGGTAATAATGTCCTTTTTTCCTTGTCTTTTAGATTAGAGACCGTCAAAATCAAATGCAAGAGTGGAAAAGCTAAGATTCTCGGATCATTGGTGTGCATAGGAGGTGCATTGGTGTTGACACTTTACAAAGGAAAGCCACTGTTTAATTTTTCTGATCATGAATCTGCAGCTTCTTTGGCCAAGAGTGCAGTGAAGCTAGCTGCTACAAAAACAACAGAAAAATGGACTATTGGTGTAATAGCGTTGGTTGTCGGAACACTCTTTTGGTCTTCTTGGTTTATCTTACAATCAAAGATAAGCAAGGGATATCCATGCCAGTATTCTAGCACAGCCATCATGTCCTTCTTTGGAGCCATTCAATCAGCTGTTATATGCTTATTCACTGACCAAAACTTCTCCATTTGGGTTCTCAAGGGAAAGATGCAAATCATTACTATTCTATATGCTGTAAGTTAACTTTTTCAAGTCACGAGAGAGAGAGAGAGAGTGCTTGTGTAGCATTTTCATTTGATTGGTATAACTTATGGAGGTGAAACTTTAATTTTGATTGAAAAACAACACTCACAAAACTTAAAAAAATTCATTAAAATATATCCTTTTAAAAAAGATGAGAGAAATTCCCTCAAAAAAGGTGAGTGAGAATAGATTTTCTAACTCTATGTGTGGTGGTATGCAAAAAAGGTGGCAAATTCTTAGGCAGCAGACAGCTTTGCGTGATGCTGTTTCCTGATTTGTGTTATTGTGCTTAAAAAATAGAGAAAAAAAAAGAAGATAAAAGCATCCAATTCTAATAATGACAAATGACAATGAAGGAGGAAAGAGTAAATTAGAATTGTAAACATTTTATTTTCAGGGGATGGTAGGATCAGGTTTGTGTTTTGTGGGGATGTCATGGTGTGTGAAGAAGAGAGGTCCTGTCTTTACTGCAGCATTCAGCCCTCTTGTTCAGATAATGGCAGCAATGATTGACATCCCTGTCTTGCATGAGCAGCTCCATCTTGGAAGGTGAATTCTTCTACCTACATGCATAGTTACTTATACAAAGTCTCTCACAGTAGTAAAATGAATACTCCACAAATGTCATGATTTAAAAAAAAAAAAAATATATTTACGATGCAACAATATTACTTTATAATTAACTAAAATATTCATAATTAATTATAATATACAACTAATCAATTAATTCATTCAGAAATTATATATATATATATATATATATATATATATATATATTATTATTATTCACATCTTATAACTAATGATCTAAGCGTTAAATTGTTCATCAAATATTTTTCTAAAATCTAATAATTGTAATAAACTATAACAATCATTCGATAATTCATAATCAAATTTTTACGTATATATCAATTAAATTTGTAATTATATAATAAGTATGATGAAAAAAATAAGAGTTAAGAAGGAAGTGAAAAACTAGCCTTGACCTGATTTATTTTTTGTTGACTTGGGGTGTTTAGTGTGATGGGATCCATCTTGGTGATGATTGGACTGTACACTCTTCTATGGGGTAAGAGCATGGAAATGCAGAATCGTGTGACCAAGTTAGTGCAAGAAGCTGAAGAAACCAAGGAACAAGAGCCGCAACAGCAAGTACAACAGTTGACAGTTTACGTTCGTTCAGAATCGTGTGATTCGCCTAGCCAATGACACCAAATCGCATGTTATGCGTACGTTCATGTGTTGCCAATCAACTTTATCCCAAGTTTTAAGGTTGCTTTTCTTAAAGTTTTTAAACTTATTCCATACAAAAATAGATTAAACGGTTGAATCAAAGATGATTCTGTAATAAATAAATGTAATTAATTATCTTAAAATATATACAAAGATTAGATCAATCATCTTTGATCGAGTTATTTAATAAGTTAGACAAATCAATAAATATATATAAAAAGGATGTGTAAATATATAACAGGTGAAATAAGTTAGAATTAGATAAAAATAAGGGGAAATGAAAAAGGGGATAGAATTGTGAAGTCAAAAAGTCAAATATGCTACGCTGGCATGCAACGAAGCAAATAACACTTAATTTACTTGCATACAAGTTTTATTTGTTTCCAATTATACCAAGTTATGGTAAGTGGCTAGCCATGCGTTCACAATTTTCCTGTAACCGTGTGATTTTATTAATTATTTAAAAAATAATTATTTTTATATTTTTAAAGAGACTTTTTGGAAAATTAATTTTTCTGAAAAAAAAAAACTCAAATACATGATCTAAGTCTAACAATTTGTTTGTGCTGGCTTTATTTCTTGAATTTTCATATAATTGTGAAATAAATATAACATAAGAAAAAAAATTATCCTATAAAAAATATAAAAAATGATAAGAATTAGTGTTGATTGTAAAATTTTGTTTCCGATGTTTCGATTTTAAATAAATCTCAGAAGATTACTTTCAACTTTTGATTGTAACAAATATGTTTTATTTGTGACCTTATACAATTAAAGAATTAATTGTTGGGTTTTTTTTTTGTCAACTAAAAAAACAAGTAGAACCAATAATGAAAATTAGTAAAATCTCTAAAATTGTACAATTTTACCTATTTTTCAATATAACTAAGAGGCAAACAAAGAACGGCATGTAGGAAGAAAATACAATTATTGAAAATCCCATGTCAAGATATGACAAAAATATTAATATATATAAGTTGAAGATAAGATAATTCTTACTTTATAAATTAATTTTGATTTTGTAATTGAGTTAAACCCAAAAACCCAAATTCTAAGAAGAATAAGTTAAATCTAACCTCCATTTCAAATAAGATGGAGTACAAAAGAGGTGTGTAACACAAGATTGAACTCAAGGAATAGGTAAATTAAAAAATAAAAATTGAGTTATGGAGAAGTCATAGGAAGGGGGAAAAAGTGAAAACAGGTGATAAATTAGGGTCTGTATCCTTTAATTACCCTTTAATGTTCACTCTTTCAACTGCAATTTAATATATATATATATATATATATATATATATATATATATATATATTTAACAATTGTTTTTTTTTTTTTTTTTTGAAGTTGTAACATATTATTGTATAAAGAAATTATAAATAGTGAAAAAATATATTTAATTATAATTAGTTTGGTCACAATATAACCATTTTAGGTCAATAAATTGTAAATTAAATTTATTAATTAGTCTGATTTTTGAAACATTTCGGACCTAATATTTTATTTTTGTTGGTCAATAAATTTTCTTTGTTCCTGCATCGGTGAATAGGTAAAAGTTATTGGGCTAAGGTTTGGACAAGCAAGTATCGAAAGGCCCAACCCAACAAAATAGTGGCAAAATCGTAAAACACAGAGGTTTCTTCCTTCAAGCCAAAAACGGCGCGTTTTAGTTGTTAGAAAGCAAAAGATGAACTTAGGAATTGACTAGTGCGGCGCTTTCCTATCACCGTAGACGGCGGAGGCTGCGGCGGAAAACCCACCGCGAGACGACGGCGATCTGAGGTTACTCTCTTTTCTCTCACTTTAGTGTTCGATGGTCACTTAGGTTTATTCCGCTGTTTATAGTTTCATCGCATCGTAATTATTTTTCGTATTTCCATTCAGATTGAATAGATTTTCATTTTGATAGATGAATGTTGGTTGAAAGAGGAAGAAGAGTAAAAGTTGTGTTTTTTGTAAGATGAGCCAACCAACGGTGATACTTGCCACTGCGAGCTATGATCACACCATTCGATTTTGGGAGGCCAAGAGTGGTCGTTGCTACCGCACCATTCAATATCCTGATTCGGTTTGTCTTCAGTTTTCTCATTCATTCATTTTTCTCATTTTGTTGGTGGTACTTCAAAATTTATATTATTCTTAGGTTTCTTTAATGTTTATTTGTAAACATTTTTATGAAATTGGAAAACAAAGTTAAACAAATTTGCATGAACTTTCTGTTCCTTGTGTAAGTGAATAGCTCTGTTGCTGTATGTACTATGCTCTGCTTCTTTAGTTCTAATGTTCAAATTATGCTATGCTTAGAAGTTTGTTGTTTCAGTGTTTCTTTGTATGTTTATTGTTAGATGGTGATTGCTGTTTGCTACTTATTTATCAAGAAGAATACCTTCCTTTTTTTTGCTGTGTATAAACTGCATAACCCAGGAATTTTTGCCATATCTGATTTGTTCAGCAAGTTAACCGGCTGGAGATAACACCTGATAAACGCTACCTGGCTGCAGCTGGTAATCCTCACATAAGATTGTTTGATGTTAACTCAAATAGTCCGCAACCGGTATGTGTATTCAACTGTTACACTTCTAATGACATAATTTCTTTTCTTGTACCAAAATTTATCTTCCGTATTTTGTGGCAGGTGATGAGCTATGATTCACACACTAATAATGTAATGGCAGTTGGGTTTCAGTGTGATGGTAATTGGATGTATTCTGGTTCAGAGGATGGCACTGTTAAGATCTGGGATTTGAGGTGAAGTAGATATACAGTGTGTGATTTAATAAGTTCGTAGTATGACATATGCCCTTAAGCTCTTTCTTGATAATCATTTCCTATATTATAATAAAAATGCAGGGCACCGGGTTGTCAAAGGGAATATGAAAGTCGTGCAGCTGTAAATACGGTTGTGCTACACCCAAATCAGGTTATGTTTCACTATTTTTTGGTGGCTATACAATTTTTCCCGGGCTCATGAGTACGTTAGTCATTAACAATTTAACATGATATAAGAAGTTAGAAGAGGTAACCAGTAACAATAATAATTAATGCATGAATCTGTTAGTAATTTGGGCTGAATCTTCAGCATGCTGATTTTAGCTTTTCATATTTTATTTTACTCCGTTTAACTTGGCACTTCTATGGATTCATATAACTATTGGTTTATTGATCAATGCATAGATCTGGATTCTGACATATTTTTTTTTATAAAAGTATGTTTCTCTTTCATTGCATTTCAGTTTAAGAATGGTCATTATATCAATTCTAATGCTCTTTCTTCATTGACTATGTTTTCTTAGTTTTTGTTATATCCAAATACATCAAATTGCAAGTCTTATAGGCTATTCCTCTGTGGTTCTCATTGTTTCTTTTTTTAATTTTTTTGGGTGATCCAACAGACTGAACTAATATCTGGTGACCAAAATGGCAACATTCGTGTGTGGGATTTGACAGCAAATTCATGCAGTTGTGAATTGGTATTAGTTATATTCTCTTTCTTTCACCAAAAAAAAGTTATGTTCTCTTTTATTGTATGTGGAATATGTATGTCACTGTAGAATCAAGATTAAAAATATTTTCTATCCAATAAAAAAATCCAAATTAACATTTGAAAAGAATGAACTGTCTAAATTATAAACCTTGTAATTCAACTCCCTACGCATACACCTTGCAAAAACTCATGATGCTTTCTCTTTGATCTTCTCCTGCATGCACTGTAAAATGCACTCAATTGCCGTGCTTCACCCAAGGGTTCTTTCCGATCTATTTGAATGACATAGGTTTTTATCCATCTTTCTTTTGGAAAAATGTCATTCCCCAACCTCCGTATGCTTAGATTGATAGTTCTAACTTCTTTGAATCAGTGCATCTCATTATGTCCTCTCTCTTACTTGCCTTTTGATAAAATATTATAGATGAAACATTATTTTCAATTTGAGGAAGAAATGTAGGTGCCAGAGGTGGATACAGCTGTTCGCTCTTTAACAGTGATGTGGGATGGGAGCTTGGTAGTTGCAGCAAATAATCATGGAACATGTTATGTGTGGCGCTTATTGCGAGGGACTCAGGTTGTGCCTTCACAAAATTATCAAAATGGCATTATGCTCATATCAAACTTTACTTATTTGTCCTGATGGTGTATGTGTTTGTGCAGACAATGACAAACTTTGAGCCTCTTCATAAGCTGCAAGCACACAATGGATACATCCTCAAATGTCTTTTATCACCGGAATTCTGTGAACCCCACAGGTTATAAGGATTATGCCCATGTTTTGCATTTTTATTTCCTTGCCATCTTATCAAACTTAGACATGGCAAAGGTTGTGTGGTCTAGTGAACAGGTCTGTGGTTCAGCTAATCGAATTGTAAAATCAAAGGCTAAGGATCTGTTAAAAAAAAAACCGAAATGTTGACACTGTCACCAATAATAGATAGTTTGATACATCTCATAGTTTCTGTAAGATGCTAATATTTCTTTGTTGGTGTTATTCTTTTAGGTACCTGGCCACCGCATCTGCTGATCGAACTGTTAAAATATGGAATGTTGATGGTTTTACACTAGAAAAAACTCTGATAGGTAATTCATGGTGTCTTATGTTATGATAAACTGATAATCAAGAGCTTTCTCACTTCCCCCCACTTTTCCCAAAACTTCGTTTTCTCTA
The DNA here is from genome assembly GCA_026586105.1 of Hylodesmum podocarpum. NCBI lineage: Eukaryota > Viridiplantae > Streptophyta > Magnoliopsida > Fabales > Fabaceae > Hylodesmum > Hylodesmum podocarpum. The sequence goes on along the minus strand of JALJEV010000424.1, from coordinate 3,845,846 downwards.
AGTGAGGTTGACTATGCTTCCCAGGTCATCAGCGCTGGGTGTGGGACTGTGTCTTCTCTGTGGATGGTGCCTACCTTATTACAGGTACTAACTTGCTAGTTTTTAAATATTTATCCACTTATAAAAATAGTTAAAACTAAAAATGTTCACATCCAAACCAATCTAAACAAAAAATGAAAAACTGCAAAAAAAAACTAAAATCCAAACCAAACTGCATATTGTTCAAATTGGTTTGAATTGATTTACTAAATCACGCCGTTTGGTTTGGTTTGAGAAATGAGATTTCAAAACTGAGTTTAATCAAATTGAACCGCATATTTATATTTTTCTAGGTATTGTTATATTTTTATTATTATGACTTATATTTCTCAACATAATGTAATAACTTTGTATTTTACATATTTTTTTAAGTTAACATTAATAGTTTATTTATTTCATATTTTTTTAATTATATAATTATAAATCAGTTTTATTTTATAACTATTTTACTTTATATATTTTACAATTTGAGTATAACTTTTACAATATAACGCGAACACCCCTAGTTATAACCAGTTACAACTTATCCCAAGATTCTCATCTCGTCACCCTATACTAACTTTGTTTAGTGATCTGTAATTGAAAATTAAAAATAAATAACATTTCCCATATCTGATAGTTTTCCTTTCTTCCCCATCACCTGCAAATAGTCCTTGCATTATCATTTGTGTATTTGGACCGGGTTGGTAGTCAATTAAACGGCTCTGATCTTTAGATTTGTTGAAGTTCCGTTCCATCTATTTAAGCCAAATCTTGTGATTGCAGCTTCCTCTGATACAACTGCTAGGCTCTGGTCTATGTCAACTGGTGAAGATATTAAAGTTTACCAAGGGCATCATAAAGCTACAATTTGCTGTGCCCTACATGATGGAGCTGAACCTGCAACTTCCTAAAACATTAGTCATAAAGTTATTCTCTCCGACAGATACATCTTGTTTTGTAAATAATAGTGTACCCCTTTGGTCTCTGAAGTTTACTACATTGACTGTAAATCCACGTAGGGGATGAAAGACATTTTCTGGAGTAAGTTAGTTGCCGATCATCTCTCTAAGCTTAAGGTGCTGGTGTTAACATTTTAATACTTGATTTCTAGAGACGCTATCATTTTAGTTTACAATTTTTAAAGTTGATAAATTAATTCTTTATTTTTAATGTTGTTATTTAATTGGATCCTCAAGGTGATTTACGTAGTATTTTATAACTGATAATAAGTGTTATTTAATCATCGTAAGAATTAAATTGGATAAAGAAATCATAAATGAGAGATTAATTTATGTTTTTTAAATATTATGAAATAAAAAAACATTATTTTCAAATGTCAACAATTAAATGTGTGGTTGTTTGTTAATGTTCAACATTGGGTAATGTTTTTCACAATTTTTTTTAACAGAATATGAGGCTGAAGTATAACTTTAGTGGCTTTTACTCTTTTAATGGATTACTATAAATCGATGATAAAATGACAAGATATCAATGTTTGGTACCTTTTTAAGTGGGAAGAAAATATATATAAAAAAACGTATGATAAACTTTTATAATCCGCGCAGTTTAGGATGCAATGAAGAGGAAAAATTAGTTTTACGTAATAACAAAATTAAATTACCATTACTTTTATATATTACTTTTTATTAAAAATATCTTTTTTTTATACACTTTTTTTTTTTTTCTTTCTTTTCACTCTCTACATATCTAATCAAGAGAAAAGGAAAATTTAAGCCTTTTTTTTTTTAATTTTCTTGGTGATGGGCATTGCATATTTACATAGTGGTATGCATTGCAAAACTTGAATAAGCAAATTAGTGATTAATAATTCAAAACATTGTAGATATAAAAAAAACATCCAATCCTGTGCATGCACAGTGTGGAAATTGATATAGTACCAACATCCTCCCTTTTTCTTTTTTCTTTTTCTCTCTTTTCTCTTCTTTTACTTATTTTTATGGAAAGACTCTCCTTAATATAAATTACTAGTTAACATCCCATGGATACTTTTTCCTGATTATAATTTACTTTACTTCCCATGTAATCTTATTTAAAATAACTTAAGCCTAGTTGTATTTCTAGCTTATCTATGCTGATCAAAGTAGTTTCATCTCCCAACATAATTTAAGCAAATTACTTTATAATCATTCAATAATGTGATTGATAATAATTAGACTAATTAACAAAAAAAAAGACTTATCAGCAATCATTCTTGTTTCTTTCTAACATTCACATTATTGAACATGCAAAGACGTTTTCATCATTGAAGGTTTGAAGGGGATAAAGATATTGGGTAGAGTATTGAGGAGGATAACTATAAATAATAACGGGTTCTTTGGCTTTTTCATTATCACTTTCTTCCTCTCTTCTAATGGCTTCCTTTATAATCTCCGCATGCTTTCCCAGCTTCTTCTTCACTTTTTCAACAAGTGTTAATGTCTCCATCGTTCCTTTCACAATCACCCGTGAATTTTCTTTGTCCACTTCCAAAGAATCAACACCTATCGCATAGTAACAAATTAATCAGATACTATGTACACTATTTTCACAATTATTAACCAATTACATGCTATCAGTTTATTTTATCTTGATTTATTTCAGTTTTTTTTTTAAAAAAAAATTAATATCCAAGTTTAAAAAATCTTAAATTTATATTATATCTTGAATGAATTCAGTATTGAAATTTAACAGTACTAACTATTAATTTTTGATGAACAAGAATACCTTCTATTTTCTCAATTGTTTTCTTGACATCACTTACACAACCATCGCAATACATGTACATCTTGAGTACCACAATTTTTATTTTAACCTGCTTGCAATAATGAAATTCAAGAAGATAAGATAAAACATGTATATAAGAGAACAAAGAGAGAAAAATAACGAGAGAAAGATAATGGTAATAAAATTAATTAGAAAATATTAATTTTATACCTGTTCCTTTTTTTCTTGGTTTTCTTTGTGTTTATTGTGAGGCTTTGGTTTTGGTGAAATCAATTCGACATTTTTGCTGTATTTTTTCTTAAGTCTTTCCAAAACCTTCAGTGGATCATTCACAACTTCTCCTCTCACAATGACCCTTTGATGTTCTCTATCAACCCTAACATGCCTCACTCCTATAGTCAAGTACATAAACATCTCATTTGTTAATTTTATATATATAACAAGAGCATAGAACACACGCATGTATATATCCATAAAAAGATATAAAGTGAACTAAATATTACCATCTAAACCCTTCAAGCACTTGGAAATTTGATTTGAGCAACCTTCACAATGTATCAGTGCCTTCAAAATAACAGCCTTGTCCTTCAATAAAGAAAACAAAATTGACAATGTCAAATACTAAATTTCCTAAATTAAACTAGTAAAGTTTATTCATCAATCTCAAAAACTTGAAAACAAGTATAACGTATACAGATGAAGAGAAATGTGACTTAGTTCATGTTAAGAATAAATTGCAAATAATAAGTTCGACTCAGAGAAAATGTGTACAGAAATGAATTGGGAAATCAAATTTGCTTACATTCTTCCCCATGGCTCACAAATGGGATGATAGTATTCTCCAAATATACAAATCATATTATGCCACTTATGGTATATCTATTTTATTTGCATGGTTCATATAGAAGAAATGTGGAATAATATGGAATTTGCAAAACTCAATTATATCTATACATTAATGCTTTAATTTTCATTTAAAAAAAATATCTCGAAGTTCTAAATTGTCATAGTTGTAGGTTAAATTTAGTAAATTTTAAAGAAAAATCAATCAAATTAAAGCAAGAAATAAATTAAGGAGATTACAAAAATGAATATCTTAACTGTGCCTGTGCCATTCTCTGAACCAGAATGCATCCAATTAATTGCCATCACATTGAAATTAACCATTACATTATGTGAGTCATAGCTCAATATTACCCTTGCCTCAAAATCAGTATCAGAAATTGCTTGGAACAAGAAAAGAAATTGTTTCTTTTCAAATACATGTATCATTTGAAAAGACATGCTGGTTGAGGAATACTAAATAATTAGACATGTTATACATAATTTTAAAGTAGTAGGTGATGTCTTAGAGTTTGTATGATAAAGTAGTGTAGAGATGACAACAGATAAACGCTAAAATAGTTATAACATAAAGTAGAGCATTTGCTTTTTGTATCATTCTTGCATGTTGTGTTTTGTTTGCCCCTTAGTCTTAGGGTCGATGGAACAGTACAAATTAAATAGATGACGAAGTATAAAATTTTAACTTTTAATTAATTAAAAAACCATCAGATAAAAAATTATATAATAAACAAAGTGTTAGAAAGACATATTTTTACTTATTTTTAATATTAAATTATTTTATTCAAATTTTAATTATCCAAAAATTTTATGATTTGATTATTTTAATTTAATATTATTTATTAACTTCAATTATCTTATAAATTATTTATATTCATTACCATTGTAAATTAACTAAACTTACTTGTATATATTTGGAATTTTGAATTCAAATAATTTTTAATAATATTATAAATTAGTAATTTTTATATTATTTTACTTGTATTATATGTTATTTATCATACGTTGAACAAAATAAAAAATGGTCATGTGCCTTAATTATTTATATTATAATATTCTCTTTATTTTATTGAGTACGGTAACTTTTAAATAAATCAAACCGACTCAATTAGTCATATAATTAATTTATTGGATAGCTACAATTCAATTGAATTTGGTTTTCAAACTTAATTTTTAAATTCAACTAACTTAAAAAAAAACAATAAGAGTTTAAAATAAAGTGAGTTTATGAAGTCAATTGTATATTAAATTTATTTATAAGTTCAAGATTCCATAATGAACAAACTGAATATTACAATTTAAAATATTGTATAGAATCACTATACGTGGAGTTAATAAAAGAGAGTTGAAATAATATATATATATATATATATATATATATATATAATATTTTAAATTTAATCTTTGGTTTGACCGTTGTTCAACTGAAAAAAAAATCATATAATCACAAGGGAAAATTCAAATGAATATAGTGAATATACACATCAAAAAGCTTCTTGAGTTAATTAAACTACTGTGCCCCCTATTGATTATTGTATCAATCAAAAGGGAATAAGGTATTACTTCACATAAATTTTCACCCAGAGATTTGGATTATTTAAACAGCAAGGATATATATTATGGACCACATGTAATGGTATTATGTATTGCAAAAAGGTTCGTGATATATTGCAAAATGGACAAAAGGTAAATAAGTTGTCAAGTGGGTTAGTTATCATTCATAAATAATGTTACCGCATGTGATTGATATGAATTAATTCTGGTCCCAACTTTCTTCATATAGACCTACCATAACATACGTTTAATTTATAACTTCTGAGGTTAACGCCATATGTATTACTCTAAAACTTGTCAGATTTATCATCTAATTACACTGATAATTATGTTTTATATATGTAAACTTTCTGTTACGTATATTATTAGCACAGAGGTTACAATTTTGCTATATATATAACATAACTGTCTCAGATATGATTGATTCACAATCCACAAACAAAAAAACATAAATAATTCAAAAACATATCAGGAAAACTATGGTTATCCAAGCATACATAGAGCAGTGGTTTAAGAATGACACAAGATGTTTATTCCTAGGCACTGTATCATTCTCCTCACTACAACACTTTAGTATTGTTGTATAGAACTCAATTAAAAGCCAAATTGATGTTCACTTTTTGGAAGCTTGTTTCTCTTTCTTCTTTTCCTTCTTCCCTTGTTTCTCAGCCTTGTGGTGGCCTTGAGTAGGTTCATAATCTGAAATATCTAAATGCACACCAGGGTCATTGGCTTGGTAACTTGCACCAAACATGATGGAGTTGTTGACTGCCTGAAAGTTACTGTTGACAAAGGTGCTCAATACTTCAGCTTCACCATGATGATGAGAACCTTTCCCTGATTTTTCATCCAATTCGCTTCGAAGTGTGGCACCATCGTTGGTTCCTGCAAGGGTAATGATCTTCATGTCATGTTCATCATCATTCTTCAAATGGTGTGTTGAGCCTGGCTTGTGAAAATCAGTGACATGGTGAGTGATAGCAGACACCATCTCTCTGATTTCTCTGTCCAAATGTTTGTGCTTATTGCCATCATGAGGAGGAGATTGGCTTGACTTTGTTGATGATTCTGAATGCATGTTTGTGAGGTAATTCAATGAAATCTTAGTTCCACTTTTTTATATGAGTGTGACTTAATATGAATGTTGTTGGTGTTTGTTTATTTATATTACAAGAGATGAAGGAGTAGTTATAGTTAAGTTCTTGTGGGAATAAATTAAAGTGGGTGGAATGACTTGGATTTATTTGTAATAAGGAGAAAAAGGCTAAAGAAGGATTTGGGATTGCTTGAAAAGGGGTTAACTTCTCTTATGCTTTTGGTGATGGCTCTTATGTTTCTTTCTGTTGATACCATTTCCATGCAAGTAAAGAATCTCAGCCTATGATTTGAATAGTGAATGATATGAGAAAGAAAGAAATAGATGTCATCAAAATAAGAGTAAATTTTAAGAAGAAAATTATATTGTTTGGATGGATATAATTTTTATTAGTTAAGTTAGTTTTAATATATATTCCTTCAACAGAAATCCTTGTTACTAACTTTAGATAGAGCATTAATATGCTTAGCATAAACTTTTACGACACTTTTTTTCATCAATTCTTTTATTTATTAATTTATTTTTATCAAATAAATTATATTTTTCAAATTTATTAACTCCTTTAAAGTGAGAAATGGTAAAAATAAGTAATTCAATTAATTGTTGATGAAAAAATCAATACTTCATATTCAATACATCCATAATTTGTTAAGCGGGTGAATGCTTATAATACTTAACAAATAACCTTTAGTAATTTTGACTTAAAAGTCATGCGAACTAAAAAATGTAAATGTGATATGGTTAGATATTTCGCATAAAATCTAAACCAAATCAAACTCAAAAATAAGTTTTCTATTTTAAAATTCTATTTGTAAGTATTAAAAATTTAAAAAGAATGTTAAAATATTATTATTAAAACTCAATTCAACTTATGCTCAAAAAATAAGCTACATAAAGTAAAATAAAAGTATGACTAATTTTGAGTAAACTACAATGGACAACATACATCAAATTACTAATTAAAGTTTCTAATTAAATCATAACTACAAGATACATAAAGTTTGGTAGTTACTAATTAAATATTAGGTAAAGGAAATCGAGTAAAATATAAAGTTGTTCGTCTAGTAGATATATAATGACATAAATATAATAATACTTAAAAAGATATAAATATATGATTTAGTTTAATTCAATTTCAAATCGTAAATAAATCCAACCGTGCAACTAACAAATATCAATCCAAACTAATTCAGTTAATATACATAGTCTGATTTGATTTTCAATTTTTTATTTGGTATATTGGCAGATAATATTTTTATTAACAACCGATATTACTTGCTTTTGATATTGTGCATTATATTACTTAATATTCATCTCCTCTCAATCTTTAATTATCTACATGGGATGTGATGAAGGAGGTGAGAGTACAAAAATATGTTAAAGTATATCACACAAACTATCCAAAACCATTAGAAAAGGATTATTTCTCTTTTATATATATGGTCAAACTTTGCTTAAAATGTATACAAAAGGATTACTTCATTTTTACATAATAACTGCTGTTAATGCTAGAAAATGAAATCTTGGATAAGAGGAGAAAACTCAGTACGAAGTGTGTACAACAAAATACCAAGAATTAGAAAAATAGTGAAAAACAAGAATAACGTGTTAAGACATATGCATAAATATAACGTGTATCCCAGCATAAATATCAAGCATGCAAAATTGGAAGTGACCAAGAGGATAAAGGAATTCCCTTTTTCTCTCTTTATTTTGTTACACGGGGAATTGTGGGCCCGTATCCTTTTAATCCGTACAGGTGGAGATAGTTATATGAGATATTTGGTCTAGCTTAGACGTGACCTATTATTATAAAAATTGAATTAAAGATTTTTACTAGAAAAAAGAAAATTAAAAAGGTCCTAAATTGAAACATGTCTTTATTTGAGAATTATAAAATATATAATATAAAAAAAAAAATTTATATAGATATGCTAAAATTAAGTGAGATGCTTTTAAAAATTGACTAACTGACCAAGAATTTTTTTTTGTAATGATTCACACATCGTAGGAAGAGCTTGACTGACTGTCATGTTGTGAGTTCAGAATTAAGTGTCAAACACGTCATTGGTCTATATAACATATTTTTAAGAAGATATATTACGTGTGGCGAGATGCGTATAAACAGGATACTAATTTTTAAATTAAAAATAAACAAATAAAAAATATTAGAACATGAAAAATTAATAAATAAACAAGAAATATTAGAACATGAAAGAGTAACTGACACGAATACTAATTTTAAAACTAAAAAAACAAATAAAAATTATTAGAATTTGAAAGAATAACAAGATAAAAGAAAAGGTTATTTGAAAACTAAAATCTACTTTTTAAACTAAAAAAACAAATAAAAAATATTAGATCTAGAAAAATAATAAGTATTAATTTTTATATTAAAAAAAATAAATAATAAAATATTAAAATATAGAACAATAATAGATAAAGTAAAAGAAAAGATAATCCAAAAATAAAATTTTAATTTTTAAATTAAAAATAAATAAATAAAAAGTATTAGAATTTAGACTATGAATAAATGGGTATTAATTTTTAAATTAAAAAATAAATAAATAAAAAATATTAGAATCTAAAAAAACTAACCGACTAAATACTAATTTTTTTATTTATTTATTTTTCAATTTAAAAATTAATACTCCGCTTGCATAAATCCCATCACTGGCGTGTTTAGCGCTTGGCGCTCAACCAACGAAGTAAAAGATACGGAGAAAAATCGCTTAAAAATCGCTTTCTTTCAACAAGAATATAAAATGTTTACCAATAAAACATGTAAAAGCAAAGTTTAGTCAAATATATTAAACTATTTATGAACTTTCGGTTTGTAACAGAATTACGAGATGCAGTAACATAAATATAGTTCTATTTTCATATTTTATAAACAAATTTAGATTTTAATATTAGGTATTTTACATGTAAAATATTATACTATAATTAAAATAAAGTTTAAATTTTAAAAACAGATACATGAATTTGAGATTATTTTATCATATAAAAACTTATTTAAATTCATAGAAACAATAATTGGTTAGATTTTGCACCGGTCACGTGGCAGAAGAGAGAGCGACATCCTATCACTATCGATTTTTATTATTATTTTGTTGATTGAAGACACGTCGCAATAAATAAAGTTAAAGGAGAGAAGATAAGATTGGGAAATGCAACCAAAAGCACACTGAAAATCCAAACCGAAAACCGGCTACCATTACCACTTGTACACTTTGCCAAGAGTGGAGGCGCCGTTGTTATTCTCATATTCAAATCCCTACCACCAAATACTACCGGCTACCCAGGTCAGTTCCCTTTCTTTTCTCATCTCATCTATATATAGATATTTAAACAATTACTATACAACACCGTTAATATCGCAGTGACTGCGGAAAATAGAAAAAGAAAAAGAGAGAGAGAGAGAGAGATGATACTGGTGGCGATCGTGGCGGAGGTGATGGAGGAGTACACGGCGTTGCTGGCGAGGGTGGTGGAGCAAGTGTTCCGTTCCGCTCCTGTCCCGAGACGGGTTCGTTTTCTCATTCTCCGCAATCTTCCCTTTGTTTCTTCTCGTCCTAGGACCATTTTCCCCTCTTCCCCTACTACTGCTGCGCTTAACTATTAAATTTTAGAAGCTTCTCCATCTTTCCCTCACTTTCCTAATTTGTAAATTCATATCTTTTTATTAACAGCGCGGATTACTCTCTCTGTTTGGTTTCTCTTCTCACTTATTGTATTTGTAAATTTTTGTTTGTCCTTTAATATTTTGAGTTTGAACTTGTTCTTTCATGCATTCATTCTGTGGACCAACACTGCAGTACTCTGGTTCCAGATTTCTCAATTCCCAGTGACTCGTGGCCTCCTAGAAACTACTTCCACGTCTTTTCTATTGTATTATTAATTATAATTTAATAGATTAAATATTATAAAACTTAAGTATAACTAATCTAATTAAATTATAGTTAATCTTTTCGATTATTAATAGTAATAATACATAATAGGTGGCTAGTGATACATAATATTTAAATAACGATGAAGAAAATAGTAATGCAGGGATCGAGAAAAGTCTAATTATTAATTTAATGTTGGTTGACGTTATCCGAATTTGGCGAACATTGTGTGGGGTAATCCTCGTAAGTACTAGGATTGCAGGGTTGTAGCTAAAGAAAATATCTTTAGTTTACTAAGATCGATAAAAGAGTGATATTTTCCTCGTCGCGATATTGGGAAGAAAAATTACAATAATATATTGGAGAATATACTACTATTTAATATCTGAAAGATGTATTTAAAAATATTAAGGAAAAAATTGATAGCTTAGTAATATTAGACGTTAAACTTTACAATCTATTTTCTAAAATAAATGATGTGATAATACGAGACTGAGTACTGAGAAGTGGACATAGAAAGTCAGAATCCAATTTTTTCATTTATAAATTTTAAAGAAGGTGACCATTTTTATGAATTTGTTTATTTATTTTTTAATTTGTTAATAATAAATCATAAAGCGTTTACTATTTAAGTATTAAGTTTTTTGGAATTAAATTGAAGTTAAATATTTACAATTCATTATTAATTAAATGGTATAAATTCAATGATTTTTAGTTTTTACTTTTTAAAATATTATAGGTAAGATGTAATTATGAAACAAATTTTTATATATATTAAGACTTACATATTTGAAACAATTTTTCTCTATTGTCATATATGTAAGTCGTTTAATGATTACGGTTGCATATACCATTTTGAAAACCTAAAAAAATCATAAAAACTTAATGACTTATTTAAAATTTTAATTAATAATGATTTATAATTATATAAATAAGTTTTTTATGATTTTATAACTTGTTTTAAAAAAAATTAATGCTTAAATGATAAAGGTTTTACGAATTGTTCTTAATAAAGTACAAATAAATTATAAGTCATTTTTTATGATTTATAAATAAAAACTTATAAAATAGTTTATAACTAATAGATATCTTTAAAAAGTTATTCCCATTTAATAATTTAAATTTGAACTTGAATTGATAAAAACTAAAAAAGTCCCAATCAGTTCATTCATTCTTCTAATTCCAAACATAATAAATAAATAAATAAAATGAAAAGTCGATGTCTAACAGGATAGGGGAGATTTTCGAGTGGGGACACTGACACTTTTGAGTTGTAACCAGTAACGTCCCAAAGGGATAATGAGACCGAGGAAAAAAAAAAAAGAATTAAAATAAAAGTAAAAACTGTTCGGTTAAAAAAACAAATAAAAAGAAAATAAAGTAAAAATGGGTTGTTTATTTTTAATAAAATTATTTATTTGTCTTCTTGGCAGAAAAAAATGTATTTTTTTTTAAGTACAAAAGCCATATGAGTTAATCTATGTCATGGTTTACGTTGTCCTGAAACGAACATAATATTTATGAAAGTTCAATCTCACTTTTATTTATTAAGTTGACGTTTTTTTAATTAATATATGATTTTTAAAAGTTTTTATTTTGATACTTTAAGTAAAAATATTTTAATTTAAAAAAAGATACATTAATTTTTTAAATAAATTTCTTTTAGTTTATTAAATTTAAAAAAAAAACACATAATAATTTAAAGTCTTAGAATTTATAATTTCTTTATACAAAAATCAATTTTCTAGGTTAACAAACGACTTCTTCTAAAAGTCAAACTAACGTCACTTTATCTTTATACAACATTTTAGTTGGAATTAAAAACTAATAAATACTTATATCACAATATGAATTATATATCATAAATCTGAATATAATTTATATTTTACAATAAAAGTAGTTATATTTATATAATATTTAATTATATAAATAAATAATTTTTATGTGCAACAAATTATTCATTGGAGTACCTGAAGTACAGGACTGAAATCATCTATATTGCACAAGTGAAAGTAAACATTGTCCTGTAACCCAGTTTATATGGGTTGAATTGGGTCTATAATTTACGATTCTAATACTTCATTCTTTCTTAATTTAGGTTCATATATTCTTGAATTTGAAATTGTTAAAATATAATAATTTATAAAATAAATTAAGAGATTTTTATGAAAAGATTTTGTAGTTTAATATTTAAGAAATTTATATAATAAAAAGTTCTCTAAGTACATTCTTAGTATGAATACTGCATACATTTTGAATTTGTCGCGTTCATATATCAATACCATAGAATGTGTAAATTTAAATATTTGTTATATCTATAAATTTAATCACATTAATATAAATACAAAGTTATTTTCTCTGGTTATAATTATAAATAAAACATAATAATCTAAATTATATCTAAACTCTTCTCAAATTAAACTGGATTAAACATTAAAATTAACTCTGAATCCAATCGGGTGAAACTTGAAAGAGATAAGATGACTTATAGATACTTCTATTAGTTTCAATTTATAAGTATTTCAATTAATAGGAGAAGTTCTAGCAGAAAATTTTTGACATCGTCGATATGTTGGTGTGTTTTTAAAAGGAAAGGAAATATCTGTATTTCAATTTATGGTATATTTTGTTGGAAGGAAAGAAAGTAGATAGAAAAGAAAAATACAGATATTTCCTTTCGTTTAGTTAGAAAGAAAATTAAAATTTTTAAAATATATAAATAAAAATTTAAAATTTTCTTTCCTTTTACGTGTATAAGTTAGATAAGAATAATTAACATTAAATAAAATATTTTAATAAATTTTTTATTTTTTCTATCGACACGTAATAATTATTAGTAATTATTATTTTTTTTAGCGAAAGGGATTTATGATCTTTCTCTCTCGACTTTTCTTACCATTAGCTGAACCTTATATTATTTTATAAATATTGATTATCTTTTATTAAATACTAAACATGATAAAATAAAATTATCCCGTCCTTTAATTATTTATATTTACTATCTTTATCTTCTCTAGTAACATAATTTTTAGCAAATCTTAATGTGAAAAATAAGAAAATATCTTTAAAGTATTTCGGTGAGGGTTTAATTTCAGTTTTAAAACATATATTAAGTGATTACGATATCATTAGTAAAAAAATATAATTTAAAAAATTTGTGGTAATTAATTAGAAATATTCTTGATTTATAAATGAATTATACATTTTGGTTTTATATATGTTTTTCAATGAATTCGTAATAAGCTATTCATATATACAATCATAATATAAAAATGTTTTGATCAATTTAACACTAATGCTATAATAAAATTATAATTGAAAAGAAGGAGAAGTAGTTATGATTGAAAATTTGAAAAAAATAAAAAATCAAAAAAGAAGATGGAAGTAAGCACATGAATCGCTACTTGGTTTTTTGGAGCTCTGATTAACTCTTGTACTGTATCTATCTGCTGTTGTTGAATTTTGTGCTTAGTAAATTGTAAAGGAAAAAGAAGAAGAAAGGATGATGGAGAATCAGAGCAAGCAAGTTACCTCGTTGACCACGACGCGTTTGTCACCACTGGCCAAACCCTTCACTCTCAACCGTTCAAGTTCCCTCTTTGCAGCCTACCCTTTTCTCGAATCCTCTAAAGAAGATGATTTTGATGTTGCTCACTCCACCATGTTTCACGAAGGTAGTTTATTCTAGTTTTTTTTTTTTTTTTTTTGCTCCTTTTTTTATAGTTTGTGAAATTTCTTCTGCTGTCATAGTTTAGTTTAGTTCATGCTTGACTTAAATGTTTGTGTTTTTACTTCTTTATTTGTCACCACGTTGATGTTGATAATGATTGTGCTTTTATTGTCTTGTTGATTTGCATGCCCTTAATTTTGACTTTTGAGGTCAATGTGTATTGCAAACCCTTAGATGCATTGAAGAAAACAGGACAAATAGTTAAGATTATTATTGAATATTATGTACAGGTAAGCATGCTGTTGATGGGTTGAATCCCTGTTTAACAGTGTATGATGGTGTTTTCAAGAAGAATGTTGGTACAATTGTGGCAGAAGCAGAAGACATTCTGTCGAATTCTAAAGGTGCAATACATGCCACCGGTGAATCTAGCTCTCGCCCTCCTTTTGATTGCAAGATTTCCCCAATCAAATTATCAATCACTGATATGTCTTCTGCTAAAAATACTCCTCAAAATCCGTCGTTGAAGAATTTGGGTGAGAGTGACTCTGATGTGGATTCTCCTTGTTGGAAGGGAACCATGGCTTTTTGTAGAACTTCAACAGAAAACTTAGGTTCGATACAAATTAGTAGTAATGTTGAGAAAACAACAGAAAAACTTAACAGTTTAAACCCTTTGGCTCCTCAGTTCTTTCCTGGTATTGGATATGTTAAGGATGATTTTGGGTCTTCCAACTCTTGTGTCCCTGTAACCACTAATTTGTTGACAGGAGAGGACATGCTCATGAAAACTGTTATGGCTGAATCCCCAGTAGAATTCAATAAGGGAATTGAGCTTCAGCCTTCTAGTAAAACCTGTGGAATAGAACGGGCATTTAATATTATGGATAATAATCCAAAAAATAGCAATTTGGTGGATCCTGTGCTAAATTTGCATTGTATGGTGACGCAATCTTCCTCCATAGAAGATTGCTCAGTTTCAAAAGGAAAACTTGAAACTGCTGTGGATGTTGATAACTTTGTAAAGGGACAAACTAGATATCCCAGGGTTAGTAAGTCAATGATTGATGTTTTCCCTGTAAAGAGTCATTCTCCAATTCCAACTCTGTCAATGTCATCATCTAGGGTTGGTGTTCTGACTGATCTTCTGAAAACATTTGAAGGTGTTTCAAAGTCTTTAATTAAATCTCCAGAACCTGATGTTGGAACAATGGTCAGTGCGATGCATGTTCTTTCAGAATTGCTTGTGCAAACATCTATGGATGGAGTAGGCGCAAACAATGAACATGGTCGTCATGTGGCTATGGTCCAGCAAATAATCAATAATCTGAATGATCTTATCACAAGAGGATGTGGCCAAAGGATTCCAACCCTTGATTCAACTCCTGCAGATAGTTCATTTTGTATTGATAGCTCATTGGAGCCTCCCAAGGTATGTATGAATCTATTTTGTAGCAACTTATGCATTCTGCTCAATTTTTATTGCTATTGAAACTGATATGTGCATTTTGCACTCAAGAGACTTGAAATGACAAGTATGGAGACCCTTAGCGATCCACACCAGCTTTATCCGCAGAATGACTATATGGGGAAAAACAAAGTTTTTAAAATGTTTGGTCACAGTGAACGGAGTGCTTTTGCATCTAGCAGCGAAGACCAGTACAAAGGCCATGAAATTGCTCAGGTACCCATATGGCTCTGATGATAACTAGAATCCAATCAGGTTTTATGTTTTCGAAAAAATTGAAAAGAATGTTTGAATTATTAAAGCTTCAGGTCATTCGGAGAAGTCTGGGGAAAACTCTGGATTTTGATAAACGCTTGCACCCAGAGGCTCTAGTGTTTTTGAACTTGTGGCTTGATTCTGAAGCAGAACGTTGTTATAGGAAATATAAAACTTATCATTGCCTTATGGAAGCTGGGGTGGATGTAAATTGTGCTACTGTTGCGGTATTTCCCTTGCCCTAAAATCATATACTAGCCTTATCTTTGCTACAATAGCTGATAATAATGCTTAATATGACTGATGTATATATATCATGGGGAATTTTCAACACTCTATTGCTAGGTAAAATTCATGTAGGTCGCATTAAATAATAATTTGGACTCATTAAAAGGGTAAGATGTGTAAGACCTATCCTAATTTTTGAGATTCACATGAATTTCACCCAGGAGTAGAGTCTGTATTGAAAAAGTGTGTTGTGTTAGAGAATGTGCTGTTAACATTTATCACATTTCTATCCTTAAATGAATTAATGAATTATGCGATCTTAACACTACTAAAATATCACCATCGTAATTAGCTTACTAACTTGTGGGATGTATCAATTATGTATTTCCATTTTCAGGAATTGTCAAGCTGACTGTACATTGTAGATTTGTGGGAGAACAACTGGATGTTGTATACAGACATTGTAAATATCATACATATTATCAACTAATTCTGGAACGAGTTAATTTCTAGTTGTGCAAAGGCAAGTGTGATTCACGTGAATGCAATGGATTGGACTTATATCAAGAGGTTTTATTGTTTTGTAGAAGTTGATATGCTACATAAAGAGTTCTACTATTATAGTTTGAATTTGACAGAAATATGCATATGCGAGTTTGATTAAACTACATTCAAGTACTCATAATCTTTGCCTATATATTGATATTATATTTATATCTGCATAGAGATGGTAACTTTCTGCGTTGGGGTTCTCATGAAATAATTCATGTCGTAGCTTATTCTCTCCTGAACTCTGAAGTTAATTATTCTATTTGTCTGTTACTGCTTTGGCATATATAATGAATGCTATATAACGGTTGTACTTAGAGCTTGGCTATGATTGAGTTATGATCTGTCGGAACAAGTCTAGAATAGAACAATATGCACGAGATCTCGTTGGTATAATTATCATTGGTCCCACTTCTTTGATGAAATCAAATGCATGACCACTTAGAAAATTATCATTTTGATATTTGAAAGTGTGGAAATTAGGTAATTTGATAAAATAAATAGCAAAATAATTTTGAAAAATGTAATATGTCTGTCATTTTAATTCCTGAATGATATTAATTGTCATGGTAATCTTTAAATTTAATCATTTATTGTCATTTTAATTATGAGTTTAATCATATATTTTCATTTTAATCTTCTAAATTAGGGATTAAAGTGACTATACATAATATAATTCAAAGATTAAAAGGATAAACTAATGTTTTTAGACTCGGTCAGGCTTAGCCAGTTGGTGTGGGAATCTGGTCAATAAATTGGTGACTCAATGGGTTATGGTGACTTGACAGGTAACATGAATTTTTTTTTTCTTCTCTCATTTTTTTTCTTCATTTTAAGATTGAGTTGGTTAAATCATGTTTCTAAATGGACTTTTCTATTTTTTAAGATTACTTGATGTTATGTGTGCTTATTATATCTTACTAACGTGAAAATTTTTATAAATTAAATTGTATTCATTACAAATATTTTTGTTTAAAAGACATGCTTGCGTTTAAAACTTAATACATATTGTTTGTGTTAGGACATATTTTCATGCTTCCATGTTATTAAACTTGTAATTTTATAATAATTTGTGTTTAATTTCAATATATTTTTTTATGATTTTAAAACTATAAAATTTTACAAATTTACAAGTTAAAAATTATTTATAATTTTTTTTTATTATAAACTAGGTTAATACATACGGTCAATTGGTGACTTTTAACCCATTGACCAGCACCCTGATGGAGTTGCTAAATGATCCAAGTCTAATAATAATAAATATATTATACTTTCAAAAATTATTTTTTTAGTTTTTTTTTCAGGGATTAAATTATTTGAATTTATAAAGAAAAGTGATGGTTTAATTGCATAACTCTACGATGTGAGAATTATTCATACCAAATTATTATAAAAATGGGAATAATGAATATAAATTAATAAATCTTATTTAAATAATTACATTTTATAAAAGTGCACAGATTTTTAAGTCGTAATCTTAACTTAAACTTTAATCTTGATAATGTACGTATAATTGTATGATTTAAATTTACATGTATCTTCAAATAAAAACTGCTTTTCTTTGGTGTATAACAAGGAGAAAAGTAATATTGTTTATTAAAATATACAT
The DNA here is from genome assembly GCA_026586105.1 of Hylodesmum podocarpum. Classification (NCBI taxonomy): domain Eukaryota; kingdom Viridiplantae; phylum Streptophyta; class Magnoliopsida; order Fabales; family Fabaceae; genus Hylodesmum; species Hylodesmum podocarpum. The sequence continues at coordinate 3,827,939 of JALJEV010000424.1, read as the reverse complement.
ATTTTTATATAACAAGATAAAAAAAATCAGTTTTATCTAATTCTACTACAATATTTACAAAACACATAGCCACTTAATACTGTTATACTACTTAGCTTAAACACCGAACATTTATTTTATGGATTCATTTATAATTCTGCTAATGATAATTTTAGGAATATTATTATTAGTATTCTTTAGAATATTTTTATATTTTAATTTTAGAATAAACATTTAAATAAAATAATGTAAAAATTGAAATAATTTCTATTTCTACATCATATACCATTCTTATTCTTTTACATGAGAATAAAGAAAAGAAAATATATGTAATTTAGATTCCTAAAATATATGATGCATGAAAATTTCTTTTATAACTTAGTCCAAAAAAACATCTAATTAGTTTCCATACCGAAATTAATGTACCTGAGAGAAAAATAATGTTGAAAGGAATTGTTATCGAAAATATTACCTACCTTAATCAGTAAAAAAAATAAAAAAATCAATGAAGTTTTTAACAGCTAGATTAATGACAGTAATTTGAACTCTACTTTCCCTATAAAGTGATTGAACTTACAGGGCTCTACATCAACCATCTGGTTGAACACAGTTGATTCAAACTCTATGTTGAGATCCAATAGAAATTTTCACAATTTGTCAACCATAAAAATGGCTATAGTATGATTGAACTGTGCTTCTGCATCTGATGACTTCCTAAAATCGTTACATGTAGAACTTGATGGCATAAGCTTAACATGGATAAGTTTTTAAATTAGTTAACGCTTCATCAAGTTAAGCCTTTTGTGTTTTTCTTCAATTTTCACAGTTTAAAAAATATAAATAATAAACAACTCAATATGCAGACAAAATAGTTATAAAATATGAAGAGAGAAAAGATAAAATAGTTATAAAATGTAAAGTGAAAAAAAATTGTACATGTATCTGTATATATTTTATGAGTGAATTGACTGATTAATTATTTATTGTAATTAACTACAAAATAAAACTGATTTTAAATCGGTGCGTAAATATATTTTTCAAACAAAGAGATGATTTAAACAATTAATTCTAAAACATCATACACAATCCCAAAATTGATTAGTTCCCTTGTGCAAACTAAAACTCCCAAATTAGTTCTATTTCTACAAACATAGTCATGCACAATTAAAATTATTTGGTGATACCCATACTCAAATGGACAAATACTCTTTTGCTGGTTTGTGAATTTTAGGTCATACGCCAAGAAATATTAAATTCCCTGATCAAAATTCAATTCCAACCGCTTTAAATGTAACAAATTGAAGTGGTTTTTAAGCTATTATCAAATGAACATTGCCTACATCCTACTTGCATATCGCTTTGGGTCAAATTTATCCGGTCATCTGACATAATCACAATTAATGAAGAAAAACTAAATTACTCAACCAAGAAATTGTAGGAACCCAATACGTAAGATCATTGCACGGGTTCAGAAAAGATGTTGGGAATCTTTCTCCATTAATAATGAACAAGGGCAAAAAAAAAAAAAAAATAGTACCATAAAAATGGATGCTATAATCCCTATTTTTGGATCTATGACCTAGTTTTTCGTTTACGTACGCTAAACACATTTGTGCATTTATGAGACAGCAAAACATCAATTACATAGATGTCATACTGTAACTGTATTTTGGATTGTATGAAAGTGTCTTGTAAAGGTCAAAAATTAACTATGTAAGCTTCTCTCTCTTGTTATCTTTTATTAATTTAAAGTCACTTGAAAAAGGGAGGAAGAGTTAGAGTGACATTACATGAGGAATGTATTTAATTTTATATGTGTATTTTTTTTTCACATTTTATATGTTTTGTTTTTTTTTTATATTTTATTAGTGTAGTTATTTATTAAATATTTTTCTAAATTTTATGCATTATAGGATTTGTAAATTTTTTTTGTTCAAAAACTAATTTTTTTTTTTGGTAATTTTTCATTTAAAAATTATATAAAGATCATTTATAATTTTTCTGTAAAAAATTAAAATCATGAAAAGTTTACACGAAAAAAACCGTAGAATAGATTTTAAGGTATCAAAACCATAATTTTCTTGTGTTCTCGTTCATTCTTCCCTGAATTTTTGTGTATACCTTTTTGGTTGACTTACCAATTATGTATGTGGTTCTCTTTTCATGAACACGTCCCTTGTTTGATTTTGTTACGTCTCTGGCTTGCTGGCTGAAAGTGATGAAACCCTGTGTTGTTGACATGATAACAAAGTGCAAGTTATCAATTTCCAGAAAATGAATATAACGTGTAACAAGTGATGAATCCCACGACTTTTCTAACGGAGTAGAACATCAACATTAATTAATACTTATAACAATTAAATATAACTAATTGAATCTGAGTTGACGCTGAGAGACTTCGATAAATAGGCAAAACTTTACATTTTTATACAATCAACCATTGTAGAATAAAACTAATACTATATTATATGTTATTGTTCATTTATGCTCTAATGTTGATAATCTTATTGGGGAAACTACTTTTACAATAACCTTTTAAAGTAACGAAGGGTTAAGCATGGCTTTTGTCCTGTGAAAGAAGTTAATTTTGGTTTTGATCTTTATATTTAGTTTTCATCCTTAAAAAAAATATGAAATCTTCATTTTTAGTCCTTATGCTTGTTAATTTCTTATGTATTCAATAAAAGATGAAATTACAATCCCAAGTAACTTGCGTTAGTGTTAGTAGCATGTTAACATGTGACATTTCTAAATATATGTACTAGATTTCTAAAATAGATGTTATTTATTTACTTAAAAATGAAAGTCGAGACAAAATTATTTATTTCAAATTTTGAAGGGATGAAAATTGTCAATATATATATATATTTCTTTTTTACAAAAAGCAGATTGAAATTTGTTCATTTTGTTATTTTTGTAGGAATCAAAAACAATTATTTCATATTTTATAAATGAAAATAAAATATGTAAAGATTGAAAACATGTTTGAACAAAAATAACTTAAACACTTTTTTTACCGAAAGAAGTATAAGCAACACCTCAGTTACATACTAAAATTAGGCTACATTTTTCATATCTGAAAAAATTTGGTTAAATTTAACTACGTTGATTTACTTTTAATGCACTTTAAGCCTTGACTACGTTTTCCCCTTTAAACTCTTTTGTATTACGAATAACTAACTTATTTACAAACAATGGTCTTTCAGATTATGTCTTTCCCTTTAGACTTCGTTTACACGAAACTCCATATGAAATAGAGTAGAAAAATTGTATTCACCGAATTAAAATCCATTAGCAAACTCATTAATTTTTCTCCAGGGGTTAATACATAATCATATTATATATTTTGGTATAATTTTTGGATAAAATCGAGTAAGTTGGGGATTAATCTATCAAAATACTAAAGTTTATTTTTAAAAAAATATTTTTTAAGATATTCTATACATTGAAGCTTAAAGACTAAAACTTTTTACTATATATTTTAAAATATGAACTGTGAATGCTTTTAGGTATAGAAATACCTAGAGAAATATAAGAAAAGAAAAGAAAATCTAAGCATTCATTATGATTAATTATCTAAGATGGAAAAAAGATAAAAGTAGAGAAAAATAAGAAATGTTAAAAAAAAAAACTGCAGGTATATTTAAGATATAGACATATAATTATTTATTAAGCATGTTACATGTTGAAATATTTGAAGTCTTTATGAAAGGTGGTGAGTATTGGGATGCACGATAAGTGTTTGTGGCCCATTACTGTCCTTCACAAGTGTCTTTTGAACCAATAAACCATCATGCAATGATGTCTACATGTTAGGAGTGTTTAATTTCACAAATTAATTTGTTTCACATTTAAAAACACAAACATAATTAAAATTAAAACAGGAAAATTCCCAATAAAACGAATTTATTTCTCCTTAATAATTGAAATCCAATCACGAAATACATAAGATCCCGTGCACCTCCATTTTCACAAGTTATGACGCTACAAAATTGACAAATCATTCCCTCTTAAATTTAAAAACAATAGAAGAAAACTGTCCTAAGTCCTAACATCACCCACCATTCCCCATTTATTAATAAGGTAAATTTTGTCTTGTTATTTAAAACCAATTTTACTAATCTTGAGCTTTGTTTCTTAAAAACACTTAAATGATAGGTGCAATTGTGTAAATATGCAAAAATGAAAGGGAACAAAATCGAAACACAGTCCAAACAAAGTCCAAACTGTCAGAAGCTACTTCAAAATCCACACACTCACTCCCTCCTTCCCTGTCATCTATGTCTATTTAGTATTTGCTACCCACCATTTTCTCTTTTCTTTCTTCCTTTCTTTCTTTGTTTCTGTTTCTTTCACTTACTACTTTGCTCCTCTATTTCTCTTGCTTAATAACTTAACACATAACTCAATCATCTCATCTCATGTGGTGTTTGTTCTTGATTGACTAATCACTGAAACATGAGAGAAACACCATTTCCACTTGTTGTCCTCAATCTGTTGATCTTCCTCATCATCATATCCCCCAACATTGTTACATCCCTAACTCCATCACTCCCAGAATCACCAACCCCATCTCCAATCTCTTCCCCTAAACCAGACCCATCTTCATCTTCATCTTCATCTTCAACTCTTGACCCTAAACAAGCAACAGCCCTAGAATCTCTAAACATTCCAACATCAAAGGACCCATGTACCCAACCCTCATTCCACAATGCCACCATATGCGACGCTGGAAAACCCTTCCGCCACCTCATCTCTCTCCGTCTAGCTAACTGCTCTTCCTACCTCTCACTCTCCTTCACCGCACTCAAGTCCCTCTCCACTCTCCACTCTCTCTCCCTCATCAACTGCCCCGTCGCCCCCATCCGCCTCCCGCCGGAGCTAATCGCCTCCCTCACCTCCTTCACCGCCGTCAACAGCCTCCGCAAAGTCTCCGGCGTGTGGCTCTCACAGCTCCAGAACCTCACCGACCTCACAGTCTCCGACGTCACTGTCAAAGCCTCCGGTCCTTTCGTCATCCTCGCACACATGAACAAACTCAAAACCCTCACCATCTCACGCGCCAACCTCACCGGATCTCTACCGGGACACCTCCACTCAAACCTCACCCACATCGATTTCTCCGGTAACCGCCTCAAAGGAAACATTCCACCTTCTATCACCATGCTCGACAACCTCCAGATTCTGAATCTATCGTCAAACGCACTTGCCGGAGAGATTCCGGCTTCCATCGGTGACCTAATTTCGCTCAAAAACCTCTCCCTCTCTTCCAACTCCTTCTCCGGGTCCATTCCTGATTCTATCTCCGCTTTACCTGATCTCGTTCACATGGATCTGAGCTCAAACCAGCTCAACGGAACTGTTCCTAAGTTCATTTCCCAAATGAAATCTCTCAGGTAGTATTTCTGACCAATGTGCTACTTGGGGTAATCGCTTGATTTATTGAAATTGATTATAAAATGTAAGCATTTTATAATTTGAAGTTAGAGTTTAATGATTTGTAACTAATGTATGTGTTTGATGAACAGGTACTTGAATCTCGCTAACAATAACCTTCGTGGGGTTGTGCCTTTTAATCTCTCCTTTATAAACCGATTGGAGGTGTTTAAGGTTGGTGGGAATAGTAACCTATGTTATAATCATTCGGTGGTGTCTTCAAAATTGAAGCTTGGAATCGCTCGTTGTGATAAGTATGGGATGCCGGTGTCGCCGCCGGCCAAGGATTCATCTGCTGATGATAGCAGTGACTCTGATTACGATGATAGTGATGATGATGGGAGTAGGCACAAGAAGGATCATCATCATGGGCCTAACAAGTTTGTTCTCGGAGTTGCCATTGCCCTCTCTTCCATTGTTTTTCTCATTGTTTTCTTGATCCTGTGCTCCAAATGTTGTCGCTAGAGAAAATTTTGGTTTAGAAAATTTTTAGATTAGGAAAATTGATAAATTCAGTTGAGTGTTTGTTTGATATATTTATATTTATTTATTATTATTATTGTTATTATTATTATACAGGGGTTACAGGGTAGATTCAAGGAGAGGAAACAGAGTGAAAATGTAACTGCCAAAACAAAATTGGAAAATAAAGACAAAAATTGTTAAATTTTGGGGGTTCATATTTCTTTTCATGTTTTGTCAAAGTTTTTCCATGGAAGGAGGGGAAAATGAGGGAGGCATTAAATCAATTGCACGTGTAGTGCAATGGGTTTATCATGGAATGCAAGATTTTAATTTTGACACCGTATTATTCGTTGTTTGGAGTAAAAGGTGGAGGTGGTGCATGTGAATGTGGTATCTTGAAGATGTAGTATGTTTCTTGTACAATAAGCATTTGTTTCCACACTCTTTATTCATAACGGTGCTTTGCTGACTTTCAGAATTGGCCTTTTCATTAGTTTGTTGCACTGTTGCATTGATTGTCTACCTTTTTACTTAGCTAGGAAAAATTTGTGTGTGTTCTTTATATGTATTTCTGGATTTTTAGTTAGTTCATAAGTAGGATTCACCGTGTAGAAGTTGGAAGCCTAAATTTTGTGAACATTTTGGGCTATATAGCTGGATGGTGTGACACTTATTTCAGGTTCTTTTGCGTGTTACTAAAATAGTGATGCTCTATTATTTGTGGGCACAACTTGAAGAGAAAATATTGTTTAGCTTTACTAGGACTCAAGGTGAAAGGGACTGCAACTCAAATAGAGAACGGTTGTTGATATGATATTATGGATTTGCTAAGTGGATAATAATATTATTATGATTGTGGATATCTGGCTCTGGTCCAATTTTTTTGGTCTGTGTAACTGTTAAATGGTTGGATATGAGCTGTCTGTCCTGCTTGATATCCACGTAGATTCCTCTTTTCCAAGTTAGGTTGTCTGCTAATTTATCCATTATTCATCAGATGCCAGCTATGTATTTTTTCACCATAGCTTGTGTAATCCTCCTACATTACCTTTCTGAATGTGTCATAAGTGATTTTTTTAATGTTGTTTTTACTATTACAATCTTTAGCATTAACAGACTTGTGTGAACTCACGAGTTGAAAATTAATTTCAGAAACTTGTGTTACTGATGACCTCTTGGGCTTAGTTGTAAATACAATTGTTTGGTGATGCTTTCTTTGTAAATTGCTTTGTTGAATATATTGGTAGGTACATTTGCTTTAATTAATTATTTTCTACTAAAATATAATTGCTACCCGTATGATGATGAAGATGATTGTCCATATCCAACGGCATTATGAAAACTGTTCCAACTTACTATGCTAATTGCTAAGCTTCATGCATAAGAGTAAAACATGTCTTGGGTTAAGACATGAATATTGCCCCATCCTGTATACTAAAGAGCGTTGTGGTTACTATAAAGTGCGTCAGATTACTTGACACGAGTTGTTTTAACTAAATCAAAGTCTCGGGTTCATTAACTAGTATAAGATTGTTTTCATCAAAGAATAATTCTATTATGATTGATACCAAAAAAAAGAGCTCTATTCTTTTTCTTTGGGGTCCGTAAAGAGCTATGGCGAATGCAGGTCAAAATAAAATACCTTCTTGATCGCTTACCCTTTCAACTAGTTAAATGACATGTTAGCTAGTTACACTAGAATGTTCTAAGGTTTTTATACAAGGATTAAATAAATTATTGAATGCCTTTCTCTTGTCACATCGAAATACTTCATGATGGCATTAGAGTGGGAAAATATCTTCTTGATTCTCAAAAATGACAAATATTTAGCTGGTGTTGGTTAAGTTAGATCTTTAGTAGCACACAAGCCACGTATACCTATTATGCAATTACTTTTCTCCATATAATCTATTTTTAAAAATTTTCGTATTTTTTTTTTTCTGGAATGCCACTCCTTCTTGCATGCTTTTCGGCTTGAGATGCATTTGGATAAATAATTTAACTAAATATTTATTTAATATACTTTTATTAAAGGACATACTATTTATGAGTTTGATTGAGAAATACTTATGATAAGTTGAAAAAAGTTTGTTTTGGTAAGCTTATTTGTATATTTTATCGAAATAAAATAAAAATAACTTAGGAGAAATCATAAGTTACTTCTATAAATTCACATAAATTCTTCCAAAAGACTACTTTGGTTTTAGATTAATGACATTCACCATAAAGGACACTTCCTATTAATTTATACACTTTTACATTATAATCATTCTCGTAATTTTATTTTTTCAGATGACTTTGTCCTTTTGATTCTATATATTTTTGACATTTTAATTTAAACATTTACATATTTTGCCAATTTTCACGCATAATTGGCAATTATGATATTTACCGTTGCATATTACTCAAAACTTAAAACATTTGCTTCTTAGATGAACAATTATAATTAAAAATCTAAGAAGTTGAAACTCGATTGTACTTGAAAGTTGAAACTATATTAGAATGACAGAGCCAAATAAATCTTTTAAAAAAAAAACTCTAGGAATAAAGGGTAGTGAAATAAGTGAAAAACTTTTAGTTGTGTTTGTTTTGCAGCAAACTCTGTACTTAATTCTTACAAATAAGATCTATTGCCACCAAATGTAAAATACTTTCCTCACCCTCCCCCCTCAGTATATGATATTTACGTCAGAACAACACAAGCTCTTCAAACAATGCAAGTATGCAACCAAGAAACAATTTGGCGACCCCTTGTCCAACTGGTAATTTCTTTACATGGAAGCATCACATCTTCAGGGAACCTACCCTCAGAATGTCAACTTGGCATGTGTTTTTAAGCATTAACATTTCACCAAAATGTAACGATGAATCATAGCATGTATGCCAAAAGCTAATCATCCACTCACTATATATAGCAAGTATGAAGAATTGAAGGCAAGAATAACAGATCCCGATTCACTAGCTAGAACATATTTACTCGGAAAAACCATGGCAGAACAAATGCTATTACAAGGCATGCCATCAAGAAGTTACAAAACGGCTGTCCTCTCCAGCATCCACCAAAACTGCGGGACGAGTTACCGTCATTGTCTATGAATCTTCGTTCATTCCACTTTTCCATAAATCCATAATCAGTAACACCCGAAACATTATTTGCAGTCTCACCGCATATTTCACATAACCTGTGGTTAAAAAAGGTAGCAAATGTCAATAATTTACTTGATAATAGATTACTATAGTACAAGGAACTCACTTGAAAAGGGACCATTTTCAAATTTGGCACTATACAATTGAACTATAACAGAACAAAAGAACCTCAGGATTATGCAGTATGAAGTTAATTTGGGGGCATTAGAGAGCTTTAACAGAACTTATTTGAGCATACGAAAATAAATTAAGATCTTCTATAAGATCTCCTTTTAGCATAGAAGAAATTGTTAAAAGGAATTTCATGGTGAATAATATATCTTTGACAATTTGGTTTTTATCAAGCTCAATGATGTTGTGTGATTCATATAACAGACCTCCCTAGTGAGATAAGACTTCTGCTGCATTTCAACAAGTTTTACGGAGAAATTGATCAAAATAAGTTTTTGTCAAGCTTATGAATAAGCTTTCATGTAATAAGCTCTTATTGAATATGTGCTAAATTAGGTTCATGATCCGAACAAGCCCTTTATATATGGTGCAAGAATTAGGATTGACAATGATCAGTTACACTAGATTGTGACAATGTTTCGCACTTGACATGGGACCAATTTCCATTAGAAAAAAGGATCCTCCGAATTAATCAATTAAAAACAAGTTTACATTTCTGTTCTGGGAAAGAAAGGATTGATAAATATGACCCCATGATATTTAGTAAACTTTTAGCTATAAATAAAAATTCATTTTGTGGTGATAAAAGGATAAAATTATTTTTCCTAGTCCATGCCCCATATGCCATCTGAACAGAGAAACATCAGATCCATAAAATCTTCACCGAGACAGTTACAAGAGCATTTTTTAAAATATCAAGGACAACCAACACGAAGATCACAATCAAATGCAATAATTTGTTAGTTTCCAGACAGGGCCTTGATAGAATCATGTGGATATCAATTAACCTCAATTCAAAAATACTAGAAGCAACTTACTAATCATGTCTATATTTAACCCATAATCTTACAACCTAAAGGAGGAAAATCCACTGGCTATCTGGATGCATTTGTCCAACTCACCCCATATGATGATAGTGGTTCTCCAACTGGCAGTGAGCTAATCTAACCAGTTCAATAATGGCATCGACAAGCAAATTCAATGCTAAGAGCTTAACCTCAAACTAATGGGCCTTATGAAGGGAAAACCAAGCATAAGCCCAGGCAAGAATCTGGAAATAATTTGAAGAAAAACTAATAACAGTATTGAAAAGCCTGTTCTAATCTAAGAACACAATCAACACAAATATAAATTATATGGATGCCTCAGACTTCAAAAGATTTTAAAAGACAAGTCATGGAAAGACAAAAAGATAAAACCTATTCAATATTATTGTTGAAATCATAGATATTCCACATTATCAAGGTAACTGCAGCACACACACAACAGAGCAACAAAGGGCAAGAGGAATATTTGCTTCCAGAAATTGTGCCATACTGCGTAATTAAGTAACAAAAGCTTAAGAATCCCTACATAATTAGAAATTCAAAATAAGTAGACAACATCAGGAATGTGATCGATGTTGAAAGCTTCAATGCAAAGCCTCAAAAAACACAATCACGTTATTGTTTTCCAACAAACTAGAATCAAACTGATAATTTGCAAGAACATATACCTGTTCCCCTTAAGCTTGAACCACACCTCAGCACAATGAACGTGTGCAATGCCTAGCTCATCTTTACATGCACAACCAAGCTGAATCAAATCTGAACTTGTAGCACTGTTAGCAGTGCCAACATTTGTTGCATCCGATGGTTGCCCAGAAGCCAGATGGCAAATCCTACAAATCTTTTCACCTTCAGAATTCTCATAAAACCTTCTGCCACTGCTGCACTTTATATCAATCACACATGAATTTTTATCACTTTCAGACACCCCTTCTGGTGCTTTCATAGATACCAAGCTCAACCCTGATTCATTAACTTTTCCTTCCAACTTCCTATTATCTTCATTGACATACTCAGTCTGAACAGGCTCAATTGCAACCACAGTTTCAATCACTTCGCTATTAACCGAACGGTTAGAATTATAACCAGTTCCCTGATTAACCTCAGCCAATCTATCACTGATATTTTCTTGATCATTCTTGTCCTGACCCTTAACTTTCTCAAGCCCTTCCTTTAGCTCCTTATCAGACCCTAAATCCTTAACCATCTCTCCTGAAGTTCCAGGTTCTCCACTTATACTATCACTACCACCCAAACTGCTCCCATCTAATGCATCAACTACAACAACCCCTTCAACCGAATGACTCAAATTCCCATCTATCCCTTCACGATCCATTGACAATTCGTTCACTCTCAATTCTCAAACTGAAAAGAAAATGCCACAGAACAAACACCACCTAAAAAAGCTTCCTTTTTTATATTTACAGAAGATGAACAATGTGATCAAATGTGAAAGGTGGAAAATACATATCTTTCCAACGACCCACTTCCTGATTTGAGCAGATATTCTTACAAATAATGAGTTTAAAAATAAGTGGAAACTTGGGGTGTCACCTTTGAGATGGATGACCTCACTCTCCTAGGAAACAAACCCCCAAATAGCCGCAAATAGATAGGATTTACTTCTAAATATTAAATTCCACAAACGAGTTCAACTCGAATATGTTTCAATTTCAATGCAACCCGCTCCAGGTAAAACCTGCGTGGCATGCTTCAGGGTGTTAGTGGAAGGAAAAAGAAAGAATTTAACAGGGGAAATAGAATAGGAACAGAGTTAGGTGAAGAAAGAAAATTGGAAAAACAATACCACAAGCATTTTGAGTGCAATTGAATCATTAGAGGAATTCTGTCAGTGAACAAAGCAAAAGAAATAGAAAGGTTACTTTGTCTTTATTGGACAATTTTAACAGAAACCTTCCTACTATTAATTATAAAAAGATAGACACGGATGATTATTCACTACAGAGGATAACTATATATTTATTGTTAATTAAATAATAGTTAATGGCAGAGATTTCTTTTTCAACTCAGCACTATCTAGAATTTTAAGTTATAAAGATTATTGAAACAGATCACAGGCAAGTATTTTTTTATTTTAACCATGACTTTGATACGTGTATTGCAAATAGCCACCCTGCATAATCTAGCTACTGAGATACAGGGATTGAAAAAGATTCGCAATCCATATATAATCGCGCGTGATGGATTAAACATGGGTGTATCAAAATCAAAATAAACAAGTAAGTAGAAGATTTGTTTCTTTTTATCGTAATTATTTTTTAAATAAAATTAAATATTTCAAATTTGAAATAACTTTAAAAAGATTAATTTAGTTTGAATCACGTTGTTTAAATTATTTATATTTTTTTAGTGTGATTTTTTTAGAATCTATAGTTTAGAGTAATTGGTAGATATTATTTGGAAAACACGAGATTATTTTGTTGGGAAATCACCCAATAATGGGTCGTAAGTATTTGTCCAATTTTCCTAAGTAATAATAAAAAAATGTTTTTTTTTTAAATATTACGTAAGATGCAGATAAAATTTGTTTTTAAATAAAAAATATTTTTAAAACAAAATTAATTACTTATTTTATTAACAAATAAGTTTAAACAGATTACCCTATTATCTCTTTCTAACATACTATTTTATAGACACAAGTATGAACAATATGCTTAAAAAATAAGGTGAGGAACCAAATCAATTGTGGTAAATGGGTTCATATATATTATCTATCTGGCACAAGAGTTTGTGTTGTGTTGTTTGTGATTTGAGTGATAGTTGTAACGGCAAGTTGTTGGAGTGTGAATGTGATATGGCTGTGGTGAAGTAGGAGAAATTTGCAAGGACCATAAACAATGGTGACTGAAGAAAACAGTTTTTGGAGTCATCCAGTTTTTCACTTAATGGCGACTACTATTGGCCACTAAACTGTTAGCCAAAAGAGATACTATCCACTATAATGTGTTTCTTTTATTTGTGTATCTTGTTTATTTGTTGTTTTTTATTGTTTATAATGTGTTTCTTATTATTGTGTGTGTTTGTTGTTCTTTTGTTCTCTTGTGCGTGTGTTGTTAATTTGTTTTCCCTTTTATGTGGTTATTAGTTTAGCAACTATTTTCTCTCCTTTTTCTTTGACTGTGACTTTCTTTCTCTTAATTATTAAAATGGAAATGATATTTGGTACAGATCGATGTTAGGAAGTTTTGTAATAATTCAGGTTATGTTTAACCAGCTCAATCACGAACAAAGTCATATTATTTAAAAAATACATTATGCTGTGTATTTCTATAAGGAGGTTATTGAGAAATTAAAAAGATAAAAATATCGGGTAAATTTTGAAGAAACTATAGACAATATCAATGTCCATTCGGATGTAGCTTGTCATATAGGTGTAATATAACTTTATTCGTCTTTTAATTAATAATGACAATAAAATTTGAAGCATATTATTTTGACTGTCTTCTCTACAACTAGGTCAGTTTTAATAATTCTTTTGAAGACTATTTTGATTATATAAAAAATATGTAGGAAATTGATTTAATAAAAGTTACCCTATTTTTTTTTACAAGACTATCTTGATTAATTTTTTTTTTTTTTACATAATTATAATAAAAGTTACCCTATTTATTTCTCAAAGAAAATTTTGTTCAAATTACTACCGAACACTAGATATAAACACATTTTTTTAAGAATAATTCAAACTTTGATTATTGATCAGGAATGGAAACTACTTGTTCTATTACACTTATTAAGTTACATCCATTTTTTTATTTAACTTTATTTCGTAATTAATTCTAATACCAATCAATTATTTAATTTATTTTTTTCTACAATTTTTTATAACTAGTTGCCTTTCTCGCTTATCTACTAAAATTTTTTACTTGAATTTCACTGCTCATATGTTTCTTACATTTGAACCAATATCCTAATACACTCGTTAACGGAGACTCTTAAAAAGAACCGTGTCAGATTCATAATTGTTCTTTTTTCTTTTACGTCGAAATTGACTAGTTATTATTAACTGTGGATTAAGTGATAATATTAATATATTCAACTTGTCATTTATTGGTCTTTTATAGGTTTTGTAAACTGATACTTAAATTTAATTACACACTATTGGTACGTATAGAAGTTAAGAATCTAGGTCTAGTGTCAAGAAATATATCCACGAGTAATAAACAAAATTATCTTTGTTTTCTGAAGTATATAAATACTTAACCAACTAAGTTGACAAAACTAATAATAGTATCATAACATCAGTTGCACGTATTTATACAATGTACCTAAGAGAATCCACTTCTACTTATAAATTATTTAATACGCACTAGACATATTTGTTTTGTTGATATCTGCAGTTCACTAGTTTAATTAGTGCCCTTTCTCTTAAATTCAGTACTAAACCTTCGAAAAACGAGAAGGCAAATGCTATGTAGAGAAGATGATTTTGAGTGTCTTGCCCCTTTAACCTCTTAGTGTTTTTAGAATAAAATAATTAATATTTCAATAATTTTCTAAAACAACATATAATATAGAACAAATTTTTACTCTAAAAGATGCCATAATTTAGAAGGATGGAGTAGTTTCTAGTATATAATATTAAATATCTTGTAGTGATTAATTGACTGTTAGTTATGTTAGGCTAAACCTCCATTAAGTAGCTTCACATTAGGCAATGGCTTGCCTAAAAAGTTGAAGAGGAAATCAAAATGATTATGGCAATGGAGAAGTGGGACCTACATACATAAGATGATTGGTGTAGGTAGGGTATACACGTTTCCAGCTATGAGTGAGTTCTAAAACAATTGGCATGAGATGTGAGAAACCAATGGCCAGACACACCCAAAACAATACCATGTGACTTTGTGACTGCTAGTTGACTCTACTGCCCACAGCCACAAACCCTTTTCAACTATATCCATTCTTCATTTATCATAAATTGACATCTTCGGACAAATGAAATTTTGTTTTCTTTCTCAATGGAATTATGGAACCAGAGAAGCTCCATCATACATGAGAAACAAATTCATACAAGTACTTCTAAAAAATAATTATTCATTTCAAATCTTATCACCTTGTATATGTTTAGAACAATTCTTTTTAATTTTTCAATTCACTCTTTTCTTCTTAAATTCAAATTAATAATTATTTTTAAGATATTTATATTTTCAATATTTTTAAAAAAATAAAATACTTGATACTTGGTTGTTGTTACTATACAAAAAGAGTTAATGGGTAGATCCGTTCTGTTTATGGATAATTGATATATTACTATAGATATTATACATTTATATAATATAATATAGTGATGATATATACATCAATTTTCTGTATAAAAAAGAAATGAGTTTTGTTGATACAGTAAACCCATATATTTCATCATAATATCATTAAAACCGTTAGCATAAACCGATGTTTATATGTTCATAAGTAAACTTCTATTTAGATAATGATTATGTTTAACAAGGACAAAACATTTTTTTGTCTATTAGGATGTAGTTACTTTTTCTCTTTCTGTGGTGAAGAAGGCATTTTAGCTTATGACATGATAGTGTTATTGGCATGTATTATTGTTTTATAATTATTTTTTTTTGGGTGAAGTTATTGTTTTATGATTACATGCTTCCGAAGTTGATCTTCAATTCAGCAATCCAAAACTATAAACACTCTTTTATTGTCTTACTATTTTGTTTTGATTCTTTTGGGGGATTTGGTAGGCCCTGAAGGAGTCTGAGTCAAGGGGAAACATTTATAGCTTTCAAATCCACATTACTCTTAATTGCTTATGAGTTATGACACCACCCAAAGCCAGGTTTCAACATTCATGCCTTTCAAATCCACATTATATTTACTTTGAATATTAAATTAAAATTATAAATTTATCTCAACAATTGACATAAAGCATAATAGCCTTCACTAAGACAAAAGATTGTAAGTATACCAACGAGACCGAGACCTCGTCCTCTTGAGAATTCAACTTCCCGTGACAAATGCGATAAGTGCGATGGAGAAAGAAAAAAAACCAAAAATAAATAAATTAATGTGATCCGGTAGCTAAAACCTAATCTACAATTCCACAACAAATTTAAGTGTAATTTTTAAACGGAATAAACTAAACATATATAATTTTTGAAATAAACTTCAAATCTTTTATATATGTAATTTTTTAACGGAAAAACTTTAAACCCTCCACAGTTTTTGAACGAAAAAATTATAAACTCGTATATAATTTTTGAACAGAAAAATTATAAATGTGATGCAAGTAAAGAAAACATTATTCTCTCTTATATAATTTCTTTATTCCTCCCTCTTTCTAATATTCACCTAAATGAGATTTTGTAATAACACAAGATATAACACATACATCATATTATAAGTCTTAACGCATTTTTTTTTTCTTCTCATTTTAGCCTAAAACTAAAGTATTAACATCCTTCTTTTCTTACTGTAACAGGCTCATTCTAGCTAAATGCCTTGAATTAGCATCCTTCAAGATATTTCTTTGCGTATGCATTTTCTACGCATATAACCCTTCAAGATTTTTTATGTATAGTTTCACAGCCTCTAAGTTAGATTCACAAAATAAGATTTAACATTTAAAAGAATAAAAAACCTCACAATTACAGGCTCTAGCTGAAAAGATGCCTAAGTATTCTATAGAATATAATCATTTAGTATTGAATTAAACTTTTAAAACACATGTACATTTAGACTTTGCAAAGTGAAGGGACTCACTACACCTATTGTCACCGAGGTCCAGAAAGCTCAATGGCTTCAATAATAAAGGAAGGTTCTTCATGAACATCACTATAATTTTGTGAGAAACTGCAAGTCCTTTCATCATATAGGGTAGTTCCCCCCTGTGACTCCTCTGGCCTCACTGACTGTCCTACCATACTTTCTAGAATCTTCAAAACTTCAGACATCTTAGGCCGTGACGTGGGAAGTGACTGAGTACACTGTAAAGACAACTCCACTGCTTTTTCCAACTCTACAGGATCAAAACATCCCCTCAGATCCCTATCAACTAAAGCTTCCAGCCTTTTCTCCTCATATAAGGTTCTAACCTGCAAATTCAGCTACTTGCTCAAAATTTTTGGTCAATGTAAACTCAAAATTACTTCCCAGTCAATTAATCAACTATATCACAAAACATATACTATAATGAACCATACCAACTCAAATATATTTAAAATTTGATTTGATAATTGACTGGTTAAGCTAGGCTCTTAAACTAAATGAGTTGAACTTGAGTAAAAATTAAACTTTTGGCTGAGCTTGAGTTATACATAGTTCATCTCAATTAGTTCATGAACCAGTTCAACATATATTAAATAAACTACTCACCCAATCAAGAATCATTCCCTTTTGGACCTGACCATTTCCAGCATCCAGTGCCTTGTGTCCTGTTATGAGCTCCAAAAGTAATATACCAAATCCAAAAACATCTGTTTTTTCAGAAGATTGTCCAGTTGAGAGATATTCTGGGGCAATGTGTCCTACAGTACCACGCACTGCAGTAGTGACATGTGAATCCCTTTGATCTAAGAGCTTAGCAAGACCAAAATCCCCCACCACAGCTTCAAAACTTTCATCTAACAAAATGTTTGCAGCCTTAACATCCCTGTGGATTATTTTTGGATTGCACTGTTCGTGCAAATATAGAAGACCACGTGCTGCTCCAAGAGCAACACGCATTCGCCTGCTCCAGTCCAGCGATGGTTTTTCACGGCAAGTCTCTGCTTGAGAACAGGGAGAAGAGAAAATCCATTAAAATCTAGAGATATTAGAATTTCATGTAGAAAAAAAGTGTATTCAACGAAGAACTTGCATGAATCATGGTGGTATCAAATGATTTTTCTCTTTTAATATGGAGCACTCTAAAGGTTTTAAGACAGATTTCTTCTAATTTTCGATTAAGAGGCATGTATCTACTCAGTTAAATCATCTTACACAACCTCAGATACAGACATGAATAGTATGAAACACACAAACCTCTCAAACGATCGGCAACACTGCCATTGGGCATGTAAGGATAAACAAGTAGCCTTTCATCTGGTGTCATACAAAATCCATGAAGACGTAAGAGGTTCCGATGCACAGCCAAGCCAATCATCTCAACTTCCGTTTGAAACTGAACTTCTCCAGTGTAATTGGGATCTTTCAACCTCTTTACTGCCACCAACATTTTGTTTGTGAGACATCCTTTGTAGACAACACCAAAACCACCTTGTCCTAGGATGTTTTTTGAATTGAAATTTCCAGTAGCAATTTGCAATTCGCGGAAGGTGAACCTCTTCAAATGGCCAATATCAATTTCACAATCTTGCTCCACTTCAAATGTCAAATGTGCATGTTCCAAAGTGAGGGAAAAAGTAGTGAGGAATATGTGCATGTTCCAGAGTGAAGAAACAAAGTAGTGAAGTTCATATCAGGGAGTACCGTAAGATGAATAGAGAATATGTGATCTGTACCAATGCAACCAAAAAACAAGAAGCACCACTGAAATTACAAATGTACAACTAAATCCAATAACAACAGCAAGCACTCGTTGGTGATGACCACCAGTCGTCTGAGGTGACCCTGTATCTGCAATTGAATCATCATTTATATGTACTTTGATCAACTGATAAATAGGGTTTTAATAGATACAGGTTAAATGTACACTACCATTTACTGGTTTTGAAAATCCCATACAAATTTGTGAGGAAGAGGTGCAGAGGAAATTGTTTCCTGAAATACTATGATAAAAGAAGTAAAATGTCAAGCAATGAAAGAAACAAGATTGATGCATGCAACAAACGGTTAAAAAAAAAACAAAATAAGTTAACCTAACACTTATTTCAAGAGTCTAGAGCTATGCTAAATATTAAGGAAAAATCATATTCCATTGAAAAACTTACCTATAGCCTTTTGCTAAAATTTTTGGAGTAGGACCACTGAGATTATTGAATGACAAGTCCCTACAACATATGGTACAGTAAAGAAATGTACTTCTAAGAATTTAAGCGGAAAAACACAACAAAACTGTGATGAAGTGCATACAAGAATGAAAGGCCTGTGAGGTTAGCAACAAGCTGAGGGATCTGCCCAGATAGTTTATTTTTGCTGAGCCGCCTGAAATACTTGGCATGAGTGAATTAGGGAGTAAACAATTAGAGAAAGGCAAATGAATAAGCCAAAAAAAGTAATAAGAATATAATCATTGTTGAATATATTTGTCACACCACACTCACAAGTAACTAAGATGAGTCAAAAGGCCCAACGAATTAGGAATTTCCCCAACAAGCTGGTTACCAGAAAGGTCGAGGGTTCGAAGCTCTAACAGCTTTCCCATCTCAGTCGGGATAGGACCAGACAAGTCATTGTTCTGCAATAACCTGAGACAATACAATGGAAAAATTCGGCTGAATAATATAAATGAAAAGCTGGATAACAACTAACAAGAGTTAACATTCAAATGAAACAAGTTTAAACCATTTCACTCCCAACTCACAATGTTTCGAGGTGGCTCAAATTTCCAATTCCTGATGAAATTGTTCCAGATAAACCCGCACTGGCCATTTCCCTGTCAACATCATCAAATTATCACCAATTATCAATATCCTTATAGTTTGAGAAACAAATGCCACTAATAACCCTTCAAATAATAGAATTTATTTGACCACAAAAACACATGAAACGAGAGACAAATGCTAAAAATGTAAAATCTGTTTCATTATTCACAGCTAAAAAGAGAAAAATGATAGAAAATAGCAAAAACACTTACAAGG
Source organism: Hylodesmum podocarpum (assembly GCA_026586105.1). Taxonomy (NCBI): domain Eukaryota; kingdom Viridiplantae; phylum Streptophyta; class Magnoliopsida; order Fabales; family Fabaceae; genus Hylodesmum; species Hylodesmum podocarpum. Next base: position 3,808,141 of record JALJEV010000424.1, on the reverse strand, counting down.
AAATGACATAACCCTCAGCAGAGCAAGCAACCATGTTCCAAGTGCAGGGGTCAACGGAATTAATATCCCAACCATTCATGGCAAGCAATTTATCATTCATCTTACTCTTCATGGACATCAAAGCAGCCACTAATAACAACCCAACAACAATGAAACAATCTCTCACTTAAACAAAGCTATAAATATCAGAATAAAGGAACAGATAAAATGCCAAACCTTCATAGTTGACACCCTTTGGGGAGAGAAGGCTATCAGTACCCTCAACAACAAGCACACAACAACACAGAAAAAGTGAAACAAGCCACGCAAACACTCTAACATCTTCCATGAAACCAAAGTGGGGAGCAACAAAGTTTGAAACTTTTCTAGTGGGATCTTCAGTTTTGAGCTTCTGAAAAAGCATCGTAACATGAAAACAAGCAAAACCTTTTTGAAAGGACCGAGAATATTTTATATTTTTAACAAAATAATAAACAAAGAAAAAAAAGTGAATGAAGATCGTGAGAGCAGGGAAGACAACTCGAGATTTGGGAACATGACAGTGATTGTCGCATGGTCTGTGAAGTATGACAACAGTGTCTTGCTTCATGGCAATGATCCAGTGCAGATAGTCACGTGAATTTTGTGATCTGACACCATGCGTTGACTGTTTTGTTCGTTAAAGCCGTTAGATTTTTCTGGTTTAGGAGTGTGATGGTGAATGGACGGTGAAGATGTGAGGAGTCTTTGGCGTTGATGATTAACGGAGTGTGTGTAAGTGGGCGCGAAATTTGATAGTTTCGTCTACGTGAGTGAGAGTATATTAGTTTACTATATTTTGACAATTTACAAATTGCATGTCTCGGAGCTCAAGGAACTTTTCTACAACTGGTTTGACTGTAGAATGACAATATTACCACTTTGCACGTTATCGGATATCGGCGGGTTACAAATGAATTTGAGACCTATTCATTGATTTGTAAGTTTAAAAAACTGTTACAAAATTTTGATAGGCAAAAATAATTTTTCATCACGCTATCTTCCTATTATTCATTTGATTTAAATTAGAATTTATTCACAACATGCAATAGATAGAAAAGCGGGTGATAGACTCATTTTGATCCTAAAAGATAAGCGAGGGATGATTTAACTCATTTTTACAATACTTGTTGGGTCTGTGTAGCAAGAACAGACTTAATTTCTAGTTGAAGTTGAATTTTTAACACACCCCACGTTAAGTATAGAAACAATTTCCTATAATAAAACACAATTCCTGACATAAACAATCCTAGAAGACTCTAATATCATGTTAAAAAATAGATAAAGACTTTACTACAAAATTGGCGTGTCCGGACTCAACCTAACTTATACATGCGCCTTGGGATCTCTAACAGCAGTATAATCTATTTATTGCATTAGTTCAGCGTAATCATGAACAGATAAATATTTTATCGAAGTACCTCAAAAAAAACCTATGTTTCCTGTGCAGTACTTTCTCTGGTAAAGAGCAATTCTTAATGTTGAGGGAGCAACTTCTATGCTAAGAAAATACTTCAAATGCCCAAATCTTTGATTTTAAAGTTTGAATCAAGGATTTCCTGATTCGAGCAAACTTTTCTATTGAATTTCCTGCTAATATGACATTATCAACATAAACCAGTGTAGCAATAATGTGTACCATGAGTAGGAGTAAACAATGAATAATCAGAGTTGGATTGCTTATATCTTGTGGAACAGACATGTAGACATCTTCTTGCAAGTCTCCATCTAAAAATGCACTGTTCACATCCAATTGGTGTAGGTGCCAATTGAAAATGGTTGCAAGAGCTAACAATGTTCTCACGATTGTCAAAAAATCCTAACCTTCCACTTAATTTAATTGTAGCCTTTTGCCACCAGTTTAGCCTTATGTCTCTCAATAGTGCCTTCTGCTCTATGTTTCACTTTATAGACCCACTTACTTCCAATGGATTTTGTATATGCAGAAAGGTCAACCAAAATCCAAGTACCATTTTACTCCAAAGTTGTCAACTTATCATTCGTAGCATTGATCCAACACTCATGCTTGCAAGCCTCTTCATAGGATTGGGGCTCAGTGGAATATGCAATAGACAGAGATCAAGAACAGGACCAGAGGGGTCAAAAACTGCTAAAACTGATATTGTGAAGGTGATAAATGTGAAAAAGAATGGAAGGAAGATATGGGATAAAGAGTACCTCGGGTGATTGGTTTAGTTGAGTCAGAAGAGATGCTACACACAAACTCAGAGAGGTTTGATGGTCGATGCCTCTGCCTATCCAATCTCCTCAATACCAATGGTGTAGATTCTGTATTATTTTTATGTGAAGTAACATGTGTAGGAATAGAATCTGGTTGTTGCAGCAAATGAAAGTTGGGATTAAAATTTTCAGTTTTATTTGAAGTGATAGTACGATAGTGTCATTCAGAGAATAAATGTGTATCTTTATACGGTAGTATATGTTCATGATGTATGACTTCCAAAGAAACAAAAATTTCCATGTTATTAAGATCAAATAAAACTGAACTTTTAATACCAGTTTTATACTTAAAGTGTTGAAGCAAAAGGCCCATTTGGAGAATAAAGCAAAAATAGAGAAAATAACAACACCGAGATTTAACGTGGTTCAGCAATTTACCTACGTCCACGGCTAGAGAGCAACAATAATAATTCACTATGTCACCGAAGAATTACAAGCTCACTAAGTGTTTCACTCACAACCCAAAACCCAATTACTCCCAAGTGGTATCCCTAGTAAAATACTAGAGTCCCAAAATTCCTAGTGTATCCTTTCAACACTCTTGGAATTTTTCACACACTCTATATAATTCTTTTACTACAAAACACTTGGAAATGCTTCAAGTGTGGGATGATGTGAACCAAGGCCTTAAGCCTTTATTTATAAGCTCACTTGCCTTCCTAGACAAGCTAATCCAAACAATGTGGAACTTCCACAAGGTAAGGCATTGTAAGGCAAAAACCAACAATTCTCCACCTTGACTTGCCTTGTGGAATAATCTTCAAGCTCTGCAAATATTGATCAGTCTAAGCAATGTTTGAACTTATCAATCGGCAATGCTTTTGTCTTGTTGCTCTCCTTTTATGTCCATCAGATTCTCTGAACTCTAATCAAGTCCAGACAATGTCTGAACTTGGTTGTTGTAACTGGCTTCGTCATCATCATGTCTCAGGATTTTCTTGCGGGTATCTTCTCAACTCTAACAGTTCCCTTTTCCACGATATCTCTGATAAAGTGCATTCTGACGTCAATATGCTTAGTTCTTTCATGATACATAGCATTTTTAGTCAGATGTATAGCACTTTGACTATCGCAGTAGATAGTTGTTTCTTCCAGTTGTATACCCAACTCTTCAATTAATCCTCTCACCCAAATAGCTTCTTTTATAGCTTCTGTTGTTGCGATGTACTCTGCTTCAGTTGTAGACAAAGCAACAATTGATTGTAGCGTTGCTTTCCAACTAATGGTACAAATAGCCGCACAATGTAAAGACATACCCAGTGAGTGATCTCCGCTTATCTAGATCTCTGGCATAGTCTGAATCCACGTATCCAGTGATCTTGCTCCCGACATCTTTGATTCTTCCATATACTAGACCTATATCTGTGGTACCTTTTAGGTATCGCAAAATCCACTGCACAGCTTTCCAGTGAACTTTACCAGGATTTGCCATATACCTGCTTACCACACTTACTGCCTGTGCAATATCTGGTCTAGTGCATACCATGGCATACATAAGACTGCCAACTGCACTAGCATATGGAACTTGAGACATGTACTCCACCTCCTCCTCAGTTTTCGGTGATAATGCCGCTGAAAGTTTGAAATGAGCCGCCAATGGAGTAGTGACAGGTTTAACATTTTTCATGCCAAAACGTTCCAGCACCTTCTCAATGTACTTCTTTTGTGATAGAAAGAGCATCCTTGCTTTTCTATCCCTATGAATCTCCATTCCTAGAATTTTCTTTGCAGCTCCTAAATCCTTCATTTCAAACTCTGAACTTAATTTAGCTTTCAAGTTCTTTATCTCAGACATGTTCTTACAGGCAATCAACATGTCATCAACGTACAGGAGCAAATAGATGAACGTCTCATCTGCAAGCGTCTTATAGTAGACACAACTATCATGCTCACTTCTACAGTAGCCATTTCTAAGCATGAATGTGTCAAACCGTTTGTACCACTGTCTAGGAGACTGTTTTAGGCCATACAAAGATTTCTTCAACAGTAAACATGGTCTTCTTTCCCTTGAATTTCAAATCCCTCAGCCTGCTTCATATAGATTTGTTCTTCCAGCTCACCATGCAAGAATGCTTTGTCTTGACATCTAGTTGCTCAAGTTCTAGATCAAATTGAGCTACGATGGCAAGTAGGATGCGAATTGAGCTATGTTTTACCACAGAGAGAAAAACTTCATTGAAGTCAATACCTTCTCTTTGTGTAAAACCATTAGCTACCAATCGCGCTTTGAATCTTGCATCTTCAATTCCAGGGATTCCTTCCTTCTTCTTGAAGACCCACTTGCATCCAACAATCTTCTAAGCCTTCGGCCTTTCAACAAGATCCCACGTATGATTCTTATGAAGAGATTCAATTTCCTCTGTCATAGCAGTAGTCCATTGGGAAACTTCTTTGCTTTTGATGGCTTCTTGATATGATTGAGGCTCACAATTACGATATTATCGAATATTTAGAGCGTATGCCACCAGATCAAGATAACCATACTTTTGAGGAGGTTTTATCTCTCTTCTTTGTTTGTCTCTAGCCAACCGATATTCTTTGCAATTGTGATGTATCAAGATTCTGTCATCATCCTTTGGTCTTGTTTTACTTCTTGATCATTTGATTTTTTTCTTTTGTAGGCTCCACCTCAAGCTCCACCTTCTTCAAGATATTAGGATTTTCACTTTTATGAGGCTTTAGCATTTCACTTCATTAAAAGTGACATCCCTAATAATAATGCATTTTCTTTTCTCTCCACACCATAACTTATATCCTTTCACACCATCAGATATCCGAGAAAGATGCATTTCAATGCTCTCGCATCAAGTTTTCCTTCTTTGATATGAGCATATGCAGGGCAACCAAATATCCTTAAATTTTCATAATTGGCAGGAGCACCCGACCACATCTCTTCTGGAGTTTTGAAATCAATGGCCGTTGATGGACATCGGTTGATCAAGTAACAAGCCGTATTAATTAATTTCAAATTTCAAAAATGCTTTTGGTAATCCAGCATTTGACAGCATACATCTTATTCTTTCAAGTAGGGTTCTGTTCATTCGTTCTGCAAGTCCATTTTGTTGTGGAGTGTGCCTCACCGTGTGGTGTCTGGCAATACCATGATCCTTGCAAAACTTTTCAAATTCACCGCTACAGAATTCCAAACCATTGTCGGTTCTCGAACGCTTGATCTCTTTCCGACCGCTTTTCGATCGTGGCTTTCCATTGCTTGAACTTGACAAATACTTCATTTTTGTTTTTCAAAATGAAGATCCAAACCTTCCTTGAATAATCATCGATGAAGGTTAACATATATCTGCCACCACCGTGAGAAGGTACTTGGGAAGGACCCCACAAGTCAAAATGTATATAATCCAACGTGCCTTTTGTTCGATGAAATGCAGTGTTGAATTTTATCCGACACTGTTTTCCGAATACACAGTGTTCACAGAAATCCAACTTCCCAATTTGTTGACCACAGAGTAATCCTTGTTTGCTCAACTCGTTAGACCTCTCTCACCGACATGCCCCATTCGTAAATGCCATAACTTGGTGACATCGAATCACCATTGAGAGACAAAGCAGAGATCTCGTAATTGTGCTTCCTTGTAGACATAGAGACTATTCTCTTTCTTTCCTTTCATCACAGTAAGAGCGCCTCTAGATATTCTTATAGCTCCACCTTCACCTTTGTAGCTATAACCTTTTGAATCTAGTGTTCCCAAGGAAATCAGATTTTTCTTTAATTCTGGAACATGTCTTACATCCGTCAATGTCCTCACGATTCCGTCGAACATCTTGATTCTAATTGTGTCGATGCCCACGACCTTACAGGAAGCATTATTTCCCATAAGGACCTTGCCCCCATCTAAGGGTTGGTAAGTGGAAAACCAATCCTTATTGGGACACATGTGGTATGAATATCCAGAATCAAGTATCCACTCATCTTTTGAGTCATGTTCTGAAACTGTAAGTGCATCTGCATTATCGTAGCTATCTGCTACAGCCGCATCTCCAGATTCATAGATCTTTTCCTTGCCTTTGCGCTCCGGGCAATTCTTTCTTATATGTCCTTCTTTGTGGCAGTGGAAACATTTGAATTTTCTAGGTTTCGTCTTGGATTTTGACCTAGATATTCCTCTTCCACTATTTTGATTTCGTCTCTCTCCTCTTCCTCTAACAAAGAGACTTTCACCTGAGCCTTCAGATTTTGAATCCGCTACTCTTTTCTTTAGTTCTTTCGAGTGCAACGCAGCTTTGACTTCCTCTAGGGTGAGATCCTCTCGCCCATACATCATGGTGTCAATAAAGTGCTCGTAAGAACTCGAAAGGGAACATAATAGAAGAATTGCTTGATCTTCATCGTCAATTTTAACATCGATATTCTTTAGATCAAGAATAACTTTGTTAAATTCATCCAAGTGCTCTTTTATGGGTTTTCCTTCCACCATTTGAAGAGTATATATTCTTTTCTTCAAATAGAGTCTATTGGTGAGTGACTTCGTTCTAACCGACAACGAGAAAAATGACATCTTGGAGAAAGCACACAGTGCAATTTTGTTGTGCTTGGGAGATGAAGTTCTACGAGAAGTGTCAGAAGCTGCTTCGTTATATACAGGCTTTCCAGCTTCAGCCATAACGAAGCGACCGACACTTCTCGTAGAACTTCATCTCCCAAGCACAACAAAATTGCACCGTGTGCTTTCTCCAAGATGTCATTTTTCTCGTTTGTCTGTAGACTTTGTGGCAGCTTGTCTCTACCTTCCAAGGCTTTGCCCAACCCTTGATGAACTAGTAGAGCTTTCATCTTCAACCGCCAAAGACTAAAATCATTTTCTCCATTGAATTTCTCCAAATCAAATTTAGCACTCGTCATGATGACTGTATACGTGAATAGTGCCGTATATATGAACAGTGCCGTATACGTGAACAGTGCCGTATGCTGGAATAGTGACCGTAGTCCGTGAATAGTACACCAGGTAAGTTCCCAGGAAAGAGAGGTGACTCACTAATGGACGCACTTAAATACCAAGTCTTTCCTTAGCCAGAACTTTCCTAGACATGCACTTTCACACTACCACACTTTTCAAGCAACAAGAATAATTCTTTTCTGATGTGGAAGATCAGACAATACTGCAACCACAGAACATATTAATAATTTTCTTGGCACTTAGTATCTGAGAGCTATGAGAGCTCTGATACCAGTTTGTTGAAGCAAAAGACCCATTTGGAGAATAAAGCAATAATAGAGAAAATAACAACACCGAGATTTAACGTGGTTCAGCAATTTGCCTACGTCCACGGCTAGAGAGCAACAATAATAATTCACTATGTCACCGAAGAATTACAAGCTCACTAAGTGTTTCACTCACAACCCAAAACTCAATTACTCCCAAGTAGTATCCCTAATAAAATACTAGAGTCCCAAAATTCCTAGTGTATCCTTTCAACACTCTTGAAATTTCTCACACACTCTATATAATTCTTTTACTACAAAACACTTGGAAATGCTTCAAGTGTAGGATGATGTGAAGCAAGGCCTTAAGCCTTTATTTATAAGTTCACTTGCCTTCCTAGACAAGCTAATCCAAACAATGTGGGACTTCCACAAGGTAAGGCATTGTAAGGCAAAACCAATATAAAGTATACGATAATCTTTTTTGTCTAGCAAAATGACATACATCACAAACACCATTTGGGTCAATAGTAACAAAGGGAAATTGGCTATGAGAAATTGACATTCTATTGTTCGACATGTGTCAGAATCTAAAATGTCATAAGGCTTTGTCAGCTAACTTTACTGGGTCAGCAGCTTGCACATTTGAGACAAAGGCATCCTTGACATCAACCATCAAGTAATACAGCCCCTCAAACATCTCACCAGAACCAATCATCCTTTGATTTTTCGAATCCTGTATAAAACAATTTTTGTCAGCGAAGGTAAGTATGCAATCCAATGAATTACATAGTTTTGGAACTGAAAGTAAATTGAAAGAAAAATCCGATATATAAGACACTTGCGATCACAAAATTAGAAGAGAATACAATAGTACCAATATGTTTTGCAACAGAAAAATGACCATTAGGCAACTAGATAGACGTATGTTTAATTTCAGAATAAGATTTGAAACAACTCAAGGATGCACATATATGATCACTTGCTCCGGAATCAATGATCCAGAAACCTAGGACACAAGAATTGAAAAAAAATGGGTTGTTGGAAATTTTACCAGACTTGGGGATTCTCAATAGGTGAAAAACCAACCCAAGTGCAAACATTACACTTTTGTTATTGAGTTGAGTAGCCTATTTTGATTATTTTGTTATTGGTTAGCTTGTTTAGGTTGTTAAGCAAACATTAAACTTTTACATATTAATTTTGATGGTTTTAATTGTGGATGGAATCTCCTTTCTTCCATACATTTTGACACTACAATTGCATTTTGTTTTGATTTGAAACTTGTATTGGCACCAAGTTAGAAGTGTTGCAAAAGCTCACTACTTGCATGAGGCTATTAGAGATATATGATACTCCCTCTAGATTTTTGTAAAAGCAAAAAATAATATTTTGAATCTAAATTTAACTCAATACTTTTAACGATTTTATTTTAAAAATATTTTTAACTTTAATTTAACATTTTAATATAGATATTGGTTTAAGGATAATTTGGAAAATATAATTATATTTATATGAAAAAGAAATTAAATGCATTCAACTAATTTTCTTAATATGTATATAAATTATATATATTTCTTACATGAATTAGAGAGTATTCGTTAAGTTTAACTAAGGTTATTATATGTATTTTAAATTGATAAATGATTTGATTTACAAGTTTGGAAGAGTTTTTTCTCCTGGCTGAAAAAAAAATTATTTTACAAAATTTAAAGTAATTTCAAGTAATTGGGAAAAATTAAGAAAGGAAAGCCAGAGATTCAAAGAGACGAAGCTTTTGATAAAAACAGATTAAATAATTCAGGATCAAGTTTAACTGTTTTCAATGGAACATGGATTGTTTAGAGACTAAAGACCCGCTGGATCAGACAAGTAACGTAAACAAGACATGTTTGTTGAAAGAAAAAACAAATGAGAATAGAAACGAAAAAAATAAGAAAAATTGATGGAATGTTTGTTGTTGCTGTTGTTGTCACTCCTTTGCTTGTCAAAGATGGAATTGAAATGTGAGGAAGCTGAAACTGTACCCCAACACCTGTTTGTTGTCAGTGTTGTGTTTGGTGAGAAGTTGTTGTTTCATATACATGGTGATTCTTATTCCATAAGGTAAGTTCTCAATACATAGTTGAGTTTTCATATTTTGCTTGGATTTCACTCATTCATCTACTACTTTCTCAGTTGTATATCTCCATTACCTACTTCTTCGCTTCACTTGGAAACTAATTACCAGAAAGCTCTATTCTTTTGTCTAACTCCTTTTAGTTATAGCCACCAAACTTGAATTCTAATGGATTTGTGGTTTGGTTTTGGAAGCCATAAGACTAAGCAAGACACCAAAAACATAAACCTTTTCAGTCTTATGAAAATTCCTTCTTGTTTTAGTGACCATTTTCTATTTCAGTTATCATTGTCCATTAGCCATATATTATTCATCTTAATATGGAAAAAGATATGCATGAGGCATTTGTGAATAGTTAAACTTAAAAGTTTTTAGCTACTTTGAGCTCCTTTGATAGTTAGTTTTGTAATGGGGAAACAAGGGTCTCATAAAAGTCCACGTCCTGAGTTACAGGGTGCTAATAGTGTAGTCATGGGAATGAAAGATTACAAGATAACATGTAGTGATGCTCCTTCTTGGAAGAGGGTGACAGGGGGGGTTGATTGCCGTTGGCATTCCAAAACATTGTTGCTTCATGGACTGAAAAGTGATTCCTCAAAATGCAATTCTTGTAGGGGACTATATGTAGGGAAAAAGCACATCAGAGCCATTGTTGTCATGTTTGGATTGTTGGGTTGTCTTTTCCTTCTTGACTCTCTTATCATCTCTTTTTTTGAGTTCACAAATCTTCAACCCGGTTCTGCCTCAAATGATTCAAGTGTGTTTCAGGTATTACATCGTCTCTTGCCAATTGGCACCCTCCTTCAATTCATATCTATAAATCATATGAGACTATCTGTATATGTTCATATTTATTCTATTAATCATATTCATGTCAAGGTGTAGCAAATAATCGTTAGTTACTTTTTAACCTTAAAGTTAAACTATTCACTGGTCCCCTATATATGTCCCACTCCCCACTTTAAGTTTTAGTCCCCACACGAGAAAATTATAGGCTTTATTTTTGATCCTTATTGCTAACATATGGATAAAACTGCTACAAAATCTTTTTGATAGCTATCAGAAGATTTGTACAACTGTTTTCACCTCAAGTGTAAACAGGAACTTCATCGCATCCTGAAGAAGATTTGTTGAACTCGTGCAGAATAGATGTAAATATTTTTTTAGAAATATGACATTGATACACGCTTTGAAGTCATCAATGTATTCTTATTATTCTAACAGTGAACAGTTTAACTTTAACCTAATCTTTATTATAGAAAAGGCTGTAACTCTAAGCTATCTGTTAAATCAAGTCGTGTTTTGATGTCAATTGTGAACAACTTCCTTCTGAAATGAGCAATTTAATTTCATATGATTCGAAGGTTCCAACAGAGTTTTCTGCATATATGTGCACTTCTCTCTCCTGCCAGGGCATTCTGGAAATTATTTATCAACATTTTGGATGTGATGTTTATGAATATTTGAACATAGATTATCTTAAGCTAGGGGTGCATATCTCAGGTCAATAGAATTCAAGTTACCACGTACTTGAAATTTATGTGATTATTTTGCCTTGATACTTTACTAACGCCTATTTTAATGAAAAGGGTAGAGATTCCTACATCTACAACAAGCAATCGCCAGTATATATGTATGGCCGGCTTCTAAACTTGGCTTCTAGTGCTCTTGCAGAGGTTAGGATCAAATTTACAGACTGATATGCATGTTTTTAGACCATCTTTTAATCTGTTAGATATTGTTCTATATTTGAAGCTCATTTCTGTCTGATCTGAGATTTTGTGACAACAGAAGGAGTTTAAGCAAGAGTCATCCAATTTATGGGTAGAACAATTTAGGCTGGCATCTTCATGGAAACCTTGTGCAGAAAGAAAAGTTCAAACCAATCCGGGTATGTGAACTTGTCTTATGCATTGATCGGTGTTATAAAACATCCAATTTATTTCTTGGACTATTATATCAGCAACTTGAAGTTTGAACTGCAACTTATTATCAGAAAACTCTGCCTAGTATACTCTCTGATTAGTTTACAATATGTGACAGGGACGCCAGTGAAAAATAATGGCTACATTTTAGTCAGTGCAAATGGTGGTCTTAATCAACAACGAGTTGCCGTAAGTATTGGCAGTTAATTTCTAGAAGAATAAAAATCAAGTCTCGGTCTGACATAATACTGAACCATTTTAGATAATGGATACCAAGCACGTAGTTAATTCTTATACATATGGTCATTTATGATCTTCTATCCTTTCTTTTTGACACTCTTTTAGTATCTCCAATAATGGAAGTAATGAGACTACTATAGTGATTACAGATTTGCAATGCTGTTGCTGTGGCATCTCTCCTTAATGCAACTCTAGTTATTCCAAAATTTCTTTACAGCAACGTATGGAAGGATCCAAGGTATAATATGTTTAGCACTGATGTAAAAACTGAACATTTCGCTTATACAAGTTTTGTTTTACTTATCTTATTACAGCAAAAGCTGCCATCTGTCCACTCGTATGTATTTGATTGTGAATGTTGAAATGATAAAATAAATAAGCAATTGCCTCACGCGTAATTTCAGTTGGATGACACAAAACTGATATAAATATTTAATTAAAAAAATGCAGCCAGTTTGGTGACATATACCAAGAGGAGTATTTCATGAATATCCTGAAGGATGATGTTAAAATTGAGAAGGAACTTCCACCCCATATGAAATCTGTAGATATAGAAGCCATTGGTAGCCAGGTTTGTAATCTTACATATGATGTACTTGAGAAAACAGATTGGACTTATTATAACAAAGTTAATTAAAACCTTTCATTTTAGATTACAGATGCAGAACTTGCCAAGGAGGCTACACCTGTAGATTATATTAAAATTGTGCTTCCCATTCTTTTGAGAAATGGAATTGTTCACTTTCTAGGATATGGAAATCGACTTGGCTTTGATCCAATTCCTTCTGATATTCAGGTAATACAGTTTTACCTTGGCTAACTAGTTTAGAGTACCATAAGGTTCAGGGTGAATGCATTTATATATATGTTTGAAATAATTACATTTGCAGAGATTAAGATGCAAATGTAATTTCCATGCTTTGAAGTTTGTCCCAAAAATTCAACAAGTTGGCTCGCTATTGATCCAAAGGATTAGAAAACATGGTGCTCAACGCAGCATGTTAGACACTCAATTGCTAGGGAAGTTCATCCACAACAAGGAAGATCATGAAGCTAAAAGAGGCTCAACAAAATATCTTGCTTTGCATTTGAGGTTTGAAATAGATATGGTGGCCTATTCGTTATGTGAATTTGGAGGTGGAGATGAAGAGAAAAAGGAACTTCAAGCCTATAGAGAAAGACATTTTCCTCTGTTTCTTGACCGTTTGAAGAAGAATTCAACGTATGCATGTTTCTACTATATGCTTTCCCTACATGATGTTTTGAATGGTACATATCCTTGTAGATTGTTAAATATTTTGTGGCACGTACTATTGATGAATGTAGCTTTATTTCTCCGGTGGCTTTGAGAAAAATGGGAAGATGTCCATTGACACCAGAAGAAGCAGCACTTGTTCTAGCAGGTCTTGGTTACAAACGCGAAACTTATATTTACTTGGCTGGTTCTCATATTTATGGAGGAAAATCAAGAATGGAACCCTTCACTAGACTCTATCCAAATGTGATTACAAAGGAAAACTTGCTCACACACAGTGAACTGGCACCTTTCAGGAATTTTTCTTCTCAGGTAATTCGGTATTAGCTATATAATCTTTGAAAATAATACGTTTCATTCCACCAAATTTCAAAATTCTCATTCTGATCTTATTTCATTTTTCACTGTTCATTCATATATTGCTAGATTTTAATGAAAGAGTATAAAGTATACCCAAGTACATATTAAGGTTCAGAATTATATGCAGAAAACTTAGTCACAGTTCCTTTAAGTATTGTTTGTATTGTTCTCTAATTAGAATTGATGTTTCATCTCGATAATTTGCATAATCTCGAAAATTTAGTAGCAACATTTTTATGTGTCATTATTGTTAATGTCAACTAAATGTTTTCCCAATACTTAACTATAGTAATAACTAATAATGTTAATTTGATGTCAATGCAGTTGGCTGCTTTGGATTTCATTGCATGTGCAAGTTCTGATGTATTTGCTATGACTGACTCTGGTAGCCAACTTTCATCATTAGTATCTGGATTCAGAACATACTATGGTGGTGATCATGCTCCAACATTGAGGCCAAACAAAACAAGGCTAGCTGCAATTTTGAGGGAGAGTGACACCATAAGATGGAACAGGTTTGAAGTCAGAGTGAAGAAGATGATTTTGGAAAGTCAGAAAGCTGGTATTAGAAGTTATGGCCGAAGCATTTATAGAAATCCAAGATGCCCTGAGTGCATGTGCAAATACCATTAGTTAGTCCATGCATTAGTAAACCTGAACTCTCGTCAATATAAAACCCTTTTCAGGTTGAATTTCTTTAGCCATTTTTTGTTCTGTATCATATTCACTATCTGATATACAAAAATAAAATTGTTTTTTCTTTCAAAGAGTAAATTCTATTTATCTAATTTGTGGTTATTATGGTAACAATTGTGTTAAAAAAAATATATATATCAACAAGTTAAAAAGATTATTAAACAAAAGAAGATTCCAGGGCATTTCAAACACATTTTGATAATAATGTGTTTAATTCCCCTTAATCCATGCAGCTTGTGTATGTCATAGAGAAGCTCTACAAGAACCCTCACTTTAATTTCTCAAGAGAAGAATCAACTTATTAGCTGGAGTACCAGGTAGTATATAGATACTTTCTTGGGGCATAAAACATAGACCCAAAACTATAAATCTTCATGCAAAGATCCATATTGCTACTACTATATGAAATTTGTTTTAGCTATTCAAAAAGTATATTTAAAGATTTGTGTTGTAAAAAAAAGTCTTACTGTATAAATTTTAAAATGATAAAAATAACACGCGATTTTTTTTCCTTGTGCTTTTATTTACTTGGTAGAATTTTTTAAAATCTTTGCTAATGTGGATGGCCTTTTAATTTGAAAAGTCTTAAAAATTGATATATGCTTGTATTTTTCACAAAAATAAATTGATCATTGAAAAGTATCAAGAGATTTAGACTAAAATCTGTACAATGTCAAATTGGGGTTCATACATTCGGCGTTGGGTCTACTTTCTGGGCCTTGTATGAGTACTAATTGTACTCATTTTAAGTGTTTTTTATTATTACTAATAGATAATAAATACTTTTGCCTTAAAAATAAAACTATAGCTTACCCGTCAAAATCTTTGTTGGAATCCAAATCATCATTGTACAAAGCGTCATCAGTGGCATTTATTTCACGGAAAACAAGAGGCACAGTATGAAACGTAATCACGTGATACAAAAAATTCCTGGTTCTAGATTTTGCAGTTGCAAGAATATATATATTTTGCCACAAGTCAAAATAGTTGGACATAGATTACCTAATAAAACCAGAGCTGTATGCTGGTTCAACAATCAAGTGGTAAAAATATGACTAGAATACAAATATGCAAACACCTGAAATGATTAAATGTAGGATTTTCAAATTCCTTTTCATGGAATTTTCTACGTTGGTGGACAAACTATTGTTTTCTCATGTTGATAATAATGTGTGAATGATCCCCTTAATGAGTTATATTCCATTGTAAATCACTTGAAACTTGACCTCTTAATCATGCTAACAACTATATGCAACTTTTGAAAGCCACTCGTTGACCACAACCCCACTCAAAGTAATTGGCGTAAAATATTGACAAAAAAAGATGATCACCTCACCTAATGGGAAAGACTCAGTGAGAGCCACGACCCCATGATGCTCGATCACACACGGCACATGGTCCCTTTGTTTCAATAAAACAAACACGTTATCAGTGATAAGTGGACATGCAAAGGCATTAGTGCATCTATCTCATCTACTCCATTGTTTCTTTGGGGAAGGATATTCTTTCTTTCCTAAACTAAAGAGAAATAAATCCCTAAGAGATCAATAAAGCAAAAGGAAACAAAGTGAAAGAGAAGTAAAACAAAATAAAAAGTGAATGAAAGAAAAACAATAAAAAGGTTAAAGAATAAAAATGATGGAAGTTCCTCTTAGAAGAGACAAGTAATGAGTGAGAATCTCTGCCGTATGAATGCATGCTCCCCACAAAAAAGATACTTGAGATCACACAACTTTGAACACATCCCCTTCATCTATTCTTCCTTGCTTCCCCTCCTACCCCATTTCTTTTATCCACCTTTTTCCCCTTTCACTTTTTCTTTTCTACCTCAACTTTTTGTATATACATTACATTGCAATCCAATCATAATCAACATAAACATATCTAATCTCCGAAACCAAAAACATGGTCCAAAACTCCACTGCCACGTGGTATGCAACGAGAAATTACTCACTTTCTTTTGTATCGCGAGGACTAGCAAAACGGAAAAACAATTGGACTGGACGAGAAACATTACTAGATAGTCCATAATTTTTATGTGACATATATTTAAAAATTTACGATAATATTTAATTATATATCACATAAAAATGAAAATAATTTCGGACACTCTAATAATTATTGTTAATACGATGGAATTCAATTCAGTCGAGTCCTTGGCTGGGATGAATATCTTTGAGAATGCCCAAAACTTGTTGCATGGAGGGCCTTTTCCCGGGCGATTCGGCGGTACACAAATACGCGACTCGGAGGCTCTCCACCATCTGACTCACCGAGTCACCACCACCACCACCACCGAGTTTAAGCCTCTCATCCAACGCTCTTTCTGCGTGACCCTCCCTCACCGCCTTCCTAACCCAAACGACGGTCTCGGCCGTGCCGGGCTTCCCCGTCAAGAGCTCCATCAGCACCACCCCGAAGCAGTAAACGTCGGTCTCAGTGCCCCAATTCGGCGCCGCGGCGGCGCCATCTCGCCCCAATTTCCGAAACCCAAAATCCGCAATTCTTGGCTCGAAATTGTCGCCGAGAAGCACATTGGACGTGACCAGATGGCCATGCACAACGGGCCTCGATCCCGCGTGGTGAAGAAACGCCAAACCACGCGCCACCCCAACGGCAATACGGTGCCGTATTGGCCACCCCATATTTTCAGGGCGCGAAGCTCGAGAAACGGCGCCGTTTTGAATCATCTCCCACGTGTCACCACTCCAATCCTCCACGTTAGTCTCCCCCGTTGGTAGCTCCTGCAGCCACCTACCTAAATCCCCGTTCGCCATAAACTCATACAGCACCAGCTTCTCCTTACCTATTATCATAACATTTCAAATTTCAAATATAAATATTTATTTCCACACGTAATCATTGCGAGTGATAGATTTTGGTGAAAATGGATACGCAAATAGGTTAAGAGAGTGTGACATATCAAAAAAATTAAAACCCGTGAAGGGCATTTAATGAGAGTAGGTTAAGTCAAAGGAGACTGATAAAAAATCAGAATTTTGGAACCATATGAATAATTTTTTAAAAAATAAAAAATAAAAAAAAGTTGATTAGGGTAACCGTACCTGCAAGACAGTAACCGGAGAGGGGCAAGAGATTGGGGTGTTTGAGTTGTGAGAGGTCAACGAAGAGAGCGACAGCGTCATGATGATGAACGTCTCTGGCGTTTTCGAGGACTTTGATTGCCACGTGGATGTCACCAGGTAAGACAGCGTGGTAAACGGGCCCACACCTTCCCTCAGCGAGGAGTGAGTCTTTGCCGAAGTGTGACGTGGCAGCGATGAGGTCTACGAAGGTGAGGTTCATCAATGGTTTCTCGAACATCACCACCGGTGCTGAAGATGGTTCCTTCAGGTCCGCCACCCACGATGTTCCTGACTCTGTTTCGAACGCGAACGGTCCTGATTTCTCCATCTTCATGCTCTGTGGGACCGGTTTTGATATCGCCCACTTGTTTCTTTTCGCCAATTTCCTCTTCCTTCTGCAACACCACACTCCGCACATGCACAATGAGACAACAACCACTACTGCCGATGCACACGACAAAGCTACTATCATACTTTTGTGTTTTGACTTTTGTGTTTCCTTTGGCTTCTTCTTCGGTTTGGCCTTTTCCATTTTGGGCTTGTTATGTGACGCTGCTGTAGAGTTTAAACTTGAACTTGAACCTACGTTTGGCGTTTTGGATGTGTTGTAGTTCAAGTTGAAATTCTTGCCGGCGTGGATGAATGCTGATTTCCCGAATTTTTTGAATTTTTCTAACGTGGTCATGGCTTTGAAGTTGTTGCGGGAGATGTTGAAGAATCTTATGGTGGTTAATGGAGGGAAATCATAGGGGAACGTACCGTTCAATGTGTTGTTTGATAGGTCCAAATAGGAGAGTGAGGTGAGGGAGGAAATGGGTTTTACGTTTCCTTTGATGTTGCAGTTTGAGAGATCAAGGTGGTGGAGATTGGTGAGGTTTTGGAACCCTGAAGGTAAGGTTCCGAGGTTGTTGTGGGAAAGGTCGAGGCTTTTAAGGTTTGAGAAAGCAGAGAGGTGGAGAAGGTTGGTAAACCTGTTGTGTGAGAGATTGAGTGATTGAAGTGATGAAAAGGAATGGTCTTGAGAAGAAGGGTGAATGCTCCCACCCAACCTGTTGTTGGAAAGGTTCAGTATTAATAAGGTTGAACTTGTCCAGAACCAGTTTGGGACCTGGCCTTGTAGAAAGTTCCCAGACAGATCTACAATCTCCAACTTCGTCATGTTCCTCAGATACTTCCATGAAATGCTTCCACTTAAGTTTTTGTACGAAAGATTTATCTCTTTAATCTCAGCATTTGAACAGTTTGAAATTAAACCTCTTTGGAACCAGGAAGAGTTGAATCCAGACACAGAGTGGAAGGCCTTTGACACCAGCTCGAGGTCATTGTTTATGCATGAAGAAGATTCAACGAGAGCAACCAGCGAAAGGAGAATGTAGAGTGTATGAAAGGGCTTCATTTTCTTAGCTCCACCGTGTCAATCTTGTGTCCCTATTATACCCTGATGAATGATGATGATGCCACCTTCATGTGAAAGAAAGAAAGGGAAGAGAGAAAAAGGCACAAAGAGTGGGATATAGTTGTTGGCATAGTGGGACAGTTTGGGGTTATAGTAGTGAAGTGGGAGCAAACAAGCAACGGCGTTATGTGTTTTGACGGAGGAGTTAACGGCACGTGAGAGGGTTTATGGAGGGTGAAAAACAATTTAATGAGACTTGTACAATGGGTGTTGACTGTTGAACATTATCAACTCCTAAGTTATCAAAGAGGTTTCAGATCACCGCTTTGCAGTCAATGTCCTTTTTTGTTTTATTTTCAAATGTTTCTTCTGTCACGTTATTACCCACGATGAATTTGTGAAATTTACTGTACCCAATTTGCTAATAAGGAAACTAATCACTGTTTGTATTTAATTATATATATATAACAGTGTATGTATATAACATACAACATATATATATACAGTGTATATAACAGTGTATATAACAGTGTATGTAACAGTGTATATATATATATATATATATATATATATATATATATATATATATATATGTTGTATGTATATAACAGTGTATGTATATAATTATTATTGTTGTGTATAGTATGATGGTCCTGAATTCAAATAGATTTGAGGGTGACTGAAAGGGATGATGGGGTCCCAGTTCTTTAATTTGGGATTCAGAGAGTTAGAGAGATGAACAGAGCAGATGATGTAATGCTAAAGTTGTTTGATCGGCAGGCAATAAATTATCCAATTCCAGATCACAGTTGACAACATATTGTGCTTCTACCAACTGTTTCAGAAAGTGTTTCAAATACCATCCGTCACAAAAATGGTAGTATTTGACTTGAGTATTCATTTTCTTATTTTGTCCATACCACCTTTACACTCATACATCTAATTACTTTAGGTAAATTTTTGAAAATTCATGCTTAAACATAATTAACTGTATATTTTAAAAATAAAACTGCGTATATTTATATCTAATAACCTTTTTATATATTAGATAGCTTCATAATAAGAGCTAGTTTAGATGGATAAAGAGAAGGATAGGCCATAATCTACGGTTGTAACTATTTTGGTATGTCTGCTTTTATTTGCATAAACTATCATTCAATTTTGTTTTTTATAGTTTTTTCACTTGGCCATTGCAATGTGTTGCAAATTGACTACTCCAATTTAGCAAAAGTTGCAGAGTGCAGACTTCAAGAGATGGGGTACAATCCTTTTTTTGGGTCAAGAAAAAGTTGTTCTGATGGCAGAGCCAGAAGAAATTTAGTTCGTCTTCATTCCATTTATGTTCATTACAACCATTCCTAGTTCAGCAAATGCTCAATCATGATTCAACAAGAGCAAAGTCTCGGTCCTGAGGGTCATGAAATGTGGTTTCCTTTCTACTAAGAATTAAATTCTTACAGCCATAAAGTCCTGGAGCATATAATTTTCCCATAAATTAAAAGCTACAATTGTAACAAATAAGCTGTTGACAAAATGGTTCTTGGATTATCATGGGTTAAAAGAATAGAAAAATCATAAGAGGACAATTATAGTTTAATTGCATCAATTACAGTCAAGAATGCTTCATTTCCTTTTGACTAAGCTAGTTTTGCTGGTTTAATCCATGTCTAATTGATTGATTGTCATAGCTATAAAACAAACAATTGAATGCTATGGTTGAGTAAACGGTACAAAATAGGATTGGCAAATTTGTGGAAGAGCCAAGCACAATTTGGTACATTCTTCTTCATCATCTAATTACTTGAAGGAAAACAAATCACATGCAAATTACTAAGACCTTGTCTCAGTAATGTCTAGTCTTCCACTCACGTTTTAATTGGTCAACAAGTTTGTTTTTTATGCCTCCCTTGTTTGGTAGACATTTACCTATGTAATTTATTTGCACGTTATAGGCAGAAAGAAATATGTCTGCAAGCAAGAAAAAAGCAAAAGTCACCTACCCATAATTAATTCCTAGTTCCCACCCTATTTCTTGAAGCAACACATAAATAAAAAAAGCAATTTGACCTAAGATCGTTAGGGTGAGTAACATTTAGTGAGATGTTTTACGTTCAATTAATTGTGATAGTACACTTTCAATATATAAAAACAAAAATATTAACTTATTACTTTCAACAAAGAGAGGCAAAGATTATATTAATTTTTGGACCACCTTCTTGAATTAGAACTACAGAATGACACTGATTTTAAGAATTCATCACAACCCTCACAATCTTCTTAGCTAATTTTAATAAATTTTGGGCCAAAAATTTAAATGGGAAATCAAAATAAGCATAATCAAATGAATGAATAGAAAACAATAACAAATTGCATACCCATGATCCACTTGTCAAAAAGACAAACTAAAAGAGGATATGCATACAGGTAAAGTACTTCAAAAATGCATTCTAGTGGATTTGGAAGTTGGCAAGTAGCTTGCTCCACAAATTCCAGATGCTAGTGGTTATCTCACCTGCTCTGGCACTTGGTTTTTGTCTTTTCTCTAATACCATTATATGCTGATTAATTTTATGTTAATAAACCGTGTTTGGAACCGTTATGGTGAGCAAATTAAGTGGATGGTATCCCCTAATACACAACCATCCAAACCATAATTCCAAGAGAATGACAACTCAGACTTGTGATATATAATATTGAACTGAGAGACTGAGATTTGGGGTATTATAAAATAGTTCTAGTATAATAACAAATATACACTCCTACCTGAAAGCTGATTCACTAGTGTGGGTTTCACTTGTGGAAATGTGCAAACAATTTGACTCATGACTTTATCATCAGGTTGTGAGTGTATGTCTTTATCATCAGGTTGTTATGCCCGCCTCAACTAAAATTGAATTTAGTAAGGTGTGTCATTTCAGGATTGATATACATATTTTTCTTATTATCACTTGAATATTTACATAGAACTCGTTCTAGACTGTATCATTTAGATTAGATTGTTGAGAATTTCTTTTTTCATTTTTTAAGAGCACAGTCAGATTTTATTTTCCTGAAAAAGGTGACAACTGCAATGTCAGTGATTAATTAATGACAATGCCATCATAAGACAAATACGCTAAATAAATATTTTTAATGAAATAACAATCAATTATATTGTTTTAAAATTGATATAAACAAATGATTTGCAATTACCAACAATAAAATCAGTCGAAAAGTGAAAAGTTTGTATAATTTACACTTATAAAAGAAAGAAATAAAAAGAAATATGAATTAAGCTTCATAAATACAAGTTAAAATCACTTAAAATCAACTTTTAAAAAATTCATAAATACAAATTAGCACAATTATTAGACAATTTTAAATTTTGACAAGTTTATTTGATTTTATCTTTTCGTTTCTTCTCTCAGACAAGACCTTATGTTTTACAGGGTTTAAACAAGACTTATTCTACCACATTTATCATAGTTAATTGTGTATCAGTTTAACTATAGTATTAAAATAGTAAAAATAAATGATAATTATCATGAGTCACATTGAAATAGAATAAGAGTTTCCTTTTTTAAAAGCTTTATAACGCTTATTAATTTCCAAGAGATTTTCTAACTTATAAAAGATTTAAACTTTCTAGGCTCCTGATAGTTAATTATTTCACTGATTTTTTAGTCCAGTTGTTTGTTGGATTTTAAAAAGACAAGATTTCCACCTAATAACTGGTTATTTGGGCCTATTAGAACCCAGTATCTTCATGGACACTGATCCAAAAACCGAGCCATGGGCTTTTTCATAATGGGCCACAAACCATGAAGTTGATGAACTGCACTGAATTCACTAATTCAATCAAAAAGAGATGGTTCAAATTTTTACGAGCGTCAGTATCAATTTCATAATTCCTATTTCAAAAGTTTTCCTTGAAAAAACAATAATAATAACATTTTTCTTTTCAAAAGATGATTAAATCAAATTATATTATTATTTTATCTCCCACAATACGATGCATGTTCAACTTTGCATAAGTAAGAATATAATAAAAATAAGCAAAACCTAGCTTCATGATTTAAATTCCTCTATCTCCCATCTTCTGATCTCAAGGAAAGTATCATGTTTTTAACTTTGTAACACATACACACACACAAGGGTCTTCAATTGAATGCTAAGTCCAAGGAACAATCTACATGTTTAGAGGAGCAGCTATGGTTGGTGAAGGAGTACTTATGCATGGCAATGTGGAGCCACTTTTAGTTCTTCTAGCACAAGTTAAATTCACCCCCATTATGAATTTAGGATGATGACTAGTTAGGATTACTAGGTTGAATTAGTGATTGAATATAAGTTATAAGAAGGTAAGGTGGAAAAAGTTTGTGGATTTGAACTCTTTTTAGTTAAAAGAAAAATAACAATTAAGAAATATCATTTGTTAATTAGAAGTAGACAGTTCAAATGATGTAATCTAATTATCTCTATGTTGTTGATCATGACATTACTACATTTTTATTTATTGTTTAATTTTTTTATATTGACTTTGATATGTATTAAATTTAATGAATTTGATTAATAATATTTATAAATTATGCATTTTTTTATGACTTCTTAATATATAGTTTGTGTACATAAACTTTATACTTGTGTAGGTTTCAAATTGATTTTTATTCTACCCATCATTTTATTTCTTAAAAAAATTGTTAATTTTATGTTAACCGATGCTAATTGGGGTGGGGGGGGGGGGGGGGAATAGCGTTGGCCAAATTATCATCAAACAAGACGTAAACAAAAACAAAAAGCATTTAAAAAATAATTAATGTTGGTCAACTAATGTATCGATCAAGTCCACACTAAATTAGATGAAAAAAAAATGAAAAGAATATAACTTAGCTAATGTTTGTTGTTTTAAATAAAGATTTAGATATACTATTTGGATCTAACTTATTTGTGTTCAAAAGTTATGTATAAGGAAAAGTTGAACCAGACATTTTACTATACAATTCAACATTTTTGCTTAGTTTTAACTCTTATTTTTAATTTAAAATTATAAACATTTTTTAAGGGAGAAAAAACTGACTTTTACTTCGACCCAACAACAATTAGGTCGACAAATTTTGTTTTGGGCCAAGTGTACGTTTCTGTGGTGTGATAAAGTTCATCACAGCTTACCATTGACGAAAACATTAGAGGGCAAATCAACTACTTAACTAATATTTTAATTAATATTAAACTGTTTAATTATAGGCTTGCGTGTGATAATCATTATACCGTCCAAACAGAGTTGACTTTCAAAGTCGTGCTTCACTCTATTCTTCTTTTCTTTCCTTCCATGTCAATTCCTTGCCAACAACATAAAAATTACAGATTAATTATGATTTAAAAATCCAATGTATTATTGCTGTATCTCTACAAAAAGATGTATCAAAAGCTAATTCAAATTTACACGACATGCCTCGTCATGATTCATCTGGTTTCCCCCTCTCAGCAAGTTTGAAAATTCTCACTGAATTGTTAAACTTAACATCATTATTATTGAACTAAAGTGTTAAAAAAAATAAAAATAAACAGCATCAACAACAAGAACAAGAACATCAAAAGTTTGTTTCTATCTAACATTCATCCTGGTATGAATCTCTAATAACGTGCGTTGAAAATTCAGCCTACTTAAATACATATAAAGAAGAAAGAAAATAATATGATTCGGTGTCTCAATATCTAATCTACGATCTTTTACGATAAAATTCACTATGTGTAATTTTGAAAAACTTACAAACCCTCACAATAATGTAATTTTTGAACAAAAAAATCATAAATCATCACATCATAAAATTTTTAAACAGAAAAACTTCAAACTCTGTCACACCATATAATGTTTAGAGGATAAAATTACATACCTTTATCACATATAACTTTTAAACCAAAAAATTACAAACTCTTAATGTAAAAAACTATCTAAAACCTGTTACATATAACTCATCTCTTTTTAATATTATCTCGTAACAGACTTTGAATTAACGTAAAGTTGCTTACGTTGGACTTTGGCTTTTGGTAAAAGCGCCCTCTGTTTGTATTTTCGTACTTAACTGTTCAAATGTACGTTCAACTAAAAGTAAGGATTTCTTGTTTTTGACACACACAAATAGTTGTTTTCAGAAAGTGTATACTTAAGCCAACTCAATGCGTGTATAAATATGCTTTCAACTATTCATAAAACTGTAAAAAAAAAAATACCATTTGAATCATTTATTTTTGGAATTAATGTCATTTTAGTTCTTATTATTTAGAACTAATTAAATAAGTTTATAAATTTTACATTTGTTATTTAATTTGATTCTTAAAGTAATTTTAAGATTTATTTCATAAAAACTATCACAGTACTGTAGTTTAAATTCACAACTAACTTGATTTGAATTTTACGAACTCTTCGTGATTTTTTATTCCTCTCACTGCGCTAATTTAGTTTAGTGAAGTTAAGATTGCTATCTTGTGTAAATAGCAAATACTTCACGTTACTATTTCCCATGAAATATATATATATATATATATATATATATATATATATATATATATATATATATATATATATATATGCAGATTACCTAATCTTATCACTCCATAAATAAACATCTATATTTGTAATAGGATACTAACAAATCATTTGTACAAGAGATATTTGTATAGCCATTTTTTAACTAAGGTCCTAATAATACTTGACACAAATAGATTTTAAAAAAATATTTCTAATATTATAAATACAATAATGTGTATTTATCTCAAATACCTTTTCATGAATTTATCTAAATTTTACCGTTTAGACTGTCCCCATCGTCCACAATATATATTAATTATATCGAACGTGAGAATTGAAAGCATCACAACTGTATTGTGAAACGTGAGTGAAAAGAATAAAAATTGGAGGCTGATTATTTGAAAAATTCAAACCGACTTTAATTACGTGTGTTAATTACATGCTTAAATGCAGGAAGATATTAAACATGAGCACGAGCAGAACACGTGTAGAAGGGTGGTTCCAGCCATTATTCTGAGTGAGTTTGCCAACTCATGAACGATACCAAACAAGGAAATACCTATTAGCTTCGAAGTCTCGAGTTAGATGTTAGGCTGTCCACAGGTCCAACTTTAATTCTTTTTCATCAAAATCAATTTAAAATAATTTTAATTCAGAGATCAAACTCAAACTCATATTCACATGGCTAAAAACAAGAATAGTTTAAATAATATTCAGCAAATAATATATGTGTTTAATATTATATAATCCAATCACTCAGATCGACTACTGTATTTTATAAGTTTGTTGATTTTTATGAATGAATATTTTGAATATAGTATTAGTGTCTTTTAATTCATTGATAGTGTAAATTTTTCATTAATTAATTATTCATGTATAGACATTAAATTCTTTTTTTCTCACATAATTTTAGTGAAAAATTAGTTTACATCATAATATTATCACTTGAATAACGAGTTACAACTATATTAATTAGATCGAACTGTAAAAAAAAAAAAGAAAAACACTATGAATTTTTATATAATAAATATTATCGCATGCACCTATGAAAGTTCAAGTGGATTAAAAGATTACTGTATAAACAAATAAGTATCGATTTGCAGTCTATATTAGTATTTTTAAGTCGGGTAAATATTAAGAATAAAAACTTAATTTAAAAAATGTTTTAAACTATAGAAATACATACGAATCATTACTTAATATATAAAGAATAATTTCTAGAATTTTATTTAAATATTATAAATATTCTTACATGAATGTTAATAAAATTTTAATATTGATCACAAGGAATTGCAACAAGGACAACTTTTAAATCAAATTTCATATATTCTTGTTATTGAAATTTTAAATCAAACAATACATAAACATGTTTTTAAATTCCTTAACAATTTTAATAAGAGTTTAATTGCTATCCACCATTAATATAATTCTTTTTACAAAATGAAATAATCATAACCCATAATATATGACTTTTAAGATAATTAGATAATTGTTAAATTATGTATAAAAAAATATATAATAGTTAAATTATTTTAAATATGTGTCATTTTATGACTGATTACTAGTATATTGAAAACAAATCTATATTGTAATTATATATATTAATTAAATCTTTGTAATAAAGTCAATTTAAAGATAAAAATTTATTAATCACTCAATTTGTTATAATTTATTACTTGTTCTCAGTACTATTAGTAAAAATAGAAGCATCATATTTATCTTTTATCAATATAATTCAATGGGATATTTTTATGGTATTTTCTTGTTTTTGAATTTTATGATGTAAAATCTCATCAATTAAGTGTAATTTACATTATTTTTTTCAAAAAAAATTCTTAACTATGTAATTGAAAAAGTTAACAACAAAATTGAAAAAGCTTCACACAAATTTTCTCTGTAAAAAAAAAAGGGTTTTCAATTTATAAACCATGTATGAATACAAATCCACAGAGGTGGCGGAGAGATAAAGGAGAATGAATAAAATCAGGTTCAAAGTTGGAGAGTAAGTGATATTTTTCTCAATTTAGAGGCAACAATCAAGTATAGACAACTGAACGCGTAACTCATGATTGCAGAATCTTATAATGCAGAGGAACTCAATTAAACCTTAACCATTTTCTTCACCTTTTTTCTAGTTCGGATATTCCGGTGGCATATTAGATACTAACGTGTTTATTTATGTTCCACGTTTGATGCTACAAATTGCCAATGTGAAGGTGAAACCAAACTAAACACATTACAATATTTACGTACAATTAAAATAAATTAAAAAGAAAAATAGAAAATAAACTAGTGGTGGTATATACTCCCGCTTATAAAAGCATCTCTCAAATTCATTTTCTCTCTCTCTCTCTCTCTCTCAATTTGAACCAAATACTAAGAAATTTGTTTACATTTTTCCACACAACAAGAAAAACTCTCTTACACATAGGAAACCTCAAACGAAACAAAACCACACCTTTGTTCCTCTCTCCCTCCATCCATTTTTGGCCTTTGAATAAACGTCAATTCAATTACCTCCATTCCTGTCTTTTCTTCAATCAACAAAACTGAAAAAAGTAAAAGATTTTAGCCTCCAAAATTTGAAATCAGAGGCCATCAATGGCCGACGTCGTTTCGAAGACAACAACTAACGCTCTGACGAGCCCAAAAAACAACAGCAGCAAGAAGGAGTCATCGAATCTGTTACTAGGCCGTTTCGAAATCGGAAAACTCCTCGGCCATGGAACCTTCGCGAAGGTCTATTTCGCTCGGAACATCAAAACCGGTGACGGCGTAGCCATCAAAGTAATCGACAAAGAGAAAATTCTCAAAGGAGGTTTGGTGGCACACATCAAACGCGAGATCTCTATTCTCCGGCGCGTTCGTCACCCCAACATCGTTCAACTATTCGAAGTGATGGCCACAAAGAGCAAGATCTATTTCGTAATGGAATACGTTCGTGGCGGTGAACTTTTCAATAAGGTTGCGAAAGGAAGATTGAAAGAAGAGGCTGCGAGAAAATATTTTCAGCAGTTAATCTCCGCCGTCGGATTCTGCCACGCTAGAGGGGTGTACCATAGAGATCTCAAGCCTGAGAATTTGTTGCTTGATGAGAACGGTAACCTCAAAGTCTCTGATTTCGGGTTGAGTGCTGTGTCGGATCAAATCCGACAGGATGGTTTGTTTCACACTTTTTGCGGCACACCTGCTTATGTTGCTCCTGAAGTTTTGGCTAGAAAAGGTTATGATGGTGCAAAGGTTGATCTTTGGTCATGTGGGGTTGTTTTGTTTGTGTTGATGGCAGGGTATTTGCCTTTTCATGATCAGAATGTTATGGCAATGTATAAGAAGATTTACAGAGGAGAGTTTCGGTGTCCCAGGTGGTTTTCTCCTGATTTATCAAGGCTTTTGACTAGGCTTCTTGATACCAAGCCTGAGACTCGCATTGCCATTCCTGATATTATGGAGAATAAGTGGTTTAAGAAAGATTTCAAGCAGATTAAGTTTTATGTTGAGGATGATAAGCTTTGTAATGTCGGTGGTGATGATCTTTTCGATAATGACGATTTTGAAACTGCTTCCGTTGCTTCTATCTCTGATTATTCTGTGTCTGAGTCTGATTCTGAGCCCGAGCCGAGGAGGAGGACTAGTAGTTTGAATCGTGGTCCCTTGCCTAGGCCTCATAGTTTGAATGCTTTTGATATCATATCATTCTCTCCTGGTTTTGATCTTTCGGGGTTGTTTGAGGAGAAGGGTGATGAGACAAGGTTTGTGACTGCTGCGCCCGTGTCCAAGATTATTTCCAAGTTGGAGGAGATTGCTGAGTTGGTGAGGTTTACTGTGAGGAAGAAGGATTGTAGGGTGAGTTTGGAGGGTACCAGAGAGGGTGTGAAGGGGCCTTTGACTATTGCTGCTGAGATTTTTGAGTTGACACCTTCTTTGGTTGTGGTGGAGGTGAAGAAAAAGGGAGGGGATAGAGCTGAGTATGAGAAGCTTCTTAACACTGAATTGAAGCCTGGATTGCAGAATTTGGTGGCTGGGGAATCTGCCACTTCTTCAGGATTGTCTACACCTCAATCTTCACTATTACGTGGCCTTTCTGAGCCTGTGCCGGATATTACATCCGATATTGAATCCCCACTTTGTACACCTTCTAATTCTTGAAGGGTGTGATAGATAAGAGAAAAGGGTTAAGTGAATCTTCTCTGTCTATCTCATAGTTTCACACTATATTTTTTGTTTTTAATAGATTTGTATGGAAATTGGTTAAATTTTTGGCTACAGGGTTGTTCTGTCCTGCTTTTAGGTTTGCTTCTTGACTGGAGCATTAGGTGCCTCTGCTGTATTTGAATGTCTAATTGCTATACAAAAAAGGCTAATTGAAATATAGTGAATGAGTATGTATTTATTTTCGACTTTTGTTTGTCCATTATTGCTGAATTGTATATTACTTTGGATATGTAAATAGATCAGAGAATAACAAAACGGTCTAGTGCTAATCCATTGGGCATTGCACTGGCTTTGGCTTTGTTTCTGCATAAATTCAATTGAAATTGGAGATAGGAGAAAGAGGATTTCTTAATAAGACCATGTTCAAGTTTTCTGTGTGTGTGTGTGTATAGGCTAAATAAGTGGGGACTTAACAAAATTAATAGAGAGCTAAGCGTAAAACTTGCCCGTGGCCTAATGGTAATAGCTTATCATGTTAATGACAAGATCCTTTTCCATAGGACGAGGAATAGATCCTCTCGTGTTTGATACATTCAATGGTCTAGGAGCACTAAGAATCTTGCTTGGAGAAAACCATTCGTAAACCAATTTTGCTACTTTATTTTTGTACAAGCTCCGCAAATTGAGTGTATAGCATGTTGAAGAAAATGGATCGGAACCTCGTTTGGTTGCATACTAAGTTAACATGTTTTATCAGTGAGTAGTTTAATACTTTACGAAATAACGATCCCTTTGACCGATCTAAAAGCTACGGAGTATGGTTAAGCTGCAAGTATTATAAAGTAATGAAGTTTCTTAGCAATGCAAAAGGAAGCTCCTATCTTCTTGCCACTGCCACTTGATAACAAAGTACATGGGTAAGGTACACTTGTACCTTTTAAATATAAAATCTTTTGCAGACCCAAAAAAACCAACTTGAGAACAAAGTTGGGTCTTAAGCCTGTGAAATAATTATTGAATGAAGGGATAAGTCCATGAGAACATACATACTCAGGTGCTTGTTATGTTACAAAATGCACCCTGTTACATGAAAATGGATAAAAATGGTTTACGATTACTTCCATTGCTTCCCGTTTAGATTAACTCCCCGAAGTGTTGCTTTTTCTTATTTTCTCCATCGAATTATATTGACTTGAAGTGCATTACATGACAAGTGGGTTATATGATTATAGCAAGTTATGAGTGATGCAAAGTGAAGGAAAAAACGTGCTTATATACGTCAAAGTCCATAAAAATGGGAGAAATTAAGCAGTGGTTATCTAAATGATGTCATTTCCTCAACACGTGTCATGTTTAATAGTGTCACGGTGTTGATATTGGCCACTAAATTTATCTAAAAATAGCACCTTCAAGAATGTTTCCAAAATTTCAAATCTCCATATTTCCGAATGGCTCCAAATCGGTCCCTGTAGAACAGATGCGATAAATAAGAAGGTTTGAGATGAGTCAAGTGCATGTTTAGTTATTTGTTGAAAATTCGTTGCTCCTGTTATAAAGAGAATTGCATGTCTTACATTGTAAGTGAAAATATCTTTGTTTTGAATCTAATATCTTTTTGAGCTCTGTTTTAAAGGAAAATTAATCGCACACTAAACTAATACCAGATTGCTTGATATATTTTTTCCGTTAGTTTTATCAAATTTTCTTTCACAACTTTTAGTATATCTATTATCAATTTTGGCTGTTCATTGATGTCGTGGAGGGCATTCAATATTTTCTTAATACTTAAACATAAGAAATAAAATAATTTTTAATCATTTTACAATATTTTTCTATAATTTTCCCTGTTTGTTAAATGGAGAAAAATAAAATATGTCTCAGGTAGAGAATTTTATGGAGTAATTTGTTATTTTTGTGGTTTGGGTTTCGATTCAAAATTTAATTATTGCTGTCTCAGTTAGAGAAATTTATGGCTTGGCTAGACTCTACAACATCCACAAGTGTATGCAACATTGTGCACCCCCATTACTTATCATATCTATGGTGTGTACGCGTTGTCTACGGTGATGCCATACAATAATGCAGGGTAGATACATAGCATGAAAAGAATTATATAAATCATTTTAAAAATAAAAGAATAATGCAACGGGTAGAAGTTCAACCAGAATTTGCCATTAAGTTTAATCCAACACTTTTGATTGAGGTGGTGCTTTGACTGACGGCAAAATATAACAAAAAGAAAAACCTAAATAAAAAAATTTAACACGAACATACACACTCGCAAGGATGAAAAAATATGATATAAATATTCATAATTAATCACACAATATGGGATATTGAGTATTTGAGTTATCTATTCAGTTTATTTTATTATTTTATTATATTTTTTTTACGTGTTTTATTAACGAGTCTCTTAATTGAAATATCTCTCAATGAAACATGATCGTATATAAATAAACTTAGATAAAAGTTTTGTTTTTTTTTTAAAAAAAAATGTGTTATTATATATCGATGGATAGTACAAAGAATTTTTACAACCACATCGCACACTAATTAAGTCCTGTTAAAATTTATGATTAATTTTGTATTTTAATTTTTTTACTCAATTGGGTTAAAAATCTTATAAATTATCTAAAGACATAACATATTTAATATATACAGAGAGATAAATAAAATAAATCTTTGTCTTATAAATTAATTTTATAGAATTGAGTTAAATCTTTAATTTATATTTTTAAAAGCAAACTCCGTTATAGAAATCATTGGTTACGGTTAAATATAGTGTGCCACCTAAATAAAAATATAACCTATTTAATATATATATATATATATATATATATATATATAGACACATATATAATTAAATAGCAACAATCCTTTTATATAAATGAATTTTATAAAATTGAATTAAACATTACCTGAGGTAGGCTTACATGGTCCACATATCACAAGCAGAAGCATTGCACTGAAAATATATCTATCGAATGTAGAATGGCAAATTAATGGAACCAACATGTACCACCAGAATATAATATAGCTGTCCCCTCCCTCTGTTCGATTAGTTATTTTCCAAATCCTTCACAGAAATGGATATATCAGTCTTTCTATGCAAAGCTTTAATCTAGGCATATTAATTTTCAAAATAATATATTTTTAATTAATCATTTGATCCTTTATACCCGTATCAATCTTTCCTTTTAGTGTTTGTATTCAAAGCTTTACATTTCTCGTTCTCTCTTGAGTATGTTTTCAAATTAAAAAAAAAAAAAATCAAATGATTTATTCTTTAATTTATAATAGTTTTTTTTTAAAAAAAATGATTAATAAAACCGAAATATATACATCTAAGGACAAGCCCAAACCCAAAACTAAGACGGAAAATGTTAGGTACAAAAGCCTCACGACATGCTCAAGTTATTTTGCCTCTCGGGATGCATTAGTTTAAATAAAATATATTTTTATATCAAACTTTTACATGTTAAAATTACACGAAAATTTTTTCCTGTACATAAATTAAAATGAAATAGATCCTATTTAATATTGATTAAAAAAACATTTTCATTCAAAGATCATCAAAGGTAACATCACTTGCTGATGTCAGCACATATATTTTATTGTTGTAGGTATTGTGCGCAAAACAGGTGTTGGGTTATGAAGCTCAATAAGTTGTTGAGTGTAGAATAAGGACTGATTATCATAAAGGACGAATCTAAATTCAACTTTATAACGAGATAAGCTATCTTCAGCCAAAGCTGTCTTCTCATGATTCGTTTCACAAATTTAAAAAGTAATTTTCTGTTTGTACATTTCTTCAAAGTCGTAAAGCAAAATGCCCTATTCGCATCAAGGCAAATAAACCTTATACTTACATATTTACCCTCGACTTTGGCCTAATTGGGTAGTTATTAGAATGGTACTCACTCATTCATCGTTAGGTGACACGAGTTTGAAAAGGTGAAACTATCGATCCAAAAGTAAGATATAAATTTTAAAAAAGTTCTCAATGGAAAATCAACATGAAAATGATCGTATTCGTATCCACTTAACACAGGAGAAAGGGTACAAAGAAAAACTAATCATGAAATGTGAAAAGAAAAAAAAAAAATTAAGGTAAATTTGCTATTAGTTTAAGATGTATTAAAAGAACAAGAAATGAAAATTAAATATATCTAATAAATAAAATAAAATAAATAAATACATAATTCCACTTTAAAAATGATGTCTCTAAGATAGCATGCTTAAATTGATTGGATTGTTGGGGTTGAGCCCTACAAGTGTATTCTGAATGTGACATTATCACTGATAAAGTTCCATCCTAAGAAGCAAGAGTCATTATCCAACTTCCACCGCCAACTGCATAAAATGAATAATTAATAAATCTAAAGACTTATTTTTATTATATATTTTTTATCAATAAAGACGTATCTAAAACAGGTAGTCCTTATTCTACACATAATTTTTAATCAAATTCTCACGTAAGGCACCATTTTACATTTTCGTGTTTTTATAAATTTTATTATTAAAATTAATAAATTTAGTATAAATTATAAATTATAATAGATTCTTCATGTACAATATTTTATATTTATTTTGATAGTCTATGATCTTTTTTATTTTTTATTTTAATTAAATTAACATAAGTTCCAGGTTTCTTTATGAATTTTAAAGATTACACACCATCTAATTATAAATAAAATTTACATGAATTTTATAAATTTTATTCTTAAAATCAACATAAATGACGGATTATGATTGATTGATTCGTAAAAAAATTTATATTATTAATACATAAAAACATGTAAAACACACATCAAGTAACTATTGTAATTCTTTTATAGTTATATTAAACTTTTATGAATAAAATAAAGTAAAATACAACAATAATTTTAATTATAACTAGCATTTCAACCCTTGCAATTGCATGGGATAGGTTTTATGCCAACTATTTGGCGACCAATAATGTGAGTCACGAGATAAAGACTCTTGCTTGTTTGTATTGTCGGTTTATATTTTGCTGTATTTGGTTGTTGTTTAATCGTGTATTCAAATATTCAATATTCCAGATAGATACTTAGAAAATGAAGATATTAATTAGAGCCATTTGTTTCCAATATCAAACATGCTAAGAACCACACACACAAAAAAAAAAGTCTTTGGCGTGCAGCCTACTAATGTCTCCCCTGTGTTATCGTGTTTCTCAGCGTTCACGTTGCACATTTCTACTTGTACACAAGCTCGTTGATCAAGTCTTACGTTTGAATTTTTGCGAGGAATAACGAAAAATATTTGATAGAAAATTGAAATAAGTAATTAGTTATAAAATATGAAGGGAGAGAAATACATGTATATAAAATTTAAAGAGAAAAAGTATAAATATATTTTATGAATGTATTGACTAGTTGACTGTTTATTACAGTTAGATGCAAAATAAAATTATAGAACATCAAACATAAAATTCAGCCTAGTAAAATTAGATTGAACGGAACTGATTGATGATTTCCATTATCGTGCTATGGTTTTAGATCCATTTAATGTTATAAGGTATTTGATTTTCCAAATCTAGTGCATCTGTTGGATAAAGTTTCCGATCGAACGTAAGTTTAAATAGATAGTATTTTATCTCAAATTTGATTAAAAAAGAGTTGGCGCCTACGATTTTCATTGCCAAGTAACAGGTTCAAGTATTAAAAAAAAAATAAAAATTGTCGGTTTAACATATTATCATTTTAAAATTTTATGTATGAAACTTATTAAAAATTCAATATCTATTTAAAATAACAATTTAATGTATCATGTACCAAAATAAAAATCTATAAAAAATTTACATACAAAATGAAATTTTTTAAAAATTTAAAGTTTCATATTTAATTTAAACTTAATGTATAAAAACAAAATATAGTGAAACATATTAAACCAAAATAATATTAAGCATTTAATTTATGAAAAAGTTTGTATTATTTTTTTCTTATTTTTTCATACAAGTGTTTATGAAAAGTTTACTCCGTGGTGTATGAATGCATGCATATCTTATCCATTTTTATTCATCTAATTTTTTTTCTTTTCTTAGTTTCTCAAACAAGTCGTTATTTTCTGGCGATGGTACAGTGGAGTTTGAAGCGACTTCTAGCCCACCAAGACCTAATAGACATATGCATATTGGCCCAATAGAGGTCTTACAAACACGAGAACTTGGGTCCACCCACCTATTTTGAAGCTTTGTACATTTATATCTTTGAGTTGAGTTGGGTCTGTTAGTTGTTCCTTGTTACCCAACAAAGATGACATGTACATTTGTAACTTTGAGCGAAGTATGAAGTTATAAACATATAATATTCTCGTTGTCGGGTCAACAAATAACACAGTTAACAACTATCAGATTGAATTGAACTAAATTCTAGTAACTGATCATATAAGTATTTTAATGCAAGTTCTACGCTATGTAACACCTTATCTCTAATTTACTGTACGAAATATATGTGATGACATGTCTAAATATTTTGAAAAGGGATGATGAATGAAGTTAATGTAGTAGGTGACATGTCTAAATATTTTGAAAAAGGATGATGAATGAAGTTAACGTAGTAGGTGTACGTAGCAGTTGTCATGTAAATTTTTACTATAATTGATCATTATAGATGAGTAGTTTAACCTCTTATTATTATTACATAAAATATTTTTGATGAAAGTATTGAGAGAGACATATATTTCAAAACATCACTTACTTGATTTTATTAGTCACACACGACATACAAATATTAGGAATTTTCATACATTATAATCTGATTACATTTTGTGTATGTTGTATTTTATATTTTATTATTTCCATTAATTTAATAAACTAACCTTTCTCTATATATGATTGACATTTGCAATGACCCCAATTATTTGGACGAATAAATGATTAATAAATAAAGAAGAATTTTAAGAAACTTTTAGAAAAAATCCTCTTGAAATGAAACAACGATATTGAAGACCTCATTTTGTTGTTTATGTGTTTTTAGATGTTAATATTTACGACATTAATTAATGAAATGTTTATAAGTATTAAGATTAAAATCTTATAATTAATTGCAATTGATTGACTTTTTTTAGATGTTTTTTTATTTATATTTTTTATCGTTCATATTATTTGTATTTTACATTCATCTCGTTGTTTCATTAATTAAATTAAATTATCATTTTAAAGGTTTAAAACTAAATTACGTTTAGAACGAGTTCATGTGACACCCAACTCCATGTTATAGTCTATATTATTTTTTCTAAAAGTTTTAACTATGTTAGTCTCAACTTCGTATTTATTGAAAGAGATTTTAATAAAATATTTATAAAGGTTAAATATTTAAAAATTATTTAATTTAAATAACTTAATTTTTATAAAAGAAAATTATATTTTTCCTTCAACAGATTTAACTTAATTAATACTTTAAAAATATTCTTCACTTTATTTGATTTAATAATTTTTTTTTTCAGTTTCAGATTTTATTCCAATGGCTCCTGCATTTCTCATTCCACTTAGTCGTCTCCCTCGTTCATTTGGTAGACCTCCATTTCCTGCTTCTCTTCTCTCTTAAAATTGTCTCTATTACCTCCATTCCCTAATTCACGTCACTCTTGGAAAATTTCTCTATCATATTATTTAACTTTGTTGAAAACTTCTCTATTATGTTATTTAAGTTTATTGTTCTATAACATTAACTTCGCTAGGATATTTCTATTGTATCCTACGAAACTTGTATAGGAGATTGGAAATAAATCTCAAGGATGATGAATATCACGTCTTAGGAATCTTTATTTTATGATTAAATTATTTTTCAGGTAAAAAATAAATGTTGATCAAGTTAAAAATAGATAATGATGATTAAAGAATTGATCGTAACTATAGACAACATATATCAATATATACTTCTAACATTAAATGATTGAGAGAAGTAGGGACCATCTTTCTATCCATAAACATTTTTTTACATAGGAAGAAAAATGTATTGAAGACGAAACAATGAAAACAGCTTTGCAGCATGTTTTTAAGAACACCTTCTATCTGAAGAAAGAATCCTAAAAACAATTTTTATGCTACTATTGGTGTTGCCTCACATCTTTGCCAGGCCCAAGCCATTTCATTCAGAGAAGGCTTCAAACACTGGTCCCAAAATCTACAATATTCCAATGTGTTTCCATCAATTTTCTTCACCTCAACAACATAAATTGAAGATGTAACTTCAAAAATTTCTGCATCTACAGTGAGTTGACCTTCTATCCCTTTCTTGCATCCCTCCAATCTAACAACTCCGTTTTTCTTGGAGACATTAAATCTACCATCTATTTGTGCTATCTCTTCAAACTTTGACACAACAGTTTCGGGTGATTTTCTAGTTGTAAATCTTGCCAACTGTGGTTTATTCATATTATTCTCAAACAGACCAGAAAGATCAAAACCTGAAGAAAGTGATATGATATCAAATGCATTAAAGCGATATAACTTCATGGACCTTTCTTCATTATTTAACATTGGACTACCATGATCTGAATCTGAATCTGATGAAGAAGCAAATGCAGCAAGAACATCTGAGACATCACCATTTGATGGGGACAAAGGAGGCAATTGAAGTGACTCAATGCGCACATACCCTTGTCTAAACCAACGGCTTTCCACAATCTTAGCAATATCAATTCTAGTCTTGGGATTTGGATCAAGGATTCTATAAATAAGCTTTTTCACATCTGAAGAGAACCATTGTGGGAACCTGAATTCTGCTCTAGTAATCTTCCTATACATCTCCATCAAATTTTTATCACTGAAAGGAAGATAACCTGCCAAGAGAACAAAGAGAATCACTCCACAAGACCAAATATCAGCCTTTGCTCCACCATATCCTTTCTTCTTTATCACCTCAGGGGCCACATAAGCTGGAGTACCACATGTTGTGTGAAGAAGGCTATTGTTCATGTTTGATTCCAACAATGCACTCAAACCAAAATCAGTAACTTTGAGGTCACCATTTTCATCAACAAGAAGGTTCTCTGGCTTGAGATCACGATGATACACCCCTTTGCTGTGACAATGATCAACAGCATCAATCAACTGTTGAAAATATTTTCTTGCCACATCTTCATTCAACTTTCCTCGGGACACTTTAGCAAAAAGCTCACCACCTTTCACCAATTCCATTGCAAAATATATCTTTGTCTTGCTAGCCATGACCTCATAGAGCTGCACAATGTTGGGGTGCCTCACAAGGCGCATCACAGAGATTTCACGCTTGAGTTGCTCCTTCATCCCCACTTTAATCACTGCCTCTTTGTTAAAAACTTTGATTGCTACACTCTGGCCAGTTTTCAAGTTCCTTGCATGGTAAACTTTGGCAAAATTGCCTTGGCCAAGCATGCGTCCAATCTCATATTTTTGCATCAGAATAGTTGCCTTGTTCTCCATTCCTAGTGAATGTAGAGTAACTATAGAAGAATAATGACGATTTAAGATCCAGAAAAAACAGTGAGATTAATGAGCAGCAACAGCACAGAACAATGTCTTGTTCTCGTACTTATCATTTTATTAATGAGGCACTTGGAAAAGACAAAGAAAAGTACAATGGAAAATGTGAATGGCTGAGGAAGCCTTTGGCAGGGTTGAGGTATGTTCCTTTTGGTGCCGAGAGATCAAGACTTGGCCCAACTGTTATATCCGTTAGAGAGGAATTTAAGCTAACAGAACAACAATAGTGGCAATGCATAAAAATAGAGAAATTAACGGAATGCCTGTGTATAGAAATGTGAGATCATGTTTACCAAAATTACTCCCACATCAGGTAGAGCACAAAAGACCACTTTTCTCACCCATTTTCCCGGTTCCAAATGTGATCTCAAATTTGTCCTAGTGTTTCAGTTTACACTCCTATAGATTTTCATGTTTTTAATTTTTTTCCGGAATTTATATCATTATATTATCAATATCTTGATGACTCCTCTGGAGTAAGTTTTAACACAAGTTTCTGAGAGGGTCAAAGTCTTTGACCCCTTTTACTAAAAAAAAACAGCTACACTCCATATATACCATGTTTTTCTGAATGTTACTACTATATTAGCAAATGTTTAATGAACTAGTTTACCAACTTTTAGTGGATAAATTTTAACTTTTGATCGTCTCAATCATTTTTTGTTAAATCTAATTTATATATCGGTAGTAGAAGTATTCCCTCTACATTCAAACATGAACAAAACATTAGCTATAAAAATAAATAAATAATTTAAAATAACTTTATCCTATTTAATGAATTTATTTTAAAATATTGTATATTTAATTGGGATTCTATTTCTAATTATACTTAGTTTTTCTTTATATCAAATACAATAAAAAGCAGTTGAGAAAAAAAAATTAATTCTTTAATATTAACTTTCAATAGTATTAGTACAAGTTTTTAATATTATTGGGAATTTATTTATCTTTATAAAAACATTTGTTGTAACGTACTCTTATCCAAGGTTTTTAATGTACAATTCAAAATCATGTAAGTTAATGCTTGTATAAAACACATCGCACCTTTTATTTAAATAAAATAAAATTAAATAATTTATGATTATGATTACAAATTCCGCTGACGAAAAAGTAGTAGCATATCTTCTAGAAGCAAATATTATATTTAAATACAATATTATAAACATTTACTTTAGCTAAGAAAATAAGTTTCTTTATTATAATGTTAAATTAATTTTGAAAATAAAATAACATCAGTAAAGAATGAAAAATTAATTTATTTCTGCTAAAATGGTGAATTATAACTTAGATGTACATAACTCCAAAAATTATATATATAATTTAATTATTATTTTACTAGCGCTAATCAATGTTATTTACACATAATCGAAATTGAAAAATTAAAATATTTACGAAATTATCAAAATTTAACAACAAGAAATTTCGACTAATTTGCAAGGCTAACCCTTAGGCAGCCCTTCCAGAAATTCTCGAAGGCCTGAGCCAAACCCAGGCCTAAGAGGGGGTTTGGAAATAGTTTTCAACCAGCAATAGACGCGCCTCGGTTAGAACCTCACTAGCTGCGTCATTGCCCCAAGCGCAAAGATGAAAATGTAAAGAAAATGTGTTTCATTATATATGACAGTTTCCCATATGCTGAGGTGCTTACTTATCGATGTGGGACTAAAAGAGTTTCTTTCTTGCCTATCCAGAACCTAATGTTTATGTCAAGTCCTCGTCTCCAAAAATCATGGT
The DNA here is from genome assembly GCA_026586105.1 of Hylodesmum podocarpum. Lineage (NCBI taxonomy): Eukaryota > Viridiplantae > Streptophyta > Magnoliopsida > Fabales > Fabaceae > Hylodesmum > Hylodesmum podocarpum. The sequence continues at coordinate 3,767,763 of JALJEV010000424.1, read as the reverse complement.
GATACATCCCTTTGCTGTGGCAGTGATCAACAGCATTAATCAGCTGCTGCTGAAAATGTTTCCGGACCTTCCCTCGGGACACTTTCTGAAAACGCTCACCACCACCTCATACAGCTAGCTACCTATTGTTGCCTTGGCAAAGCAAACGCCCAACCTCATACTTTACCATCTAAATTGTTATTTGTTCTCTGTTACTCCTGAATATGGAGAAACTAATTACAATTACTGATGGGTTTCAAAAATCTGAAAAGGGAATGAGACCGTGAGCTGGATATAGAAGATTGTCTTGTTCTTATGCTTTCCTAGGCACTAGAAAGACCAAGAGATGTGGAAGTACTTCCCAAAATTACTTGTTGACTATTGTTGTTTGTAGTTCAAGGATGTTGAAGTATTTCACCAAATTACTTGTTGAGAAACACCCTCTCTTCGTCAAATGCATAATATGAATTTGAAACTCCTTTAGTATCAGTTTCAGTTTCAGTTTCACACACCCCATCATAGATGCTTTAAAGATTAGGACCAATGATAATCATGAACCTTAGGTTTGCTCAATGTGCTTTGATAAGCTTTTATTTCTATACAATTTTCTCTTAATTTTTCTTATTTAACACTAAATAAAGAAAATAGAGGGAATCATCAATTTGGTTTCTAAAATTATAAGGTCGGTGAATTTGATGCCTAACATTAACAAAATGATAAATTAGTCCCAAATTTTGTAAATGATTAATGTCCTTGCAAAAGATGTGTTGCCACCGATTTGATTAAAAACAAGATGAACTAAAGAAATTGGCTGTTACTCTCTGTCTTATATACATTCACAACACTCTTTTCACCCTCTGTAATCATTAATCTATTTTCATTACAGAAGAAAATGCATAGAGAGCCTATAAATTGAGAACCACGTGATTTGCTCCTTTCACCCTGCTAAAACCATGGCCACGGAATTGCATGCAACACCACAGCTACAGAGCATATGATGTTGTGTTGAAATGTTGTGCCTTATGCAAAATCCTATGAGTAATGCCTTGATTTAGCCATAATCAGCTCCATTGTCCATGTGCACATGGGGTGGATTTGCACATTACAAATTTCCATCTTATACTGCCAAAACCAAAATTGAAGAGCATAATGTAGCATTCAAAAAGTAACCGAAGGGTAGAGAAGTTATTATCACAGCTGATCATGACAGAATTTTGGGGTCGTCATTAGTCTCAATTTTGATTCCCAACAATGTCTTATTGACATTTAACTATTGATGAGAATCACAAGATATAACCTCTTCCTACCAGTAGTTGCTGGTTGCTGGTTACTGCAATAAAATTTTCCATTTCTAACATGATGAACATCTCACTGTCAATTATCTGCTCCACTTTGGGGAGGGACAATCAACAAATTTATCCCTCATGGACAAAATGTCCTCGTTAATCTAATTGGTCTATTCATCATTTCAACAAGAAACATAATGTAAATAATCAATTTTTCCCCATATACAATCAAATAATTCTTACCAACAGTAAAATGCACATGATGACTGCAGCTGAAAAACAAAATATACCAATAATAACAATAATTACATACCATAATAGACCAAACTGATTGTTTAGGTAACTCTAGTATTAACTTTCCACAATTTAGTTACCATTAATTTACCATGTAGAAGCATCTAAGGAGTACGATACCAATGTCATAGGACACCTCACATACAACCAAGCAAATTAGTACAATCTATCGAATCTATATATAATATGATCTATCTAATCTTTAAATATATAAGAACAATTTCAGGAATGTACAAAAATCATTAAATACCTTTAGACTAAATACCTATATGTTAAGTAATGATATGTTAGAATAAATTGAAATATAACTTTAGACTATTAATGCAGGGTCTTCACTTAGGAAGTCCCTTTCAAAAATTGGCGTATGCCGCTGTATGTGACAAGTACACGGTATTCTTTAGTAAAAGGCGAAAGAATAGTTCGCTTTGTACTTATCACACGGCTCCGTGAGTTGTAAGGTGCTAAGCCTTCTCATTTTATAGTAAAATGTTTACTACATTTGTGTACGCTTATCGATGTGGGGCTTTTATCAAGAGATACAAACTGCGCATGAGATACTTTACTTTCACTCATCAGTGGTGCCGCGACTCAACAGACTGTTATAGTCTTTCCTCTTCCTAATTTGTATATTAGGAATTGTTTATCTTTCATCAAATTAACCTACTACATTCTTTTAGATCTCAATATTTCAAAGCAAAGGAGGTATATAGAAACTGGACCCTGGCAAAACGATGATTTGGGTGTACATCCTAACCTGGATACTAGTTACCGACAGATTTTGTAGATGAATCTCTTGTTTTCAGATTTTGAAGTTTAATTCCATGCTAATAATAATTCACTAGTCAATACCAAATTTTTGGTTTCTTGTCTAGGATTGGAGTCAGTCCACTATTGTTGATGAATTGGGGGTATTGTCTATAGTTAAGGGTCATCAAATATAGAAAGGCTCTGTAATGTATTTTCTCTCCTATCTTGTAGTTGAGAATAAAAAATACAAATTATGAATTGCTTGGTAGTGAATCATGAGAATTTATATTTGTTTCTTTCTTTCACTATATTAACTTAGTGTCATGTGAGAATTTATATTTTTCTCTCTTTAATTATATTAACTTTGTCATAGGTTCAGAACAAAAATTAGTCGACTGATTATAATTTTACGGTGAATTACACCATCAAGTATTACCATTTGTCAAATAGATTGCCAACTTCCCATTTTTACTTACTAGTTGAAGAGATGCAACACACCAGCTTGAAATTAATACTTTACTATGTGATATAATTTAGAATAAAACTTTTTGCAGTTATGATAAGCCAAATCTTTGCAAACAAGTTGCACCTTATAGATGCCATTACTAATTACTTTCCCAACACAATGTTCATGGTCATTTAGTTAAAATACAAGTTGAGGAGTAATCAATTATCAATAAAATGATTAAAAGTTTACATGAAATATAAAAATATTTCCAGATTTTTCAGAAAATCTTATCAGCCATGTCAATTTAATAAGAATTATTTGAGTTTTTTTGTGGCATTTTGAGCCTGTGGCTTATTTACAATTCAGTCTGCATCAGCCCACCAGAAAATGGGTCAATTAGGCTAGTTCACAGGTTGGTCCACCGTCCATTAATTAATTTGGATATGGTTTTAAAAATTAATTAATTTAATTCAAATGAAACTTATATGCATGTTTATTATCATTGGTAATTTTTTTAAAAAAAATATAGTAACTACTCAAAGATTAAAAGCTCCCAAAAAATTGTATATTAGTTTGTTTAAACTTAACGCTTCTCAGTATTTTTATAACCAGCATAAAGTGACCAGTATAAAATGATCAAATAATACAATATACGGTTATTTTATGCACTTATTAAGAAGCTAATAATTACCCTGAATCCTGATAGACAATTTTACTTGTTGTAGTTGATGAAGGCCTGTCACGGAAGCATTGTGTTAAAGATAAAAGACAAAGCCTTTGTTAAGGAAACACAGAATGTTAAAAATAAAAAATTAAACAAGAAATTAAATTAAATTTTTTTAAAAAAATTGTATTTTAGTTACTCAAATTTTTAACTGCAATTTCGTTTTTTATATTTTTGATCTTGCAATTTTAATCCATTTATAATTTACAATACGTAATTTCAATTCTTCTATTTTTAATTTCATGATTTTGGCTTCTAATATCATTAATATTTTAGGATTGACTATGATGTTTAATCTTAATGTTTATTTTTTTTTAATGCCACAATCAATGTTAACAGGATAAGTAAAAATTTAATATTTTCATTAAGATTACATATTTTAAATATTGAAAGACTAGAACAGCAAAAATAAAATAGGAGGATGGAGTTTGTAAATTAGTTTTTAAATTGTGCTATTCAGATTGAAAAATTTTAAAAAAAATAAAAATTAATGCGTGAAATAAAATAGCGAAACGAGAAGAAGAAAAAAACCTATTCCAACCATCAATTCTAACATCTTATTACTTGCTCTCTCATTCTTATGGTCTATCGTGTCTTTTACTACTCTACTTTATCCATTTTACTATTTTTCTGTTTCTAAATTTATGTGCTCATTTATTTTTTTCTTATTTCACTTATTGTTGTTTGTATCTTCTACTGGGCTTTGGCCCAACCGTTAACTAAAAAACACCAGAACAACCAAAAGGAAAAACAAGGACAGTGACCCAGCAGGTAGTCATACAAGCTAACAAAATAATGATAAAAAAATAAGCTCTAGCCCATTTCATGCAGATTGTGATGGCAAAGCCCAGACGAATTTGACACGTGGAACGGTTAATATTTTAAGCCCGCAAAATCAGCCCGATCCATTTAAATAATAAAAATTGGGCCAACTTAATTGGTTGATAAATTAATCCAATTGGTTGATAAATTAATCCGTAAATAAATATTAATTAAATAATATATATTATCAAATTGAATGATCTATTTTTAATCGTGTTTGAAAAATTATTTTGTTTTAATTTTTTTAAAATTAGTTTAATTCCTTATTAATGTATAGATTGATATGTAGTGTCAATGGAAGGTTTTGAAAATTATGTGATAAATGAGATTGTATTTTCATTCAATGTAAGTATTCAAGAAGACTGAATTATTTTTTAAAGTTTGATGTTAAGTATAAATATAGTGACACTCATGTTAAAATGACAAAGGTTTAAAAGAGTCTTTAGAGATCTACCTTAAGTGTGAAAGACATTTCACACTTAGCGTGAGTCTCTTATCTTTAATATGTTTCTAATTTCTCCATGTTGATTTGTAAGTCATTATTAACTTTGTATATGTCTCCTCAACGATGTCAATGATAATTTCATACAGATTACGATGACAAAGTAGGATAAATCTGACATGTAGAATGAGCTAACATTTTAAGCTCGCAAAACCATTTGCATCCCGATCCATTTCAGATAATAAAAAATGGGCCAACTTAATTGGCCAACAAATTAACCTGTAAGCAAATATTAATTAAATAATATATATTACCAAATTAAACAGATCATTTTTAATCGTGTTTGAAAAATTATTTTGTTTTAATTTTTAAAAACTAATTTAATTCCTTATTCATGTATAGATTGATGTGTAGCGTAAATGGAAGGTCTTAAAAATTGTGTATTGATGAGATTGCATTTTCATTCAGTGTAGGAATTTAAGGAGACTGAATTGTTTTTTGAAGTTTGATGTTAAGTATAAGTATAGTGATACTCAACTTGACGTCACAAAGGCTTGAAAGAGTCTTTAGAGCTCTACGTTAAGCGTGAAAGGTATCCCACACTCAGCGTGAATCTCTTATCTCTAATACGTTTCTAATTCCTCCATGTTGATTTTTAAGTCATTGTTTTCCTTGTATATGCTTCCTCAACGATGTCAAGGATAATTTATTAAGAAATAGTTTGATGATGAATAGTGTAATTAAGTTTAAATCATTAAGAATTATTATAATCATATTTTAAAAATGGTATGGGTGTATACCCATTACAGATGCAACCCCTAAATTTTTTTAACAAGATCCACAATTAATATTGAGTAATTATCTTTAAAGTGATAATGCTTCTGCTACAACTTCTTTTGATTATTTTATTACATTGCAAGTGATTTATACTTTATATTGCTATTATATGTGGCAAACGTTGCTTAAATTCTCCTTTTTATTTACTTTCTATCTCTCATTTACTAAAACCAAGTAACAAATTTTGATTCAGACATTATTGATACTTTTAACTAAATGGAACGTGTGTAGTTAGCATTCTTATTTCTTAACTTTTATGTGAAAAAGGAACAAGAGATATAGGTTTTGGTTAGAATATCTACAATTTAAGCCATGAAGAAATTATGCAACAGATGCAACACATCAACTTGAACTTAATCCCTCACAATGTGATATAACTTTGAATTAAACTCAAATTATTATGCAGTTGCAAGGTTGATTAAGGCAAATCTTTGGAAATAGGTTAGTTATCCTTTAAAAATGTCATTACTAATTACTATCCCAACCAATCAAATACAATGTTCATGATCATCTAGTTAAAGTACAAGTTAAGAATGTTAATAATTAATAATATGATGAAAATTTTCTCAGCAATATAAAAATGATTTGCAGATTTTTCAGAAAAGCTTATCAGTTATATCAATTTGTTTTATTATTTTATGCACGAGTTAGAATAACAAGTCCTTGTGAAAATAGCCACGTCATGGTTAACTTTGGATATGGGTAAAAAAATTGAAGGGGTGCAGTTCTAAAAAAAATAATATCAAAATGAGGTCAGTTTGAAATAAATTACATAATGGATTATTTTGCAGGGAGGCGTCTTGGCTGATGGCGCCTTAGGCAAGGGGCCCACGAAGGTTACGCAGTTCATAACGCCTTAAAGGAGATAGTAGTGGTGCCCACGGAGGTTACATTGACCATTGTGATCCTCTGTTTAACCTCATCCCAAAATTTTGTGTTTTATTTTTCTCTCTCTCCATTAAAATTTTTCTCCTCCTTCTGCTGCTAATTTTTCTCCTTCTCCCGCTATTAAAATTTTTCTCATCCTTCATTAAAATTTATTATGCTTACTGTTACATTTTTTTCAATAAATGTTTTTAATCATTTGTTTACTGTATGAAATATTTTAAAACATTTTGTTATAATTGAGTTAATTTTATTATTGTTAATTTTTCTTGTTAGTTTAGTTTTTGTATGGTTAGTTTTATTATATTTATTTTATTGTTAATTAATTTTTGGAGTTTATTTTTTAGTATTCATGTTCGTTAGTTAAACTTTTTAATAGAAAATAATTTATTTAAATTCTAGATTAGTTATTGGAACTGCCAGAAAATATTTATTTTTTGATTGATTGTTGTTCAGATCTGTTGTAAACCCCCACCTTATTTTACTTTAATTGAAGGCGCCACAGGGGGTGTAACCTCCATGGCCCCACCATTATCTCTTTCGAAGGTGTCATGAACTATGTAATCTCTGTGGGGCCACTGTTATCTCCTTTGAAGGGGCCACGAACTACGTAACCTTTGTGGGCCCCTTGCACAGAGGCGCCATCAGCCAAGGCGCCTCCCTGCAAAACAATCACCCTCTTGTAATTTGTTTCAAACTAACCCCATTTTAATATTTTTTGTTTGAAAACTACATCCCTTTGATTTTTTTGCCTTGGATATGGGCTTCCTACCAAATCTAATTCTGCCAAAGGCCATTTATGTTTTAGGCCTTTTCCTTTCGTGCACTCACATTTCTTCTTCATGCAACCTCTTTTTTCCAAAAATATCATAAATGCCCTACATTATTGATATGCTCTTTAAAGCTTATGGAATTTTGTAGCCAAAGATAGACCAGGTGAAAGGCTCTTAATAGGTTGTTTAGACTCTTCAAAAGAGGGTTTTGAGTTTTGTGAATGTGTCTACTCTTAGACATGGGATTGATGTAGCATATGCTATCTTTAGATGTCATAAAAATTAAGAGATCAAAAATAAGATGTTTTTTTGTTTCAGTTGATGATGCCTCATATAATAATTCGTGCTTGAAGATGTTGAAAGAGAGCATATTTATCAAAAATAAGTTAGTTCTTGATGGCAAGCTATTTCGTGTTAAATGTTGCACTCATATTTTAAATTTGTTGGTCCAAGATGGTTTGAAAGAAATTAAGGACATTATTTATAATGTTCAAGAGAGTGTCAAGTACATCAATCAAAATGACGCAAGATTGAAATCCTTTACTAACATTGTTGAGCAAAAACACTTGAAGGAAATGAAGCTTGTCATTGATTGTCCAACACGATAAAACTTTACCTACAAGATGTTGTCTACTATAATGAAATTTAAAAGTGTGTTTTCAATTTATAAGGAACGAGAGCTTCATTATTGGTTGGAACCTATCGGAGAGGACTGGCTGAGGTTGAGAAGATTTGCAAGTTGCTAGTGGTGTTTGATAATGCTAGTCAAGTCATCTTTGGGAGTGAGTATCCAATTGTAAATCTCTAACTTCCTGAAATTTCAAAAGTGAAAAAGGTGATTGATGAAGCAGCAATGGATGAGTTTATCCGTGCCATGGCAACCTCAATGAAAACAAAATTTGACAAATACTTGGGAGAATGCAATCTTTTAATGACTTTAACAAGTATTTTGGATCCAAGGTTTAAATTTTATGTCATAAAATTTTATTTCGCTCTCATATATAAGCCTGATCATGTGGAGGAAAATAAGAAAATGACTATGGTTTCATTAGAAATGTTGTATGATGAATATGTCAAAATGCATGAAGAGACATTGACTACTGGTGGAAGTATTGAACAAGACAATAATTTTAGCTTTGCATCTCAGGTTTCTGATTCAAGTATATCTAGCACAATTGTTGAAATCATAAGTTACATTCACAAAGAGGAAATGGTCCCTCCCACAAAATCTGAATTACAAGTTTATCTTCAGGAGAGTGTTTATATACCTAATGCCAAGTCTAACTCTTTCAATGCTTTGGATTGATGGAAAGTAAATAACTTGAAGCATAAAATATTATCAAAAATGACGGCTGACATTCTAACTATTCCAATCTAAATTGTTGCATCTGAGTCGACATTTAGTGTAGGAGGAAGAATAATTAATAAGTATTGTGCTAATTTGAATGAGTTATTTATTGAAACACTCATTTGTGGTGGGAATTGACTTCACAATAAGTACAATATAAAGAAAAAGACAAATGTATAAATTTGTTATCTTATTATATTATTTTCTATAACTTCAAATTATATTATTGTCAATAACATACATAATTTATTGTTTTAAAGGTACTTAATGAAGAAAAAAGCAAAGAGACAACATTGAAAATATGATATGTTAGTGATCTGAAGTTTCATTGAATGATTTTTGTTGTTGCTTTTAAATTAGTTTTAATATATGGTTGGAATTTGAAACTTTGTTATGTTTGATGATGTTGGATAATATGTTGGATTAATGTTTGTTGTTGTTGTTTTAATATGTTGGATTATTGTTTGATGTTGATTTACTATATTTAATTACTATATCATTAAAATTTAGGTGAAAATGTCCTGGTCTTGTAAATAAACCTTGAAACTAAACCTCATTAATAAACTTTGTAAACAAACCTTTAATAAATAGGCTTGGAGAAACATACCAGCCCATCAGGTCACTAGTCAAGCCAAATCGAAAAAACAGTCAATTATAATTTACAGACCATACTTAAGCTTACAAAATTACTAGTGCAAAATAAGGATTTCACGGCAGTTTGAGCAAAAAACGACATAAAAGGGGTTTTAACGTTGGTTTAAACAACCGACGTTAAAAATACATTCCACGTCGGTTATTAAAGTAACCAATGTCATATGTATTTTTAACGTCAGTTGTTTGAACAACTAACGCTAAAAATCCCTTTTGTTCTCGCATATTGCCCTTTTCAACTCACTTCTTTTCCCTTTCCCTCCTCACTTTCTCGCTAAGTTGCTAAAGATTGCCACCGCCATATATTATAGGTAATTTAGTTTTTATTATATTTAGTTAATTTAATTTATTTAAATTTATAATTAGATTAAGAACATGTTGTTATATGATTTAATTATTTTTATAATTTTCTTACTCTTTCCTAAGAAATATTGTGCAGAACATAGATTAAGATAATTTATTTTTTTATTATTGAACAATTACTTATGTTCTTCTTTATTTGAGAAATGGTAATTTAAATTGTTTAGGAGTCTAATTTGAGAGCAACAAACATTTGTGATAAATTGGCTTTGAGAGGAATATAGTAAAAGAAATTTAATAAATAGGAGAATAACTTAGTTTTATATTATGAATAGATATATAAATTGATGAAGATAAAGCTATGAGATTAATATTAGGTTTTAATTGTATTTGATTGGTTTTGATTCTTTTATTTTTTTTTTGGAACATTCATATTTTAGGGGAGACTCTACCTAATTTTCCTTAAAACTGATAATATAAAATCGCCTAAATAAATTTTTGTCTTCATCTTTGGCAATTGGTGTTGTTTGAATATTTAGCTTTGCTTATTTTTTTATTATCTCTATTGGTTTTATGACATCTCTGTTGTCATTTAATTTCTCTTATTCCAGGAGAGTTTTTCTTCTCAATTAGAATTTTCTCCATTTTGCTATCAAATTACACCAAGTAAATCTCTTAAGGTTAGTTACATGACAATAATTATATTTTCTTTTCGGCTATTGATTATAATGTTATTTATACATATGAGAAATATGATAAGTTTTTATTGTATTATGGTTGTTAAATAATTGAAATGTATTGGAATTCTATTACTAAATATATTGATCTTATAATTCTGGATTTTACTTGATTAATTTGAGTCTGTTTTCATTTTTGGGAAGTATCCAAATTATAAGGGAGACTCTACCCAAATTTCGTTAAAATTGATAAGTTAGAGTATTTCATTATTCTAATAATGGTAGTTTTAGATTGTTGTCGTTGTCATCTTAATAAGTTTATTAAATTTTACATCTAGAATAGGAGTTCATAGATAATGGATTGAAGTTGGATAAATAAGAGTCGGGTTAGTGAAGAGTACACTAATGCTAATTTGAGTTTGTTTTCATTTTAGATATATTGTATATTACTTCTACATATGTTTTAATGGTATAATAATATGTAATTTGATTATAGTTATCGCAGGCACAAATATGTTGACTGGAATGGGCAATCAAGAAAGGAATATCAACATTATTATGCCTAAGGTATAATGCATCATAGTTAAATTTTATATAGTTTATAATGTGATCTAACTATGAATGTTATCAATGTAGAGTAATAGACAACTTGACTTATTTGAATATAGTTATTATGTCATGTATTGAATGAGGGTCATTATTATTGCAACCATTAGGGAATCTTGGGTTGAGGTAACATCTTTATAAATATATTTTTATATAATTATTATATTTAGGAAGACATTTAAAACACAAGCAATAAAAATTAATCATTTTTTTGTGTTTCAAATGCTTCAAGATGTTGACTCATTATTAACTAAGGATATTAAAGTTATTCAAAAGGAATGGGTAGTATATCTAGTTTGACTAAAGAGAAGTTCATAGTTCTGACGCCTCTGTATAAAGAGGTACCTCGTAATTATTTAAAAAAATCTTTAATTTTATGAATAAAAGGTTATGTTGTTTTGTTAAGTACTTTAATTGGTTATGTTGAAGTTAAAGTTTGTCATTAGATTATTATTGATTTGAATCTTATTGTGATATGTATTGATTGAATGATTCTGGTGGGTTGTATTTAAATGATTAGTAATAGGTTTGATAATGGGAATTATCCAAATTACAGGGGAAACTCTGCCAAAATTTTCTTAGAATTATTGTTTTAGCTTATGTTTAATTTCTTTTACGTTAAGTATTAGACAAATCATATTTAATAGTTGATATACATTTATTCCATGTTTTCGGTAACATACGTTGTAGGAGTTGATCATGATATTACTTAATTATTTTTTTTTGAATTGTTATGCAATATACTAATTAATGTTCTTTTATATGTAATTACTTAAACAAATTGATACTTCTTCCTAATTTATGTCAATTCGTAGTTTATATCAATTTGAGAACTTTTGGTAATTATATGAGTTCTCGTTTATTTGATATTTATTTTATTCAAAGTTGGAAACTCAATATCACATGAATATTTATTTATATATGAATTTATAATTGTCGTTATATTAGATATTTAAAAATTTTATATATGTTCAAAAATTTTATACAAGTTTGAATTCTGTAAAAAACTAAAAAAATTAAAACAAGATTATTTTAAAAAAACATTTTTAACGTCGGTTATTAAGGAAACCGACATTAAAACATTACAATTTATTTTAAACAATATACCACGTCGGGTTTTAGTTAGAACCGACGTGAAATCACTATTTATAACATCGGTTCTTTAATAAATTCAGACATTAAATCTAAAAAGGTTTCCAGTTGTACTTGATTGATTGATAAGAGTCGCAGCGGATATAGAGGACTAGGTTGTGCGTAGTATTATTTCTGACTTGTACAAAGATGTGACAAAAGGTGAAGACCTTTTTGACTTTGGTGTGTAAGTTCGAATCTCTATACTGATCTTGGATGCTTCTCATGATTGCTTCTTTAGATTTGAAATCTTGACGCAAATTGTAACACCCCGACGTATTTCATTGCTGAAATAATTTCTTTTTTTTTATCTATTTATTATTATTATTAATTGAAAATATATCCTTTCATTTAGATTTCTTTAAATAAAATCTTAATATAATTTTTCTTGCTAACAAAAACGTTACCAAAAATAACACACATCACATAGATCACATCATAATCATACATCAAAAGTTATTTACAAACGTCACATAGGTACGTAATATTGTGACGATTATAAAATACACATTATTCATAAAAATCCTCATGTTGGCTATCCTTGACATCTCCACACATGATTATCGAATCTACCATCAATGACCGCTCCTCCTCAATAAAATTCAGGATCATCACAGTATCAAACCACGATACAAAACACGCAAGGGTAAGTTCCAATATCTTAATAAAAATACTTATCATGTAAAAATATTTATATAATACATATCATATAAAAATGTCAATATAATACATATCATATAAAAATACTAATATGATACATATCATATAAAAATCAATAAAGGATGAATTATGACTTAAATGAAATTTCTATATGATGCATGCTCCAACCTCAACTCCAAAAATATGCAATGTGGTACCATCTCAGATAATACGACATCATCATCGTAAAACTTACCGACCAGTTGGGATTCCACAGTGGTGCACAGAATCTCATAAACAAACATGTGATCATCATGAATTAAATGAATTCTCACCGTTGGAAATCCCCAAGTCCGCATCCCACCAAGACGCACGGATTAAGTTATTATCCGCACCTCTAACCGAGGCCACCTCTTTTGAGGCATGTATGCATGAATGAAAATTTTACCTCCCTTTCTAGAATATCATTTATAATCATTCATATTTTGATGTACAATCAAATACCAAGAATATCAATAAACATCATGAAACCAAGAAATCAAGAAACACCAAGAAAACACCCATCAAAAGTAACATATACGTGAACAGTACCGTATACGTGAATAGTAATGTATAAATGAATAGTATCGTATACGTGAATAGTAACGTATAAGTGAACAGTACTGTATACGTGAATAGTAACGTATAAGTGACCGTAGTCCGTGAATAGTACACCAGGTAAGTTCCCAGGAAAGAGAGGTGGGTCACTAATGGACACACTTAAGTACCAAGTCTTTCCTTAGCCAGAACTTTCCTAGACATGCACTTTCACACTACCACCCTTTTCTTAACAACAAGAATAATTCTGTTCTGATGTGGAAGATCGGACAAAACCGCAACCACAGAGCATACTAAGAATTTTCTCAGCACCTTAGTATCAGATAAAATAAAGATAATAACAACAAAGAATAGTAAGATAAGGATAGCTTCCCTTACCAATTCCTCCTAGCTTCCTATCTTCCTCTACTTACTTACTTCTCTCTTGATGAAAGAATGTTCTTGAATTTGTGATTATAATTGAAATTCTAGGCCCTATTTATAGAATTTCAAAAGTTACTATTTGCACAGTAATTTTTACTATTTGCACAGTAATTTGATTATTATAATAAACTCGTGTAACCCGTTAATTTATATTTTATTATTATTTTTTTTTTACTATTTGCACAGTAATTACTATTTGCACAGTAAATTACTATTTACACGGTAATTTACTATTTACTACAGTAATTTCAAAAATTCATAATTTTTAATTATTTTTATATTTCTTGAATGTTACACTCTCTGTTATAAAAACCTCTCTTAAACTATATTTAAATTTTTTGGGATGTTACACAAATGACTCAACTGAACTTCATTTAAACGAGGTAGACGAATGAATAAATAAATGGGTTGTGAGTTGAATTCATTCGTCTGTTCCTTCAGTCTGTGTGTTCTTGATCGATGCTTGATCTCAGTTTTTCTTGATCGATGCTTCATTTGATGCTTCTTCATCGATGCCTCTTCATCCGATGCTTCATCAGGTTTTCTCTTATCTCGATGCTTCGATCAGTGCTCTTCCGTCTGATGTTTCAGTCTGAGCTCTTCCGTCTGATGCTTCAGTCTGAGCTCTTCCGTCTGAGCTCTTTCGTCTGATGCTTCAGTCTGAGCTCTTCAGTCTGATCATTCCGTCTGAAGCTTCAGTCTGTTCTTTTCGTCTACAGGCACAACAGACTTTTCTGTAATTATCAAAACTAAGATGCTAAATCATCTTGACTTAACACGTCAGTCATTGAACCGCCGAAAAAAATTTACATTTCTAACATCACTCACATCTTTAACTGACATGAAAAACACTTAGCAATTGACGTGAAATCCTTATTTTACACTAGTGAATAGAAAACATGTCTGACTTATTAAGTATTGGACATGTCCTGTCCTGAATTTGTTCCCACCCAAGGTTATCCAAGATTATGGGAAAATAAATCTGGATGTCAGTGTTATTGATATAAATTTAAATTTATACAAAAAATCCACTATAAATTTAAATAATATAGAAGTATTTAAATTTTAAAATATGAAAGTTTACAAATTTATAAAATTGTAATGTAAAAAATTACGTTGTGAATTTCTTGAAATATGTAACGCAAAAATTTATATTGAAAATTAAAAATTTAGAAATTTATAATGTAAAAAATTATTACAAATCTTCAAATATGTAATATAAATTTTACATTACAGATTTGAAAATTGGTATGCATTACTTACGTTATAAATTTTCAAATCCATAATGCACTGTTTATATTATAGATTATAATTTGGAGGATTTTGAATTTAGAATTTCGTAAACAAAAACAAAAGAAATATTTGGATCCATTAGAAATAGTTAAAAATAAATAAATAAACCTGAGAATTAAAATTATTAAGAAAATTTACTAAATTTTATCAAATTTTGGATATAATTTTAAAAATTAATTAAATTAATTCAAATGAAACTTACCATGCATGTTTATTATCTTTAGTATTTTTAATAAAAAAAATGTAATTACTTAAAGATTAAAAGCTCCCATGTGACGACCCACCTTGTCATCACTAAAATACGTTCATTTTCTTCATTTGTTTTATTTATTTATTTTGAAAAGGTTTCTTTTCTTTGGATTTCTTTAAATGAAAATTTCAAAACACTTTATATTGTCAAAGAAAACGTCACCAAACACATCACACAAGTCTTAACATAACCATACATCAAAGGTTATTTACAGAACGTCATAAAAGTATGTAATATTGTGACATTTATAATATACACATCATTACCAAAAATTCTAATGTTAACTTTCATTCCTTCACATCTTCAAATAGAATTATCCTATTAATCTGCTCGCCCAAATAAAATTTAGGATCATCACAGGTGTTAAACCACAGACACAAATATGTTAAGGTAAGTTCTAAAATCTCAATAAGAATACATACCATATAAAAATATCAATAATAATACATATCATAATCAAATAAATAAATAATGAATTATGACTAAATGAAATTTATATATGATGCATGCTTCAACCTCAACTCCAAAACTATGCAATGTAGTACCATCTCAGATAATACGACATCATCATCGTAAAACTTACCGACCAGTTGGGATTCCACAGTGGTGCACAAAATCTCATAAACAAACACGTGATCATTATGTTTTAAATGAATTCTCACTGTAAAAATCTCACAGGTCTAGCATCACGCCTAAACGCACAAATTAAGTTTATTATCTGCACCTCTAACCAATGCCACCTCTTTTAAAGCATGCATGAATGAATGAAATCTTATCTTCCTTTCTCAAAATATCAAATAAAATAGTACCAACTCATTGGTATTACAAGACCAATTCATCATTATATTTTAAGTTATAGATTAATAATTTATATTTCAATCGTCATGGTTCACATTGTTAAGTCAAGATGATTAACATCTTAGATTTTTTTTGATAATTACAAGACAGACGATCCAAGCATCAGACTAAAGCATCATGAGATAAGATGAATGAAGCAAGCACAAACGAAGAGAGATCCATCAAAGTCAACATTCTGGATAGTCATCGTCTACTGCTTGACAGACTGAGTTATGCCTCAAGACGAAGTTTTGAAGAATGAAGATAGACAAAATCTTGTGAAGACCTTTCGTCTATTGAAAAAAAGTGAAGTCCATTGAAGACAAACGAAGTAACTCGTGTCAAATATTTCAAATAGAGATGTTATTTTCGGAAGCTTCTAAAAGTCAGAGATCCCGTACATAACCTCTACAACACGAAAAACAAATGGTGTTTTTCAAAGATATCTTTGAACAAGTCAGAAAAAGGCTGAACATGCGCTGACCCCGCTACACAATCATTTAATGATTCTGATCAATCTGTCAATCACCTCTGAAGTACACAAAGACAAAAGGACAACAGTCAAGTGTTTCAGTCTAATGACTACTTCGAGGATTTCAGCTATAAAAGGACTTCATCACCTCAAGCTCAAGTTAGCGAAATTACGCTTGAAAAACTCTTACTCTGAATTTCACTCTTAAGCTCTTCAAATTCTCTAGCTTTTGTTCTTCATTATAAACACCTTTCTGTGAAGAGGATAAAACCTTTGTTTAAAACTCCTTTCAAAATCCACTATTGTGGTGTCTTAGTCTGAGGATGTTGAGTTTTCAAAGAATACCTTAGTTTTAGCCTGTAGAGGTTGCGTTCCAAATAATTCCTGTTGTATAGCCTGAGAAGGTTAGGATCAAAGAATATTGATATAGCTAGAAGTTGCTGAGTGCAAAGAATACTTGTAACCTCTTTTACGGTTTGTAGTGAAAACTTAGCAAGTTGTTAAGTAACTGGACATAGTCTGCTTAAGACAAACCAGTATAAAAATATCACTGTCTTTAACTATTTTGTTTTAACTATCAGGAATTAATAACTTAAAACGTGTGAAGCTTAAAATCAACAGTTAAAGAAATCAAAGTTGCGTCTGATCGCTTTGTAAAACAACAAACGCAAACGCAAAATTTTTAATAACACAATTCAACCCCCTTTCTTGTGTTTTTGTCTTTTACAACATCAAAAGTCCTCAAAGTGCACAACATAGGTAATTAATTACAGTCTCAATCATCATCCAAGTCCATAGAATAGGTCATCCAAATTCAAAGCAAAGGTAAACAAACACAATCCAAGTCATCATCCAAGTTCACAACAAAGGTCATCTAAGTTCAAAGCATAGGAAAATTAACCGTTATAAACTTAGAATTTT
Source organism: Hylodesmum podocarpum (assembly GCA_026586105.1). Lineage (NCBI taxonomy): Eukaryota > Viridiplantae > Streptophyta > Magnoliopsida > Fabales > Fabaceae > Hylodesmum > Hylodesmum podocarpum. The sequence continues at coordinate 3,750,381 of JALJEV010000424.1, read as the reverse complement.
AACGTTTTTTATTATTGGATCAATTTTTAATTACTTTTGGTTGTTGCCCAATTCATTTTGCTTATTAAGAAACCTTGGTTGAATGGTTCCAAGTACCAAAACAGCTTGAAACCATGTTAAACATTCTTTACAACCAAGTTTTCCAATTACTCTTTAAAACTGTTAGAAATCTTCATAAAATTGGCTTTTGATGTTTTTAATATTTCAAACTTTCATATGGCTTGTAAATTTCCAGATTTTAATTTCATATAAAGATTAAAATAGCAAAGAGTTTAGAAGCCTTAAAACACAAAATTTCACAAAGTTTAGTAATTTAGCACCTTTAGAAATTTGAAAACATAAAGACTTTGAAAACTTTCCTCACCTTAATTTGTCTTGATCACTCTTGGGAATGCTTTGAAAGAACTTTTAAAGGTTGAAGGAAGGTTGGTCCTATTTTCACTAAAGTTCACGTGAAAAAGATTCAAGATTGAAAGTGAAAGAAATTTTGGAAATTTAAATTTTGGTTTTAAAGCGTTTCAAGGTTTTGGGAGGAAAATGACAAGTGTTTTGCCTTGTTTTGCTTTTGATTTCTCATGGCTGAAATGCTTCACATAAGGGGTATTTGTAGGTAAAAAAAATATTAAACAATTACATGTAACTAGCTAGTTAGGATAATTTGGTTACTTGAATTATTAGTTACTTTAAAAGTAACCATATAATAAATGCATGAGATAAGGCTTATCTTTTCTTCATTTAATGCTTTCTTATCCTATTTTCAATTTTGGCCTTTTCTTCGTTTATAGCACATGGGAATTTGCGAGGTGTGATGGCTAGAAGGTTTCCATGTGTCAAATTTCACAAATTGTCAAACTTTGTTAAAAATTACTAAATTTTCTTAAAATTTTGCAATCTTTGCTAAATTAATTGAGTTTCCTTCTAAGCCCACCTTTGCATCTTCCTTTCATCCTTTTAATTGTTTTATAATCAAGGAACACCAATTGTGCATAAATTCACATAATAGTAATTTAGAAGTTACTAAAAATTAAAGTTTTATAATGATTTTAAACTCTAATTTCTCTTCTAATTTTTATGATTCTAATTCCATTCTTCAAATATCATATTTTATCATATCATGATTAAGACAAAATTATAAGGATTCTAAAAATTATTTTTTCTTAATTTTTCAATTCACAGATTACTCTAGATAAATTTTTAAAATGTTTTCTATATTTAATTTACAGAAAATTTGTTATACAACGTTTTATTCCAATCTGTATATTTATTTTTCCTACTACTAATTCTACATATTATGAGTCATATTCCTTTTGATTCCCTTATTGTTTTAATTTTTCAACTTATACTACATGTACAAACGCAATCCAAAAATTAATTAAATTTTTTCAAAAACCATATATTTTTAGAATCAATAGATTTTTCTATGTAACAATATATAATTTTTATCTATTAATTCTTAATAGATTTTTCATACTAAATATTGAATAAAATCGTCTACAGATAATAATATAATTAAATTAGTAAATTTACAGTAAGTCGGAAATATCAAATAACGTTTGAAATGTTAAATAAAAAAAATGTCAAACAATAAAATTATTTTTCTACTATGTTTTTATGTAGAAATGTAATTGTAATTTTCTCAAATTACATAATAATATTACTATACGAAGACAAACTGTAATTATCCGTAATTATAACAATAAATAGTTAATATGTACGTTATCAGTATTTATAATTATTTACAAAAATTAATTAATTTTGAAGGTGTCACGTTCTATACTTTTATTTAGTTTGTTTAAATTTAATGTTTGTGGGCAGTTCTTTTCAATCAGCATGATCAAATAATACAATATGAGATTGTTTTATGCAAACTTTTTGTTGATTTTAAGAAGCAAATAATTTTGCTAATAGACAAATTTACTTATTGTGTTTGAAGCAAAATGAAATATAAATATACAGTTTCCTTTAGTTAACAAGGAACTATCAACTCTTGTTCGTTCAAATTTTGCTTGAACAAAGTAACATATAATGTAGCTTGTTAAGATAAAAGACAAATCTGTTTTAAGGAAAAGTAGAATCTTAAAGATAAAGAATGAAACAAAGTGTATCTCTATTTGAGTTTCTTGATGGTGTTTTTTAATTTTGGATCTTACTAAAATATAGCATATGATTGCTTACAAATTTGTTGACAACAAAATTAATATTTTAATTTAAAATTAAAATAAAAATATAAAAATAAATGTGTGCTATTTTCTTTGATTTTCGTAGATTTTATGGATCCTTCTTATAAAGTCATTATAAATTTTATGAATATTTTTATTTTATTTTAATTGAATATTTAAGTATATATGTCACTGAAATCAACTATCTATTATAAAAATTAATATAATTATAATTTTTTTTTGTAGGAGTAGTTTATCATAACATAGCTTAAAATCTGAATTGTATAATGGGTAATACTGATGTTTTAAATTTCAAGTAAATTTATAAATTTTTTTTCTATATTACACAAAACAAGTTAATTAATGATTAAAAGGTAAAATTAATACTATACAATATATATTTTAAGAAATCAGTAAAATTAATTAAAATAACTCTATTGTGCATTTTTTTAAAATAGCCTTACGTGGAATTGTTTGGATTTCAACATTAACATGTTCTAATATTTATCAATATCAAATAAAAACTTTTAAAATATTATGTATTATCAAAATTTAATGTTAAAATTTATATATTTAATTAAAATAGTGTAAGTGTTAATATGTGGATTTATATGATCCACAAAATTAACATTAAAACTAAAACATATTTAAAGTTTTGACAAGTTTTTTGAATTATAAAATTGATAAATTGATTTTTTATTTTTAGTTTTATTATCTAATATAATCTAAAAGTAAATAATATTTTATAATTATTAATAAATTTTTTTAATTAATCTGAAAATTAAAAAAATTTGTATTTGAATTTGAATTTCTAGAAGCTGAGTCACTCTTCTTATCCACCGATTTTTGCATCTTGTGTCGTGTCAGCTGGTTGCTTTTCAAAAATGCATGTGTAAAGCATATAAACAAGAAAATATACATTCGGCAAAAATTTTCCGACCATAAATTAAAATTGAGACAACTCAGGCAGTGTGACTGTGACCGGCGCAAAAATGACCAAAAAATTGCCGCTTCCATTCATTGGTACTATACAGCTGTAAGTCAGAAGAAGAAGACACAATAAAAAAAGTTGAAATTAAAAAATATTTTTTAAACATTCTTTTGAAATAACTTTGTGGTAAAAAAAAACTTGTTTAGTTAACACAGCCGAAATATGCAGTGTTTACAAAATGTATGCTATTATTTTCAAACTGAAAAACATCCAATCAACTTAGTTCTATGTCTTCATTTAGTTAATTTAAATTAATATTTTATTTTGTACATTGCACCAGTCTGCACAACTTAAATTTAATATATAAAAATTATATTATGTTATGCAATTAAATTAAATAAATATAATCTATATTTAATAAAATTAATTGAAAATTTAAAAATCAGTTAGAAATTGATAGTTGGAACGCTACTAAGGTGAAGTTGAAAAAATTAATTTTTTAATTAAGAGTTTAAAAGTTATATAATATTAGTATAAAACAATTTTATATAATTAATAAAAATTTATTATCAAAATCAACAATCTAATCATATATGTTTTATTTTAAAATGTCATTCTAAAAATCAGAAGAAGAAAGTGACAAAATATTCTCATATATTAAATATTTAAATACCCTTATTTTGCTATAATTTATTTTTTTAATAAGGACTATGTATCCAATTATATATATACTTAACTTTTTTTTCTTTTATTTATTTTCATACCACATAACTGCTTAATTTATCTCATTTCCATATATTCTTTCTTCTGTTTCTTTGAACAAAACATATTATATCACTGTAATCCATTATGAAACCATACTACATATTCAATCTTAAGAATAATTAACTATCACGGTACAAAAAATATTTTGAAATAAAATAAGATTCATAAGAGACAGAGTTAGCTAAAGGTGTATGCATGCCCCTGTACTAGGCAACAGTGTCTTTGGATCCATTTTAAAGAGAGAGTATCCTAATCACCCTACACGTGGAATCCGAATTCCCTCATGCAGAGACACGTCTACACTCTCCCTTCAGGTGTTAACAAATTTTAGTTCACGGCCTTTCACCACAGTCAAAGGTCAAAAAAATTGAGAAAACTGTGTGCACAAAACTCACTCTTATCTCCCTTCTCGCAAAGGGGTAATCTCATAAATCGTTGCGTTGTAACGCATTAGTTGGCAATTGCAGCGCGTAAGCCATGCACCCAATTACTTCTTCACACTATTTCCCCTTCGTGTCTTCTCCTCCTCTCTCCATTTGGTCACAATTCACTGATATCACCACCCCACCACCTCTTTATAACATGATCCATTCTTCACTTTCTTCTCATCACTTACACCTCTCTCTCTCACTACCATTACTATTCTCTCCACAATGGCAAACGGTTTAGTCGAGAGGTTCACTGAGTTTTACGAGAAGTGGGTGGGGGAGCTGGAGGAGATTTTCCCCCAGCTTCTGGATGTGATGAAGGAGAGGAACGAGGTGGTGAAGAGTGACGAAGAGTTGCAGGCCTTGGTGGGAAAAGTCACGGCCCATTTGAAGGAATACTACACTGTGAAATGGGGCATGGCACATGAAGATGTTCTCGTGTTCTTCTACCCCACTTGGATGAGTCCTCTGGAGAATGCTTACTCATGGATGACAGGGTGGAAGCCCTCCATGGTGTTTAAGCTTGTGGAGAATCTGAAGAAAGGAGACTCTTTCGTGTTGGAAGAGGAACAGGTGAAGAAGATAGAGGAGCTGAGAGTGAAGACAAAGATAGAGGAGGACAAGGTGGAGAGAGAAATGGAGAGGATCCAGATGGCTATGGCAGATCGGAAGATTGTGCAGCTGATCAAGCTCACCTGGAACATGGACGGTGAGGGTAGTAGTAACGGTGTTGGTGTTGGTGTTGGCAGTGAGAGGGTTGATGCTGTGGTGGAAGTGGCTCTGAGAGGGGTGCTTGGAGGGCTGGAGAAGGTTATGAAGGGTTCAGATTGCGTGAGACTCAAGACACTCAAAGGGGTGTTGGATGTGCTTACTCCAATGCAGTCTGTGGATTTCTTGGCTGCAAATATTACAACACAGCTTCGACTCAGGCACTGGGGGAAGAATGAAGAGGGGAAGAATGGAGAGGCTGACACGAAGAAGAAGAATGAAGAGGCTGACATCCCAACTGAGTTGGTCATTCCTCCAACTCCTCCTCCACGTGAATCAGACAAGTGATAATCCAGTTCCTTGTGTCTGGAAACTAAGGCAGAGGTGGAGCCATACAAGCTAATAATATATAATATTAGCTTGAATGTGGAATGTGTATGCTTTATCAAGAATTCTGTGGAACGTCTTTATGCTTTTAGTTAATTATGTTGTTATGTACTTTCATCGTTGTTCTGTACTTTCATGTTGTTGTACCAGGAGTCTTGTTGCTGTACTAGGAGTCTTGTTGTACTAGTTGTAATGTGTGAGTTATTATGTATTGCAATGTAAAAGAGGGAAGGAATAGTAGATGACTGTATGTAGGATATTATTTCTTTCCTGTGAATCATGGAATAAAAAACTAGTACTTGTTTGTGTAGTTTTTTTTTTTTTTTTTTTTTTTTTATAATCAATACAAAAAATTAGAAGAAACAAATTTCACATATCTTTAATGGGGTCTACCTCTTAAAGAATGTGATGCCAAAATGAGAAATTAAGTCAACAACTAACACAGCAAAGCACTTGCGTAAGATGTCTTAGAGAAGTGATGCATGCAATGGTGGAGTGGTACATCACTAGTCTATCCTTTCTCCATGAATGCATCAAATATTTGTTTATTTATTTGGAGGTTAAAAATGAATGTTGATGGGAAGTAGGAGGCAGAAACAAAGGGAGATGAGCTGTGTTATGGAGGGGTCACACCTATGCAAAATATAGACAGTCAGAAACATGACAGAACAGAACCAGGTGTTGTTCAGTCTCAGCACTCAAAATAAGTCCTTGTCATACTTCCTCTTTAATTCACGAGAAAGTGACGTTTACAATTGTTTTCCCCAGAAAGAATGACGTTCCCATGTGATGTCATTAATGTTGTTTAGTTACTGATGCAATTTTATCTGAAATTTTAAAATATATTTTCCCATAACAAAAAAAACTCAATATTAAAAGTTCATGTAAATGAAGAAAAGAATATAGTTAAGTATATTTAATTGTTGTGTTTAAGTAAATATTGAACTACATATTCTAAATTATTCTTATTATATAAATAAAAAAATATTATAATTTAATATTAAATAGAAAGATATTAATATTAATATTTGAATAAAAGATATTATTTATATTTAAATTTAAATATAGAAAAATAATGTTTTATAATTTATAAATATAACATGGTTAATACAATATGCATCAGAATTTTTATAATTAAACACTAATGATTAATACAATATCCATCAAACATCAAATTAGGATATTCATAGTCAAACATTAATTTTCATTAGAGAACAAATATAATTATTTATATTTTATTATAAAATAAATTAATAACATGAAAGTATTATTTATTAAAATTTTATTATTTATTTATTTTTCCTGAATCAATTATTTATTTTTAAATCATATAATGTATATTATAATTATGTTATATATATATATATATATATATCATATTTTTAGATTAGTTAAATGATTGGGTAATTAATTATTTTTTTATAATATCTTATTTTTAATCTTTTGAAAAAAATTAAGTGAAAATTTATGTTTAGGGCAAATAGTTAACTTTTATTTAGTATAAAAATGTTTTTATATGATTTTAGTTTTCAAAATTGTGTCTTTCTCTCTTTCCTTCTATATAAATTACATATTTACTTAACTAAGAGTGTAAATAAGTCAATCATTTAATTCGTTAATATAATAAACTTTCTTTTAGAATAACTTCTAATCATTTAACTAAATTATTAAATTAATTGAAATTTGGTTTGCCTAAAAATATAAAACTTAAGCTTGACTGGTGTAAAATTAATTGTTTTTAACCTTATCAACTCAGTATTTAATAAATATTTAATATTGTATTAGAATGAACAAATAGTAGGACGTGCATAATTTGCGATACGTGGAATTGAAATATTTTAAATTATTTCATAATCATAATCTAAGAAAAAGTATTTACAATTTCTTAAATGCTAAAAAAAACACTTGAAAATTATTTCAACACTCTTAACAAAATTCTACGTATCTTTATTGTAAATATAAAAAAATAGAAAAATTATTATCCTCAAATTAAATTAAGGAATTAGTCATGAACAACTAACGTTGAGATGGTAAAATTTGAACCTGAATTATTTGAATAATTAAGTCAAATCTTAAATTTCAGCTTGTTCATTTGAAGTGAAGTTACAATCTCAATCTGTAGTTTTGTCTTTTTTATTTTTAATTATGCATTTTTTTATCTTATAATTTGATCCAAAACTTTGATTCTCATATTTTTAATTATATGCTTCTAGTCCTTAAGTTTTTTTGTTTTAAGAAAAAAATGTAATTTTGATTTCTTTATTTTAATTTCATAATTTTTGTCACTTAATTTAAATTCTTTTTTTTTTTTCAAATTCAGTATAACAATTAGATGTCCAAGTGTTAACCACTTATGTCTCAATGTTGACTACGATGATGTAATAAAATTTGACATTAACCGTTAAATATCTGAATGTTTAAACATTGATGAGAAATGAATTGATTCTTAGCTACTACACCAAAATTGAAAATTTATAAAATTTGGTTGATTAAAGTTATGAAATTAAAATAGAGGAAACAAATGAGGGACTAAAATCACAAAATTAAAAATAAAAGAATTACAATTGCAATTTGCAAATTATAGGGATAAAACTGTAAAATTAACATTAAACAACTAAAATTGTGAATTAAAATTTATAGTGAGACCAAAACTATAATTTATTATTCATTAAATTAAACAAACGAACTTGAAACTTAACATGACAAACTTATATAATTTATAAATAACTCAACTCATTTACATTTTTTTTATTAACAAGAATGAAAGACAAATACAGAAGGGTTTTGTACATTTACAACTTTTAAGTGTGAAAATATACAAAGTCGTTTTCCATTTCTAAGAAACATTAACCTCAATAATTCAATAGACCTATATAAATTAAGTTGCATGTTCATTAACAAATTACAATCTACTGTATATACCCCTTTTGCAAAACAACATAACACATTTTCATTGAGAGGTTAACAGCTAAGGTATTAGTGATGAAGGCTTGCAAAAGAACAAGAACGATAAAGGAAGTAAAGGATTTTGAGTAACAAATATCATAACTTCCACTCTGGCAGATTGATAGAGGTTTGAGAGAGAGACTTAAAAACACACATAAGAGAGCCACATAAAACTTAAGTTGTCTCCACTGACAAAATCTCCAATTCAGCCCACCAGAGTGGAGAAAGTCTTGGGATCGCTTGCTCAGGTGATACACCAAGCCCTTCCCTCAATTTGGAGGTTACATCCCTGATTTTTGGTCTGGACTTTGGACTTTGGATACATTCTCTTATCACATCACAAATAACATTAAGCTCATTCTCCTTGAAAGACTCTAGTGTGGGATCCACCATGTTTCGAATGCTTTTCTCATCATTTAAGTACTTAGTGGCCTGAAATATTCATAAGAGTTTCTTTGTCAAGCATGCATATGTAAGAATATTAGTTATATATAAGAACAAAGTTGAACTCAAAACTATTAATTTCCAATGTAAACATGTTTCAAACTTACCCAATTCACAATGTCGCCTTGTTCTTCAGAGTAAGGCAATTTCCCTGAGACTATTTCAAGCAATAACCTCCCAAATTCATAGACATTGTTTTCAAGCTCCTCCTGGGATGTTACCTCATGTTTCTTTGAGTCACCTGTTATCTTATCTTCTAACACAATTTTGCCAAAAGCAACTTCTGCTATCTGAATGAACAATGGAACATTGAAATGGGTTAATTGGTGGTTAATAACATACAATGAAAGCAAGCAAAAAGAGGGAAAAGAAATGTGTTTTGTACCTTAGCAGCAAAATCATCCGTTAACAGAATCATATTTGAACCAAGGTTGCAGCTTTGAGCCACTGGTGGATTTAGCTCATGCATGTACTGAAGACAATATGCAACACCCATGATAATCCTTATCCTTCCACTCCAATCAAGACGCTCCATTTCCTCAACTGAAAATAAGAAAAAACAAAATGTACGTAACCTTTAGTTGCAAGAACATATATGAATTTGATTTACTTTGAGCAGGGCAACGACTAAAACAAAGAGTATTACCATGCAGATGTTCAAATACGTTTCCATTTGGAGCATACTCAAACACCAACATCCTTGCGAATGGTTCTTCTTCCTCACAGTACCCAATAAGATTAACAAAGTTTTTATGGTTTATGCGAGATAAGGAATCAATCTGAAATACAAAAGAAACAAAATTAGAAAAAAGAAAATTTTAAGAATTGAATCTTTCTCAAAATTGCATTGGCATTGTTAATGCAATTATTTATATAGACTTAAGAGAAAACAACACCTTTCTGCGGTATTTCAACTCCATGCTCTTTGACCAATCTCGGGAAGAAGTGATCAAAGAGGAAACAACAGCAATCTCAACTCCACTAGATAGTGTTCCTTTATAGATGGTGCACCCTGCATAAGTACAAGAAACAATATTGCTAAAATCCTCACAGGCTGTCTCTAATTCTTCTCTATTCAACTTTGGGACACCTACATTTCATAAGATGTTACACTATTGTCAGCATAATAAGCTAATATTAATATTTTTTTTTGGCACATTGGAAATGAAAACTCATAGAATTTTAAACTTGACATTTAATTGAAAGTAATTGATTAAATTAATAAATAAGAAAGCTCAAATTTGATTATGGACAGACACTGCATAAGGCATGATATAAATAAGACACAAATAATGAAAAAAGCTCACACTAATTGTTAAGCAAAAGAAATAGGTATAGCTGTTCCACTTTGTTAAACATAAATAAAACCTACAATTTAAAAGTTTTAGTTTGTATTCATTTCTTGGAAAGAACTACTACCTGTTATAAATGCTTTCTGCAACTGTCCACTTATTCCTGTCTTCCAAGGCCTTATTACTTTTGCAGCTCGTTTTCGCGAAATGCATAAAAGAATTATGATAACAATCACCAATACAACAAGAAGAACAACAATTATATACTGCCACACTTTTTTAGAATCACCATTAGTTACATGTGGATTTGTTTGATTTTCATCAGAAGCATCACGTGGAGAATTAGAAGGTGAAGGTGGAGGTGAATGCAAAGGTGTAGGTGATTGACTTTGTTTCTTATTGGCATCTGGCACAGCTAGGAAAGATCCGCTACTATAGGTAGTTGGAACAGAACTGAACTCTATCGTTGGTTCACCACTAAAAGGTGCAGCTGCAAGGTTACTGGCACTAGACTGAAGTAATTTACGACGTGCAGAATTATCAAGTTCAGGTGCATTGTGGGCAATCTCCGTCACATTAGAATCTACATTGTGCAAGACATGTTTTGAATGTCAATAAGAAGCATTTTCGCTTGCTCAACAAGTCCTAATTTTGGAAGTTTCTCCACTTACTAGGTAGAAGGTCACAATAGTCCTCTTCATGGCTATCAGGAGCAGGCTTTCCTAGCTTGAATCTACAAAGAAGACCAGAATATTTAGGAAGTTGAACAAGATAAAAGAACAAATAATATATACATATTAAAGATATAATAGGGCAAAAAGTTATCTTCATCATACAGTGGCAGAGCAAAGGCATTGAAGTATTTCATAAGTGTTGTTTTAGTTAGAGTAATCAATGAATCTGATCTATTCCTTTGTTTGGAGTTGCTTTGCCACACACTGCACATGCCATCCATCAAAAGAACAAAGTTACAAATCAATAATCATCTTTGATATTAGTTAGCAAAAAAAATGCAAGGAATTCAGTCAAACATAGTATCCAATGGAATGAAAATGACAAACAATTTGGTTATGCAAAAGTGCAAGATTTATAAGATAGAAGAAAAACATTCCATGGAACTACTAAGGTCAACTGTTTATGGAGAATAAAATTGAAGAAATGGTTACCAGTGTCCAAATTTCCTATTGATGCAAGCAAATAAAGTTGTTACTTGTGATGAACAATTTTCAACAAGTAGAGATTTTGAAGGAAATTTGAACTTTCCTACATCTCGAGGATCACCGCCTTCAATTTTATTGTCACAAAGCAGCCTAGGGGAAAAGAAAATTTCATTGAAGAATACTAGAAACCTAATAAAAAAGCACAAAATATAGAATTAACTCACAAGTCTTTTAGTGATGACATCTTGCCAATTTCTGATGGTATACTTCCTGACAAGTTATTCTTCCTTAAGTCTAATAACTCCAATTTGGGTAAATCTCCAAGTTCTTTTGGAATGGAACCAGAGAAGTTATTCTTGCACAACACTCTATTTTAAAGAAACAAAGAAAGCATATCCAAATCAGAAAAATAATAAAATATAGTTAGATCTATTTTGTTGTATAGGTATTAATATCAATATAGTCTGATATCATGTAAAGAACTAAACTAGTCAAATTGAAAGACTTCACAATAATTTGTACTTCAAAATTAAATAACTCTCATGGACTTCATTTGTTTTCGTATTGCAAATCATTATCACACTATCATTATAAACTAATCCGGAAGATCAAAATAACTTCCTTTTAATGGAGTTGAAAACCCAAAAAAGTGTAGCTACCTAAATTTTAACAAGTTTGGATGAGAAAAAAACTATATGTAGGCTTAGATATTGCGTAGAAGATTGAACAGTAAGATAAAATAGAATATAGAAAAAATAAACAATAAAAATTACTTCATTCAATCTTCAATTAAGTGCAAAATTATTCACTGTAGAGCGGGTATTCCATTTTCAAACGCAGGAAAATCATGATTATGTATAAGAAAATGATACAAGTACTAGAAATACTACCGAGTATCAAAAGTTGGATCATGCCTTAATCACCCTTTCCTCATTTTATTAAAAAGGCTAATAATATTGGCAATGCAAATTTTCTATTGTAAAGTAACCGAAAAATTGAGTTTCTTGACATTGAAGGTAATCAATGCAATTAGATACATGTGGAAAAATAATATTCAATCTTTCTAAAGCATAAGAACAGAGTAAAACACTACATGATAAGTTTAGTGTGAATGAAGGTGATAGGAAAAGCATCACACGTTAAAAGATGAATCATAATGTGTCAAGATCAATACATAATCAAACTTTAGGATATAATTACAAGTATGTTTCTTGCACATAATTATTTAAATCTGAATATCATAACCAAGCATGTATGTCAGACACATAAATAGTCCTCAAATTACATCATATTCTTATTTGATGGTTGGGAATTCAAGAGACAATGCATTTCGAGACTCCCCTCCCCTTAAAGATTCAATGACAGTAAAGAAATAAAGAAAGAAAAAGTCAATAACTATAACAAAAAAAAAAAAATAATTAAAAAATACACGGGACGTTGTAAAGATCCCTTACAGAGAATTTAGATGACAGAGTTTCCCAAGCTCAGGAGCCAATGTCCCTTCCAAAGATAGCTCTTTTAACTCCCTACAAAAACAAAAGCATGAAAATTCAACACTGGATTTTGCAACACACATATCTTAATAGCAACTCCATTTTTATTTAAACATAAAGCAATAAAAGAAATGTTAATGTTACATTTGTAAACATATTTTTTTCTAACACTCTTTCTATTATATATTAAAATGTATTAGAAAACATAAATTTTAACGAATCTCATTTAAATTAATAAAAAAATGTTATAAAAGAGTGACTTGAAGTTTATTTTGCCAAACAAAACTTTTAAAGCAAGATTGAAGGAATGAGCAAAGGAACTTACAACATTTGCACTTTACCATCTACACAACAAACACCCAACCACTTGCAAGGATCACTATCATTGGGATTCCAATTAACCAAAGCATTGTACGGATCAAAAGTTATTCTCGCTCGAAATGCTAACAAAGCTCGCCCTAAATTTTCCATTTCGGGTGAAACCAACCAAATAAAATCAATTTAAATATATATATATATATATAAGGAGATGCATGCTTTCATAGGAATGGAAAGTTATAAAGAGAAAATCACCTTCATCATTAAGGGACCAACACTCTTGGATTCCCCAAATGGAGATCAAGAAAATATAAATACTTAGACATAATCCAAATGTGTTCCATCTTATTTCCATTTCTTTGTCAAGCCAATGCCAATGTGATTGAGGCAATAGCTATATATTCCTTGATAGCCAGGACGCTTGTGATATAATGTCCAAAATCACCAGTTTTTGCTATATAGAGAAACCTTTCACTCTAGGGATGAAGCAAGAGAAAATCACTAAGTAGGCAAAATTTACTTTACAATAAAATACAAGAAAATCCTTTGTAATGTTATATCTTCGTTACAAGCTTGTACTCAACAAAGACATAACCAGCTCAACAACTCAATAATTCTTCTCAATTATCCTCAACAATTGTTGGACCTGAAAGAAATTCCATCATCAAAAAATGAAAAAAAAAAAAAAAACCAAATGAATAACATTGAGATATTTTAAAACCAACAAACACCGTAACAAAATAAAAATTGAATAGACCACTAACAAGAAATCTTTTGTGACAACATGAAAAATAAAAAATAAAATTTGTATAAATTAAGAATGATAATAAAGAGATTGAATTACCATGCAAAAAAAATGAAAGAGTGCAAGAAAAGAAGTAATCTTCTTGCAATTATTGGCTTGTGCATGAGAAGGAAATGCAATGCTGGTTGAGAGGGGGTGATAAGTGGGGCAAATTGAGACACAAGCAAAAAGGCAGCAAAAGTTCAAAACAAAACAATTCAAATCCTTATTTTTATGGCTATTCTTCTATTGCTGCCTTTTGAGGATGATCTCAGAGGACCCTCTCTTCAACCATCTTCTTCATCAGACACTTTCCTCCTTCCTTTCTTTATTTCTCTTTCTCTTTTTTTCGATGTTAGATTTTTCTCTTTTTTTTTTTTATTTTCTTTCTCTATCTCGTTTCTCAGTTTCTCTCTCTTTCCCTTTCCCTCTCTCTCATCACCCCCACCACCAGCCTACCACCCAAATTTCCCTTCTTTTTTTTTCACAATTTTTTTATTCAATGTTTTTAAAATTTCATTGAGGACTTTTAGGTCTTGTTGGCCTTGGCTTCCGACAAAAGAGGACACGGTTTTATTTTGTTACTAGGTAAGTCTTCCATGGTAACTAGGTGGCTCTCAAAATCCATTGCTTATAAAATAAAACTGCAATTTCCAACTATTTTGAGTTCAAAAGCTAGGTAACATTGCGTACGTGAATCCTACACAACCATGCATGCCTACAACTTCCGAAAGATTAGTAACGCTCTCTAACAAAGTATTGCTTCGGATTTTGAACATTTTATATTAGAAAAATGTTTATCTAATTTTATTTTTTTTGTAAATACCACATTTGCTTAACATATTATATTATTAGGATGAATATTATAAGTTTACATTAACAATATTAATACTTGGTGTTTTGATAATATTTTTTATTTTAAATGAATAAGTTTTTTTATTATTACAATATTTGTATTATTAATATGTAGTAATATTTTTATAACAAATAAACACAATTATTCTGCTTGTTTTATTTTAATTTTCATTGTAATAATTTGTAAATTACTGTTTGTTGTCAATTGTTCCATGTGGAAGGACCTTCCGAAGCACTAAAATTTTTGATAAAAAAGAAATGAAATTTGGAATTTGTGAGAAACCGCTAGGGGAATACATCAAATTGTTTGTTTCAGCCTGTGAAGTTGGATTCGACAGAAATCAATAACAACTTGTAGTAAATAGTAATTCAAAACTTTTTTTTTTTTTTATCAAATTTAAGATATAAGTTTTTATGTTCATAGAGATGTGATGCATGTGCTGGTTAAATTTTGATAAAATAGTCTTCTACGATTCGCGTAAATATCTTATTATCTTTATACTGTGATATTGTTGTTTGCTGGTATCGTTTTTGTTTGATTATTCTTTCTATTTCTCTATTTTTTTCTAATTTTGATTTTAATGTGATGAAAATTTTTACTCAGTTTACAGATCGAATTGATAAAATCCACCGCGAGTTTATCTAAATTTTGAAGTTTAACCACCATGCTAATAATACTTATAACGAACTTGTGTTGAGTGTGTATGTTTGTAGGCTAATCCATGACAATGTCGTTAAATAATATATAAAATTGATTAAACGAAAAAGTATAATACGGTTTAATTTAGACAAATTTGATATAAACCCTAAACCGATGCAAGAGGAACGTTCAATGAAGGTGTATGACTACCAGGAATTAATAAGTATTTTGAAATAGTTCATATGAATATAGAATGAATCATCTTTACTATTAACGATAACAAAATAAAAAATAAAAAAACTTGAGGTTAATTTTCAATCCTTGTATCTATAAACAGATTTTAGAATAATTATTTAGTGTTTAATGTAATTCTCGTTAATTGAATTTTAAAATAAATTACATAAATTCTATTTTCGTTTTTTATTGTTTGTATTTATTTAATTGAACAACCGAAGAGGATGAAATCCATAAATACGACCATTCTCTTCGCTCATATTTTACTTTCTCTTTTACACCCCTCCCCGGCCATTTCTTTTTAATACTTTTAATTCTAAAATTATGTTGTTTTTCATATATTTTTAGAAGTTTTCATTCGTTGTTCTTTCTTCTATATGTGTACATAGTTCTTTTCTAAAATTTATGACTAATTAATTATTTGATTGTATAGTAAAAAATGACAATAATACTTAATTGATTACATTCAAACCACGTTATTTCACTACAACCCAGAAAAAAATATTACTTAGGGTGGTGGATATTTTAATAATTGTGTTTAATATTTTATATTGATAGTATATAACTCGACTTGCCTTTTCAGTCAACCATTTATTATTATTATTATTTTTAAAATAAAAAGTTAGTAACATATTTTTTAACATCTTCTTTAAGAAAAATATACATATTCTTTTATAACTAAAATTTATTAAAAGATATAAAATTATAAAGGAAATTATTAAATAGGATATGTGACTCATAAAAATTCTATAATTATATCAAATTCTAAATAATAAAAAAATTATAATTAAAAGAATGTGCTGTTAGCAATTTTTCTTTTTGAACTGTCCTCGGACGCTCCTCCTTTTATCTTTCTTGGACCAAATGTCATCCGAACAGGTTTGTTGGAACTTGGAAACATCAAATTTATTATCCGAAAACTCCATCAAATTCAAATTTGAATATGTACATATAACACCAAACAATGAAGTTCGGAAATGTAACAAGTTAGTCAAATACTATCATCTCATGCTTTTATTTTACATACAATTGTTCAATTGTCTCGACATAATAAGCTACACATTAGATACAACGTGGCAACACTATATTCTTTTTTTAGAAAAATGTTAATGAACAAACATTAGTCATATAATTGGTAGTAGCTTTCTATTTCTTAATTAAATGATTCAAAGACTAAAAGTTTAAATATAAAATATATTATATTAAGAGAGAAATATTTATATTATACATGTTTAAGTTTCTCAACAACATTTATTCTTATTTTTGAAAATACACGCTAAAAATAAATACTCAAAATTACTAAAAGAATTTGTCAATAAAATTTTTTTAGTCATAAAAGTATACTATATATTGTCAAATGTATGACTCTTTTAATTATTTTATATATTTTAAGAAATTTTGTTAACATAGTTAATAATATTAAGTTTATTAATATTTTATATTTTATAAATTAAATTACCTTGAAATTATTAAAACTCATCTTCATTTATTTTTTTCATTTAATTAATTAATGTATACTACCTAGTCGTGTATATTATTCAATCTCATTAGAGATAAATGAATTTATTTTATCAATTTATAGATTTATTGTAAAGCAATTTAGCTTATTTTAGTTAAATGCAAGAGAAATGTGAAAAAAAAAAAATTCTTATAAAAAGAAACAAATTTTTTTAAAAAGAAATTATATCTAGGGGAGGTAGGTAATATTATTGTAATAATTAAGACATTATATATAAATGATAAAAACATTAAAAGGAATTTAGGGTAAGTCAATAATATTTTACTCTTTTTTTTTTAGTCTCTTATTATGTCTTCCACTATTCCATTGTTTTACTTTTTGTTACCTATTTTTTCTGTATCTAGGGAAGGTGACCTTGACGGTGAAAATAGAGACTTTCAAATCGTTTATTTCTTAATTTTAAAAAATATGTTCAATTTATTTTATTATATAAAATAATTATTTATTATTTATAATCAAATCATTATAATTCTCTTTAAAATTTTATAACATAATTTTCCTCTAAATTAAAAATACTCACTCATATGCATGAAATTTTTTAGTTTATATTTTATTTACTTTGTCCCCAGCTAGTTCTTGAATCTTATATATGCATAATTGATGGACAACTATAGCTATAGTTACTTCCCAACAACTCTATAGTTGGATCTATTCAATCGCAAGAATACATAAAAAATAAAAATAAATTAGGGAGAGGAAGTACAGGCTTAAATGTTCAATTAATGAAGGTTAAGAACGACTACGATGGGGGACTGGGACACTGTGTTAGTGGTCCTTACCAAACAATATTTGACGTTTCCTAATTTCAGATTAAATGTCTTTTTTAATATTTTTAATTTCTGACAATTTTGTTTAAATTTTTTTACTTATATTCTCTATGTTTTTAGAAGATACTGTGTTAATTATTTAAATATTTTTGTTGTTAAAATATTAATTTCATGTTAATATATTAAAAATTTAAATTTTAAAATAATTAATATAAAATAATGTTGATTTTCATGTGTTAAAAAATGAAAAATCATGTTATAGTAATAAAAATGTGGATACGTGAAATTCATTTACTACCTTTTGAATATACAACATAACATTTAAAATTGGATATTATTTTGAATTTATTATTCTGAAATTTAAATTATTAATGATGTTGATATAAAATTAATATTTTTAAAAATACTTAAAAGACTAACTAAAAATGTAAAAAATATAAATAAAACTAAATTTAATGCATCCAAATAGAAAAGGTGAAGTGACATTTAACGTAAATTTTTTTATCATCGATTTGCGCTACTTATAAACAATGATAGTATTATTTATATTTACGTTCGTTCGTGGACGTCGATTCCCCATCTCCATGCATATTCAATAACACCGCTCTGGTCTTATTTATTTTTTGAATTAAATTAATGTTATGTTTTTATACAGTTTTTTATTGATAAAAAAATATACATTAATATGCTAAGAGTTTATGAAAATAAATATTAAATAAAGAAGTAAATTTGTTAGCATATAAATGTTTCTAAGATTTAATTATAGATTTAATATTTATAGTTATACAAACTTTTTCTTGTAATTTACATTTAAAAATGATTTATTTTAATTTTGTTTAAATATTTTTTAATTCCATTTTAATTCTTATACAAATATTTTTAATTCTATTTCTTGTCCTATCATCGTTATGGTAGTCACTGTAAAAAAAATTAAAATTATAAAGTAGTAACTAAATCTTAAAATTTATGTAACTAGAACCAATCTTATATTTTATATTTCCCAGTGCATGATTAAATTACAATTTAAACCATCTCAAAAGTACCGCACCCACGGATAAGGGGGTTAAGCAGAGGATTGAACCCCTTCTTCCAAGAGTTTTTATATATGTAATACATAAAATAAAAAATAAAATTAATAAGAATATAAATAAGAAAAATATAATATATGATAATACTTATTTAATTTTCTTAGATGATAAATTATATCTATGGTTATACACATAAAATTTTAGTTTAATATATGAAATCAATAAATCTTTTTATAAAAATTACTATTTATTATAAAATTTAAATTTTTTATTTTGTTTAGCCACCTTTTTTTTTTAACTCCCTCTGAATATATTCTGGATGCTTTCCTCGTCACACCTAAGCTCCAAGTGAGTTTTAATGATATCCATAAAAACATATCCTTAATCTCCCAGAATGAGCCAGATCATTTACTTTCCTTCTCTTTCCACGTGGTTTTCTCAAATCCTTTACTTTATTTCTTCAAATATCTGTCATCATTTCCTCTCTAATCAAGTCTCATCCTTAGCAGAAAGATGCAGTTGCTGAATTGCTACGCAGAACAAGCAATTTTTTAGAGTTTGGTGTTATGCAACCAAAGCAGAGGAGAAGTAGGTCCTCTTAGTCATGTTGGGACAAAACAACCCAAATCCCTATAAACAGAGAGGGAGCCTTGGAAAGCTAATACCCTTTTGAATTTGGAAAGGAAAATGATCAAAGTTTATGTGTCTCACGTCATCAGCACATGTTATGAGAGACACAAGTTTTCCTTGTTTATACATTCAATTTCTACCTTCTTTAGTGTATTTAGACTCAAATTTAATTCAGTGAGGGTTATCCTTTGTTATATATTGTTATTTATATTTGTTTGTAATTAATATAGGACTTGAATTTGTTTTGTAATAAATCTCAATCAAATGATATATATTATTTTGTTAGTTGTTATGTTCGGTCTTGTACTTCTTAGAATTTTTAAATTTTTTCGTTTTTAACAAAAAAAAATTTTAAAAAATCTGCATGTGTATGAAACAGTGGCATGAAACATGGAATTGACAAAGATAGATTAAACTATATAGTGTGTATAGAAAATTAAAGGAGTTGGATGCATAGTCAGAAGTCAATAAAGTTGATGAAAAATTTTCAACTTCCTCTTCCTTTTTCTAGATTGCTTTACGAAGTTACTTCAATTGTCAAACAATCATGCTAACGAATCCTATATATTCTTCCTCTCCTTTCCAACAATTCATTCCACTTAATTTCAACATTTAAACTTTAGGTATAAAAGAAATGATAACATATGGATAAATAATATTTAATTGATTAATCATGTCAGTTTCAAGTTATGTAGTGCAAGGTTTTGACCAAAGAAGTTTGGACTCTATTGAGGAATATTTTCTTCGTTGGGAGGAAAATATTTGTTTTGATCAATAAATATGTTAAAAGTAATATACTTTGTGTTCTTTAATCAAATAGTTTAGAGATAGAATTCTAATTTTAAATATAGAACAAATTATACTTATATTGCATAGGCTCAATAATTGTAATAAAATTAATTACTATTTCTCAGTAATAAACAGAATACATAATGCTATATAATAAAAGAAATGCATGAAAGTCTAAAGTAGTAGTCAATATTCTAGACATAGCTCATGCACTAATTAAAAAGTTAATTATAATTTGTCGAACGTGCATATATGATATATTATACTGCAATCATTTGTAGTTGAAAGTGCCTCAAACACTAAAATTTTCACGTCCTTGTTTATGCACATTTGCCACCAAAATTGACTATTTTAAAAATCCACACATCCCCAAATTACAACATTATTAGGTTGTCCAATGACTAATGCTATGCCAAAAACCAACGTCATAGTTACACACACACATGGGAAGGGGGCCTGTGAAAACATGTGTTATTATTGATAAAAAATAAAGTAAAATTAAAACAGTGGTTCTGAAATAGGGAAAAAGTCTTTAGTTTAGGTGGGAGAAAAATTGAAATGTCGATGAAGGATTGGGCCCACAACACTTGCACCAATATTAAGGTTATAGCTATCATGGTGAATGTTTGACAAAATATTTCACCCTAGCTAACAAGGTGAGGTCTATAACACAGGTCAAACAATTAAGATAATCACGAGCTCTCAAGAGAGAGATAGAAAGAGTGGTAGATTTTAACAACTGTCAAGAAAAAGAGACAGAGAGAAGAGTGTGTGTTAGTTGTCACATGATTTCCAACAGTACACAAAAGGGACCAGCCGTATCTGTATCCATTATGTAGGTTTATTACAATTTAAAGAGAACAAGGTCCAGTTGCTTGTTCGAATTTTGTTTATTCTCAATATTTTTTCATTTTTTCTCCCTTTGTAAACCAATTATCATCAACTTCTTGAGTCTTAATTAATTCTGTTGTTGAATGAATGCCTTGGCAATAAGACATACCTAAAACCATGTATAAATTTTTATCCCCTTCCCTTTCTTTCACACCCTCCACCCATAAAAGATCAGCATATATATGATCTAGTACTAATCCACTTCATTCTGTTGGTCAAGAATCGTTCCTCTGGGAGATAAAGCTTTCTAGTGACGACTGATTTGAAGATATATTTGGATATGCAGTTTCACACAACACGTGATCAATAGGCTTGGCAGAGAAATACATCATCATCATCTTAGATGGTTAGTATATTACTATTTAGGGGAGAAAAATAGGTTAAACACCTAAGTATTATGCAGTTTTCCATAATTTTTTTCTATATTTGTTTCTTCATATTTTGAGCAACTGATTAATAATTTAACCTATTAACTCTTCCTCTATATGAGATTCTTTCACATCTCGATTCCTTTTGGGGTTTTCTTAGGATCATGAATGTTCCTTTGTTCTCTCTTATAATTACAATATTCTTATGGTTCTTACAGTAGCTGCTGCAGCTTGTTGAAGATTTGATAACCAAATATTCCCAACTTCTGTCTCCAAATTAAGATAATATTTTTATTTTTTTTGCTTTTTACTTCTGGTGCATTTTTTTCTAGTCATGCAAGATGTGTTTTGTCACTTTGTGTATGATCAGTAGCACTGTACTTCGATTGAGCATCTGATCTCCTCATCACGTATATCTTGCTGTTATATGAGTGTGTTCTGTGTTGGACACTTGTTCTTATCCAGATTGTGCATTTCACATAAGATACTAGAAAATTTCAAGTACATGTATATAAGATGATAATTAATCAATGAAGTTGCATTGGCTTATGTATGCATGCTATTTTTCATATTTTCTCTGAATCCTTTTATCTGTTTGCCATGAACCTATGGGATGGAATCTGATGTTAGAAGTGGTTACAAGAAAATCATTTCTGGTTGAGTTTATTGACTTAAAGAGTGAAATGACCTGAACGAATTCTTCTTCCCACACAATGTGCACCTGTCTTATCCTTACTGTTTGGATTTCCTCAACTCTAGCTTAATTTAATTTCTTAACTCTTTCTACACGAATCTTGAGTGTTTCATAACTTCAATGTGCATGTGATTCACAAAAATGTACTTACATGGTCAAATTCTTTAAATATATAGATCTGACCCTGACATGCAGTCATTAAATTTTTTTTCACCGCTTGAAGTAAGGTAGAGAAGTTCTGGTAATTGCATTCTTTACACTAAAGTCCTGACTTTTGAACTACTTTTATTTATACAATAGCATATACATATTTGATCCAATACTTACAATTGTATATATGCAATGGTGATATTGATCTATAATAAATGTCTTTTGCAATAATTTCTCACTGTTACTTTACCACCACCTCATAGCATTTCCGTGCAGCTACTTCAAGTGATTTAAAGCACAGTAATTGTTGTCGAGAAATTACAGCCTGTCCTCACACATTCTAGTTCACTTCACTTTAATACATGTTTCACATTAAAATATTTCCTGTTTGTTTCAGACTTAGAAATTCCAACTTGTAAACCGCAAAAAGTCAATTGGTTGGATGCAAAAACCCGTGGAACATTAACAAAGAAACATGTCAGATGCATATGAGATTCATAACAACGAGGAAACTTCATCGGGGTGTTCCCAAAAATGTTCATCATTTGACTTGAATGAAGGATTAACTTACAGTAATAATGAAGATAACAGTGACACAGAAGACGGGTATGAGATCATAACTACGGAGAATAACGAGAAAGCAAAGGGTGAAGGAAGTTTAGTAAATGGAAGTGACGAGAGAAGAGTAACAGTGAGACAATATGTTAGATCAAAGATGCCTCGGCTTCGGTGGACACCTGAGCTTCATCATTCATTTGTGCATGCTGTTCAAAGACTTGGAGGTCAAGAGAGTACGTATATATTTTTCATGCCCACAATTTAATTCTCAATAAATCTTTTTGAATCGTCAATAATATTATAAAAATTATAATATTAATAAAAGTCCTGTATAATTTTTTTAATTTTATTTCTTTTATATTAACGTCATTTTATTTCATATATTATTAAACACATTAATTAAATTAATATGTAAGTAGATATTTAAGGTGTATTAATTTAGTGACTATTTTGTAATTTTATATCTTTCAAAAATTAAAGTGAAAAATAGTTATCTAATTCAGGAATAAGATGATTATTTTCTCTAATTAAAATTTAACAAAATTATATGTATAGATGGTTTGTTAGATAATTATGTAATATTTTCCTATCAACCAAAGTACTCATTTATTTATCTGAGATACTGAGTTGTACGAATTGTAATGGTGAAATGGAGCCTCTTCCGTAAAAGTGAAACAGTTAAAACGTTTGATTGAACTCTATGCATTATTTAATTGGTGCAGGAGCTACACCTAAGTTGGTGCTTCAACTAATGAATGTGCGAGGACTTAGCATAGCTCATGTCAAGAGTCACTTGCAGGTAGCACAACACAGTGTTGAGATTTATGATAAATGTTTTTTTCACCAATGAGTTTTTATATGTAAAGATTCTTATTTTAAATATTTCATCAATATTTTTATTTTTTTATTTATTTCTTCTTATCACATAATATCACGTATGATTTAGCCAGTTATTTGAAAAAGTTTATTCAAGCTTATTTTATCATACAAGACAATTCTTTTATAAACAATTTTTTATTTACTTTTGATGATGAAATTTTCACTAAAGTTTATTAAGAGAATAAACTAAGAATATTTATAAGAAATTTGAGTCACTTTTATAATTTTAACTTAATCATCAAAACAAAATTACTGAATTTAATGCTTATGAATAAAAGTTTTCCAGTGACAAGTTTTTTATTGAATATATATTTAAGTTGTTTATTATTCAAATACATCTTGAGTTGAGATATATTATCAATACTCAATTTTTATTTCAGATGTATCGAAGCAAGAAACTTGACGAGGCTGGGCAAGGTATGGGTTTCAAATTCTAATGGTTTTGTAATATTAATGAATCCATACACAATGTTCTAATTTGTAAGTTTTATTAAACTTAAAAAGGAAATTAGGCTTTGCCATTAACAAATCCTAAATTAATAAAGCTAACAAAGTGATGTAGCTACTGGTTAAGCAAAAGTGATAGCATGCAAAATGATTTAAGGTTAGGGTTTTTATGTTAGACACAATCTATTGAACTTGACAACTCAATTCATATTTACTCTGCAGTACTAAGTCAAACGTACAGGTTCATGAACCAAGAAGCAGGTCGTAGATCTCTGATACTCCATCAATCCTTGAGTCCTCAACAACATCTTAAGATGGGGAATGGTGGAATTATTCTAGCAAGTAATTTCAATAAACTTAATCATTTCCCAGGTCTCCTGCAACCATCCTTTTCCCCTTCACATTCACATACAAACGACACCGCCAATTCAAGGTAATAATACAAAACGTTTAAATAACTTTTTCTGCACCAGATTTATTCAAAGAATAAGTTTGTCTTATGTATTTTGTCCAAAATTACACTTTTTTTACACTTTTCTGGTTAATTTTTCTTAATTACATCTTCACTTAATACTTATGTGTTTTTTTATTACTTCTCTAGGTTTAACGTAATGGTGATGTGGATTAGGGTAATTTGCATATGAAGTTATATCTAGATTATAGTAATCACTGTTTGTAACTCTATTTTTCTAGGCACCAGCATTGTTACATCAATCATCAATCTTTTAGAATACCAATAGCTTCGAGTCAAATTCAACCAAAGGATTTACTTGGCAGAATTGCACCCATGAGACCAAGCCAATTGCTTGAAGAGAAAAGGTGGCCTCCGTTAGAAATTATGAACAATCATCAATCCAAATTTAGAAGGTTACCTGCCATTGTTACTCCTAAACATGGATCACAAACTGTTCAACCATCTGCATGGAGTTTTGTGAACAACACAAGCATCAAAGAATATCTATCGAACAAGTCCAATGAACTTCCCAAGTATTCCAACAATTTAAAGCAAGAATTTGATCCCCCATTTCGGATTAAGGTAAATTAGGGTTTGACATAAAAGAAAACATTGCATATACATCTAATTAGGTTGATTTTAATTCTTCATCACCCATGCACAACTATTTGATTTAAGAGAAACATTGCATAAACATTCCAACAATTTATTATGCAGTTGAATCAAGAGAAACTGAGGAAAGACGAGCAACTATTGCCTGATTTGAGACTGAGTCTGAATTACACAGCTGGAACCGATGATGGCAAAATGGACCAATACAGAGAAACCCAAGAAATCAACACTAAGCTTTCACTTTCTTAGAGCTTTCATAATTTATGTCAATAAGGCTAAATACCATGTAATGAAATATAGCCTAGGTAATCATGAAAATAGAGAGATAATATATCTAAACAACAAGAATATATAGGTACACAAGATCAATGTCCCCACAGGACAAGTGCTTGCAAATAATATAGTTTTCTTTTTTTTTTTTTAACCTTGATAGGATCTGATTTTTAAAGGGGGTGTGTCATGATTGAGATTGATTTTTCGTGTGCAAATGATTGGTTATTGGTTAGTTCTATGCACTAAAAATGCAAGGAGAAAAGGCTGGAATAACAGTGAAAATTGTCGGTCTTGCTTTACTACTTTTGCATTATTAATTCATTCTCTCTTCCTTCCTTGACCCGTTTAAAATTCTATTCATTCATTTACATCTAAATGGTTCGTTAACAAAGTAATAATGATCGTGTTTTATAGAATACTTTAAAAGATTCCAGTTGCATATTTCTTGATTTTACTTACCTTCAAGTCTCTACTCATGTTTTTTAAAAATTTTCAAATAAGTAGTGGAGGTGGTCTCATATGCATGAGATTGTTTGAGTTCGATTAGAACTATGCTCACAAGTCACAACTATACGGAATTTTGAAACATAATAAAGTAATATTAGAAAGACATTCCCTTGTACATTTTATGGGTTTAGTACTTTGAATATTTTTAAAAAAATACATGATTTACTTTTTAATATTTTTATATTTGATTCTTGACATTTTAAAAATACATGATTTTGATCCAAATATTAATGTTGTTAGTCCCTGTGCTATATTGTGTACATATCATTTTAATTAGATTTTAATTTTTTTTATGAAAAATAAAATATTTAACTCTTGAAATTTTATCTTGATATATTAGGTTAATCTTTAAAATGAGTTACAATAAAGCACTTCAATTTTTCTCAGCAAATCTTCTTTATCCATTTGTGTTTATCAATCTAGATTCTAATTTTATTTATTTATTATGAGGTCTTTAATCTTTTTTTTCTTTAATTTAAATAATAAAATAATATTAAAATTATAACAAGACAATAGAAAGCAAAAATTTTTCAAAAGCCTACAGTACTGTAATCTAATGTATTTTTAAATGACTAAAACATTTTTAACCGTACATCTTATTAGTTATGTTAATCACTCTACGCTTTTGTATCATTTTTACATATTTTTGTTTTTGTAGATTATCGTTTTTTATACTTCTCTCTTTGTTGTATAACTTTATGTATAATTAAATACAATTTCTCTCCTTTTTTAATTGATCGCTAAATGTACTTAAAATTATAAAATTATCATTGTAGTCTCGCTTAAATTATCAATGACAATTAATTTTTGTTTCCTTTTTATTTTTCCCCGTCATTAAAATAACATATGGGACTAGGCTAATCATATTACCCTTGTGTAAAAAAGTTTAACGTATTGCTTTGTCGAGGGTATGAGGTGGATTTTTTCTTCTTCTTTTTTTTTACAGATAATTTAAATAAAATTTGATCTTAGAGTTTCATGTATATTGTTTTAACTCTCATGACGTATATTTGTTAGCATGAAAGAGCTAAAACAGGACAAAAAAAATGCCTAGAAATTTATGAACTTCCTCACACTTCAATCATTTGATATATTTTAATTAAGTGGTACAAGTTTTAAAATAACATCATGGGTTTCCTTGTCATAGTCATAATACATTATGGTCTCCCTCTCCCTCTCCCTCATACCCGGCCCATATAGTAATACTAATAGTAATATAACAAAGATAAATAAGTGAAATAATAATATTTAATAAATAATAATGATAATAGTAATGTATGTACACATTTTTCATTAAATTAATCTTACATCTTCGTAATTTTATTAAATTTTATAAGTTTGAAAATCTTAATTTAATAAGTATATATTTAAAAAAAGTTTCTTAAACCCATGATTATAATTTTAAACATTTGCAAATGGACCCGTTAGATAAAGAAGGCACACTAGTACAAAACAGACAGTCTACGACGGTTAAAATAGACAGTCTACGACGGTTGATGAACCGTTGTTGCATCTAGTGTCGTAGTCTGTTTTTGCAGACTACGACGATTTTACTAAAACCGTTGTAGTTTGCAACCGTCGTAGTCTGTTTTTGCAAACAACGACGGTTTTCTCATTAAAACCGTCGTTGTCTGTAATAGAAATATCACACACTACGACGATTATTTTAGAACCGTCGTAGTATGC
This sequence comes from Hylodesmum podocarpum, assembly GCA_026586105.1. NCBI lineage: Eukaryota > Viridiplantae > Streptophyta > Magnoliopsida > Fabales > Fabaceae > Hylodesmum > Hylodesmum podocarpum. The sequence continues at coordinate 3,722,585 of JALJEV010000424.1, read as the reverse complement.
TTAATTTTTTTTTTTAATATCCTATTTGTTTTTTACGGTTTCCCCACATTTTTTGTACCTGTTTATATAGTCCATACATATATTTCCCAATAACTTAATAATTGACAATTAATACAATGATTCATAATTCCAACTTCAAAATAAACCAAAAATTAAACTTTAACATATAAACTATTCTAAATAACAATACACTACAAATATCATCAATTGCTTGTGAATAACAATAAATTCTAATTATCGGCTTCAGAAGACTCATCTGTGTTCTGTTTCTTACTAAAATACACTAAAAATTAAGATACACGACTTTAACAAGAACAAATTACCCAAAAATGAATGGTAAATAATTAATAAGAACTAGGTCCAAAGACAAAAAAAAAAAAAACTAAAGATGCAATTAAAGCAAATTTGAAAAAAATAATGCAGCCAGACGTAAAACTTACTTCTTCTAAGTTAGAACTGCACACACATAACACAGATAGAAAAGTTGAGGGTATTGAACTTGCAACATTTACTACTGTTAATCCTATGAGTATTAATCGGTTGGATTTCAAAGTCTTATCAAGAAGAAATCTTTCCCACATAGAACAATTAATGAGGCTAAAAAGTCATACAAGTGAGGGATCTGACTGTATTGATAAGTAAATTGAATAAATTAGCTAGTGAGGTATCTAGATGCTGAATTAAATTTTTAATTAAAATTTATTTACTAAGTTTTATCCTCTATAGTACCCTTTTGTTGGTGATGCTTTCCTTTCACATCACCAATGTTTAGCTATCTATTTTTCAGGTGATTAGGCATTGGAAATAAAAATACATAATTGATTTCTGTTAATACAGATATCAACAAAACAAAAGCATCTCATAGATCACATTATCTTAGTAAATTGAAGATACTACATAATTCATTAGACTGATAAAGATATTTTAAATTAAGGCAATATGAAAAAAAAAATACAAATACATAAACTTGCAGTTAAAATTGTCGGCTGGTGTCAATAACAATAATTACTTTTCCTTTGGTGTACAATGACAGTGACGAAGTAACAAGAAATCCTATAAGGTAAACAAAAAAATTTCAATATATTAATATCTCCAACATTTCACCAATTGGAAACAAGTACTGACAAACAATAGCAAAAAAAAAAAAAAAACAGTAAACAAATATACTATTGAATGAAAAATAATTCCAATCAGAACAAAACAGGAAAACTTTTTTGACTGAGTGAGCACAATAAATTATACAATATCAAGTAAAATAAGAATTTTAAATTTATTTCCAAAAAATAACTAAATAAATGAAAATGCTACTGCCTCACTCTCTACTTAAATGGACATGTATATCTCTCTTGTCCATAAATTTATGACTAAGAATTATATTTAATCGAAACTTTAGAGACAATCTTCATGCAGTTGAAGACTTTCACACCACATAATAAGAGAAATTTCCAAAATTAACTGAACTAGAAGCAGAGTGGATTGGGTGATAATATTTGGAGCAAAACTATTCCATGATACCTCTCTATGATTAGGTGATGCAGATAAGAATTAAGCTACCAGTAGTCCCTCACATGAGCAGAATCCATCACAAAAGTGATGAAACCGATTGGTGTCTCTCAATATGATTTCTCTCTTCTACACCAATGAGACATATTTTATTGCTGAATGGCAATCAACACAAACTCTAATATTCTTCATAATGTGAATAATGGACCCAGGAGGCGTATTCAAAAGGGTAAATGCAAGAGTCAGCTTCTCACTATGATACTAACTTCTATTGGTTGAAGAAAAAGATATATCAACATCATTGACATTGAGGAGAAAGCCCTGAATTAATGAGTCTGTATAGCATTTGCCAATTTAAATCTAAAAGTTATGATTTCTTCCAAACCTCTATTAAGATTTCTTCCAAACCTCTCAAGAAATGCCCCTATTAAGATTTCTTCTAAACCTCTCAACAAATATTGCTGATACCCATAATTTCTTCACTTATATAAATTTATTTATTCTGGGTGAGATGGATTTGGTGTTGTTTGAGGTCAGAAAAACTATGCATGCATAACTGACACTTTTAAAATAATTAAATCAAAACATTCGCGAAAAAAAAGTGAAAAATAAATTTAGCACATCATTCTCAAGCAGGCCATCAATATGAAGACAAAAAAAATCAAAACCTAATCCAACCTATAACAAACAATAACAAAACCTAATCCATTCGTGAAATCAATAATAACAAACAATAACAAACTTAATCCAAACGCGTAATCAAACTAAAGTTTAGAAGTAAAGTTTAGAAGCGTACCTTTTAGAAGCGTTTCGGTATGGAGGAAGGTGGAAGTAGAAGCGCCCCTGAATTCGCTGGAGACAGAGGAGTTCGCCGATTGAGAAATTGAGGGAGAAGGTTGAGAGAAATGGGTTTTAGTGAGGGAGAAGGGTTTCGGTGAGGAAGAAGAAATGGAGGAAGAAGGGGTTCTATGCGAAAAAGAAGATGTGTAACCAACAGAACTATGACGTTTTAATTTGAACCGTCTTAGTCTGTAGGAAAAATATTACAAAAATGCCACTTTGTTACAGACTACGACGGTTTTCAATTGAACCGTCTTAGTCTGTAACATAAATTTTATAAAAATGTCATCGCGTCACAGACCACGACGGTTAAGTAGAACCATAGTAGTATGCGCGTAGTTGTTTGTATTTTTTTTACTAGTGGCAGTGTAGCTGGAGAACAGAAGAATGACGTTTCTGACAGACTCAGGGAAGAATGTCTTGCTTGGACAGAAGGCAGAATAATGGTGACGGACGAGTGATGAGTACTAAGGCTCAGGCTCATGAGTCATGATCTTAATGTGTGTCCCACACCACCCACTATATCACAGTCTGAGTTTCAACGATCAACAAAATTCCCATGACCCCCTCGGCCCCTCTTCTGGTGATCATTAATTAGTTGTAGTGGTGTACAATGTCCATACACTAAACTGGGAATCGGTGCAAGGTAGGGCCAAGAGACATTCACACTATTCATATGCTAATAGTATATTATCACAAAAATATTGTAACTTACTTATATGTTCATATTAATATATTTACATGATGATAGGATGCAAACAATATCTCATATAAAAAAAAAATAAGGGACGTTCATAAACACCTACAATGTCTCTATTGTATCTATATTAATTAGAAATTTTTTAGAGGAAGTCCAAAAGACAGAATTAAAAGGGCTTAGACTCATTTAATATATTTAATATGGACCGGTCTCCAAATAATAATCTAGAATTTAATATCACTCAAAATTGTAACCTTTTTGACTTGAAAATCTCCTTTTGAAATTCGGTGTCTCATATTAATGTTTTAATAAATACCATGATGATCACATAGAAAAATCCAAGACATCATGTAGGATAAGGCTAACCGACCCCTTCTTTACAGAGAACTGAATAGAGTAAACAAACTACAGAATTCCCAACCATAATTATCAATTTTCTCGTAAGATAGGGTTTGGTCTTTGTCATATGAGAATACAAGTCTTACAACCTCAAGCTAAAGGAGCAATGAGGCTAGGATAGCGGGATATGTACCCTCATGGATCTTAAGCTGACCTATTTTACTCATCCAATCGATTCACCTCTATTCGTTTTGTTGCTATAAATTAAAATGATCTTCTGAAATCCCAAAAAACTGGGAAGTAATGTGTGGTTATGATATGATCGATGAGAATATATCAATATATTTAAATTCAAAAATAATCAAGTAGGTATATCTGAAATCCCGAAATATATATAAGGATCTTTTAATACCTTCTACTCAAGAAAATACTATAAGAACAAAAGATTTGAGAAAAATGATTTATTGCCATTTTTGGCCTTTGTTAATTGTATTACACGACTTGATGATGATGCAGCATTAGGAATGAAGTCAGGAGCATCAAAACCGGCTTTGTGTTGTACAATGCCTTGCCTTCAAAATTCTTATGATTTGGAGAATGAAGAGCGGAAGTAGACAAATAATTTAAGTAGTGGAAACTTGACACCACCGAGGAAAAATTGTGATTAAAACAAATATAAAGACTTTTCCATCTTCTGATTCGTGGTCCAAAGAGAGACAAAGAAGAATGAAAAAGAAAGGCAAACATGTAACAAGATGATTAAAGAAGGAATACATGGTCTTTGCTTTGTTCTTACCCCATGGAATATGACAACGGCGAGCTTTATTGTGTCGTTAACTTTTGTGTAGAATGGAAGACCATAAATAAATAAAAAATAGTTATCATTAATTTTTATGATAATTAAATATATAATTTTTTATGCTATCGTATTTAATTATAGAAATAGTCAAATGAAATTGTGTTAAAAGTTAGTTTCACGGTAGATTGAATCAGTCATTGATAACTAATTTATTTATACTAATGAATAATTGTATCACTAGTACAAAATTTATATTTTATTAAAGTTAAAAATCGTATTTTATGATAGGTTTAGAACCACCATGTAACATATGGAAAACATAAAAAATAATCTATTTTTAATAGCGGTTAAGTAAAAAATTATTTTAATGGCGGTTGTTAGCTAATCATCACTGTTAAAAATAGATTTTTTTAAAATAAATTTCATTTTATATTTTAATTTCTATTGTTAATTTTATCTGTTTGATATTCTTTATAAATGTAACAAAATAATATTCTTTGATATTTAATAATAAACTAATATAAAATAAGATTAAAATCATTTATATATTAAAATTATCCTTAATTATATATATATATATAAAAGTTATTTACAATCAAAATCATATAAATATATTTCAATTATTCACCTAATCTAAACACAACAAACACTTAATATCATTCTCATTTATATAAACAACATATATCATTTATATAAACAACATATATCATTTATATAAACAACATATGAATACTCCCTATCAATCCTGGTAATGTTATGAATGAAGAAGAAAATATAACTATAATTATTAATTAACCTTTAGATATTTAATTTATGTATTTCTACAGCAAGAGGAACAATGTTATAATCAATAAGAAGAATTATCCTAAAATCAGAGATGTTAGATCAAAACAAAGATGTTAAAAAGGGATATAAAATATAATCTAAATATAAGCAAAATTAAATTAAATTAACTAAATATAAAAAAAAATTAACTTACCTAATTAGAAATCCAAACGAAGCAATCACGGTGGGAGTGAACGGAGCAACCACGACGGAAGTGAGAACGATGGCGGCAATGGCTATGGAGAGGGGAACACCGTCGAAAATGCTCGTGGAGAAGAGAAAAACCTTCAAATGGTTATCGAGGTGAAAAGAGAAAGAGAAGAATTGGTAAGAAGAGAGGAACAACGACCGTAGAGAAACAATAACCACCGTTAAACAACGGTTGATAAAATGGAAAGGAGCCGTCAGATAAGAGAGATTTAGTGAGAAGAGAGATGTTAGTTGCTAGGACAAAAACAAAAAAATTGACAGAAAAAGATAAATTAAAAATATCTTTAATGACGATTGTTAAAATAATTACCATTAAAAACATTTATTATGACGGTTATTTTAACAATCATCGTTAAAGATGTTTTTACAGTAGTTTTTTTATAGTCATCATAAGAAAGGAGTCGTTAAAAAGATAATTTGTACTGGTGTATAAAATTGTTTATATTATTGATGAATTCTAGAAATTAAGTAAGAGAATATTATCAAATAAAATTATATAGTTAATTTCATTTTTTTAATTAGTAGTGTGATTAGAGATACTTTTGTTGTATAATTTAATATAAAATATATAATTTTTTTTTAGCGCGTATTCATTCATGATATAATACATTTTATAATCACGTAATTATAAATTTATATACTTAAAAATTTATTAATTCTACCATTTTATTTTCATAAAACTCAACAATATAATATTCATTAATTTAAATATTTAAATAATAAAAAATAAAATTTTAAATAAATGTGATTAATTTTTTATATACTCGTAGTTTCGTTGTCCTATTTCAGTATTAATATATATAAAGAAAAGAGTGGATGCTTTAAACATGCCACTTGTCAGATAAAAGACTCTTTCTTATTTGACCCATTAATCTTTCCCAATTATATCATTATTTGTTTGATAATGAAATTATTTATAATAAGAAAGAAAAATTATAATAAATTTCTTACCCAAAATACTAAAACTAGATATAGATATTCAATGAAAATAATGTTTAAAGATAAAAATGTATAATAAAATATATATGATGCAGACAGGAAAGGAGAGAAAATAATATTAAAAAATATTCTAAACATATTGTATATAATATAATTCTATACAATTTATTATCAACATTTTACACAACCAATACGGCAACACATTACCACTAGCTTGCTCACCATTTCACCATTATTTCATGGGTTTTTTCCATTCATTATCAGTTTATCACTACTATTATCCTCATTTTTTTTTTCTCATTTTTCTTATGAATGAAAATTTAGCATGAGTTAGATCACAAAATTTAAATAAATCTTATACAGATATTTGCGCATTATTTAATATTTATCATTAAAATCCTTTCCCACGGGTTCACATGTTTTAGCAAGTTATGGTTTTTGTCCCTGGTATGTTGCCTTGACTGTTGAGCCATGAATTTGTCATTTATATCTGCACTGTGAAGTCTCTGTTGCCAACTTGTCATCACATTGTTATTACTTCTATTTCTTTTCTCAACGTGTTAGTTGTTTACAAAAGTTTTACTCCATTTTAATTTATCTATAGTCATAAAAGTTTAAAATAATATTATTGTTTTTTAATTATACTCTTAAAAAGAGAAAAAATGAAAAATAATAAAGAATGATAAATTAATTAACAAAATAATTATACGATATAAATATATAATTAAAAAACTAAAGAATAGTTTTATTAAAATTAAAAACAGTAGTTACATTTATTAATCTGTGGGCAACAACTTTATTCGGCCCTTAAAAAGAATGCAACAGTAGATGTAACAAACCTCCCCATGTGTTATCTAATAATATCTATAGATAGATTCACATGATTGATTCAATTCTCATTATCATTCTTTTTTGTTATTATATCCTCTCAATTCCAATTCTTTCTAACGGCCTGTATCAAATCCTGGACAGATGTTTCACTTTATGATATTTATAATGAGATTCAAATAGTTCTTTAATTGGATGAACTATCTCAAGTTTTTTACACTATTTGAAAAAGTTAGACTTCTAAAATAGAAATTACTCAAAGGTTTGACTTTCTTGCTTGCATGATTAGATGATAGATTGATAGTGCACGAGAATTTAGCTGCTATAACATAATCTTGTACAGATTTTTCAAATTTGATCATAAACAATGCTATAATTCCATATATATTTTAGAAAGCGATGTGAAAATTCTGTCATTAGATTCTAGAAATTGCTATACGTTAAAAATGGGGTGATAGATAAATGCTATACGTTAAAAAATGGGGTGATAGATAAAAAATAGTGACTCAACCATTTTTGTATGATTATGCTTTCCAAGTAGCTTGCAATCATATAAAGCATAATGGTATATTTGCAGTGACATTAAGAAAAAACATAAAGGAAAGAACATTTGTGTAGTTACACTTTACATGAATATGTCAATGGTGCAAATGATGATAACTGCTTTATCCTGTAGCTGTACCAGGTTTTGCTGACAGCATCACATAAGAAATACCCCAAACAATGAGAATCTGAAATTTATCTCAATTCAGAATTAATCTGATTTAAATACTTGGACAAAAGCTTCTGAAAGTGCTGATGAAAGCCAAACAAAAATATTTGAAGGATTTCTTCTCTATGTGTATGAAAAAGAAAACAATCAATAAGGCTGATACCAGAAGATTAAACCAGGTGAGGTAACCTAAAGGATCATTCCACTGATTGAGCAGAAAGAAGGGGAAAAGACAAAAATTACATGATGAAAGACACACAGTACTAGCTGATATGCACTTCTCTGTAGGGCAGGTTAGGAAATTTTGATTCCAAAGAAAATGCCACTTGTCCAGAAGAAGCTTTGCTTTTATTGATCACCAAAAAATGACTTACATTTCTCTCTAAACAGACAGTATCATGAAAATCAACAGGGCTCAGAGCTTGAAGCCAACCACTGGAAACAAAAATTCAATAGAAAAGAAAAAACCATAATAAAGACATGATCATTTATAGAAAGTATCAAAGAGAATTTGATATTTTGGTCTTCAAACAATGTGTTTACATTGTTTTTAATCGTGTAAATGAAATTTACATCAATTCATTTCCATATGATTTCATATTTAGTTCAAGCAAGATCAAAATGTAAATATTTCAGAAACTGATTTAAGTACACTTGATTGAATCAGATTTAAAGGTTGATAATGTCAGTAGACATAAAATTGTAAATGCCTAAACTGATATAAATTCAATATTTTTAGATAATATTAATCAACTCAAGTGAAAAACTAAACTACACTAAATTAGTAAATGTTTACTTACACTATAACGCAAAAATTCCACAAGGTGAGGACAACATACCACAAGTATATTTAAAAAAAGATAGCACCAAAAGCTTGGACCATAACATGATACTGAGTTTCATCTGAGATTTAGTGCTGAGATTTATGCGTAGGTAGTTCCTGCAGATAGAGTTAAATGTGAATTTTAATCTTCATCACTACCAGATTTGAGGTACAAAAATTATGGACAAAAGGATTAACAAGGTTACCTGAGAATAGCGTACATGATCATGATGCAAATTTGAAGTTTTCACTATTGTTTCCCACTTGAGATTGCCAGATGTTGTATTAGAATCATGCCTTTTGGCTTGTGATTCACCTTGTGATTGCAGAAAAGAATTCTTCACAGGAACTAAAGGCAGGGCACGCCAAAGCCAGGACTCAGAAGGAGATTTTGGCAATGGTGGAGGGAGAGGAAACACAGCAAATTCAGCACTATCTTTTCCTGAATCATTTGCTAACACAATTTTCTGTGTGTTGGTCTTTGAATCTTCCGCAAATGTTCCTTGCACAAGTTGCAAGGACACAGGTTCTTGGCTAATATTTTGATCAGTTTTAAATCCTTCTTTTTTGTCTTCTTTAGCTGCGAGATTCAAAATGCTACACAAACTTGGTGGAATGTAATCCAAAGAACTGAACACATCAGTGTCAAATGTGGCCTTTTCCTCCACAGCATGCACTTGTTTTATCTCTTGAAAAGATCCGAAAGAGGAATTACTTCCTTTCTCCCTTCTTCTGTCAAAGTCTGCATTTACAGTATCTACCCTCCATTTGTTATCTAAAGAACTTGTATTTGAAGATGATAATTTGGCTGTACTTGCAGTATCTATGTACAATGTCTTTTCAATTGTGAGATTCCCTGAATATGAAGTTCTTCTGGCTCCTTGAGATAGCACATCTTGAATATTTCCAAGCGCACCGCTGTGGAATTTCACCTTGCCAAACTTATAATTCTCAGCCTCTCTAGGATCACCAGGCAACTTAGCACCACGAAAGGGTGATTGAGGTTTACTTCGACTGGGAGATACACCAGTAGCAGAAGCTCTTGATCGACGAAAGGGAGAGAGTCTACCCGGAAGCAACTCACCAGAGTAAGTAAATCTGTTTGAGTCACTATTCAATTTTTTTCTATTATCTTGCTTGTCAGGTGATGCAGTCCTAGAGCTTGATTTGTTCTTGTGAATTGCATCCCAAGCCTGCAAGAAAAATTCATGGTTGTAAGTAAATAAGTAATTATGTTGAAAACAAGATCACTTGAGAATGTTGATCTACCAAGGGTGCAAAGAATTTCCATTGTTTTACCTTTTTAACAGCCGGAACTGGGCTAAAAGATCTAATATGAGAGATTTTCTTAGGTTTCACAGCCTCACTGACTGAAGGCAAGGGAGCTTCGTTCTTCAATTTCATGGCAGCCACAGGATTCATTAAGCATAATGAATTCCTAATATGCAATTGAGGTAACAATCCACAGCCTTTGGCTGTGATATTAGCGGAGTTGTCATACTCACTATAATCATCACCTTCATCTTCACTTTTTTCCTCTTGACATTGGCCAGTGTATGGTATAATATCAGTGTTATGCTTATTAGGCAAAGGCTTCTTTTCCTCGCAAACCAATTTGCTAATATCTCTAGGTTGTTGTTCTACTAGTACAGATTGCTTTTTTGAAGAGTATTGAGGAGGCTGTAGAGTCATAGCCTTTGCAGCAGGCAAGAATCTACTCATCATGAAGTCTCTAGTTTGTTGATCAGTGGAAAAGGTTCCAAACTTCTTGGCATCCACATTCTCTAATCCGCTTACACCACTTACACTACAGGTCATGGAGAATGATTCTGTAATTGACAGATTTTCGAGAGCATCAGAATAAGCATCATTATCACCATCATCATCATAATACTTCACATTGGACCTTCTGCTCTCAACTATTTTCTCTGCTTTTCTCTGTTTCTCAGAGTCTATTTTAACCACACTGACATTGAAAGACTTTGATTTCTCTGAGGGCTTAAATTTATTAGCAACTTTACTTTCCTTTTCCAATGGCTGTTTGGTAGCATTGATAGATTTTCCTGGGGGAAGCCTTGGGCTTGGAGTGATTGAAGTGGTTTTAGCAGGTTGAGGTTGAGGTTGAAGCTCAGATCCAGCATTACCCTTGCGTCTTCCAGGGATATGCTCCCAATTGAAAGGAACTGCAACAGGTTTTGTTACCTGATCTGAGTTCATGTCTGATTTGGAGTATGGAATAGTGTGGCGTTTCTCTAGTATCTTCTTCTTTGCTTCAACTAAGGAAGGTGGTGTAGCAGAAGAGCGTCTCACAGACATGAGAGGGGCATTAATATTCAATTTCCTTTCAGCCATCTTGTTCAAAAAATTGAACAACAGTGCTACCCCTCTCAATCACAACAAGTTCACAGTTCAAGACAATAATATCATACACCAATTTTTAGCAGCGAAACCCAAATGATTAGGTAAGAAACCCCCCTACCAATGATGAAAAGCTGAAAAAGAAGATGCAATAACTGATCATTAACTGATAAAAATAACAATATTTTCTTCAGTTCAACAGGACTTAAAAGTGAGAACAGAGAAGCACCACCACATACACAACACAACAACTGAAAACTAAGATTGAAGCCATGAAAAAAGGCCAATTTTCTTTCCTCAATGATCCAAACATTCAATAATTGCAGAAACAATAGTGTACACAATCAGTGAATTAAAATCAAATAATGCTAGAGCAGTGAGGACTTAGGAGCAATAAAAATAAGGAAAGAGAAAAACATCAAGTTAAAGTGATAATGAACAAAAATGAAACATCTTGAATAAAATCACGGACTTGGGCAGAGAAGCAAACCAAAAAGGAAAGTGCTTTCAGTACTACTTACTCAGTAGCTAATGTAAGCCTTTTGTGAACACAGTGATGCAGTATGCAATGAATTAATGAAAGGAGGAAGGAGTGAATGTGACTAGGTGAGAAAGATTACAGGGAATGGTACTGGTTGGTTGTAAATAATTCAGTGAGAGGAATGAGTAGGACTTAAGAAAAAAACCAGACAAGGGTGAGGCTGATAGATAGAGACTCTAAGGTTTAGTATACTTCTATTGTTTTTGTTTCCATGTGTATGTATTCACGGTGTGGCCGTGATTGACTCGTGAAAATAATCTACACAAAAAATGAAAGACTTTTTCTATGTATATTAATCCTTGTTTGTGAAAACAACTGAATACAATGTTTATTTTAAGAAATAATTTTTAAGACCAATGTCACCTAACTTTTCCTTTTATCTAATTTCTTGTGTACACATTTGTCACAGTATTGAATTTTCAGAGAGTGATGAAGCTAATTTAAAAGGTTTGAGTAAAAAGTGTTGAAGAACAGTTAAGGGTAACACTATCTCAAAGGTTGGGGACCGACCATCTTAAAATAGACAACTCCTCACTCTCAGTGACTGAGTCCACGTTACATTTCATCATCATATCCATGCTCAATCATTTCACTTTGAGGTAACCATATTATCCCAAAAAATAATTAGTAACACATAAGATATAAAAACCCAATGGCATTCAATAATAAACTTAATTTATCTTTAGGGTGATGATTTGTATATTTGAAAAAAAAAAAGCAAAATTATAAAATTTTAGAAGTAAAATACACAAAAAGAAGTTGGAAACAAAAATTGTGAGAATGTGAAATTTTGGAAACTTTTTAACATATGTAAAAAAAATAAATATAAAATATCATTTACCGAACTTATGCGGCAGATTATGATATAGAGCAATACAAGATTGAAAGTGAATTAATAAAGGTTGTAAATTTTTTTTAATGAAATTAAATGCTTAAGTAAATTACTGTGTAAAGATGCAACCACATTTATCAATTATCATAATGTTCATAAATTTTAAATTAATAAATATAAAATACTGTAACTCTTTTTTTTAAATGTTGGAGATCTCATAATTGCAGACGGGACGTTGAAGCTAAAAAAGGTGGAGATTTTCGGTTTTTTGAAAGGTCAATCAGGGTAATTTATATACAATCTAACACATTTGTTTTTCTAATTGTAAAATATAAAATACAATATAAAAGTTATGTGTATATACTTCGTTAGAGATATAAGAAGTTAGATACATGTAGTTATATCATATCAATTAGGAAATTAATTTTTTTCATTGACTATATAAATCCTATCTTGCTGTTTCTAAATTACATTTTACTTATTTTATTCTATACAATTTAAATTTTTTTCTGAACTCTCACTTTTGAGCCATGTTTTTTTAACATTATATCATAGAAAAGACAATCAACATAAACTTCTTTTGCTGCATCCTTCATTGTGTTATGATAAAATGAAATTATTATATAACTTTTTTTAAGTTTTTTATCTTTAATTCCTGTTTATTTGCACATCTTTCTTGTACGATTGTGAGGTAAAAATGTTTTATGTTCATTAATGATTAATGATTGGTTATATTTATACTTTGGATTTTTTTTCTGTAACTACCACTTTAGATATCAATTTTAATTTCTTAACCCAGAATATGATAAAAATTTACATAATAAATATGGCTAAATTAGGGTATAACGTTAGATAAAGATGAAAAAAAGTGAGAATAAATGAAAAAATAAATACTAAGATTGAAAATATATTTAAATATTATATTTTCTAATTTTAAAAAATATTATATTATAAGATATTCTAAATATTATATTATTATAAGATAACATAGAAAATATAATGAAATATAATATTTTTATATCTAAAGATATTTAAATATTACAATTTTCATATTGACTGATGACTTTTTCTACATAAAATTTTATTGAATATTTCACATCCTGAAATGATTTGAACGCGTATAAGTAGGGCACTCTATTTAATAACTTGAAAAAGTGAGAGGAAGAAAAATGAAAAGAAAAAGAAATTCCTAGTTTATCATTTATTCAAAAGAAAACTAATATTTTTCTCCTACTAGTGTAGAATATAGATAATCGAACATAATGCTAATAGTCACATGAAAAATAAAATAAAATTAAAAAAAAAAAACTTATGAGTGCCCTTTGATCACGGGACACAGATTGGTTTGGGAACATGAATTTATAAATATTAGAAAAAGGGGTCTTTACGTCCCACGAAGATGGGGTCCTTTGGTGCTTATTGTCTGCCATTCTTGACTATGCTACCTACCTCACGCCTCTCTTGTTCTTTACTTCAATTACTTTCCTTCTTCTCGTGAAAACAACAAAGAGAAAAAAACGATTGACCCTAACTATTGCTGTTCAACCATAAGCAAAAAGCCTAAACAATATAATTAAATTCAACATCATCCATGTGCTAGACCAAACACACATGCTTAACAACATTTCAAATTGTAGACATTGTGGAATTTAAATATTCTCCTGTCACTAATTCAGATCCTAATAACCGCCTTAATTGTCTTTTTATTCTTTATATATCCATAAATACGACAATGTTTAAATCTTAAATGATTCCTATGAATATCATTGAGCAATTAATCATGTTTGTTTGCCAATTTTACTCCGTGAAATACAAAATTAAACCTCTATTTAACCACATATGCGTAGAAAGTAGATAAATGAAAACATACAGAGAGCGCTTAACAATGTTGAAAATAAATATTTTTTACTAAATAATTTAATGATTTGTTGTTACCTTAAAATCAATTTTTTAAAGTATACTTATGAAATAATTTAAACCTATCAACTTTCATTAAGTATATTAACTAGAATATCTTAAATTTTGTCTTTCATTGATAAGTTATTGCTATGAGTTTTGGTAACATATAGAGTTGGATATTTTATTGTTCTAAACTCCTTGGGTAAAATGATAAAAACATTCCCATGGGTTTTTTTTTTTTGTTACTCAAACCCATAGAATAGCATGGGTGTTTATGGAATTAAACTAATTGAGTGAATTTTTTCCTCTATTTTTTTAATATGTAAATGAATTTTTTTCTAATCCCCAAAAAGATGTTAATAAATATATAAAGAGTGGGGATTCTAGATATTTGGTTGTTTACTAATTGAGCATAGATTTAGGAAAATGAAACTCTTTTGTCAAAAGTTGAAGTGTACCGGTTTTTTCTCCATATTTATTATTCAGTATGTGCAAGTGGAATGTTGATTATCTTCTTTTCTGATCTTTACCAGATCTTTTTTCCCTTAATAACAATTAACAAATACAAATTCAATCCCTTTATGAAAATTTAATATGAAACCATTTCAACAAATAATAAAAGAGTGGAATTCTCTGCTAACTCTTGTATCATGTTTGATTTGACATGTGGAACCTTAATTTTCCAAACCATGATTTCTGAGTTTCTTAATACTTAATCCAAACACTTATTATTCAAATATAAAAGGAATCAAAAAGTTGATTGTGAAAAGAAAAAGTTATCATGAAAGGGTTTGAAAGCATAGAGCCAAACTATATTCATATTCTGCACTTGACACTCATGAAAACGGTTTCGCATAATATTTACAATATTTGTTTGGGCTAATGAATGATTGGTTGGGTCTGATGGCTTTGGGCTTTATTTCTGTTACATGTAATAATTTTTCTGATATTTAACATTGCGTATCAGGAACCAGCGTACCCAACGAGGAACTTGAACTTCATAAG
The DNA here is from genome assembly GCA_026586105.1 of Hylodesmum podocarpum. Classification (NCBI taxonomy): domain Eukaryota; kingdom Viridiplantae; phylum Streptophyta; class Magnoliopsida; order Fabales; family Fabaceae; genus Hylodesmum; species Hylodesmum podocarpum. Next base: position 3,707,432 of record JALJEV010000424.1, on the reverse strand, counting down.
TTGATTGAAATTTGGACTTAAGTTTTGGGCCTAGACAAAATAACCTAAGTTTTGCACGTTTTCTTCCTGCATATGTACCCTATAAAATGTACTCGGAAAGCCCATTACGTAGTAAATAGCCTAACCATTTTTTTTTTTCATTCAAAATATCCGATTCTTGAGAAAAGTCCCATGTACCATGAAGGGAAATAGAAAACAACTACTACAAACTATAGTGCTAGAATAAAAACAATTTTCTTTTTGTTGTTCTCTCCTCAATTTTCTAGCCTCGTAAATAATATAAAATACCACATAATAAAGATTTAATCATAAAAACACATAATTAGAAAAACAAAACCAGCAAAATTTTTTGTAAACATTTTCTTCCTCAAAGTCTTGACACTGTTAATAAAGTTTAATAATGTTACATGTATGAATGTAATTAGATTTTTCGTTATCAAGTTTATAGATCATGTTCAACTCAGGCCAAAATGCTTGAAACACGAGTTCATCACACAATATAAAATGATATTTGGTGCCACTGAAGGCTTCTTTATAACTCGCGGTAAGTTAAAGAAGCCGGAGAAATTAAATCATGGATATTGGATAGATATAATCCATGGTACAAAATATAGAGAAAATCAAAGCATCAGAAAATTCAACGAATTGCAGCAAAAGCATTCCTCTTCATCTGAAAGTTATAATGTTCTGTCTTTTTCGTTTGTTCAAATTTGTTCCATGGAAATTTGTGCTTTCCTATCTTTCTCTTCTTTGCAGCTACTCCCATTAAATCTCCAGGGTTCTACATAACACAAATTTACAAGTGAACATTCAAAAGATAATCTTTTTTTTTTACAGAAAATTAATCTTGATTGCATTCACAATGCTATTGATTGAAAGATGGTAGGTTATAGACATGATATCTCTTACCTGAAGACAAAGTCCATCTTCAATATCACAAATGGGGTAATCACTAGGACAACAGTACTCAGTCCCAGTGCAACACACAGCATTCTCATATGCACAACAACCATAAACTAAGCAGTGATGAAAGAACTCATAAAGGCAACAACATGTCTCATCAGCTGGACAATATGAGAAGTCTCCACATTCAGTAGGTGAAGGAAAAGGAGGAGGTGGTGGTGGCGGCGGTGACAACGGTGGCGGTGGTGATGGTGGTGAAGGAGGACTACTTGGGGATGGTGCACTAGACTCTTTGGTAGGATAAGAGGCTTCAGCATTGATTGCACACACACCATATTTTAAATTAGTATTTCTTCTAATATAAATGTACCCTTGTATTCCCCATGAGGTACCCCATGAATTTTTTACAATCCAATAATCTTCATCACCCTCTGAGCCATATCCAACAATTAAAACTGCATGATCAATATCATCTGGATCACTAGAGCAATCTCCATCATAGATGCCCTGTTCAAGAAAAGAGGAAATCACTTGTTTATGAAAAAAAGGACAAGGTAAGGTAATTCCATTTTTTTGGTTTTTGCTTCAGCAATAGGGAATGGTCAAATAAACACAAACAACTAATAATACTTACGCCAGTGTATAACTGAAAATCCAATGAAGAACCATCTATGCCAACACTGATGGGTTGCTTCACTGTAGCACACAATAGGGCACTATCTGATTCAGCCACATCAGAGTAACCATCAATGCTAACAACCTTGGTTTCCTCCTAATTCAAGAAAAAAAGATGAAATAAATTAGCATATGTGGTCCACAATCACAATTCATAAGCAAATAGCATAGGAAGGAAAGGGCAGGCCTATGTAACAATAAGAAAGAAGACCTTGGTGACATTGCATGTACCATCTACACCAGTATATGGGTAATCATTTTCTGTGTCTATCCCTCCATTGTTTATAACCCATTCAAAAGCATAGTCCATGTAGCCTCCGTCACATCCATCATTAGAACTATCACAGTCCACAAGTTCCTGTTCTGAAAGGCTTATAAGATCCCCTGTTACTATTGCATTTATTCCTTCAATGGCTCCAGTGGAAGAGAATGCCCAACAACTACCTAATCATTGAATCAGAAATATTTTCACAATAAACAAAGCTCAAGTTCAAATTTTTCTTATATAAAGAAAGTAAATTAGAGTGGTAGGTTTTGACCAGCACGTATAATTCATAACTCAGTATATTTATTTAAAAATTATAAATAAATATTTCTTTCTAGAGAACAATTCTATAGATTATAGAAGTAGTTTGAATAATATAAATGAGGTAATAAACTCATACATTTTAATTTTACTATTGTCATTGTATAAAATAAAATAAAAAGACTATAAAAGCTTACCACAGTTGCCTTGGTCCTTGACAGCAGTAACAACACCCCTCTTTCTCCAATCCAAAGAGTTAGGTGCATCGCAAGATTCAACATTTTTAAGATTGCTGGTGACACTGTTCCTCTTCCTAAATGGCTTCTTCACCTTTGAAATAAACTTACTCTTGAACTCTTCATTGCTCATATCAGCAAACCTGTTCAATCCAAGACTGTGGCCATAAGGAGAATTTCGCTTTGCATTCTTCTCAACAATGTATTTCAAGTTCCTCTTGAAATTCTCCAACCTCAACTTTGCTTCTTCCGGGTGTATGTAGAACTTTTGGTGCTCCTCCTTCCATCGTTGGAACAACTCAACCACCCTTTCCTCTGAAGGAAACTTATCAAGGTCAAGGGCTAATATGGAATACTCACTTGGAAGACCATAACATAGAAATGCCAATGATACAAGGAAAAGAAAAAACAATTGAGTTTTCAGTTGGCAACCCATTTTCCTCAATCTTTGGCGCTAATGTTTGATTTGATCCACCACACCATCTTTGTAGTATATATATACCACATTGTTCCTTTACCATCCAGTCAACGCAAGAGTAGTGTGCTGTGTGCATGTTGGTTCTTTACCTTTTCTTTATGGCTTAGATGGAAAAAAAAAATCAGAAAGGCAGAAATGAAAATATCAAATAGCACTGTAATAAAGGGGCATTTGGTAGCTATGTAAGAATGAAGTCGCTGTCAATTTTATTTTGGTACAGTCATCATTGCTAGTGAGTGTCAATTTTTTAGTTTGGTATTTTCTAATATGTTAGTTAGAATGAACCATTGACTTGCGAGTGAGTACATATGCCTAAAAGGATCAGATAACCTAACAGTCAAACGTGTGTGTTGCAACTTTGCATAACCTTGAAATATTGGACTGGTGGCTGAGGCATCGAGAAGCTATTAGCATGGATGACCAAGTCAATGTGGGTGAATACTGAATAGTGACTGTCATTTACTATTGTTATTTAGGAACATTAATTTTCATATCTTCTAAACTCTACCATTCTGGGTATCTTTTGGTTTAGTTGATCTTATCTATTTGATTACTATTGATGTTTGCATCAGTAAATAATTTATTTTTAATCAACTTAAAATTTGAATATTAATTTAGTTGTTTTATCTTTATATTTAATGGTTAAAACATGGGTTCTTAGGATTTCTAACATATCACATATATGAAGATTTGACTTATTAAATGTTAAAACTATTTAAATAGATAGTTTAATATTGAATTTCGAGCACACTTTCAAGTCAATAAATGAATTTATCGATTGAAAAGATTACGTAAACAGGTGGTGCAAGATCCAATATCTATCATTAATAATAAATAGATTCTAATATAAATATGTATTATGGATCTAATTTAACTTTAAAATAAACTTCACCCTTAAATAAGGGATATTTCCCACTTATGCGCGTGCAGATATCTAGCGTGACATGGGAATTCTATCAAATCTAAAGATGTTCCTTATATTTTTTCTTGAATGGTTTGTGTTACATTAACATTTGGCCAGTAAGAAATCACAAACCTTGAGTTCGTCAGTGCACTAGTATTGAAAAAGAAAATTTCGCGTGGAATGATAATAATAAATTTTAAATTTTAAATTAAGACTTCATGTATTCTATTTCAGGTGTACCACTACATGGACTGATTCACCAAATTGATTATTTATATTGTAGAATAGAATTTCCACAAAATACAAGAAAATTGGCCCAGGGTTGGACATCAGAAGCAAGAACATTGAGGGGATTTGTTTTCAATAAAATCCAGGTAAAAAGAATCGGACTGGGCCAGATTAGGCCCAAAACGCAATGTCGGTTTCATTCCAATGTTCTCACTCGCCACAAATCACAATATCTGAAACTCTCTACGATACAACATTCAGTCACTAACCTTCATAGGGTTTCTCTCTTTCTTTCACTTCCTATCCATTTTGCGAATCTAAATCAATCCAACCAAAACTCTACCCTCTTTCTCTGTTTAGGGTTTTAGTACTTTGAAGAATCAATCATGGCGTCTGTGGACCCAGAAATCGCGAAAACGCAAGAGGAGCGGAAGCGAATGGAGCAGCAACTGGCGTCGCTAACCTCCGTGACCTTCGACACCGATCTCTACGGCGGAAGCGACAAGGACTCATACCTAACCTCGATCCCCGCCAACGAAGACGACGAGAACCTCGACGCAATGGACAACGAGGTCGCGCGCAAACTCGCCTCCTACACAGCCCCCAAATCCCTCCTCAAAGACATGCCTTCCGCGCCGGATTCCGACGCCGACATCGGATTCCGCAAACCGCAACGCATCATCGACCGTGAAGACGACTACCGCCGGCGCCGCCTCAACCAGATCATCTCCCCGGAGCGCCACGACCCCTTCGCCGCCGGTGAGAAAACCCCCGACGCTTCCGTCAGAACTTATGCTGACATCATGCGGGAGGAAGCTCTCAAGAGGGAGAAGGAAGAAACGTTGAAAGCTATTGCCAAGAAGAAGAAGGAGGAAGAAGAAGCTGCAAAGGCTGCACCGCCACAACAACAACAGAAGAGGAGAAACCGGTGGGATCAGTCCCAGGATGAGGGTGGTGGTGCTGCTGCGGTTGCGAAGAAGGCCAAAACCTCCGATTGGGACATGCCTGATACTACCCCGGGGCGGTGGGATGCGACTCCGACGCCGGGGCGTGTTACCGACGCGACACCGGGGAGGAGAAACCGGTGGGATGAGACTCCCACCCCTGGAAGAATGGCAGATTCTGATGCAACTCCTGCTGGTGGTGCTACACCTGCTGGCATGACTTGGGATGCTACTCCCAAGCTTGCAGGAATGGCTACACCAACTCCCAAGAGACAAAGATCGAGGTGGGATGAAACACCTGCTACTATGGGAAGTGCTACTCCATTGCCGGGTGCTACTCCTGCTGCTGCTTACACTCCCGGTGTTACTCCTGTGGGTGGTGTTGAATTAGCTACTCCAACTCCTGGGGCTCTTCAAGGGTCCATTACTCCGGAGCAGTATAATTTGTTGAGGTGGGAGAGAGATATTGAGGAGAGGAATCGTCCATTGACTGATGAAGAGCTTGATGCTATGTTTCCTCAAGAGGGGTATAAGGTTTTGGACCCACCTGCTTCTTATGTGCCAATTAGGACTCCGGCGAGGAAGCTTCTTGCCACGCCTACTCCTTTGGGGACTCCTCTTTATCAGATTCCTGAGGAGAATCGTGGGCAGCAGTTTGATGTTCCGAAGGAGGCACCTGGTGGGTTGCCGTTTATGAAGCCTGAGGATTATCAGTATTTTGGGTCGCTGTTGAATGAGGAGAATGAAGAGGAGTTGTCACCGGATGAACAGAAAGAGAGGAAGATTATGAAGCTTCTGTTGAAAGTGAAGAATGGGACGCCGCCACAGAGGAAGACTGCGTTGAGGCAGCTTACTGATAAGGCGAGGGAGTTTGGTGCTGGGCCTTTGTTTAACCGGATTTTGCCTTTGCTTATGCAGCCCACGCTGGAGGATCAAGAAAGGCATCTTTTGGTGAAGGTAATTGATAGGGTTTTGTATAAGTTGGATGAATTGGTACGTCCTTTTGTGCATAAGATTCTTGTTGTTATTGAGCCCTTGTTGATTGATGAAGATTATTATGCCCGTGTGGAGGGGAGAGAAATAATATCTAATCTTAGTAAAGCTGCTGGGCTTGCTACTATGATTGCTGCTATGAGGCCTGATATAGATAACATTGATGAATATGTTAGGAACACTACTGCTAGGGCCTTTAGTGTGGTTGCCTCTGCTCTGGGTATTCCTGCACTGTTACCATTCCTGAAGGCAGTTTGTCAGAGTAAGAAATCGTGGCAAGCTCGGCACACTGGGATTAAGATTGTCCAGCAGATTGCCATTTTAATTGGTTGTGCGGTGTTGCCTCACCTGAGGTCTCTTGTTGAAATTATAGAGCATGGTCTGAATGACGAGAATCAGAAGGTGAGAACCATCACTGCATTGTCCCTTGCTGCTCTTGCTGAGGCTGCTGCTCCTTATGGTATTGAAAGTTTTGATTCTGTCCTGAAACCGCTATGGAAGGGTATTAGGCAACATCGTGGGAAGGTCTTAGCTGCATTTCTGAAGGCTATTGGGTTTATTATTCCATTGATGGAAGCCCTATATGCCAGTTACTATACTAAGGAAGTCATGCTCATTCTGATACGTGAATTCCAGTCACCTGATGAAGAAATGAAGAAAATTGTTCTGAAAGTGGTGAAACAGTGTGTGAGCACTGAGGGTGTGGAAGCTGAGTATATTAGAAATGATATCCTTCCTGAGTTCTTCAGGAATTTCTGGGTTAGGAGGATGGCTTTGGATAGAAGAAACTATAAGCAACTTGTGGAGACTACTGTAGAGATAGCAAACAAAGTTGGTGTTGCAGATATTGTTGGTAGAATTGTTGAGGATCTTAAAGACGAGAGTGAACCTTATAGGCGAATGGTTATGGAAACTATTGAGAAGGTGGTTACTAACTTGGGGGCATCTGATATTGATGCTCGGCTGGAAGAGCTTCTCATTGATGGTATTCTTTATGCCTTTCAAGAGCAGACCAGTGATGATGCTAATGTGATGCTTAACGGGTTTGGTGCAGTTGTAAACTCACTTGGGCAGAGAGTGAAACCATATCTTCCTCAGATTTGTGGTACCATCAAGTGGCGATTGAACAACAAGAGTGCAAAGGTGAGACAGCAAGCAGCAGATCTCATTTCAAGGATTGCTGTTGTCATGAAGCAGTGCCATGAAGAACAATTGATGGGTCACCTTGGTGTTGTCTTGTATGAGTATTTGGGAGAAGAATATCCTGAAGTTTTAGGATCGATTCTGGGAGCCCTCAAGTCTATTGTTAATGTTATTGGTATGACAAAGATGACTCCGCCCATAAAAGATTTACTTCCCAGGTTGACTCCGATTTTGAAAAATAGGCATGAGAAAGTCCAGGAAAATTGTATTGATCTTGTTGGTAGGATTGCTGACCGTGGAGCTGAGTTTGTACCTGCCAGAGAATGGATGAGGATTTGTTTTGAGCTTCTTGAGATGCTTAAAGCACACAAGAAGGGAATCCGTAGAGCTACTGTGAACACTTTTGGATATATTGCCAAAGCCATTGGACCACAAGATGTACTGGCAACTCTATTAAATAATCTCAAGGTGCAGGAGAGGCAGAACCGTGTCTGCACAACTGTAGCCATTGCAATTGTTGCGGAAACATGTTCACCTTTCACAGTTTTACCAGCTTTGATGAATGAGTATCGTGTGCCAGAGCTTAATGTGCAAAATGGAGTGCTCAAATCCCTCTCTTTCCTGTTCGAGTACATTGGTGAAATGGGAAAGGACTACATCTATGCTGTGACTCCTTTGCTTGAGGATGCTCTTATGGACAGGGATTTGGTTCACAGGCAGACAGCTGCTTCTGCAGTTAAGCACATGGCACTAGGAGTGGCAGGTTTGGGTTGTGAGGATGCGCTGGTCCATTTGCTCAACTATGTCTGGCCAAACATTTTCGAAACTTCTCCGCATGTGATTAATGCTGTGATGGAAGCCATTGAAGGGATGAGAGTAGCCTTGGGTGCTGCTGTTGTGCTTAATTACTGTCTGCAAGGGCTGTTCCACCCGGCTCGAAAAGTTAGGGAGGTGTATTGGAAGATCTATAATTCTCTGTATATCGGAGCTCAGGATGCTCTTGTAGCTGCATACCCTGCCCTGGAGGATGAGCATAGCAATGTATACAGTAGACCAGAGTTAATGATGTTCATTTAGATTGCAGATTAGGTAAGTGGGAATTATTGTTACTTGTTAGGCATTTTACAGTTTTTGTGTAATGTCCATATTAGCAATAATGCATAATCATCAAAATCATTTGTTGCTGTTATCATTTTAAATATACTGTCTTAACGATTCTAACTTATGTATGTCATCTAATATGTTCTGTATTACTTTATTGCTTAACCCAATGGATATTATGTTCTGTTTTAGCGAAACTGATTTTGATTTGGACCTAAAAATTTGGTGTGCATGACGAGACTTCAAACATGTGTATTTTGTTGCAATTTATTGCAGTGTTTATTTTGCTCCACTATTATCTTATTACATGCATTCTAAACATTGTAGGACTGAATTCCGTTAATTGGAAGCGTGAACTTGTCATGTGAAAGTTGCAAACCTTGTTAGGTTCATTTGAAACTCCCGACTGTAAGTTTGTATAGTAAGGTAAAATGTGAGTTCAAGTAATGACCTTGATATTAGGAAGGTAAGCTGTTTAAACAGAAAAAGAAACTCTATCCAAACTTAGTGAAAATGAATATCATTGCATATTATATTAGATACCCTCATATAGTTGTTTTCCTTGGATGACTACTTAAACTAAAGTTTTTTATTTTATGTGTTTTCAGCGGGTAGGATTTAGAGGCCTGAAGGAGAGGAAGCATTTATGGTTAAAGCCTTTCCATGCATATATCTAAATTCAGAGGGATTTTGCCAACGAAATTGTGAAGATATATTTTGATGATTCTCCGTCTTTCCGAAATTTCTGTAATGATCTATTTCTACTATAATTTTGTGACAGTCATGCTTCGTGGAAAGGACATTCTGTTGAGCTGTATGGCATTTCCAAGCTACATTTAAGTTTAAGATCCACCGCTGCTTGTGGGATGGTTTTCCAGAATCTTCAGAGAGTGATGGTTTTTATGTGAACGTCAGGATGCAGTAACAAGTTTGTCTGGTTCTATTTTCTCTGGAAAGTTGGCGACTTCAGCCAAGGTTGTGTTACTGTGTCTACACAGCTCTATAACTACCGCATATAATCCTTTGTTATTGTGTCTATATAGCTCATGCTTATTTTCAGCAAATTTACTATTAGGGAGTTGTAATTTTCATTCATCTGCAAATATTACTTTTTTAGGACATGCAGTACAAGTCGGACATAACCACGGAGAAGTTGCAATGAAGGTTTTAGCGTTATCTAACAAATCCTCTCGACTAGTTGTAGAAAAGTAGGTGCATCTGAATGAGCATGGAATGTAACGCAACAAATTGGAAATTAAATGATACAATTTGCTTTCTTCTGCATGTAGGAAACTAGAAGAATCAGAGCATGTGCTTTGCACGTTAACACTGGATAATGATTATTTACAATCCTCCATCCATTTTCCCCGTGAAATTTGTTAAAAAAACAGTAATACCTAGTGAAGTTACATACCAGGAAATTATGTTGTGAACAGCCCATGAGTAATGAAGAGATTGTAGGCATACTTCAAAGAGAATGAGTTGCTATTATAAAACGTCCGACTAAGTTAAATAGAGATTATAAGAGATGAATCCCGAGTAAATATAGCAATTACGCTCCGAAAGTCTAAGTAAATATCTAATCCATTAAACATCAAACTCAGCAACTTTATTTCAACCAAACCGAAGTTGTAGTACTCCACAACTCTTAACAAGACACTGTCCCTGCACCACATAGGGAATAAACTCTTGACATGTTAGATGAGAACACATTAATGGACCTTTCTCTGTTGAGAATCCCGACCAAAAGAATGTGGGTGCGACTGTAAATGGTTTTAGGTTGCTTAAGCTTCTTGGGCTACATAAGCAAGCTATGGCTACTTTTTAATATCATTCGCAATATGTTTGTCACGTGTTTTTAATATCAAAGCAAAATTGTAACGTACTTCTGCGAGGTCCAAAATGCTAAGGCATAAGAAGAGGTCCAGAAAGTATTGTCGTACATTGAGAATCTCTTGTTCCTATAACATGCTAATAAATAAATGAAAAAATAAAATAAAATTAGAGCACATTGTGCATAATCGAATCTATGTATCCCAATTTATGTCTCATAACACAATTAACTGAAGTGACTCGAGTGATTTTTTTTCTCTTCTGACCACCTCCAATTTGAAGATATTAAAATGTCTATGTGCATGTATGTTTAATTGTTTGAAGTGCACACTACATGTTACAGAGATATGAAACATGAGAACAATTTTTTGTTCCCGTTAGCCTAAACGCATTTCGAATGTAAAAATAAACAATGTTAGTTGTCGCATACAATTGCTGATATATCTTGCACAAAACTATCAATGACGGGGGAAGAAAGAAATAAATAAATTAAAAAGGACATTATACATAAAGAAAGAAAAAAGGAATACAAAATAAAAGTAAAATAAAGTATTAAAAAAATCAAAATCCTAATACTTTGTTTTGAAAAAGAAATTGAAATGAGAATCAATTAAAATAAAAAGGAAATATGAATACTTTGTGTTGTTCAAAGAAGAAAATTACAAAACACTTTGTATGAAAGAGATGTTTTCTTATAAAGACAATTATGTCTCTAGTTAGAATATTATTTTTAACTAAAAAAAGAAAGATAATATTTTAGGAACAAGGACAAAAAAGGGTAAAAAGTTGTTGGTGCCGTTCTCAATCATTTTTTTGACTATTATTGAGAGAAAAGTTCAGCATTAATATTTTTTCCCACAATTTTCAGTGTATTTCCCTTAAAAGATGATAGAAGAAGGTGATGCAGTTCGAAGACATAATCTTTGAATGGATGATTATAGTCTGAGAACATCAAATAATTTGTCCTACAATTACTTATTCATCCACGTGATTAAATTAAACATTGACACCTAACCATTTCTTTTTGTGGTTACGACAGCTAACAATTAACAAAGCTCCTAGGAATCGTGTTGGGCTACGACACTCATCATAATTGATTGAGTTGGCCCAATGTAGGCCCCATTTAGACAATGCGTAGACCGAAAAGTGATATTGACCCAAAAATAAAATAAAAAAGAAAAGAGAAAACAGTGGCCATTTTACAAACGGTTCCATATATAAGCACAAAAATTGAATTATATTTTATAGGATCGTCTAGGATTACTATGCACGAGTTTGATCATTAGTTTCAAACTTAAATATATTCAATTGTTAATTTCATTTGAGGAAACATGCATCTAGTAATTTCAGGGTACATAGGAATTAAAAAATGCACAAAAATAACAACAAGAAGAAGGATAATGAATATATAATAAGTTAATAACAAACAAGAAATAAAAAGTAATAAGTAATCTAAAGAGAAAAAAAGCATTAAATCTAATTAGGCTTACAAACCATTTGTTCAGTGATCTTAGCCAAGGACCTAAGATTGCAAGCTATGATAGTATTAGCAAAAGAACAAGTATCTTCGCCGCTACTCCCCGCCGGAACATCCACCACATAGGACTCTAACGCCACCGTCTTCATGCCCCCAAAATTCTCTTCCTCTTCATGCAAAGAAATTGTTGAACTATAATTCAGAAGCCTGTGATCACCACCAATGATGCTAAACTTTAAGACATGTTTATCATCATCAAGTTTGTCTAACCTCTCTACACTTACACCAGCAGGTAACCCTGATGTGACTATAACCTCACGAACACTTCCAATGCCACCATCACCAGCAAGCATGTTACAGTTCTTAACAAAAAGTTTGTACCCTTGTGGATGCTCAAAGCGCCTAATAAGGGACCATACTAGAGGTAAAGGTGCATTTATTGTTTGCACAAGGCTAGAACCACACTGTTTTGAGGATAATTTTAAGGCATGGTGGGTGTTAAGCATAGCTTTTGTTTTTGGAGTCACTAAATTTTTCTTGCAAATCATCTACGTACTACATGCGATGTTCCTCACTAGAAGAGTTTCATTGTCTTGGGGTTTCTCAATGTATACAATGTATTTATATGTGTTTGAGAATTTTGATATGACTAAGTGACAAAGGTTTAGGTCTTTTGGTGATCAAGGGAAGAATTGGATTCTAACTCTTTTATTCAACAGTGAGTTGAAGGTTGTAAGATCGAGGCTTGGCTTGTTTTGCGGTGTGGTCGGTTTGGCTGCTTTTACTTGAAGTTCTTTTGAGTATTTTGGCTATTGCTAGTTATCCTTCGTTCTCTCTGTCGGTTAGGAAACTTTGTCTCTTCCTTTTAATTATAATTTATTCTAGAATCTACATGACAAGCTCTATTACATCACAGTAATCTTAATAGTGTGTAAGTACTTATGTATTTGGCTTAAATTCATGTTGGTCAAAATTGATTAAAAAATTATGTTAAAAAAAGTGAATTACAAATAGTTGTTATATTTTTTCATAGTATCAATATGATCTTGAAGGGTAAAATTGAGTTATCAAAACATCTGTTAGAGGAAGAAAGTTAGAGGGTTACATGTGGTTGCTGATGTCAAGAGAGTATAGAAGAATCGATTGTGGCCATGTAAGATAGCAACTAACAGAAAGTGGTGTGTTAAGAGTTGGACACAAAATGACAGTAAGCTGATGCAAGATGTGATGGTAAGCTCGAGGTGGCTAGTTTATCTCTATCGGGATGAGAATTAATGGGCACAAAAAGTTTACACACATTGAAAATAGTGGTGTGGCTATTTTCTTAATATATAATATAACAACAGAACCATGTTCTAAAGTTCTGAAGTGGTTATGAGTCATTCCAAGGGAGCACGTAGTTTAGACTGAAACCATGTGCCATATAAAATACATGTCCAGACAGCCACAAGTAATGGCTTTACTTCGAAAAGCTGGAACTCCATGATTCAACTCTTTTAGCAACACTGCACAAAACTTATATGCAGTTTTTTACATGTTTTTAGTGTCTTTTAGTTAACATTGATGTTTTAGTTTGATAATTTACTAGATTAAATATAGGCTTAAATTTCAACATAAATTAAAGAAATAATTCCTGATTTGAGTAGAATAAACTGAAATGAACTTATCGTAGTCCTTAGCTGACCAAACATTTTAATTAGTTCATTTATGTTAACTCAAGTTTGACTCGAAAGTATGTATCAATAAGTCCAAATCAATCAGATTTATTAAAATAATAATACTCTTGACATGTAAAGTTAAATTTTAAAATAACATAAAAAATTGCCAATCAAGATATATTTTACTTTATGATTTTGAAAAATTAATATCATTAAATATAATATTATATAATACAAAGTATTACCCATTAAATGAAAAATATATTAATACATAATTGATAAAAAAAAAATTACTTCTTGAAGGAATACAAGACATTAGACTGGATTAAGACGATTCAAAAAGATAATATAATCTAAATCCTCTAATTCTCGAATTCTCGAATTCTTCAAAATTAATTTTGGATCAAAACAAGTCAGTGGACCGAGATAGATCATGCAAATCTAATATAATACCAATAAAGAATTAATAAAGAAATCGATAAATACACTTTTTAATGAAAATAAAAAATGAAATGCATTGACAACATTAAATATTACACTTTCTTAAGCAATTTATTCTGCACTTTTTAGTGAAAATAGAAAATGAAATGAATTGATAACATGTTGCAAAAAATGAAATGCATTGATAACATTAAAAAATGTTGATTATCCACCGTTAAAAATTCGTCTCAAATACCACAAGTCGTATAGAACTATTCTCAACTAAATCAGAACGATGATTCCTTGAGTTTATCCTGTATTTGGATGAGGTAATTGGTTGGAGCATTTCATTTGTTCTAAAGAATTGAATTACTGACAATTCAATTGACTTGTTTGGGTAAAGCATTTTGAAGAATTTAAAATGATGTCATTTTGAGGAGGAATTTGAATAAACTAAAAATGAGGAAATTGAAATTCTTAATAAATTTGAGTCATTTCAGTTCCCTTCCAATTCTTTCACTTAGTAATTGAATTTTACATGTTTAAATTACGTAATTATTTATTTCTAATAATTTTTAAAATTATTGTGAGACTAAGCAATTCAAATTTTTTAATTAAATTATATTGTGAGACTATGCATTTCATTTGTTTTAAAGAATTAAATTACTGACAATTCAATTGACTTGTTTGGGTAAAGCATTTTGAAGAATTTAAAATGATGTCATTTTGAGGAGGAATTTGAATAGACTAAAAATGAGGAAATTGAAATTCTTAATAAATTTGAGTCATTTCAATTCCCTTCCAATTCTTTCACTTAGTAATTGAATTTTACATGTTTAAATTACGATAATTATTTATTTCTAATAATTTTTAAAATTATTGTGAGACTAAGCAATTCAAATTTTTTAATTAAATTATATTTAATTATTTATTATGTTTTTAATTAATCAATATTAAAAAATTAATTATTAAACATTTTAAAACATTAAAATTCATAATGTAACAATAAAATTATTTTGAATATTTAGGTATTTAAAAATGATTAATATTTATTTTTATTTAATATTAAAAATTTAATTTTTAAATAAATATTTTAAAATTAAAATTTGAACTTCTTAAAAATTAAATTGCTTTATCCAAACAAGAAAATTAAAATACAAAAAATTGAATTGATTCATCCAAACAAGATGGATACAAAATGAAAGGAATTTAAATCAAGACTATTTAAATGCTGAATATTTAAATTACTTAGAAATTTAGAAATGCTCCATTAAGGTTTCAACGCGCTAGACATCAGACAAAGTGCAAAAGCATCATACAATGTTTAAATGTTGCGGTACTTGCAAACAAAATAACTGCAGAACCACCCAAAATAACTAAAGAATAAACGTAAAGATGTAAATCTGGAATAAAATACTTCAATTTCCATTCTGCTTTTAATAATACACTTTGATACCTTATTAAGCGTAAAACTTATTCAGAATACCTTTTGATAAGTCCATGAGTTGTTTTCAACAATATATGTAATTATGTATGTCCAAAGTTCAAGATATGTCCACAATATGATTTATTTCAATAAGCTCTATAATAGTTTATGGAAATAATGTCACTTGTATAGAAACGTTTAATCCTATTTCTCCTTCTATTATAAAAATAACTTATACATAAGTATTTATTTAATAAGAACTTATTCAATAAGACCTGACATTTCTATCATCCAGACATCTTCCAACATATTCTCAAGAATGTACCTTGGTTATATGACATTTCAGATTATGAACATAAGGAGTTTACATTTTCTTTTCAAACATGATAAGAAACAGATTTTGGCTATAGATTTAAAAAGAATACAACATTGCTAACAAGTTGCCTAACCACCTTTGTCATCCACAATTCACCATTCTATCAGACTTTTGAACCTTCCGAGTGCCTCAATGAGGTGAATTATATATATAATCTGTTGAAGCTTGTATGAATGTCGAAAAGATCTATCAAAAACTCTATTCATTTTTCACACTGTAAAGAAATAAGCTTTCACTTTAGCTACAATGGACAAATATAAAAATCCAAGGCAATGGTATCACATTGTGGACCATGGTAAAAACAGCAAAAGACTTGCACACACAATGCTAAGGTATCAAGAAGAATTGACAAACACACCATATGGGTGACTCGGCTTCAATATTATGATCTTCGAACTTTATCATCAAGCTTCTTGGCCGCTATGAAATTTCCAACAATTCTTTTACACTTTAGGTTGCATTTAAAGTTCTGAACAATCTAAATGCTAAGCACAAAAATGGCAATAAAAAATTAAACATGAACACAGGAAAATCAAAGCTTCTAAAACTTAATTATCAAATCCATGTTAATACCAAAAGAAACAGCTTGACGAGCCAAGCACTGAAATCCAGCTGACTCAATAAGGAAAATAGACAATGCATACACGTAAAAATTATCAAAGAAGCAATCAAGACAAAATTTCCTTCAACCAGGAACTCTATTTCTAGAAACAGCATGTCAATTGATAGTGGCATCCGCATTCACAAACTCCACAATCCATGTTAAGCACCTTAATTTACGAAGAATTGGAGACCAATAACGCAAAAACAAAAAACATATATGAGCATATTTGCTTCAACATCTCGGATCCACATTAGTATTCTTTTCTGCATCAAAATTAGAAAAAGAAGCAAAAACAAGGCTGGATTGCTTCCACTTGATCCACATCCAATGGTAACCAACGGGTTACCAAACACACAGATAAACAGCATACTCAATCACACAGAGAGAAACAAAGTAACAATCAGAATTCTTTCTTTAACCCAGAAGAAGCAGCAAAATTCACATCACAGGAACAATTATTACAACAAATCAACATGACCAAAATCAATATACAAGACATTCCCCATCCTATATCTTTTTGAAACAGAAAATCCCCTGGTACTAAATACTATTCTTGGAGGGTCGGCGAGATTTGGCACAACCATGAAATTACGCCTAGCTAACCAGTTGGTCAAACGCTCGAATCCAAAAACAGTCTCTTTGTGTATGCAAGGAGAAGGCTGCATACAATTACTCTCCCCCATACCTTCCCAAAAAGGAGATCCTCTAGCACCTTAATACACTAATTCTTTTTCCACACAAATATCATTCCTGAAAAGACAAAACTTAGATAAACTTTTCTATAACTACTTTTGATGCAATTTTCTAATAAAAATTGGAAATTTATATCAACAATATATGTAGACCTTAAATGCAAATGCAAACCTTTATTACACAGATTACTAAACTCAGATTCCAATTACAATTGAAGAACAACATCAAAAACACTAAAAGTACCTTTTCTTCATAATGTTAAGGTGCCCTAGGATCAGTCCCATGCTGCCAAACATAAACAAGTTCATCCCAGCCAGTACTAGCCATGAGCCCTTCAACAAGCACACTCAAATCCACTCCAACCGCAAACTCAGTATGATGATCATACCTACTCAGCAACGCATCCTCCACCATAAAATCCCAGACACACACAGTCATATCATACGAACAAGAAACCATCAAATTCCGCATATGTGGCGAAAACTTCACCTTCCTAACGGCATAGCCATGCCCATTAAGCACACTCAAGGGAACCCTATAATTCCTCACATCCCAAACCTTAACACTCTTATCAACAGAAGCAGTAGCAATAACACACTCATCATACTTATTCCAGTCACATGCAAGGATCTCGAAATCGTGTGCGGGCAGGATCATGGTGGACCCTGGTTCCCGCACGTCCCATATTCTAACGGTGCAGTCGCCGGAGGCGGAGGCGAACACGTCAGCGTGGCGGGGATTCCATGCGGCGGAGTACACGCAATAAGCGTGTTCCTTGAAAGTGCGAACGCTGGTGGGACGGTCTAGGGTCCAGAGCTTAACGGTATCGTCCCACGAAGACGAGAGGAACGAGTCACGGCGAACGGGGTTGTAATCGACGGAGTGGGTTTCGCGAGTGTGTTCGTGGAAGGAACGGATAGGGTTTGAGGTTGGGGGGAGTGCAAGGTCGTACAGTTTGATTGAACCGTCGGCCACGGCGGCGATTACGATTGAGTCGTGGGATTCTGACCAGGTTGCATCGTAGACGCCGTCCGCCGTGTCGAAAGCAGCCAGTTCCGAGATTGGCGGCAGAGAGGGGTCCGACGAGAGGTCGAGGACATGGAGACGACCGTTTCCGAGTATTCCGAAGTTCTGAGCGGTGGCGACAGCGAGACGGTTCTCGTAGAAAGGGCTGAACTTGACGGAGTAGCCGTTGAATGGGGTTTTGAAAACCGGCATGATTCGTGGATTTGAGTGAGTGAGTGAGTTCAATTAGGGATTAGATTATGATTTGGAAGGAATCAGGGAACAAGAGATGTTGTGACAGAGAAGATGCATCTGCAATTAGATTACTGTGTGTGAGCTATACAATATCACCCTTTAGAGATTTAGACTGCAAATTAGAATTAGTAAATTAAATACTTTTGGATTGAAATCTCACTTTTAATGGAGTCAAAAGTACAATTTATGTGATTTAGGATGCAATTGATGATATTTTTAATACTTGAGGTTTTAAAAATAATTTTGTAGAATACTATTTACATATTTTACTTCGGTTTTGCTTTAGATAACTTTATTTTATCTATAATTTTATAATTAATTAACTAACTAACTCATAACTCACTTATATATATATTCTCTTTTCGCGCCTTATAATTAATTATTTAATTCTTAAACATAACAATTATTGATTAAATATTTTTCTAGAAAATAATTTTAAAAAATATCGGAGTAAAGTGATTAAAAAATTAAGTTAGCAAATAAAATTATATTTTTTAAAAATATGAGAAATTTTTCATTTTTTATCTTGAGAAATATAAAGAAAATATAATTTTAATCAGTTCTAAAAACAATTAATATTATCAAACTTTTTTTTAAAATGTAGAATAGTTATAAAAGAGAAAAAGGAAGCAACTAAACTTTGGTGTTGCTGATGACAAACCCAAATTGGGCGGTTATTACGGCCCTTTGATTGGCCATTGATGATTCTTTTGGGCTCTGCAATTTTTTAGCTAATGGATCTTTCAACAAAAAAAAAACAGTGAATGGATCTATATATATGTCCACAAAGCTGTTACAGCACATGAAGTGCCCAACTAGTGCATGGCAAACTTTAATTGAAAGATTAGATTGAGGCTTTTCTTTTTTACATATTTTTGAGCTATTTTGATCTTTCAAAATGTAAAAATCACATTAGTTCTTGAAATAAAGAAATTTTAACTAGGTCTTTGAATTTTTTAGTTGTTTTGTCTTATGAGTAATCAAGTCTAATATTAATTAATCAATTAATTAAAAATTAAGCCAGGACAATATAAAATCTGTAGATATTTGTTGACTTGATTTTGGGTTACACAAGATGTGGTATTAAGTGGAAACTCCTTGTGTGGTAGAATGACCAAGAGATGTTTCTTCTTTCATGCTCCCGTGAACACCCATCTCTTCAAACAAAGTGTGTTCCAATATTGCTTGCAACGTGGTCCTCAACGTGGTTGTTGATGGAGCCAGGAATTTCCTTCTTGGCCAGAAAATTTGATACCCAAAAATAAACATAAAATAATGAGACAAGAACTTATAATAATTTAAATATAAAGTTAACCAGAAGATCGCTTTCTATTTTATGTCTATATGCTTAAAATGATGGCAATGTACATCCAACTAATTTAAGGACCACTCTGAATTAATGTTGGATTGAAACAAAACTACTTGGAAAACCAAAAAGTATATTTTTCCCTTTCTCTTCTTTCTATGTTATTTTCATTATCTGCCTATAGGTACTAAAAGGAATTATAATAACACCGCAATTTGATCAACATTTAAGAATAGGCCCAATTTGACATGACCTCTGTGTTATATTCTCCCCATTGCTTCTTTTATGGGGTCACAAGGCAAGCATTCCAATACTTCAATTTGGAGTATCAATTGTAGAATTTAATTCAGTCACATTGCAAAAACTAGTGTAGATATGCTCAAAGTCACAGTCCATGTCTCTCTTTAATTTTCTCATCTATCTATCTCCTTTCTTCTTAAGAATTGTTCCAATGCATTTGAACTATGGAGTGTGACACTTCTTACTCAACATGCTAATTTTTAAGATAAATTACACACTTCACCTGAACAGAGAATTTGATTTCGAATTTATTTAAAGTTAATTATAAAGTGTCTTTCACCATGTTTCAATTGTTACATTCTTGTCCTTTTTCCTTATTATTTTTTCTCTTGGGAGTTTATTCTTTATCCACAGCACATTTATATAATTAAATGCAACAGCTTGACCAGTTTTTTCTGTTTTCTTAATGTTTATGAGTACATGAGCTGATGACCATAAAATGAAAAGTGGTTAATTTGTCAGGAGCTATTGTGGGGCACTCAATTAAGCACAATCCCTTAATTTCTGAAACATTTTGATGGGATTCAGCTGTCTGGATTTGGAGCCTTTCTAATTAGCCTCATTAATAATGCTTCAGACTTATTTGCTTTCCAAAATGCTAAACTTCAAAACCTGTCCTTTTAAAAATTGAAAGACTATGTAACTCATCCACTCATCATTGAAAAATGGTTGAGAAATGAGTGTGATTTCTCTATCAATAAGTGTGTACTGGCGTGCCTAACCATTCTCGGGCTCCAAAAATTTCCCTTTCCTTTTCAATTTGCTTCCACTAATATTAATTTGTTTTGTTTTTCTTTTTTGGTGCTTAGTAGGTCGTTGATAAAAGCTAAAGACTAAAGTTAACTATTATATAAAATTAGATGAGTTACTTTACTATTTTTTAAAATTTTATTTATTATATACATGATCAATTATATAACATTTAATTTATTATTTCACAAAAGCTTTGAAAGATCAATTAATTATAGAAGCAACTATCCATAAATTAGATTACTTCTTTCAATATTTCTTTTATACCCATTAATTTGTTAGTTTATCCACTAAATGTATTGATATTAACTCTATGATCATGCACACTCAATTTTAAATAGATTAAATATTTGTAATAGTGTAATCTTATAATGAGCACTTGCTTATATTTTAAAAAATATATATTATAGGTTAAGCTGGATTTCTTTCATAAATTTATAATTTTCTGGACTCAATCTACTCAATATGAATGTTTATTTTGACACTAAAGTTTAGTGCGTAATTAGAGTCATTAAAAACTTTTACCAATAGCTACTGCAGAAGTAAGTTGATCTCTTCTATATAAATAATAACAGAATATTTATAATATTTACTGTATAGATATTTTCTTAAAAAAATTATGGTATTTATTTTTCTTAGGAAAAAATTTCTGGTATTTGTTAAAAAAAATTTAAGACAAGAATATAAGTAATAATAGACGTTCAACCTCAATCTTACAATATTCATTCACAACGTGTAAAATTCTTACAGTTGTTCAAACATTGCAATAAAAAAATAATTGGAAAAGTAAAGATGCAGTGTATGAAGATGCTTGACTATTTTTTATTTGAGAAGATATGTTGTGTAATTACGTAACCTAGCAAATATGTTGTGTAGAGATCTTGTCAATGGTAATCGACCTTATGCACAATCTTAGTTGACTTTTGTTAGTAATATAGATTTTTTCTAAATTAGTTTTCAGTATAACATGTAAGAATAACATTGTCAGAGATTTTTTTTTACACGCAGTTTATTATTGTGAAAAAATTATGGAAAGCAACTCATTGAAATACAGAAATCACATTTGCTGTTTGATAAGATTCACACAAGATTTACTTAATAATAAAAATGTAAAAAATCTTAATATGTCGTCCTTGATCATAATTTTATTAGATTCTATCCCAGTGTGAATTATTTATTACAAATTGAAGATTTAGAATTTTCTTAAAGAGCACAATTTATGATTTTAAAACTATTTGCTTATTATGAATCTATTTACAACATAAATTTTGTATTTAAAAGTTTATATTTTTTGTAAATTTAGCAGTACAAAATAATAATTATCCTATGCATTAGATAAACCAAAATACTGGTTTATGACTTTATGTATTTAGCAATACATTTAATATGTTAAGAAATATTTAGCTTAAATAATTAAATAGGTATAATAGCTTATTTGATACTAGCAGTGTGAAAACATTAATAAAGTAAATTACATTTTCAGAGAATAACATTAATTTAAAATTCTAACGAAAGTTTGTTAAATAACCATTTGCGTGCAAGTTATATGCATAACATGTATGCGTCACGCAAACTTGGATATAATCCAATAAAAGTATTGGAAAAAAAAAATCACATGAGTTATAATTAGATGCCATATACAGAATAATCTCATTAAAACACATTTTATACTAAACAAGTAATTTTTACTTTGATTGGATGGGGCAGGGATATATTTATATGTTTATTAGACTAATTTAGAAATGAGATGGATATATTTTCCCGGCATACTTGAATTCAGGTCTTTTTAATGAATGAGTTTAGAATTTTAAAACCAAAAAAATTTCAAAAATATTTAAATCCAGAAAACTAACTACAATACAATGAAATTATAGGACATGCAGATTAATTTAATAAGAAATTCATTGACGTTTCTTTCATACTATATACTGCGATAATATACTTTATAATACATATTATTGTAGCAATTAATAGATAAAAGTGGTTGATTCAAATATCATAAATTTAGATTGTGATCCGTATATTTACAAGTGTTATTAAATCTTTTAGAGGACACTGAAAATCTTGGTGACAATTTGATATATTCTTTTACAATCGTAAGTCTAGAAAACTCTGTTGTGGTAACTGCTAGAACAATAATAGGCACATTTGAAACAGAATATTTGTGTGGTGTAAGAAATATGACCAAACCAAGAAATATGACCAACATCATGTGAAGTAGTGTTGGTTTTGGTGATTTGGCTAGTAGAAAAGCACTTTCAGGCTTAGGTCAAGCACTTCATTTGTTTAAAATCCATTATCTTTGCTTGAATGAGGAGAAATAAAAAGAAGAAAAATAGAAAGAAATATAAGTAATATTTTTATTTCATTTTAATTTAAATATTATTTTTATTTTTATTTTATTTTATTCCATTCTACCTTAATAATATGTGGTTAGTGATAATGAGTTGAATCCTTCACACTTGAGTCTCCAAATAAACCACATCCCACATGATCTTGCTATGGGAAATTGAAAGATCACAAACTCCTTTAAAAGATCTCTTCACCTATTTACCTCATTGGCCATGCCTACTTCTCCAATTCCATTTTACTCCAAACATATATATTCTCTCTCTTATTGACCCCACACCACTAGCCTCTTCACCAAAACTTAGTGTAAATATTTATTATTGGCCGACAAGTGTCAACCTTTGATTGATACACGCACATCCAGTCATGGCCCCATCAAAAGGTTCGAAGCTTTTGTTTGCTAAGGAGTCCCCATCATTCACTGTGCCATGTTTCCACTCATATGAGTATACCAACCTTCCATTCCTAACCGAATACTATTGAATACACAATAGGAAAGAAAAGGGTACTGTATGGGTGGGAGAGATCTGGAATGAGACTTAGCCACTGAGTGTGAGGGACCCTAAATAATGGATCAAAAGCCAAACTACAGAGTGTTTTGCAATTATTCACACCATGAATTTCATCCCGCAGCTAGCTAGCATGGAAAAAATTATATATTCCCTTCATCCATTCAAAAGTGGACAAAACAGAACATTCAATAATTAATAACCAAAACTTTTTGTTCAAAATATATTAAAATTTATGATGGTTGCATATTAATTAATAATTATTTTTAATAAAATCAATCATTTTTAATTTCTTAACAAACTTGATGTTAATATGTGGAGCTATTATTACTTATTACATTTTTTAAAAACATTCTTTATTATTAATTAAAAATAATAAAAAATTATAAAATCAATAACAACACCTACAATTCTCTCAAAAAAATAATGAGTCGGATTAAATAAAAAATAAAACTTTTTACTGAGTTTCAAATAAATTTTAATTAATAACAAAAAATACATTCAAAAAGAGTTTTTTTAGAACACAAATATCTATTTGAATCGTATAAAATAATTATAAATAACAAAGATTTTTTATTGAGTAGTATTTAGTACACATGATTAAAACTAATCACTGTTATTATTAAAGCTAAAATAATTTTGATTAAATTAAAAAACTCATGTCAATTGATTTAACCATTTGATATTTTGTTGATAATACTTGTGAAAAAAAAAATTAATTTTTGAAAAAATATTAAGATAATAACGAGAAATAAAAGGCATCATTTGGTACAAAAGTCTCTAATGTGACTGATTCCCACTACATTACCTAAAAAGAGAGAATGAAAACTTAAAAGCACATAATCTCTGAAAACCAAACTCTCTCTCTCACACACACACTCTCTCTCTGCACTCTCTTCTTCTTTGTATTTGCAAGTTGCATCGAGCCACTTATTCTTCTTCTTCTTCTTGTGGTTCTGTTTTGTGTCTTTGTCTCTATGAAAATTGAGACAGCATCGACAGAAGAAGAAGGCATGAGAAACAGCATACGGTGTTGCATATCCTGCATTCTCCCATGCGGAGCACTTGACGTCATCCGCATAGTTCACTCCAACGGTCGCGTCGAGGAACTCACCGGCACCATCAAAGCCAGCGACATCATGAAAGCTCACCCCAAACACGTCCTTAAGAAACCTTCTTCTTCCTCCTCCCAAGACGGCGTCGTTCCTAAGATCGTCGTCGTCCCTCCCGACGCCGAGCTCCGTCGTGGCAAAATTTACTTCCTCATGCCCCTCCCATCCCCTCCCTCCGATAAACACCACCGCCACAAATCATCCACCAAGAAGAAAAGAAAGGATCATCGCCACCACAGTCAGAGAAACACCAACAACATCAACAACAACGACAACAGTAATAATATTAATAATAATAACAACAGCGACGCTATTTCGGTCGCTAACTTGCTCGTCTCTAATGAACGCTATTTAACTGATATACTCTCTGAGAAGATTTCTACTCAGAGAGAAAGAAGACGAGGACGTGTCGCTGTTTGGAGGCCTCACTTGGAGAGCATTTCTGAATCACCACCAACTGATATGTAACTGTATAAGTGTAACGCTTCTTTCTTTCTTCAATATCTTTTGTTTAAGCCTTTCTTATTATTTATATCATTCTCAACATATATATTTCCATCTTCAAACTACCAAAAATCCATTTTTTAAATTTCAAAAAGATAACCCAATATGTCAAATTTAGTTTTTATACATCGTCTGAACAAATAATCAGAAATAGTTATATGTTCGTGATGATAAAGTGCGTTGGTTTAGATAATAATAGTTCGATGTGGGGAAGTTGCTGGGTTTGAAGGTTGAGATGTTGTTGGAATCAAAGTCGTGGGATCATACTAGTGGTCAATTTTATTGATTGGCAATTTAATTTTTTAGCTTTCGTTATCATTATTTGGAGGGTGTATTTGGCTGTTTAGTTGGTAGGGTGCATGATTGATGGAAGGGTGTTATAATTTTGTAATTTTCAGGAAGGGATAAGCAGGAACTTTGTAAAGTTTCAATTTGTTTTTGCTTTTCATTAATTGTTGATGATAATGATGAAGCTTGGAGTTGGAAGTGCACATGGAAAAGTGAACATAGCAAGTGTATGATTGGAAAACAGGAGAAAAAGGATCCCACTTCTGTTCTGGCTGGTTTTCGGGGCTTTCGTCGTTCTGTATTGGATCATAATAGAAGGTGATTGAGACGCATGGTCGAATTTATGCCATTGCTACCAACGGAGTAATCAATTCACGTTTATTCCTTTGTTCACACATTGGAAAAAAATGTACTAGTGTTCGACCGTGTCACTCATAGTTTAACGCTAGCGAGAGTGTGACATAATGCGTGCATCACCCTCCATACATATAATATATATGGTTCTTATAAATTATAACAATAGTACAAATAAATATACATAGATTTGTATATATTTTATTTTTCAAGGGAGAAAAAATCTTTGGGGCCCCCAATTGAGGGAGGACAGATTCATGGGTGTAAGGAGAGTAAAGCCACGGTGTACTTGGCCACAAACAATGGCTAAAAAAATGAAAAAGAAAAAAAGTATGGGTTGGATCATGAAAAGACCAAAACGATCACTTTGCGGTTGAAAGGAATTGAAAGTAGTCACTGTCACACACTGTGCTTTCCACCAAATTTCTAAAATCCAATGATACGTTTTTCTAGTTTGCACTAATTAGTGGGGATATGATATATTTGTCTTAAAATAAGCATTTTGTAGTGATTATGAGTTAGCGAGGTTAGTGGCCGTGGCATCCTGTAAAGTTGATTATTACACGGTGGATTTTTGACCTCGTGGATTGGTTGGACGGCAGATCATTGAGCCTTGAGGGAAGTTCGTGTTCTGTTCTGTTCTGTTTATGTTCTGATTCTTATTTGGGATTCTTCTTTGGGATTGATCCCAACGCATATATGCGATTTTTACTATGAAACCCCACCATCTGGGTCCAACATAAAGTTGGCAGGCTACTCCTGCTTAATGTAACAATGAATGAATCATTGAAATGTGATAGTCTCATGGGATGTCAGTGTTATGAGTGGATCAGGTGAACTCACTACTGTTTGTCTGAATCTTCTCTGTACTCTCTTCTCTTCCTCTCTCAGACTGTGACTTCATTTTTATACGCACATTTCAGCTACATAATTTAGCCATTATTTTCATGTTCTGTGAGAATTGTAATACCACTAACACTTTTTGTGTCAGATTATAGGCGTGTTTAAAAATTCCTTGAGAATGGATGAATCACACTTCAAATTAAAAAATTATAATGGTTAACTTTTAAAAAATTACATCTAAAATATAAAAGAAACTAAACACGCTAGATATATCATTGCATGTGACTCTTCTTGTGCTTTTGCTAAGGGGTGCGTGGAATGAATTACACGGGAACAAAGAATTGATCACAATAATGTAGTGAATCGTTGATTTTGAGAAGCTACCCTACTTTGCATTCTGTATCTATTCGTCTAGAGATAGAATTGGTCTCTATAGATAGGATCGATAGAGTATTAATTGAAGCTGCCCTACCATTTTTCTCTGGGAAAAGACCTCTCTCATTTGCGACATCCAAAAATTGCTTTTGAAAATTTGATATTTAGTGTGATAGAAACATCAGTAACTAATATTTAAGCATAATTATGACAAAAACAAAATTTTACTTTGTTGGTGACTGGCACTTTGGGAGAAAAAGTCCCGAATGGACAAATTTATCAAACTAATTAATTGAATGATTTTCGTCCGAAACTATTTTATTAAAATTGTGATATTTGGTCAAAGTTGCAAATAACACTTGAATTAGACATATTTATCTTGTATTATTTTAAAGCAGATAAAAATTAAACATAATATAATTATGAAAAAAGTAAAAATAGTAGATTTGTTGTCTGACTTAGGAAAAGGAAAAGAAGATCTTGATTTTGATTCTCATTGATTGAAATAATTTTAATAAGTCCTCCATCTATATGACACGGGATACTTTTCGTGAAGTCATAGTAGAAGTCGCAACTTATTCCATGTCAGCATTAGTCAATCACAAAATGTGACGTGTCAAACCGACACAAAATTACAATAAAAGATATGATTCCGTCATATCAATATTTCACACAAACAGTTTTTGTCTGTAATTTTTAACTAAACAGCATCATTTTAATAAGTAATTTCCAACCAAAACCATTCACGTGTTGAATTTGTTCAAGACTTTTTCATGCAATTTGGCATGATAATAATGATGACTTATTCATCATAATTTTTTGTTCATGGAGTTAAAAGGAAAACAAAAACCAACAACCTTGTAAACACACACCAGATGAAGTTACTAGAATGCTAGCAGGCTTCCACGCTTATTAATTTAGTCCTTTGAAAATTTTATTTTACATGAGTTTAGTCTTTAAATATTTATTTATATAATTTAATTATTTAATATTTAAATATTATTATTTTTTTAGTTTGTCTGTTAACAATTATTTAATTTAAGTATTAGTGTGTACCATTAAGCATAAAATACTTTGGTCTAATCTTTCTGTGCCATATCTTGTTCGTCCAATTAGAAATATTCGCGTCAATTAAATCTTGCTATTAAACTTATCATCGTTTGGCTACTCTTTTGTATCGCTCTCACCTATTACAACGGATGCGAGTGGACCAGACCCTTTAATATCAATGAAATTTTAATAGACCAAATTATAGGTTTATTCATTATTTTATTGTATGATATTTAATTTAATTAACAAGATTGAATAGGAAATCACTTGATTATTTATCCTATTTAGTTAACATATTATACAGCGAATTAGCAATCACATGCAATTTCACCACACCAAAAAAAAATGTAATTTCAAAAGTTTAGTGACGGATTTCTTGTTGAAGCAGTATGTCTTGATATTGTGGTAAAATCAGTTCTGAGCATCCATCTTCGGAATAAATACATGTAAGACCTAAAAAGAAAAGCTCATGTTGCTCCATTAAATACATATTATTGTTTCACTTGCTTTCCTATATACATCATAAATTATTTCCCAAGTTGGGAGTCGATCTAGTGGGAGAGAAACTCGGATCGGAGTTTCTGTAATTCTCTCAACTGTTACCTAAAACATTGGAGAAATATGTTTTTTTTATTTCCGTGAAATTTGGAATGTTTGATTTTAAATTCTTTCATCTTATTTTAATTCTTACAATTAAAAAATTTATTATTTTTAGTTTTAAAAATAGTTTAGAGATAATGCTTTTTAATCTTTTTATATAGCTTTCCTTCCTTCTTTATTGTGGTGCGTGATGATATAAGATTGGGGAAATATGAAAATGTGCAACAGTATCATTATACATGCAAGCGGCCCCTCACACTTGCGCATAATTAAGCTGAAACTTACAAAGTCTATGTTTCCCATCTTTCACTTCGATTCATTTCAATATAATATTATATAACGATGAAAAAAGCTATGGAACAGTATTACACTGATAGTTTAGCATTTTTTTTAAGAATTTTCATGTCTCCATTGTATAACATCATCTGTTTTATAATTTATGAGGGGCTTAAGCATATATAACAATACTACATGCTTTATAGGTTAAATGACCATAATAGGTCAGTTACAGAAATTATTTTGGTAACTGGGCCTCGTTACAAACTTATTACTAGAGGGGGGCTGTTTTCCAATTGTGGCGCACAGGGAAAGAGCGCTACAGCTAAGGAAGCGACACGTGACAGACAGGGATTAGCCAACGCTTGAGCGCCCAGAGAAAAGGCACCCCACCTACACGTGTCTTCATGTTAAAGGGCGAAAGGTATGGGGCAGGATCCGTGAAGGCGCAACGAACCAGGAGTTGCCACGTGTATGTGGCGCTTCAGGCCTGAGCGCCCCACTTACACGTGGCATGTGCGCCTGGGTCTTGAGCGCCCCACTTATTTTATACCCCAACCCCCACCACTTTCGTTTTCATTCCGCGTAATACCTCCCCACGTTCCTCCGCCGCGGCTGCTGTGGTCCCATCTCCTCCTTCCTCCCTATTTGTTTTTTTTACTGTTGTGGTCCCCTCCTCCTTCCAGGTATGTTTTGTTAATTATTTTTGGTTTTGTAGTTTAATTTTTATAATGTTTATTAGTTTAGTTGTTAAGTTAGTTGTTAAGTTAGTTGTTAAGTTAGTTTAGTTTAGTGTAGTGTAGTGTAGTGTAGTGAGACAATATTTTAGGATTTGTAGAAATTCCTCTTTTTTTTTATGGGTATAGATGAAATTTAGATGTAGAAATAATTTCTGTAGTGGTACATGTAGTTTTAATTTAGTTGTTAGTAATTTTAATGTTGAAATTTTAGTTTAAATAAATTTGTTAGTGTAGGGAAATTATTTTTTGGTACATTGTAGGATAATTTATTATTTGAAATGTTGTTAATTATTTTTTAAATTTAAAAAATGTGTAGGTTTTGTTATGGCTAGTTCTTCTTCGTCTGGTGGTGTCACGATTGAATCAGGACCATTAGAACCAGATTTGTTATGGACTCAACCGTATCATATATCTCAGCATATTTGGAACACCAGAAAGAATAGAAAGTTTAAATTAAGACGAGCTGCTCCACAGTATCAGGGTCAGTCACGGTGGCCTGATGCTATTACCCCGTATTTGATTGAGGCTGGCTTCTATTGGGTGTGCCATCTTGGTTATTTTAAACAGAATGAGGGATTAATACAAGCTTTTATTGAACGTTGAAGGCCTGAGACCCATACATTCCATATGTCGTGTGGGGAATGTACCATCACACTTGAAGATGTTGTAGTTTTACTTGGATTACCGGTGGATGGGAGACCTGTCATTGGATCTACACATGCAGACTAGGCTGGCATGGCTGAGGACTTACTGGGAGTAAGGCCTAGTGCAGATGATATTAGAGGTTCTTATGTAAAGCTGAATTGGTTGGGTGATCAATTTAATGATATTACACCTTTTCTAGATGACCCTAAAGCACTGCGGCGTTCTACTAGATCTTGGATATTGCGATTCTTAGGTGGTGTTATATTTGTTGACAAAAATAGCTCTAGAGTTTCGTTACATTATTTGCAGTTCTTGGATGATTTCACAGAGACAAGGAAATATGCTTGGGGCAGTGCCTTGTTAGGATATTTGTACCAGGAATTATGTAATGCAACAGATATTAACGCAGTGTCCATCGGAGGGATGTCAGTTCTGATACAGTTATGGGCGTGGGAACGATTTACCCCCTTAACCCCGCAGGTCATGGTGACCCGTGCTCCAGACACCCCATTTGGTAATAGGTAATTAGTTAATTTAGCTGTTTTTTATTATCTTTTATTTCAATCTATGTGAAAGTAAAGTTATTTGTGAAATATTGTAGGTGGCTTCCGGTTCAAAACAGTGTTTCCGGTGATGATGATGTGAAAAGTATACGAAGGACTTTAGATATTCTAAAATTAAATCAGGTAACTTAACTAATTTGACAATTTTGTAGTAGTTATTTACATATGTATATTCGTTTAATGAATGTTTTTTTATGTAGGTTGTATGGATGCCTTACACTAGACCTGTCTTTGGATTGTTACCTGAGATTTGTTTAGAGGGCCAGCACATATAGAGAGGTGTTTTGCCTCTCATTTGTTTTCAGATAGCTGAGTGGCATCAACCTGATAGGGTTATTCGGCAATTTGGTTTCCGACAGTTTGTACCTGGCCCTCCCTCTCAGCTTGATAGTTTACATCAACTAACTTTGAAAGGGAAAGGAGACAACAATTAGGAACAACTTATGCAGCCTGTACTTCAGATTTGGGAGAACAGGCTACATTACATTGTTGGCGGGATACCACATTCAGATCCCATGAGCTACAACGATGATTACATGGTGTGGTATAGAAAAAAGACAAAGATGTATATTGACCGGAAAAATGCAAAAGATGGGAGTCTGGTACAAAATTCTTCAATTTATTACTTATTTTGATATCTATATGAATTTTTGATACTTTTGTAAAAATTGTTTAAATTTTTTTTTTTTACAGGGTGCCATAGCAGAATCTCTGATCTATATTGGGACCCCTGAGGGATGGTTGACACACACTCAGGATGATATGGTAGATTTGGGACGGAGGATGATGGTATTGTGTTGTGATGCAGACCGTGTCACTCAGCCAGCTAGTAGTGCACCACAGGTTACGGAAACTTTCACTGTTGAGGATCCTCACATACTTCCGCATAGTCTAGAGACGCGTGGTCTTACACGTAACCGTCATTCTGTCCCGCATGAGCCCTATATACTTCCACCTATGCCTCAGAGAGGGTCAGGGATGTACTATACACCTACTCAGTTTACCTAGTTACCCTCTCAGATGCCGCCTATGTACCAGTATCCACCTCCTACTAGCCCACCACTTTATACACCTATGGGTGGTGCTTCAGCATCAGGGAATTGGGGTATTAACGACTTATTTGGTATTTCTCCTTCATTAGGAGATGTATTGGATGCACAGACACCGACCTCACAGATGGGTCCACCGTGGAATATTCCTGACGATATTCCACACATG
Organism: Hylodesmum podocarpum; assembly: GCA_026586105.1. Classification (NCBI taxonomy): domain Eukaryota; kingdom Viridiplantae; phylum Streptophyta; class Magnoliopsida; order Fabales; family Fabaceae; genus Hylodesmum; species Hylodesmum podocarpum. Next base: position 3,675,772 of record JALJEV010000424.1, on the reverse strand, counting down.
GATGAGTTACTTGGAGCAGATCTTAAACCACAGTTTGATGAGGTTGCCAGTAGTCGTCAACGCAGACCAAGGTGCAATCCTGACAGAGAGGCACGAGGTAGAGAAAGACCATGTGGTACGGGAGGACACCATGACAAACATTGATGTTGTTATATTTCATTAGTTTATGCATTATTTGTCTTTTTTATTTGTCGTATTGATTTAGTTATAAGTCATTAGTACGGATATTTGGATTATGTGTTATATATACTTTATAATTAGTTTATGCATTGGTATATTTAAAATCACATAATCAATCAGTGGAACATGTTAAATGATACATCTTAAATCACGATTGAGAAACAGTAGGACATAATCGTCTATTGTGACCCTCTTGGCCATATCTACTACATCTTTGTTTTCTCTGTGAAGGTTCAACCCAATCCATCTCATTTCGAATCTTAGTAGATTTTGGACGACCTTTACCTCGAATTGTAGTTGGATCTGGAATCAATTTCCATGGTTGCTCCACATGCTCCAATGCATCTTCATTACCTAGAGGCCACCATTCAGCAGAATATGCGTTGACTATGTACTCGTTTTTGAGGACAACATCAATGTACTGATAAAAGTCTATACTGGCATGTCCACAAACAGCAATTACGTGAGAACAAGGATAATGGAACGTTGTAAACCGGCCACATTGACAATATCTATCACTAAGATTAACCGTCCATTTATGACCACCTCGTTCTGTCAATGGATTAAATGCTTCTTCAACCTCAAACCGTGTTTGTTGAATGTCATAAACACGCACTGTATGAGAACAGACTTCCACTTGTTGTCTCTGAATAGCATGACATATTCGGGAACAATAAACATGACCTTCACTTAGCTCCTCTTGTGCTCGACGACCTCTTTCAACAAAATATTCACGGCAACGACTGTATGTTGATTTCACTAATGTTGTTATTGGTAGATTTCTACAACCTTTTAAAACCTTGTTTATGCATTCTGACAGATTTGTAGTCATATGGCCATATCTGTGTCCTTCTGCATCATATGCCATACTCCATTTTTCCTTGGATATTCCTTGAATCCAGGTTGCTACTTGGAGACTTTCCTCACAAAATTTCTCCAAGTTTCGATCAAATATGTGCTTGCAAGGAGTATAACTTACATGAAAATGAAGTAGTCACGTTTAACGTGAAGTTTAATTTGAAGAGAGTAACAAATATTGATTCATCACTTACCTAATTTCACCAACATTTGTTTTTGTTTAACGTTTTTGAACCTGTGATTGAAATTAGAAGCAATATGTCGGATACAATAAACATGATATGCATTTGGTCGACTTCATCCTATTGCTTCATTTTCAATTGTCGACTTGATGCTCCGATGCCGATCAGAAATCAGACAAATACCAGATTTATTTGTCACATAATTACGTAAATTAGACAAAAACCATGACCATGCTAGCAATGTTTCACCTTCAACCACGACAAATGAAAGTGGTAATACATGTCCATTACCATCTTGCGTTGTTGCGATTAGAAGTGTTCCACGGTATCTACCATATAAGTGTGTATCGTCCACCTGTATAATCGGCTTACAAAAATTAAATGCCTCACCACATTGTCGAAATGTCCAAAAGACACGCTTAAATTGATGAAATTCACTGACAAGTCTGTTGCCGACAACAAAATCATCATCATCGATTTCATAATAAGATCCGGGAGAGTGAATTTCCATGTAATGTAACCAAATAGGAAGTTCCGCATATGATTCTTCCCAGTCTCCAAACACCATGGTCATTGCTTTCTGTTTAGTTAACCATGCCTTCCTATATGATATTTTGTAGTTAAACATACTAGCTATTCTCTTTTGAACTAAGCTAATTTTAATGGACGGGTCTTCCCTTATCATACCTGAAATTTTATTAATCGTGATAATTATAACAAAATATAAATTTAAACATGTAAGATGCAAAAAATTCAAATTACACGTTAGAAAAAAATATTCTTACCTACAATGCACGTACTAATCATATTTGAATCTAAATTAGCATGATCTTGAGTCAAACTTAAATTTAAACAACTATGTGGACCACCCCATCTTGTCACCTTCCACCTAGCTGTCCTCTTTGATTTAATAGCTCGCATATAAAAAGGACAAGGTGATTCATCACAATTTTTAGGGCAAAAAATAACATACTTCGTTGATTTTGATTCCTTAACCTTCATTGTTTGATGTACGGCCATTAGGTATCTTGCAACAGCAGTTTGGACTTCATCTTTGCTATCAAACTCCATACCAACATCTAATTCTTGTCCAATGACCCAATTCGATTCAACATTTAAACCCCACGGATCTTCTTGATCAGGATACTCGCAATTAATGTTTGCGTAGTGTGGGGTTATTTGCCAGAATGGTTCTACAATTGCATTTACATGAAATCATATCAAACAACTATTTTATTATGCAAAAACTTCACTAAAAAATATACTATTCCTAACCTCCTTCTATTGTGACAACACCTTGATCTTGTTGGACGTCAAGGCTTAAACTCTGTACATCTTCATTTAGATCATCATCTTCTGATTCAGAAAAATTCCCATAAAAATCTTCATCTTCGGATGTTGAATCAAAATTCATATATGAAACAACGTAATCTTCATCATTGTCACTAGAGTTTAGCCTTGTAGAATATCCATCATAAGAACTACGAATGCTTCCTTCATTTGTATCCGCATAATTCCCAGACGATGCACCACCTGCAACAACAACTTCAACACATATTTCTATAAGACTACCACCCTCTTGTTGAAGAAAATTAGTTATCATAATATCCACATCTTCATCATCGACTATTTGTAGTGTAGCATATTGATTTCCTATTAAATATCTTGTTGCAATAGAACCAATAACTTGGTTATGATTTAATTTAAATTTATTACGAATCTTATTTTTTAAGAAATTGAAACTTATGCCACATTTAATTTGTAATGCTCTTCTTGGTCCTCCGAATACGACTTCTTCATTCGTCTCGTTTATCCTTCCATTAATATACACAATTATAATAATTGCAGAAGCCATGTATTACCAAAAAATCACCTACAATTACAAGAAAACAATACTATATATTATTAAATTGATAATTATCGAATAACTAATTTAATAACAATTAAACTAAGTACCATGAAAATAGGAAACTCACCTGAAGTTCGGTTTGTGAAATTGACTCTTCGAAGATTAGTATATATAGTAATTGTTGGCGCCTAGAACCCCATCACCAATAAACAGTGCATCTGGCGCCCTAGAGGTACGACGCCCCACTTGTGGCGCTCTAGAGCACCGGCGCCCACTTGTGGCGCTCTAGAGCACGGCGCCCCACTTGTGGCGCTTAGGTGCCAGGCGCCCCACTTGCCATGTGACTTGTGGCGCTCAGGTGCCAGGCGCCCCACTTGCCACGTGGCTTGTGGCGCTCAGGTACTAGGCGCCTCACTTGCCACATGGCTTGTGGCGCTCCGGACAATGGCGCCAACGTTTAAAAATCGATCCTCACATAATAAGTTTCTAACCAGATCCAGTTACGGAATAAGTTTTCGTAACCAGCCTATAATGGTCAATTTGCCTGCTTTATAATATTGGCCTTCAAGCTGTTGGAGAGTTGGTAAGCGTTATGCGGACCCTAGCCCACACTTGTCTTGTACAAGTGCGGTACATTTCAAACATTACTTTGCCACAACTAACTTAATTTGTATCTGCCACAAGTTTTATGATACTAATATATATCTCTCACCCCATAAATTAATACTATATATATATATATATATATATTCCATGTAATAGGTAATGGATATATAATAAGACTTTATAATTAAGTGAGTATCAAGATAAATTAAGGAGAATAAATATGATAATAAATTTATTATTTATAAAAAGAAACCATTAAAATAAATTAGATAATTGAAACCCAAAGGAAATTTGAGCCTGGACCGGTACAAATACATAACGAAAAATCTATACTCAAATATTAATATCACACTTAGAAGTGAGATGGGCTATCCAACTTTTGAATGAAGAAAAGGCCATCCTACGACCCTTATTGCAGTTTTGGTACCAGAAATTTCCGCATATGGATGTGAGGATTACATAGAAATGTTATTTCAAAGAAGAAAATAAAGTGGTAGATTTACTTGCTGATATTGGTCTTCAAATCAGACAAGAGATGGTTGTTTATGATCTAGCTTCGCAGTTTATCTTAGATACTCGACATTGTTACAAGGTCTCTTTTGAATAAATTTTTATTAAGTATTTATTCAAGTAAGAAGTAAGAAGAAAAACTAAAATAAACTTTATTGGAAATTAAAAATAATGTATACATAAATTAAAAAATAATTTCTTAAAAAATTAACATGAAATAACATCTATAAATTAGCTTATTCATAAATTAATTTTAGCCAATGCAAAAACTTGCTTTAAAAAATTAGTTTATCTATTTTTCCTAAAAAAATTATCCAAATATATTCATAGTATATGTAAATGCACTTAGTGTATTTTGATTGATTAATCATCACTATTACACACTAAATTAAACTGTTTTTATTAATGAAAGTTTAGTCTATGAATTTATTTAACTTTACACATAATATATGTATGTATGTATGTTTGTGTCTATATATATATATTCTTTTAACTATTTTTTTTAAAAAAAAACAAATTGATATTTTCTATGCTAAACTAATGTTTTATTATCACTTCAATACCTATGGTTTATGAAATTTACAGTAACATCAAATTCAAATAACCTACTATTTAATATGTTGGTTTTCAAGTAGAAAGAAAAATGGGGCACACAGGCAGCCACACAGAATAGTCTATTGATTGGTTTATCTCTGCTACTGCCATCAGTACGGATATTTTGTTTTAGGATAAACCTAATTTAGTTAGGTTATTTCAATTCTTAAAGTATAAAAATATAAAATAATTTTGAAAATATAATTGTTTTTTATTTTAATTTCTGTTATTTTAATTTTTAAAAGTCATTAGTTAATATTATTTCAATTTTTCTTTTTTTTTATTCAACTTTAATTTAAAATGACAATATTTCACATTTTCAAACATTAAAATTAAAACAGCTGTTTATTTATTTTTAAAGCTTTTACGTTTTTTTACACTCAATTTTATTGTTATTTAATTATCATAAATTTATAATTTTTTTATCTTATTAAATAATTAAAATTTATCAGTATGTTTAATTATTAGAATAAATAAATGACCTGCATATGTTTTTTTTTGTTTTTTCATTTAATATCTCCTATTTATATTAAGATTTTCAATAAATAGTGAAATTTCTAAATTTTTTTCTAATTAACAAACATTTAAATGAATAATAAAATTTATAATTTTATACTAATTAACCAGTAACTTTTCCCAATACAAAAACTTGATATTAAAATTTGAGGGTGAAAAGTGTAATAAAGCTTTATTTTATGAGTTATTTTAGTGTATTGATTGGTTTATTTTATTTTCCACTATTTTATTGGGGGACAGTGGCGTGGATGCGTGTTTTTCATTTTCTTATAAATATTTTATGAATTAATTTAGTTCTTTCACTGTGGAATCGGAGTGGTCACGGGTCACGGCGTGTTTATATTAATGAAAAGAAAACGAGACGGAAAAAGAGTGTAGACGCAACGCAAGGTATATAAATGATACCCACCCAAACAACTTTCACCAATCACACACCTTACGCCCTTAATCCTTGTTTTAAGGAGGAGTTTAAGGCCTTAATCACAATCTTAATTAAACAACAAATAATATTATCTTCCTAAACTCAATCCCTCTCTGTTCTCTCACGTCCATCTTGCCTTCCCTTAGCTTTATTATTATTATTATTATTATTATTATTAATATTATTATAAAAGAATCAAAATAAATCCAAAAAGAAGAAAAATGCCAAACGGAATTTCGAGCCGTCACCTCACCGCAACTCAAGTCGGGAACAACGCGCGTCCCTCTCCCAACTTCCAAAGTCCAAACCCACCCTTGAAATTTTAAATCATCAAAATATTTTTATTTCCTCACTCATTTATAAATAATATATTTTTTTAAAAAATTGCATAATATTTATCATTTTATTATCTTGTGAGAGAATAAAAATAATTTTGAAAATTGAAAATAATAAAAAAAAAATAATTGGGTGTTTGTTTGTTTTGTTTCCGATAGTAGTAGTTGTATCAGTCAAGCCGAGCCGATCCGATGACGCGAGCCACTCACACACTGGGGGTTCCCCCAACAACACGCGCCCTCTCCCGGCGACCGTACCGTATTATCCCCCACCCTTCCCACTCTTTCGCCCTTGCCGTTTCACTTTCTCTCTCTTCTCTCTTTCTTTCTCTTCTCACTTTCTCTCTCTTCTATTCACCTAACCCTAATCCTTCTTTTTCCGATGCCGGACTTCAACGACTCCGTCACGCCTCCTTCACGCACCGTCCCCGTTCGCGAGGATTGCTGGTCTGAAGAGGCCTCTTCCACTCTCGTCGATGCTTGGGGCCGCCGTTACATGGAACTCAACCGTGGCAACCTCCGTCAGAAGGATTGGCAGGATGTCGCTGACGCCGTTAACGCTCTTCACGGTCTCACTAAAAAGACGCACCGCACCGACGTTCAGTGCAAGAATCGCATCGACACCATCAAGAAAAAGTACAAGATCGAGAAAGCTAGGGTTTCGTCTTCCAACGGCGCTCTCTCTTCCAATTGGCCTTTCTATGAACGATTAGATGCTCTCATCGGTCCTAATTTCAACGCGAAGAAACCCTCATCTTCCCCGTCTCCGTCACCGCCGGTTGCGCTTCCGCTTCTGCCGCATCGGAAGAACCCTAATCTTAACCCTGACGCCAACGCTAGCCCTAACCTGAACCCGAACCATTATTCCAGCCCGGCGATTGCTGTTCCGCCCACGGCTGTGGCACTGCCGCAGAAGAGGTCGGCTGCGGCGGCGGCGATGGATGAGGGGTACTTTAGGAGGAACTATTCTGCTATGGCTGCGGCTGCAGCGGCGGCGGAGGCTGATGAGGAAGAGGAGGATGAAGAGGAAGAGGAGGAAGCGGAGGAGGAAGAGATGGAGGAGGAGGAAGATGAAGGAAGGGGGAGCGAAGTGGAGGAAGGGGAGAAGGGGAAGGAAGGGATGAAGAGGCTCGCGAAGGCGATAGAGAGGTTTGGGGAAATGTATGAGAGAGTGGAGGGACAGAAGCTGAGGCAGATGGTGGATTTGGAGAAACAGAGGATGCAGTTTGCTAAGGATCTTGAAGTGCAGAGGATGCAGATGTTTATGGATACACAGGTTCAGCTCGAGAGAATTAAGCGCGGGAAACGATCTGGCTCTAATGGTGAGATATTATTTTCTTCACCCTTTTGGTTTGAGTTGATTACATTTTGTACTTTTTAGTGTTCGGTTTTTCAACGAATGAATGATGGTTTGCACTTCGGACCCGAGAATAGTCGGTAGCAAGAGAATTCTTCTGTTAGATCCCTTTGGTTGTTTTCGACTCTAGGGTTGCACTGAATGCTCTGAAATTGAATTGGTTGTATCTTGTAATTTTGCATTTAAATATACTAGCTTGTGGTGCCTTTTCTGGAGGGGTTCTCTGTATATCATAGTTTATGATGAGATATTTTTTTTATGAACATAAAAATGGTGCAGTCCTCTTAACTTTAAAGGTTTTTTTGGAGGGTTCTGCAGATGGTTTAGTATTTTAATGACATATTGGTGTTTTGGAACCCTGTTCAAGCTTTTGACAAAATTGTCCTACTACATTGTGAATTGTCCTTGTTATACGTTTTTGTATCTTGAAGTTGTTATATTAAAAAAACATGTCTGGGATTGGTATTTGTTGGACTAATTTTGTGCTCAAAGCATATAAATTATGTATTTCTCAATAACTTCTGCATATAAATGAGTCTTGGTTTAGTACTTTTTTGGTCTGTCTTTATGGTAGTAGTGTGTTGATGATTCTCACATACAAATCAAAGCTTTGTTTCAGCTAGGCATTCAGTGGCTGTTGTCAATATTATATTTCACTTTCCTTTTTTATCTGATTGAAGTAGAGCCATGCATGGTAAATTGGTCCTGTATTTCTGCTTTGATAAATGCATTGCCAAATCATGTGTGGTACATGTGTGCTGTATTTCAACTTTCATAAATGTGATGCAGTTTTCGGTAGTTGTTGTGGGCTAATATGTAAGGTAAAGAAGGGGAATACATGTTGATGATTGAACATTGGGATATTTCTGACACTCTCATGTTGAAGATTGCCCTCCAGTTTGTTGCCTTTTCATCTATATTCATCGTGGTTTAGGAGTCTGTTTGGAATTACTTATTTTTAATTTAAAAAATTTAAAATAAGCCATTATAATTGTTTATAGTTTGTTAGGATGCAATCTTATGATAAAAGGAACATTAAATGGTCTCTTATGCAATCTTTTGTGTTCATCATGAATTAATCTCAGTCCAGTTCCATTTTAATCCAGTTATGAGTTACAATTGATTTCACACAGCTCTAGTACTGTCGATGTAGTTTTTGTTTCTTGTTTCTGCATGATACCACTCTTTTCTTTTTCATCCTGATCCTTATTATGGATACCTATTCAGAATAATAGAAAAGTTATGAGACAATTTTTTGAGAAGCAAATTCAAATTCAGCAAGAATGCTTTTCTCATGTACTGAGACAGTGACGACCTGGATCCTTAGCAGTGTTGTTAAATGGCGGCACCACGGCCACAATGGCATGGCGTATTTTTGCCGATTGCCATAAGCAATTTGTGAAGGCAAGCCCACTATGGCGGTGCCATAGGCTGCAATGGCATGTTTATATGCTGGAGTTTCAGCCTTCTGTAATCCACCATTGATAACACTGGTCCTTAGGATGGTCCCATGCTAAGAACATGAAGTGTGGGGATGGAAGTTTGATGCTAGCCAGGCCTTGTCTTAATCCTTTTCGATCCTTGTTATCCCTCCAGTTATCTTATATTATAGTACATATATAGTTAGGTGAAATCTTCCATCTTTTAGCTCATTGGTCTCTTAAATTACATCTTTGAGTGAGCAAGGCATGTGGTAACTTGAGTCTAATCAATTTGAGTATGTTAAAATGTTCGTCTTGTAGATTTGCTGCCATTTTTAGTGGTTCTTATATCTTAAAGGTTTTATGGATGTTTATAATTACATATGAAAATTTAATTTCTTAAACCAGATTTTATGTTACTTGTAAGTTTGGTTACTTTTTGGAAGGTGTTATTTCCTAGTTTATTGACACATCTCCCTCAACAACTAGCTAGAACCAAATTATATTATGGTCAATGCTGGTCTTAGGTCGTTGGAAATTATATAATGTGTGCTTTCCTTATTTTTGTGGTTTTGTTGAGTTTTTTTGGGAGTAAGATCTGATTGCATGGTATGGTATTTGGATCCATCACTGAAATAATGGGAACACTCCAACAACTAGCTTTTTGCTAAGTTTCTTATTAATTGGTAGTAGAGTTTTTCGTCATGTCTCTGCTGCAAATGAGTGGCTCAAATGGTGACATTGTTGTTAGTTAGATATCGATCTATTAAACTATGAATAGGTATGAACAAGGGAGAATGGTGAGTCATTGATTGTAGGTATGGTGTTTGGTGCAAGTTTAATTTTCTTATTGGAGAAAAAGAATAACAATGACAGAACTGGAAACCAGTAGACTAATTATTTGGTGAAGTTTTCAGTCATAATATTCATAGAAATTAAAACAGTGGGGAAAATGGTAATATATGTGTGTGTGTGTGTGTTTTCTTATTTTCTTACCCTGTTTATTATAATTGGTCATATGTGGTAGGGTTATAGTTTATAACACAGTTTATAACACACATAGTCTAACTCCCTATTTATTATTTTTCAAATTCACTTGGTTTGTTTTCAAGCCAAAAAGTGTCAACTTTCTAGGAGTTCTGGATTGTAGAAAAATGCTATTAAGATGCTCTGTTTCGCATAATTTGTAATTATAAGAGTTGTAGATATTTTTGAGGTTTTAGTTATTTCCCCATTCAACTGCTTAACCAAATTTGTTTAAAAAAGGTTAGCATGACAGCATGTGATACATGGGTTTGATGGATGCTTACTTGGTAAACAAATGTTAGGTTCTTTGAACAATAGAAAACCACACACTTGTAACCTTGCTTCATCATATTTATTCTGAGCAAGACAATGACTTTAGTTTACTCATCAATCCAGTTTGTTCATAACTTCCTAGTATAGTGTCATTTCATAAAATGATAAGCGTGGATGATAGACTGGGATAACCAGGTAAAATTCAACCGATTAGGACACAGATACAATCCCAACTTCCATCTATGGTTTTTTGGTACCAAGCCATCAATATATCTGGCTTACAAGTTACAATTTATTGAATGTATAGATATTATCGAGCTGCTCGTGGTAAGTTGTCCGTTTAGAAGATTTTTTAGGTTTTACAAATATGTAGTTGCTTGGCTTCAGTAAATGTCTCCTTTCCGTTGACTTGGAACATACAGTATATTTTTATGGTTGTAGGAATCTTGACGGTCTCCGATAGAATCTATAATGCCTACATAGCTTGTGAATAATACCTAAAGATTTGTTGATTATTCCTTTGTTCTAAACATTTGGTACTTAGGCAGTGAAGATAACTTCTGATTGAATATCTCTCAATTTTGATTTTTGACTTACTTTTTTTGTTGCTTCAGATATGTATAGCTAGCCAAGTGGGCGATGGTTAGATGATGGTGCTCGAAAGGCTATCTTGCTCTGGACTAATCATGGGAAAGTACATACATATCTTAAGCTGATATACTGTCATGAGGGAATATCTCCAATAGAAATTTGTGGTGGAGTAATTTTGGATTCTTTTTGCTAGCCTTTAATTTGTTGTTAGTCCTTTTAAATTAATTCAGCAACTGTACTAGGCCTAATTTGGCACCGATATAGAATCTGCTCCAATGTATAACACTTATGCCAATTGTCATCTCCTATCCTTTTTCAATGCCTGGATTTTCCTTTCCAACCGCTAACATAAAGATATATATACTAGAGAATACTTATATAATAATATTTGCACATTATTTTTGCGTTTTCTAATTAATAAAACAACTCAATGTCTATTTTTTGTCCTTCATTTTTTCATGTAAAAAGTACAAGTTAGGGATGAGTGGAAATAAAATAAGGTCTACAGAATAGAAATTCAGATCGTTTGTGTATCACGGTTGAACACTTTTACAAAATTTCTGAAATTGTTTAATATAAAAAATATTACTCAACAATGCAAAGTCCAGATTATTTATACTCATCTAACTTTCAATCTTTGTTCAGTGTTCAATAAACCATTGGACACTTGGTAATTTGTGTTTGTCAAAATGCATCTACTATCCTATTTGTTCTTGGTCCTACACTCGTGGGTGTTTTGGAAAAGCTTGTTCATACTTGGTTATATGGATTGTTTATGTACAAGTACAGCCCAACTTCATAACAAAATCTGGACAGTTGTCTTCATAAAAAGAAAGAAGAAAACTCGAGCATGGTGACAGTCTACCCTACTTTTGTATTTATTAAACTAATTTTACGATAACAAATTTTAATAATTGACATACTCAACAATTTGTAATTTTCAAAAGCCTAATAAGCTTGCTAATTATGAAAACTTGCCATAAACACCTCGGGACATATTTGCTTTTCCCCTATCATGTATCCAATATGCTCTTATTTTTATTGCAGGTTAGACGGTATCCAATAAAGAATGAAGTCGCTGTTTGTGAAAAGAACAAGAGTAAACCATCGTATTAATTCATGAAAGTGAAATATTATTTTTACATTAGTCTTCTAAAATTAAATAAACATTCAAGCAAGTTTTTGAAAGTTTAATTTATGTTACCTAACGAATACTAGTAATATTAGAGTTTTAAGTAAAATGAATTTTCAAGATCAATTAATTATAAATCAAATTTTGTATAACAGTTAAAGATTTTGCAAGTAAAGTTAACAAATTTACTATATGATTAAAAATTATAACGACAGTATATGTATATTTTTCTCATAAGATTAACATATGTTTCTTGATTAAAATAACAACAAATTGGTAAGTTAAAAAAATCAGATAAAATATAAAAAAAATAAATTAAGGACTTATTTAAAATATGATTAATTTGAAAAATAAAATAAAATTCTATGATTATATTTTAATGAATCAAAATACAATTTACTTCTCATGTTACACACGATTAATCTTAAATGCATTATTAGAATCAAACCGAAGTATTAGGCAAGATGATTGCGCCCATTTTTTTTTAAAAAAAGTTTGAAGTTCATTTACTTGTCGTTAAGATGATCACACGCTACTAATCTTAAACGCAACTTCCAACACATTTACTAAAATGCAGAAATCTTTTTGTTACCTCTTTAAGAAATATACAAAAGGAAATAGCATAGATTATCAATCTAAAATAGTGGCCATATAAGATATTTCATTGCTGACAGCTTCAAAGATCAGCATAAAATCTGCTGTTTCAGAATTATATAAGGAAGTATATCAAAGAGATCGAGAAGTGATGTGTTGTGATATTGTGGTGAATATTTTAAGTATTGGATATATATATTTGGTTCATTCATGATTGCCATTTGTGTGAGGGTAATATACCAGTAGTAGAAGTAGAAATAGCAAACGAGTATAAATCTAACCATTCTTAGCGTTTCTATTTTGGGGATGAGGTCTAATATGTGATAAGAACTTACAACGTTGTACATATAATATTTAAGACCTACTTATACCAAACTTGCTCCAAAAGGATTATTCTAATGTTCAGAACTACTAAGTGGGATCGATATCAATATATTTCTGTGATAATTTTTACTCCAAGCACCAGAGATGATACTTCTAGGACATGCTCCTTCACTTTGGCAAATTATATCCCCAAACCAAGTGAGTGTTCGTGCGACCCTGCATGCAAAGAGTATTCAGCAAAAGTTACTTGTTGCGATCACATCCTTTTGATACTATAATTTATAATTTATACCCACAATCAGAGTGAGAAGTCACTGTATTAAAATTGGTTGCAATATATATAAAAGAATTTTTGAAAAATTTTAACCTTTGGAATTGGATGAGTGCAAAAGTGCATTTCAAATGAGAAATTACATTGTAGCTAGCCAGTGATATGCTTTCTCCACATACTGACCAAACCTCTTTAGGGTACGTATGTCCAAAACTCGCAAATGCTAAAGAGATTCGATTTAGAGTCTTGCTCTATTAGTGCAAAAACTTTTGGACCAATACAGACATGGCAATGCACTTTTCATCAAATAATATATAGATTTTAAACAAAAAGTAAAACAAAGGTAATATATGTTTTAAAATATTTGTGGACACCAGAAATTCATTTGATACCGTCATAAGGAAAAAAGTAAAAGAAAAAGAAGTATAAATATAGTAATTGATTCAATATTATAGGAATCAAATGAGAAATAAGAAACATGATGAGTGTTAATAAGTTATGTATAATAATTTTTCTAGGTATTTATAGTACATGAGTATTAATGTATCATTGCTCTACATTTTCTTAACTTATATCTTGTAATATTATACCATCTAAACTCCTTTTTTCATTCTTTTTGTTACAATTGAATCTCCCATCCTTTATCTTTATTTAATTTACCTACAGTTTTAAATTTATTAATCATAATTTTAACTGTAGTTATAATATTTTTATTTTAGTGCAAACCTCAGGAGTTTAGTGATAACACAAAAGGTTTAAGAAAGAAAGAAATTACCGGTAACAACCCTTTCATCCTAAGAAGGTGGTTTTACTAGGAGGAAACAATTTTACTACAGTTGAATCAATAAACACCTAGTTAAATTTTACTTTTAGGAAATTAAGAATGATATCAGAAGTGGGTAAATAGACAACGGTCCGAATTTAAAGTGGAGAAGGAATTTATTTAAAAGGAAAAAGTCATTATATAATGAATTTATAAATTTAATCAATTCAGTTTATCTAAATATAATAAATTAAGCAGACACATGGAACTTGAAATGTGATTGAAAAGGAATTTCTTAGAGACTAAGGCTCAACAATAGACATGACTTTCTACAGAAATTCTAAGCAAGCTTCTATATGACTATACCACTTTGAAAGAACTTATAGGAGAAAATAATGAAAAATTAGTCTTATTTTTTAGCAAAATAAATTTAATCTTTTTTCTCCTTTAATCTTTATACAAACAGGTCCCAATGTGTGACTACAAAATCTTATTGAACAACATTCAAACAAGAGTAACCTTGACAATAAGAATTCTTGGACAGACCGCGATCTAAAGAGTGTACTCTATAACATTGAAGAATCTATATCACGGTACTGAGTTAGAATGGAGGAGAAAAGCTACGGAGGTTGGTGGTTCATATGGTTTGCTGCTATTGGTCATATGGACTTAGAATTATTTCCAAGAATGAAAAGTTGAACTATGAAATGCTAACTGAAATCAACCATTAGAATTCTTAGACTTGGGTTATAATTAACAAACATAGAAGCACTACAGTTTCCATTCACTGACATGATGCTTAATCCCTGCACTATTTAGTAAAATAAGACAAACACGTGTATTTAAGTATAGACTGAGTCCAATTGATTCAAAATTTGAAGATAATAATATACCTCCCATGCTTGATAAGTCCATATTCATGTAATAACAACAAACAATACTATATATATATATTCGTTCTCAACATATTTGCTTTAACTTTTATATGAGTGTGTGAAATTGTGTTTTTGGGAATCATATTTTTATAGATATCTTATCATGAAAATATAAAATACTCGCATTTTATTATTATGAGAATCGAAATTAAGATAAATATAAGTAATTTGTATTCTTTGAAATCAATATTTCTTAAAATATTTTTCTAAATCTCTTAACAAATGTGAATATGGAATATTCCCATATTTACTTTTCCAATAATATTTTTTTTTTATATTCCTTAAACCAAGCGTCCTAAAGTATTAATGTTTCAAAATCCAAAATGCCTTATGAAAAGAGAAATATATTAGAAAATAAAAACTTATTACATGATAATTTAGTGTCGTTTGATCTAGGAAAATATTTTTTCACCAAAAATAGCAACTTTTAGTTTTAGTTTTCAAACACTTCCTCAACTTTCACAAAATTACATAGGCATCTCCTATTTAATAAAATTCATTAATTATTTGAAAAATATTATAATAACATTTCTTTATTTTTAAAAAATATTACGTTAAGATCCTTTATAGACATAGTAAAAGTAATGTTGACAAATTATAAGGATATTCAGTATAATTTTGAAAGAATATAGGGGGTTTGAATGTAATTTAGGTTTCTTCTGTTATTTTCAAATATTTCTTACACAAATATTAGAAGACGTAAACGAAGCAAAAAATACTGTGACATTTTCATAATTATTTAAAAAAAAAACAGAGAATGCAATCAAAAGTATTTTCCTAAAGCATACAAGTTCTTTGACTTTTAAATCGGTGCACAACTAACATCTGAATAAATCATATAGTGATCTTTGTTCTATATTTTTAAGGCTCAAATAAAATGAAATAAGCTATTTGGTTTGAATGTAGTTCATCCATTTTGGTTTAAATGTACACTTCTTCATCTGATCTCCTAAGTCCTAACTTTAATTTGCAATCAAGTACAAGTGTGAGGTAGGCACAAGTTAGCTAATGGAGGTCATTTATGTGCTTTCATTCAAATATCTGATTTCTCAAGTAATAACCTGACAGGCTAAGTTAATTTTGTATACTGCCTTACTAGTTGTGTGTGTGTTTTTTTTTCTTCATATTCGTAACATAAACAATGCATACCATCTTATTTGGATATATCAATTTCAAACATCATAGATTTTTAACTTCAAAGATTAACTTTTTTACACAGTTAATCCATCCTAAAAAATTTTTTGATTATATTTTACATATTTTTGTTATCAAAATCAACACATTTGCATAATAGATTATGATTACTTGAAAGTAAAATGGTATTACATCATTCATATATATATATATATATATATATATATATATATATATATATATATATATATAACCATTAATCTTTTAAGTTAATTTTAAAAAAAAATATCTTTTTCAAATATAAATATTTATACTCTAATCATATAAATATGTATTAAAATTTAGAGTTTAATTTTAATATATTATTAATATTTTTTTGAAAAAAATTATCAACTTATAAGTTAACACTTTAGGTGTATTTCTAAAGTAATTATTATAAAAAATCAATTATTTTAAATGATAGAAGAATATAAAATTGATTAACAATACAAATATTTTCACACTTAATGTATTAGTATTAAATTCTAAAACTTATTAGCACTATATTATAAACAATTAGTTATCTTTTTGGGCATAGAAAGATAATATTCAATTAAAGCAACATTGTTGGATTTTAGAGAGTACGTAATTTTTTATAACCCAGCAGTTACAGCTAAACATCCATTTTTTTTTTCTGACCACAGTATTGGTATAGATAAATTTGGGTGAAAAGAAAAAGATGAAAAATGTAGAAATAAGTAAATGGTGAAAGAAAAGGTTGTGTTAAGTGATGAGATATGTAAAAAATAGGAAGAGAAATAAGAAGACAATGAGCTGAAAATAAGACAGCCGAGAAAAAAAGTTTATGCTGAATATTTTCGTTTTTTAAGCAGAGTGTCAATGATATAGAATATCATTCAATCACCATCTAGTTTGTTGTTCATCATCATGGACATGATTTTCTACCAACAATGAGACAATGTTTATAGGTTCAAGGTTCACCCTGCTCAGGATCAAACTTGAGGTATTAGCAACGGAACACTGAAGAATGATACGAGTATAATTTCAACTAAAATTTTTGTTCATTTATACTCTATTACTAAGGCACTGACTCTATGAGATGATAACTATATGATCAAGAGGAACAAATTAAAGGAAAGTTCCTCTATGTTCTTGTAAGAAATTGAAATGGATTGGGAAGAATACATTCCTTACAGAGATGCTAGAAGATGAGTTCCAACATATCATAAGCATCGACTTCAAAAATTGAGGGTCACTAGTTGATCAAACCTTACATGGACATGGAAGTATAGAAATTGGTGTGGCCCGTTAATTAAAGTATAATTAACTCATTTAACAAGTAGTAAGTTTAATTAATTATGTAATTTCAGTTTCAAGACACGAACATATATGAGGCAACCTCAACATCAAACTGAGATATTCCACCGGAATGAACAATCTAGTAATTAAGATGAGCTCATCATTTCTCTATCTACATTGTGCACTTCCTTCTTCTTTTCATTCTGCTAAGACAAAATTTACATTCAACTGTCTTTGTCCTCCCTTTCTATTTTTAGACAATATTTGTGATTATACTTATGGAAGTTTTTGTATAGTATTTTTTATCGAATAGACAACTAGTACATGTATACATAAATAGAAAATCTAATAATAAAGATTCAAACAAAAAGGAAACGACATGCAAGGTCATATTCGTGTAATCTCTCCTCACACTCACAAATGATGACTAGATTAAGTATGCATTCTTAACATATGACAATGCATCATGGAACAAATCCGAATTTGTGAGTACGCGAGAGACAAATAGATAAAAACAATTAACTTTTCTACCTTGTTTTTAACGCGACAATTTTTATGGACCACAGTACCCTACAAATTGTCTTAAAGAGAGATTCTGTCTCATTAATTAAAACATGTATTCGTTTAAAATAAATGACAGAATTCAAGTACGTTTAAGGCTCTACGTCAATTTGTATGAATCACATGCAACGTATGATATCTATGAAGCTCGCATGGCCATAGGGAGCAGAAGACATCTTGCATAATCAAAATAGGCCCAAAATCAGCATAAAGTGTCTACCTGAGAAGTTATTTAATTAGGAAACTGCAATAACAGCGTGTTGAATGATAGGAGAGAGAAAGAGTGAGTGAGAAAGAGGCAACGGAGAGAGAGAGAGGGTATCCTTTCTAGTCTAATTATTATGCTTTGCACTCTTATAGCTAGTATTTTATCCTCTAGCCAAACAATTTCTCAATTCACCATAAAAATTTAGGGTTTGTAATTTTGTATTACCCTTCTAGGGTTTTATAGACTCTAATACGCATCTCCATAGCTAACATTTTTTATAAAAAGGTTTCAGAATTTTCCCAATTATTTGATATGACTACATATATATACTTGTGTGTGTGGATGACCTTGTTAATTTACCTACCGACCCACAATTAATCACTGTGCATGTGTCCTATCTACAAACACAAGAGACTTGTCGTATTTAAATTCAAACAAAACATAAATTAAGCAACTAATTTATATAATATGGTACGAAAAATTTACCATCCATCCATCGATCTTAAGTGGCCAATTGCTTGAAGGACTTTGTAGAATCATGAGGGCCCTTAAGTTGGTTCTTCTTCTTCTTTTTCTTTGTGTAGGGAATCCCTCTAGCCTTTGCTTGACACTCCTTGACTTCACGAAGGTAGACACGAATAGCTCCACTTCCAAAGGGATTAGTCTCAGGGGAGCCTCCGTGCTCCTCATAAGCAGCCCTGAGCCGCCCGATGAGTGCATCGAGACTCCCCCAAGCTTGCCTGAGGGGACAGGTACACGGTGCGGGTGGGTCAGGCTGCCCGAAGAAGATGCAACCGTGCAAGTGGACCTTGGTCTTCCCAAACTGGTCAAGGTAGCGAAGGAACTCAAGCACGTGGTTGAAGTTGCACTGTGAAAGTGAAACCGGTGGTGTCTGGTTCTTCAAGTACTGCCCAAAGGTGTTCCAGTCTCGCCTCTTCTGCGATTCGTAGCGGCTCAGCGGGGCTGCCGCCGGCTGCTGGTGGCGCTGATCGGTGGCGGCGGATCTCGACGATGATCCAGAATCGTTGGGCATTTCGCCGGACATGGTAGTTAAAAATTGAAAAAACTAGAAGTGTGAGGAGAAAAATGACACAAGGTGAAAGAAAAGAATGTGTTAGTGCAGTGGAGAAAGATGATAATCACATCTTGTGGTCTTTTGAGAGGACATCTTATGGGCCCTAGCTCAAGGTGCTTTTGTTCCCCTTTTCTTCCTCCTTCACACTCTCTCTCATTTCTATTTACACTTTTTACCTATTTGCACTAATATATATATATATATATATATATATATATATATATATATATACTGTTTTTATTTTATTTGATATTTCTAGGTTAAAATATATTATATATATGTGGTTGATTATATGGCATCATCAATAGTATGATTATTGGTCATCATTTCGTATTATGACTTGGTTTTTGGTGTAAAGAAATAATATCCTATTGTTTAGCTAATTCAAGTAATTAAGCCAATAGAATTAGAGGGTTACCGTGTAGTCGGTGCTTTGGTGCTTATAGTCTAAGTGTGATTTGATTTGGTTTAGTCCACTAATCAAGTTGGTTATCCATAATGTTCAGTGCTTTGTAAGCTAATGAGAAAATTTATTTTTAATATGAGATTCTCGTCTTCTAGTTTTTATTTATTTATTTAAATTACCTCGTAATATAAAGGTTATTATTATGACCCATATCAGAACGTGTGTGTAGGGGACGGGGAGCGGAGTGCTTATACTGTTTAATTTTATGTTAAATGAAGATTTATTTAGTAAATTATTGAAGTGTTGGAATTAGTTTTTTCTTTCGCCCTATATAATAAAAAGTGCGTAAATTATTCAGATTATAACTATATAACATGATTAAAATAAATTAATATTATTACTAAAGAAATGTTGTGGTAATATAACATGATTAAAATAAATCAATATTATGTAATAAAGAAATGTTGTGTGGTAATTTAAAGAAAATGGATAAAATTGTACATTTTTATTTATAGAATAATATTTTTTCACTGGAAAATTATTTTTATGAGATAAAAACTAATTCAATGATACAATTAAACTAAGGAAAAAATTATTTTATTTTTAAAAATTAATCTAAAAAGATCTGAATATATTTATTATCAATTTTAAAAGAGATTAAATAAAATGAAAGAGATAAATATTGAATAAGTTCGAAAAAGATAAAAATAATTATAAGATAAATAAAACTAGAGTTTCTGTTCTAATGGAAAAATGTGGTTCAATATTTCATCAGAAAAATATTTAAATAAAATAAATATAAAAGAGAATGAGAAAATTGAAATATTTTAAACACATGTAATTTTTCTAATTTATGGCAAGTGCATTTATTTTCAAATTCTTGACGATACTATGTGCTGCAAATTCAAAAGTGTTGTGTGACAAGTTATTTAGTACACTGACATATGGTCTATTTGTCTAGGGAAAAGTCAGGTAATTTTTAGTTCAAAAGGTTTGGAAATATACTAAATCTGCGTATAGTTAAATTGAGATTTTGGTTTCATAAGTGAGAACCAAAGTTTTCAGGTTTAGTTGTAAATCTTTATTTTAATGCGGAGAGTACATGCACGACAATTTAATTTTCAAAAATTTAAAATAATAAAATAATTAATATAATATATTGATTATTTTAAATTTTAGAATATATTTTTTATTATTATAATTTCTGAATGATATTATCTATTGTTAGTTTAATTTTTTTAACTGAAGACTAAAATAGAATAAATAATGAAATTAAGGAATTAAAATGATAATAAATAATTAAATTTAAAAATTAAAATAATAAAATATACTTTTAAAAAATTATTTTACTGTTTTTATATTTTAAAAATATTTAAAAACGAAAATGGTGATTTGTCTATCACTTTTTTCAAGTTGGTACTCAAACATTACAAATTGCCTAATAAATATTGCCATTGACTTCAGCGTATGTAGTATTTGGATGATTGCATTCGGGATTTGTGTCATATCCACTGTTTAACCTAGAAATTTTACGGATATTAGCAAATTTTGTATGCAAGACTTGATCTAGTACTAATCTATTTTACTTTTTAATTTTTCGAGTTACTAAATTATTTGTGAAAATTTTTATTTAGGTAATTTGAAATTAATTTTTTCAATAGATAATGTTACTAGTTCATCCAATGCATTTTTGTAATCTCAAATAAGGCAAAGCAAATTTAATAAAAAAAAACATTTTGAAAATAGAAACAATAATAGTATTATAGATAACATTTATTATTAATTACATTTATTTTGAAAAATAATTTAATCTTTTGATACACATTAATAATATAATATAATGTTGATTTATTTTGACAGTACTTCTTTTAATATAATTAATTTTGTAAATAAATCAAGAACACCCATATATCAAAAGATGTAAAAAATATATATAATTCAATAACTTTTTTAATATATATATATATATATATATATATATAAAAGTCTTTTACATAAAAGCAAGACAATTTTACTAAAGACTATATCTTTGTCAATACTCTTCGGTCTCAAGTATAGAAAAAAAATTTATTCACTAGATTAAGTGTAAAAGATAAATACAAGAAGGGAAATTGAATTATGTTAATTAAAATTTTTATCCCTTTCGTTTGTGGGTTTTAAATGGGTCCAAACGAAACAACGTTTATATTTAAAGATTAATTTTAATAAGTAAACGTTAGATTATGATTATCCCCAGTTAGTCAATCAGACGAAACAAATAAACACAAGTATTTTTATACTGGTTTGTCTATTCAAGATTACGTCCAGTTACCCAGCAACAACTGAGTTTTCACTATAAACCGTGAAAAGGTTTACAAGTATTGTTTGAACCCAGCCACTTCTGGCTATTACAAGATATTCTTTGCTCCCAACCTTCTCAGGCTAAACAACCAAGGTATTCTTTGAACCCAACGCTAATACAAAAGGTATTCTTTGAAACAAAGCCTCCTCAGGATAAAGTACCACATAAGTGGATTTGAAAGGATGTTTGAAAAACAAAGATCTTCCTCTTCGCAAAGAGGGTTTACAATAAAGTTCTTAGTTCAGAATTGAGCGAATTCTCAGAAGAAGATGGAATAAGATAAGCGTTTTCGCCAACAGATTCTTGAAGCTATGAAGTCCTTTTATAGACATCTTCTTCAAATAGCCGTTAGACTCATTTGAATGCCGTTGAGAGTCGTTGAGAAATCTTCTTGAGAGCTTTCCAAAAAGTTTGTCAGTTGTACTTGATTGATTGATGAAGAGTCGCAGCGGATATAGCGGACTAGGTTGTGCGCAATACTTTTTCTGACTTGTACAGAGATGTGACAAAAGGTGAAGACCTTTTTGACTTTGGTGTGTAAACTCGAATCCCTATACTGATCTTGGATGCTTCTCATGAGTACTTCTTCAGATTTGAAAACTTAGCGCGAAAGACTCAACTTGACTTCAGCTTTTGGATAGACGATGTATTTCTTCAGTCTTCAGTTGTTATTGTTTCGTCTCATCCTATCGTCTTAAGATTTCACTCTTTGGACAGAAGAAAAGCTTTAGCTTTTGTAGCCTTCTTCCGTCTGTGCATGTATCGTCTGATGGCTTGGCTTTTTGAACAGACGCAAAACTTTACTTTTGAAGGGTCATGTTTCGTCTGTGCTGGTTTCGTCTTAGCAGCAAGTCTTGGGTAGCTTGGTTTCGTCTATCTTGTAATTAATCAAAATCTTGAAACGTTAATCATCCTTGATCTAACATTAAGAAAGGTAATTAGTATCATTTAATTGAATCAATCTTATTTTTTTTTTTTTGAAAATATAGTATCAAGTCTTATTTTTTTTCTTAATTACTCTTTACTAGAATTCGATTAAAAAAAATTCCAACTAAATAAAGGATGTATTAGGTATAATAACGAAATAATTTCAAAATAATAAGATTTATTTATATTTTGTATTAAAATATATGAAATATTTTCCCCTTGTATTTTGGAATATGCATCAATTCAAATCACATTTAGCTAGATGCGTAAATGGGTCATTATGCATCAATTCAGAACACATTTAGCTTGATCAGTAAATGGGTACCACCTAAACCAACATCTAAATATAAGAATTTATGATAAGATTATTAAAGCACTGTTCCGATCTGAAAAAAAAAAAGGCTCATTGTTAATTGCCTGTCTTTAAGGCTTTCTTTAATTCGGGTAAAGTTTGCCTTAAGAAATACATGCAATAAGTGTGAAGAGGAAGTAATGCTTTTGTATCCTGTTTACAAATTTTTAGTTCTCTTGAGGTTTGAGAGTACACAAGTCTATGAATGAAATGACTAATCGCATTTGCATACAAACTTGATTGCAAACATTCAAACAACCTTTTGATACAAAAAGTGACACTATTATATTACTTAGCGCTGAAGGTCTAACTTTGCTGAAAAGTGTTCAAAAGATGATAGTATTTTAGCACTTTAATTGTGTCTGATTAACAAAATGATGCGGGTTTTCTTTGTTTTGTCTTTTATTAAAATATTAAAAATTATCTATATCTATCTATACCTAATTGATTTATATAGTAAACAGTACTATACCATACATTCAAATACTTTATTCGTTTGTTCTATATTTAATCTCTAATATCTTAACAAAACTAATAATTGAGTTTGATGTGGAATATGCATTAAAGAGTAAAATAAATTAGTAACTTATATTATTATTCTCTTGGCCTAGTCTCAATTAACCATATTCCAATCTGAAGAATATTACAATTAAAGATTAAGCCACACGCATAATGGATTCGTTGAGAGAATGTGAATCAACAAGTTCACACAGCCTTCAGATACAGCGGGATTTCAAAATTAAGAATTCATATTGATCAAAGAATAAAACAAAGACTGGTAAAAATTAGAGTGATATAATCTTTGTGTGGTCTATGAATTCATCATGAGATGTCCCTAACGCATTATGGTTTTTGCCTTCAAGTTTTGACACTTCCTTTTACGTTCTTGTACCGGTTGCCAATTTTGGCCTCTTTATGAACTTGTTTATATATGTATGGAATAAAATTACTTTCCAATTAAGAAAGGAAACCAATATTGGAAAGGTTTTCTCCGCAAACGAGATCAAAATTTGAAATTTGAGAATTTCAGAACCAACAAATCTTGAAATACAATATTGGAGGAAAACCCAAGGATGTGAAGTCTCACATCATCTAAAAGTACAATCTGTTGTATGAATATAAGTGGAGTGCAAACTTCACCCTATAAACCGGTTTTGTACCGTACACACAGTATATATTAAACAGACGGTAAAATAAGTAACATCAATTGATAATACAATATCTATTATATAACATTTATAAAAAAAAAACAGCGTATTTAAAAAATACAGAGATATACACCATTTATTTTAATAAATTCTATACCTACAAAGATTATATATGGGCTTATTAAAAAATTCGCACTATATACAATTTTCTAAACAATAAATATTTTTTTCCTAGATGGTGTAGTCAACTCATGGATAGTATTGTTTTAGATAAATAATAAATGAAAAAAATTAATCGTAAGATAATGATAATCTCATGTCTTAATTTGAATAAGTCTTCAAATGCCGTCGTCCATTAGTATTTTGTTACTGTTGTCGATTTTAATAACAGTTTTATGATGAATCACTTTAATTTTCTTATCATGTTTGTACATAAGTATTGTATATATTTACTAATAAATAACGTTTATTAATTAGAAAACTTTTATATTTATTTGATGTATATGTTATGGATATACATTAACTATCCTACAATAAAGATTTGGGTTATAATAATATATAACATATAGATTATTATATTTTTAAGTTAAAAGAGTTATATTTTATCTAATAATTATAGTTTTTTTATTTAACAATAAATATTTAATCTAACAACTAGTATCATTAGTAAAAAAAAGAGTTTGTCGTAAATATATATTAATTATCCTATAACATAGGAGACAAAGACAAAGGTTATTGTAAATATACATTAATTATTCTATGCTCAAATAAACTTAATCATAATCATTCATAACACTTATTCTGATATGCTCCTACGTAGAACCATGTCTAACAACTTACCACACCAGATGATTGCAAATGTTGAGTTTTATAGTCTTTCTAACTATCGTTGCAATTTGGATTACTTATGCTGTGACCGTATGCTTTTCTTAATTTTCTATTGAGTGTAATTTAATTTAAATTATTTATATGCGATTGATTGATTAATTTAAAATCTCTTAATTACAAAGAAAGTTTAATAGGTGATTTTTAATTGAATCTGAAACTTGATTTGATAAAAAATTTAAAATATATTAATTGTTTCATTATAGATCGAGAAAATTATTATTGTTACTCATATAAGGTGTTTATTGGATCGGATTAACTCAGGTAATTTGACAATTCAAACAATTAAATATGTTCGTGATGATTTGATTTTTTTGTTCTTTCACTTTAAATTCAAATCAAAATCAAACATAGCTGGTAGTTGGTTACGTTGAATTCATGTCAAACGTAATTAGTTGGTTCAAAATTTGAATTTATCTTTGTTCGATTTGAATTTGAACCTATGTGATGACCTAATTAATTACTTTTAGAAATAGCTTGGTACTTATTTAGACTTTTGTATTTAAGGTTTTGGTAATCTCATGCCAATTTAGGTTATGTGGGTTTGAGTATGTGCTATGTATGTTTAAACTTATAAAAAAAAATATTTTTTTTTATTCTTATATTTTATCAGGAGTGAATTTAATTTATGTGTTTTCAATTGCTTAAATCAAATTATCATACTTTGCAAATTAACAATATTTAGTCCAGTATTTATTCACTATCAAATTCCTAATGATATTAGATGACCCGACATATATTCTATTTAAACACAAACTTTGTTGATGTAATGTGTTAAAAATATATGACGCATATACATGTTAACGTGACATTTAAGAATGCAGTGTAAAAATTGAGAAAAAAGAAAGGTTTTGAAGATGGGATCTGAACTCATTATTTAATGTTTTAATACCATACATAAGAGCTGTTCTAACATGTAGAAATATAGGATTAGTAAATTCAAGACGCAAAATAAGAAATTAATATGATGTGATATCATCCTGTTTACTTAAATACGTAATTGAAGAATCAACCCCGGTGTATATTAACAAAATTATTTATTATCTTCAAATAAATTTGACAAGAAGGTCTTTATTATTCTCCGGCAGAAAATATCCATAGAAAGCATGAAGTTATCATGTGACAGAAGTGCAGGTAAGTTATGGTGTTTGAGCCGTTAAAGAATGACATCTTATTAATAACTATAATTTTTAGCCTAACAAACGTTCGGTCTAATAAACATTCAATTCATACGGTGGATTTCACTTATAATAACTATATTATATATTGAAATAAATGAATATTATGTATTAAAAATTATTGGAGTAAATTAAGAAAAATTACTTAAAACTTATATATTTATTTGTAAATTATTTTTCTTTGAAATTTTTTTTATGGGATAAAAAATTAATTTAATAATATAATTGGAATAAAGTAAATAAATAAATAAATATTTTTCTTCAAAATGATATAATATCAAATATTTATTATTAACTGTAAAGGAAATTGAGTAAAATAAAAGAAGTAAATATGAAAAGAAGTTAAGAAAAGAAAAACAAAAATTATTCAAGCCATGTTTGGTAAGGTATATAGTTAGTTTCCAAGTTTTTTTACGGGCTGAAAACCTGGTTTGGCTGTTAGGTAAGCAAACTTTGATCAAATTTTTTTAGTAATTTCTAGCATTTTTTATACGTTACTTAAAAGCAATATCTTAAAAAAATTGTAACTAATGGGCTGCTTTTCCTATTCTATTCCATTTTTATCCATACATAATAATTATTAAATTTTTCTATTGTCCTTTTTTTTTAATAAAGTAGGAATTCATATTAAAAAGAGTAATCTTAAATACATTTTTATCGACTTATAAGTAATATTACAAGAATTATAAAATTAACAACTAAAACTATAAATAATCTTAAATACATTTTTATCGACAAAACAAAATGAAACTTAAGGAAAAATGTCTTATAAATGTGTCTAATTTTTTTATTTTACCTTTATCAACTATTCTAATTAATCATTTTATCAAACATTTTTAATCTAATAGATAGTAGCTAGATTTTTAGCTTCCAGCTTTTAATTAGCTTTATTGCTAATTTTGTCAAGCATATCATATCTTTGATAAGTTATTTTAGTTAGTTTTTAAAATTTTTCTTATTTAAAAAGTGTGTTTGATTAACAGGTTTTGAATAAATTTTTCTAATAGGTTTTATTGTTTTTGTTAAGACACTTCTTAAAGTAGTATTTTCTAAATTTTATTTTCCCTTTATTTTATAATATTTTTAAATTTATCTTTTACTCTTTTTAAATAAAAAAAATCTTATGCTAAAAAAGAAAAATTATGTTAGAATTTTTATCATTTTATATTTATAAACTACATTAACAAACTATTTTATCAAAAACATAATTCAGATAACTACCACTATTTTGCGTTATCACTAGTTAACGAGGATGAAAACTTTAAATTCTAGAAAGACAAACGGAAATAGAATAAAAGAGCTTTTAAATTTAAAAGTAAATAAATAAGTGATTGGATTATTGGATTTGCTTAGTATTTGTTTTTAAAACCGAATAAATTACAATTAGTTTGGCTATACTTATGAGTTTGCTTTGAAAAATTATATTGTCTAAAATAACTTGTTTAACTGTTCCATGAAATTTTTTTGATTTTTTTAGTAACTTATAATGTCTTTGAAACGCTACTTAAGATAAAGTACTTTTTAAATATTAATTTTCAGTTTCTAGCTTTTCCATTATTTTTTATTTTAAAATATTTATAAAAATTTTCATATATCCTTTTTAAATAAAATAGGTTTCTATAGAAAAAGATAGATTTTATTAAACTTAATTATAAACATCTTAATATATAATGTAAGATTAATATTAGAATATAATATAAAAATATATAATAATTATAACTAAATACTCAAATTCCAACTAATATTTTAGTTCTTGGCTAGTTTTTCAACTGATTTTGCCAAATATTACACCTAACACTTATAATTCAATAGATTAACTTTTCCAATTAACTTTCAACTCTCAATTATTAACTAATTTTCCAATTTTAAGCTAACGCAGCTAACTTTGTTAAACATGTCCTTTCATTCATATTTGAAATCAAATTAATACAAACTAATTTAATTAATTAGTTGTTGAATCAAAAGTTTCTAAATAGGGACAACCTTGATGACAAATTTGGATTTTTTTTATATGGCTTTATGGTACCCTTATTTCAACAGTAATATATTTCTTACTTTGCAGAAAAAGAAAAAAAGAAATTAGTTTAAGATAAATTCACTTTCAAACGGGTCACACAAATCAAATCCTCGATCACTTTAGACTTGTTTTATGTTTCATCAAATGAACGAGAAAGAAAAATATGAATTAGAAAATTTTAAAATGGCAGATTAAACGAACTTGTCTATTTTCTTTCACCTTTTTCCTTTCTTTTTTTTTTTTTTCCTGAAATATGTCACTCACTATATTCAAGGCTTCCCTAGCATCTTGTTGTCACATTTTATGTTTATGATACTAGAAATGAAATGGCGAGTGAATAATATAATCAGGTTTAAGAGAAAGAATCCACTTTTTGAAAGAGACTTCAAAGGCATAGAATGTAAAGTAGAGTAAGGTGATGATGATTCTCAAATATAGAAAATGCCGTTTGTCGGACCCAAACCTGTCCTTCCCATGTTTTTATCATATTTCTTCATAACCCTTTGTGTCTCTTTTAACTTTGGTAAGGTAAAGCAAAAGCAAATAAATCAAATCATTCTCGGCAACCAACAACAAATTTTAGGGATGTCTAGTCACTAACGGTTCATCTTTGCACGTTCTTTCAAGTCTTATTTACAACTTCTAACTCTTTTCATCTATCCTCGTTAGAATTCTCTGCCACAAAACTTTATATGAGAAATACTTCTCTTCCAAGTGGACCCTTGATTTATTTTATATCATGTACCCTTAATTTATATTTTTAACTTTTTTTATGCATAAACACTATGCATATAAGATTGTGTGATGTCTGAGGTGGATAAGCATTAAAAGTGAACCTAATTATTTGATATATTGGTAAAGAATTCAATGGATGACATTAGAGACCATATACTTAGTATTTTTGTTAAGTTTTCCAGCTTAGTTCTTGTCATATAAAATTAGATGTTGCAACTTAGTTCTAAAATTGATATCTCTATATCTCTTAGGATTAAAATGAAAGGAAGAACGTCCTATGGCTAGGGGCTACAAGTTCTAAAATGCATCAGTCCTTAAAGGGATTATTTTGATTTTGCTATTTAATTTTGTTTTCTTGGCACTGTAACAAACTTGTACTATGTTGTGTTTACCACTTATAGCTAGTATAATCTTGCCGATTCATGTACTCTCAATGCATGTTACACTTGATTAATAGCCTCAAAAATCACAACAGAGAATCAAAGAAATGTATTAGCTAGTTAGAATCATGAGACCTAGAATTAATTTTAGGAAATATCCCTTATTTTTTTTTTTGGCCTGGATCCTTTTACTTTTGCATGGAATCTTCTCCTCATTTTCGGCTTTGATCTCAACAGTTGGTCACAATTAATGTTGGTGATTTGCGCCAAATCCCTCAATAATTAGCCTTTCCTTAGCCTGGGTTGAGAAGACATGCCCAACTAATCCAAATTCAAAAAAGGGTACAAGATTGAGCTAAAGAAAACATGCTCCAAATGATGACATAGCTAATCATTCAATAATAATAATAATAATAATAATAATAATAATAATATTTTAATTATAATATTAGTACAAAGTATCTTCCGTCTATAATAGTATTTAACTTCATCAGAAATTTTGACCGCACAGGAAATAATATTTAAAAATTAAATTTGCTATTAAAATTTTTAAAAGAGTGTAACTTTTTTATATTTCAATTTACTTTTATTATGAGTAGAATAAATTTCTATTTGACTAAACTAAATTGATTTTAATTTATTCTTTAGTTATATTTATAGATGAATGAATGCATTTGCTAGCGATATTAATCTTATACGGATTTTTTTAGTTACACATTTTATAAATATTAAATACTAAATGTCACATTAAACAATGACACGTGTTGCTTGCATTATTAAAATTGGAAGACAAGTATATTATTTTATCTTATCTTAAGAGAAATCAAGATAGTTTATCTTTTGAATAATATGACAGAAGCGATTGATTATACGTTGAACTTAAAATATAAAGTTATATACAAAATAAAGAGATTAAAAATTATACGCAATTAAAAATAACTTTACACCAGTTAATTAAATATAAATTAGAATTCATAAAATTTTAAAAATTTTATTATTAAAATTAACAAACATACCACAAATAATAAATAATAAATTATATTTAATTTGTTGTATAAAATATTTTAAACTACTATGACCGGATTGTTTAGAGAAAGAATATGTTTCCACTTTTGTCAATATATTCAGGAGATCTTTTGTGGGGGCGATTTGTGAGACTTTTTGGCTATGCATGATTTCACACGTTTGCCAATGGCCCAGCAATGGACTATCATGGAAGCAAAGATTAATAATCACCACCTAAGACCAGCAGTGAAATTATAAGAAACATAAAATTAAAACGTTCAAATACTAATTGATAATGATACATGATTATATAAATTGATAATGGTCTGAATGCCTTCAGTGAGAAGCTTTAAGGATTAATTTATCACTTTAGATATAAAATAGATTATATTAGAGATATTATATTTATATTCTATACTAATATGTTATCATAAAAAATTGATATACTGTCGCTTACTAAACCGATCAAATTTATATAATGTAAAGAAATTTTTTTAAAAAATTAAATACTGAATTTTTCCTCCTTCATTTACTAATAATCCTTTTGTATTTTCCATTATAACTAATACAACTGACAATATTGTTACCTAATTAAATAAATAGTAAATATTACCAAAGTTTAGCAAATACTCAAATAAAAGGGAGTTTGAATTCTGAATGAAATTTTTGGCCTAAATCTTATAAATGAAAAGAAAAGTGTAAAAGGCGTCATTTCTCTTTAGTAATATCTTTGGTTGACGTGAGAAATAAAAAAAAAGGAAATGTAAGTAAAAGGAAATAAATAAAAAATTAATAAGAAAAAATAATTTTTAAGTTGTTTAAAACCAAACAGGAAACAAATTAACTTTTCTTAATATAATAATATGCATTAAAATGTATCCATATTCCAACTCTATTTTATTTCATTATTTTTAACATATATTTGATCGAATAAAATAATATTATTTTCAATTTATTTAAATATAATATTAATAATACTGGTGTGATTTATATTCTTATCATGTTAATGTGATGTGATGTTTAAAATGTTATGTAAAAGATAATAGTGAAGTCAGTTTATACGTGTCTATGCTTAGTCTAAAAAAATAATCAATACAAAATACATGTTATAAACCTTATAAATATCGCTAATCATATTAAGTAATTATTATTTGCAAGATTGGTTAGGCATTTTAGCGAGTGACTCATCCTAATTATAATCAAACGTGGCAGCTCAATATGTATCTCAGAATTATTTAATCAACTTAATAATATATAAATATTATATATTTTTTTAAGAAATATCTCTATACTTTATGTATTTTCAATCCTTTATCTTTAATTTATTTATTTTATTCAACCACTTACTAACTTAAATCTCGGATGACATTTTGTAAAGACTATTCTTTTATTAGAAGATTGTAAGTACTAGTCTCTCTTGAGATCCAAACACAACTACTTATCTATATACTACATCTTGAATTTCTCTGCATCAGCAGCCGTGTTAATCCAACCCTAGATGGAACAAATATTATTTAATCAAATAAATAAAGAGAGAGAAAAATAACTTAAATTTTAATTTAATTCAATTGATCAATGTTGGGAATGATTTTTTAAATATTAACATTGGACAGTAAAAAGTGTTGTAATCATTTGCCTTTATTGAAATAAATTTTAATTCAAAATAAATAGCTCAAACGTCAAAGTTTCAAATATGTCCATGTCCCTGTTCTTCCTCACCATTACCAACCACACTCGATTTTCAATTCCCGCCAAGTGCCAATCGACCTTCATAGGACATGTATTCAAATTGCAATTTGCAATCAAAACATTCGAAAATTTACACCTAAGAAGTTAGGAGGCACTTTAGGGCACAGCATAACATAATGTACTAAATTGGCCCACGTGCACCACAGATGCGAGATAAAAATCAATTATTGGTATTGTCATATTTTGACTTCATCAAACCTTATTACACCCATCCCCTTTTTTCATTCGCAAAATGAATTTATTGAACAAAATTACCATAGGCATTCAAAAATTATTCACTCCATCCTTTTATTAGCAAAAATAAAATATAGCAAGGCGCTCAGAATATATTAAATCCATTTTTTCAACTATAGCATAAGATTGTAATCTTCCGTGGGAAAGAAAAAACCCATTAAAAATAAGAATCTATTTGTTTATATATTTTTAATTGATATACTTTTAATATAATAATTTCTTATATTAATATGTTTTAATTAATATATTTTCAATATAAATATTTTTTATATTGTCATTTTTATGTTACTATTATAAAAATTTGTTAATTTTATCAAAATTAGTTTACAAGTTATATTTATAATAACTTTTTATTAAGGGACAATATAAAAATATTTATAGTTTACTAATTAACATCTATCCTATGATAAATTTATTAATGTTGATAATGGTGTCTAACATTGTTTCCAAACATATGTTAATTTGTCTAGATAAAAAAATAAAGAATCATTTACATCATACATTCTACTTCATATATATATTAATGTCACGTAGGGTTTTCGATCTACTTTTCTCGTATTAAATGAAAACTAAACAAAAAATAATACAATCAAGATTGTTACTCACTTATTTATTTATATATATATATATATATATATATAATTAAAAATGAAAAATATTTGATAAACAACTGAAATATGCAAATAATCGATTATAAAATGTGAAAAAAGATAAATATGTATATATATATATACTTAAGAATAAATTAACTAGTATTATAATTAACCGTGTGGTAAAGCATATTAAAAAATAATTAATATTGAAGAGTTAAAGACCACCTTCAATTCGCAAAGTTACCACTGAACAATTCCGCTTATTTCCTTCAGCAATTTTGTCTTTTTTTTATTATTTTTACATATCTCAATACTCCAATAAAATTAAATAGAAATGAATTGACTGTCTGTATATATTGTTTTGAGTACGTATATCAGAAGATAAGGAATAGCTGGAAAGAAAATACACAGTTGCTTTTTTAGTTTTTCTGAGGTTTACCGCGCGCATACCCTAATATTTGAGGCAATTTTTCTCTTTTGAACTGTCATTTTTAAGAAGTATTTTTTGTAATATGATTTATTTTAGTGATTTCTTTTTGTTGACATTATTTCTTGTCCTATATATATATATATTATCACTGTATATGTAATCAGGACTTCTATATTAAAAACAAAACACAATTCAAAATTTTGAGAAAGGTTTCTCCATGAAAAACATATGATAAAACATCAGTTTAGACTTCACTTAGATATGATACAATCGGTTTCCCTGCAGATTCGTAAGAGTACTGTTCCTTTGATCCTTTGTTAATATCTTTAAAGATGACAAGGTGCAGCTTTAGTTCCTTTTGAATGTTATGATCATTTTGCTTCGTTTAATGTTTTTTTAGGGTATGCGTTTGACATGTATAGTTTGCCTTTACCACACAGGAAGGTGAATGATGAGGGTCCAATCAGATTATCCTTTGTATATATGTGGACAAAAATAGTTCTTGTACCTTTTACTACAGGATTATGTGTCTTCATCGTACCAAACACTGACAAAAGTTCTCATGGTTGGTCTTTAGAGTAAAATGGATCATAACAAAGATGCCCTTACAAGTTTTTCAGCTAGCATAAGACTATGTAAGTCTCAATAGAGCTTCTTCACTTCATGCCACCTAACTAAAGGCACCAAAGAAACTAAATCCACCAAACTTTCTTCTTTAACGTAATGAGCTATTAATTCTAACGAGTTAATGAAAGTTCATGAGTTTAATCATTAGGGTCAATGTGCAAAGGGAGTTAACATACACATTTTTACATTATTAAGATATTAATTATCACGAAAAGAACTCTCCGTACTTGATAAAAAAATTTATGTATTTATAAAGATATCCACCTCTCATAAACTTTAACTACATCGCATAAGCAACAAATTTTCCAACATGTGTCATCAAGTGTTCTGACAACACAAGCGCAAAATGTTGCATAGATCCTGCAAAGGCCGTTCAATAATACATGGGGGAAATAAGTAAAACAATTCAACCACTGTCTCAGCTCAATGATGAATATTTAAAATCAGGAAAACATTACTTCAACAAATAACCCATAAGTTATTATTATTTAAAGTACATATCAAATCATTATTATTATTGTAAATTAATAAATATGAATTAAAATTTGCACCGCTAAAATAGATAAATATGTCTATATTTATTGACAAATGATATCAATTTTAATTAACGAGTTGTAAATAGTCACTTTTAGTACATGGTAAGTTAATTAGGTCCAACTCCGCATAGCATCCAAGTTCAAATGCTTTAAAGAGAAACAAGTGTTTACCAAAGTCAACACCAGGAGTGAAACTATTCTATGCCACATTTCAAAGTACTCATTCCAGTTTGAATTATAAGCAGAAAAATATATAATATTCACACTTAATATTAGTTATTTGCATTTAATTTTTATGAGTTTTACCTTTTTTTTAAAAGGTAAATTTATTGTGCTATTTTTTCATGGAAGGTGTCCTACTTTTATCATGTAAATTAATTATCTGTTAATAATTATGCATAATTTTTTATATTTTAAAAAAAATTAAATTTAAAAATATAACTAAAACATTTAAAACAGTACCATACGGAATTCTAACCAACACCTTTTTAAAATCATTCTCTTTAATTTTATTTATTGCACACAAAAAATTGGTAAAAATAAAATTATAATTAACTAAAAGATAATTTAGGAATATAGTGTAAAAGTTAAAATTTGTTCACATTCGTCTATATATTAAATTAAAATATCTATCATAGAGTAGCTCATTCTCCCCAATCTTTCTCACTCAGATACATTATTTTCTTAAAATGTGAAACTACACTGTCTCCTACGGCAGCTAGAATTCATATTTTCTTATCTTCAGAATTTGTGTGATATTTTCGGTGATTTTTATCTTTTCCGGTTTTTCTCACCCTCTTTATCTTTATTTTTATAATTTATGAATGATCTTAATATTTATTATGTAAAAAATATTTATTATCAACTTAAATTAATTAAATGAAAAAATTTCAATCAAATAAATAAATATTTGAGAGAAAAAAAAAATCAGTAAGAATTATTGTTCTACAAATAAAAAAAAAAGTTATGTGGTTCATTTGATATTTACTTATTTATTTTAATTGTCATAATAGTTTTTATACATGATATTTTTATTTTAATTATATGATATAAATAACTTTTTTCACATATATATGTTATGATGATTCGTTGTAATATATATTTTACACACATTAAATTTGATACATACAAAACTCGGGTAAAATATTAGATTAAGGGGAAAAAAAGATTTTTTAATGGGAAAGTAAAATACTCCTTTTTGTTGAAGTGTATTATGAATTTGTGCTATCAAAAGCTTTCAATGGGAAAGCAAACGATGCAAAAACCCATTCTAAAATCAGTGTACACTATAAGAAAATTGTGAATTAGTGTCGATTAAGCCAACGCCAAATAACGAAAGTCAAGGTTAAATGCGACATAATTTTGTCTTTGCGTTGGTTTCATGGCTGACACGAAAACCCTCGATGATAAGTATAGCATCGGACGCTAATTTAGAATTATTTCCAATTAGGAAGGGTCAATGTTAAGACTAAGATCGATTTTGTAATAGTCATTATGAAGGGTCGAAGATTTATATGAATAAAAAGTAATTATCTTTGATTAGAAATATTTAGAAAAACTGAATAAAAACCACATGATATTTAAATAGATTAAAAAATTAAGTAAAAAAACAATGAAACAAACAAAATTTACAAAGCAAATGAAAGTTTAATAGATGCAATATATTATAAAAAAAAACATTTTAAGAGAACTGGGTTACAATTTAAAAAAAAAACGAAAAGAATGAGAAATACATAATATTTAGGAGAAGTTATATATACTTAAACGATCAATTACATTAAATAAGTTAAATTTAAATACATTTATGAGAGTCACAACATCACATAAAAATTAAAGAAGATCAATTATTTATTGGTTTTGGAGGATTTAGACTTCACTTATGATGGTCTACCCAAATGATAGACAAGACTAATTGAAAGCAATATAAACCGAAATTGGAGACTTCAATCACTTTTAGGTCATGTTATATCTGCCCGATTAGGCTGCTTTATTTATTTTTACTTATTTTAATCACGTAATCAAGGTCTCATACTTTTCGTACGATTCTAAATATCTCTACAAATTATTCTCTTACGTGCTAGTTATAAAAATAATTTTTAACTTGATATTTAGTCACACTATATGAAGTGATAAGTTTGGTATTTGAAATATTTACAAATTATCAACTAATGACTAATATTTGTTCATAAAAAAATTCATATTTTTAAACAAATATTCCACCCATAAAAAAAAAGAAAAAAAACTCAAGATGTCGTGTCACAAACTGAAGAGATTAGGGTGCTTTATTTTAAGATAATTTAGTAATGTCTAGTCATGGAAATGGAAAAAGAAAAGTTGGGTTATGCGTGATGCACTGAATATGAGTTGCTTTATGGTTTTAAATTCTGAAGAAAAAACGGGTGACGCTGCTGAAAATCCTCCCGTCTCAATCAAAATGCTTTTAAATCCCGTAACACAATTGAAAGAATAGCAAAACCACGTGAACTTGGCCCCACGATCTTCTCACTTGTCTCCAATTAATTGCTGAAATTTCAGGCTTGTAGGACCCCCTCTGTGCTACACTCTTTTATTCTTCCTAAAGTAGGCACCTTTCCAATAACAATGTCTCTTGCTTCATGTTCTACTGTAAATTCTCATGTTGTAATGTAATATCATGACATGCCACCAAGGATATCAAATTTTACAATATTGTTTGTTTGATCAATGATTGAAACAAAACCACAAATGGGGTATGAAAAAAGGCAAAAGGTTTAAGGTCAATGTGCAAATTTTCAACTGATTCCTAGTATATAGTCTCACTAATTTTTATTTTTGTTTTGTTTTTAAGTTGAAAAGAGAAAAGGGAAAGCTCATATGACTGAAATCTCGCAGTGCTTTGTCTTCAAGAAAGATCATATGCGTCAGAAGGATGTCGATCTCTGTCATCATGCATCATTTATGGCAACAAAATATGTTACACTCCAAAATACCTTTCATGTGCTATTATGTATATATATATAACTGGTTTGTTTATCTATAAAAAGAAAATGTAGATGATTATGGTACCGTAATTAGAAATGGTGAAGCATGCAATGAGTGTGCACAGTCTCAAAGCTGAAGCAGTGACCCCACCAGTGTTTTAATTTTTTAACTGGACTAGATGCTGAAACAGATTGCCTATTGCAGTTTTACCTTGTACATTTCTTGTTCCAAACATTTTCAAGGCATTTTCAATTCTCGAGTTTTCTTCGGTGAATAAAAGGTAGGTGTAACATGGGAAACTTGACTAAAAGTTTAAATTAAGTAATTGTTTATAGATGATATAGTTAATAATAATTAAAAATATCAAAGAGTAGGCTTTTTTCACGAGTTGAGACTATTTAATTTTATAAATTTTAGCTTACCCAAAAAATTATATTGGTTTGAAATGTTAAGTCAGGATATGTCACGAATTAGTTATTTAAAAAAGTTTTTAAGAAGTGAATAAAAAATGTAACAAGAACATTTTTGCTTAAGCATACTAATGGGCTCAAGGTCGATTAGAAAAGTAACTTTTGAAATAGGCTAAGGCGGGCCATATACTGTGCAGATTCAATTTGCTCTAACTTGTGTTCATTGGACTTCAGTAGTGGATTTTTTGCCTTTCCCAAACTGAATGAGTCCATATCAAGGCCTTAATAAAAGCCCTTATGAGGCTCCATAAGAGAGCAATTGGTTAGGTATTTTTATTAATTGCTTCTTTTATATAGGGACTGAAATATTTACAAGTATCTACCTTCACCCACATTGCAAATTTTCATCGTCATTAAACGATAAATAATGAGAAAAAACGGTTGAAGATGTATTAATCGTTTAAATATTTCTTATATTAAAACTGTTAGTGATTAGAATTTTTATTAAAAAATATTAATGGATTAAAATTGGTTAAATTTTTTAATATAAGAATTATTTAATTAATTACACTTTTCTATATAAGAATTATTCAATGGATTAAGTTTTTTATATTAAAAATTTTAACTGATTAAATAAAGGAAATAGTAAAATAAAAGGTAATCTATTTTTTTAATTATATTTTCATCAAATTATATACATATTTCAATAATATTTCTCTTCCATTTTATCATATTTCGCTCAATTTAAACAACTTGAATTTTTACTACATCTTTTTATATTATATTCTATTCTATTGTTATAATTTTTTCTGTGTTTTTAGGATATTTTTTTAACATCTAATGTCCTTGAATTTAATATTTCATATTTATTTCTAAATTATCTCAATATATTTTTTAGAAGGTTATTAGTAGTTAAAATAGTTTTATATCATACTATAAATTATTTCTATTAAAGCTAAAATATAATCTATATGTTTGAAACATCTTTTTTATTATAAAATTTATTATTAAAATAAATAAATATCTGGTATAATATACCAGATATAATATTAGTTTGTTTATACCACAATTCAATAATTATACTCAGGTTGATTTTAATAAAAGAAGAAATTTTAGGGAATGAATGAAAAAGAAAATTTTAGGAAAGACTATTTAATTTATAAGGAATGACATGGAGGGGGAAAACCGATAATGATTTACAGATATATTAATTGAAAAAAAAAATTCAAATATTTTAAGTATTTTAAATATCAATTTATATTCATTTTAGTCTTACTAAAAATATATTCAAAATTATTTGGTGTTTGTACGAAGGATCCAGCAGCACAACGTGCACGGTCTGTTACTTAAGAAGTTGTTATTTAAATTGAGATTGAATTTAAAGCTATTTTTTAATTTTTCTGTTAGATATTAAAATTTTAAAACATAGTTTAAATTACATTAAATTATTTTTAATTAAATTTAAGTGATGTAAATACACATTTCTAGATAATGGAATAACCAGCAAACATAAACGTGTGATGGAATACCTAACCCTACGAAACAAAGATCCGAGATTTCCTCTCCCAATAAATTATTATATTACACTGTCCCAGAAGTTGGAAAAAGAGCTCACTAATCACTTATCAAGGAAAAATAATAAATTCTATTACTAAACATCTTATATAATATTATAAAAATATATATTAATTGATGCAAATTCCTTTAAAATAATTCAATTTTTTAATTATTTAAATATATATTCGGTGCTCGAAATCTTGGTTAGGATCTGGCCTTTATTAATATATATTATTCCTAGTTGTTACCACTTTTCATCTGTTCCAACTTTCAAGCTGAAGCTTCCATAGTTGGTTCCATAGATGCTAATCAACCATAACACTCAGAACAAATACATATGCAACATAATAACCACTCTCAATAGTCTCAGAGTAGATCGCTATATTCCAAAAACATAGAAAGGCACAAGCTATCTAGCACAGCTTTGAGGAAACAGAGATGTTTAGTTTCAAGTTCGCATCAGGAAACATACCCAAAGGTGCGTTCCTATTACCCCTCATTCTGTTTCTCATCGTGCTACTCCTTCCTATACTCCACAACTTCATTCGACCATCTTCATATGCCACCTACTCAGAAATCAGAGAAACAAAGACATGCAACATATTTTCAGGAAATTGGGTTCCTTACCCCAGAGAATCTTATTACTATAATGAAACATGCCCTTTCATATTAGACCAACTTAATTGCTTCAAGTCTGGTAGAACCGACAGAGAGTTTCTTAAATTAAGGTGGAAACCTCACGATTGTGAGCTTCCACTATTTGATGCAACTCAGTTTCTAAACCTTGTCAGAGGAAAATCAATGGCCTTTGTTGGAGACTCAATTGGCCGAAATCAACTACAGTCCTTATTGTGCCTCATAAATACTGTGAGTAATATTATATATTAACCATAAATAATGATACCCTTTTTAATTCAGCCTTTAAATTATAATTAGATTATTTTATCTATTGATTTTTGGAGATGATTATCTTATGAAAGGTTACTTGACATTTTTGTTCTAGTTTCATTAGATGTGATCATTTCTTCACTTTTTTTCATTTACTTTATCAGGTTGCACATGTTGAGGATATTACAGCAAAACATACATCGTATGATGACATATTTTTCAGATGGTGGTTTGTGGCTGATTACAATTTTACTGTTACAACATTGTGGTCTCCTTATTTGGTTAAATTCAATGATTCTGATCCCACTGGTCTTGGTTATTATAGTGCTACGGAGCTTTACCTAGATGAAGCAGATACTGCATGGACCAGCAAAATTCAAAATTTTGACTATGTGATTTTCTCAACAGGACAATGGTTCCTGCGACCATTGACGTTCTACGAAAATGGGCAAGTTGTTGGGTGTCAAAAATGCGGAAATGGTACAGACCTTAACTACTATGGATACAGAAAAGCATTTCGAACAGCTTTGAGAACATTCAGAAATATTGAAGGGTTTAAGGGGTTGGCATTTTTGGTGACTCACTCTCCAGCACACTTTGAGAAGGGGGCGTGGAACGAAGGAGGGACTTGTAACAGGACAAAACCATTTACTAAGGAAGAAAGAGGAGTGTATGAAAATGGGGATATTGTGGAAGCATTTTATCAGGTCGAAATGGAAGAGTTTAATGAAGCAGAAAAACAAGACAGAAAAAAGAGTTTACAGTTTGGTTTGATAGATATAACTGATGTAATGGCTATTAGACCTGATGCACATCCAGGTAAGTTTAGACGTGCTGGGTTTAATAATTCAAACATCAGTGACTGTACTCATTGGTGTTTGCCAGGTCCTGTTGATACTTGGAATGAGTTTTTGTTGTATATGGTGAAATTGGAAGTTGAAAAGCACAAAGATTTGTTATAATTTGTATTTTTTTATTGACAAAATGCCATAATTTCGTATCGGGCTTAGTTACACTAGAAAAATATTTGGTAGACAACTGTAATACGCAGACAACCAGCCACCCTACTCACAGAATGTCTGCGTATTGCAGTTGTTAGCGTAGTAAAATTGATTACATTAAAGAGTTCGTCGTCCCATTCTAAAATGATTTGGGGTGAAAATTGAACACAGCTTCTACCCGTAAACTTAACGTTTTGTGCCCAATTTAGTTATTTCATTAGCATATAACTTGTATTTTGAATTGTTGGGGTTGCTTTCAAGTTTTCATCACCCAATCGTTTGTTTGAGCAAAGTATTACTTTTCTTTTCTATATATCATTTTTAAAGCAAATAAATTATATACAGTACTTGATTTTTTAAGTATGAGAAATTGTGCTAAATAATTTTTTGTATGTTGATTGCTTTAAATCAATCCTTGGATTTTGATGTATTAATGTAGAAAATAAATTAATGATATTCGATATTTTGGGAATTACACATGTAATTTGATAAATAATAGTTAAAAGATTGAAGAGATAATTTGTTGGGATTGTGAATTATTATTGGAGATGATGATTTGAATAGGGGGGTGGACAGGAACAAGTTTCTTAGAAGTTAAAACTGGTCAGATAGGTTCTTGGCGTGGCTAGTTTTTATTATTATTATTACTGACTGAGTCGTAAACTGTGTGCGACACAGAACCTTATCAACTCAACTGCTCCTTCTTAGTTAACACCAAAAACTTAACTGCTCCTTACAGCTCTTCTCGTCGAATAAGTTAAGCATCCATCCAACGATTTTTAAGATTATTTCTTGATTTATAATATAAAATTATATGTAACTTTCTGTTTCTTAACTTTGTCTGTTTTCTCTGTAGACTTTTCTAAGTATCGTATCTCTTGATTGCAAGATGAAATTGTTTTCTCTTTTTAAAAACAAAATGTTAAAAATATGTAATATAGAAAAGAAAAAAAAAAGGAAATTTAATCATGCCGTCGAAATTTTCTCTCTCTTTCGATTTTAGGAAGAAATATTATAAGCATTTCAAAATAAAAGTAATACCACATTTTGCACTCGTGATGATACAGATTGAACCTCTGTCAAGAAAAATGACGCAGTCTAATACTAGTACTCTAGTAGTATTTATTTTAAACTAAAAGCTTTTATTACAAAATATAGAAATAATAGGAAATTAAAATGAAAATATTACTGCTGTCAAACACAGAAAATAAAAATACAGACCAGACCCTCGATATTCTTCGTCTAACACGTGCTACATATAATTGTTTTTTCTCTGTGAATATAAAATATATATTAAATTTGATATAAGTTTTAGTGTAAAATCTTATAATATTTTTTTTATTTTTAATAATCATACATACCAATATAAACTATTGAATACATTTATTTTTATATATAAAAGACTTAAAATAATAATATCATATAAATAAATCAGTGATAATAAAAAGATTGTATAAATGTAAAATAACAAAAAGTGAATAAAAAAGATAGTTATCGAGAATATAATAATGAGGGCATGTTATTAATATAATAATAATAAAAATATATTATGTAAAATAATTATTATGTTATTGAATTAATAAGAATATATTTTATTTAATTACCTCTTTAAAGGATATATGTGAAAATATTATTAAGGTTAAAATTATATTAAAATAATTATTGTATAATGAAATATGTAAAAAGCTAGAAGATATAAAAATGGAAATATTAAAAATATAAAAATAAAATAATATAATAAGATATTTGAAAGTATATTTGGAAATTTGAAAAAGTATTAAAAAGTAGAAGAGAGAGAAATTTTTTTTAAAAAGAAAATTGAAAAGTAAATGAGATAGAAATAGATTAAAATACCCTTAAATTTATCATGAATCAATATATTATAAAAGGTAGAAAATAAATTCACCTGCTTAATATTTGAATAATACATAGATAAAAGTTAGATAATGCCTCCTTATAATTGAGCAATTGGCATGACCATGAGTACCGTACCGACACTATGGTCTAAAACCATCAGTGCGATTTTGTCTTTTAGAGACTTCTAGAGAGACATGGTCTAAAACTAACTCCTTCAAATGTTTATATATGATTCTTTTATATAAGCTTGCTAAGTAATTAATAAAAGGTAAAAGTCTCACGCACATGACTAAATGAGCCACCCCGTAATGAGACCTCGTTTTGAGTTCCAGCGAGCGAGGTCTTAAATAATTTATTTTATGCTTTAAGTATTTATAGATTTTTTTTTATTGATTTATAAGATATATTTAGCTTATTTTTATAAAAGTTTTTCAAGATAACTTGTAAAAATAACTTACGCAGAATTTGTTAAAAGATCCACATTTGAATCCTGCCCCAGTCCCACCCGTTAATTAAATTTTTGGTAATTTTTATTTAATTTTTCATTTATAAAAATAATCGTTAATGTTAAATGAAACACTCTTTCATTAAATATTTAACGATTTTAATTTACTGAGATACTAAAAATAAATAAAAACTAAAAATTGTTAAAAAAAACTTGCATTGATTAAAAGCCAGCCTAATAGAACAAAAAATTTAACTTATCATTTAATTAATAAATACATTTCTACTTTAATTTTTAAGTGTATTTATTTTTTTGCAAAGTTGAAGCTTC
The DNA here is from genome assembly GCA_026586105.1 of Hylodesmum podocarpum. Lineage (NCBI taxonomy): Eukaryota > Viridiplantae > Streptophyta > Magnoliopsida > Fabales > Fabaceae > Hylodesmum > Hylodesmum podocarpum. The sequence goes on along the minus strand of JALJEV010000424.1, from coordinate 3,631,765 downwards.
CTCGATCATAGCAGCGTTGAATCAGAATATAAACCTGAACTGATGACAACGAAACTGCTATAAATGTATGCATAATTGCATATCAACAGTAAGTTAATCAGCATTGCGATTATTGGGTAATTCATATATTGGGTCAGTCCTGAAATTTGAGGCCACGTAGAATATGTTCGATTGGAAGTTTCCACCAAGAAGCATTCCCAGAGGTGTGTTCTTATTACCATTCACTCTGCTAGTTATCGTGCTACTTCTTCCTCTAATCAGAAACATAAATCAAGTATCTTCCAAGATATTTGCCAACAACTTAGAGACCAAAGAAACAAGAAGATGCAACCTATTTTCTGGAAATTGGACTAGTTATCCTAAAGAACTTTACTACAGCAATGAAACTTGTCCTTTCAGAACAAACAAGCAGAACTGCTTCATGAACGGAAGACCCGACAGAGATTTCCTCAAATGGAGATGGAAACCCCATGAATGTGACCTTCCTCTATTTGATGCTTCTCATTTCATGAAACTTGTCAGGGGAAAGTCTATGGCTTTTGTTGGTGACTCAATAGCTAGAAATCAAGCAGAGTCTTTGCTCTGCCTCATAAATAATGTAAGTAATTAATCATTTATAACAACACCCTTTTTTATTCCATCCTTCGAATTCAAATTTATTTCCTTTTTCCGTTATTTATTTGTAGAGCATCATTATCTTGTGAAAAAAAAAATCTTTTTTAAGTTTTACTAGTTGTGACAATTTCTTCATTTACTCTATAGGTGGCTCATCCTGAGGATATTTCAACAAATTATGAAACGAGAAATGATTTTTTTTTCAGATGGTGGTTCAGTGCTGAATACAATTTCACAGTTACGATGTTGTGGTCTCCATTTCTAGTCAAATCCATTGTTGCTGATGTCAATGCTAGTTCTTACTACAGAACCACAGAGCTTTATCTAGACGAGGCAGATAGAGCATGGAGCAGTAAAATTGAAAATTTTGACTACGTGATTTTTTCTACTGGACAATGGTTCTTTCGCCCGTTTATATTCTATGAAAATGGGGAAGTTGTTGGGTGTCAAATATGCGAGAAGAACATGACAGAGCTTAACTTGTATGGATATAGGAGCGCGTTCAGAACAGCTTTCAGAACAGTGAGAGATTTGAATGGGTTCAAGGGGTTGACTTTTTTGGTGACTCACTCTCCGGAACACTTTGAGAATGGGATGTGGAATGAGGGTGGGAGTTGTAGCAGAACAAGGCCATATACCAAGGAAGAAAGAGGAGAGTATAAAAATGGGGATATGTTAGAGACATTACATCAAATACAAGTGGAGGAGTTTAATGAAGGTGAGAAGGAAGGAAGAAAAAAGGGGTTGCGGTTTGGTTTGATAGATATAAGTGATATAATGGCAATGAGGCCTGATGGACACCCCAATAGATATGGGAAAGTGGATGATAAAAATGTGATCATCAATGATTGTGTTCACTGGTGCATGCCTGGTCCCGTTGATACATTGAATGAGTTTTTGCTCTATGTCATGAAACTAGAAGGGGAAAGTGGGAACACACTATGATGTCTTGTAATTCTGTATTCTGTATTCAGTGTTCAACAGTATTTGCAGACTTTTCGGGCGTTTTACGTAGAAAATTATTTGGTTGAAAAATTTCACCGGTTATAAATTATAAAGCGAGGGAAATAATGTAGGAAAAGAAGAAAATAATGTAAATTTATATGTTTTGTGAGTGAATTTTATAAATAAAATTATTTTATTTATTTAGATTGGTGCCAGAGGCTTTTACTTGTTTTTTCCCTCTTCCATCTCAACTTTTTGTTTTTCAAAGACTAATTTCACCGGTCTTAAATATTTTTCGGTCGAAGAATGACATTTTATTTGCGTTTTCAAGCCAATAGAACCACTACCACGACATTTAATGTGCTCTTGTTTTCCGTGTTTAATAACGAAGGAATAAGTGAAGACCAATTTGCTTCATGAACTTGATATTAGAAGGATAATTTATTTTTTTTTTAATTTTCATTCATAATTTATATATTAATTATATTTTTAATTTCTAAATCAATAGGATTAGCAATGTTTTTTAATAAATTGTATCTCATTTAATCATTTTTATCTTTTATACAATCAAAATAATGGAAGTTTTAACTTTTGAGATAAAATGACTTTTTCTGAAATTCATCGAGTAGTAACATGGATTCATATCAATAGAATTAACTAATTTCATATAGATTAAAAAATATAGCTGGATATACTAAGTTTTTTATTATATAAAAATTAAATTAAAATTTTTATATCATCTGTTAATCAATACTTATTCAAAATAGCATGCTTATATTTAATTTGAGAATACTTTTGAATATTATATATATATATATATATATATATATATATATATATATGTGGTGTGTGTGTGTGTGTGTAAATTTTAAAAAATTGCCTTTTTCTTTCAAATATGAGTCTAGATGAGGTACTTCTTAAATTATTGCTATCCAATTCATTGGATAAATCTAGTTACATGCAATAAAATTATATTTCTTTTATTAGGTAATTTAGGTAAATTGATTAAATAGAATGTAAAGTTATTAAATCTCTTAATTTTTGGACAATTTTTATAGATAGAAAATTATATTTTGTTGGTTACTTCATATAGAGAATAAATAATTAATTTAATAAATAATGACATAAATTTAATTTAATTTTAAAAATATTTATAAAATCAAATAATTTAAGTAATATTATATTAAAAAAATTATATGAAATTCAAATAATATCTTTCTCCGTTAATGAGTGTGATTTAAATTGTTAATAAATTAATATTTTATCATCAAATTTAATAAATTTAACAGTATAACTGAATAACGGTGTAAAAAATATTTTATAATACATATATATACATATATATATATATATATATATATATATATATATATATATATATATATAATACATATATATACATATATGTGTGTGTATAAATAAATAAAATTTTCATAAACTAATGAATGCATTCACTTGCAAGACAAAATAGGCAAGTAATTCATTAATATATTTATTTTCTAAAAATCAAGTAAAGATATACAAGAAATATTTAATACATCTAAAAATAATAAATTATTGTCTAATCTTGAACTACCATGTTAATTGTAATTCCAATCAATAATTCATTAACACGTAGAAAATATAACCAACACGCAAAACTGTATTATGTTCGTGGATTATAAAATTTGAAAATTCTTAATTGCACACGGTTAATAATGGATTAAAGGATTACAAGTAACTTTGGGTTAATTTCCGATTCTAAAAATTTCCAGGTGAAATCAAGGGTTTCCAATTTTGAAACCTGTAAAAATTAGCAACATTTAGTGAACTAGGTATTAGCTATGTTCTCTACATAAGTTCTCCTAAAAACGGATTCATGTTTTCTATAATTAGGAAAAAACCTACTCTTATTGGTTGTCAAGGCCATCGAAAAAATGGAAGAAAAGAAGTAGGTGGAATAAAAGTGTGGTATGTTTGACAGAATAGAATAGAACCGAAATATATTTGGAGAGGTTTATAAAAATCATATAAAGTGACATATCTTGATTCAGCATGATGAGATGTCCTTGGTTGTTCACCTCAATAGTTAACGTTAGTTAAGTTAGGACAAAGACTAATGTTGAAAAATCAAATTTAATTTTGGATTATTTATTGTAAAAGCACTATAATGAAAAAACATTTAAAGCATGAATTCAATTCTTAAATAAACCAAATAGACTATGTACCAATTAGTGTTTGAATTAATTGAAATGAAATCATATTTTTTAAGTTAAAGTCATAGTTGCGTGAGCTGGTACCCGGTGGGCTGATTTTGACATATTTCCTTTTTTTAGTGTTTCACATACCGCACTCAGTAACCAAGTGTGTGTTTAAATTATAGTTTAAAAAATAATGTTTGATTTATCTTAATTATACATATTTAATTATCCTAATGCACAAATAGCAACGTTGAGTTTTTATCTTTTGTAAATGTTAATTTTGTTTAGGGTCACAATGGCTTTAGATCCTGGTATGCTCGTTGTTGTTATCAAAGTTAAAATCCGATCAACAACTCTTTGTTGGCTGAATATATTATCAGAGTTTAATATATTGATATGACAGAGAACCTAATCAAATGAAATCAAAACACCTAAATAAAAGTACAAGAAAATATCATCGATATTCTCCCTGTACATGTGTCGACTATATTATTGCTATTATTTTTCTCTCCTACCGCATATTAGTGTGCTTAAGCTCTAATCATTTTGGTAAAGAGAATCACTAATACAGGTCCAACTAACTGTCACAGATTCTATTAAGTTTAAATGTTAATTTTATTTTTAAATTTCCGATGTTTTTCTTTTTTATTTTGATCATTTAATTTTTAAAATTTTGAAAATTTTTATTCACATCTAGTATATTTTTAACATATATCATTTTAATCTTTTAAATATTTTTTAATTTAAATTTTTGAATTATTATTTAAAATAACAGAATAATAATATTTTTTAGTTATCATAATATGTATTTAAAAAAAACAAAAGGGATACACATGTCCATAATTTTGTCATTATAATACAACTTTCTCCTTTTCTTACATACATAATTATGATTAAAATTTATTATTATTTTATATTAATTATTTTAAAATTTCAATCACTAATAAATTATTTTTAGTAAAAAATACTTTAATAATTATGATGATTAGAAATAATACTTTTAAAAGACTAAAATAAAAAAATCCAAACTTAAATAAATAACTAAAATAACTTCTAACTTTTTATTAATAAATTACATTGTTTATTTTTATTAATTTTTAGTTACCCCCTTTAAGGATCATTTAATTTTGCCATTTAAAGCTATTTAAAGCAATGGTAACCATTATATACAAGGAAAAAGGACCATTTTTTAATATCATTTAATTGCACCGTTTAAATTTATGCATGGTAGCTACAATATATAAACAGTTTCAGAGTAGATAAGTAGTTTCTACGAATCAACTACCTATTCAGCTGAGTGATTGTTTTTCTTTCTCTTTTTCCCTCTAAATTCAAACTTTTATCACAAGCATGAAAATTGAGGTATTGGAGAAATTCAAATGCAATTATGCAGCAAGAAACATTACCAAAGGGGTGTTCCTGCTACCACTCACACTGCTTGTGGTGGTGATGCTCCTTCCTTGGATCATAAACTTAGATGAGTCATATTCTTATCTATATGATGATAGTTTGGAAACAAGAGAAAATTTGAGTTGCAACATATTTTCAGGAAATTGGGTGCCTTATTCAAAAGGGCCTTACTACTATGATAATGAGACATGTCCTTTCATAACGTACAAGCAAAACTGCTTCAAGAATGGGAGACCGGACAGGGAGTTCCTCAAATGGAGATGGAAACCTGATGAATGTGAGCTTCCACTCTTTAATGCCAAACAATTTCTGAAGCTTGTTAGGGGAAAGTCCATGGCCTTTGTTGGAGACTCCATTGGTAGAAATCAAATGGAGTCATTGTTGTGCCTCCTAAATAGTGTAAGTGTCTCATCAATGTTTTTGGTCCAATTTTTTTTCTTATATCTAAGTCTGGAAGAAATATTTTTTTAATATATTTATGTAAACACCCAACAAAAAAGCTCACATGGGATTGAACTTTTTTGCTGTTTAACTTCAAAATGGTAATTTCATTAAAAACTTTAATAGTGATTTTTTAAGGGATTATCAATATTTAATTAAAGAGAGACAAAAAGAAAAACATATTAATACATAAATTTTGACGAGGTTAGTTTTTCAACCGTAAAAATTAACTAGATGAATTTAATTATCATACATGTCAATATATACTAATTACAATGACTATTGAAATGACTTGTAAAATAGTCATGATTAAAATTACTAACTTTATTATAAATGACAATTTGTTATTAAATGAAAGTAAAAAGCTTTATATTATTAATGTATTTTAATTAAATTTGAAAGAGTTGGCATAAGTTTATTTAAAAACTAGATTTAATTACTCCGTTACTTGCTAAGTTTTCATGTAGGTTCCTATCCTAAAATGTTTTTAATTGGATCTTTGGTCATTCATGTGTGTGTTTTTTTAGTTGAGTCTATGGAATTTAGTTTCGCCAATCTGTTGTCAACAAAACAAATGACATAAACTCAAATAAAAACATGTTAATTAATTTATTTGATTTATTGATCAATGTTTGATTGGATTTTTCAAAGTTGTTGATTTGACATTTGTACGAATTTGACAAGTGATGAAAATATAGTTGGAATGTTGAACAACATGTTAATTTTATTTTAAAAGGATTATCTTAAGATTTTTTTTAGGGAAAATAAAAGCAAATGAGTTAGTCCACAGTGAACCTAGTCAGCCCATGGAACGAACTAGATCAACTTTTTAATAACAAAATAATTTATTTATTTTTTAGATTGTTAGCCCATAGATCAATTCCAGCCCATATAGAATAAATCTGGACATTTTATTAGGCCCTCATCCAGTGTGTGCCAGGGTTGAGCGGGCCCAATAGATAACACTAGTCTAAATAATTAATAGAATACGGGGATCTCATACTTTATACGTACCATATTGCTCTACTCGATGTGGGACTAATTATACTAATGAGTCTCATAACAAAACTACTCTTTCAGGTTTCTCAACCTGAGGACATTACAGGTAGATACACAGTGAACGATGGCAAGTATTTCAAATGGTGGTTCTATCCTGATTATAAGTTCACTGTGACAGCATTGTGGTCCCCCTTTCTAGTCAAATCAAGTCAAACATACCTTTACAACACATCTTTCTACAACTCCGAGAACCTTTACGTAGATGAACCAGACACAGCTTGGACCACTCACATTGAAAAATTCGACTACGTGATTTTCTCGGGAGGACAATGGTTCTTTCGACCATTAACATTCTTGGAAAATGGCACAGTTGTGGGGTGTCAAAAGTGCCATAACTTGACAACAGATCCGCTAAACTTGTACGGATACAGAAACGCATTCCGAACAGCTTTCAGAACTGTTATTAATCTTAAAGGGTTCAAGGGGATGGTGTTTTTGGTCACTCATTCACCGAACCACTTTGAGAATGGGGAATGGAACAAAGGTGGGGGTTGTAACAGAACAGTTCCTGTTTCAAAGGAAGAAAAAACTTTCTTGCGTCCTTATGGTCTTGAAGAAATATATCAAACACAAGTTGAGGAGTTTATTGCTGCGGAGAAAGAAGCAAGAGAGAAAGGTTTGCGTTTTGGTTTGATGAATATAACTGATGTTATGCTTATGAGACCTGATGGACATCCTGATAAATATGGCCATAATTTGGATAGAAATGTGAGCGTTAAGGACTGCGTTCATTGGTGCATGCCAGGCCCAGTTGACACGTGGAATGAGTTTTTGCTCCATATGATGAAAATGGCTAGGTTCTAAATCTTATGAATATGTATAGATTGAAAATATTATGTAAAATTCATTTCATACAAAAAAAAAAAATTACAGTGAAGTATATACTTCATTAATAGTTGTTGTTGGGATCCATATTTTGAATTGTTGGAGATGATTTGGATGGCTAATTGCTAAACACTTGATTATATCATAGTTGAGCCCTCAATATCAATTAGTCTCTGTAGAATTTTTTATTAGCTGGAGAGATTAATTAGTGGCGTGTTTATTATTTCTAATGTAACGTATATACTTAAAACAAATGTTTGAACTGTCTTATGCTTGAGTTGGTCCTGTATATTTAAGACAGAATCTTAATCGAGAACAAGTTACTCGATATGGTAGGATATTCGTCATTAAAAATATATATTTTGTTATTTGTAATTTATATTAAATTTTAAAATATCTGTGCAATATAAGAAAAAATATATTTTTTTAGGGGAATGGAAGGGGGTTGAAAAGACCCCAAAATCATAACTGTAAGGCAATACAAATAATAGGTTTTTAATGTAACTAAACAACCAATTCTCATATAATATATATATATATATATATATTTCTGTCTTTATATTTTATCACTGGTTATTCAGTTGTCTATTAATATTTTTTTTTTAAGAAATCATTAAAAGTACCTTCTATTTTTTGTTCCTGGTGCTAAGGTTTTTCTATTCAAATGAAATACACAAGATAAACGGTAAGTATCTTGAGTTATTGACTGATATAACACGTAACATAGCAAAAAGAAAACATAAACTGAAAATTCTTCCTATTACTGTAAATTTAAAGTTAAAGTTTTAAGGTAACATTGGTATCGAGTTTATGTAAAAAGAAAGAGATGAATTTGATTTTTTGATCGGATCCCAAAATGACCGAAAATTTCCCGTTTTAGCAGAGAAACTTGCAATTAAGCTCTATTTGTCTTTAATTTTAACGTGGGCAGACTATTACTTCGGGAAAAAAATACATAGACTTCGATGGCACCCAAAAAGGAAAAGTGGGTTTTATTTCTCGAGTTATTATAATAAAGCAAATTGGTACTTTTTTGTCTGCATTACAATTAGAAAACAGAGTAATGAGTTGGAAATGAGATCACTTTTGAATTTGATAATATAAAGATTCCTTTAGTAAAGAAACGGCATAATAAATCATTAAATTAAGTGTTGCGTACTAAAAGTGAACTTGACCCACAAACTAAAATTTTATAATTTGATTGAAAAGGGAGCAACAAACCCATTGGAACCAGAAAAGTTGGCTTTGGTGTGATAAGTATTGAAGTAATAGTGTGTAACTGTGTAATACCAAATTCCATGAAGAACATATGCATTTTTAATCAATATCCATCACTGAAAATTGCAATATGCATACGTACTCTTATGCCTTTTCAAAAGCCGCAAAAAGTTGTATCTATAAACACATGATCTTTATCCCATTCAACAAACCAGATCGGGGCACGTGAATTGTGGTTGTAAAATGTCATTTTCTTTCTCTTTACCAAACTTAATTGTAGCTCATAACTTTTAAGCTTGCTTTTGCTTGACAAAAAGCAAATACTCACCTCAATTTTAATTTGTTCTCAGAGATTTTTTACACATGTTTAATTTTCCATCCACTCTCAGTATAAGTTTATATATATTATCAACTACTTAAAAATTATCTTAAATATATATTTTAAAATAACTATTTTAAAAATAATGACATATAACCATCCAAAACAATGTATGATTAAATATTATGCTACCCAAGCGGTTATATATTAAAATTCTAGATTAGGCTAACATTAGAATACTAGTGAGCTAGGAGAACCAACCAAATGGCAGAGCCAAATAGCATCATCGCAACTCTATATAACTTGATTATATATAAACAAAGAACAAATTAATCTGCCTATTAATTAATTCTATAATCAAACATAATCTGTCTATTCATTAATTCTATAAATAAATATTTTGTTAGCTATATATTTTTCTTGCGAACATCCACTTCTACAAAGCTTCACAGGTACATTTCCTTTAGAACCTTGTGGCACTGTACAGAAATAGGAGAATTAATGCACCATTGCACTTAGCCATTGACGTCTGAAAGCATACTAAATATTCCACATGCATTTAATCTTGTTCTTGAATTATTTTAGGAAAAGAGAAAAGGCAATACTTTTTAGCTAGTAAGATCTTTGAGCAACCTTGCTTTTGAAAATAGAATACTAGAAGAATTTCATTAGAACAAGTTTCTTCTTCCTTTAATACACATATGTTATTATGGAAGTACATGCATCCTCTTTCCACTATATACCTTTTGACACTTTGCAAGCTACCTATCTGGATTGGTCCCACGTTGTAGACATTTTAGCACTTGATGATGATACCGTAGACAAAATTGCTGTGGATAAATAAAAATAGATTTGGTATTAAGTAATACAATAAATTATATCAGATAGAGACATATATTTGTTTTTATCAAATAAAAAATTAGCATAATTGATCACAAGACACATGAATTATATTCAATAAAAAATGCAATGTCATATTCGATAAAAAGTTCAAATCTTAACAAAAGTCATACCTAAAAATACTTTCATCATTATACCTTTTTCTTGAGTTAATTTATTCTGTCTTGTAATTTTCATAAAGTAAATTGCGAATCTCACCTTTTTTTAATAAAAATTGTAATTATTTATAGGAGAAACTATTTCACACTCTCTCATGTCACATTAAGTAACTAAATTTGCAAGAAAACAAAAATGATAAGTTAAGCTTTCTACTTTAAACGCATATATACTTAAGAAATTATTAAATAATTTTATATTACTATATATTTATAGTCTTAATCAATATTTACATAATACATGTATAATTTTTTAATTTTAAAAAATTAATAAAAATTAATTTTGGCGCGTACCAGTGGAATTTATGATTGTACTAACTAACAAACCCTTTTTGTTTTATATACATGTCCCTATGCATATATAAACCCATGCATAAAATTTCCTCCCTCAAAGCCAACCATAACCATAAAGAATAACTCTCTCTCTTTCTCTCTCTGTGAAAATGGCCGAAGAATCTCAAGGGATTAAGCTATTTGGCGCAATGATTACATTGCAGAGTGAAGAAGTAAAGAAAGGTGAAAAAGGAAGCGAAGGTGAGAGGGTGGAGAAGAGAGCAGAAAAGATAATAGCATGTCCAAGATGCAAGAGCATGGAAACTAAATTCTGTTACTTCAATAACTACAACGTTAATCAGCCAAGGCATTTTTGCAAGAGCTGCCAGAGGTACTGGACCGCCGGTGGGGCCCTCCGGAACGTTGCGGTTGGCGCCGGCCGCCGCAAGACCAAGCCTCCGTCTCCGTGCCGTGGTTCCGGTGACTTCCCCGATGAACAACGTGTCTATGAAACTTCTGAATATGATAACAATTTTGAGATGGAGCGAGAGGAAGAGGAGCACCACGTTGCCATGTCTAACACTCATTTCCGGCAGATTTTTCCGGTCAAGCGCCGGAGGATCACCTCAGGTGGTTACCCTCCTCATGCTCTTTTTATCTATCTTTTGTTTGCTCAAATATTGTTTAAGATTAAATGTTTATCAAATTTGTATAGGTTAATTCAGTGATTCAAACATTAAGTTAATAATCAATTTTTATGAGTTTGTACCAATATTAAACAATTATCTTATTTTGATTATGTAGAATTAAGTTACGTTGGAATTCGAATTTGTGAAAATATTCTTTTATCTAATATTTTTCAAAAAATTGATTTTTGAAATATAAACTCTATCTCAGAAAAATAAGCACTATTTAGTGTTAAAAATCAAAACTCTATTCTAAATGAAATTTAAAGGGCTCACTTGGCATAGGTTATTTTCTTTTAATTTCTCTTAATATGACCCAAATATATATAATTTTCACTTTTCACAATGAGTTTTCAACGGTTGATTAATCTTGGGCTATTTTTGTATTGCATGGTCCATCCAAAATATCTTAAAAGAACTATTGTTTGTTTCTGCAGCTCAGCATGAAGGTCAACGAAGTGAATGATGTATGAAGACACAGAACTTGGAGTTATATATATATATGAACAAAGCGAAGACTTCAAATTCTACGGAGCAAAGCGTGTCTTATGAATTAAGATGTGAACACCAAATTGAAAAAACGAGGCGCAGCAAAATCAATCGAGAATGTTCAACTACGAGGAGACGTGATAAGTTCAGATTGGTTTTTTTCTTCGATGCTTAAGTTCATTGTCCATTTAAAGATTTAAGGCACGAATGGACTACACATAAATTGGTTAAATGGGTTACACATATATATTAGGTATGACATGATTGCGATCCACGAAATTGATGTATGAAGATATACATGAAATGGTCAATGTACAAAGAGATATAGGATTGAAAAAGTAAACATCGAATCACGAATATTTGAGTGCAAATTGTCGTTTATGCGTTTAATTTATTTCTACTTTTCTCTCAATTATTAAGGAATCGTCGACTCAAGTCTTCTCAGTACTGTAGTTCTAGAGGCCGGCCAACATTTAAACCTTACCAAATCAAATCAAGTTCATAGAAATAATTTCTAATGTGGAAGAACAAAACGAAGATTCCAATATTTATGCTTAACAATGACGTCAAAGTGGAAATTTTTTTATTGAATTATCATATTGAAAATTTCATTTTTACTAATTTAAAATATTTAATAAGAATTGATCAAAAGAATAGTTAAGATTTATTCCATGATTTGACAGATGATGAACAATATAAAACTGTTGAAATAATATATTTGTGGTTGAATTTGTCTTTTTCCTTTCTTTGCATAAAAGTACTACATTTGTGTAGCTGTATATATATGATTAAGCGATATGCGTAAGCACCTTTGACATCTTAAGAGATTAATAATTTAGGTTGCGTTTAGCTTAGTCTTCTGTTCTTAGTTTTGCTCTCAATTATTTACTTACACAGAGAGCACATATATAGCTACTTTATTTTTACTTAACAGGGTTTTATTTGATTAGCTGCAGGGTCTATAAAATTAGCGCCGTCATTTTAAATATAATTATTTTATAATAATTTCTTTCTGGAATCACATTCTTTGATCAAATGAGGACAAAACAATATAGATATAAGAGAAACTGTTTGAAATGGAATATGATGTTATTTACAGGATCAAATACCATACGACTTAACCTATTACCACAAACAGTTTTATCATTTTTTTATTTTCTTTTGTCACGTCATATGTGCTGTGACCTGTGAGTCATTAGACAAATACTAAACAAGTTTCAAATTATTGTGATGAATAAAAGTTGGTACCTATAAAATATTAACAATAAGTTGTCCTTCGAAAAGTTTTAGATTTGAAAACCATTTCTAGAAAATATTTTGAAAAACCTTTTAAAAATATTTTTTAAATTTTTTTGACAAAAATTAAAAATTCTTTTCAAAACCATTTAATTTTTTTTTTTGAAAACCATTTTGAAAAGCCTTTTCAAAAACCTTTTAGAAAACATTTTTTTTTTAAATTAAAAATATGTTAAAATTGATTTGAAAAAATCTTCATTTAATTGAACTTCCACTAATTATCTGTTTTTATAATCTATCATATACTTTCATAGGTACTTAAATTAAAAAAAAAATAATAATTTTGTAACAAGGTGTTTATAAGCTCTTCTAAATGGGAGCTTAAATCCTTACCCATTTAATTGAACATGCACTAACTATACCATTTGGGCTACATTGCATTTTCTGTAAAACAAAAATCTTAAGACCAATGAATCACTAAAGGCCCTAATCTATTTTTTTTATCAACTAAAGGCCCATAGCCTGAAAACAGGCGAATGTGTGTATTGGGGCAAATCCAAATATGCAACGAACTTTTGTACCTAAAGAGATAAAATGACCAATGATTTGTCCATATATGTGTTATTATAACACTATTTTCTTATTTTAAAGGAGAGATGTACACACCAAATTATTTCAGAAAAAATGTACACACCAAATTAAATGGCACTTTTATATTAAAAATATAAATTAAATGGTACTTTGAGTTTCCGTATTATTTTAATAAAGCTTGCACGTGCTGTATATATATATGTAGCATGGTATAATAAACATAGGAAAGAGCCCAGTTCGGTTATTCTAAGAGTAAGTCTAGCAAATTTATTCCACTGATTATTTTTTAAAAAATATATAAATTTAATAAATCTGACGATTGAATTATATGATTTCATCTTAACGCGCATATCAAATTTTATAAAAAATAAACATTCATAAGTACCTAATATTATATTCAATAAGTACCTAATATTATATTCAATATGTATTCATATGTTAATTAAAAACAAAATTATTTACCAAGTATCTCATTTATTTATTTTCTGTAAGATACAAAGTGTAACATTTATTTTTTGTGAGCGGCTAAGTATCATATAACATAGTTTTCAAATTACTGGATTAATGAAATCTGATATCCATAAAAGGATATGAAGAAGAGAATGGGTAAAATATAATTATTTCAACGAAAATAAGTGGTACAAGACAAATGATGATACTTTCAGAGACTTATTTCTTTCCTTTTTTTTTATTAAATTTTTGTTCTTTAAAGTCTCTTGAAAATCCTCTCCTAAGGGACACCTCTCCTAAGGGACAAGCTCACATATTATTGTAATTCTCACATAATGTTGATCCTAAGATATATAAAACAAAACGAAAACGAAAACGAAAATAGACGCAAGAAGCTCGTTCCTAAACAGCTAACAAAACAATTCAGGAAGACATTTATGTAATGTCATATATATTTATATATATCCCTTTTAATGTTTTGTTTAATTTGTAGTTTATGCAATGGGGGTGCCATCTTCGTTGATTCCAAGCTCTTTGAGAAGCTCAGCGCAACCAGGGAGACGTTCAGCCTTGAGGAAACCGAGAGGGTTGGCTTGGCGAATAGGTGACACAATTCCATTATTCTTTGTGATGCTGATTCTTGCAGCTTGTTGAAGGTGAGACTCACGGTCAACCTCGGAGCAATCATTCCTTGGACTCTTCACTAGGATAACCTCGCACGTGTCTTCCTCATGATCTCCATCAACCTCCATTTTGTATGATCCTGTCGCATCCGTCACAATATCTTTGCTGAATGTCACGTTCCTCACGTTATCAACTTGTTTGCATTCAATACGCACGGTTGCACCTTCATTGTACACACAAAGATATAGATACATGTTAATTAACTATTCATTCATTCACTTTCTTAATCATGTGTGCAAGTTAATTCTCATTGCATGCATGCATGCATGCATGAACTTGTACGTGCGTGCCTAAAGTCTTATGTTATGTGAAAATTGATTGAAACTATGACAAGTAAGTACCTTCGAGGAACTCGGACAATTTGGTGAGGAACTGGACGCGGCATGTGTCGCAGTAAACGGTGCCCTCGACAACGAAACGGTCAGTGGCACAAGCGTAGCCTAGGAAGGATAAGAAGCAAAGGGCAGAGGCAAGGATGATGGTGGAAGATTTTGCCATTGTGAATGTTTTTGATTGATGATGGTTAGTTTGGAAGGATTTACTGAGTATAAGGAAGAGAGGATTGCATTTTATACAGCTATATATGTGTCAAAATTAATTTTTGGTCTCTGTTTATTGCGTTAGGTTAGCATTCCTTTCCATATTTTTTTCAAGTTTGATGGTTGAAATTGTTGTTTTGACCCGATTTTTGTTCTCCTTCTTTTGAGCTTTGTTAATACTTGCTACTATCGTGCTAGTTTGAGATAGACAATCAGAACCACACAAGTGAGGTATATAATTAGTCATCAAGAACGATTAAAAAGGAACCGTGTTGCCTTAATAAGAGTAATAATTTCTAATAATGACTAGACTATTTGCTTAAATTAGCTAGGTATTTACATAAATTACATTTAGATATGATAACTACATGAAAACCCAGAAATCATTTTGTTCCGGCTTCCATCCATAACGTACTCTCCAAAATGGCAATAGACTTTGATAAAAGAAAACAAAATAAAATTAATCATACATATTTGATTAGCAAAAAGGATTTAAATAAATACTTACAAAGATATATATTTTTCTTTAATTTTAATAGGAATTAATATGTTACTACTATATATTTATTATAAAATTCTAACTTCTTGAATTTCTTAAAAAATATTTGCAAATATTGCAAATCTTTAATTCTACTCATTATATTGTAGAATTAATTTTTAAGAATATTAAAAATTTACTAAACGATATTTTTATTTTATTATATAGGAATAAATTCTTTTCTTTCCAAGATGTGCTGACACCAAAAAGGTTCTATATTAATTTTAGTCACCTTAATCACACCTTTTTATTCCTTTCTTTTTCATCGGACTTGTTACATCTATTATTTTCTGGAATATGTAGTGTGATAGTGTATTGATTGCATGTTTTGTCTTGTTTCGTATCTACAGGTATCCTCAATTTGTTGGCTGACTGGTACAAGTGATGACAATCAGGGACAAGAAAAAAGTTATATCTGTATATATTTAAGCTTTAAGCAGTGAATTATAAAAATTAGTAAATTACTAAGATAATTAGATGTCATAATAGTTCTTCACTATTCCAATATAGTATAATTTAACAGCCACATTACCGGGTACTGGCTTTAGTTATTAACCAAGTGAAGGAATTAAAGATCAATGCAGTAGAAGCAAGCAAAGGTTTTCTAATCCCAAATGAATTATGATGAAGTAAAAGTTGAGCCATATGATGATGGAGGACATGGATCATTGTCTTCCAAGGCATCCATGTGCCCCTTGATCAACCCACCTTATCTACTATCTAAGCTAAGACAAAATCTTGAGTTCCTTCAACTACAATTGGTGAATCAAATTTAGGAGACAGGTTAACGAATGTATATGTATACATGCTGCAAAGAATCTTGTGCATGTAATTGTTAATATCAATACATAGTTGTCTGTTTGTCCTAGATTGCGTTGATAGTTTAGTTGTTTTTTCAATCCTGCAGGTAGAATATAATGCACTGAATTCCAAAAAAATTCATGTTGATGTTATTAATATTGCTACGGTTGTTGCTAATTGCCATTAGCAGCTTGATCTAAAATGGAACTATGGAAATGTGTGAATCAATATTAAAACTATCATTGATCGGGTAGTATATAATATATGGTCTAATTTAAATTTAAAATTCTGATAAATTTTGGAGCCATTTTCAGAATTTTCCTCAGACTTTACTAAACTGTGGTCGTAAAGTGTTTATGTATTTATTTTTTTTCTGACAATTGATCTTCCATCAAGCACCAGTGGTCTAGTGGTAGAATAGTACCCTGCCACGGTACAGACCCGGGTTCGATTCCCGGCTGGTGCAGAATTTTTATTTTTATGATTTTATATATTTTCTTCTTTTGCTATAATTTGATCTACCAGTTTTTGGGAGTTAAGAATTTGTTATTATTTTCTACACACATTATTAATTAGGCTTAAGTTGGCTTCAGCCAAATTAAACACGGAATATCCAAAAATAAAAATTGGAAAAACAAAAAGAAGCTATGGGAAATCTTGAACGACTCGTGGAACATTTGACCATTGCATTAACCAAGCACTGAAAAAAAGATACATAGCATAACATCTTGTTGCCCATCCCTGGAACACGTGGTGAACTATTAAAATGTTCAAATTCAAACCAACCTCAGTATGAAGAACCTTCGTTGAATTGGGCTTAGGAACAATGAAAAGTGTCACATGATGGGGTTTTAGGACTTATATTATATTCCGAAAAGAATCATTCGCACGCATTGCTTCACTTTTTTCTCTTTTGTTTTTTCAGTCTCCATAGTCATCATTGGATAAAATTGCAACCCAAGACCCATAAATGTCATCAACCTATCAACGTGTTTATCCCTTTGGTGGCACTTCA
This sequence comes from Hylodesmum podocarpum, assembly GCA_026586105.1. NCBI lineage: Eukaryota > Viridiplantae > Streptophyta > Magnoliopsida > Fabales > Fabaceae > Hylodesmum > Hylodesmum podocarpum. Next base: position 3,614,396 of record JALJEV010000424.1, on the reverse strand, counting down.
CTTGGTGCTTGTTGTGCGAAACCTTCCAACTTCTTAAACTAATGAAATTTCATTAGTGGGGTGCCCATTTTGACTCCCACATTCTTCATTATCCACACGTGTGAGGACAATCTCAAAATGGTATCCTCAACTTAAGTCCCAGGTTCTTCATCATCCCACGTGTGAGAGTGTTACAAATCCATGATGATATTATTATCCATGTGGTGCTTTTGATTGATGCAAAGAGGTCTCTCGTAGCCACATATTTATAACCCGTGAACCTCAATCAAACTAACTTCAGTGGTTTGTAAGAAATTGCACAAGCCAATTATAAAAATGTGACGGGTAAAACAGCTTAGAAAGAAATTTAATCTATCAACATTCTGTTTTAAATGAAGGAAAAAGTAAAAACGACAAGCTTCTAACTTGTACCCATTCAAAAATAAAAATGGGTTAAAGAATAAGACGGCCACATATTTACACTTTCCATCCTTAGTTGAACTTTATGCTATTTGTTTCTGATGATGTCTCTTTACTATTAACTACAATATGTCTTGTAGCGATTAAAAAAATAAATTTGAGAATGATTATTATTATATGTCTATATTTCTTAACCCATATTTCATTATTAAAGAATGATTATTTTAATTTTTTTAAATTATATTTATTCATTTTTTTCTTAAAGAATCTTGATAGTAAAGTCTTTGACAAAATTTTGAACTCACTTCTTCATATTTAGTGAATTTCAAAATAATTTTTTACTAAAGAGAGTATATTTCGAGGACACAGTCCCAATTAATTGCCAGAAGCTAATTCTTTTAAGTTATAGATATTACTAAAATAAATTTATATATTTTTATTTATACTAACAATTAAATTCTAGTCGACATATTTAAAAATATAGTTATTCGTCAATTATATCAGAATTCTTTCATAATAAAAAAAATGGGTCTAATTTATTTAATAGACTTGCTTCAATTTTTTTTGAAAGAGACTTGCATCAAATTTAATTACCCAATACAATACCGCGCGTGTTACTAATTTATTTTCTTTTAAAATCTTAATGTAAAAAAAAAAAAAATCTTAATAGTATAAACATGAATCACATACTATGTATTCCATTCTTCAAAATGCCGTTACTCTTAATCTCAAGAAATGATCTTCGGGAAAGAGATGACTCTAAAACGTGCAACAAGTTGACACATCAAGATAATTAGATTTTTAACCTCAACTCTTTGGTAGGAATTTTACATAATACTATAATACTATACAACAATTTATATAATAATATTGTTTGTATAATACTATACAACAATTTATATAATAATATTTTATTTACTTTATCTCTTTCCATCATTAAATATTATTGTACAAATTGTATCATGCCTAAGAAGTCTCTCATGTGATAGTTTGCATTTTACCTGTCTAGTGGACGAGAATTTGACTAAAAACGCTAAAAAAACAAATTTAACTAATAACCCTGTTGACGTCATTTCACTTTGCTTGCAAAACACATTTGAGCACACGCACACAGTAACATTAGACTGACATTTTAAGTTGGAACCGTGACCAAATTGTGCTATCAGACATTAATTTACGGTTTGTGTCAATAAGAATAGATGTTTTTGGTGAATGGTGATACGCAAGTTATGGGAGTGGCACACATCATATTTGCACTGTCACACACACAAAGAAAATGTAACTACTGAATGATGAATGGGGGTGGTACTTTCACACGTGTGAAGACTTTAGTGCCTATACAATTCACGTATGGATAATTATTTGTGGTGGACTCCAACATGGAAATGCCACAGCCATCAAAGTCTCAACTATATCTCCCCACCCAATGATCCAAACCTAGATAGATATACCAATTTTATTATTACTGTGTTAACTTAATAGTACTATTTTTGTGGGTCTAAATTGGTGATGACTTAATTGCATACGAACTATGCATTTGGATACACTTCCAACTTTTTTAAAATCAATTTGTTTATTTACTCCAAGTACCTTAATACCGACATAAACTAAAATACATTTTATTTTCTCCTTCTTTTTACTTTTTTTTTTATTTGTTGATGAAAGATGCTCTTTAATGCATCACTACTTATCTATCTGGCTTCTTCAGTTCTCATGCTAGATTAAATTTCTCGAAGAATTCCACCACCTTAGCTACATATTCTCCTAGCTCAAATCTCTATGATACATCTGTATAAACTTCTTGGTTTTAAATGCTTTTTAATAGCACAAAAATAAATTGCGGGCTTATATTTAACTTGCTTTTCAGGAGCATATAATTGGAAAAGGAATCCACAAAATGAATGAATGAATGCTACTCTTCCTGCACCCTTCGTGCAAGGGAAACTTGATATGATCAATCTCAAATGCATGTGAGAATATCACAGCCACTGATCTACATTAGATTATATAGCCAATAAAGGATTATGAAAAGATTCATTAAGTGACCATTAATATTACGCGTGTGCACTGCCCCAAATTTTATGGCTCCATGAGGGAACATATAGGCTGGGTCTCTCTGATTCTCACATGCAATGGACGTGGGTTCACATCAAAACCAAAGTATAAATTTAGTTTTTTTTTTCTTTTTTTTTTCAACAAAGTCATATTTAGTTAGTTGTTGTCTCTTTTAATTAATAAATAAAACGCCAAGTCATATTACGCTACCTAATTGGGACCATAGAACCAAGAGCTCTCCATCTTTTATCCACCCAAGAAGGTTCATAAAAATTAATTTGATGGGTCCTAAGCTCATAGCATTGCATCTCCACTAATTTATAGACCAATTAGGTTTAGATCGTGAAACGCTGATGAAGAAAGACCCAACATTAGGCCTAGTGATAATCTACCAAATAGTCTATTCAAAAAAATGGCTACATAGACTATTGACCTTTAACTATAAAGATTTAACTACAATTAAATCTACAAACAATGCTAATATTTTAGTTCAAATCTAGTCAATTAATCACAACCATAAATAAATCATTAAATTTGCACCTAGGTTCTAAAGCCATTGTGAAGGTACGGAACACTTTTTATTAGAATAAAAGATGCATAAATTCCATTACTTAATAGTAGTTAATAAATTCATAAATTGAGATCTTGTATCATAATAAATCCACCATTACATTTAAATGGGGCAGCCCTGTTTTCTGCATGTGCTCTGTTCTGCCCCTGTATTTTAAGATCAAGAGCTCTTCAAAATAGTATTATTGATTAACTTTCTCTCCCTTCTACCTCTGTTCTCTCTCTGTCTCCAAAGTCAGAAACAGAAACTAACTAGTATAAGAACCAAACCCAAAACACACTTTTTCAAACTTCAATATCTTGCTCTTGTTTTCTCCTTCCTCTCTCAAACATGTCAACTCATTCATCATCATCTTCTTCTTCTATTTGGGTGTTATCTAACATAAAGCTTCACTTTTTTGCTCGTATCAGACGTTTTCTCCAATCCAAAGCAACCAGAAAGCGTTGTAACCCCGCTGATCGATTTGACAGTGCTAAGAGCCGAGGTGAACACAGTAACAAGGTTGAAAATCTTGAAACAGTTCAAGTTATGGAGAAGCATAAGGAAGAGGAGGAGGAGGAAGAGGAGGAGTATGCGATCATGTTGCAGAGAACTGTGAAGATGCTTCACTTTGGAAACTGGGAAGAGAAGGAGGTGGCAGCAAATGAGATTGAAAAGTTAGCCAAGGAAGATGTTAAGGTTAAAAAGTTGATAACAGAACTCGGGGTGGTGCCGATGTTGGTATCAATGGTGGCGTCGCCGGTGGATAGCCGCCGGCGAGCCGGGTTGACGGCGTTGATAAACTTAGCTGATGGAACTTTCACGTAAGTTTTGCAGCTATGTTCTTTCTTTTTATGAATGATTATGATACCAACTGAACTAGTCTCTTTTTTAGTTTTTGATGGTCTTAAATTTCTTGTTTCATTTCAAAAACAGAACTAGAAGTAACCAATTCAGTTATATAAAACCTATGTTATTGATAAACTTGATGTGAAACTTTGTGTTTGATTCAAATTTGAAACCCCGTGATTGATTTAATAAGTTCCTCAGATTTCATTGGTTGAAATGTTTGATAGATTTTACACGAGATTACTTTAAATAGTATGAATTGTTGGGTGATGTTAACATGTATATTCATAAGCAGAATAGATGTCCATCCCATGACATAGAAAGATGAAATGAATGATTGAAATTTCAAACAGTGCAATTCTATTTAGGTTAACATATTGTGAGAGAAGAAATGATAAAGAAATTAGGATGGAATTTGTAAGATTGATTAAGGTCCACTAACTAGAAATTAAGGTGCATGAATTAGAATTAAACTAAAGTTTTATTTATCGTAGTCACACTTTTATTGTCTTGTAATTTGCCATATTGTTTGATATGGACAAATATGCGATCATATTTTATAAAGAAACTGGTGAGAGTGGAGCCATGGTGAGCATTGAGTAACCGCTAATTTTGACTTTTCGAGAGCGAGGACAAGGCTGATGTACACAAAAGTGATGTTTGGTGTTGGCGGGTTTGGTTCATGACTCCACAGTAACCACAACCAAAGTTCTCTATACATTTCCAAAGGGTAAAAAGAAAATTAGATAAGTAAATAAAAAAGAGAAATGAATAATTTAAACAAAACTCAAAGAGATCATGTGAGTCTAGGCTGTAGAAATATTATGGTTGTCAAACTAATTAAACTTGTATTCATGATGTGAGGTTTTATGCCAGTATTAGTTGGAACTTGAAAGAAACATGATTAATATTAAATCACCAATTACATTTTTTCCTATTTATTAAAAAAAAAATCACCAACTAAATCACAAAAACGTGCAGTGTCAACTGAGTTGCTGGGTGTTAGAGTAAGCTAGCGGAGACAAAGTTCATATTGAAGCGACATTTTTGTCCTAAAATTCATAAATTACAGATTATAAAATATAGGGTAGTAGTTGATCGGATTCCTTTATGATCTTTTAAGTTTATTTTATGTCTTTTGTTGACCTTCATTTTCCAACACACATATTTGCTTCAGATTCTCGTTGACTTCACTCTGCTATCAATAATGTTTTTAATTTAGTGGGTTTGGCCTTCTTATTATTTATTACACAAAACTTGCATCATTCTCACCAAAAGAAGAAAAAAATGCATTTAAGAAAGTGGGATAATGCTAGTTGAGAATTGAGTTCTGTGCTATAGTTTGTGCTGACTTTGAGAAAATATCAAATAGAGTATACTAGTATTTGTTTATGACCTAACTTTGACTGAGTTGAAACATGCTTCCCTTCCTTTTTTTTTTTTTTTCTCAACTGACGTGTATATTACATTGTTTCTTCAGGAACAAGGCTTTGATAGTGGAGGCAGGAATACTGTCCAAGCTGCCGAAGACAATTGACCTAGTAGATGAATCAACAACTAGTAAATTGGCAGAGTTGCTTTTGTCTTTGTCATCTTTAGCAAACACTCAATTCCCTTTTGCTTCATTAGACTTTTTCCCATTACTTAGAAACATTCTTGAGACATGCTCAAGTTTTGACACCAAAGGATCATGTTTAGGTGCCTTGTATAATCTATCAACTGTCTTAGAGAATGCAAGCCATTTGGTTTCAAGTGGGTTGGTCCCTATTCTCTTGGAAGTGTCCTCAGTTAAAGAAATTTCAGAAAAAGCACTTGCCACTCTAGGGAACTTGTCAGTGTCTTTGATGGGAAAGAAAGCAATAGAGAACAATTCAATGGTGCCTGAAACCTTTATTGAGATATTATCATGGGAAGATAAGCCTAAATGCCAAGAGTTATCAGTGTATATTTTGATGATTCTAGCACATCAAAGTTCATTGCAAAGACACAAAATGGCACAGGCAGGGATTGTTCACGTGCTTCTTGAAGTAGTTTTATTGGGGAGTCCTTTGGCTCAGAAGAGAGCAATGAAACTATTGCAATGGTTTAAGGATGAGAGGCAAACAAAGATGGGGCCACATTCTGGTCCACAAACACCAAGATTTGCTATGGGGTCACCAGTGAATCAAAGAGAAGCAAAAGAAGGGAAAAAATTGATGAATAGTTTGGTGAAACAAAGTTTGCATAGGAATATGGAAATAATAACTCAAAGGGCAAATGCAGCAGGGGATTCTTCTAAATTGAAGTCTTTGATAATTAGCACAAGTTCCAAGAGTTTACCTTTCTAAAGTTTTCTTTTTATGTACACTTTTTCTCCATTAAAATTTGTAGTTGACTTACCTTTATCAGTGTAGGCTTTTCTGATATGTGCTATTCTTTGGCACCAGCCATTGACGGCATCATCACCTTAAGGGACAAAAACGTGAAATACTACCGAACATGAAAATGTCACCTTGACATTTCTTGCCACAACATTGTATATGTTGACAGATATCAATCAAAATTGAAAAGTTTCCAATAACAGGAAATCGTTGAATATTAGAAATTCAAACTAATAGATTACATTTCGCTTCAACATCTCAGCCTTTCTTTCTGACCAACAAAAAAGCACAAGTGATTTGCATAATCACTTCAATATTTTCATGAAGACATTAAATAGTGGATAATAAATTATCATTTGTACCCATAAATAAACCTTCACCGGCTTTCTTTCTTTTTTTTTTTTTCTTTCTAAGCAATATTTTCTGTTGGTGTCAATCTTAGACAATTATACACCAGCTTTTTTTTATTTTGGTAAACACATGGATATCATGTTTTAAAAGGGAAAATTGAAGGATTTTCTTTTTTGAAAGATTTTCTTTAATGCATATTTTTACTTGCAAATTGCAATATAGTGATTCGAAAATTTCCAAATATTTCTTGTCACCATGACCAAAGCCGACCGAAAAATATATATTATAACCTACTCCTCCTGAAAGCAAAATAACCAAAATAAAATTCACTATTTTCGTAAACAAATAAATTTAAACTCTTTAGGAATATATTCATTTAATACTTTAAAAATAAAGAAAATATTAGATATTTTAATTTTAATTTTTAAATATTATGTATTCATTTTTCTATTTAATAATTATTTTAAAATATATTAAGAAGTTGGAATTCGGATTTTCTAATGCACGTTTGGTTTCTAAAAGAAAGTAAGAGGCAGTAAATATTAAAAAACAATATAAAACCAACCTTCTTAGTATATTTTAAAATAAATATTAAATAAAAATAAAAATATTTTATATTTTATATTACGCATACATAGAATCAAGATGCATGATTACAGAAGAATTCTTAAAAGTTCTATGCAATTATAGAAGATGTATTCTGGGCTAAACAGAATTAAACGTAAGATGATTTAATAATTTATTCGATATGATAGAAAGGAAAGAAAATAAAATAAAATAATGAAAGATGTTAATTTTCCATCCCACGAAACTGAACTTAGATCAGTTCAGTTTTAGTTTCCAGAGTTAAAAATGATTTATTTTCTTCAAAATGATAAGATCTGTTAATTTGGAAATGCCACATAGTGAAGTACCGTACGATGGAAGACACAGTCCAAAGAGTAAATTAGAGCACACAAGTTTTGCGAACATGGTGGACGCATGGTTGGGTCCCACCTTCTGTAATACCCTTCCCCTCTCTTTCCCAACCTCCACCAGAATCCTCTCATCGTCTTCATCTTCTTCTTCTTCTCCTTCTTCTTCAATGTCGACCTCTCCGTCACAGCATCGCCACAACCAACATCGCCGCTGTTTCTCGAACCCTAACCCTACTCACCCTCAGCCCGCTTTGCTCGTCTTTTCCGGCGGAACCGCCTTCAACGGCGTCGTCGAAGAGCTCAAGAATTTCACCACCCGTGTCGCTCACGTTCTTCCTGTTTCCGACGATGGAGGAAGCACTGCTGAGATTGTTCGCGTTCTTGGTACTGCGTCATGTTAATTACTACTCATTATTACTCTTTCTAAATTTCGGAATTTTGGATAGAGTGGTCAAATCAAATCAAATCAAATTGCAATTAATTGATTTGGTACATTGCAGGTGGTCCTGCTGTTGGAGACATACGTTCGAGGTGTCTGAGGTTGTCTGATCAAAGTACCGTTGAGGCTCTCGCGGTTCGGAATTTGCTTGGCCATCGTCTGCCACTTGAACCATTGCAAGCTAAATCGGAATGGTTGGTACCACTTTCTTAGTGCGTGTTTGGATAATAGTTACTTTGTAGCTTTTATTTTAAAGCAATTGTAGATAGTAGAATTGTTTCTGCTTTATTGCATTGGAAAAAACGTGTTTTTAATGGGAAACCAAACACACCCATTGTTTCTCAATGCTTGATTCTTCTGATCTGGACAGTTGGTCTTGGTCCCCCCTTTTCTTTTACTTGCTCTAAGGGTTGCTGTGTTGGGCTGGGCATGGTGGTTAATAGTGTACCAATTGCTATGTTGTGGCATTTAGGGGTGATGAACTGATGATTTATTTCTAACTTATGAAGAATGTCCACTTCAATTTCAGGTAGACAGGTGTAAGGAATAGAGAGAGAGAGGGAGGGAGGAAGAAAAAAAGTATGAAGAGAAAGTGATACATGTATAAGTAATGTGATGAGAAATGAAGAGAGAAAAGAAGAAAAATGGAGTGAAAAATGAAATGGAATTTAGGAAGACAGAATGAAAGTATGGATATGAGGACCCATCTAATTGCGTGTTCCGAACCGTAAACAGAAGCTAATTTGTAAAAGTCCTTATGTATAATATCATGTGTGCATCAATTTATTTTTTATTTTTTTTAAACTTTAACTTTACCATGGTGACTTGTATAGGTACTCTATTGTGGAAGGTGATCACTTTTTATGGAAAGGTGTGTCAAAACCCTACAGGGAGACTATTCGAGCTTTTCTGGTTTATTTCCAGAATCAGGTGACTTCTACAAACAAACAGTGGCTGTTTCTGAACATTTCTTGGTTGCCTAGTAAAGGATCTGTTTTTTTTTTTTTTTTTTTTTTGCAAAAATATTTTTATAAATTTTTTATAAATGCTGGATTCTTTATTTATAGTTTGGTCATTTGTTTTTGATATGAGGGTATTGCTTCAATTGTATATTTTACTGCATATCTTGCCAACGATCTTTTTTTCTCATTAGGAATAAATACACAAAATAGAAAAATTTGATGGAAGAGTGATGAAATGTTATTCAATCAACTGAGAAAACAATACACCACTGTTTCTTTATATAGGACAACTATTGGGTGCATGGAAAAATATACTGAGCCTATTACATCAGAATACAATCCAAAAGATGCTAATTGATTCAGCCAGCACCTAAGGTGTGACTAAATGATCTTACTAACAAACCTAGCCTGCTGTCACTAACCTAGCCTGCTGTCACTAGGTGATTTTATTCTCTACTGCAGTAGAATCAGTGGGATAGTTTTCTAATTGTGCACTCCTGTCCATAGTAGTATTCTTCAACATTCTCGGGTGCTAAATTACATTCATTTCTTTGAGGTTTTGTGAAATTACACCTGATACCCATTCCATTTTTTACCTTACAATAACATTCCTTAGTTCATGTAACATAAAAAATCAGGTAGGGTCTATGTTAATAGATAGAGTAGATGGCATTATGTTGTCATGTAAATTGAGGGAGGAGGTCTATGAAGGGCCAAAATAGCGATGGAAAAAGGTTTTGTTTTTGGTAATTATATGGTTAAATAGTTTTTTAAAGTATATTAATATGGTCTCCATAATAATCAACAAGATACTTGCTTAGTTGCTTTTGATAAAGTTTTTTTCAATTTTTTGGCTTTTTTTGATTATTTTGCATTAAATTTGGGCTTTCATTTTTGGTCTTTTTACAGATTCTCCGCCGGGCTGAAGAATCATTTTGTTTCAGCAATGGCAGGTCCTTTATTTCTAATTCAGTAACATGCTCTGTTTTTCTTTTTTGCCATCGTTATCTCTCCCTCTAAATATTGTAACTGACTTTTAAAAACTATGCAGTATTGGGAATTTCTTTTTTGCAGGAGCACGCATATTTTTTCAGTCCTTGGATGCTGCAATATTTTTATTTTCACGGGTTTCAGATATTCCCCCTGAAAGCCTGGTTCTACCGGTGATTTCAACCAATGACAGACTTACATTAGGATGTGAATTGTGGGTATGGTATAAACCTATTGAATTGCATAATTATGGTTTCGTAGAGGTTCCGTGGGAAAATTTATTTGTTCCTGTCAAAAGAACTCAATATAGGAATTAGTATATATGATTCACCTGTTATTTTAATAGTTATTGCAATGACTTATTTTATTCTCTAATATCCACATAGGATGGAACTACTATACGGGGACAAAATGAAATTTCTCATCCAACCAGTGGAGCAATGGAGCTTATTAAGAAGGTATGCCGGTGTATTTGTTGTGACATTCTGTCCACTTCAATGATAATTTGTCTAAATATCCAAGGATGTGAAAGGAATTTGCTTGAGATGAAAGCTTGTATATTCTTTCAAGTCTTGTTTTGAATGGAAATGAGCATTTGCTCTTCAAGGGGATGCAACAGTCATAGTGATTTATTAATAGTACTTTAGGTTAGTAATGGCATGGAGTGTATGCTGATGTTTCATTGGTGTTGGATTGGCATTTGGAAATATTTAACAGTTGGGAGATAGACTTTGAAATAGACGAGCTGTTGGACAAATTTAAAAAGGATAGATTTTCAGAATTAGTTTATTCCTTTGATTTTTCCTGTTCTTTCTTTTATTAGTTTTCATGAAGGAATTTTACCCCATATATAGGGCATATCTATTGTGAAATCCATTTTTTTTTGAGTGAGAGAAGTAAATATAGGCCATACAATTATACATGGATTGTCAAGATTTAAAGTTTTATGATCATTTAAAAAAGTCACACGACTTTTTGAAAAACTTACATAGTTAACATGACGTTGTTTTAGTATTAACCATTCATGATAAGGTCTAATGGTCTAGATTTACTTTTCTTGCCCTCACACTAGATTCATTTCCTATGTATAACTATATATTGTATTTCATGGTTAGGAAAGCTTTTCAGCTCCAGCACTTCCTTCGAAAATAAAACGGGTGTTCTACATGTCAAGTGAAGGAAAAAATTTGCTCCATGAGGTAAATTGTGTGTCTTGTTGGACCTACTTATTTCACATTTGTTGAAGGACATTTTCTGGTTGTCTCTCACATCATGTTATGCATTGCCATTGACAAACAATAATTCGAAGAGATGTGTTATATGGAAGATGTAAACAGAGAAGGCATTTATATAATTATTTTTATTCTTCTAAATGAAAATTTGTTTAAAGGAACAAGGGGAAGTTAGTTATCCAATAATTGGCATGGATATGTATTACCTGTTTTCCTTCAAAGTAAGCATAATATTAGATAAAAAAAAAGTGTTCTTTCTTTTATTGATGTTAGAATAAAGAAGTCACTGGAGATGGAGGATAAGACATGCTCTGTAGACAGAAAAGAACAAATATCAATAAACTAGAAACCTTCATCCTAATTTGTTGTCAATTTGAGAACCTCATGTGGAGGGGAGCCCTTCTTATTCTAATGACACATACGCTGTCCAACTCTCCTTGTTTGCTCTGTACTAGAATTTCTATTTTTGCACTATAATAATAATAATAATAATTATAACAAGGCTCCATTTTTTAGTGTACTTAGGTTCAAACTTAACTGGGGGGAGGGGGAAACACTTGTTACCAAGTGGTTGACCACCAGGCCAATGGCCTGATGGCTTATATCATGGAGCTAAATACAGCTTATTCTGCAAGGGTAGTAAGCAACATCTTGTATTTTGAAGGTGGGTGCTGTTGTTTTTTTTTTTTTTATGTTTCTGTTGTGAAAATATCAATAATCTGTAGCTTTTAAATCTGCTTATCTTACTGTAGGATCTACATTTGACTCTGGCTATTTAGTTCCAAATTTATAAGCAAATTATAATTTGAACTTATTTTTCTCTTCTTTGAATAGGTCTTTCCTTCAGCTAACGTGGCTGTATTAGAGCAGTTGAATAATGTGGACTGCATTGTGTATGGCATGGGCTCCCTTTTTACTTCAGTCTGCCCCTCGCTGGTAAAAGATTCTTACCACGAGTTCTTTTGATGATTGTGATCACACATGATAGTATTGACCTTTTCAATTGATAATGTTGATGATTATATATATTTGAAAACCCTGATATTTAAAACATTTGAGCAGTTGAGGTTAGATGATTGGCTCTCTATTCTGTTGATACTGTGAATGCTTTGAGATTGTGTCTAAACTGTGGAAAACATGATTGTTCAACTTTTTCAGTATTTATTGAGCCATTTTTACTTGATTAATATGCAATTTGTTGGAACTACTTCTATCTTTCATTCCTTATGACAATTTGGTTCTCTCCCATTAGATGTTTACTGAATTAATTATTATTCTAGGTGTTACTAGGAATTGGGGAGATTATTTCTTCAAGGTCCTGCCTCAAGGTATTTCCTTGTCATATTACTTTTTGCATTTTCTTTGGTTATTTGCAGAAGGCATAATATACCTTCTACTCTGTGATAATATATAAATATAGACTTAACAAGATTATTTGTTTTTTTACGGAAAATATAAAGTTATAAAATGCTCTAACTTGGCTTGACTGATGCACATTGAGGCAAAATGGACAACATGCTGATGTCTTTCAATGAGTACAAATTCTGCTTCCATGATCCCTTGCTTTCTGGTCCCATCCATGTAGTGGTATTAGGATGCTGCCCTCAACAATTTGCATGCCATTATTTTTCAATTTGTAAGCACGTTTCTAGATACATGAAGTTTGGTGTTATAAGGTTTGAAATTAACCGTTTCTTGCATAGTTACAAAGTATGTGCTGCGCTCTTCCATGCATGAGATTCAGAATGTTCTCGGTTATTTTGGTGGTGTCATGTTGCATTAGATTTGGCAATCTGAAACGTTGAAAGCTATTCTTTTTCAGCTCAATTTTTACTAATTTGATTGAAAAAAATGTTAGGTACTCATGTTAAATGGTACACGGGACCGAGAAACTAATGGATTTTCAGCTTCTTCTTTTGTAACCGCCATTACGGATGCTTTAAATCGAACATACGGAGAACCCTGCAATCGCTTACAGAATCCCGTGAGTGAGAATTCCTTGTCTATTAAAACTACTACTATACCAATTCTTGTTCAAAATAAGGCATTTGATTTACATGACTCTCTAAAGAGAGATGGTATTATAATTTGATTGCCCAATTTTTATCCTGTTGAAATTGTACACCATTAAAATCTAAAATGATTGATTGATCTATTGGATAAATTTCGCAATTCCCTTCTTTTCGGCTGGCAATATCACATCAATGCAAAGTTTATGTATTCTATAATTAATATGTTCTTTTTGGTTGATGCAGCCAAGTCACTACATAAATACCCTTTTGGTGCCAAGTGGTGGTGAAATTCCTGTTGATGTTGACTGTTTGGCTGCCCAAGGAATTTTTGACGTGGTATGTCCCAAAAATCTGTTCATTATGCAAATTATTGAGTGGATAGAACCTCTTCTGTTTACCATGATGAATTTAATATTCCAGGATTGTTTCTTTGAAATTTCTTGTGGACAAGTTCATGAATAGATCTGGCGTTTTGTCTAAGAATAATTTTTGATTTACTATGAATGTAAAATTTGTTTATACAGCTAATCATGTGTTACCATATCGTTGTAGGAGCTTTGACTTCTGTTGAAATTGTTACAAGTCACAATGTTGGGGAAAGATGTGATTAGACTATTAATATAAAAAGGTTTTACTTTTTACATTAATAGTTGGTCAAAATTCAATTGTTTAAAGGTGTTATTCTGAAAACCTTTTGGGGTGAAACTGTAAATTTGGCTTGCTCAAAACTCAGACTTTGTTTATCTGCTCATATATAGCAGTGCCATTTTTTTATTTACTTTTTATTTGACCTGCAAAGAAAATTTGTATTTGGTATTTGAGGTACAGGGGGTAACCCAACCTATCTACAAAAAGATAACCATAATTTTTGTATCCTCTGGTTACAAACTATTTATCCACACATGTATACAAATATTTTGTATAGCAAAAACAGACAATCACTGTGTCCCTTTCATTCCATGTGCAATAAATTCACCTTTAACCTTGCTATTCTTTCCAATTCACCTTACTATTCATTCATAGTAGTGTTATGTGTAATTGGTACGAAGACCTTAATCATATCCTTGGTACTGTTACGGATTAGTGATTTAACACGGGGTTATATTCATGATGGAAATGAGTACTCCTATTTTATTTACAGCATGTAGCAATTTTATGATGCATTTTATTTAGTTTGTGAATTCTGATCATTCTAACAATTCTTAAATTTGCAGATAATTGTTGACTCCCTACGAGATCCTAAAATGGGTATAATTTATGACCCGAAGTCATTGATAAGATCTCTAGCTGACTTAATAGACAGATACATGAAGTCGCAAGTTAATGGCTTAATTGATACCAGACGATAATGATTAACGAAGATCCACTGACATTATTATCATTTGGCTGTAAATCCCTACTTTGCCTATCTGTTCTTCACAAGATTCAAGGCATGAGTTTATTTTTTCATCAAAGGCAACTTTTTCAACGCTCGTAGTCTAAATTTCATAGTGACAATGAATTAGGATTTCCAGTGAATTGGCTGGCTGTCATGTGATATTTTTAAGAAATGTATATTTGTTTGTTGGCATAATCTTAGTATTCTACTTTGACGATAGAAAAAGACATGTAAGAGTGCTATAGTATTATTGAGAATAAAACAATCTCTAGCTTGTGCTGCATGTATATGGATATATCTCGTGCATTAATTTTTTGCCGTTCCATCATAGAGCTTCGGTCTGTCTACGGTTCTCTTTTCTTTTAGTTCTTGTAGTGTGCGTTTCTACTCCTTTTCCTTTACATTGGCTCCGATATGGCGTTAAGAAACAGTTTTGATAAGTGATTTAATTAATTTTGAAGGGTATCATTTCAGGCTTAATTCGAAATACGGTTAGCCACCCACCCGTAAAGGATAACTCTGAAGGATCAAAGTTGATGACTTTACTTAACATTAAGACTTAAAACAGGTTTCTTGAAAGCTAATCTAGCTGCCAACGAAGGAGAGTCGTATACCATTTTACTAGTATTATCTTTCCTTACTACTTATAACTTTCATGCAGTGATTATTGGATAAGATTGCAAGGTGACTGTGGATCAAATTCATAAAAATGAGGTAGATATTTCAGAATGTGAGATGATCTTGAATCAAATTCGGGATATCTTGGGATTATATCCTTCTCTCAATATTCAATATATGAGAAGATTGATACACATAGAAACTTTATCTTTGTCTGAAGAGAACAGTATTAATGTAATTCCTGAATGGATCCACAAATATTAATGGAAAAAACCTCCGACAAAATGAAAATTAAGACAGCATAATTTATAAATGGTCTGTAATTCATTGATTATTAGATTCAGTTTTAATACAACACGACGTCAATAACTTAGGTGGTATACATAGGGATACCAACCAGTTTGCATGAGAAACGACATGTACGTTTGATTCCAAGACGACATACTTTGTTGTCACTTTGTTTTAAAATTATTTTTCGTCCAAAACTTATTAAAATTTTAAAATAAGTATATTATAAGAAAAAAAATGACTTAAATGTTCTCTTATGTTTTCTTTTTCCATCTTTAATTTCTCCTTCAATTTTTGACTTCACTTTGTTCTATCTACTAATTGTCTAAACAACATTGTTTACTGAAATTCTAAAAACTAAGAACAATTTTTTAAATAAACAATTTGTTTGAAACGCTATCCACAGTTATGCAAAATCCACTGAAAGACACGAGGTGAACGTGCTTTTTTGTTTTTTCATCATAAGCCCAACATCATCCTGCAAAGTGCCACCACGCTCGTGGAGCCCAAAGTCGTGATAAAATTGTGAATCAGAAGCAATTCTGTGTTGCTTTCTTTGTTTATACCTTTTAAATTTTTTAGAAGATTTTGTATTCGATGAGTTAACGACAAACTCATGCAGCTCAGTTATCCATCAATCAAGCCACTCAGAATGCAAATCCTCGAGGTCTCATTCAGTTTTCTCGAATTTTATTGTTTTTTACTTGCCTTGCCTTTCGTTTTTATTGTTTATTTGGCTCATAAAATACAAGTTTACTTGACTTGCCTTTTGTAAAACGGGTCAAAACCATGTTTCATTTTGCGAGTTTTTCTGTTGCTAATTTCTGGCATTGGAAAACATCCTTCGTCTTGGCGTGCACGATGGGTTAATCGTGATTGACGTCCGTCGAACTCCAATATATGAAAATAAAGCCAAACTATGCCAATCGCCAACCATGTCTATTTTTCGCTTTTCTTGTTTCGTTTAGAAATTTTTTTGGCATACTTGCTCGTAGTTCATTTCCGTGTTTTTCTGCCCGCGAAATTGATTTTATTTTGACGTATATTCAATAACTATGTGCTTGAGTGCCACATAAAATCAATTTTAATCTAAAAAATCAGTGAATGTTTGAAAAATTTTGAAGTGATTATTTATTATTTTGACTTTTTTATCTTGATTTTAGAATTGATTTTGACATCCGCAAATCAATCGATTTGTGTGGTCTCATTTCATTTAAATTTAAATTTAAAAAATTGATGTGTATATAATAGTATTACACTCGTTGGAAATTCGAGATGTGCTTCAGCTATTTAGTTGTTTAAATTTTAAATAATACGGGACCAACAAATCACCGTATTTAAGATGTATTTTATTTTTAATTTTAAAAATAAAAAAATTAGAATATAAATGAAAAATTGAAACTAAATACAGATATACATGTTATATAACCCAGTTATTCACGTAACAATGTTCTGACTTGATCTAGCATGCGTAGTGCCAAGTATTAAGATATTTCAAATCAAATACAAAGCATATGTACATTAGTTCACAATATATATATATATATATATATATATATATATATATATATATATATATATATATATCACCAATCCTATCATTTTAAAAGAATCACAAATGGTACGCTGGGAGAAAATTTTAATAGAAAGAAGTAATTTTTTAATTTAAAGTGGTTATAAATTAATTAGACAAGATAAAATTACTCAATTTACCTATTCATTAAAAAAATTTGCAATAATATAAAGCATTTTGCCGCAAGTTTTGGCAAAATAAATTCTAATTATCAAATATCTTGATTGATCCAATCACTCAGCGTATTTCAAAGTACACTACTAGCCAATAAAAAATAATATTATTCTTTTTATGAAGTTACTTCAAATTTAATTAATCTTATTTTATAACCAGTCAATTAATTATAAAAATATTAGATAAATAATTAAATTACTCAAACAATCAGATAATTAGTTATAAAACGTAAAGAGAGAGAAATATATGTATATATACATATGTTTTGTAATTGATGCGTTAATTGTAAAATAAGACCGTTGCTGATACTCAATTTCTACTATCAATAGTTTGTACAATGTTATATCTCGGATCAATACATACTAGAAATCCTGTTATCTCATTTTATTTTCATTATCCTCACTAATATAATTTAAATATATCTTTAGAGAATATTTAAGATAATTATTTTTTAAATAAGAGTATTCTTTTTATTTTTCTTTAATGTGAGAACATTTTGAGAAATTTTTCTTGACATGCATCTTATTTTTTTATTTTTATTTCAAGATTAGTATTAAGAGTCTCAACAAATATATGTAAAAAAAATATAATTATACATCTTTTATTAGTTAAAAGCTTAGGGGAAAAAATCTGCTTGTTAATTAACAACGATATAATTCATTCGCAAATATTCACTACACCAAATTTAATTTTTAGTTATAATTATTTGTTGCCCGATCAAACAAATTTAGATAGGCAATTATTTCATAGGTTTGGACATGATCCATACATTCATTCAATGCAAAAAATTTATTTTCCTTTAAGTACCTATCTAATCTCTTTCGTAGGTTTACACATGATTTTACGATGGTAGTCAATTTACATGTAAAGGTAGTATAATTATAATAAAGAAGAAATAAGTAATAAAGAACAAAAACAAAATGCATTAGAAATATGAACACTAAAAATTGGAAAAAAAATTATATCAATGACCAAAAAGAAATATCTTTAGCCCTAATTTAATTTATCAGTTTTGCTAAGTTCTCCGGAACCCCGACTCGAAACTTATCGTGACTAACCTAGTGCAGTGCCTTGTATAATGTCACTGGTCTTATTCACCGAGATTATCGGGGAGATTAAGGTTTTGAGTACTATAAATACCTCCAATGAATTCTTCTTTTCCATAGTCATTTTTTCTACAGTAATATTATCTTCTATCTGAAAATGAAAATGGCTATTTCCCATGAAATGAAGCATCTTATTGCTTTTTGCGTTATCTTCCTAACATGTGCATGCACAGCCATGTCCCGAACTTTGTATGAATCTTCTGTTGCTAAAGCACACGAGGCATGGATGTCGAAATACGGACGCACCTATGGTGATGAAGCAGAGAAGGAGTCACGTTTCAAAATATTTATGGAGAACTTGGAATACATTGAGAAGTTCAACAAGGCTGAGAATAAGAGGTACAAGTTAGGTCTGAATCAATTTTCAGATTTAACCGAACAAGAGTTTATCGCTTCATACACAGGACTTAAGATTTCTAGCCAACCACATTCATCCTCAGTTACTCACTTGAGCCTCACTGATGATATTCCAACAAATTTTGATTGGAGAGATAAAGGAGCTGTCACCGATATTAAGAACCAACACAGATGTGGTAAGTAATAACCTCTTTTGCTTTATACTGACATATATTGTTTTTAACTGTCTTGGACAGCACACTGAAACCTGCATATATTGATTAATATATTTTTCCTCCTCAAGTGAGATAGAGTTTTACATGATTGGTTATCCAAAAAATAAAATAATGAAAATTGTCGTGTAAACGAAAAATTGAATAAACAGTTAAAAGAGAAAACTAACAGTTATTGCCCAAAATGTAATTTTCTAATACTAATACATTGTATGGTTAAATTGCAGGGTCCTGTTGGGCATTTTCAGCAGTAGCAGCTGTAGAAGGAATAATCCAAATCCAAACTAAAAAATTGATCCCATTATCAGAGCAACAATTGGTGGACTGTGATAAGAATAACTATGGATGTGATGGAGGTTTGATGGATACAGCCTTCAACTATATCATAAAAAACAAGGGCATCGCTAACGAAACCGATTACCCATACAAAGGAGTTGCTCAAAAATGTCAGAGTAATGGGATAGAACACTCAGTTGCAATAACCGGTTTTATGGATGTAGAAAAAGATAGTGAAGAGCAACTACTACAAGCTGTAACCCAGCAACCTGTCTCAGTTGCCGTTGCTGTGAATAACAACTTTCAGTCATACAGAAGTGATGTATTTGAAGGACCATGTGGTGATGAACTCAACCATGCGGTTACTGTAGTTGGTTATGGGACGAATGAAAATGGCACTAAATATTGGTTGATCAAGAATTCATGGGGTAAGAGTTGGGGAGAGGATGGGTACATGAAGTTGCTGAGGGACAGTGGTGAAACTGGAGGCGTTTGTGGCATCGCTAAGCAAGCTTCTTATCCAACTATTTAATTTACTTTCAAAGAATATTTTCGAGAAGAATCCATTTGTGTGTGCTCTTTATCGTAGTAGCTAGTATTGTAGTAAGTTTAAGCAATTGGTGTTTTCTTTTTCTAGCATTAATAATGTACCTGTCGTTTCCCTTATTTACAAACTTGGCTTCTTCCTCTATTTGGATGAACATTGTATCAGTCAATCAATTATGAAATTATAGATATTTATATTGTGTTATGGCAAAAGGTACGTATATGTCTACATTGACTTCTTTCTTCGTCGATTGGTGTAAGCACGAATGGAAATTGGGTGATTTGTTTTTATCAAAGATATAATAAATACAGTTTTGAAGCTACTTATTTTTTTCAACTAGGATAACATTTGCTATTAATTGTCGAATAAAACATGCTGTTATATCTGTCATTGTCAATTGAGTAAAGACATCATCCGAATGTTTTGATTTCTTTTATCCATGAAAATTAAGTATATGAAATATATAATTATTTATATATTTTATTGAATCAATTAACTTATATATCAAATTTAAGGTTGTTGGAGGCGGATGCGGTGAATTTCAAGGTGAATTTACAGAAGATGTCGATAATCCACGTTACAGAGAGAAGGAGGGGCACGACAAGTCTTCATGATGGATTTGATGGGTCAAAGAATTTATGATTTTTATTGTAACTAAAAAGAGTGATGATTATAAATAGTTATTCTTTTAGATTAATTATTTTTAAATAGAAATTACAGGTGATTTTAATATTAATTTAGTATTTTTAATGAAAAATTACTTGAGAAAAGTAAAATCATATATTTTGCAATATTAAAGAATCAAATTAAAAAAGTTTAATCCTTAAAAAATTAGAATAGAAAAATTAAAAATAAAAATAATATTTAGCTTTTATTTTAAAACTGGTCTCTAGCGACTTGTAATGTAGCTGTTGGATAAAGTAACAGAGAGAATAGAATGAAAAAGTAATTTAAATTAAAGTATTTAAATTAAATAGAATTTAAAATGACCGGATCTACATTATATTTTTAAAAATTTCTCTTCTGTTACTTCGTACTCTGTCCTTCCAAAAAAAATGGTCTTAAGGTGGATGATATTCAAGTAACCATAAAGTCATATAATTAAAATTATTTTATTATGACAATAATTTTAATACGTAACTAATTAATCGATTTATTTACTTCACATTTTATAAAAGATTTTATGTGAAACTCGACGAAGATAATTAGAAAATTAAAAACAGCTTCATTATTTTTTTTTTTTTGTTAGAACAGCTTCTTTATTTTTTTTTTGTTTAAGTCCATCACAATAATATGTACATATACAGTGTATTTTTGACAGTAAAAGTAAAAAAATCTAACAAATTTATATTGATTCATATATAAATATTTTTTTAAGTCAATATATATTATTAGAGTAAAAATTTAATTTTAAGTAAATAAAAAACAGAAATATAAATGTTGGTCATATCCTTTATATTAGGTATATACTCGAGATAATTGAGAAATTTTAATTAAAATTTATATTAGATTATTGTAATATTATTTAATATTATATTTAAATTAATTAAAATTAAAAATTTGAGAAATTTGTTCATCTTATTTTCTTTAATATGTTTTTAATCCTTTAAATTTAGTTTCAATTTATTTTTTTAATTTTTTAAATTTAAAATAAATATTTTTATACCTCAATTTTTAAAGAAATGATTTTGGTTTTATTAGTTTAGACACTGCTCTGTAAAAAATAGTTTATTTCACACTTTTTAAAATTTAAAAGATTGAAAATTTTAGTTTAAATTTAAGGAATTAAAAACAACTTTATTTCAAATTTGATTACTATAATTTAATTAATAAGTAACTTCAGATTTTAAAAATCTGAATAATCAAATTTGAATAAGATAATATATAATTATTTATTGTGATTATTTTTGAAAAAATATCTTATTTTAAAGGGCAATATAGACATATATGTAGGTTTTTCCTCCGAAAAGAAGGTTTCATGACTTGATGTAAATTGAAGACATGACATAATATATAAGTATCTATAATTGATTGATAGACTGATACAATATTCATCCAAATACAGACAGAAAGTACGACAGGTACGTTATTCATGGGAGACAAAGAAAGCACGAATTGCTTAAAGTTATTCAATACTAGCTCACAGTAAAGAGCACATAAACGGATTCTGGAAATAGTTTTTGAAGGTAAATTAAATAGTTGGATAAGAAGCTTGCTTAGCGATGCCACAAATGCCTCCAGTTTCACCACTGTCCCTCAGCAACTTCATGTACCCATCCTCTCCCCAACTCTTACCCCATGAATTCTTGATCAACCAATATTTAGTGCCATTTTCATTCGTCCCATAACCAACTACAGTAACCGCATGGTTGAGTTCATCACCACATGGTCCTTCAAATACATCACTTCTGTATGACTGAAAGTTGTTATTCACAGCAACGGCAACTGAGACAGGTTGCTGGGTTACAGCTTGTAGTAGTTGCTCTTCACTATCTTTTTCTACATCCATAAAACCGGTTATTGCAACTGAGTGTTCTATCCCATTACTCTGACATTTTTGAGCAACTCCTTTGTATGGGTAATCGGTTTCGGTAGCGATGCCCTGGTTTTCTACGATATAGTTGAAGGCTTTATCTATGACACCTCCCTTACATCCATGGTTATCGGTATTACAGTCTAGCAATTGTTGCTCTGATAATGAGATCAAATTGTTATTTTTGATTTGGAATATTCCTTCTACGGCTGCCACCGCTGAAAATGCCCAACAGCAGCCTGCAATTTAACCACACAATATATTAGTGTTCGAACGACAATTTTTGTAGTTGTTAGTTTTTTTACAGCTCTTCAAATTTTTGCTTCAACGACAATTTTCGTTAGTTTTTATTTTTATAATCAGTCATGTAAAAATCTGTCCCACTTTGATAAAATAAAATTAATTAACTTTTTCAGGTAAACTACACTTAATTTATATACTTCAATATATAAAATAATTAATATCTACGTAAATACTTGATAAATGAACAACGTATCACTGGTCAACTAAATTCCCTTGACTAAAGTCTCACATTCAAATCTCATGGGTAAAACAAATGTGATTCAAAGGAAATTTCTATTTAAAAAAATTATCAATAAAATTTCCTTAACAATAAAGTCAGTATCCCAAAAATACTAAATATAAGAACGGAAGATCAATTCAAATTTTGGCATAATTAAAAAAAAGAAGATGTAAATGTTGGGGGATGGTGAAGGATATATATGCAGGTTTCAATGTGCTCTCCAACACAGTAAAAAATAATATATATTATTATCAAGCACAAGAGGTCATTGCATACCACATTGGCCTTGGTCCTTGACATCGGTGACAGCTCCTTTGTCTCTCCAATCAAAATTTGTTGGAATATCATCAGTGAGGTTCAAGTGTGTAACTGAGGATGAATGTGGTTGGCTAGAAATCTTTAGTCCTGTGTATGAAGCGATGAACTCTTGTTCAGTTAAATCTGAAAATTTATTCAGACCTAACTTGTACTTCTTATTCTCAGCCTTGTTGAACTTTTCAATGTATTCCAAGTTCTCCATAAATATTTTGAAACGTGCCTCCTTCTCTGCTTCATCACCATAGGTGCGTTCGTATTGCGACATCCATTCCTCGTGTGCTTTAGCAACAGAAGATTCATACAAAGTTCGGGACATGGCTGTGCATGCACATGTTAGGAAGATAACGCAAAAAGCAATAAGATGTTTCATTTCATGTGAAATAGCCATTTTCATTTTCAGATTGAAGAGAATATTACTCTAGAAAAAATGGCTATGGAAAAGAAGCATTCATTCAGGGTATTTATAGCACTCAAAACCATATTCTCCCCGGTAATCTCGATGAATACGCGTGACCAATGACATCACATTTACCATTATACACACGGCACTGCACTATGTTAGTCACGACAAGTTTTGACTTGGGGTCTCCAAGTACTCTGCAAGACCAATAAATTAAAAGGTGTAATGGATTGAAATTTAGAAAGATTATTTCAGAGTAAAAGACTATCTTAATTGAAATTTTATGTTTTGATGTTCTTCTAATTTTTTACTTTTTCGTCATGACAATATATATGATTAGAAATTAAAGAGTCATGTCATAAAATAAATATTGTAAGTGAAATTATTTTTCATAGACAGAGTATTTATGTTTGATGCTTATTGAGGCATTGTTTGTTACTTGATAATATTGTATATTTTAATTTTTTATTATGTCTTTAAATTTTAAGCTTTTTCTAAAATTATAAAAATTATATTATAATTAATTTAATGACAACAAAACAACGTGTCGTCGATTTAATGACTATGGGTGGGTAAGCGGGTCAGCTCGCCCCGCATAAGGCCCGCCTGCGTAGGTTGTGAAGAGATAGGTTCGTCCCGCCTCGCAATGCCAAACGGACCTAACTTGGTGGTCCGCCCCCGCTCCACGGGTCAAAAAGGCCGGCCCGCAGATTCAGTTAAAAAATTAAAAAAATGTTAAATTTAGAATTTTAAAAAAAGGCTAAAAAATTTTACCTTTTAAATTTTTAATAAAATAAGTCAACGACATACATTTTTTATGATTTGAAATTAGGACCATTCTAACAGAACGGATGCGGAAGCGGAAATAGTTCTGGCGGAACAACAACAGTAGTACAAGTGAAGAGATTGGGAGGGTGCGAGAAGATTGAAGGGGAAATGAGCCGATGAGGAGATTGAGTGGGTGCAACATGCGAGAAAATTAAGAGGCGGCAGGGAAAATGAAGAGAAATTATGGTTTCAACTTTTAACTCTTTAAACAGTGCGGGCTTGCGGGTTGGTCGCGGATCCTGCGTATTTGACCCAGAAAATCCGCGAGTTACTCAAAGTAAACTTTTACGGATTATCCTAATTTTTTTTTTTGAAAAAAATGGTCCAAACCTGTACGGGTCATGGGGTCCGCGAGTTAGTCCATGAACTTCAACCCCTATCCCACCCCTATTAATGACCACGTGAAAGTATTTATATTTTTTTTCCTAAAAAATTTATGATATCTTTATATCATCTCATTCATCAAAATCTTAATACTTTTAAAAATTACAAAAAAATTATAAATTATAGAAAATTTTAATTAAATATCACCGCAACTTTAAAAACTTTAAGATCATTTTATTAAGTATTACAAATCTTTTGCAACTTTTTAAACAAATCATAATTATTTTAATTAAATATTATATACATCTATATCCGAGGTGGGAACGAATTTGAAGTGTCTCAGCCGCAATTAAGCATGAGTGCGACGCTGTTATGAACACATGAATTTTTAAAATTTAAATAGCAATACAAATGAGAGGATAAATCGGTCGATCTACTGAATATACGTTTAAATAAAATCAATTTTGTGCGCAAGTATACAGGACGAATTGAACTACGAGCAAGTATAAAAAAATGTAAACAAAACTACAAAATTGAATATTAGAGACATCTTTGGCGATTTGCATAGTTTTGCTTTATTTTCATATAAACGCCCCAGAAATAAATAATGGAAAACAGAGAAGAGAAATATGTAAAGAAATGTTAACATCATGTTAATTTACATTTTGTAGAAATTCCGCATCCAAAAAACTTTGAAGTAGCTGTATAATCAGAATATTTTTTTTATTGGCTACCGTTCTTTCGGATTACGTACGCTACTAGCTTTGATCAATGAAAATATAGAACCTGTATAATTTCTCGGTAGTTTTCTAAAATTTGTGGCAAAATTCTTAATATTATTTCATATTCTTTAATGAATGAATGGGTAATTTAAACATTTTATAATCAGAATATACAATAGTCACTTTAAATTTAACAACTCTTAACTTCATTGTATTAAATTTTATTGTCAATTATATGACAGCCATTAAATAATTGCCACTAAAAATTAAATTTGGTGTAATATTTACAAATTAATTATTATATCGTTGTTAACTAGTAGTTTTTCTCTGATATTTCAACTTAAAAAACGTACAAATATATTTATTTGCTGAGATTCTTATTTATAGTTTAGAAATAAAAAAATAAGATGCATGTTACGAAATTTTTCTCAAAATGTTCTCACATTAAAGAAAACAGAAAAGAATAATATATTTTTTATTGGTTTGTGAAGTACTCTTGAATACGTTACCTGCTTGAATCATTTAAAATATTTTATCTTTAGAATTTATTTTGCTAAAATTCGTGGAGAAATACTTAATATTATTTTTAATGAATGGGTCATTTAACTCTTTATCTCATCTAAATAATAAATATTTAAAAATAAAAAATTACTTCATTCTATTAAAGGAAAATGATAGCGTTAGTGAATTATATATATATATATATATATATATATATATATATATATAACAGGACGAATTGAACTACGACCAAGCATGCATAAAAAAAAATCTAAACAAAACTACAAAACTGAATATTATTTTCATATATTCGAGCCCGACGGACACGCCAAGATGATGGATGTCTTACAATGCTAAAAGTTAGTAAGACAAGACTGATGATAGATTAGATTGAAACATGGTGTAGACAGTGTGACGCGTTATTGAAGCAATAATTTTCAAATTATGCCAATGTATGGAATCTATTATTTATTTATATATCGTTAAATAATAAAAAAAGTATAAGAAATGCATAAGTATATTGATAACATTTTCCTCATAAATATTTTTTTTATATATAAAATCTTCTCTTTATATAATACTATTGGAAAAGCATAAATAATCATTTATACGTTAATTAGCGGTTTGATAAACCTATGTAATCTTCAATTTAATAAAGATGGGAATATTATTTTCAAGAATATAATATTTGGAAATATATTTTTTAGATAAATTAAAAAATACTACTTAATGCAGATAAAAAATATTTAAGAATATAATTTGTTATCATTTAACAAACACAGAAATATTCTGACTTAATATTTTCATGAAAAAAGACTGGAAAAAAATCAAAGAAAAAGAATAATAAGACTGGATATGAAGAGGATGTTCATTGTGACAAGTGGCTTGATTGGTGGATAACTGAGGTACGTGAACGTTAACCCAGTGTTTCAATGTTCTATTTAAAACTACGACATTTCAATGTTCTATTTAAAACTACGACAGACAAAACTAGATTGAGAATTTAATATCATCTTCTAGAAACAAAAGATGATACACATTTGCATTTGCTAAAGACTAATATCAACTCAACTCAACGCGTTATTGTTATAGACACATACAACAAAAAGATGTATTAGAAAAAATTTTCTTAAATATCCCTTGCCTAAATGATAAATATTTTCTATTAAATACTTGAAATCCAAGAAACTTAGCCTTTATAATATAAAACAGAAAAAAATAACTTTTTTTTTTTTAAAGAAAAAACACTATTTGAAGTAGTTGTTTTTTAAGCTTTTTAAAATAAATTGATGTTTCATGTAAGTCGGGAAAAAAATCGTAATTTTTAATTTTAATTTTTAAATGAGTTTCTAAATTAATGAAATTCGGTGCCAACCGCTCAATTACCTCCAAAATCATAAATGTTAACCAAAATCAATACCGATAATAACTAAGAAATATAACATTGAACTGCAAATCAATTCCTCAACCTAATATTACATTAATGAAGCCTTAGGTGGTATACATAAGGAGACAAACCTAGTTTGCATGAGACGCGACAGGTACGTTTGATTCCAAGACAAGATACTTGGGACACGTTTGTTGTCACTTTGTTTTTAAATTATTTTTCGTCCAAAACTTATTAAATTTTTAAAATAAGTATATTATAATAAAACAAAATAACTAAAATGTTCTCTTATCTTTTCTGTTTCCATCTTTAATTTCTCTAATTTTTTACTTCACGTCGTTCTATCTATTAATTGTCTAAACAACATTGTTTACTTACATTCTAAAAACAAAGAACAATTTTTGAATCTAACATTTTGTTTTGAAACGCTGTATATATCCACTCACGTGCATGCAATGCATGCAAAATCCGCAGGAAGATACAATGAGAACGTGTTATTTTTTTTCCATCTTAAGCCCAACATCGATCATCCTGCAAAGTGCTACCATGCATAATCGTGCAGCCCAAAGTCGTGATAAAATTGTGAAAAATCAGAAGCAATTCTGTGTTGATTTCTTTCCTGTTTATGTTTTTTTTATAACTATATATATTTTTAGAAGATTTTGTATCGAGTTAACGACACGTTCATGCAGCTCAATTATCCATCAATCAAGCCACTCAGTATGCAAATCCTCGACATTTCATATTCAATTTTATTGTTTTTTACTTACCTTGCCTTTCGTTTTTGTTGTTTATTTGGCTCATAAAATACAAGTTTACTTGACTTGCCTTTTGTAAAACGGGTCAAAACCATGTTTCATTTTGCGAGTTTTTCTGTTGCTAATTTCTGGCATTGGAAAACATCCTTCGTCTTGGCGTGCACGATGGTTTAATCGTGATTGACTTCCGTCGAACTCCAATATATGAAAATAAAGCCAAACTATGCCAATCGCCAACCATGTCTATTTTTCACTTTTCTTGTTTTGTTTAGAAATTTTTTTGGCATACTTGCTCGTAGTTCATTTCCGTGTTTTTCTGCCCACGAAATTGATTTTATTTGACGTATATTCAGTAACAACAAGCTTGAGTACCTCATAAAATCTATTTTAATCTTAAAAATCAGTTAAAGTTTGAGAAAAATTGAACCAATTATCTATTATTTTGACATCTATGTCATGATTTTAGAATTCATTCGGACAAAATGGAAAGTTAACAAATCCTCTGTAAATCAATGATTTGTTTGTTATTATTTCATTTGAATTTAAATTTTGAAAATTTATGTGTGCATAATAGCGTCGTAATTGTTGGAAAGTTTCGTATAGTATGTTTTAGTTCTCCGAATGTCTAGACTTTTATCTGTGTTATTGTTATTGTTAGGCATATTTGTAGAGCAGGTGTTAGAAAATCTTGCATTGCCTCTATCAAATTTTTAGATACTTTAATTTTATCTGTATTTTTACCTGATCCAGCATACGTATATAGAGCGAGGTGTTAAAATACTTCAAATTCGTTTAAAACGATATACAAAGCATGTATATTAGTTCACGACTGTGCGTATTTATTTCACTAATTCTATCCTTTAAAAAACATTACTAATGTTACTGTGTCACAAGTAATTATTTTAATTTAAAGTGGTTATTAATTAATTAGACGTGATAAAATAATTAAATTTTTACCCTTTCATAAATTATTTTTTTGCAATAATGTTAAGCATTTTGCCGCAAGTTTTGGCAAAAGAAATTCTAATTATCAAATATCTTGATTGATCTAATCACGTAGGGTATTTTAAAGTAGACTATTAGCCAATCAAAAAATATTACTTATTTTGAACAGTTATTTAGACCCTAATTGCTTAGACGCGATTTCTGCTATCAAGAGAGTTTGTACAAAGTTATATCCTGGAACAATATATATTTTAAATCCTGTTATCTCATTTTATTTTTACTATCCTCACTAAGACAATATATATTTTAAATCCTGTTATCTCATTTTATTTTTACTATCCTCACTAATATAATTTAGTATCAGAAATGCGGGTGAAAAACCTAACTCAATCCTACAAAACCGGTTTGTAAGGTGAGGATTGCTCCTCACTTATATACAACAGATTCTATCTCTAGGCGACGTGAGATTTCCAATATTTTCAACACCCCCCCTAACGCTAAACGTGACAGCAGAGTACGATAAATCTCACAACAACCAAATAACCAATCCCCAACAATGGGGCACAAAGGATCCCGACAACGGAGTGCAAAGAAGGGAGAATCCCCGATCGGGGTGCATAGAAGGAAGAATCCTGACAACTTACAGAGGGAAGAATCCCTTACAACAGGGAACAAAGGGTCCTAAGATAGGCTCTGATACCATGTCAGAAATGCTGGTGAAGAACCTAACTCAACCCTACAAAACCGGCTTGTAAGGTGAGGACTGCTCCTCACTTATATACTACAACAGGCTCTATCTCTAAGCGATGTGCGATTTTCAATATTTCTAACAGATATATCTTTAGAGAATATTTCAGATGATTATTTTTTAAAATAAGAGTATTCTTTTTATTTTTCTTTAATGAGAGAACATTTTGAGAAATTTTTCTTGACATGCATTTTTTTTTATTTCTTGATTAGAAATAAGAGTCTCAACAAATAATTGTAAAAAATAATATAATTATTCATCTTTTATTTGTTAAAAGCTGAGGGGAAAAAATCTGCTAGTTAACAACGATATAATTCATTCGCAAATATTCACTACACCAAATTGAAATTTTAGTTACAATTATTGGATGGCCGTCCAACAAATTTAGATAGGCAATTATTCCATAGGTTTGGACATGATCCATACATTCATTCAATGCAACAAATTTATGATTTTTTTTTATTCTTTTAGTACCTATCTAATCTAAGAATTAGACGTGATTTTAGAATGGTAGTCAATTTATATACAAGGTAGTATAATCATAATATAAAAATAATTATAAAATTTAAATTTTTATATGAATTTAAGAATATATTATAAAATAATATAATAACGAAAAGAAAGATTCAGTTTATGAAATATGACAAATAGAAAGTGAAAGTAGAGTTCAAATATAAATATAGATTTAAACATGATTTATGATTTTTGAAATTAACATTCAAAGTGAATTCTTTGTTTTTTAATTAAGTATAAGAATTGAATTTTTGAAGAATTATTTTTATAAAAGGACGCACTAATATCATAGGATCTTACCTAAACCAATGAATAAACTACAGGGATAATAAAATAAAATAAAAATATAAAAATAAAAACAAACAAAAAGTAATGATATTTTAAATAAATTATCAATCATAAAGTGAACGCGTGGCAAGCTAAACAGGTATTATCATTTTTTTCACAAAGAAGAATTAAGTAATAAAGAACAAAAACAAAATGCATTAGAAATATGGACACTAAAAATTTTAAAAAAATATATATATCAACGACCAAAAAAGAAATATCTTAACCCTAGTTTATTTTATCCGTTTAGCTAAGTTCTCCGAAACCCCGACTCGAAACTTATTATGATTAACCTAGTGCAGTGTCTTCTGTAATGTCAGTGGTCGTATTCACCGAGATTATCGGGGAGATTAAGGTTTTGAGTACTATAAATGTTGAATTAGAAAGCACAACACTAATGAAGAAAAAGAAGATATATATGGCACACTTTAAAAACTTATTTATTCAAATGAACCACTAAAGCCTTAAATAGGCATACATGCAACAACTTGACAATAGACTCTCCTAATATTCAGCAGACCACTAAACCATTAACATGGCTTCAACTAAAGACTAGGTAAACAAATAATAACTCAGCGAAACAAATCAAATAACAACCTAACCACTTAGCTAGTAAATAGGAGTAAGAAATTAGCTAAATTATTCATTAAAGAAACTCAGTCAACTATTATGTTGCATAGCTGGTGTTGTTGTTTAACACCCCTTCAACACTAGCTTCCATTCTTTTCACCATTCCCAGTTGACGACGAAAGCTTTCAAACTTGTTGTTGCTCAATCCTTTTGTGAATAAATCAGCAACTTGGTCTCCTGTGTTAACATGTTTCAGATGAACTTTTTCTTTTAAAACCTTTTCTCTAATGAAATGATGATGTACCTCCACGTGTTTAGTCATTGCGTGAAAAACTGGATTCTCTGCCAAATGTATTGCTGACTGGTTGTCGCAGTACAAATCAACTGCACTATCACTTTGCTGCTGCAAGTCCTTCAATAATTGTACGAGCCAAGTACTCTCCTGTGCTGCACTTGCTGCAGCTCTATACTCTGCTTCTGTTGTTGACAATGACACTGATTGCTGCCTTTTACTGCACCAAGAAACTGCTCCTGATCCAAGCATGAATACATATCCAGTGGTTGAACGTCGAGTATCATGATCCCCTCGCATAATCAGCGTCACAATAACCTACTAACTTGCAGCCGCCTCCTTTGTTATACAGAATACCATGGTCCAGAGTACCCTTGACATATCTCAAAATTCGACGCACTTGATCCAAATGAGTCTTCTTTGGATCTTGCATGTAACGACTCATCACTCTAACTGCAAAAGAGATCTCAGGTCTTGTTAACGTCAGATAGATAAGGCTACCCACAAGCTGTCGGTACATTGTTGCGTCTTCTAAAGTTCTCCCTTCATGAGCACACAACTTAGCATTTGGCTCCATTGGTACTGAAATTTGTTTGCAGTCAAGCATTCCAAATTTCTGCAACAAGTCCTTCGAATATTTTTTCTGATGAAGAAATATTCCTTCTCGAGTGCAAACCACTTCTAGGCCAAGAAAGTGCTTCAGCTGTCCAAGTTCTTTCATATGAAATCGCACCGATAGATTTTGCTTCGTTTGCAGAATTTCTTCATGACAATCACCTGTTATGATTAAATCATCTACATATACTAACATAACAACTAGTTTCCCTTCAATGACTTTAACAAAGAGACTTGAATCTGCGGTCGTAACCGAGTAACCACTATGAGTCAAAAATTCTGCAATCTTACCATACCAAGCCCTCAGTGCCTACTTCAATCCATACAACGCCTTTCGAAGTTTGCAAACATACTCCGGATGTTCTTGATTCTGAAAACCCAATGGTTGAACCATATAAATCTCCCGATCCAATTCTCCATGCAAAAATGCATTCTTCACGTCCATCTGCCATAGGTTCCAATTTTTTATTGCTGCAAGTGCCAATAAAACTCTTACAGTTGTAAGCTTCACAACCGGACTGAACGTCTCCTCGTAGTCCAGACCATATTGCTGAGAGAACTCTCTAACTACCAAACGAGCTTTGTGTCTCTCAATCGATCCATCAGTGAGACGCTTTATTTTATAAACCCATTTACAAGAAATAGGCTTCACGTCTCTTGGTTTTGGCACAATCTCCCAAGTCTGATTTCGTTCTAATGTAGTAATTTCTTCTTCCATAGCCTTAACCCAACATGGATTTTGAATTGCTTCATCAAACGTCTCCGGTTCTATTGCATCAGATCCTCCAACTATAGCAGCATTTGCATATTTTGGATTTTGCTTCCTGATTCTTATTGATCTTCGTAGGGCTAGTACATCAATTTCAGCGGGTTCATCTTCTCTCCTTTGCTGATGATGTACACCGGTTTGCCAAGGTCCTGATCTTGCACCTTCTTCAACATAATCACTATCATCAACATGTGTTTCTTCACCTAAAGGCAGCTGCACCTGAGAGGATTCCAGCTCATCCTTTAATACACTAGAATCTGGTAATACCTCCCTTTCATGGGACCACCAAGACGATGCCTCATCGAACACTACATTCCGAGATGTGTAGCACTTCCCGGTTGTAGGGTCACAACACTTCCAGCCTTTTCTTTGGCTATCATATCCCACAAAAATACACCTAACAGCCTTTTTATCAATCTTGCTACGTAAATTATCAGGAACAAATACATAACATACACAACCGAAAACACAAAAATAACTAACAACAGGTTTCATTTTCCATAACTTTTCAAACGGTGAAACAAAATATAACCTTTGTTGAGGAAGCCGATTAATCACAAAAGCTGCAGTCTTCATTGCTTCTGCCTAAAATCGCCCCGGAACATTCTTTGCATGAAGCATACTCCAATATATTTCTGACAAGTGTCGGTTCTTTCTTTCCGCTACACCATTCTGTTACGGAATATAGGGACATGTAAACTGATGTCGGATTTGACATTCTCGAAGAAGGCTTAAGAACTCCTCTGAAGTATACTCCCCTCCATTGTCAGTACGCAAGCAGCGAATCTGCCTAGCAAGTTCTACTTGTACATTCTCCTTAAACTCCTTGAACTTAGAAAAAGTTTCAGACTTGTCCTCCATAAAATAAACCCACACATGCCTTGAAAAGTCATCGATAAACGTTACCATATACTTCATCCCTCCAAGAGAGACTTGCTTGACTGGTCCAAACACATCAGAATGAACTAATTCTAGTGGCTCCTTTGCTTTGAACTTCGACTCTTCATACGACAACTAATGAGCTTTTCCATACTGACATCCTGAGCATATTGTATATGTTTTTACTTCAAGTTGAGAAAGCCCTTTTAGCATTGACTTTTTCATCATCATGCTTAGCTTAGAATAACTAACATGTCCCAGTCGTAGGTGCCATAAGTCTCTTGTCTCAATCTTCCTCGTTCTATCAACATATGCAGCTTCTGCAGACATTACATAAACATATTCTAGTCTCCGTCCCTCCACAATTGGTTCTCCGGACACCTCAAGGCTGCGATATACCTTCACATCCTTCGGTCCAAACAAAACATAATGACCTGAAGATGTAAATTGTGCTACTGATAGGAGATTTTTCTTCATACCCGGAACAGGATAGACATTCTGAAGTGTAACATCACTTGCACTATTTTGAGGAGAGACCACCATATTACCGACATGAGCTATCGGTAACTTTGAGTTGTTCGCTGTCACAACCACTCGACTCCCTCTGTATTCTGCTACATTCTTCAACTTATCTTTATCGCCTGTCATATGATTTGAACATCCCGAGCCGATAATCCAGTCCTTCTCGTAGTCGATTTGTTTGGTCATTGCTGTGAGAGTCAATTCTTCTATTGCATCAAATGCTTCACCATCCCATTTATCTTCACCTTTGGAGTCAGCAACATTACTAAACATAGTTTCCAACTCCTCTGCAGCAAAAAGAGCTTCAGCATCCCATTCATCTTCACTTCTTGTAGCAGCAATGTTACTCTCCATGGTCCTCTTCGAACGACAATTTTTCGCCATATGACCCTCTTTCCCGCAGTTGTAACAGGTCCCTTGAAACTTTTTCTCACGACAAAATTTCGCTATGTGACCATCCTTCCCACAATTATAGCACTTCTTTTCTACCTTATTGCTGCCATGATTCTTAGAACCATGATTCTTTGAACCTGAACTTTCTGCTCCTGAATAGTTGCTACTGCCTCTAGATCCTGCTCCACCAGAGGAATTTTGCTTGAACTTGGGACTGCCTTTTCTGGTATACAGCGCTTCCTCTTCGGTCTTCAGCGAAACTCCTCCTAGTTGCTTTGCCAAGGCTTCCTGTTCAGCAAGCAAATTCTCGAACTCAACAAGTGATGGTTCCGTCTGCCATCCTTGTACTGCAGCAACAAAACTTCTATATTCTGGTCTTAAACCATGGATGATTATTCTTTTATCCTGGTTTCAGCTA
Source organism: Hylodesmum podocarpum (assembly GCA_026586105.1). Classification (NCBI taxonomy): domain Eukaryota; kingdom Viridiplantae; phylum Streptophyta; class Magnoliopsida; order Fabales; family Fabaceae; genus Hylodesmum; species Hylodesmum podocarpum. The sequence continues at coordinate 3,579,466 of JALJEV010000424.1, read as the reverse complement.
TTGGAGCTTCGGGATCCAGCTCAGAAAGCTCACGACATATTGATTTCACTGTGTGAAAGTACTGAGCAACCGTCATGTCGCGTTGTACCATCAATAACAATTTGCTCTCTAGAAGTTGAAGTCTCGTGTCATTCTTCTTTGAGAAAAGTGTGGCTAACGTATCCCAGGCCTCCTTAGGGGTTTCGTCTTTCCGGATATGCTCCAGCACCTCATCTTCAATAGTGGTTTTTAAAGCGAACATTGCCTTGCTCGCTTTTATTTTCCACTTCCTTACTGCACCATTTGCATCCTCCTCTGGCTGCTTCACTTCACTACCACATACTGTTAGATCAAGATATTTAATACATCTAAGGTTTTGATTTTTACAAGACAGACGAAACTTTCTCAGATGGAAGATCAGCAAGCAAGTCAGACGGAACAGGCACAGACGAAAAATGACTCCTCAGACTGAAGTCATTCGCCTGTCTCAAGTTGAAGTCATCAGACGATAGGATAAGACGAAACCTCTTAAAGACTGAAGACATATATCGTCTGTCCAAAAAGTGAAGCAAAGTTTGAGTCACTCGCGCCAAGATTTCAAATCTAAAGAAGTACTCATTAGAAGCATCCAAGATCAGTATAGGGATTCATGCTTACACATGCAACTCAAAAAGGTCTTCACCTTTTGTCAAAGTCTCTGTACAAGTCAGAAAAAGTACTACGCACGCAATCTAAATCCGTTGCATCCGCTGCACACTCCATCAATCAATCAAGTACTATCTGACACCTTTTGGAAAGCTCTCAAGAAACTATTCAACGACATTCATATGAGTCTAACAGTCATTTGAAGAGGATGCCTATTTAAAGACTTCACTTCATCAGATTTCAGTTGGCGAAAACGCTTCTCTTATTCTATCTTCTGAGATTTCGCTTAAGACTTTTGAATAAACTTCATTGTAAAACCCTCTCTGCGTAGAGGAAACTATTTGTTTTTACAACATCTTTTTAAAATCCACTTGTATGGTAATTTAGCCTGAGGAGGCTGGTTGTTCAAAGAATACCTCTTGTTTAGCTTAGCTGCGAAAGTCGATCAAAGAATATCTTGTAATAGCCAGAAGTGGCTGGGTGCAAATAATACTTGTAAACCATTTCACGGTTGGTAGTGAAAACTCAGTGGTTGCTGGGTAACTGGACTTAGTCTTGCATAGACGAACCAGTATAAAAATTGCTGTGTTTTTATCTTCTTAATTGTTTAACTAACAGGGATAATCAAGCTATAATGTTTCTTCCTTAAAAACAATCCTTGAAGACTAAGAAATATTTCGTCTGAACACATTTGAAACCCACAGACGAAAGGAAATATTTTTATTTATAACACAATTCAACCCCCCTTCTTGTGTTCTATCTTTTATAGTTTGGTATCAGAGCTCAGCCTTTAAGGGTTGAGCGCTTTACAGCTGCTAGAGGAAAAGATCCTAGATGGAGTCTCAAGGACCTTCATTTTTATCTGGAGGATCATCCATGAACAAGCCACCGGCGTTCTCTGGTGATGACTACCTTTACTGGGCAGATCGTATGGAGATGTACATCAAATCCACACAGTACAGGCTGTGGAACATCATAACCCAAGGAAACATCCCTATGGTCAAACCTGAGGTTGAATGGGGTAATGAAGAATTCTCTGTTATGGAACTCAACAACAAAGCTAGATATGCCATCATGTGTGCATTATCTAGAACAGAATACAACAGATTATGTGCATATAAAACCGCTAAAGAACTCTGGGATGCCCTCAAAATTTCCTATGAAGGAACATAGGATGTGCGCATGAGGAAAGCTGCTACACTTCAAAGAGAATATGAGATGTTCTCTATGAAGAAAGGAGAATCAATCGATATGATGTTTGGTAGATTCCAAACAATATTGAATGGACTCACTGCACTGGATATTACCTTCACCAAAGCTCAAAACAACATGAAGATATTGGATAGTCTTCCTCCTACATGGGAAGCTATGTCCACTGCCATCTCAGTCGGGCGTGATATGAAGACGTTAACTCTTGACGAGTTAATAGGAGCTTTGAGAGTACATGAGGTACTCTTGTGCAAAAGAGACAAGATCAAGGTTCAAGAACCAATAGCTCTTCCGTCTGTCAATAACACAACAAAGGAGGAAACTCCTAAGAAAGAAGGAAAGAAGAAGCACAGAGTGTTGAAAGCCGACACCACTGAATCTGATTCGTCTGAAGAATCGTCTGACGATGAGATTTCTCTCATGGCCAGACGCTTTAAGAAGATGATGATGAAAAAGGGGAGAGGTCAATGCTTCTTCAGAAAGAAGGAGAGAAAGCTCTCTGATAAATCATCAAGCAAGGAGGAGAGCTCAGAAGTTATCTGCTATGAATGCAGAAAACCTGGACACATGAGATCAGAGTGTCCAAGATTAAAGAAAAGATGGAATCCTCGCAAAGACAAAGGTAAGAAAAGTCTAGTGACTTGGGAAGACCTTGATAGTGAAAGCTCAGAAGAATCCAACGAAGAAGAAGAAACTATGAATATCTGTCTCATGGCTGGAGACATTGTCTCATCAGAGGTAACTGAATCTGAAACTTCTTCATCTTCCTCATCTGAGTCTGAGTCAGAATCAGAAGAAATTTCATACGATACACTTTTGGCCAACTCACATTTTATTGCTAAGCAATACAAAGTATGCAAAGCCAAGTTAAAACAAACTTTGGAAGAAAATGCTACTTTGAAAATTGAGAATGAGTTGCTGCAAAAAGAGGTATCAGGTGAAAAATCATTTGAGTCTGAAAAGGATAATTTTATTTCTGAGATTGAAAGATTGAAGAAAGAAAATGAATCCTTACTCAAAGACTTAACAAAGTTCACTAAGGGATCCTGCATGCTAGAAAATATTTTAAAATATGGGAGATCTCCGTCTGACAAAAGTGGACTTGGTTATGTGAAAGAGTCAGACAAAGTGAAAAACAATTTTGTTCCGTCTGTTCACAAAAAGAAGATCAAAAATTATAATAAGGTTCCAAATAATTATAGAAAAGACAAAAGAACCTTAAACAAGAAGAAATCTTCTCTCACTAACAAAGAAGGACCTAAAAAGATTTGGGTACCAAAGTCACTCATTATTCCAGTTGCAGATATCCTTAATAGGAAAAGAGAGGACTTCAAGCTGGTACCTGGACAGTGGGTGCTCACGACACATGACGGGAGACCTGTCTATGTTCCAAGATCTCAGACCAAGTAAAGGGTATGTATCATATGGTTTAGGGAAAGGTAAAATCTTAGGCATTGGGACTGTTGATAAGACACCCAATCCTCTTATCCATAATGTGTCTTATGTTAAAGGTCTTAACTTCAATCTACTTAGCATAAGTCAATTTTGTGACAATGGATATGAAGTAGCTTTTAACTCAAATGAATGTATAGTCAGAAACAAAGACAAATCCATTCTTTTTATTGGGAAAAGAAGGAACAACCTTTATGAGGTTTGTCTTTCTGACCTTGGTGATCAGAATGTGATATGTCTGATTTCAGCAGATGATGAACGAGATATTTGGCACAAAAAGCTTGGACATTTAAGTCTCAAGTATATTTCAAAAATTTCTAAAATGGATCTTGTAAAAGGTTTGTCGAAAATATCTTGGAAATCCAATCGTCTGCGTGAATCTTGTCAGCATGGGAAACAACTCAAAGCTTCTTTTAAATCAAAAAATGTTGTTTCCACGACAAGACCGTTAGAACTGTTACATATTGATCTCTTTGGACCTACTCAGACTGAAAGTCTTGGAGGAAAGAGATATGGATTTGTAATTGTAGATGATTATACTAGATTCACATGGGTATACTTCCTAGCACATAAACATGAGTCATTCAGTGTTTTTGAAATATTCTGCAAACGTGTTCAAAAAGAAAAAGGAATATGTATTGCGTCTGTAAGGAGCGATCATGGAACAAAATTTGAAAATTCTGAGTTCAAAGCCTTTTATTTTGAAAATGGTATCTTTCACAATTTTTCGTCTCCAAGAACTCCTCAGCAAAATGGAGTTGTGGAAAGGAAAAATCGTACCTTACAAGAAATGGCTTGAACTTTGTTGCATGAAAGCACTCTTCCTAAATATTATTGAGCAGAAGCAATTAATACTTCCTGTTATATTCAAAACAGAATATTGATAAAACCAATATTGAATAAGACTCCATATGAACTATGGAAAGGAAGAAGACCCAACATTTCTTACTTTCATCCTTTTGGATGCGAATGCTTCATCTTAAACACCAAAGATCAACTTGGTAAATTTGATTCAAAGGTGGTGAAGGGATTCTTACTTGGATATTCCAATACTTCTAAGGCCTATAGAGTATTTAACTCTAAGACGCAAGTTGTAGAGGAATCAATTCATGTAAAATTCTAAGATAACTCAAGGGCTGATAAGGAAATATCAGACCTAGAAAATTTATTTGATAATTTGCAGATTAATCCTTCTGGTCAAATTTCAAGTCAAATTGATAAACCAGCACAAGTAGAAAAAGAACAAACCACTACGCGCACACCACTACGGTTCTAAGTAACCGTCGTGGTCTGTGCGCGGTGGCAATTTTGTAAATATATTCCTTACAGACTAAGACGGTTCAAATTGGAACCGTCGTAGTGTGTAAGTTGGTGGCATTTTTGTAATTGTTTGCATACAGACTAAGACGGTTCAAATTAGAACCGTCGTAGTCTGTTAGGGAGACTCTTCTTCTTCGCGAACACCCCCCCTGGAACCACACTCTTCTCTGTTGCATTCTTTTTGCACTTCCTTCCTCACTTGAGCCATAGCTAACTGCGCATACTCCTTCTTTTTCGTCCTGGCCGCCACGCTTCCACCATAGGTAATTTTCTGAGCTTGTCTTTTCCAATGCGCATTTTGGGGATTTTTCTTTTGCTTTCGAGATTTTCGTTTTTGTGGGTTTTGGGGGGTTGCTCACGGTGGTCTTAGTGGTGGGTTTTGGGGGGTGCTCACCGTGGCTTAGTGGTGGGTTTTGGGGGGTGCTCACGGTGGGTTTTGGGGGGTTGCTGACGGTGGTGTTAGTGGTGGGTTTTGGGGGGTGCTCACGGTGGGTTTTGGGTTTTTTGGGTTTTATAGTTCAAACCAATTTAAATAATAATAGTTATTTATCTTTAAGAAATTACATTCATGAAGCAACTTGAGACTTTGAGAAACTTCTCAGCATTCTACTATATACTCTTCAGTTTTGTACTAAACTTTCTTAGAAGGTTGATATGTGTTTAATACATTGTTGAGTTGGTATTCTGTGTTTAATTGTTCATCTCTATATGGACATTTTTTGAACTTTCAGTTGACGAGTATAAAGTTTATCTTTGTATTTGTTATGATTTTTAATTTGTTTATCAAGTTATAATTGACACTTGAAGCCAAAAAGAGAGCAGCAGAAGCAAAGTCAGAGGGGACGTTACCTTTAAAAATAAAGACTATTCTACGGTAATAGATTCTTATACACAAGTAAATTCTTGAACTCCCATTTGACTTTTGAATTTCTTTTTCTTCTGTAACTTAGATTTGTTGAGTACTTTTCTTGCACAATTCTGATAGTCCCTTATGAGTTAATAGTTATATATGTCTCGATACTATTTCTATGAATGTATCCAGTGTCTATTCTGATAGTCTTGATTTTTTCTCTGCCAGATTCTCAACCTCCCATACCAGTTTACAAAGTTAAATTCAGTCTAGGAGTTTCGAATTTCTACTCAAGAGGAACCATTGTTGATCACTTTACCAGGTGATTCTCATGTACCAAGTGTTGCTCTTCTACGACTATTGAATATTTGACTGTGTTTTGATGCTTGAATTGAATATTCATATTGTAAATAAATATTCACTGTGGTTTGATGCCGTAATTCACAACTGATCACAATTATTGTGCTGACTAATAACCATGCAATGCATGGTTGGTTTGAATTGTGTACATCCTTTGCGTTGTTTAGCCTAAAGGTGTTACAATTGTAGATGTTGATCTTAAAGTAGCATAGGCTGTTATGGATTTCACAGTGAATTACTTATTTGTAATTGTTTTGTAAGTGAAGTAATTATAGTCGATCAGATGGTTTAGAAACTAGAAATTACATGTCTTATAGCTACTTAGTCTTTGGTTGCAGCTGGTCTTGTTGTTTGATTAAGGTATGGATCGTAGTTGGATGAATGCAAGTCGAATTAGTATGGAGTATGAGGCTGGAGTTGAAGAGTTTTTGGAATTTGCTAAGCAAAATGATCACTTCTCCAGTGAGGGGAAGTTTTGTTGCCCTTGCGTCAATTGTTTGAACGGTGTTCGGCTGAAAGAAGAAGAAATTCGAGAACACTTGTTGTGTGATGGGATTATTAAAAGTTATACAACATGGACCTGGCATGGTGAGTTATTAGATACATTCACAACATCTAATGTGTCTGCACCGGAGCTGGATACAGAAATTGATGACAGACTTGAAGACATGATCAAAGATGTTGGTCCGGAAAACTTTTTGAAAGCCCACGTATATGACACATTGCTTAATGATGCGGAGACACCTTTGTACAAAGGGTGCTCTACCTTCACTCGTATGTCTGCGGTGTTAAAATTGGTTCATCTGAAGGCAGCAAATGGATGGACTGATAAAAGCTTTACAGAATTGCTAGAGTTGTTGAGTCAAATGCTTCCAGAAGGTAATACATTGCCAACCCGCAATTATGACGCTAAGAAGATTCTTTGTCCAATGGGTATGGAGTATAAAAAAATTCATGCATGCCCAAATGATTGCATCTTATACAGAAAAGAATTTGAATCGATGCACAAGTGTCCTAGGTGTGGCCTCTCTCGTTACAAAAAAAAGAAGGATGATTGTGATAGTGAAGAAGGAACAAAGCATGGTGCTGCTGCGAAGGTGGTATGGTATCTTCCAATAATTCCAATATTCAAGCGACTATTTGCAAACGCCAATGACGCTAAGAATCTCAGATGGCATGCAAATGAAAGGATAACTGATGGAAAGCTTCGACGTGTGGCTGATTCATTGCAGTGGAGGAAGTTTGATGTAGAGTTCCCCTCATTTGGTTGTGAATCAAGAAACCTCCGCCTTGGTCTAGCTTCAAATGGAATGAATCTGTTTGGTAATTTAGCCAGTACTCATAGTTCGTGGCCTGTTTTGTTGATAATTTACAACTTATCTCCATCATTGTGCATGAAGCGAAAGTATATGATGTTGTCTATGTTGATCTCGGGCCCAAAACAGCCAGGAAATGACATTGATGTTTATCTTTCTCCCTTGGTTGAAGACTTAAGATTATTATGGGATGAAGGTGTTGATGTGTTTGACGGATTTGCTAAAGAAACCTTCAAGTTACATGTCATGCTATTTTGTACTATCAATGACTTCCCAGCTTATGGAAACTTGTCTGGTTATAGCGTTAAGGGACATAAAGCTTGTCCCATATGTGAAGAACGAACATCTTTTCAACAATTGCACCATGGAAGAAAGACAGTGTATCTTGGTCATAGGAGATTTCTAAGACAGTATCACCCGTATCGTAAATTGAAAAGGGCATTTAATGGTCATCCGGAGAATGAGGAAGCATCTACACCCTTAACCGGTGTACAAGTTTTTGAGCATGTGAAAGACATCAACATTGGTTTCGGAAAGACTTCAAAAAAGCAACTGTTCTAAATCCATGGAAGAAACGGTCTATATTCTTTCATCTCCCATACTGGTCCAAACTTGATGTTAGACATTGTTTAGATGTTATGCATGTTGAGAAGAATGTTTGTGACAGTTTGATAGGAACTCTGTTGAACATTAAGGGTAAGACAAAAGATGGTTTGAATGCTCGGTTGGATATGGTTGACATGCAAATTCGAGATCAATTAAAGCCATGTGTTGTAGGTAACCGCACATACCTCCCCCCGGCAGCTTACACATTAAGTAAAAAAGAGAAAACCAGTTTTTGTCAATGTTTATACGGAATAAAAGTGCCACAAGGATACTGTTCAAATGTCAAGAGCCTTGTTTCAATGAAAGATTTGAAATTAATAGGATTAAAATCCCATAATTGTCATGTGTTGATGCAACAATTCCTTCCTCTGGCAATCCGTGGCATATTGCCTAAAAAGGTCAGAAATGCCATTACCCGATTGTGTCGGTTCTTCAAACAAATCTGTTCCAAGGTTATTGACCCTAACATGCTAGATGACATGGAAGCTGAGTCTGCTATTATATTATGTGAATTGGAAATGTTTTTTCCTCCAACCTTTTTTGACATTATGGTACACTTGATTGTCCATCTTGTCCGAGAGATTAGATTATGTGGGCCCGTATACTTAAGATGGATGTACCCCATCGAACGTTACATGAAAATCTTAAAAGGGTATGTCAAGAATCAGTATCATCCTGAAGGGTCAATAATTGAAAGGTACATTGCTGAAGAAGTGGTTGAGTTTTGTTCAGAATATATGTCTACTACCTTCCCTGTCGGGGTTCCTAGGCCATGTCCTGAGGGTAGACGTTTTGGGCAATGCATCCGAGGTGGACAATGCGTGGAAAAACCTTGGGATTTAGTGCAGCAAGCTGACTTGTATGTTTTGAACAACACTGAAGAAAACGCTTCTCTTATTCTATCTTCTGAGATTTCAGTTGAGACTTCTGAATAAACTTCATTGTAAAACCCTCTCTGCGTAGAGGAAACTATTTGTTTTTACAACATCTTTTTAAAATCCACTTGTGTGGTAATTTAGCCTGAGGAGGCTAGTTGTTCAAAGAATACCTCTGTTGCTTAGCCTGCGAAGGCTGTGATCAAAGAATATCTTGTAATAGCCAGAAGTGGCTGGGTGCAAATAATACTTGTAAACCATTTCACGGTTGGTAGTGAAAACTCAGTGGTTGCTGGGTAACTGGACGTAGTCTTGCATAGACGAACCAGTATAAAAATTGCTGTGTTTTTATCTTCTTAATTGTTTAACTAACGGGGATAATCAAGCTATAACGTTTCTTCCTTAAAAACAATCCTTGAAGATTAAGAAATATTTTGTCTGAACACATTTGAAACCCACAGACGAAAGGAAATATTTTTAGTTATAACACAATTCAAACCCCCTTCTTGTGTTCTATCTTTTACACATACAACCTCCCACAAATCCTGGCCCTGCATGTAAGACTTCATGCACATCGACCAGGAGTTGTAGTTCTGATTGTTGAGCTTTTTAATTCAGCCAACGACATGCAAATCACTCATTTTTACAACCTGACTATGATACCAGATGTTGAATCAGAAAGCACAACACTAATGAAGACAAAGAAGATATATATGGGACACTCTAAAACTTGTTTATTCAAATGAACCACCAAAACTTTAAATAGGCATACATGCAACAACTTGACAACAGACTCTCCTAATATTCAGCAGACCACTAAACCATTAACATGGCTTCAACTAAAGACTAGGTAAACAAATAATAACTCAGCGAAACAAATCAAATAACAACCTAACCACTTAACTAGTAAATAGGAGTAAGAAATTAGCTAAATTATTCATTAAAGAAACTCAGTCAACTATTATGTTGCATGGTGTTGTTGTTTAACAATAAATACCTTCAATGAATGCTTCTTTTCCATAGCCATTTTTTCTAGAGTAATATTCTCTTCTATCTGAAAATGAAAATGGCTATTTCACATGAAATGAAGCATTTTATTGCTTTTTGCGTTATCTTCCTAACATGTGCATACACAGCCAGGTTCCGAACTTTGTATGAATCTTCTGTTGCTAAAGCACACCAGGAATGGATGATGCAATACGAATGTACCTATGCTGATGAAGCAGAGAAGGAGGCACGTTTCAAAATATTTAAGGTGAACTTGGAATACATTGAGAAGTTCAACAAGGCTGAGAATAAGAGGTACAAGTTAGGTCTGAATCAATTTTCAGATTTAACCAAACAAGAGTTTATCGCTTCATACACAGGACTTAAGATTTCTAGCCAACCACACACATATGTGGTAAGTAATAACCTCTTTTGCTTTATACTGATATATATTATTTTTAAATGTCTTGGACAGCACACTGAAAAATAAAGTAATGAAAATTGTCGTGTAAACGAAAAATTGAATAAACAGTTAAAAGAAAACTAATAGTTATTGCCCAAAATGTAATTTTCTAATACTAATGTATTGTATGGTTAAATTGCAGGGTCTTGTTGGGAATTGTCGGCAGTTGCAGCTGTAGAAGGAATAATCCAAATCCAAACAAAAAAATTGATCCCATTATCAGAGCAACAATTAGTGGACTGTGATAAGTATAACTATGGATGTGATGGAGGTTTCGTGGATACAGCCTTCAACTATATCGTACAAAACAAGGGAATCGCTAACGAAACCGATTACCCATACAAAGGAGTTGATAAAAAATGTCAGAGTGATGGGATAGTAGAACACTCAGTTGCAATAACCGGTTTTACTGAGGTAGAAAGAGATAGTGAAGAGCAACTACTACAAGCTGTGACCCAGCAACCTGTCTCGGTTGCCGTTGCGGTGAATAACAACTTTCAGTCATACAGAAGTGATGTATTTGAAGGACCATGTGGTGATGAACTCAACCATGTGGTTACTGTAATTGGTTATGGGACGAATAAAAATGGGACTAAATATTGGTTGATCAAGAATTCATGGAGTAAGAGTGTTAGGAATATGTAGTTTGATTTTAGTCAATACATAATTTTAGTCCCACATCGAATAAACGATGAGGGGATTGCTCTTATGTGTCTATATAAACAACCCCTTGTAAAGCTTCAAAGTGCAACACAGTACATAGAGCAAATATATATTGTGCGCCCGTGGACGTAGGCAATTTGCCGAACCATGTTAAATTCCTTGAGTCTCTCTTTTTTTTCTCTCTTCCATATACTTCTTCTTGTTTTGTTCTTAACAATTGGTATCAGAGCCAATATCTTAGTATGCTCTGTGGTTGCGGCTTTGCCTGATCTTCCACATCAAAAAAGATTTGGTTTATCCTTAGGGTAGAGAAACAGTGGGAGCGCTTTCTGTGGGAGCTTTCTTAAGAAAGCAGCAAGAACAATGGCATTGGAAGAGAAGTGTGTGAAATCTTCCCGTGATTACCCCAATAAGTGGTATCAAAGTCGATGGTTTGACTTGGCGAGTGATGCAATGATAGGAGTGGATCTAAGTGAAGGTCAGGTGGACTTACTTTGTAGAGATCCCTTGTATCGAAAGTCTATCTAGCAGGAGTGGCTAGGCTGCGTGTTCCGTTGATGTGAGCTACCAGAATGGCGGTATAAGACTAGGGCATATCGACAACAATGTGAAGCTCGAGAATTGTCGAGGCGATGAAAGTTCTAATGATCATCATTGACAATTGGGGAGGAATGTGACATTGGAAGAAAAGAAGAAGAGAAATAGTGGGAGCTTTGCAGAAGACCGGTGTTGGTGGACAAGGCAGAAGACCCGTGTCGGTGGACTGGGCAGAAGACCCGTCGGTGGACTGGGTAGTGGAGTGGAAGACATTAGACTAGGTGGTGATGTAAATCAAACTCCAAGTGGGAGATTGTTAGGAATATATAGTTTGATTTTAGTCAATACATAATTTTAGTCTCACATCGAATAAACGATGAGGGGATTGCTCTTATGTGTCTATATAAACAACTCCTTGTAAAGCTTCAAAGTGCAACACAGTACACAGAGCAAATATATATTGTGCGCCCGTAGACGTAGGCAATTTGCCGAACCACATTAAATTCCTTAAGTCTCTTTTTTTTTCTCTCTTCCATATACTTCTTGTTTTGTTCTTAACAAAGAGGTGGGGAGAGGATAGGTATATGAAGTTGCTGAGGGACAGTGGTGAAACTGGAGGCGTATGTGGCATCGCTAAGCAAGCTTCTTATCCAACTATTTAATTTACTTTCAAAGAATATTTCCAGCAGAATCTATTTGTATGTGCTCTTTATTGTAGTAAGTTTAAGCAATTGGTGTTTTCTTTTTCTAGCATTAATAACGTACCTGTGGTTCCCCTTATTTACAAACTTGGCTTCTTCCTCTATTTGGATGAACATTGTATCAGTCAATCAATGAAATTATAGATATTTATATTGTGTTATGTCTTCAATTTACATTCGTCCTCTTTCACTTTTCTGAGTAACGAGACATTCTTTTTCGACTGGCGAAAGGTGCGTATATTTCTACACTGACTTGTTTCTTCCTCGATTGGCGTACGCACGTATTGAAATGGGATGATTTGTTTTTATCAAAGATATAATAAATACAATTTTTAAGGTACTTATTTTTTTCAACTGGGATAACATTTTCTATTAATTGACCAATAAAACACTGTTATATCTGTCATTGTCAATTGAATAAAGACATCCTCCGCAAGTTGTACTTTACAGATGTTTTGATTTCTTTTATCCATGAAAATTAAATATAATATAAGAAATATATAATTATTTATATATTTTATTGAATTCATATGCCTTGGCTTTTAATACCAGTGACGGCTCCTTTGTCTCTCCAATCCAAGCTTTCTGGAATATCAGTCTAATTCAAGGGTGTAGGTGAGGATGATGAATGTGGTAACCTTGAAATGTTGAGTCCGGTGAATGAAGCGATAAATTCTTCTTCAGTTAAATCAGAAAATTGATTCAAGCCCAACGTGTAACTATTATTCTTTGCACTGTTGAACTTCTCTATGTATTCCGAATTCTCCATAAATATTTTGAAGTGTTTATCCCTCTCTAAATCATCAGCATAGGAGCGTCCATATTGCGACATCCATTTCTGGTGTGCTTTAGCAACAGAAGAATATTCATACAAAGATCGTGATATGGCTGGGAATGCACATGTCCAGAAGATAACACAAGCAGCAATAAAATGCTTCATTTTCTCAATCACAAGAGAATATTTTATAAAAGTGGCTATCAAGAGATGGCATAGACTTGGGGTATTATTAGCATTTACAAATTATAATCCTATTGCTAGCTATATAAATTGATTGTGATAATGAATAAATGATTCTAATTGCGAATATTATAATATTATAAATAATAATTATTAATTATAATTATAATTAATAATATTATAAAAATCAATATAAATAGAGTTTTTTTTAAGTAAAAGGTCATAAATATCTTTTATTTGAGATTATCTTACTTAAATAGGATGAGACTATTATAGAATGATGAATAATTTTTTTTTAAGGAAATATATATTATTAAAGTTAAAATTTAATGTTCAGTAGATAAAAAACATAGAAATATAAATTTTATTCATATCCTTTATATTTGGTATATAATCGAGATAGTTGAGAAATTTTAATTGAAATTAATATTAGATTATTATAATATTATTTAAATTAATTAAAATTAAAAATATGAGAAACTTGTTCATCTTATTAGCTTTAATATGTTTTTAATCTTTCAAATTTACTTTTAATTTGTTTTTTTAATTTAAAATAAATATTTTTATCACTCAATTTTTTAAAAATATGATTTTGGTATTAAATTAGTTATTACTTTAGACTTTATTCTGTAATAAATAGTTTAAATCACACGTTTCAAAATTTAAAAGACTGAAAATTTTAGTTTAAATTTAAGGAATTAAAACTAACTTTGTTTCAAATTTGATTACTATAATTTAATTAATAAATAACTTAAGATTTTCAAAATATCTGGATAATTAAATTTGAACACGATAAAATATAATAAGTAATTGTAATTATTTCAACAATAATATCTTAGTTTAAAGGTCAATATAGACATGTACGTAGCCTTTGCCTCCGAAAAAGTAGGTTTCATGACTCAGAGAATTGTAAATTGAAGACATGACACAATATATAAGTATCTATAATTGATTGATTGACTGATACAATATCCATCCAAATAGAGACAGAAAGTACGACAGGTACGTTATTCATGCGAGACAAAGAAAGCACGAATTGCATAAAGTTATTACAATACTAGCTCACAATTAAGAGCACACATAAACGGATTCTGGAAATATTTTTTGAAAGTAAATTAAATAGTTGGATAAGAAGCTTTCTTAGCGATGCCACAAACGCCTCCAGTTTCATCACTGTCCCTCAGCAACTTCATGTACCCATTTTCTCCCCAGCTTTCCCCCCATGAGTTCTTGATCAACCAATACTTAGTGCCATCTTCAGTTGTCCCATACCCAATTAGAGTAACAGCATGGTTGAGTTGATCACCACATGGTCCTTCAAATACATCACTACGGTATGACTTAAAGTTGTCATTCGCAGAAACAGCAACTGATACAGGTTGTTGGGTCAGAGCTTGTAGTAGTTGGTCTTCACTATTTTCTTCTACATCAGTAAAACTGGTTATTTGAACTGCGGGTTGTACCATCTCACTCTGGCATGTTTGAGCAGCTCCTTGGTATGGGTAATCGGTTTCGGTAGCGATGCCCTGGTTTTCTACAATATAGTTGAAGGCTTTATCCATGAAACCTCCATTACATCCATGGTTATCGGTATTACAGTCTAGCAATTGTTGCTCTGATAATGAGGTCAATTTGTTATTTTTTATTTGGAATATTCCTTCTACAGCTGCCACCGCTGAAAATGCCCAACAACACCCTGCAATTTAACCATACAATATATTAGTGTTCGAACATTACATTTTGGTAACTAGTTGTTAGTTTTTTTTTTTCAGCTCATTCAAATTTTTGCTTCAACGACAATTTTCGTTAGTTTCTATTTTTATAATATGTCAAGTAAAAATCTGCCTCACTTTGATAAAATAAAATTAATTAACTTTTTCAGGTAAACTACACTTAATTTATATACTTCAATATATAAAATAATTAATATCTACACAAATACTTGACAAATGACATAGTATCATTGGTCAACTAAATTCCCTTGACTAAAGTCTCACATTCAAATCTCATGGGTAAAACAAATGTGATTAAAAGGAAATTTCTATTTAAAAAAATTATCAATAAAATTTCCTTAGCAATAAAGTCAGTATCCCAAAAATACTAAATATAAGAACGTAAGATCAATTCAAATTTTGGCATAATGAAAAAAAAAAAGAAAAAGATGTAAATGTTGGGGGATGGTGAAGGATATACATGCAGGTTTCAATGTGCTCACCAACACAGTAAAAAACAATATATATTAGTATATCAAGCACAAGAGGTCATTGCATACCACATCGGCCTTGGTCCTTAATATCGGTGACAGCTCCTTTGTCTCTCCAATCAAAATTTGTTGGAATATCATCTGTGAGGTTCAAGTGTGTAACTGAGGATGAATGTGGTTGGTTAGAAATCTTAAGTCCTGTGTATGAAGCGATAAACTCTTGTTCAGTTAAATCTGAAAATTTATTCAGACCTAACTTTTACTTCTTATTCTCAGCCTTGTTGAACTTCTCAATGTATTCCAAGTTCTCCATAAATATTTTGAAACGTGCCTCCTTCTCTGCTTCATCAGCATAGGTGCGTTCGTATTGCGACATCCATTCCTCGTGTGCTTTAGCAACAGAAGATTCGTACAAAGTTCGGGACCTGGCTGTGTATGCACATGTTAGGAAGATGACGCAAAAAGCAATAAGATGTTTCATTTCATGTGAAATAGCCATTTTCATTTTCAGATTGAAGAGAATATTACTCTAAAAAAAATGGCTATGGAAAAGAAGCATTCATTCAGGGTATTTATAGGACTCAAAACCATATTCTCCCCGATAATCTCGATGAATACGCGTGACCAATGACATCACATTTACCATTATACACACGGCACTGCACTATGTTAGTCACGACAAGTTTTGACTTGGGGTCTCCAAGTATTCCGCAAGACCAATAAATTAAAAGGTGTAATGGATTGAAATTTAGAAAGATTATTTCAATTAAAAGACTATCTTAATTGAAATTTTATGTTTTGATGTTCTTCTAATTTTTTATTTTTTCGTCATGACAATATATATGATTAGAAATTAAAGAGTCATGTCATAAAATAAATATTGTAAGTGAAATTATTTTTAATAGATGGAGTATTTACGTTTGATGCTTATTATGGCATTGTTTGTTACTTGATAATATTGTATATTTTAATTTTTTATTATGTTTTTAAATTTGAAGTTTTTTTATAAAATTATAAAAATTATATTATAATTAATTTAATGACAACAAAACAACGTCTCATTGATTTAATGATTAGTTGTGGGTAAACGGACCAATTCACTCTGCATAAGACCCGTCCGCGTAGGTTGCGAAGAGATAGGTTTGGCCCATCCAGTAATGTCGAACGGACCTAATTTGGTGTGTTAAACGAACCTAACTTGGTGGTCCGCCCCCGCTCCACAGGTCAAAAAGGCCGGTCTGCGAGTTCATTTAAAAAATTAAAAAAATATTAAATCTAGAATTTAAAAAAAAACTAAAATAATATTATATTTTACCTCTTGAATTCTTAATAAAATAAGTCAATAACATAATTTTTTAGGGTTTGTAATTAGGATCATTCTGGCGAAACGGCTGCGAAAGCAGAAATAGTTTAGCGGAACAACATTAGTGCTAGAGGAACTGGTTCTGGCGAAAGCGGCAACGGAACAAGTGCAAGTGAAGAAATTGGGAGGGTGTGAGAAGATTAAAGGGGGAATGAGCCTGGAGGAGATTGAGAGGTGCGATGTTTGAGAAGATTAAGAGGCAATAGGGAAAATGAAGCGAAATTAAGATTTCAAGTTTCAACCCTTTAAAAAGTGTGGGCTTGCGAGTCACCTCACAGACCCTGCGTGTTTGACCCGAAAACTCGCGAGTTACACAAGACAAACTTTTATGGATTGTACCCTAAACTTTAAAAAAAAAAATGGTTCAAACCTGTATGGGTCATGGGGTCTGCGAGTTAGTCAATGAACTTCAACCCCTATACCCATCTCTATGACCACGTAAAAGAATTTATCTTTTTATTTTTTCCTAAAAAAATTTATAATATCTTTATATCATGTCATTCATCAAAATCTTTATACTTTTAAAAATTATAAAAAAAATTTAATTATAGGAAATTTTAATTAAATATCACCGAAACTCTAAAAACTTTAAGATCATATTTATTAAATAATACAAATCTTTTGCAACTTTTTAAACAAATCATAATTATTTTAATTAAATATTATATACATCTATATCCGAGGTGGGAACGAATTTGAAGTGTCTCAGCCGCAATTAAGCATGATTGCGACGCTGTTATGAACACATGAATTTTTAAAATTTAAATAGCAATAGAAATGAGAGGATAAATCGGTCGATCTACTGAATATACGTTTAAATAAAATCAATTTTGTGCGCAAGTATACAGGACGAATTGAACTACGAGCAAGTATAAAAGAAAAATGTAAGCAAAACTACAAAATTGAATATTGGAAACATCTTTGGCGATTTGCATAGTTTTGCTTTATTTTCATATAAACGCCCCAGAAATAAATAATGGAAAACAGAGAAGAGAAATATGTAAAGAAATGTTAACATCATATTAAATGACATTTTGTAGAAATTCCGCATCCAAACAAATTTGAAGTAGCTGTATAATCAGAATCTTTTTTTTATTGGCTACTGTTCTTTCGGATTACGTACGCTATTAGCTTTGATCAATGAAAATATCTGAGAAGCTGTATAATTTCTAGGTATTTTTCTAAAATTTGTGGCAAAATATTAATACTTAATATTGTTTCATATTTTTTAATGAATGAATGGGTAATTTATACATTTTATAATCAGAATATATAATAGTCACTTTAAATTTAACAACTCTTAACTTCATTGTATTAAATTTTATTGCCAATTATATGACAGCCATTAAATAATTGCCACTAAAAATTAAATTTGGTGTAATATTTGCAAATTAATTATTATATCGTTGTTAACTAGTAGTTTTTCTCTGATATTTTAACTTAAAAAACGTACAAATATATTTATTTGCTGAGATTCTTATTTATAGTTTAGAAATAAAAAAATAAGATGCATGTTAAGAAATTTTTCTCAAAATGTTCTCACATTAAAGAAAACAGAAAAGAATACTCTTATTAAAATGAGATAATATAATTTGAAATACATGTTGCTTCAAGATAATATCGTACTAAATTATTGATCGTAGAAATTATTCTCTAAACAACCAGGTCGGAGTAGCTGTTCACGAAGAATAATATTTTTTTATTGGTTTGTGAAGTCCTTTTGAATACGTTACCTGCTTGAATCATTTAAAATATTTTATCTTTAGAATTTATTTTGCTAAAATTCGTGGAGGAAATACTTAATATTATTTTTAATGAATGGGAAATTTAACTCTTTATCTCATCTAAATAATAAATATTTTAAAATAAAAAATTACTTCATTCTATTAAAGGAAAATGATAGCGTTAGTGAATTATATATATATAACAGGACGAATTGAACTACGACCAAGCATACATAAAAAAAAAAAAAAAAATCTAAACAAAACTACAAAACTGAATATTATTTTCATATATTCGAGCCCGACGGACACGCCAAGATGATGGATGTCTTACAATGCTAAAAGTTAGTAAGACAAGACTGATGATAGATTAGATTGAAACATGGTGTAGACAGTGTGACGCGTTATTGAAGCAATAATTTTCAAATTATGCCAATATATGGAATCTATTATTTATTTATATATCGTTAAATAATAAAAAAGGTATAAAAAATGCATAAGTATATTGATAACATTTTCCTCAAAAATATTTTTTTATATAAAACCTTCTCTTTATATAATACTATTGGAAAAGCATAAATAATCATTTATATGTTAATTAGCGATTTGATAAACCTATGTAATCTTCAATTTAATAAAGATGGGAATATTATTTTCAAGAATACAATATTTGGAAATATATTTTTTAGATAAATGAAGAAATACTACTTAATGCAGTTAAAAAATATTTAAGAATATAATTTGTTATCATTTAACAAACACAGAAATATTCTGACTTAATATTTTCATGAAAAAAGACTGGAAAAAAATCAAATAAAAAGAATAATAAGACTAGATATGAAGAGGATGTTCATTGTGACAAGTGGCTTGATTGGTGGATAACTGAGGTATGTGAACGTTAACCCAGTGTTTCAATGTACTATTTAAAACTACGACATTTAAATGTTCTATTTAAAACTACGACAAAACTAGATTGAGAATTTAATATCATCTTCTAGAAACAAAAGATGACACACATTTGCATTTGCTAAAGACTAATATCAACTCAACGCATTATTGCTATAGACACATACAACAAAAAGATGTATTAGAAAAACTTTTCTTAAATATCCCTTGCCTAAGTCACTAGGATGATAAATATATATTTTCTATTAAATACTTTAAACTCAAGAAACTTAGCCTTTATAATATAAAACAGAAAAAAATAACTTTTTTTTTTAAAGAAAAAACACTATTCGAAGTAGTTTTTTTTTTAAAGCTTTTTAAAATAAATTGATGTTTTATGTAAGTCGGAAAAAAATCGTAATTTTTAATTTTAATTTTTAAATCAGTTTCTAAATTAATGAAATTCAGTGTCAACCGCTCAATAACCTCCAAAATCATAAATGTTAACCAAAATCAATACCGATAATAACTAAGAAATATAAAATTGAACTGCAAATCAATACCTCAACCTAATATTATATTAAAAATACTACATTAATGAAGCCTTAGGTGGTATGCATAAGGAGAAAAACCTAGTTTGCATGAGATGCGACAGGTACGTTTGATTCCAAGACGAGATACTTGGGACACGTTTGTTGTCACTTTGTTTTTAAATTATTTTTGGTCCAAAACTTATTAAATTTTTAAAATAAGTATATTATAATAAAACAAAATAACTAAAATGTTCTCTTATCTATTCTTTTTCCATCTTTAATTTCTCCAATTTTTTACTTCACTTTGTTCTATCTATTAATTGTCTAAACAACATTGTTTACTTAAATTCTAAAAACTAAGAACAATTTTTGAATCTAACGTTTTTTTTGAAACGCTATATATATCCACGTTCATGCAAAATCCGCAGAATGATACAAGGTGAAAGTGTTATTTTTTTTCCATCTTGAGCCCAACATCGATCATCCTGCAAAGTGCTACCATGCATAATCGTGCAGCCCAAAGTCGTAATAAAATTGTGAAAAATCAGAAGCAATTCTGTGTTGCTTTCTTTCCTGTTTATGTTTTTTTTAAATAACTAAAATTTTATTTAGAAGATTTTGTATCCGATGAGTTGACGACACAGTTCATGCAGCTCAGTTATCCATCAATCAAGCCACTCAGAATACAAATCCTTGTCGAGGTCTCATATTCAGTTTCATAGAATTTTATTTTTTTTAACTTTACTTGACTTGTATTTTGTAAAACGGGTCAAAACCATGCTTCAATTTGCAAGTTTTGTGTTGCAAACTTTTGGCATTGGAAAGCATGCTTCGTCTTGGTGTGCAGGATGGGTTAATCGTGATTGACGTCCGTCGAGATCCAATATATGAAAATAAAGCCAAACTATGCCAATCGCCAACTATGTCTGATTTTCAGTTTTCTTGTTTTGTTTAGAAATTTTCTTTGGCAAACTTGCTCATAGTTAATTTCCGTGTTTTTCTGTCCACTCAAATTGATTTTATTTGACGAATATTCAGTAACAATGTGCTTGAGTGCCAGATAAAATCAATTTTAATCTAAAAAAACAGTGAATGCTTGAAAACTTTTGAAGTGATTATTTATTATTTTGACTTCTGTATCTTGATTTTAGAATTGATTTTGACATCCTTAAATCAATCGATTTGTGTGGTCTCATTTCATTTAAATTTAAATTTAAAAAATTCATGTATATATAATATATTACACTTGTTGGAAATTCCCGAGTCATTATTTAAATTTTGAACAATGCTACTTGAACAAGTGACACATGAACGGTACCGTATTTAGAATATATTTATTTTTTAATTTTTAAAATAGAAAAATCAAAATATAAATAAAAAATTAAAAATATATATTAAAATATATTTGACTGATTGATCCGTATCTCAATTATTTATTAGCACTATTCTTAAATTTTACCTGTATTTGCCTAATCCAGCAAAGAGCATACTTGGAGGGGAATATTAAGATATTTCAAATTTGTTCATAACAGTATACACAGCACATGTATTTGATTACCATTGCTATCCTTTTAAAATGTTCATAAATGGTACCTTCGGATAAAATTTAATAGAAAGAAGTAATTTTTTAATTTAAAGTGGTTTATTAATTAGACGAGATAAAATAATTCAATTTACCGATTCATTAAAAAAATTGCAATAATATTAAGCATTTTGCCACAAGTTTTGGCAAAATAAATTCTAATTATCAAATATCTTGGTTGGTCCAATCACATAGCGTATTTCAAAGTACACTACTAGCCAATAAAAAATTATTATTCTTTTTGAACAGTTACTTCGACCCTAGTTGCTTAGACGCGATTTCTGCTATCAATAATTTGTGTGATGTCATATCCCGAATAATATACACATTAAATCCTATTATCTCATTTTATTTTTATTATCCTCACTAATATAATTTAGATATATCTTTAGTATTTAAGATGATTGTTTTTCAGTTAGAATATTCTTTTTATTTTTCTTTAACGTGAGAACATTTTGAGAAATTTTTCTTGACATGAGTCTTATTTTTATATTTTTATTTCTAAAGTAAAAATAATAATCTCAGAAAATAAATATGAAAAAAATATAATTATACATCTTTTATTAGTTAAAAGCTAAAAAAATATCTGGTAGTTAATAACGATATAATTCATTCACAAATATTCATTACACCAAATGTAGTTTTTAGTAGCAATTATTTGATGGCCGTTCACTAAATTTAGATAGGCAATTATTCCATAGGTTCGGAATTTGGACATGATCCATACATTCATTAAAATAAATTTATGGCATCTTGTTGGTGTGACTACAATGACAATCAATATATATATAATTAGTATAATCAATGATATAAAAAAAATTATAAATTTATATTCTTATTTGAATTTAAAGATATGTTGAAATATAATATATCAATTAAAAAGAAGATTAAATTTATAAGAAATGATAAATAGAAAGTGAAGGTGGAGTTCAAGTGTAAATGTAAGTTGACTATATGATTTATAATTTTTGAGATTGGAACTAAAAGTGATTCCTTTATTTATCATTACATAATACTAGAAATGAAAGAGCATGAATTGTTGTATGAGATTAATAAAAATCAAATTTCACAGTTATTTGTGAAATTTAATCTCTTCATATGTTTGAACATGATCATCAATATGTGGTATAATTATAATATAAAAATAATTATAAAATTTATATTTTTATTTGAATTTAAAGATACGTTGAAATATAATATATTAATTGAAAAGAATATTAAGTTTATAAGAAATGACAAATAGAAAGTGAAGGTGGAGTTCAATGGTAAATGTAAGTTAACTATATGATTTATAATATTTTAGATTGATAATAGAAGTGTAAATATAAATTTATTATATGATTTATAATTTTTGAGATTGACACTAAAAGTGATTCCTTTATTTATTATTATATGATACTAAGCATGAAGAACATGAATTGTATTAATAGAAATTGAATTTCAATGTTATTTTTATCTAAAGATAAACTAGCATCACGTTATCATGTCCAAACCATCGAAATAATTAAGCAAAGATAAAAAATAAAACATAATAAAAATATATAAAAAAGGTAATGATCATGTTAGGAGAAAAACATTTTAAATAAATTATCAACAGTGAACGGTTGGCAAAATAACCGGGTATTACCATTTTTTTCACAAAGAAGAATTAAGTAGTAAAGATCAAAAACAAAATGTAGAAATATGGACACTAAAATAAAATAAAATAAAATTATATCAATGACCAAGAAGAAATATCATAACCCTAATTTAATTTATCCGTTTTGCTAAGTTCTTTGAAACCCCGACTCGAAACTTATCGTGACTAACCTGGTGCAGTGCTAGTGTCATGTCACTGGTCACGCGCATTCTCCGAGATTATCGGGGAGGATAAGGTTTTGAGTACTATAAATACCTCCAATGAACGCTTCTTTTCCATAGCCATTTTTTCTACAGTAATATTCTCTTCTATTGAAAATGAAAATGGCTATTTCACATGAAATGAAGCATCTTATTGCTTTTTGCATTATCTTCCTATCATGTGCATACACAGCTATGTCCCGAACTTTGTATGAATCTTCTGTTGCTAAAGCACACGAGGCATGGATGTCGCAATACGAACGCACCTATGCTGATGAAGCAGAGAAGGAGGCACGTTCCAAAATATTCATGGACAACTTGGAATACATTGAGAAGTTCAACAAGGCTGAGAATAAGAGGTACAAGTTAGGTCTGAATCAATTTTCAGATTTAACTGAACAAGAGTTCATCGCTTCATACACAGGACTTAAAATTTCTAACCAACCACATCCATCCTCAGTTACACACTTGAACCTCACTGATGATATTCCAACAAATTTAAATTGGACAGAGAAAGGAGCTGTCACCGATATTAAGAACCAACACAGATGTGGTAAGTAATAACCTCTTTTGCTTTATACTGACATATATTGTTTTTTACTGTCTTGGACAGCACACTGAAACCTGCATATATTGATTAATATATTTTTCCTCCTCAAGTGAGATAGAGTTTTACATGATTGGTTATCCAAAAAATAAAATAATGAAAATTGTCGTGTAAACAAAAAATTGAATAAACAGTTAAAAGAGAAAACTAACAGTTATTGCCCAAAATGTAATTTTCTAATACTAATATATTGTATGGTTAAATTGCAGGGTCCTGTTGGGCATTTTCAGCAGTAGCAGCTGTAGAAGGAATAATCCAAATCCAAACTAAAAAATTGATCCCATTATCAGAGCAACAATTGGTGGACTGTGATAAGAATAACTATGGATGTGATGGAGGTTTGGTGGATACAGCCTTCAACTATATCATAAAAAACAAGGGCATCGCTAATGAAACCGATTACCCATACAAAGGAGTTGCTCAAAAATGTCAGAGTAATGGGATAGAACACTCAGTTGCAATAACCGGTTTTATGGATGTAGAAAAAGATAGTGAAGAGCAACTACTACAAGCTGTAACCCAGCAACCTGTCTCAGTTGCCGTTGCTGTGAATAACAACTTTCAGTCATACAGAAGTGATGTATTTGAAGGACCATGTGGTGATGAACTCAACCATGCGGTTACTGTAGTTGGTTATGGGACGAATGAAAATGGCACAAAATATTGGTTGATCAAGAATTCATGGGGTAAGAGGTGGGGAGAGGATGGGTACATGAAGTTGCTGAGGGACAGTGGTGAAACTGGAGGCGTTTGTGGCATCGCTAAGCAAGCTTCTTATCCAACTATTTAATTTACTTTCAAAGAATATTTTCGAGAAGAATCCATTTGTGTGTGCTCTTTATCGTAGTAGCTAGTATTGTAGTAAGTTTAAGCAATTGGTGTTTTCTTTTTCTAGCATTAATAACGTACTACCTGCCGTTTCCCTTATTTACAAACTTGGCTTCTTCCTCTATTTGGATGAACATTGTATCAGTCAATCAATTATGAAATTATAGATATTTATATTATGTTACGTCTTCAATTTACGTTACTTTGACTTTTCAGAGTAACGTGACCTTCTTTTTCCGTTGGCAAAAGTTTCTTTTACAACTTTACTCTTGAAGTCAATTGCAATTCAATTACGGTACACCATCAACTCATTAACAAAATATATAAACATTTTTCTATTTGAATATTTCTATCTTAACATTGCGATTATCTGGGTATTACAACGTGAATGTTTACATTGACTACTTTCTTCGTGGATTGGGTTGCACCTATGGAAATGGGGTGTTTTGTTTTTATCAAAGATATAATAAATACAATTTTTAAGCTACTTATTTTTTTTCAACTAGGATAACATTTTCTATTAATTTACGAATAAAACATACTGTTATATCTGTCATTGTCAATTGAATAAAGACATTCTCCGCATGTTGTACTTGACAGATGTTTTGATTTCTTTTATTCATGGAAATTAAATATAATATAAGAAATATATAATTAATTATTTATATATTTTATTGAATCAATTAACTTAGATTTATCTCTCTCTGTATATATGTGTGTGTGAATTGTTGATAAATTTGTACGTTATTACATACAAAAAACAAATAAATAAAATCCATAGTTCATTTATTCATTGATAGATTAAGTTCAATAGAAGCAGCAATTGAAGCCAACAAATTCGTACGTAAGGATGATCTGAAAATCCAATCCATATCTAAATTACATCCGTTTAAATGTTTGGATTTAAAATCTATATCCAATATCCAATTCTTCTTTCTTAAATTAATATGGATATTTTAAAACTAGTTTTAAAATTGTTTAAAACTAGT
This sequence comes from Hylodesmum podocarpum, assembly GCA_026586105.1. Taxonomy (NCBI): domain Eukaryota; kingdom Viridiplantae; phylum Streptophyta; class Magnoliopsida; order Fabales; family Fabaceae; genus Hylodesmum; species Hylodesmum podocarpum. The sequence goes on along the minus strand of JALJEV010000424.1, from coordinate 3,553,995 downwards.
TTAGAGATTAAAACTAGTTTTAAATTTTATATTATAAATTTTCATTTAAATTGAAAAATAATTCTTTAATGATTATATTTTTATAATAAGACAAGGAATTTTTAAATGTAATATTTTTAGATTTATATTTTTTTACAACATAAGTAAAAGTATTATTTAAGATAAGTAAAAATATTATATAGTTTGCAGTTATATTAAAAATTATTTTTAGAAAAATAATCATTTAGTTTAATAAATTAATATTATCTGTCAAATAATTATTATCTTTTTTAATAATAATAACTAAATTTGTTTTTTTAAATATAAAGATGGAGTAAATATACATCTAGTTTTTTAGTTATAAAAATTTAAAAAAAAAAAGAAAGAAAAAAATAAATAATCTTTTTCATTTTGATTTGGACATCAGCGCCCTTCTTTTCTGGATTCCATTTCAGTTGGTATCTAGATTTCATTTCAGTAGGTATGCATTTTCAGTTAACTGAATTATATATGGATACTGCTATGTCAATACAGTAGAAATCCATATCCAAATAAAAATATAAAAAGTGGATTTGGATAAAAACCTTATCCAATAAAATAGATTTTAATCAATCCAAAACAGTTTAAATATAGACTGGATTTGGAAATATGAATTTCTTGATCAGGCTTATTCGTACGTGCAGGAACAAGAGAGACAAAAACCTAGTTTGTAAATATGGGAAATGACCGGTTCTTACGTTAGATTCGAGACCAAGAAACACGAGATTCTTAAACTAACTGAACATGACACATTCACACGAATGGATTCTATAACATTCTTTTGAAACTACATAATTGGATAAGAAGCTGCCGCAGCGACGCCACAAACACCTCCAGGTTCACCACTTTCCCTCAGCAACTTCATGTACCCATTCTCTCCCCAATTCATACCCCATAAATTCTTAATCAACCAATACCTGGTACCATCTTCACTCGTCCCATAACCTATTACTGTAACCGCATGGTTGTGATCGGTTCCACATGATCCTGCAAATATACCTTCCTTGTATGACTTAAAGTTATTATTGGTAGTAATGGAAACTGTTACAGGTTGATTGGCCACGGCTTCTAGTAGTTGTTCTTCACTATTTGCAACATTTTATTTGAACTGCATGTCTTTTCATCTTACTATGCCATATTCCTTGAATTCCTTGGTATGGGAAATTGGTTTCGGTAGTTATACCCTCGTTTTTCATATAGTTGAGGCGTAATCTTTGACACCTCCATTACACCCATAGCTATCTTTATCACAGTCCAACAGGTTGTTGCTCTGACAATGAGATCAATTTTTCAGTTTTGATTCTCACAAGTCCTTCTACAGCTGTCACAGTTGAAAATGCCCAACAACAAGCTGCAAACAGTTTGAGTAGAATAGATTAGTGTCCAAAAATATTTTTTTCGTTAATGAACTGCTTCATTATATTTTTTGTTTGAACAGCTTCTTCAATTTTGTTTTGGTTAAAGTCCATCGTAATGATACATAAATATACAGTAATTTTTTTAACAGTAAAAATAGAAAAGTCTAACAAATTTATATTGATTCATATATAAATATTTTTTAAAGTCAATATATATTTTTAAAGTAAAAGTTTAATTTTAAGGAAATAAAAAATATAGAAATATAAATGTCGCTCATATCCTTTATATTAGGTATATAATTGAGATAATTGCAAAATTTTAATTGAAATTAATATTAGATTATTGTAAAATTATTTAATATTATATTTAAAATAATTCAAATTAAAAATTTGAGAAATTTGTTCATCTTATTAACTTTAATATGTTTTTAATTCTTTAAATTTTATTTTAATGTTTTTTAATTTTTTAAATTTAAAATAAATATTTTTATCCCTCAATTTTTAAAATAAATTATTTAGATGTCAAATTAGTTATTAGTTTAAAAAATACTCTGTAATAAATAGTTTATTTCACATTTTTCAAAATTTAAAAGACTGAAAATTTTAGTTTAAATTTAAGGGATTAAAACTAACTTTATTTCGAATTTGATCACTATAATGTAATTAATTAGTAACTTGAGATTTTAAAACATCTGAATAATCAAATTTGAATAAGAAAATATATAATAATTCATTGTAATTATTTTTTAAAAAAAATCTTATTTTAAAGGTAAATATAGACATATATGTAGCTTTTTGCTTCCGAAAAAGAAGATTTCATGGCTTTACGAAATTGAAGACATGACACAATATATAAGTATCTATAATTGATTGATTGACTGATACAATATCCATCCAAATAGAGACAGAAAGTACGACAGGTACGTTATTCATGCGAGACAAAGAAAGCACGAATTGCATAAAGTTATTACAATACTAGCTCACAATTAAGAGCACACATAAACGGATTCTGGAAATATTTTTTGAAAGTAAATTAAATAGTTGGATAAGAAGCTTTCTTAGCGATGCCACAAACGCCTCCAGTTTCATCACTGTCCCTCAGCAACTTCATGTACCCATTTTCTCCCCAGCTTTCCCCCCATGAGTTCTTGATCAACCAATACTTAGTGCCATCTTCAGTTGTCCCATACCCAATTACAGTAACCGCATGGTTGAGTTGATCACCACATGGTCCTTCAAATACATCACTACTGTATGACCTAAAGTTGTCATTCGCAGAAATGGCAACCGATACAGGTTGTTGGGTCACAGCTTGTAGTAGTTGCTCTTCACTATTTTCTTCTACATCAATAAAACCGCTTATTTGAACTGCGGGTTCTACCGTCTCACTCTGGCATGTTTGAGCAGCTTCTTGGTATGGGTAATCGGTTTCGGTTGCAATGCCCTTGTTTTCTATGATATAGTTGAAGGCTGTATCCATGATGCCTCCGTTACATCCATTGTTATTGTTATCACAGTCTAGCAATTGTTGCTCTGATAATGAGATCAATTTGTTATTTTTTATTTGGAATATTCCTTCTACAGCTGCCACAGCTGAAAATGCCCAACAGCACCCTGCAATTTAACCATACAATAGATTAGTGTTACAACATTACATCTTAGTCAATAGTTCTTAGTTTTCTTTACAGCTCATTCAATTCTTTTTGTTTCAACGACAATTTTGTTATTTTTTATTTTTATAATCAATCATGTAAAAATCTGTCTCACTTTTTCATGTAAACTACACTTAATTTATATACTTCAATATATAAAAAAAAATTAATATATATCTACATAAATATTAGAGAAATGAAAAACATATCACTGATCAACTAAATTCCCTTGACTAAAGGCTCACATTCAAATCTCATGGGTAAAACAAATGTGATTCAAATGAAATTTCTATTAAAATATTGTCAATAAAATTTCCTTAGCAATAAAGTCAGTAAACCAAAAATACTAAATATATATAAGAACGTAAGATCAGTTCAAATTTTGGCATAATGAAAAAAAAAAAAAAAAGAAAAAGATGCAAATGCTGGGGAATAGTGAAATATATATATATATATATATATATATATATATATATATATATATATATATATATATATATATATATATATATATGCAGGTTTCAATGTGCTCTCCAACACAGTAAAAAACAATATATATTATTATCAAGCACAAGAGGTCATTGCATACCACATTGGCCTTGGTCCTTAACATCGGTGACAGCTCCTTTGTCTCTCCAATCAAAATTTGTTGGAATATCATCAGTGAGGTTCAAGTGTGTAACTGAGGATGAATGTGGTTGGTTAGAAATCTTAAGTCCTGTGTATGAAGCGATGAACTCTTGTTCAGTTAAATCTGAAAATTGATTCAGACCTAACTTGTACCTCTTATTCTCAGCCTTGTTGAACTTCTCAATGTATTCCAAGTTCTCCATAAATATTTTGAAACGTGCTTCCTTCTCTGCTTCATCAGCATAGGTACGTTCGTATTGGGACATCCATTCCTGGTGTGCTTTAGCAACAGAAGATTCATACAAAGTTCGGGACCTGGCTGTGTATGCACATGTTAGGAAGATAACGCAAAAAGCAATAAGATGCTTCATGTCATGTGAAATAGTCATTTTCATTTTCAGATAGAAAAAAATATTATTGTAGAAAAAATGGCTATGGAAAAGAAACATTCATTCAGGGTATTTATAGCACTCAAACCCTTATTCTCCCCGATAATCTCGGTGAATAAGCGTGACCAATCACACCGCATTTACCATTACACTACGTTAGTCACGTGAAGATTTGAGTTGGGAATCAAGTACTCCCCAAAATCCATAGATTAAACATTAAGTTTTGAGTTGGGAATCCAAGTACTCCCCAAAATCAATAAATTAAATATTAGAGAATATATCAATTCTTTTAATTTTTTTTTCTCTTTATATTTTATAATTAGTTGATAATATGTATTATCTATTAAATATTTTTTAAAACTAAAAGATATAACGGATTGAAATTTAAAAATATTATTTTAGTATAACATACTATCTTAATTGAAATTTCATGCTTTGATGTTCTTCTAAATTTTTATTTTTTAATCATGACAATGTATATGATTAGAAATTAGAGAGTCATGTCGGGAAATAAATCTTGTAAGTGAAATTATATTTAATAGATGAAGTATTTATATTTAATGTTTATTATGGCATTGTCTGTTGGTCGATAATATTGTATCATTTTAATTTTTTTATTATGCTTTTAAATTTTAAGTTTTTCCTAAAATTATAAAAATTATATCATAATTAATTTAATGATAACATAATAGCGTGTGTCGATTCAAGGACCGCGTAAAAGAATTTATTTATATTTTTTTCCTAAAAAATTTTATAACATCTATATATTATTTCATTCATCAAAGTTTATATACTTTTAAAAATTATAAAATTTATTAAATTATAGAAATTTTTAATTAAATATCACCGCACCTTTAAAAACTTCTTTAAGATTATTTTTATTAAGTAATACAAATCTTTTGCAACTTTTTAAACAAATCATAATTATTTTAATTAAATATTATATACATATATATCCGAGGTGGGAACGAATTTGAAGTGTCTCAGCCGCAATTAAGCATGATTGCGACGCTGTTATGAACACATGAATTTTAAAATTTAAATAGCAATAGAAATGAGAGGACAAATAGCTGTATAATCAGAATATTTTTTTTATTGGCTACTGTTCTTTCGGATTACGTACGCTATTAGCATTGATCAATGAAAATATCTGAGAACCTGTATCATTTCTAGGTAGTTTTCTTAAATTTGTGGCAAAATACTTAATATTGTTTCATATTTTTTAATGAATGAATGAGTAATTTAAACATTTTATAATCAGAACTTATAATAGTCACTTCATATTCAACAACTCTTAACTTCATTGTATTAAATTTTATTGCCAATTATATGACGGCCATTAAATAATTGCCATTAAAAATTAAATTTGGTGTAATATTTGAAAAATAATTATTATATCGTTGTTAACTAGTAGTTTTTCTCCGATATTTTAACTTAAAAAACGTACAAATATATTTATTTGCTGAGATGCTTATTTATAGTTTATAAATAAGAAAAAGAAGATGCAGGTTAATCTAAGTTTCTTAAAATGTTCTCAGATTAAAAAAAAAAGAAAAGAATACTCTTATTAAAAAATAATTCTTATGAATATTCTACAAAAAATAAAATGAGATAACGTAATTTGAAATATATATTGCTTCAAGATAATATCGTACTAAATTATTGATCGTAGAAATTATTGTTCGAGCAACTAGGTAGGTCGGAGTAGCCGTTCATGAAGAATAATATTTTTTCATTGGTTTGTGATGTACTTTTGAAATACTTGCTTGAATCAATTAAAATATTTGGTCTTTAGAATTTATTTTGCTAAAATTCGTGGAGAAATACTTTAATATTATTGCAATTATTTTTAATGAATGGGTAATTTAATTCTTTTATCTCATCTAAATAATAACTATTTTAAAATAAAAAAATTACATTCTATTAAATATTTCTGACACTATAGCATTTGAGGTTTTCTTTTTAAAATGATAGCGTTAGTGAATTAAATACATAAAACAGGACTAATTGAACTACGATGAGAAAAAATATTAACAAAACTACAAAACTGAATATTATTTTCATAAATTCGAGCTTGACGGACACGCTAAGATGATGGATGTCTTACCATTAACAAGACAAAACTAATGATAGATTGAATCATGGTGTAGACCCGTGTGACACGTTACTAAAGCAATAATTTTTAAATTAAGCCAATGTGTTTTTCATTATTTTTACTAAATAAAATTCAAACGAATTTTAAAAAATAATATGGAATTTTTTATTTATATATATATATATCATTAAATAATAAAAAAGGTGTAAAAATACGTATGTATATTGATAACATTTCCTCATAAATATTTTTTATATAAAACCTTATCTTTATGTTACACTTTTGGAAAAGCATAAATAATCATTTATATGTTAATTAGCCGTTCGATAAACCTATGTAATCTTCAATTTAATAAAGATGGGAATATTATTTTCAAGAATATAATATTTGGAAATATATTTTTTAGATAAATTAAAAAATACTACTTAATGTAGTTAAAAAAATATTTATGTTATCATTAAAAAAATACAGAAATATTCTGACTTAATATTTTCATGGTAAAAAAAATGACTTGGAAAAAAGTCAAATAAGAAAGAATAATAAGACTGGATATGAAAAGGTTTTGCATTTTGACAAGTGGCTTGATTGTTGGATAACTGAGGTCTGTGAATGAACGTGAATCATGGCATCTCGTTGACCCATTAGATACACGAAGAACAAAGCATGTGATTCAATGCTCTATTTAGAACCACAAAACTAGACAGAGAATTTGATATCATCTTCCGGAAACAAAAGCTTATACACATTTGCATTTGCTAAAGACTAATATTAACTCAACGCGTTATTGCTCTAGACACATGCAACAAAAAGATGTATTAGAAAAACTTTTTGTTAACTATGCCTAAGTCAATAGGATGGTATATATTTTCTATTAAATACTTTAAACTCAAGAAGCTTAGTGTTTATAAAATAAAACAGAAAAATTTAACCTTTTTTAAGAAAAAAAACTATTTGAAGTAGTTGTTTTTTTAGCCTTTTAAAATAAATCGATGTTTTATGTAAGTCTGAAAAAAATTGTAACTTTTAATTTTAACTTTTAAATAAATTTCTAAATTAATGAAATTCAGTGCCCAAATGCTCAATTACCTCCAAAATCGTAAATATTAACCAAAATCAATATCAATAATAACTAAGAAATATAAAATTGAACTGCAACTCCAACTCATATTATATTAAAAATACTACGTTAACGAAGCCTTAGGTGGCATACATAAGGAGACTAGTTTGCATGAGAAACGAAAGGTACGTTTGATTCCAAGACGAGATACTTGGGACACGTTTGTTGTCACTTTGTTTTTAAATTATTTTTCGTCCAAAACTTATTAATTTTTTAAAATAAGTCTATTATAATAAAACAAGATAACTAAAATTTTTCTTTTTCCATCTTTAATTTCTCCAATTTTTTAATTCACTTTGTTCTATCTATTAATTGTCTAAACAGCATTGTTTACTTAAATTCTAATAACTAAGAACAATTTTTGAATCTAACATTTTCTATAAAAAAAATATAATTATACATCTTTTATTAGTTAAAAGCTCAAAAAAAAAAATTGCTAGTTAATGACGATATAATTCATTCACAAATATTCACTATAAACAAATTTAGTTTTTAGTACCAATTATTTGATGGCCGTTCACCAAATTTAGATATGCAATTATTCCAGAGGTTTGAACTTTGGACATGATCCATACATTCATAAACTAAATTTATGACATTTTGCTGGTGTGACTACAATGACAATCACTCATAAAAGTAGTATAATAATGATATAAAAATAATTATAAATTTATATTCTTATTTGAATTTGAAGATATGTTTAAATTATAATATATTAGTTAAAAAGAAGATTAAATTTATAAGAAATGATAAATAGAAAGTGAAGGTGGAGTTCAAGTGTAAATGTAAGTTGACTATACTATCTACAATTTTTGAGATTGACACATAAAGTGATTATTTTATTTATCATTACATAATTCTAGAAATTAAAGAACATGAATTGCTGCATGAGATTAATAGAAATCAAATTTCACAATTATCTGTGAAATTTAATCTCTTCATATGTTTGAACATGATCATCATTATGCGGTATAATTATAATATAAAAATAATTATAAATTTATATTTATATTTGAATTTAAAGATATGTTGAAATAAAATATATTAATTGAAAAGAATATTAAGTTTATAAGAAATGACAAATAGAAAGTGAAGGTGAAGTTCAAGTGTAAATGTAAGTTAACTATATGATTTATAATATTTTATATTGACACCAGTAGTGTAAATATAAGTTTATTATATGATTTATAATTTTTGAGATTGACACTAAAATAAATTCCTTTATTTATTATTACATGATATTATGAAAGAACATGAATTATATTAATAGAAATCGAATTTTACGGTTAATTTTTATTTAAGGATAAACTAGCATCACCTTATCATGTCCAAACCATCTAAATAAATTAAGAAAAGATAAAAAATAAAAATAAGTAATGATCATGTTAGGATAAAAACATTCTAAATAAATTATCAACAGTGAATGCTTGGCAAGGTAAACGGGTATATTACTATTTTTTTCACAAAGAAGAATTAAGTAATAAAGATCAAAAACAATATGTAGAAATATGGACACTAAAATGAAAAAATTATATCAATGACCAAGAAGAAATATCATAACCCTAATTTAATTTATCCGTTTCGCTAAGTTCTCCGAAACCCAAACTAGACGAGACTTATCGTGACTAACCTAGTATGGTGCCTTGTGTAATGTCACTGGTCAATTGTATTCACCGAGATTATCGACGAGAATAGGGTTTTGAGTGCTATAAATAGCTCGAATGAATGTTTCTTTTCCATAGCCATTTTTTCTACAGTAATATTGTCTTCTATCTGAAAATGAGAATGGCTATTTCACATGAAATGAAGCATCTTATTGCTTTTTGCGTTATCTTCTTAACATGTGCATACACAGCCAGGTCCCGAACTTTGTATGAATATTCTGTTGCTAAAGCACACCAGGAATGGATGTCCCAATACGAACGTACCTATGCTGATGAAGCAGAGAAGGAAGCACGTTTCAAAATATTTATGGAGAACTTGGAATACATTGAGAAGTTCAACAAGGCTGAGAATAAGAGGTACAAGTTAGGTCTGAATCAATTTTCGGATTTAACTGAACAAGAGTTTATCGCTTCATACACAGGACTTAAGATTTCTAGCCTACCATATTCATCCTCAGTTAAACTCTTGAACCTCACCGCTGATATTCCAACAAATTTAAATTGGACAGAAAAAGGAGCTGTCACCGAAATTAAGAACCAACACAGATGTGGTAAGTAATAACCTCTTTTGCTTTATACTGACATATATTGTTTTTACTGTCTTGGACAGCACTGAAACCTGCATTTATTGATTAATATTTTTTTCCTCAAGTGATATAGAGTTTTACATGACTGGTTTTCCAAAAAATAAAATAACGAAAATAGTCGTGTAAACGAAAAATTGAATAAGCAGTTAAAAGAAAAGTAACAGTTACTGCCCAAAATGTAATTTTCTAATACTAATATATTGTATGGTTAAATTGCAGGGTCCTGTTGGGCATTTTCAGCGGTAGGAGCAGTAGAAGGAATAGTCCAAATCCAAACTAAAAAATTGATCCCATTATCAGAGCAACAATTGGTGGACTGTGATAAGTATAAGTGTATAACTGTGGATGTGATGGAGGTTTCGTGGATACAGCCTTCAACTATATCGTACAAAACAAGGGAATCGCTAACGAAACCGAATACCCATACAAAGGAGTTGCTCTAAAATGTCAGAGTGATGGGATAGTAGAACACTCAGTTGCAATAAACGGTTTTATTGAAGTAGAAAAGGATAGTGAAGAGCAACTACTACAAGCTGTGACCCAGCAACCTGTCTCAGTTGCCGTTGCTGTGAATAACAACTTTCAGTAATACAGTAGTGATGTATTTGAAGGACCATGTGGTGATGAACTCAACCATGCGGTTACTGTAGTTGGTTATGGGACGAATGAAAATGGCACTAAATATTGGTTGATCAAGAATTCATGGGGTAAGAGGTGGGGAGAGGATGGGTACATGAAGTTGCTGAGGGACAGTGGTGAAACTGGAGGCGTTTGTGGCATCGCTAAGCAAGCTTCTTATCCAACTATTTAATTTACTTTCAAAGAATATTTTCGAGAAGAATCCATTTGTGTGTGCTCTTTATTGTAGTAGCTAGTAGTGTAGTAAGTTTTAGCAATTGATGTTTTCTTTTTCTAGCATTAATAACTTACTACCCGTTGTTTCCCTTATTTACAAACTTGGCTTCTTCCTCTATTTAGATGAACATTGTATCAGTCAATCAATGAAATTATAGATATTTGTATTGTGTTATGTCTTCAACTTACGTTCGTCCACTTTGACTTCTCTGAGTAACTGAGACCTTATCGGTTGGCAAAAGGTAGTATATGTCTACATTGACTGCTTTCTTCTTCGATTGGCGTACGCACGTATGGAAATGGGGTGATTTGATTTTATTAAAGATATAATAAATACAATTTTGAAGCTACTTATTTTTTTCAACTGGGATAACACTTTCTATTAATTGACGAATAAAACATTCTGTTATATCTGTCATTGTCAATTGAACAAAGACATCCTCCGCATGGTGTAGTTTACAGATGTTTTGATTTCTTTTATTCAAGGAAATTAAATATAATATAAGAAATATATAATTATTTATATATTTTATTGAATCAATTAACTTAGATTTATCTCTCTCTCTATATATATAAACACGAATTGTTCATAAATTCGTACGTTATTACACACGAAAACAAATAAATAAAATCCATAGTTCATTATTCATTGATAGATTAAGTTCAATAGATGCACCAATTGAAGCCAACAAATTCGTACGTGTAGGAATTAGAGAGACAAAAACCTGTTTGTAATTTGTAAATATGGGAAACGACGGGTTCTTACCTTAGATTCGAGACCAAGAAACACGAGATTCTTAAACTCACTAGAACACGACACATGTGCACGAATGGCTTCTATAACATTCTTTTGAAACTACATAATTGGATAAGAAGCTGCCGCAGCGACGCCACAAACACCTCCAGGTTCACCACTTTCCCTCAGCAACTTCATGTACCCATTCTCTCCCCAATTCATACCCCATGAATTCTTAATCAACCAATACTTGGTACCATCTTCACTCGTTCCATAACCGATTACTGTAACCGCATGGTTGTGATCGGTTCCACATGCTCCTGCAAATATACCTTCCTTGTATGACCTAAAGTTATTATTGGTAGTAATGGAAACTGTTACAGGTTGATTGGCCACGGCTTGTAGTAGTTGTTCTTCACTATTTGCAACTACATCTTTAAAACCACTTATTTGAACTGCACGTCCTTTCATCTTACTCTGGCATGTTCCTTGAATTCCTTGGTATGGGTAATTGGTTTCGGTAGTTATACCTTCGTTTTTCATATAGTTGAAGGCGTAATCCATGACACCTCCATAACACCCATTGCTATCTTTATCACAGTCCAACACTTCTTGCTCTGACAATGAGATCAATTTGTCAGTTTTGATTTTCACAAGTCCTTCTACAGCTGCCACAGTTGAAAATGCCCAACAACATGCTGCGAACAGTTTGAGTAGAATAGATTAGTGTCCAAAAATATTTTTTCGTTAATGAACTGCTTCATTATTATTTTTTTGTTAGAACAGCTTCTTTAATTTTTTTTGGTTAAAGTCCATCGCAATAATATATAAATATACAGTAATTTTTTTAACAAAAAAAATAAAAAAATCTAACAAATTTATATTGATTCATATGTCTTATTCAGTTAATTGAACTATATCTCTTATACCTCCTCGATTGAATACAGTAGTTTAGGATAAAGGAGAGAGTCAATAATTATCTTCATTATTTGAATTCAGTCTTTTCGGTGTTATCTTTTATTGAACTTATATATTTCGTAAAATTTTTTAAAACTTGGATAAAAAGTTAACATAAAAAAAAATGCACAATATGAAAATATTAAAATGGTCAAATTTGCAAAGAAGAAATAGGGAAGACCAAACTCGACGAAGATAATTAGAAGATTGAAAATTCAATTAAGTCAAAAACTAATATGGGTTAGGGTATATTAAATATATTTGGTCCTTTGAAAATATGTAAATTTTATTTTTGTTCTTATATAAAGAATTTTCTTTAGCTTTTATTCTTTTAAAATATAACATTAATACTTTTGATCTCTACAATTTTATTTCTGTCAAATAAAGTTTTTCTACTTTTATATATAAGCATTCGGTTTTTGTATTTATTTCAATCGAATAAAGATGTGAGAATTTACAATCCTATAACTAGACATCCTTAATTTATATATGATTAACTAAATAATTCATAATGCATTTTTTTTTGACAAATTTATAATGCAGTTTTTATATAAGGGAATTGTAATAAATCTAACGAAATATATAACACATTCATTTTAGATGATATTCAATAATATATGTGGTGTCATGTCAAATTCTAAAAGCAAAAAAGAAAAGAAATTGAACCTTCAAACAATTTTTATAATCCGCATTCCACAAACTAAATACTAAGGATTAACAAGAATGATTAATGATTATGAGACAGAAGAAATAAATGATTAAAATTTTTAAAGTGATAAACTGGAAAACAATAATATTTTAAAGATAAAGGTCAAAATAAAACATATTTTTATCAGGGTAGTCTATAATCAATATCCAAAACACGTTAATTAAGAAATTAAATGGATTAAATATTTACTGTGTAAATTGTTATTAAAAAAAATCATAGAGACACAATTTTACACATTTTAATTAAAAAAAATTGTTTCAATTTGTTGACAGTAGTAAGAACAATTATTATATTTACCTTATTATTATAAAGCACGCGTATAAGAGGTCATTACTTACCACATGTGCCTTGGTTTTTAATACCAGTGACGGCTCCTTTGTCTCTCCAATCCAAGCTTTCTGGAATATCAGTCTGATTCAAGGGTGTAGGTGAGGATGATGAATGTGGTAACCTTGAAATGTTGAGTCCGGTGAATGAAGCGATAAATTCTTCTTCAGTTAAATCAGAAAATTGATTCAAGCCCAACGTGTAACTATTATTCTTTGCACTGTTGAACTTCTCTATGTATTCCGAATTCTCCATAAATATTTTGAAGCGTCTATCCCTCTCTAAATCATCAGCATAGGAGCGTCCATATTGCGACATCCATTTCTGGTGTGCTTTAGCAACAGAAGAATATTCATACAAAGATCGTGATATGGCTGGGAATGCACATGTCCAGAAGATAACACAAGCAGCAATAAAATGCTTCATTTTCTCAATCACAAGAGAATATTTTCTGAAAGTGGCTATCAAGAGATAGCATAGACTTGGGGTATTATTAGCATTTACAAATTATAATCCTATTGCTAGCTATATAAATTGATTGTGATAATGAAGAAATGATGCTAATTGTGAATATTATGATATTATAATTATTGATTATAAATACTAATTATAAATTATGATTATAATTATAACTATAACTATTAATCATTAATTTTATCTTTGATACATTATGATTAATTATTAATTATAATATTCTAAAAATCAATAAAAATTGGTCATAAATATCTTTTATTTCAGATTATCTTACTTAAATAGGATGAGACTATTATAGAATGATAAATATTTCTTTAAGTCAATATATATTATTAAAGTAAAAATTTAATTTTCAGTAAATGATCGAGATGATTGAGAAACTTTAGTTGAAATCAAAATTAGATTATTATAATATTATTTAATCTCATATTCAAATTAATTAAAATTAAAAATTTGAGAAATTTGTTCATCTTATCAGCTTTAATATGTTTTTGATCTTTTAAATTCATTTTTAATTTGTTTTTTTTAATTTAAAATAAATATTTATCACTCAATTTTTAAAAAATATGATTTTTGGTTTTAAATTAGTTATTAGTTTAGACATTACTCTGTAATAAATAGTTTAAATCACATGTTTCAAAATTTAAAAGACTGAAAATTTTAGTTTAAATTTAAGGAATTAAAACTAAATTTGTTTCAAATTTGATTAATATAATTTATGTAATAAGTAACTTGAGATTTTAAAACATCTGAATAAACAAATTTGAATAAGATAATATATAATAAGTTATTGTAATTATTTTTAAAAAAAATATCTTAGTTAGAAGGTCAATATAGAAATGTACTAGCCTTTGCCTCCGAAAAAGAAAGTTCCATGACTTGATCGTAAATTGAAGACATGACACAATATATAAGTATCTATAATTGATTGATTGACTGATACAATATTCTTCCGAATAGAGACAGAAAGTACGACAGGTACGTTATTCATGCAAGACAAAGAAAACAGGAATTGCTTAAAGTTATTACAATACTTGCTCACAATAAAGAGCATACATAAATGGATTCTGGAAATATTTTTTGAAAATAAATTAAATAGTTGGATAGGAAACATTCTTAGCGATACCACAAACGCCGCCAGTTTCACCACTGTCCCTCAGCAACTTCATGTACCCATTCTCTCCCCAGCTCTCCCCCCATGAATTCTTGATCAACCAATACTTAGTGCCATCTTCAGTTGTCCCATAACCAATTACAGTAACCGCATGGTTGAGTTGATCACCACATGGTCCTTCAAATACATCACTACTGTATGACCTAAAGTTGTCATTCGCAGAAATGGCAACCGATACTGGTTGTTGGGTCACAGCTTGTAGTAGTTGCTCTTCACTATTTTCTTCTACATCAATAAAACCGCTTATTTGAACTGCGGGTTCTACCATCTCACTCTGGCATGTTTGAGCAGCTTCTTGGTATGGGTAATCGGTTTCGGTTGCAATGCCTTTGTTTTCTACGATATAGTTGAAGGCTGTATCCATGAAACCTCCGTTACATCCATTGTTATTGTTATCACAGTCTAGCAATTGTTGCTCTGATAATGAGATCAATTTGTTATTTTTTATTTGGAATATTCCTTCTACAGCTGCCACAGCTGAAAATGCCCAACAGCACCCTACAATTTAACCATTCTATAAATTAGTGTTACAACATTACATTTTAGTCAATAGTTGTTTCGTTTTCTTTACAGCTCATTGATCAATTCTTTTGTTTCAACGACAATTTTCGTTATTTTTTATTTTTATAAATCAATCATGTATAGATCTGTCTCACTTTGGTAAAATAAAATTAATTAACTTTTTCATGTAAACTACACTTAATTTATATACTTCAATATATATATAAAAAAAATAATATCTACATAAATATTAGAGAAATGAACAACATATCACTGGTCAACTAAATTCCCTTGACTAAAGTCTCACATTCAAATCTCATGGGTAAAACAAATGTGATTCAAAGGAAATTTCTGTTAAAATATGTCAATAAAATTTCCTTAGCAATAAAGTCAGTAATCCAAAAATACTAAATATAAGAACGTAAGATCAATTCAAATTCTGGCATAATGAAAAAAAAAAAAAAAAAGATGCAAATGTTGGGGAATGATGAAGGATATATATATATATATATATATATATATATATATATATGCTGGTTTCAATGTGCTCTCCATCTCCAACACAGTAAAAAGCAACATATATTAGTATAAATCACAAGAGGTCATTGCATACCGCATCCGCCTTGGTTCTTAATATCGGTGACAGCTCCTTTGTCTCTCCAATCAAAATTTGTTGGAATATCATCAGTGAGGTTCAAGTGTGTAACTGAGGATGAACGTGGTAGACTAGAAATCTTAAGTCCTGTGTATGAAGCGATAAACTCTTGTTCAGTTAAATCTGAAAATTGATTCAGACCTAACTTGTACTTCTTATTCTCAGCCTTGTTGAACTTCTCAATGTATTCCAAGTTCTCCATAAATATTTTGAAACGAGTCTCCCTCTCTGCTTCATTAGCATAGGTGCGATCGTATTGCGACATCCATTCCTCGTGTGCTTTAGCAACAGAAGATTCATACAACGTTCGGGATCTGGCTGTGTGTGCACATGTTAGGAAGATAATGCAAAAAGCAATGAGATGCTTCATTTCATGTGAAATAGCCATTTTCATTTTCAGATAGAAGATAAGATTACTGTAGAAAAAATGGCTATGGAAAAGAAGCATTTATTCGGGGTATTTATAGCACTCAAAACCATATTCTCCCTGATAATCTCGGTGAATATGCGTGACCAATGACATCACATTTACTATTACACACGGCACTCTACTGTGTTAATTAAGATGTTTTGAGTAGGGATCTCCATGTACTAAGCAAAATCAATAAATTAAAAGGTGTAATCGATTGAAATTTAGAAATATTATTTAAAAGACTCTCATAGTTGAAATTGTGTTTTGGTGTTCTTCTAAATTTTTATTTTTTAATCATGATAATATATATATATATATATATGAATTGAAATTAAAGAGTCATGTCATAAAATGAATTTTGTGAGTTAAATTATTGTTAATAGATGGGTATTTATATTTGATGTTTATTATGGTATTGTTTGTTACTTATAATACTTTATCATTTTAAATTTTTTTATTATGTTTTAAATTTTAAGTTTTTTCTAAAATTATAAAAATTATATTATAATTAATTCAAGGACCAGGTAATAGAATTTATCTATATATTTTTTTCCTAAAAATTTTAATAATATATTTATATTATCTCATTTATCAAAATTTATTTACTTTAAAAAATACAAATCTTTAAATTATAGAAAGTTTTTATTTAATATCACCCAACTTTAAAAACTTCTTTAAGATTGTTTTTTTTTTTGAAGAATACAAATCTTTTGAAATTTTTAAACAAATCATAATTATTTTAAGCATAATTTTAGCAAATCATAATTACGGTGGTGTGAACGAAAAGAACAACTTTAGTGGGCAAGTCCACAGGACAAATTGAACTACAAGCAAGTATGCCAAAAAAAAATCTAAACAAAAACACAAAACTGAATAATATTAGAGACATCATCGACTATTTGGGTAATTTGACTTTATTTTCATATGTTCAAGCCACTAAGATGAAGGATGTTTTACAATGCTAAAAGTTAGCAAGACAAAACTGATGATAGATTGAAATAAGGTGTAGACTAGTGTGACACGTTATGAAAACAATAATTTTAAAATTACGCAATGTGTTTTTCATTATTATTACTAAATAAAATTCAAACGGTTTTAAAAAATAATGTGGAATTATTTATTTATTTATATATCATTAAATAAAAAAAGTGTAAAAAATACATAAGTATATTATTGATAACATTTTCCTCATATATATTTTTTTATATAAAACCTTCTCTGTGTAATACTTTTTGGAAAAGCATAAATAATAGCCGTTTGATAAACTTATGTAATCTTCAATTTAATAAAGATGAGAATATTATTTTCAAGAATATAATATTTGGAAATATATTTTTTAGATAAATTTATTAGACATAGACTGATGTTTTATTCTAGCTTAGTTTGTTATTAGTTGTATTATCTAGAGTTAGTTACATCTTGTAGTTAGTTAATTTTCTCAATAATAGTTGCTAACAGAGTTGTATATAAACCTTTTATACTGATTCATTCTGTATGCATAAGTGTGCGGTGAATGATAATAAAAGTCTTTTTCTCTCTTGTTCTCCCTTGCTCTGGAATATTCCTCTTTTCTCTGGTTTTTCCTTTTTGAGTTTTCCAGCAAGAACGCACATGGTATCATCGTTAATCTTCCGCTATTGCGTTCTCTGATTCTTGCTTCTCTTTCTTGAAAGCTCGAATTTCTCCCTTCAGTTTTGTTCCTTTCGATTATACCTTCCACTTTCTCCGATTAGGTTTTTCCTCTTTCTTCGATTAAACCCAAAATTTCCCTGATCTTTCTCCTCTGCGATTCTCGTTCTTCATCGTCGATTGTTCGATGGCAAATTCCAACGCTCAGAATCCTCCAAACGATGCCTCCAATTACCTCACGAATCATGCGCATCCTTTGTTTCTACATCCTAGTGAGAATCCTGCACTCGTCCTCGTTACTCCTCCTCTGGCTGACAACAATTTTCAGCAATGGAAGCACGACATGATCGTTGCTCTTGAAACCAAGAATAAGGAGAAGTTTGTTCTCGGAACCTATCCTTATCCGGATTCCGCATCTCATCTTCAAAATGCTTGGAAGAGATGCAACAAGATAGTGATGTTCTGGCTCACACGCTCCATGACACAATCCATTAAGCAATCTGTCATGTGGATGGACACCGCTTCAGATATTTGGAATGATCTTCTTGAAAGTTTCTCTCATGGCGACAAATTCCGCATTGCTGACCTTCAAGAAGACCTTCAAAACTGTAAGCAAGGTGACTCATCTGTTTCTCAATACTATACGCGTCTAAAGATTCTTTGGAAAGAACTCTCTCTGTATCGTACAGTTCTTACCTGCAAATGCACTACACCTTGTGATTGTGGCTTGATTTTCAAAATCCAAAAGGAACGTGATGATGACTGCGTTATAAAGTTTCTCCGTGGTCTTAATGATGAATTCTCTCAGGTTAAATCTCAAGTAATGTTGATGGAACCTATGCCTAACCTTGCTAAAACTTTTTCTCATGTTCTTCAACAAGAGCGTGAGTTTAATGGCTCTTTTCCTATTAATTCTCAAGAGGCATCTGCTAATGTAAGTTTTCAAGATACTGCTGACAACAAAAATTCCTCCAGTAGAGGAGGTTTTTCCAATACTAGAGGACGAGGTTGTTCTAACAGGTCTTCTGGGCGCGCAATAACAAATACTGTGATCACTGTCAAAGGACCAATCATACTTCTGATAATTGTTGGATTAAGCATGGTCTTCCAGCAGGTTACAAAAATAATAAGACCAATACTGGATCCTTCAAGCCTTCTGCTAGTATTGTTGAAATTGACAAATCTGCTACCAGTCCTCTTCCTGATCAGGAGGTTGTTAAGCAAGTTCTCCTTTTGGTTTCTCTAAGGAACAGTATCAGGCCATACTTGCTCTACTTCAACAATCTCAAAAATCGTCCATTCCCATGCCAACTGTCAATCAGTGTTCTGTGAACACATCAGGTTCTGTTTCTTCCCACTCCTCTTGGATTCTTGATAGTGGTGCTACTGACCATATTTGTCCCTTTAAGTCTGCTTTTGTGTCTCTTGAACCTATAGATCCTATTTCAATTAAATTACCAAATAATGCATCTGTTATTGCTAAATTCTCTGGTACCATTGCTATAGGAAACCTTATTCTTCCCAATACCTTGTATCTTCCTAACTTTTCTGTTAAACTGATTTCTATTCCTAAATTGATTCATTTCAATGATTGTCTTGTGATATTTTATAAATCTCATTGCATTCTTGTACAGACCACTACCTTCCAGATGATTGGAGTAGCTGAAAAGCATCATGGCTTGTTTCACCTTTTAGATAAATAGTGACCTGAATGTATATGCTTTAAATAAATCCAATTGTACTTCTTCATTTCAGCATTCTACTTTTACTTCTAATACCACCAATTGTACTCTTTGGCATATGAAATTGGGACATCCCTCAAATAAAATTCTTCGTCTTTTGTCTTCTCAATACTCCATTGTTCCTTTTCATTCTGTTGATGTTTGTGATGCTTGCTCGTTTACTAAACAAAAGAAATTGCCTTTTTGTACCAGTAACAATAAATCAACCTTTTTTTTTAGTTAATTCATGTTGACATATGGGGTCCTATATCCATTACTTCTATTGAGGGTTACAAGTATTTCTTAACCATTATAGACGACTATAGCAGATTTACTTGGACCCTTCTCCTCAAAAACAAGACTGAAGTTAGACCCTTTCTTCAACATTTTATCATTTTAATCGAAAATCAATTTTCTTGTAAATTAAAGAGATTGCGTTCTGATAATGGAAAAGAGTTTTTAATCAATGATTTTTACAATTCTAAAGGAATTTTTCATGAAACATCTTGTGTTGAAACCCCTCAACAAAAATGGAATTGTTGAGAGGAAACATCAACACCTCCTTAATATGTCTAGAGCACTTCTTTTTCAAGCTAAAGTCCCCAATATTTTCTAGTCTTATTCTCTTAAACAGGCAGTTCATATCATTAACAGGCTTCCCACACCTCTTTTACACAACCACTCTCCATATGAATTGGTTTACTCTCACAAACCTGATCTCGGTCATATCAAAGTTTTTGGTTGTCTTTCTTGCTTCTTTACTTACTTTTAGCGGACCAAAGCGAATCCAAGGAGTTCCAAATGCATTTTTCTGGGTTATAAACCTGGCACAAAGGGTTATGTTCTCTATGATCTTAAATCCAAAAACATTCTTGTTTCCAGAAATGTTGTTTTTCATGAAAATATTTTTCCCTATAATACTTCTTTGGCTGATGTTATCGTTTCTACTAGTTCTGATTCTACTAATCTTGTTTCTGATGTCACCATTTTCGATTTTCCCCCCACTATTCCTCTTTCTCCCCAATTACCTCCTATTTCTCCTTGTACTGATAATGAGTGTACTATTTCTAATGAAAACCCAGATACGCAGGTCACTACTGCTGCTCCTCGAGTATCCACTAGGGTGAAACATAGACCTGGATACTTAGATCAATATTATTGTGGTGTTGTTTCTGTTTCTAAACCTCAACATTCTACTCCTTATCCTATGCACCTTTTTCACTCTTATGATAAATGCTCTCCTAACCATGTTTCTTTTTGTAACAATATTTCTGCTCAAGTTGAACCCAAATCCTTTAAGGAAGCTTCTCAGAGTAAATGCTGGCAACAAGCTATGGCTGCTGAATTCCAGGCCCTTGACAGAAATCACACTTGGTCCTTGGTTCATTTACCTCCTGGCAAGAAACTGGTTGGTTGTAGATGGGTATACCGGATTAAACATAAAGCAGACGGCTCCATTGATAGGTTCAAAGCTCGGTTAGTGGCCAAGGGCTTTACACAAACAGAGGGGGTTGACTACTTTGAGACTTTTTCTCCTGTTGTGAAGCTCACAACAGTTAGACTTCTCCTGTCTCTTGCAAGTGCTTCCAGCTGGTTTCTTCATCAACTTGACATTGACAATGCCTTTCTCCATGGCGATCTCAACAAAGAAGTTTACATGAAACCTCCCCCTGGTCTCTCCTTATCTCATCCTAAGCTTGTTTGTAAACTTCAAAAGTCTCTTTATGGCTTAAAACAAGCTAGCAGAAACTGGAACCAAAAATTAACATCTGAATTACTTTTTTTGGGTTATACTCAAAGTTCTGCTGATTACTCTCTTTTCTTCAAATGCAATGGATCCATGGTTACAGTTCTACTTGTTTATGTAGATGACATTGTTCTCACTGGAAATAATCTTTCAGAAATTCAGTTTGTCAAACATCATCTTCACTCTCGGTTCCATATCAAAGACCTTGGCCCTCTCAAATATTTTCTTGGCCTTGAAGTTGCAAGATCAAAGGCTGGCTTGATCTTAAACCAAAGGAAATATTGTTTAGAACTTCTTTCGGAATCTGGTATGCTTGGTTGCAAACCTGCTTCTTCTCTTGTTGATCCTTATATCAAGCTTCATGCAGATCAGGGTACTTTGCTTGCAGATCCTTCTTCTTTTCGAAGGCTTATCGGAAGACTGCTCTATCTAACCAATACCAGACCTGACATTGGTTTCGCTGTTCAACAACTTAGCCAATTTGTTTCCTCGCCCAGAGAACCTCACATGCAACAGGCTATGCGTATTCTCAGATACCTCAAAAGTGGTCCTGGTATTGGTCTCTTATATCCAGCAAATACTCCAGTCAAGCTTCATGCTTTCTCTGATTCAGACTGGGCTACTTGTGCTACCACACGCAGATCCGTCACTGGGTTTTGTATCTTCTTGGGTAAGTCTTTGATTGCTTGGAAATCCAAGAAACAACCAACTGTTTCTAAATCTTCTTCTGAAGCCGAATACCGTGCCTTGGCCTCCTTGACTTGTGAACTTCAGTGGCTTAACTACCTGTTTCAGGAGCTACGAATTTCTGTTTCCATTCCATATTCTGTTTTCTGTGACAGTCAATCCGCAATTCAAATAGCCAAAAACCCCATTTTTCATGAGCGGACAAAACACATAGAGGTTGATTGCCACCTCATCCGACAGAAAGTTCAAGAAGGTCTCGTCAAGCTACTTCATGTCCCTTCTGCTTGTCAACTGGCTGATGTTTTCACAAAAGCCCTCTATCCTTCTCCTTTCAAGACTGCTATTTCCAAGTTGGGCCTTCACAACATTCATGCCCAGCTTGAGAGGGGGTATTAGACATAGAATGATGTTTTTATTCTAGCTTAGTTTGTTATTAGTTGTATTATCTAGAGTTAGTTACATCTTGTAGTTAGTTAATTTTCTCAATAATAGTTGCTAACAGAGTTGTATATAAACCTTTTATACTGATTCATTCTGTGTGCATAAGTATGCGGTGAATGATAATAAAAGTATTTTTCTCTCTTGTTCTCCCTTGCTCTGGAATATTCCTCTTTTCTCTAGTTTTTCCTTTTTGAGTTTTCCAGCAAGAACTCACAAAATTTAAAAATACTACTTAGTGCCGTTAAAAAATATTTAAGAATATAATTTGATCATTTAACAAATACAGAAATATTCTGACTTCATGTTTTCATGAAAAAAATCTTCTCACTCCTGTATTTTAATATTTTTTTGTTATTCAAAATTTTAGATTGATATATTAGGTTTCTCTTAATTCGTTCAGAATGAAAATGTTAAATTTTACACTGTTTCAATTTCACGTCATTTTTCCAATCATGCATTTACCAATAAAAAGAATAATAAGACTGGATATGAAGAGGATTTGCATTGTAACAAGGGCTTGCAATTATTGCTGGATAATGAGGTCTGGGAACGTGAATCAGGGCATCTCGTTAACCCATTAGATACACGAAGAATAAAGCATGTGTCTCAGTGTTTTATTTAAAACTAGGACAAAACTAGATTGAGAATTTGATATCATCTTCTGGAAACAAAAGATGATACACATTCATTTGCTAAATACTAATATCAACTCAACGCGTTATTGAGCCTTGAACTTTGCTCCAGACACATGCAACAAAAAGATGTATTGGAAAAACTTTTCTTAAACATCTCTTGCCTAAGTCAATAGGATGATAAATATTTTCTATTAAAAATTTTAAAACTAATAAACTTAGCTTTTATAAAATAAAATATAATTAACTTTTACTTTTAAGAAAAAAACACTATTTGAAGTAGTTTTTTTTTAGCTTTTTTTTTAAAAAAATCGATGTTTTATGTAAGTCTGAAAAAACAATCATAACTTTTAATTTTAACTTTTCAATATATTTTTAAATTAATGATATTCAGTGCCCAGACACCGAATTACCTCCAAAATCATAAAGTTAACCAAAATCAATACCGATTATAACTTAAAAAATATAAAAGTAAACTACACCTCAATACCTCAATCGAAAATAAACCTAATATTATATTAAAAATACTACATTAATGAAGCCTTATTAGGTGGTATACATAGGCACACAAACTTAGTTTGATTCCAAGACAATATACTTATGACATGTTTGTTGTGGTCGCTTTGTTTTTAAAATTATTTTTCGTCCAAAACTTATTAAATTTTAAAAATAAGTATATTATAAGAAAACAAAATAACTAAAATGTTCTCTTATCTTTTCTTTTTTCCATCTTTAAGTTCTCCTTCAATTTTTGACTTCACTTTGTTCTATCTGCTAATTGTCTAAACAACACTGTTTACTTAAATTCGAAAAACTAAGAACAATTTTTGAAACCATCATTTTGTTTAAAACACTATTCACGTTCATGCAAAATCCACGAAAGAGACAAAGTGAAAGTGTAAAATTTTTTTCCATCTTAAGCCCAACATCATCCAGCAAAGTGCAACCATGCATAATCGTGGAGCCCAAAGTCGTGATAAAATTCTGAAAAACAGAAGCAATTCTGTGTTGCTTTCTTTCCTGTTTATGTTTTTTTTTTTTCTAACTAAAAATTTATTTAGAAGATTTTGTATCCGATGAGTTTACGACACGCTCATGCAGCTCAGTTATCCATCAATCAAGCCACTCATAATGCAAATCCTCGAGGTCTCATATTCAGTTTTCTCGAATTTTATTATTTTTTTACTTTACTTGCCTTTGTTTTTGTTGTTTATTTTGCTCATAAAATTGAATAAGCAGTTAAAAGAAAACTAACAGTTATTACCTAGAATGTAATTTTTCTAATACTAATATATTGTAAGGTTAAATTGCAGGGTCCTGTTGGGCATTTTCAGCAGTAGCAGCTGTAGAAGGACTAGTCCAAATCCAAACTAAAAAATTGAACTATGTAGTTAGTTTCAAAGAATATTTCAAGCAGAATTCATTTGTGTGTGCTCTTTATTGTAGTAGCTAGTATTATAGTAAGTTTAAGCAATTGGTGTTTTCTTTTTCTAGCATTAATAATGTACCTGTCGTTTCCCTTTTTTACAAACTTGGCTTCTTCCTCTATTTGGATGAACATTGTATCAGTCAATCAATGAAATTATAGATATTATTTATATTGTGTTATGTCTTCAACTTACGTTCGTCCACTTTGACTTCTCTGAGTAACGAAACCTTTTTTTTTTTTTTTTCGGTTGACAAAAGGAAACCTTTAAAATAAAATATTTATTTTAAAAAAAAATAATTATAATTAGTTATTATGTATTATAATCTTTTTCAAATTTGATTTTTCAGATGTTTTAGAATGGAAAAGTGAAGATACTTGTTAATTAAATTATAGTAATTATTTTTGAAATAAAGTTAGTTTTAATTCTTTAATATTTAAAATAAAACTTTTAGTCTTTTAAATTTTGAAAAATGTGATTTAAAGTGTTGTCTAAACTAATTAATTTAATACTAAAATTATATTCTTTTAAAAAAAACTAAGGAATAAAAAATATTTATTTTAAATTTAAAAGATTAAACTAAATTCAAACTAAGTTTAAAGGATCAAAAATATATCAAAGGTAAACTATATTAATAAGAAAACAAAATTTAGCTAACGATAGAAACAAATAATTATTATTAGGGAGAGAAAAATAGCCCCACTAAATATAAAACGCTTTTACTTTTCACACTAGGAGTGGAGAAATATTTTCCGAAGTTTGAATTGTCTACTGTGACTTAAACATTGTTATTCAATGAATTTCAATACAGTTAATTATATGTTTATATTTTTTTATTAATTTTTTACTTTCTTTCTTTTATGTTTATATATATTTCAATAATTCTTTTTTTCTTTTCTTCTTTATATTTTATAAATAATTATTTATATTACTTATATATTAAAATTGTCTACCACAAATTTCTCCTTATACTTATAATTGTCACATATTTTCTCAATCGTATATCAACTGTCACGTATTTTCTCAATCGTATACTTATACTTGCAACTGTGACGTATCAGCAGGATGTGTCCACATGGTGTCCTTTATAGACGTTTTTATCTCTTTTATCTATGAAAATTAAATATAATATAAGAAATATATAATGATTTATATTTTTTATCAAATCAATTAGATTTATATATATATATATATAGTATTATATTCAAAATACTATAATAAGCCTTAAAATTCCTGAATTGACATGTATGGGACACTTAAGGAAACAAATCCCATTAATAGGTTTAATTAAAAATATACAGGGGAATTTTTTTTTAATGGAAAAGCGTTCAGGACGTCAAGTATAGTAAGTTGTATTGTCCACTTAGACTTAGATGTGCCCATGTATTGGACGCGTCTTTTGTTGTGGCTGCTGTAATGGCTTCGGCAGAGGCAACAGTTCTCCAACAACCTTGTCGGATCGATGTTTAACCTCGCCGTCACCGTCATTAAAGAAGACAAAGAAACGGAAAATCAACAGAAAGAAGATAAGAACAAATTGACGAGAAAGGATAAGTTAGTTGGATGTGCTGCGGAGGAAGAAAAGGAAGAAGCAAAGGTGGAGATGGTTTGTCCTGTGTGTCGAGATTTCAATGTCGTGATACTGATGATAGTGAACGCTCACATTGACAGTTGCCTCAAGGAGGAATGGTAAAGTTTTCAGAGAAACATTCCATTACAAATTTGTACTGATAATTAGGATAGACGAAGCTTAGACCAAAAGGTTTGCAAATGGTAGAATCACTGCAGATGCCCTCCTCAATGTCACAAAATGGAAGCACTATCTGATCAGATAGAGGCAGAACACAAACAAGTTTCCATCTCTATTTCCCTGTCTTGCCCTCATCTGTGGCTATCTTCCATATTCGTCATCGGCACAGAGAAAAAGATCAACAAAGAACGCGCCCAATACACGGGCACGTCCAAGTTGCGGTTAAGGTAACGACTTCGGGCATGGATAGCTCCCATAGTGTGACGGGCGGTGTGTACAAGGCCCGGGAACGAATTCACCGCCGTATGGCTGACCGGCGATTACTAGCGATTCCGGCTTCATGCAGGCGAGTTGCAGCCTACAATCCGAACTAAGGACGAGTTTTTGGAGTTAGCTCACCCTCGCGGGATCGCGATCCTTTGTCCCGTCCATTGTAGCACGTGTGTCGTCCAGGGCATAAGGGGGTCCAAGTCCACGTGGACAACGCGCCCATCATGTTGTACGCCCTGGTACAAGGCGCACTTTTGACTCAATGCACCCCTCTCTTCCGCATCTATTACAAAATAGGTTCCCCCCATATAATATTTCTAACTAATTCCATTAACGGAATTTATTTCCATGACCCGTACATGTAAATTACCCATGAAACTCATTTAGTAGCCAAAATAAGATAAAATAAACTGATGTCATATTTAGTTTTTGTTATTTAATATTCTAACAGAGCATGATATGACATGACGACAGATATGATTCGTTTATCCTATTATTATATATCATTGCATCAACGTATTTTTTATCCATAGAAGAATGAAGAGACATTGAAATAGAATCAAGACAGGTAAATTTTATGCTACCTGTTTTTAACTGAACGGGTTTGGTGTAGTAATCAAATATACCATTAAGAAACTGTCATGTGTACACTATATTATGTTTTTTATTTTTATATTTTATTTAATAAACTTTCAGAAAATTCTTATATTTATAAAACAACCCTTATACCTTTGTGCACTATTTTTATTTTTCCAATACGCATCCTCTTCAAGGAACACAATAGAGGAGGAACGAGAGGAAATCTCATCATTGAAAGACTAACAAAATGGGGCTATTTCACATTTGTGCACAACAGCCAAATGAAAGATCCGTTGTAACAAACAAACAAACAGTTTAGAATGTTGAGTAAAGAAGAAATATCAGTCCACAAATCGAGATGCAACTTAGCAAGAATTATAGATGACACAGACAAAAAGTAAGCCTAAAAAATAATAAAAATTTTGAATATAAAGGGTACAAAAAACCAGTATCAGGGAAAAAATTGAAAAGCTTGAAATGCAGAAAAGTTTGGAGTAGTCAATACATTAACCACTGAAACAGAACAGATATATATTATTGCATCAACGTTTCACCACTATTTTCCACTGTTTGGGTGGGACTTAGTGCAGAGGATCTTCCTTCCCTTAGCTCGTCGTCGCCTTAAAATATTTCGTCCACCCGGTGTGCTCATTCTTTTGCGGAAACCGTGGGTTCGTGCCAATGATTTTCTTGATCTGCTTCTCTTTGTTTGACAAAGAGCAGCCTTGCCTGCCCTCACAACCAGCCCAGAACCTTTTCCTCTTCTAGCCCCAACATTTGATGTCAAATCCAATCCAAGTGACAAGCCTTAACATTGACAATTTAATTCAGATCAAGTCAAGATAATTCTCAACAACAAATTTATCTATAAACAAGCAATTTAAACAAATCAACAACACAAGCCTTATTAAAGTAGGTGAGATCAGCTAGTCTGATTAAACAGAACATCAATGATCATATGCAGATCAAACAAATGAGCCAAACAATTCAAAGCTATTCAGTTAGTACAACAAAAGTGTTAACAGTTCTGGTCTCTTCTCTTATTCTGCCCACACTTTCTCCTTTTCTTTGACAAGTTATTTGTTAGGAACTTTAAATGGCAAAATATGTTCAATTTTAATCTTAAAGTGAGGTATTGCTTGAGTTTTCTAATGTCCTCAATGTTGTTTATGAAAGGATGTCATTGAGGTATTCCTAACTGACACATGTTTTGGTCCTATTGAAGTCTCTTCTTATCATAACCTACCAGAATCCTTTACTTTGAGTCAGAAGGACCAAGGAGTTCCACCTTTATATCAGTACACCAGTCAACACAACAATAAAGTTCAGGAATCAATTATATTTTTGTGTCAAATACTCCTCCAAATTTACAGTATAACCAACATTAATTTTGTGGATGCCACCAGGTACTACTAACAACATATCATAACAATCCTTAAAAAGCATTGTTGCACTCATTCAGCATCTTACAAACGCAATTGAGGGATCCTAGTACTAAAAATAGAATGGTACTCCTCAATCTGGAATACACCATTGCTGCCACTCACTCAGCATCTTAAAAATTACATTTGAGGGCTACTAAAATTAAAAATAAAACCCCTCCCCTATCTAGAATACACCAAAATGTAGCCATGAAGCAGCAAAAAATGCGAGCATTGTACACTATTATCATTACAAAACATAATGAAAATTCAGTATGAAAATAATGTTGCTAGTTTAATGCATAGTTAAATTAAATATATTTGCTTTCAGAAGAGAGCTCAATTCACTTGCAACCCAAAACCTGACTGTTACATCAGCAAGTAATGGCATCAACTCCTATTTGGCCCTAATTGACAGAAAAATAAATTTCTTTTAAAACCCAGAAGAGGAACTTCCGTTCCAAAATATGCCCATGTTCAAGTAAAATTAAACCCAAATACAGAAAAAGAAAAAAAAAACTTCTTTTTTTTAAAAAAAAAACTTTCAAAACACATCATAACACCAAACCCATTATCTCTTCAGATTAAAACAAAGAGCAGCCACGTCCAATTCAAAGATGCTACTGTTCTAACTAAAACCACTATTGAAAAAAACAGTGTGAGCTTGCCACGCGAGAATTATGAAGAATTCAGCACTTCCCAAATAAAACTAGACAAAACCATGGGAAACAAGGTAGAAAGAAATTGAGCCCGAAAACGACGAAATTCAAACGACTCAGTTGGTGGAAGTGGAAAAGAACAAGTAGCCATATGAGGATAAGGGAGAGAAGTACCTGAAACGGAGGAAGGGGAAGAGAGATGCGAAGGAGAGGAGAGGAAGGAGCAATGGAGGAGTGGAGAGCGAGCGTCGGAGAAAGTGCGTGTAACCTTCAAAGAGAGTGAAGATGGCTTTGGAGCAGTGAGAATGAGAGAAGCTGAGGGAGTGGGGACTCTCGTGGCTATGCAGAGCGATAACGAAGCCATTATCCACTTTTTGTTTCCTTCACCTCTCCGTTTCACTAGTTTCACCTTTCATAAAGCGACGAGAGAGAGAGAGGATAGTGTATTTTTTTGTTATTCAGTTTATAAAATATTTTATCATTATCCAGTACAAATTCTCAAATGGGGATGTAGCTCAAATGGTAGAGCGCTCGCTTTGCATGCGAGAGGTACAGGGTTCGATCCCCTGCATCTCCATAGTTATCTTTTATAATTTTTGCATCTCCATATTTATATTATTTGTACATTAATATATTTGTGTTTATTTCTCATATATATTTTTTATTATATTTTATAATGATAAATAGAAATAAACACAAAAAAAAAAAAATAGAGTAAAGTATTGTATATGTAACATGCTATCATACTATGTCCGATCAAATTGGTTTTTGAAAACTTATTTTGCGTTCTTAAACGTCAAATTGTTAGTAGTTACTATTTGCTTCGACTTTTAGGCGAATCCGAACGCGAAATTAAACACAAAACTAATCAAATACTAGGACAAATACAAATGCAATTTTGAGAAGTGAGGTAGATATAAATGAAATGTTGTAACATGAACAGATAATTCTAAGGACAATTCGTTAGCTCTGTATTACTCTTCTGTATTTGGATTGGAAAATTCATCCATTGGAAATTCATCCATGTGTTTTGAAAATGAAACTGACAACCACAAGGGTTTTGTCAAAAAAAAAAAAAAAAAAAAGGTTAAATAAACCCAAGGATTTAACTAGAAACAAAAAGTGGCAGAGCCATGCACTATTATACTAGTGCTTAAAATAAAATTTATCAAATATCACATCACTCAAAATAAAAATTTCAAAATTAGAATGGTACTATTTTTAAATAATTAGTCATTATTTAATATATTTCTTCAACATAAAATCAAACACAAAATTTTATTTAAAATCACCAACGTGATCTTTTACTCTCGTATCCAAATTCCTAGTTTCAACCAAATCATGTGAGGTATTAGTGTTCCTCCGCAAATGTGTTAGCAATATAAACAAAGTAACTGAAGGCTACATGAATTTTTTTTCTTTTTTTTTAAAAAAAAATCGTTAACAATAAAATGGTTTCGATCCAACCGATCAACCAATAAAATCCAAGCTTGAAGTACACAATAAATCTACTAGTGAGTAAGCTAGCAAAATGAAAACAAAACAAAATGAAACCCTGACAAGTTACCATGTTAGGATCGGAGAAACATTCAAATACCTAGGTTGGATCCATACTTAAGACGGCGGCTTTTAGATCCTTTTTCTGCCTCAATATTTTCACTCTGAATTATTCGATTACATCCAGTATCACCATATGGAATTACAGTTCCGCATGTCGAAATGGAGGGATTTCCGAGTAACATGATCTCATTTATCTTCTTGTACTGCAGTTGAAAACTTTTTGTACCTATAACTAAGTTATACGATAAAGATTTAAGTGATGATTGAGGCACCCAACGATAAATATATTTGATCCATTGAAGCACTCGACAAAGCAGGAACAATAACTATTCCGATTGACCACAGCAACAATGCAATGCTGAAAAGTGGGAACAGTTGAAAATGCTGCAACATGCTCAGTTACTTGAGTGAGTGGACAATTTGGAAGCTCTATTTTGCCCTAGATAAAGGGCAAAAGAAGAATAGTGAACTGTGGCGAAAGATAAGTAACCATCCTTCATACGATGCAAGGCATGTTGCATCGTCTAATTCTGGAATCTTGATAGTGTAGAGTTTGTCCTTATGGGTTAGCAGGGAACACTAAGAACCTTCTTCTTCAACTTCATAGGCAAGAATACAAGGATCACATCTAAGAGAATTATCTTGGGGCCAAGTTTTTGAAGAAGCCACGTTCCAATCTTTGGAAACACCACGAAAACTGAGAAAATCAATGAGTCATAGAGCATTGGCAATCAGTGAAATCAGGTCATGAGGCACATGTGAACATTCCCCTGTCATCTTGTACGTAGTTGAGTTGAATTAACCTTTGTGGTCATGTATATTTCATGCTTCATAGAAATATGTGGAATACGAAATGCGCCTTTGATCACTGAATTCAAAATTAAATATTTGTTTCTGAAAACAATAACTTAAAAATATTAATTGATAGGATTAAAGTGATATTTATTTTATCTAAAATGAAAAAACAGTTCAAAATTGTGATAAAATCGTATAAATGTAAAAAAAATAATCTTTAAATCAAATATAATATTAGTGTTTTCTATGACGCCCTATCATTAAGATTAATGATGAAATATGTAATATGAAAAAAATATAAAAACTACAACTAAAATTTTAGTAAAATAAATTATTTGAAAAAAAAATACAGGAGTACGATAAAAAAATAATATTAAAATTGCAAAATATTTCAAAATATATTTTTGACAACCCGAAAAAAAAAATCTATAAAAATATAATGTAAATATATCTATTTATGTCATCAATTAATTTAGTGTATCATTGCATTAAATATTTATAATTTAATCAGCTAATTTTCTCATTTTCTATTTTTTAATTTTCAACTTCTAATTAATTTTTCAACTAATTTTATTAGACATAATCTAAAAAAACGTCAAAAACTACTTAAAGAAAACCTTGCTCCTTGCAGGCTTATCAAACAATCAAATTAGTAAAAAAATAAAATCAAATTAGTAAAATAATTAAAATCTAACTAAAATACACTTTATTATATATAAACTAACGTTTCAAAACTTTTAAGTAACCTTTTACTTAATTTTGCTAAACAGAGACGTATCCGTGTAGTTGAAGAATCTTATTAGTATTTTGAAGAACCACTCATGGAATAAAAAAAGTTAGAAGAATTTCTTCTCTAGTATTTTAATTACAGTCACATGTCAATTTCAATATGACAAGATTGATGGTTTACTTTCAGTTAGCTGTTTTCAGATCGATCGTGATTATTTCTAAATGTTGTATAATGCTAATATAATGGAAAAAGTTACACTAGGTGACAATTTAGCTATTGTTGTGTTGCGAGTGAGTAAGATTATCAAGTACTAGAAAAGACATTGCTCTTTATTGCAAGGTAGGAGCATAAGATGTGCATAGTTTAACCGTCGCAATGGACGATGAAGAAAGTAGATGAGGTTGAAGCAGACAATGGTGTATGGGCCCTCCGGGCCTATAAGGTGCATGCCTGTGGATGAGTGTAATCTATGGCCGACATGTGTTGCGTAGTGTAGTGGGTTTGTTGAGACCACTGAACCAGAAATAAAGAATCTTATTCTCTTTTTGGGCTTTGGCGGTTTCCAAGCTCTGTTGTTTTGTTTGGGACCGACACATGGAGGGTGGCTAGTCAGACCCGAGTTGGTAGAAGTTTCGGAACCATGACAAGCTCTTACGTGTGATTAAGGTTAAATAAGTTTTATAACTGACCACGTTGGATAGATTTTGATAACAGATTAATGTATGACATTTCATCTAATTTTTAAAGTACCTTTTTTCTCCATTTCATTTCATCTTGTCAAACGATCGAAATGACAGTGAGACTCACTTTTTTTTTTTCTTTTCCTTTCTTTCT
The DNA here is from genome assembly GCA_026586105.1 of Hylodesmum podocarpum. Lineage (NCBI taxonomy): Eukaryota > Viridiplantae > Streptophyta > Magnoliopsida > Fabales > Fabaceae > Hylodesmum > Hylodesmum podocarpum. Next base: position 3,520,803 of record JALJEV010000424.1, on the reverse strand, counting down.
TCCCTTCTTCGTTTCTGTTATACAAAACATAGTGTTAAACACAATTTTATTTAAAATACAGTTGGACACTAAAGATAATTACTTTTCTAATAAAGATTTAAGCTTTACTTCATTTAAGAGACTAATCACTTCCATTAAATCTAAACGTCATTATACAAATATAAATATGTTATAAGTTAGTTGAGTTATAAATGATATTATATGAATGTTAACCATATATATAAACTCGTGTATGTTCACGAAATATACACACAAGTCACAACAGAAAGAGAAATTGCTCGGGAAATAGTTTTGAGTTCGATATGCTATAACGTCGTTTTTTTATATGCTATGGTGCTAATTGTAGTTAAATAAGTTACAGGTATATAAAATGATGTCTATATAGAGGGAATAATCTGAATTTTGTACAGAAAAGTCAATTAATAATTATCTTAATATTTCTCCTTAAGTTGAAAAGTAAGCATCAAATATTTAAAACTTATTGCACACTAAGAAATTAAATTATTTTTTTAAATGGTTTGGTGACTGTTAATTATGGATGTGTTAAAATATAATGTGGCTCTATCCATTCGGATTGGAGCTTTTCATGAATAATGTGATAATCATTTCAATATGTTTCATAAATTTATGAAAAACTGGATTGGTAACATTGTGCAAAGTTGCCTTGTTGTTGCATATCAAAAAGGATGAACAGAATTTCTAAAGGCTGAAAAATTTGGTAAGATGATAAAATTTTTGAATATGAAATGTTAGAAAATAAAGGATATTATTTTGTGTTGACCGACTTATTTGGAGTTTTGTTCACGCAATAGACGAATTACTGACTTACATGAGAACTTAACATTTTAATTTGTTAGTTTATTAGGTTGCTTTAGGCTCCATGTTCTGTGCTTTGCTTTAGGCTCCATGTTTTAAGGTTTCATGTTTTCATCTTCCATGTTTTAAGGTGTAAGGTTAGCTTAGTTTTTCACTATAAATTGTAGAGTTTCATAGCTTCAGTAATGTACATTTTTCATCATCAGAACATTCAATAAACGTTGTACAAATTCTCTCAACTTCTTTTTCAATATTTGATTCTAACTTGGTACCAGAGCAACGATCTTTGAGGACCTCTCGTTCTATCTTCAAGGATCCTCTCTCGACACCGCCATCACCATTGTGTTCAGCTCTCTCCGGCAAGTCGTCGGCAGCGAAGAACGCTAGTCGCGTGAATTTCACGCACTTCATCTTCAACCTCCAGCCGGGTCTGTTTTGACCCGGATCCGACCCGGACCCGACTCCAACCCGGCCCAAGAACCGACCCCGGTCCAGATCCAACCCGGATCCGACCCGACCCCAACCCAGCTCCAGATCCGACCCGGCCCAGATCTCTCTCTCTCAAAAAAAAAATATTATTATTATGGAAAAAGTAGATATTGCTCATCCAATTCCAGTGATTCTCAATGGTCCTAACTATACTCATTGGGTTGAGGCCATGCGAGGATTTCTCAAAGGACGTAAACTATGGCGATACATAACTGGTGATATCAAATGTCCTAAACAAATTGCTGATGAAACTAATAGTGACTTTGTTGATAAATTGGAAGAATGGGATAGTAAGAATCATCAGATTATCACTTGGTTCAGGAATACCTCCACTCCTAGCATTCATCTTCAGTTTGGTCGATTTGAAACAGCCAAAGAGGTATGGGATCATTTAAAAAATCGTTATACTATATCGATTTGTCTCATCAATATCAACTTTTAAAACTCCATACTTTTTGGCAAAAACCGGACAACCGGTTTTTGATTTTCTTGCTCAAATGGAGACTATTTGGGATCAGTTAATCTCATGCGAGCCAAGCTTGAAAGATGCAAAAGATGCTAAAGAATATGAGCAATATCGCGATCGAACTCGTCTTATTCAATTTTTGATGGCACTTAATGACGAATATGAACCGGTCCGTGCATCCTTACTACACCAAAGTCCGCCCTACTCTAGAGGATGCTCTTCCCCGACCGAAATCGAAGAAACAAGACTAGAGCTTACTCAATCCAAGTCGACTTAGCCTTTGCTTTAGCAACCGACAAACAGAGTAACTCTTTGTCGCAATTGCCATCAAACAAAGTCATATTCTTCCACAATGTCCCACAAAGGAATGTCATGCATGTAAAAAGATAAGTCATATTGCTTCACATTGCCTACTCGTCGCTCAAAACCTACTTCATAAACGGCGTCCACAAACCTCTAGGCCATTTTTGCTGTTACTACGCGGTGATTCCTCGATCCTCCTCATCCATCCCTCTCTCTCGATATCGAGTCTCTCCTCAAAAGCTCCTTCTCTCTCATGGTAATACCGTCTGACTTTATCAACCATTTCGGGTAATGATGCATGGTATTTTGATTCTGATGTTGTCATCATATGACATCAAATTCAAAATTCTTTAACTCCATATCATCCACTAATATTGCATCTCCTATCCATACTGCTGATGGATCTCTCATGAATGTTAGTCATAAAGGCTCCATTTCCATATCCAAACTCACTCTACCTGACACGTATCTTATCCCCAAATTAAACTTCAATTTAATTTCTCGTAGGACAATTGGTTGATCTTGGTTATGATATAAACTTCTCTTCTTCTGTTTGTCATGTGCGAGGATCGAATAACGAAGAAGGTCATTGGACTGGATGTAAAGTTGGAAGACTTTTTCGGTGGACACATTACATGTTCCTCCCACACAAAATCTCTGTGCTACCTCTGTTTCCCCTTCTCTTCAGTTATGGCACCAACGTCTTGCTCACACCTCTCTTGGAAAATTACGTCGTCTTATCTCACAAGGGTACTTAGGATCCATTAAAGATGAGTCTTTTGATTGTGTGTCATGTCAAACTGCTAAACAACCAGCATTATCTTTCAATAAAAGTACTTCTTTTCTAATTCCTCTTTTGATTTGGTGCACTCGGATATTTGGGGTCCTTCTCCAACTCCCTCAATGGGAGGGCACGCTATTTTGTAATATTCATTGATGATTTTTCTCGTTTTACATGGGTTTATTTAATGAAAAATCGTCATGAATTACCACAGATTTACATCAACTTTGCTTCAATGGTTAAAACTCAATTTTCAAAAACTATCAAGGTATTTAGACGCGATAATGCAATGGAATACCGAGATACAAAATTGTTAACCTTTCTTGCAGAGCAGGGAACCTTGTCTGAGTTTTCATGTCCAGGAACATCTCAACAGAATGGTTGTGCAGAGAGAAAGCATCGTCATATTCTTGACTCTGTTCGTGCGATGCTTATCTCTTCATCATGTCCCGAGCGTGCATGGGGGAGGCTCTCAACAGCTGTTCATGTCATCAATCGTCTCCCATCAATTGTTCTTAATAATATTTCTCCTTTTGAACGTCTTCATAACACTATTCCAGACTATAATTCTCTCAAAGTTTTTGGTTGTGTTTGTTTTATACTTCTTCAACCACATGAACATACAAAGCTTGAACCTCGTGCTTGTCTCTGTTGTTTCCTTGGATATGGGACTGAACATAAAGGTTACCGATGTTGGGATCCTATTTCTAGACGTGTTCGCACCTCTCGTCACGTCATTTTTTGGGAACATCGTATGTTCTCATCTATGTCATCTTTTGAGTCTATTCCCTCTACACAACATCCATATTTCACCAATCCCTCTATTGTACTTTTTCCTGATAATATTCATGCAGATTCATCTGATACATTCACCAATCCTTCTATTGCACTTTCTCCTGAAAACATTAATGCAGGTTCATCTGATACGTCTACACCAACTGATACATCCACGTCATCTGATGTTCCCAATGACTCCTCTTCAACAGTCGATCATGCTTCTTCCAGTCGCCCGGTAAGGCAAAAGAACATTCCTCCATATCTTAAAGATTACCATTGTTTTTCTACCATACTTCAATTACATGAACCACAGTCCTATCATGAAGCGTCTATCGACCCGCACTGGCAACTAGCTATGAAAGAAGAATTGCAGGCCTTGGAAAAGACTCATACTTGGGACTTGGTTGATCCTCCATCAGGTAAGACTCTTGTAGGGAGCAGGTGGGTATATAAAATCAAACATAAATCAGATGGCTCTGTTGAACGTTACAAAGCACGTCTAGTTACAAGAGGATTTACTCAGGAGTATGGTATTGACTATGAAGAAACTTTCTCTCCAGTTGCTCGTATAAATTTTGTCCGCACACTCCTTGCTATTGCAGCTAGTAAAAAATGGACACTCAGTCAGATGGATGTCAAGAATGCATTTCTTAATGGAGATTTGACAGAAGAAGTTTACATGCAACCACCTCCAGGTTATATTTGTCCACCAAACAAGGTTTGTCTTCTTAGGAAAGCTTTGTATGGTCTTAAACAGGCTCCTCGTGCATGGTTTGAGAAATTCAGCTCCACTGTTAGTCAACTTGGTTTCTCATCCAGCCCTCATGATTCTGCTCTCTTCATTCGCAAGACTAATCATGGCACTGTACTTCTTTTACTCTATGTTGATGATATGATTATTACTGGAGACGGTGCATCAGGTATTGCTAATCTTAAGGAATCTCTTAGTCATCACTTCGAGATGAAAGATCTTGGACCTCTAAGTTATTTTTTAGGACTTGAGGTTACTTCCTCGTCCAATGGTTTGTTTTTGTCTCAAGCAAAGTATGCTTCTGATCTTCTCTCACGAGCTAGTCTTACAGATAATCGTACTGAGTCCACTCCTCTTGAGCCAAATGTTCGGTTCACTCCTATGGATGGTACTGTTCTAGACAATCCTACTCTCTACGCATTAGTAGGAAGTCTGATATATTTGACTGTTACACGACCTGACATTTCTTATGCAGTTCATCTGGTTAGTCAGTTCATGTCTGCTCCTCGCTCTACTCATTATGCAGCAGTTCTTCGTATTCTTCGTTATGTCAAAGGTACATTGTTTCATGGACTACACTTCTCTGCTCACTCATCCTTAATTCTTCAAGCTTATTCTGATGCTAATTGGGGTGGAGATCCAACTGATCGTCGTTCTACTACTGGATATTGCATCTTTCCTGGAGATTCTCTCATTTCATGGCGCAGCAAGAAACAAAGTCGATAAATCGTTCTAAAGATCGGAAAGTAGTATCGAGCTCTTGCTTGACACTACTTGAAATTGTGGATCCGTTGGCTTCTTGATGATTTGGGTATTACTCAATCTTCTCCTACTGATCTTTACTGCGATAATCGGAGTGTTATTCAGATTGCACATAATGATGTTTTTCATGAACGCACCAAACACATTGAGATTGACTGTCACTTTATTTGTCAGCATATTTTTCGTGATGCTCTTCGACTTATCTCTATTGGGACTCTTGATCAACCAGCTGATCTATTTACCAAAGCTCATCATCCTGGTCGCTTCCGCAAACTTGTTTCCAAACTCAAGCTGGTTTCTTTATCACCTACTTGAGTTTGTGGGGGGATGTTAGTTTATTAGGTTGCTTTAGAATCCATGTTTTGTGCTTTACTTTAGGCTCCATGTTTTAAGGTTCCATGTTTTCATCTTCCATGTTTTAAGGTGTAAGGTTAGCTTAGTTTTTCACTATAAATTGTAGAGCTTCATAGCTTCAGTAATGTACATTTTTCATCATCAGAACATTTAATAAACGTTGTACAAATTCTCTCAACTTCTCTTTCAATATTTGATTCTAACTCAATTTATTCCAGTTTCTTTATTATTTAGACTCTGAAATACATACTTGAACACACATCAAAGGTACCACGTCAAGGTATCCTGTGAATAATAACTGTCATAGTTCACCACTAATCTCTATCTAATTTATCTTAATTTGAAAGAAATTACTAAATAAAATATGCACAGAAGACCAACAATGTTGAGTTGCACGAAAAAAACAATGTCAACAATAAAGAATGGAATATATAAAGACCGATATTCTAATATCATTTTAAAATAAAATGTCTAAATATAATTTTTAAATTTATGTATTAAAAAATAATTTATAATATAAATTTATAAATTATTTACAATTTAATTAAAAAATAACAAGTAATCAAATCAAATTACGCGATCTTAATAATTTAACTTATTCACATCATTTTCTTTGGTTATCTCCTTGAGATCTATATCTCAGCTCCATTTAGATATTTGTCGTGGTATTGAAATTAAAATTGGCAGTACCAACTAAGCTAAAAACTTTAAAATTAAAGTTTATAATCACTAAAAAGAATATATATATGATGACACTAACAAGGTACATGAAAGATATTCAATGTTCTTCTTTATATTAGAAATAGTAACTCTCATATCATATCACGTAAGAAGATGATAATAAAATAAAAATAAATTTCATTTATTATTGAGATTTGATATATATATATATATATATATATATATATATATATATATATATATATATTTCCTAATTTTTATTTAAAAATTATAATAATGATAATTTATGATTTAATAATAATATAAAACTAATTTCATTTCTATCACCATAAATTCTTATATTATTACTTATATTATACTATTGTAATTAATATGTCGTTAATATTTTTTCGTCGAAAAGTAAATAAATAATTCACACTAATGTGAGAAAATACTTATCAAGTAACATTCTTAGTGTACAATTAAAAGTAATAAATTTTTTTATTTTTTTTATTTTTATATCCAAAAGTTAGCCTTTACTTGTCATTTGTCAACAACTGTGTGTATATAAGAGAAACAATTCAATTTTACGTTATTCGATCTTGATGTGATTTTAAAAATAACTACATGCGTCAAGACTACAAAACCAATATTTTTATTTCATAAATGCTCATTTGACTAGAACGTTCGCGACACGAGTAAGTTAGTAATAGATCATAATATAAATAATATTGATTTTGACTTGCTTGCATAAAAAAAATTGATTTGCTTATAAACTATCAATGTCAAATAAAAATAAGTCAAAAGTATTGTTACTTGTATTATATTAAGTGAAAAACTTATAAACTAACAATGTAAAATAAAACTTTTTGTAAATAAGTGAAAACCTTATTACTTATATTTTACTATTAAGTGAAAAGTGTTATATGCTGAAAACATTAGATTATTTTATCACAATTTGTCACGTAGAAAAAATTTCTTAATTTTTATAAAATTATCTTAAAAATTATAATTACGGTAATTTATGGTTTAATTAATATAAAATTAATTTACATTTCTATGACCATTAAATTTTTATATTATTACTTACATTATTACTTACATTATATTATATTATTGTAATTAATATGTCATTAATATTTTTTCATTAAAAAGCAAATAAATATAATTCACACTAATGTTACAAAATACTTATCAACTGACATTCTTAGTGTACAATTAAAGTAATAAATTTTTATTGAAAATTGTGTAAAGTTTCTATATTCAATGCAACTTCAACATATACGACCAAACAAATATTATATTACTGTACTTTTTAAATTTTTGATTGATTGGCTATAACGAAAAATAACACTATGTATTTTTTTTACATATAGTATTGATATATTTATTTTGATATGTGTGATAAATTAATCGATTTTGATACTGAATTAATTGAAAGAATCCTATGTTTAAATAAAAAATATTTTTTACATTTAGGATTAATGTATTTTTTTTAATGCAGGATTTGATGTATTTAGAAAGTTACTTATTTATAATTAATTGAAAGTTATTATTACCTTTGGTCCGTGACACTGTGACAGCTTCGGTGGTAGAGTAGACTAATGGAGTATAACTCAGTTAACTAACGTTTGATGTTTCCCATAAAAAACAATCCTCTTCAGTTTCAAACCCCAAAACCGTACACACATGGAGACAAATCCACCCAAGATCCTCTTGTAAGAGAGAGAGAGAAAAAAGAAGAAAGTCAGTGTTCTGCTACAGCACCCACCACGGGAACCCACCAAGCACTTCTTTTTCTCGTGTTTTTCCATCCTATATATGACCCCATAAGCACCCACAAGTGCTATTCACAACCATTTTCTCTCTCTCTCTCTCTCTGTTTTAGGCTCTTACTCTTGCATTATGGATTTCAGGGTCACTACTCTGTCTCTGCTCTCTCTGCTTTGCTTCTTGTCCCTGCACCAAGCAAGAGCAAAGTTCCATAATGTGAGTGACTTAAGAGGGGAAAAGGCAGTAATAGTTAATGGGTGCAATTTGTTCATAGGAAGTTGGGTGGTTAACCCTTCATTTCCTCTCTATGACTCTTCAAGTTGCCCCTTCATTGATCCTGAGTTTGATTGCCAAAAGTATGGAAGACCTGACAAACAGTACCTCAAATATGCTTGGAAGCCTGATTCATGTGCCTTACCCAGGTACTACCAACTTAATGAATTATTGTAGTATTAACTATTAACTTAGTTCCTAGATTCAGTAGAATTAGAGTTTTATTTTCTAAAGGCTGAGTTTTTTTAGAACTAATCAAACTTCAATTTTAATAAGCAGTTTATATTGATAACATTGAAATAGAGCTTTCTTATTTTGTGTCTCTATTTCTCCATAAAAATAATGTGAAACAGATTGACCAAGTTCATTTTAGAAGTGTTTGACAAATTCTGTAAAAGAGACCAACCACTCTTGTTTCCAAATTTTATGTTCAATAATACAATTAAGAAACATTTATAAACCTTTAGTCTCTAGCATAATTTCATTTTGAAATTCAGTCCACTCAATTTTGTTTTTTTCCCTCCTCTATTATTCTCTGCCAAACTGTAAACTCTTCTACAAAATGTTTGATAATTGATAAGTGACTTTATGTCAGTATCACTGATTTTTTTCTTCTTTTTTTCTGGTGTAGTTTCGATGGTGCAGATTTCTTGAACAGGTGGAGGGGTAAGAAGATAATGTTTGTGGGTGATTCACTGAGTCTGAACATGTGGGAATCACTGACCTGTATGATTCACGCGTCGGTGCCAAAGACCACGACCAGCTTTTCGAGGAAAGAATCACTCTCCACTGCGATCTTCCAGGTTTGCTTTTCTTTTACTTTTATTTTCATATCTTTGTCTCATTTCTGGTTTGGTATAAATCACCGGAATTCACTGAACACAATCCTTCCACATTTGTCTTCATTTTTCATTACCTTGTTTGTTTCTCTCTTTACTTCTTCTTTCATGATTTATTGGTTCTTCCATTATTAATTTCCTTTGTTGTTTTCCCAATCCCAGTTATTACACTCAGTGTTAGTTTGGAAGAGAATCTGCAATTTTAAATAAAATTTGATTTTGAAGTTGACTGAATTATGTTTCAACGATCTTATTCTAAAAGCAAATTGATAATAAAATTATTTCTATTTTTTCTTGGAAACAAATCAGGCATAATTAATATAGTTGTTTTTGTGTTACTTTTACACAATTCTACACTTAATTACATAGATATTAAATGAGAAATCAATTTTAAATATTTTAATTGTTACTCCCTTCGTTCCCATTTATTGCATAAATATTAAAAATTGTAATTAATCTTTTAAATTTTATAAAAATATTAATATGAATTTTTTTCCTCTCACTTCATTGATTAGTTTAAATAATTAATAAAATAAATAAATAAAAATATATAGTATTGAAAAGATAAATTAAAAATTAAGGTTAATATTCTAAATAATACTAATTATAAGTATTTACAGAATAAAATAATTAATATTTTATTAAATTTTTTTTTCTGAAAAGTTATATAATTTAAAACACGAGGAGTATTTCATATTAAATCTAAATCATACAATTCAAATCATACAAAATTGAAGCTAGATTTTGAGAAAAAATCTAGGTGTGAAAAATGTCACTCATACATCAAAGTCTTGCACCTCTCTATCTATCACACTCGTCTCTTTCAAAATAAGAATAGATTGGAGGTTGGAAGGAAGCTGTATTGAGTTTTCCTTTTCTTTCCTTTTTTTGTTTTTATTTCCAAAGGTTGATAGGTGTGGAAGGTCGACCTACATGGATTTAAGTATACGAAATAAAATTTAAGTGGATGTTAAGAACTAACCCTTTAATCATATACCTTTGGATAGTTCCTTGGGTTGGAGAAGATTCCTTTTGCTGGGCCAGTAGCAATCAAAGATTCAAAATAAAGAATAGCAATAAAAAGCATTAATAGCCCCAAAAGAAAAAGTGGATAAAACAACCGTACATAGTAATTTTCATTTAAGAGAACCCAAAATTCTATTTAATGTTATGAACACCAAATTGTAGAGTTTATCTAGAGTTGTGGACAGGCTGTGAGGAAGACCATGCCAACCTGTGATTACAACTTGGCTACTCCCCGCAATTATTTGCTTCATTATGTTAGTTTCCTTGATAACTTCATATGAATCACAGAACGTGTCACTGTAGTTGGCACCGCATCTTATTTTAATATTGAAAACGATTTATTTGGCATGTTAATTGCTAAGCTTTAAAATGTATAATATTTTTAAAAGACGAATAAATTTCAGATCACAATCACTAGGTAACAATTCACGAGTCAATTGAGATTAGGTGAAAAACCCAAATGAATTGAATCAATGAGCACAGCGATCTAGAGTATGGTTTATTCACGTGATTAATAAGAAGTTGACAAATATTGCACTTATAATAATCACCGTTTTCCAGTGAATGTAGTTAACTACTAGAATATTTATACAACCCCGACTTTAGCTTCTGTATTTTTCTAACATAGAATAATCTCAAACTTTTTGTTATTATATCTCTTTCATTTTTCCTTAACTGATATCCTAGTTTTATTTTGTTGATAATTTATAATTTTTGTATAGTAATACATTTTAGAATGATAATACAAATGATTATTACCATACAATACTTAATAATTATAAAAGTGTGTTTCATTAAGTGAAATGATAGCATTATTATATTGAAAAAGTGACATGGACAGGACACAGCATGTTTTTATTGTTATTATTTTTCACGTGAATATTTTATTCATACCAATACATGCTTTCCCTTTTGAAATTGATGTTACGTTAATGTACTTTAACCATTTTTTACTCTAATTCGTGGAAACAAAACTAGATATGATGTATGTTAGATTTGTGTCCTTCCTTGTTCTTTAATAACAGGACAAAGTTACGCTGAAGACAGAAAAATTTAATTTTCATCGCACACGTATAAATAAAATCCACGTATAAAAAGTGATACGAAAATAATATATGATTATCATGTTGACTTTTCAAGCAATTAGATGAATGCTTCTCGTGAGTCCTAGTTGTGTTGCACTTCATTGTTTGATTTGTCAAATATCTCATACTGGGAATGATGTAATTGAATCTGAGCCATCCAAAGTGGAATGATAGTGATTAGTTGTTTGGTGAGTTTCTGCAGGACTATGGAGTAACCATACAGCTATACCGCACACCGTATTTGGTAGACATAATTCGTGAAAGTGTTGGACGAGTGCTTACATTGGACTCCATTGTTGCTGGAAATGCATGGAAAGGCATGGACATGTTGGTTTTCAACTCATGGCATTGGTGGACCCACACCGGAAAATCTCAGGGGTATGTATTTGTTTATGTAGAATAACTAATCATTAATGATTAATAATAATAGTTACTCCACAAAATTTAATGTCTATTAGGAGAAAGATAAATAGTACAAAATTTCAACATAGTCTTATCATAATAAAATTTAGTGAGTAGAATTGTAAGTTCAACCTTGTTAAGGTTAGCAATTGGCACTGCTCTAAATATTAGCATATTGATTCACTGACCCGCAATTGTGATATTCAGATGGGATTATATTAGAGATGGACCCAATCTGGTTAAGAACATGGACCGTTTGGAGGCATACAACAAAGGATTAAACACTTGGGCTAACTGGGTTGATAAAAATGTTGATACCACCAAAACTAAAGTCTTCTTTCAAGGCATTTCTCCTACTCATTATCAGTAAGTAACTCCTTGACTCATCTTTCTCTGTAAATTTTGATTGAGGACAATAGTTTGGAAGTTAAGATTTCTATAATTAAGACTAGAACATTAGCTAATTTTCCATACTTATCAATAGCTATAATTCGTGTTCAAAATTATGTTTTTATAAGATTGATTTAGTTGAAAATTGAGAAACTTTCAACAATAATTTAGACAGAAATCATAAGATATTAAACTGCATGTAATGAATATTTTTCAAGACTATTAGAAAACAATAGAGAAATTAGAACAAAATGGATTCGAACATTAGAAGCATTTGATATATACAATATTGCAGAACTGATAAGTATTTTATGATAACTTTGTAAACAGGGGCAAGGATTGGAATCAACCAAAAAGAACCTGTAGTGGGGAGCTTCAACCATTATCTGGATCAACATATCCAGCAGGTTTACCTCCAGCAACTAACATATTGAACAATGTGTTAAAGAAGATGAATACTCCAGTTTATCTACTTGATATCACACTCCTCTCACAACTAAGGAAGGATGCTCACCCTTCTGCTTACAGTGGGGATCATGCAGGCAATGACTGCAGCCACTGGTGCCTACCAGGATTACCCGATACTTGGAACCAGCTCCTATATGCAGCTCTCACCACATGATGGTGAAGGGCCATACCAATATTGATCATGTTCTTCATCCCTTGGGTTATATATTCAGCTAGTGGCTTAAGAATTATTTTTTTGTTCGGGGGGATAGATACACTAACAAGGGGTGAATGAAACTCATTTGTAAAATCATAGAACTCTTGAATAATAATACACAAAAACAAAATAAGTTTATCATAAGATCAAAATTGTTGCATATCAAGAAAAATACTTTACAAGGGTGTAACTAATATTGACACACAGAATGACGTTGAACTCTAGCATTGATTGATGCACAACTCATGCATAATATCCCATACTTGTTTCAGCTACAAGGTTAATTGTAACTAAGAAACTCTCTTGTGGCTTCCCAGAAAGAGAAAGGTCTTTTTGCACTTTGTTACTACTTTCACTGGTCCTTTTCTTTACAGAAGCAATCTAGTTACACTTTTATGGCTAAAAATATATACCAGAATAGAAGTGTACGTATACCAAAAAATAAAGTGGGATCAACTAAAATCTGATAAGTTGACGTGATGTATGTGGATATTTGCACTCATTTGCAATTGCAGAGAGGTGTCTGTTGGCATTTTCCTTACAAGTAGAAAATTGAGATTTAATTTAGGTGGTGTTGACATGTTAATAAGTTAAAATGCTTTAAAGCTGATGTTAGCCTTGTGCCTGTTTGGTTATGCATTTCATCAACAAGAGCAATTATTCGTAGCCTCTATGTTCCATTATTTGATTTGATTTTAAACGGCAACGTCCGTATTTGATGTAGAACCGAACACACTTTCATCTTAGAAATTATCCTTGCTGAACTATCTGACTTTTTAGACCACACAATTCATCCCAATCCTCTTTGGTTCAAATTTCATCACACGTGAAATTGCATTCGCAACTCACAAATTCATCAATCAACACGCATACATACATGCTAATCTTGATAAATGAATCATTATTTATCGTACTGCCTCTCCGTCTAAGCTCACAAACAAACCGATAATCCTAATGCACATGAGCGAAAACTTGTATATAATTGAGGGAAATGATTTGGTAGAAAACTACGGACAACCAATTTGAAGAAAGAGAGATATATATGTGTATAAAATGTAAAAGAAGAAAATTACATATATATACGTTGTGAATAAGTTAACTGCATTATAATTATTAGCAAAATAAAATTGATAATTATTAATAATACTTTTTTATCTTTTGAGTTGTTCTGTTATATCAATCGCTCAAGACCTTTAATTTCTATTTGTATATGATAAAAAAATAAGATCACGGGTTAATAGATTCATTAACGAATGTGTTGATTTTTATGCTTACATTTTTATTTAATTGCACATTTTATAAACTTTCGTACTCTTCTGTTATATTCTAAATTATTCTTTTAGATTTTATCCCGAAAATTTTATAATCTTCCAAATTTTCTCCAGCATCTAAAAATATCACAAACCGAATATATTCCTCTATTAATATTATGTTTAATTTAATATACATTTAATTCTTATAATTTTTCTAATGTTTAATTCTTGTAAATAATTTTTTTTACATTTTTAATCCTTAAATAAAATAATTTTCAATCACTAAATGTTAAAAAAAATTAAACATAAAAAACACAATTACAAGGATAAAAAATGAAAAAAAAAAACAAAATTAAAGAATAAAAATGAAGTACTCTAAAAGATTACATCAAAATAAAAAAATATAAAAATGAAAAAAAATATTAAATTACAATAACTAAAATATTAAAGCTTATTTTTTAAATAAACCACTCGATTCCGCCACTAGCTAACACATTGACACGACAAAGTGACATGTAGCCTAACCAAGACACATGTTACGTATTTTGTACAAGCATCATACCTCGAAACTTAAAATAGATATTGCAAAATATCATACTTTTATTCATCCGCATTTGGGCTCAAGTTAAACGTTGAAAATGTTTGGATATGGACTCAACTCACCAAAATCATCCTACTTGATTATGGACCCAATATTAGACCAAAAATACTGTGAATCTTGTACTATCACTCCTGGGCCCAGCAAAAATAAAGTTCACATCAACTTGAGTTTTGCTTGCTACATCCGTGTTTTGTTTTTTTTTTTTTTTTTTATCTTTTAATTTTTTTTTCAATTTAAGTGTAGGTGTTGCATTTTTTTAACATTTATAAAATATGTCAATTAATTATTTTTTATAAATTTATCAAAGTTACAAGTTAAATGATTTTTGTTATAAATTTATCAAATTTATAAGTTAAACTTTTTTATAATTTTTCACGTGACAAAAAAATTTAACTTACAAATTTGATAAATCCGTGAGAAAAAATTTAATGTTGAAAGTTTAGTTTAAATATTCAAAAAATCTGTAAGATTATTTAAGAAATTTATAAGTTATAAGTTTAATTTTCGGATTTAACAAATATGTAACACCCCAAGATTTAAATGATAAAATTAAAAAATTTTAAAAAATAAAATATGTACAGAAATTACCACGGATTGAAGAAGTAAATCTCCTGTAAGTTTACTTATGGAGAGGGGTTAGGAGAGTGGTTTTTACTGTTTATTCAACAGTATAATATCTATTTGGTCCCTTTTTTTGCTTTTGGATTTTCTTTTTTAGGTTTAGGTTTGAGATTTTATTTGATCCATTAAAGTTAAACTTATGATATAATTTATTTAAAATAATATATTTTTACGCCTCACAAAATATCTCCATAGATTCAATTATTACAAGATTCATCTCGGTTATTGAATGTAGTCAATTAAGATGTTATGAAAGTTAAAATTTTAGAGATTTTATGTTGAAAACATGTGTCATCTCAGTCTAAATGCCATCTAGTGTTATTAATTTTAGCAAACTCCTCGTAGTCATTTGCCAGTTGATTTAATTCATACCTAGCATCCAATTAAAAAATTAATTGATATCATATTTCTCATACAATGATAATTTTTCAGCTCAATTACTTTATTAATAATGATTTGTCATGTTACAAAATAGAGTCTGGCATAAATATTTTTATCTCAGCACCTTAATTTCCTCTTAACTATCACAATGCTTGAGCTAAGTGGAACAGTAAGAGACTAATAGTGAATTGAATTTGGAATTGGAATTGAAATCATAGTCCAGTAAATGAGCGCATATTTTAGTTTCATTGGTGTTTACTTATGATCTTGAGAAAATTATAAACTTTAGTGCTCTCATGGCAATTGAAGGTTATAGAATTTTTTATTCGCCATAAAAGAGAAATCTTGTAAATTAATTCAGTCAATGGATATGAAAGAATTGCGTAACCAAAACTAAAACAAGATACTACTAAGAAACTGGTGTTTTACTATGAATGGATGAATCATGATTGCGTCCGGTAAAATGATGGCCATTATATTGGTATTCACAAGCAAAATGTCACTATCTATACAGCAAAATCGGGGTTACTAATTTTTCTGAAACTGAGTTTGCTCCATCACTAGCATGATGCAGACCTGCAAAAGAATTTCTGTTGCTGGCTATGACATTGAAGATGGCATGACCTTGCTTTTTCTCTCAATTCTTGGAATGCTTTCATTGTCTCGACATCAAAACCCCCAGCAAACTGCCAAACATGAACCACTCATTATATTCCAAATGGCCCTATATGTTCTATCTGCACTAGAACAGACACCTGTTTTGTATTATGTTCAAACATATTTGTAGGATTTACCTGATGTACTCGAAATGCAAATCTAACTCCTTGGACTATGAGCTCCTCATCTTCAGGACCACCACCACCTGTCTCAAGCTCAGCAGAGACCCTCTTCAAGTACTTCATGGCTAACTTTACAGATGCCAGCTTGATCTGTCACAACATAACGTTGCAGGTACAATAAATGAAATGAGCTAACATTTGAAAATTTACTTTGTCATTCTTTCACTACATTGCTAGAAATTTTAAATAGCAATCTATGCCAAGGTATCCACGCCTCATTAAGTGTTGTTTATTTGCATGTAAGAAGGATATGGTCTATTTTGTTATTCTATTTATTAATGTAATTATTTAAAACATAAGAATGTATGATCCATCTTAGTGAGTGCCATTTGAATGCGACAAAGATATTAACGTTCATGAGTAGAGAATCTCGCTCTTTTTATTCAATTTAAAAAGAGTAAGCAGACAAACAGATGGATTTTAGAGATCTGTGAGTTCACATGTGCGTTTGCAGAGGTTTGCACAGAGAAACAAGTAAGAATCCATCCTTTGCTTTGTCATTTTGCTACCAGAACTGCACCTTGTTGATTACACTGACATGACATAGTATTTTACCAACGCAAGTGTTTTTTAGTGTTTGGGTCGCATCATTCCGACATGATGAAACTTAACAAGAAACATTGATATAAATAAAACATTGATATAAATAGGCATACTTAAAACGAAGTAAAGAACGCTATCAAACAAATAAGGCTAAGATAATTGTTTTAGAAATTCACAAAATATATCATTTGGAATAGTCTAAATCAATTGAAACAACTTGTGGCCTAGTCAGCGAGATATTAAAGATAAATTAATTGATCATGCACTAGCCTATTGCTGAGACTATATATATATATATATAGACACACACAAAGTGGTTAAAATTAAGCATGGAAATTACCTGGCTCACAAAACCATTATCAAGCATCCAATGTACAGGTATGTGGAAGACTTTGTATTTATTTGTTGCTAACTCTCTCATTCTTGAGATATTGTAAACCCCATGCTCTAATCTGTCATAACCAATTTTTTAACACAACATTAGTGTTATTTAAAGCTGTGTGCAGAGTGCTAATGAATGTTTAATTAACATTTTACAAATAGTGTTGTTATTATATTCATAGGTGGGGTCAGGAATACACATACTTTTCAAAGAGAGCCTGCATCTTCTTGAGGGCTGGACCACACGGTTGCCTAGGATTATCGCGGAATGACGACGCCTCAGATTCTAGCTTCTTCAGGTCACAATATCCAAACGCAGCCTCACGCAGGGCATCAGCCTTCTGCTCTGGCCATTCGAAGTGCTTCAGCACTGCTCTTTCATCCACCTAAAACAAAGACAAAATCATCGAAAACGGTTCTTCTATTTTTTCTTAATCTAATGTGATCAAGTAATTAATATAAAATTAAGAACTACTTTTATTTGCTATTAATATTTTCGTGCCAAATTTTATAATGTGAGAGAAGATATAGATATAAAATGGAAAATAAAAACTAATGTAAAAATTGTTCTTAGAATTTGTGTAAAAATAATATTATCCAAAACTAAATACCAAATAGGAAAGCTCGTCGTCAAGCCATTTAACAAAGAGCACAACGTCTTCAATGTCGGTAAAAGCGGCACCTTCCACCTCTTTGATTAAGCATCTAATAAAGTCTCCTTGTGTTTCCACGTCTGATTTTATCTGAAAGCAACAAAAGATTATTGAGCTGCTAACATAATAAAGTAGTAAACAAACAATACCATTTTTCGATGCTCTAATCACCTACCAAAAACTAATATATCACTTTGACATTAATTGATTTTCTATTTTTCTGCTAATGAAGGATTTGTTTTTCTTTTTCTAGTTTCACAATTGAAAAAGTGATTCCATGAAGTGACACACTACTTTGGGACATTGTTACGGCCATGAGCTATCTAAATTCGAATTTAACTACTGTCTTATGTGCAAAAAAATATTCATTTCAAATTAAAGTACTTTAGTTAGTACTTTGCACTTTACATAGACGTAATGTGGCAAAATCGCAATTTCAGCAAAATCAGGAGGCACACTTTACCGCAAGCAGGTGAGATGAACGGTTCTCGATTTCTCCTATCATGTCACGTGGATTTGTTGCCGGCGGCGATTCCACCACGCCGGAAAGTGATTCCCGCCGGGACTGTGATTCTCTCTTCATTAACGAGTGGTAAAACTCCACCACCTCCGGCACCTTCCTCACCTTCGCCGTAACCTGTCTACTCCCCTTCGGTGGCGGCGGAGGAGGAGGCGGACCAGCCTTCAACGCAGCCTTCGGAAGAGGAGGCGGAGGCGGAGGAGGAGGTGCCATCTTCGAAATCACTTGCTTTGTTTCAACGTTGCTGTTATCCGACGCAGCAGAACCAGGAAACGAAGAACTCTTCAACGAAGAAGAAGATGACGACCGTCTCGGTGGCGGTTTGGGAACACGAGGCGCACGTGATCTTGTTAAACTCGACTCAGCAGAATCAGCGAGTTCCTCCGAGTCACGACGAGGTTTTTCACTTTCCGCCACCTCTCGTTTTAAATCCGTAGCAACAACAGATTCGAATTCGACAAGCTTCTGGTTCAGGATTCCATGATCCGACGCCGTTTTCTTCAAACTCTTGATAAAATTCGCCTTTACTGACACCTCCAAAGGCGTTTGAATCCTCACCGCAAAACGCTCGTTTTCCAATGCTTTGTTGCATTCAAGCAAAGAAGAACGCTCGTCGTTTTCCAATGGCTTGCAAACATGATCCGACTCCGTTTTCTTCAATTCAGCTATCTCATCCTCCAGTACTTTGGTTTTCCTCTGGTTCTCTGTTTTCTCTTCTTCCATTCGGAGCTTCAGTTCTTCGAGCTCGTTCCTCAGCCTCTGGTTCTCTGTCTCCATTTCTTCAATCTTCTTGGCATTGCATTCAATTTGCGCGTTTCGAGAAGAAATCTCGTTTTCGAGAAGGGGAACAATAGCAACAGTTTCTTTGAGGAGCTTGTGTTCGAGAAGCTCTGTTTTGAGGCGAGACTCTCTCTCGCGGAGGTCTTCAACGATGCGGAGGAGCTCGAGTACATCGGAGGGCCGTGGCTGCACCTGAGCGGAGGAGCGTGAGAAGTAGGAACCAAATGAGCGCGTGAGGGAGGACTTGGGGGCGGAGTGTGGAGGGGTGGGTGGCGCAGGGGACTTGGGGAAAGGCATTGAGAGCTTTGACTTACCAGCTACCATGTTGAAATGCAACGGAGATTGGGGAATGGGTAGACTTTGAGGATTGTGCTTGTCTCCTTTGCAATGGCATGGAGTATGGAGATTAAACCTAACGTGTTATCAAATATGTCGCTGTCTCAGTGTCTGTCTCTGTGTCCAAGGGAGACAGAGTGAGAAACAGACCAAGATATTCGACCAACATTTGCAAAATATTAAATACCCACAAATTACCATGAACTCCCTTCTCCGGCCCCATTTGCTTCCCCCCCCCTTTTTTTTTTTTTCTTCGAGCTGTCAAAATTCACTAATTAATTTTTCTAATATTTATCTACTTTTGATTTTAAAGTTTCGTTAATATGTATTATTAATGTAATTTTTACATAATTATCTAATTAAATGTATGGTTATATAACATTTAATTTACTCTAATCAGTCAAGTATCATTCAGATAATTAATTTTTTAAAGGATTTGTTTAACCGATTGAAGGAGATTGAAATCAAATAAAATAGAATAAAATATAAAATTTGTGGAATTTACGATGTGTTTGTTGGTCTTTTCGACGTACTTTACGCAGAAATAATAGGCTTATTTCATGGCAGCAGTTTGTCTGTTTGTGAGACTGAATGAATGTAATGAAGGTCGTGAAGGGACATCAGACATTTGTCTATCTATCATCGTTTCGGTAATGAGATAGTCGAGATTAGAAAACTCGCACAAAGAAACTGGGAGTGTAACCTTCATTACACATTGAACGAAGGGAATTTTCGTATCAGATTAATTGGCTAAGTTGGGTTCGTGAACCCTGTGATCCTGAACTTGATTCTTGAAGGAATGCACACGCTGTTTTTAATCTGATGCAATGGGAGTCTCCTATAGGTGTTTGTAGCACTCTTGTTTCAATCCTGATTCCTGATGTAATAAATAATAATAATAACAATCCTGAACAAACTTTTACTTGATTTTAGTTCTTAATTTTTTAATTAGTTTTTAGTCGTGAAATAAAATTTGGACTAATTTTAATTTCTGAGTATTTGTTTTTATCAATATTTTAATCATTATTTAAGGATTAAAACTAACCCAAATTTTTAGAAATAAAAAGATTGACAACAAAAATTAAAAATATTAACCAAATAAATGTTCATAAAATATAATTAGTCCAAATTTTATATGAAAATTAAAATCAAAATACTAAAAACACATTGAACTATTTGTGGAAAATCCATCTAGAATCGAATAAAGGAAACAGAGCAAGATCATGCTTGACTTGTAGAATTTTCAGTGACACCTAAAGTAGCCAACTTTGTTTTTGGCGTGAAGACTTTTCTTTCCTAGATTTCAAGGGTTTGAAAGTTAAAGTGTTAAAAGTTGAAACTTGAAATTGCTTTGTTACCGTAATTAAGGAATTGGGCGGAAAACTTATTTGAGTTATGATGACAGGGAAGAAATCTTATATTACTAACTGCATGGGACAAACCCAATGCCTGCGGGGAGAAAGCAAATAATTTTGAATATAAGGTTTTGATTTGTTTGAACGGGAACACGTAGTAACGAGAATGTTTTTTCTTTTTCTTGGTAGATAAAGATAATTCCATAAGTCTCAGTTTCAACAATGGTAAATACTTTTCTTTAGTGTTTCACGCGAATCGGATTAAGTAACAGTACTATTTAAACACGTCAGTCGGTATAAAAATTCAGTTTTTTTAGTTAAAAAATCATTTTGCAACACACAGAGGGTTTAAATGTACATATTTAAAATTTAATTATATAATTATTTTAAATCAACATTATCTATTAATTACAACAACTTATCATATTGTTTATATTTGATTATTATTATTAATTAACTAACTTACTTACTTACTTGTATATATTATGAATTTTAAATTTATATGATATATAATGACATTATGAATTACATAAATATAATTAATATTGAAAATATTTTATGATAAAAGAAAATTATATTTCATGTACCGTACTTACGTCACTATCTACAATATAATTTAACAAGTCATAATCGTATAATTAATTATATTTGAATAGCAATAAATAAAATATAATACTGAATAAAAAATAAACATATGATTTAACTATTTTAAATTAAATAAATACAAATAATTTGTATTTTAATTCAATTATTTATGATAAATTTAATGGAGAAAACTATTAACCTCCTTTTTAAATGAAACTTACTTTTTTAATTTTAAAGAAGTATATACTATTCTCTTGAAAATTATAGAAAACACTTTATATTTTAGTACTCTTTTTCACCTGATTTCGCTTAATTTATTAAAAGTTATAATATTGAATAAAATAAAATAAACGAGAAAGTTTAAATAAGCTTGGTACAGTATAATTTTTTTTATTATGTTCAATATTTAATGAATAATAGATAATACAAATAAAATTAATATATAATTTATTAAAATATTCTATTTAATCATAATTATGTTTTATATAATTTATAATATTATTATATATTATTTGAATTCAAAATTCATAATATATATAATAAATTAATTAATCGATAGTGATAATGGAATATACATGATTTGACAAGGTTATTATAACTCATAGATAATGTTAATTTTAAATATGCGTTAATCAAGTTTTAAGTCTCTCCAACTTTAAGGTTTTAACTTTTAGTTCTAAGAAATTTGTTGACAATAAATGGTAATTACTTACTATTTCGTCAATAAAATAGCTCCTGAAATCAACTTAACCATTAAATCTCAAAGAGAAAGTGCATGTGATAATAATCATCAATCCTTAACTATTTTAATCTAATATAAGAAACGAAAAATATTCGAAAAAATAAACAAAAAAATAAAATTTGTCAAAAAGTTTTTATAGGACTTAAAAAATTAGAGGGAATGAGAAATTATTTAATCTTTAAAATAATCAGATGATAAATTTCTAAATAACTAAAATTTAAATAAAATAATTTAAAATTAAGAGACAAACCAAAATATATATTTTAAAAAATCAAATTATTTGCATAATAAATTATTAAGAATGATTGGTTATTAAAGAAAAATATAATTCTACGTAATTTTTTTTGAAAAAAAAATATTGTTCCACTGTTTGAAAAACTGTTTTAATTTTATTAATATAGTAATTAAAAAATCAGTAATAATATTTTGCTATTATTTTTCAATAAGGACCTCTTAAATTAAACTAGCACACTACATCTGTAAAGTTAATTAGTTTATATTATTATTAATTTCAATTATGAATAAATTTATCATAAAAATTATTTATTCAAATTTTTACTATGATGAACAAGTAAACAATATAACTTATATATTCAATTTATTAATATAATTGTTGTTAAAGAAATCACTATTTAAAGAATTTAATAATGTTTATATAATAAATATATTGTTAAAAGTCTATATTATCATATGAAAACTTTTTATACTTTTTAGGGCATCTTGTCAATCTAGGTCATCAGATTCAGCTGAAGCGCAAATTTGATTTCTAGTGTTTTTATTCTATTGTTTTTTTTAGAAAATTTGTAATTTTATGTCATCTTTAACGTACAAAGTATGGCTTTGACAAAGTGGGAATGTAGTCACAATAATTTGAGATAGAATGACTATTTTGTTTATTCAAGCAAAAACTTATTCTGATGTATGTTTTATTTGAATGCTTTTCAGTTCATTTAATTACTTCAAATTAAAATAAAATTTTAGTAGGACAGCATGAATAAAACTTAGAAAGAATAAATTAACTTGATTTTTCATGTATAGTGTTATATTAATTTATTTTTACAACGTAACAACCAAATGCTAAAATGAAAATTCTATTCATTTAATTTCGTGAAACAGGCTCTCGTGGGCCATGTATGTATGGATCAAGCCCACTGAATCAAACTGGATAAAGCCTTGTGCTTGGTGAGTTCAATACTAAATAAGCTGATATCATGAACCTAATAAAAAAAACCAAGCCTCTATCTTAACGAATTTTGTAATGGGAGTTTTTACAGACAAGCATTTATAATTTAATTTATATGAAAAGTCATGTAAAAGTGTAATTTAATTGACAATGAAAATAGACTATTGAGCTCATCAATGATTCAAATCTTGAAAAAGATTATTGCATGATTGCAAACACAAAAGTTTCTGTGGAACCAAAGCTAATTCTACCTAGCAACAGAAAAATGGTCTTTGAAGGCAAGCTTGTAAGGGGTGAAACCTTTGCTTGCGGCCATGAAATTGCCAAACGAAGTTACGAAACTTGAATTAATTTGGAGTGTTATGTCATTATTATGCTTGCCTGCCTTTTTTTCTAAGTGGATAAAGAAATAAAAGAATGCCTAGTAAACCTTCAATATTCAATCGATGATCAAGCGTTTGGATAAGATAACATGATGTTGCTTAAAAGAATACCATATCTATCTTCTTGGAAACTAATAATTAAATATGCCAAGGTTTTCGAAAAAAGAAATAATATTTAACCAAAGAATTTTTTGCTTTGATTGTTATCCATAGTAAGTATATTCTCACAATTATTTAGTTAAAAATATTACAATCAATATGATTTTCAAAGTATTTATATAAAAATTAATAAAAATACCATATACATAATTAGGTAAAATATTTATATAAATAAATTGTGAAAACTTCTTTACTATATTAATTAATTTTCTTAACTATAAAATTTAATTATAAGAATGTATGAATACTGATAATCACACAACATTATTATCATTGTCACACTTATTTTAAAAGATTTGATGAGTGATTTTATCACATGGCTTTTATTACTTATCACTATCACATAATTATGGCTTTTATGTTTTATCACTGTCACCCTTCAATTCTTTATGCAACTGGGCGTCATCGGGATGGTCTAGGATGGACCATATAAATAGGATTCAACTCTTGTTTCCATAACATTTTTCATCTTATTCTATATCTCTTTAATTAACTATTAATTAACAACTCAAAATAAAATTATTAAGTTTATATTCCTAATTATTTACGAACATAAAGTGTTAGCCTTTAACGAAGATAAATAAAATAGATTTATTGTTGGATAGGAAAGTTGAGTCCAAATGTCCAATGAACGGTAAAAGTAAAATTACCGAAATGATTTTAGTTTATTAGTAATTTTATTATTTATGTAGGATGTGCTGTCTACATAAATAAGATGAACGCTTACAGGATTATATTCTACACAAACCTTCGTGTACTATATGTTTTACATTTTTCTAGATACATGTTATAGTTTCTACTTTCATTTTCTTGAAACTTATAACAATTTCAACATTTGATGTAAAATTTCTTAATTCTAGTTTTGGTAGGCAATTACTCGAATTTAATTTTTAGTAGTGTCTTTGTGAATACATTGGTAATTTAGAATTCTCTCTTGTAGTAAGTTGAAATTTTTTAATAGTTTCAACTTATCTCGTGAAGTGATATTAACTTTGCCCATTGTTCCGTTGGGATACACTTGATTTTTCATTCTTGATGTTGATAGCTTGCTGTTGTAGTAGATTTTAATATGTCCATTTTGATATTATGATGTTTTCTTATAGCATCTAGAATGGATCACAGTTATTGTGGTTATTGTGCAAGTTTTATATGTATCTCTGAAATACCTTTTTCTTCTTCGATTAAATTCTAGTAAAAAACTCTTATTGTTGTGGAGGTAGAGGAAGTATCCTGGAACTGCTACTTCTTTTAATTATTTCTTGAGGTTGTTGTATTGCATTAGAAAAGTTTCTTTTTACAACTTTTTCTTGTTTACGATTCATTAATTTTTGCTTTTATGGCAATGTCTATATTTAGTATATTTGAAACTTGGAAAACTTCTATTTTCTTGCTTCCTTTTAGATTTGGCTATCATTTACATCATGTTCGACTATCATAAAACTTGCACATGTTTTTTTTGTTTTTTTAAAAGGTAAAGAGCGTAGTCTCTGTTATTTGACTAATGTTTAAAATATTTTCTTTAAATTTGGAAATTATTAAAATATTTTTCATGAATTTTGTATCTTTAGTTGTCTCCATCTTGCAAGTGTATCTACCATTTAATTCCACCAAGGTGTTATTTTTATAAAAAAAAAAATTTAATAAACAACCGTAATATATAAAAAATCAATTATAAAATATAAAAAAGATTAATAATATATATATATATATATATATATATATATATATATTACGAGTAAATTGTATGGTAGAGTGTAATCTTAACTTTAACATATTTAGTTATATAATTGTCCGCTGTCCAAATACTAGTTTTTTTTTTCTATTTTGAAAATGAGAAGTAATAAAAAAAAGTTTCTCGCAACCAAATTTGCTTGCAAACTTATTTTTGTTCCAACAGTATTCCTTGATGTGTTTGAATTTCTCGTAATATTGACAATGTGGTATCCACGGTGCCAGCAATCTTTTTCTCCGTGACTTATCTTCTGGTATATGCCACATGCAGGTTATTTTTGTCAATAACTTTTAAAGAAATTTCTATAATTTTTTTTTCTATAAATTTCTTTATCATTTTTCTTTCTTTCTTATCTTTTACCCTGAGACCATAATTTAAGCTTTCGTCGAGATATTTAAGTCGAGTCTTCTTGGTACCTGTTGAACCTTTGCTCATAAGCTTCAACGGAGCCTATTAGACAAATATTTTTTTTATTTGATCGTAGTTACGATTGAATCATATCTACAAAATTTACAATTTTTTCAACAATTATCTTATGGAGAATATTATCATAGGCTCTCATTTGACTTATTATCTCCTTTATTTTGAAATAGTAGTCTTTAATAATTTCTAGTTCCTTTATTTTAATCCACTCAAATTCATGTTTTAGAGTTTGAAGTATGATTGCTTGTATCTTTAACACTAAGTGTGAGCAAAATTTGGTATTTTTAAAATCCAATTTCTATCCTATCCTGTCTAATGGCGTTCAGTTATCCAAGAGAGAATTTCCAAAAAAAAATGGCTAGCAGTGCATCCATTTTCTAAATTGGATTTGGAATTCAAATCCAATATTTTTTTTTTCTTAAAGCAATATGGATTTCTCAGAATTGGTTTTAAAATCAGTTTAAAATCAATATCTAGTTTAAAACCAATTTTAAAAGATGAAAAAATTTTACATTATAAATTTTTATTTAAATTAAAATATAATTTTTTAAAAATAGTTTTTATACAACATAAAAAGCTTTTTTTTAAAGATTTTTTATATTCAATAAAAATTTTTTTTTGGTTGAACATTAGTTTTAAACAAGACTGAACAAAATAACTAATTTTTTTTTCAAATTATCCTTAATTTTAAAATCTTTTTTTTATTTCTAAAACTAACTTAGAACTAATAATTAGTTATTGTAATATTAGTTCAATAAAAAGTATTCTTTATATTAAAACATTTTTTTTTCAAAATTAGTTTTAAAATATTACTTCCATTGGAGATATCTTAATTTTGGTGTTTAATATAATGATCTATCTTTAATAAAATTAATTTTATAAATAAAACTGATAAAGATTTAACTCTTAAGAAAATTTATATAATATAATATTTATCATATAATTTTTAAGAAATAAAATAATTAATTCAGTAACAACCAGATTTAAAACAAGGATAATTATAATCAATTTTAGAAAAAAATTAAAAAATACTTTTAAAACTAATTTTATATTTAACATACTTTTACTATCAATTTTATATTTTAATAATTATATAAGATTTAATTAAAATTTATTTTAATTTAATTTTTAAAACCAGTTAGAAAATCAATTTTGAAATATAAATTTTTATTTAAGTTTGTACTATATAAAACTTGTTATTTATTTATGATATATGATTAATTTTTACCATTATTTTCAATTAACATTAATTATTATTAATTTTTTTTACTCTAACTAAAAATATCAATGCAGTTATGAATTAAGAAACTAAAAAAAAAAATCAACGCAGTTATGAATTAAGAAACTAAAAAAAATTAATGCAGTTATGAATTATAAAGTAAAAAAAGTGGATACCTGATTTCCATAAAAAAAAAAATCAATGCAATTATGAATTAAAAAGTAAAAAAAAAATAAATAATCGGTTTCCATCAAAGTCCAGATTCTATGGAAAAGTAAACTCCAAATTTAAATAAAATGTGAAAAATAAATTAAAAGAAAAACTGTTTTACAATATAATAGATCTAATTTGATTATGGAACCACTGAAATTATGAATGAACACACAAACCAGATTCTTTTCTGAGCCTTATTTAACACATCCTTGAACTCCTCCAAAGTGTATACGGTACTTATATCTTTTGCACGCGTCTAACCCATTACCTTTCGAAAAATCCGTGCTAACAATTGCGTGTTGTATTATAAATATTACTTTTAAATCTTTTTGCATAATTTCCTTAGACTCTCCTGTAAAAGTTGAAGTATTTCTTGGAATAAAGTGAAAAGTAGATATGTTTGAAGAGTATATATATATGTTGAAAATAATTTTGGGACTAGTTTAAGAATACAGCAGAGTTGTTTTTTTTTAAAACCAGTTGAATTATGTATATACATCCATGACTGAAGAAGAAGATGAATAACAGCAGCATAGCTAAAAAATGGCGCAAACTCAGCGGCGAAGATTACTGGGAAGGTCTGATAGACCCTCTCGACGTCGATCTTCGACGCTACATCATCCACTATGGTGAGATGGCTCAAGCAGCATACGATGCTTTTAATACTGACAAAGCATCAAAGTATGCTGGAAGCAGCAGATTCGCCAAGAAGAGTTTCTTCTCCAGGGTTGGTTTGGTGAATGGCAACCCCTTCACTTATTCCGTCACAAAGTTTCTGTATGCCACTTCGGAAACCGATGTTCCCGAAGCGTTCATCATTAAACCATTATCTAGAGAGGCTTGGAGCAAGGAATCGAATTGGATAGGGTATGCTGCGGTGGCCACCGATGAAGGCAAAGCTGCGTTGGGAAGAAGGGACATTGTGATCGCCTGGAGAGGCACTGTTCAGACTCTGGAATGGGTTAATGATCTTGATTTTGTTTTGGTTTCTGCTCCTAAAGTGTTTGGTAATAATTCTGATGCTAAAGTGCACCAGGGCTGGTACTCCATTTACACCTCTGAAGATTCTCTTTCTCCCTTCAATAAGACCAGTGCCAGGAGCCAGGTATTCATGTATATATGTAACTTTTTCTATTTTTTTTTTCACATGTATTTATCTTGATCGTTCATGAAATTATATGATTCCACAAGTAACTCATGTTGTTGTCACGCGTTTTCATAACTGGAAATGTTTCCTCTTCAACACTAAATTGAGATAACCAAAATTTTGGAATGTATTGTCTCTCTCTCTCTCTCTCTCTCTCTATATATATATATATATATATATATATATATATATATATATATATATATATATATATATATATATATATATATATGAAAAGGATATAAAAACAAGTGAGAGGCAGAAAAGAAGAATATAGGATATTGCATATAGTGTTAATGTTTCAATATTCAAATAATAGAAGTAAATTAAGTGGCATTCAATTGTTGAAAACAGATCAACTATCCTTTTTATATGTCTTTTATAGTTTGTTGTTCTTTTAATTAAAAAATAACAAAAGAGGAAAATTTTAATAACAGCATGATAAAATTTTTCTAAAGAAAGGAACATTTTGAGTAGAGATGATTTTGATAAATTTTTGCTAAACAACTTGTAGTGTTGGAAGATGAATTTTGTCGTTTATAGCATTTGTATCTATCATGAGAAAATTTTTCTCTCTCCAAGGAAGGATATTTGTCATATTTTTAAAAGAACTCTTTCAAATACTCAAGAAAGAAAATTATATATATTAGTCATTGAATATGTTGAAAACAATTCTAATTCCGCTTCAAATTGAATGAAAGAATGATATTACTTTCTTCATGTTGAAAATGAATATTAATTATGTGTAGGTGCTAAGCGAGGTGAGAAGGCTAGTGGAGTTATATAAGAATGAAGAAATAAGCATAACAATAACGGGTCACAGTTTAGGTGCTGCAATTGCAACCCTTAATGCAGTGGACATTGTTACAAATGGTTACAACAAACCAAGTGATCCGTCTCTAAAGCCCTCACCAGTCACAGCCATTGTGTTTGCAAGCCCAAGAGTTGGTGACATCAACTTTCAGAAGATTTTTTCCAGCTTCAAAGATTTGAAAACCTTACGCATTCGGAACGAGTTAGATATTGTTCCAAATTATCCCCTCATTGGGTATTCTGATGTTGGTGAAGAGTTGAAGATCGATACTCGAAAATCTATGTACTTGAAGGCTCCTGGGAATCCATTAAGTTGGCATAACTTGGAGGCTTACATGCATGGAGTGGCTGGAACACAAGGTACCAAAGGAGGTTTCAAACTTGATGTTAATCGTGATATTGCACTTGTCAATAAGACCTTGGATGCTTTAAAAGATGAATACCTTGTACCAGTTTCATGGAGGATCGAAAAGAATAAGGGTATGGTTCAACAAAATGATGGTTCATGGAAGCTCATGGATCATGAAGATGACGACTTTTGATCCTTATTTGAAATTTTATAATTACTTAATTTCGTTTGCAGTTTCACATTTGGTATTGTTGTCGATTGGAGAAAATATTAATTAATTGGATTTATGTATTATGTAAAACCCTTGTGTATTATTTATTTTGAAGGAGTTTATTATTGGTTGAATAATAATGCCAGCTGTCAAATCTCAGTTAATTTTTCAAAATTTGGTCAATGTGACTATTTTTATTGTATTTCTTAATCGATCGGAGAAAATATTAATTTTTTTTTTATGTATAGTCATAAATTTAATTTTACAAAGTGATAATAAAATGCTAAAAAGAGAAAAAAAATCATTTAATTTCGTGAAATAGACTATCATGGGCCATATAAGCATGGATCAAGCCCACTGAATCAAACTGGATAAAGCCTTATATTTTGGTCCCATCCAAGTAAGAAACTAACAGGGTACACGTCCACCCATTTGGTTAAAGTTTACAGACAACAAACCTTGTCCTTTTCTTTATCCCATTTTTTTTTTTTTCAGTTGTCACATTATGATGTGTTTGGTCCAGCTGAAAAAAATAGATTATTTCAATATCTGAATATATAAAAATTATTATAGTTATAATTCATTATAATTGGAACTAATTTCTGCGCGGATAACTTTAATAAAAATGATTTAAAATAATTAATTTGTTTGAATGTAACAACAAAAAATTAGTTTTTATATAGAAAATAGTGTAAACTGTGTTGGGCAGTAAAACATAAAGTGCAGGTGCTTCCTAGCGTCTCTTACAGGCATGAATGAAATCCGTGCAATTGAAGTGAAGCAGTCCCTTTCTTTCTCTTGACATAGCTTTACCACTTTATAAGATTAATTTGTTTTGACAAGTTAGGCAAAGCATCTAACCAATGAGTTGCAAATACCTGCCTTCTTCAACTTTCTAGCATCTTGCTGACACTGTTTGCGTACGTGTGGCTTGTGTTAAACTGTGTTTGCATATATGTAACTTAGAAGCCTAATTAAGAATCTATCCAACAACAAAAATTGCTAAGAATTAGTGGCACTATAATCTTCAGTTGACTATGGCTCTTAATTTATATATATTTATAGTTTCCAGTGTTGTTGCAGTGTTACATATAAGATATATTCTAGTTTATTTAAATAATTATAACTTTGTTGGGTCGAATGAAATTGAGATATTTGATGAATAAACATATTAATTTCACTTACTTGTCACTCTTTTTTTTTTTTAAAAAAAAAATTGTTAGTATTAAATACTACTATTATGTACTTTCTTTTTTATTCCTTTTTAATCGTTTTCATATGATTTTCTTCAACTATTTTCATATACTTTCGTTCTATTTTATTTTTGTTAAAATATTAGATTTTCTTAAAGATTAATAGTAATTCTTATTTAGTAAAAATTCAAACTGTAATTTCTTAAAGCTAGAATTACCTAAAAGTATATTGTTATTACAAAAAGAATATATAATCTATACAAAACATAATTTTGATTTGATACACTAGTAATGTAATTTTTTTTATTATTGTAATCGAATCTTGAATTATATTAAACATGTTTTTAAGTATTTACAACAAAATCAACATTTTTCAACTATGTAACAATCTCCTCGCACGCGCCGAACAAATATCATATCAGATTATCTAATATTATTACCAAAATTATAATTATAATAAATCTTTTTATTGTATATATTAAAAAATTTTAATTTACTAATTAAAAAATTTAATAATATTCAAACACATATTAAAATTAATTAAAATTATAAATAGAAAATAATTAAGACTACCCTTTACTTTCAGTCTTTCACTCGCCACATCATTTCTCATTTACCAAAAACATCAAATTACGACATGCCAAAAGATGTAAAAGAATCTGCTTCTTACTTCCTTTGCCTTCAGTAAAGACCCATAATTACATAATGTCCGGAAAAATATTAAAATTAAAAAAAAATTGTTTTTAATCTTTTAAACATTTTTTATTTTAATTTTATAATAAAATTTATTCGTATTTTTATCTTTTTCATTAACTTTTTATTAAATAGTTAAATAAAAATTATTTTGTGACAGTTAAAATAATTTTTTTAGCGGTTAAAAACTATTATGTTAATGAGAGGAATTAAAAATGTTTACAGAAAATTTATGAGATTTAAAATCGGAAAGAACATTTAAAAAATTAAAAATATAATTTTAGAAAAAATACTGAAAAGTAAACTTAATTATTAGATAGATGGCTTCATTTCTAAACTACCTACCCACTGAAAAGAGTGGTTAGACAATAAATCCCACAATTTGTGATACACAATGATGGCAAGATTGATTTAATGTTCTCAGTATCCTAAGATGGATTCGTGATGCAATGACACTGAATAATTTGGAATAATTTTAAATTTATGTATATTGATAATGGGCAATTAGTATTGTGAACCATTTTTTATTTGTTATATATATATATATATATATATATTAATATGTATGTGATAATTTAAAATGTTATTATTTTTAAATATATTCAAGTAATAATGTGAATGTCATATTTATGATATTTTTTATTTGTTATTACTTTTTTTGCATGTGGTAATTCAGTTAGTTAATGACTTTTAAAAGTTATTTATGTTAACTTTTATTTTTTATGCATTTAAGTAAGTTTATATTTGGGTTATGATAGTTTTATATTTATTCATGTTTGAGATTGTGTCTGTCATTTTATTAATGACGTGATCTTTTTTATTATTATTCATTATGTATGTGATAGCGTTTAATATGTTAATAAATTTATTTGTAGTGATATTGTGCATGTTACATTTATTAATAATGTGTTCAATTTTTTATTTGTTATTTATTTGTATGTATGTAATAATTTAATTTATTAGTAATTTTTTAAAGGTTATTCATGCTACTGATCATTTTTTAATGCATGCAATATTGATGTAATAAGTTTTAAATTGGGTTATAATATTTTTAAATTTATTCATATAAGTAATTTGATTTGTTAATATGTTTCTAAATTATTGATGTTGATAATGTGGATGCCATATTCTCAATTTCGGAAAGTAATTTAATTGATGTTGAAAAGATTATTGTTTGCCAAAACAAAATTAAGTTTCTGTGGGACCAAATCTATTTTCCCAGCAACTGACGAATGGTCTTTGAAGGCAAGCTTGTAAGGGTAAGGGATCTAAATTACGTAACACCATTTCACAACCACACAGCCATTCTTCCACGTACTTACTTGGATCTCAAACCTTTGCTTGCGGCGATGAAATTTCGAAGTGAAATTAGGAAACTTAAATTTGGAGTGTTATCATATTATTATGCTTGCGTGCTTCGCTTTTTTATTATTTTTTTTGTGGGTAAAGAAATAAAATATACTCTGAAAACCTTCAATATCAATGGATGGTTAAGCGTTTGGAAAAGATAACATGTTGTTGCTTTAAAGAATACCATTTCTTCATATATGGCATGGTTTGCGGGAAAAGAAATAATATTTGAACCGTATGATATAGAAACACGTATAA
Source organism: Hylodesmum podocarpum (assembly GCA_026586105.1). NCBI lineage: Eukaryota > Viridiplantae > Streptophyta > Magnoliopsida > Fabales > Fabaceae > Hylodesmum > Hylodesmum podocarpum. The sequence continues at coordinate 3,487,276 of JALJEV010000424.1, read as the reverse complement.
ATACTAATCAAGTTCATCTACCATATTCACAACATTATTATCACTCTGTCACACATATTTTAAAATATTAATTTGATGACTTGTGATCACATGGTCTTTGTTAATAATGGAATACAACACGACGCGACGCTGATCAACAATTTGCCATGTGGACGGACTTTATTTAAATAGGATTCAACTCTTGTCTCCATGTTCGAGATTTTGGATCTCATTCTATATATTTCTTTAATTAAATCTAATTCAAAATTCAAAATAAAACTAAGAGAATTTTAATTTTGTTAATACTTATTTAATGAATTTAAATATTCTTGAAAGTATATCTCATTAATTTTTTTTTTGAAAAAAAACATATTAAAAATTTTGTCGGTAATATATATTATATGATTGTTTTTTCCCTTGGTAACAGATATTCAATTTTTGTTCGTCCAGCATATTATATATATATATATATATATATATATATAGGTGTGGTTGCTTAAAACTTACAATTAAGTTACGAGGATTTTTATTCTCACCAATAAAAAAAAGTTACTACAAATTAAACGATGGACCATTGACTGAGCTTTCATATTCATCCTTTTCCAAAGTCAGAAGACCATCATTTAATTATTTTTTCACAAGCAAAAGATTTAACAGATCGACATTATAGTTATCTACGAAATTAAACATGAAGGCCAAGTTCTCTTTAGTTCCATATAAAAAGCACCCTGTATCAGGATTATTAAGGAGTTGCATGGGCATTAAGAAGAAGATGGATAACAGCAGCATAGCTAAAAAATGGCGCAAACTCAGCGGGGAAGATCATTGGAAAGGTCTTGTAGACCCTCTCGACATCGATCTTCGACGCAACATCATCCACTACGGTGAGATGGCTCAAGCCGCATACGATGCTTTCAATACGGAGAAAGCATCAAAGTATGCTGGAAGCAGCAGATACGCCAAGAAGAGTTTCTTCTCCAGGGTTGGTTTGGTGAACGGCAACCCCTTCACGTATTCCGTGACCAAGTTTCTGTATGCTACTTCGGAAATCGATGTTCCTGAAGCGTTCATCATTAAATCATTTTCTAGAGAGGCTTGGAGCAAGGAATCGAATTGGATTGGGTATGTTGCGGTGGCCACGGATGAAGGTAAAGCTGCGTTGGGAAGAAGGGACATTGTGATCACTTGGAGAGGCACTGTTCAGACTCTTGAATGGGTTAATGATCTTGAGTTTGCTTTGGTTCCTGCTCCTAAAGTGTTTGGTAATAACTCTGATGCTAAAGTGCACCAGGGCTGGTACTCCATTTACACCTCTGAAGATTCTCGTTCTCCCTTCAATAAGACCAGTGCCAGAAGCCAGGTATTCATGTTTATGTGTAACTTTTTCTATTTTTTTCTCAGGTATCTATCTTGTTTATTCATGAAATTATATGATTCCACAAGTAATTCATGTTGTTGTCACGCGTTCTCATAACTGGAAATGTTTCCTCTTCAACACTAAATTGAGATAACCAAAATTTTGGAATGTATTGTCTTTGCGTGTGTGTGTCTATATATATATATATATATATATATATATATATATATATATATATGAAAAGGATAAAAACAAGTGAGGGGCAGAAAATATGAATATAGGATATTGCATATAGAGTTAATGTTTCAATATTCAAATAATCGAGGTTAAATAAGTGGAATTCAATTGTTGAAAACAGATCAACTGTATCCTTTTTATATGCCTTTTATAGTTTGTTGTTCTTTTAATTAAAAAATAACATAACAGGAAAAAGTTAATAACAAAATGATAAAATTTTGCAAAAGAAAGGGACATTTTGAGTAGAAATGATTTAAATAAATTTTAGCTAAACTACTTGTAGTGTTGGAAGATGAATTTTGTCATTTATATATAACATTTCTATCTGTCTTTGAGAAAAAATTTCTCTCTCCAAGGAAGGATATTTGTCATCTTTTTAAAATAACTCTTTCAAATACTCAATAAACAAAATTATATATATATATATATTAATCATGTAATATGTTGATATCAATTTTAATTCCGCTTCAGATGATTGAATGAAAGAATGACATTATTTTCTCTTCGCGTTGAAAATGAATATTAACTAATTATGTGTAGGTGCTAAGCGAGGTGAAAAGGCTAGTGGAGTTATATAAGAATGAAGAAATAAGCATAACAATAACGGGTCACAGTTTAGGTGCTGCAATTGCAACCCTTAATGCAGTGGACATTGTTACAAATGGTTACAACAAACCAAGTGATCCGTCTCTAAAGCCCTCACCAGTCACAGCCATTGTGTTTGCAAGCCCAAGAGTTGGTGACATCAACTTTCAGAAGAACTTTTCCAGCTTCAAAGATTTGAAAACCTTACGCATTCGAAACGAGTTAGATATTGTTCCAAATTATCCCCTCATTGGGTATTCTGATGTTGGTGAAGAGTTGAAGATCGATACACGAAAATCTATGTACTTGAAGGCTCCTGGAAATCCATCAAGTTGGCATAACTTGGAGGCTTACATGCATGGAGTGGCTGGAACACAAGGTACCAAAGGAGGTTTCAAACTTGATGTCAATCGTGATATTGCCCTTGTCAATAAGACTTTGGATGCTCTAAAAGATGAATATCTTGTACCAGTTTCATGGAGGATCGAAAAGAATAAGGGTATGGTTCAACAAAATGATGGTTCGTGGAAGCTCATGGATCATGAAGATGACGACTTTTGATCCTTAATTGAAAATTGATAATTAATGACTTAATTTCGTTTGCAGTTTCACATTTGATGTTGTTGTCGATTGGAGAAAATATTAGTTAATTGGATTTGTTTATTATGTAACTCTTGTGTAATAATTATTTTGAAGGAGTGAATTATTGATTGAATAATAATGCCAGCTGTCAAATGTCAATTAATTTGTCGAAATTTGGTCAATGTGATAATCGATTAATAATTAAATCTTTAAACACAAATTAGAACTTAATTTTCTTGTTTAGATAACTTCACACATGAACGAACTGATTAGACTAATTTTCTTTTTAAGTGGGAAGAAAATATTAAGCTTTAATCCTTACACATAAATGTAAATTTTTGGTTCTCGTTGCTGGATAGTACAGAAAACTTTGTCATCGTCACAAAGATAACTTTCTAGAAATTAAAACTTACAATTCGTACAAGAATTAAAACTGAAAACTAGTACAACTATAATAATAAACTATGATTCAGAAAATTAATTTGCTTACGGTAGATTATGTTTAAGTGTGAATTAACAACGTCTAATTCATGATTATAACGCAAAAACAAATTTAAAAAATTCACACACATTTTCGTTTTATATAGTACATGTGCAGTATCAGCAGCTCCTTTGAAATTTACAAGTCTCTGCTGTAACTTCTAATGGAATTATTATTATTATTATTATTATTATTATTATTATTATTATCTATTAAAATTTTCAATGAGAGGATTCCTTCTTTAAAAAGCAATCTAATTAAAAATACCACCAACTCGATTACTTATATTACATTTGCCTAGTATGTATTCAAATTATAATATTTAGAGAAACAACTGAAGTTTATTTTCTATTTAAAATTTTAACCATCACAATTATGGAAAGCGATTGCTTACATCTTTTACGGGATAAAATTAATTAGGTTTCATTTGAAGCAACGTCTATTGATAATTTCATTTGTACCTTCAGATGAGAAAACTTGAAAATGATGATAAGTATGGAGAAAAAGACTGTTGTGAATGAAGGATAACTTCAATGTTAATTAAAAACAATGATGATAAAGTAACGCAATTAAAGCAGAAAGAAGCAGTGGTTGGGGTGAAAGGGGTCTGGGCTAGTATACTAAGTAATTCTCTAAGAGAACTATTATATACAACAAGCAACAGCTCAAGCCCAATATAAAACCATAGAAGCCCAAAAGAAATGAATTAATATCCAACACGAATAAGGCTAAAAAGTGAAAACACATGTAACGTTATACATATATACCCCTGTTTAACACTTGTATACACCTTTGAAGTAAAGAAAGAATTTAATAAAAATGGGAAGAAAGTAAAAGAAAAAAAAATTAGATATCTCATAAGATTTTCTTTGATCTAAACGTTTCGAAAAATGTTAAATGCATACCACCCCAGTTTTGAGTAGATGTATGTAGAAAGAGAGAAATAAGAAAAATAATAACGAACATAATGAGTAATATAATAAAAAAGAAAGAAGAAATATATAAATTATTTTTTTACCAGTAATATATATAAATTTTTTAAAAATAGAAAAGAGACGAAAAAAATGTGCAAATATATGAGAAAAAATGAATAAATTCTGAACTCCTCGGAACTAAAAACAGAAGCATCCTTTGACATGTTGAAATATGAAGGCGATAGTACATTAATTGTAGTGTGATGGACGAAGAATGCAACCTCAGCTGCATGGAACAATAAATAGAGGCATCCTTTGTACGAAGAAGCAACCCGTGTTAGAATCCAAGTAAGAAACCTTTGCAAATCCAAACTGACATTAAGTGGTCTTAATTCATCTATCATATCTAAACATAATTTAGATGAGATGAAATTAATCACTCCATCAGTAGAGCAGTGATATCCAAATATTATTTTTGTTTATTTTAAATACTTCATTAATATTTTTTATATCTTTCTATTTTTCTTTTATTATTGTATTATATCATTTATTATACTTTAATTTTTTTCTCTTATATTAGGTGTCTATTAGTATTTAGATGGTTAAATATAATTTCCATAATAGAACTACTACGGAAATTGGAAAGTCCAGGTCCTACGTGCGTTTGAGTGACTCAAATTTTTTGTAAAATGCTTAATTTGAGTCCTTATAGAACCCAAGCAGTACTTATATAGTACTTAACGAACATTTTATTATTAATTGGGAGGTCCCTGTTAAAGATTTTTTCCCGATGGATACAGTGAGATAAAATTTGCTGATAGCATTAACTCTATGCTATTTTATTTATTTATTGTTGATAACATAGGCTATTTTATTTTATTGGGAGAGGTCTTGAGGGGAGGATATGAGAATGGACCGTCAACAAGACCTTTGGCGATGTACCTATATGCTGCTTCTGTCAGGTGAATTCCATCCCAGTTTGCATATGTAGAAGGATCTGCACATGCTGTTGAACCATTGTGACCACACCTTGCTGTAAAATTGAAATTGAAAGGTCCACCTCCACCACAACATGCTCTCAACGCCCCATTTGTAAACCCTGCTCATGCAATTAATCAAGGTAAGCAATTTTAGGTGAGTTTGATAATTAGCAAAGATATTTGTACTACCAAATCCAGCGGAAATATTGAGGCATATTTTCAAAAGAAAAACTCAAAAAATAAAAGAAAAAAAATGTGTTAAACTTAATATCTAATTAGTTATTGATTGTGTAAAATATAAACTAACATTGCATATCTATTAAACTCGTATTTTAATTGATATAATTAATTTATTACAATCAGACAAGTTGTTCAAACAAACTGAAGAACAATAATAAAAAAAGGAAAAAAGAATGAACAAGACAAAGAATTACTAAGAACTAACCATGGTGTCCTGGTGCATGGAAGAAACGTTGGGCAGCACCATAATAATCAGCATACAGTATCCTTGCTTGAGGATTGTTTTGCCTTAGTGTCTTCAATGCTTGGTTGAGCTGCTTGTTATGGTACTTTGCAAAACCATTGAAAGTTTTCAAGCATCCATTTCCATCATAGTCCTCCTTTTTCTCGCTTCTATATAAAGTTAGATATAATGCTGAGCACCCTATTGGCAAATTCCCCGGTACCAACAGCTCCCTTGCTCCTTCAGCTATCAGTTCCTACCAAATAACTGAATAAGGGAGGCAAGTACTATAACCAATTTGATGGATTTAATTTTATACTTCTTCATGTTGTTATCAACAGAGTTTCTTACCAAATTGAGGTGTGCCTGATATAAACTATGCACTTAGATATAAAATACTCTCTCATATATTTTGTTTGATATGTACAGTTTTGATACATGTATTAAAACTATAATAATAAAATAAGATTTTTAACCTATAGCTAAATTAAAGATGATTAGTTTAATTCTTGTATGTATTTTAAGAAAATATATTATATTTATTTATTGTGCTTATCATCTTTAATTGAATATTGTTTAATCTCAATTTAAATTGGAGTATCTTAGATAAACCCTTAGTATTTTTAAGATTTGTCTAATTTGTCCAAGTAAAAATGGGTTAAATAATCTCATCAAAGATGATTAGTGTAATAAATAAATATAAATAATTATTTTAGAGTACATAAAAGGATTAAAAATTGAATTATTTAATTTCATTTTTAATTGAGGTAAATGAGACAAATCCTATTTTAAAAAAAATATTCTTTATTTTTTTAGATTAATTAATTTTTTCATTTATATTATATTCATATTTTTTTACTTCATTAATATGTTTAAGGATATAATAAAAAAATACATTTAATTTTTTATAAATATTATAAAATGATAATAAAAATAAAACCATTTTTTTATCTAAAACACAAATAAAAGAGGACAGAGAAAGTACTTTGATGGCGACTGTTATTGCTTCAATGACAGGAGGAACGGTAGCTTGAAGTTGAGTGATATTTCCAGCAATGGCAGCATAATTATAATCATTACCACCAATCTCCCCAACCAGAAAGAGAGAGCGTTTGAAGTAGCTATCACAATCTGTGACATGCATGTACGTAAGGGGACAAAAATTAAATTCAAAATTTTAATGTTAGAAATTTCACAGAAAACATGTGCAAGTGTTTTTTTTCGTGAATCGTGATCAATATGTTACCGTGTTTAGTGGTGCAAAGGGAGGGTTTGAGTTTCTTAAACCAGCCAAGCTGAATGTTCAATGAACTATTTGTCCATATAAATTTTCCAAGTCCTGCATCTATAAAGAACTTTGCGTCAAGTGCTGTAGCTCCAGCTACTGCAAAATTTACTCCACTATATATGTTGTGATCTTTTGTCAGTGCCAGATAGGGTGGTAAATATGGCAACTTGTACGCCTCAGCTACAATCAAATTCATAAGTCATAGCAAGTGAGTAGTATCCTATAACATAATATGAGCATTTTCTCATAAATTTAGTTATATGAATATTGTCTCTAGCTACGACATAAAATTTTTCGATCTCTCAAAGATGTATATTTAGTAATTACACTCACAAATGTGGCATGTACCTATAAAATCAATGATTAGTCGTCCATCTGAGCAACGACCAGTTGCACGTTTGAAGAAGGTTTGACCATAAGGAAGCTTTCCAATAACTGTGAATGGAACGGCACCAGTCGCAAGGAAATTGCCGGTGTCACTTAAAGAGTCACCAAAATTGAAAATTCGTTCATATGGATGAGGACTTGGATTTGAATTTGAAACTACTTTTTCAAGGAAACCAAATGTGCAGGAAGTAATGACTAGCAAAATATAGATCTTCATAGTGTTTCTCTAAAGATAAAGATCAGAAAATATGGGTTGAGCAAGAACACGCATATATAAAGTTGCTGATAAAAAAACAAAACGTATTTATGAAGTTGATGTGCATAAATAGTAATTAATAATTCTAGGTAGATCAAGTTGTATATGTAAGCCACGCATGCAGTTGAGCTTTAAATACTGTCACGCTTTGATATGTGTGATATACTTGGTCAACTATTAAATTCAAGCCAGAAAAATAGAGAGTCGTGAGTTGTTTGATGTGTGTAGTTAACTGTGAAATTTTTATTATGGTTGGACAATACTTTTAGATTCTGAGTTCAAACATGAACCAGTTTATAGGGAGCAGAAGCAACTAATAATGGCCATTGAGGATCAAAACATTCAATATACAAAACAGTTCTTGCCTTTTACATAATCGCAGCAGTGCTCTTGTCAAGGTTAAAAATCCTGTTTTTCTAGAATCTCTTTTGCTTTTCTTGCTATTAGATATTTAATTAGATCATTCTATTAATATTTTATTACCAATTTGCACCTGTAGAATGTAATTAATGTAAATTATTTCATTATTTGTGGTATTTTTTTTAAAATATAAAAGGTCATAAATGGCTAAACTTGAACACACATATACACATATAGTTACAAACAATTAACTCTAGATTCATGATCAAGTACATATATACTGCGCAATTAGACTTTTAATTTATTAACAGACATTCCTACATAAATGCATGATTATTCACAATATTTTAAAAATATCATAGAAACATAAAAAATATTACTTGATATTATTTTTAATAACATTTTGGTAAGTGTTGTATCTAAATAATATTGTAAAATGTAGTTGATAACATTTTTTATATTTTTAATAACCTTTTTTAATTAATGAAATATTACTAAAGATAATATATACTTACACTTTTCAAATATAATTAAATAAATATAAATAATTTAATAGTGAAAGGTCAAGACAAAAAATAAAATTTAGTAAAATATTTATTTTTTATGCATATAATATGTAAAAGAAATTAATATTTTCACAAGTAATAGAAAAATATACCTAATAAAAGAAAAATATATAATTATTAAATATAGAAATAAGAGAAAAAAATATGTTGAAGGTATAACTAATAAATAGCATATACACTGCATAGGAGTGTGAAGAATTTTATAATGACAACATGCTAATGCAATAAATTATTGATTTTTATAATGAGTATCTTAAAATTAGATTACCAAAATTTTCTGATTGATTTTCGGCTTTTTTCTTAACCCCATAAAAGGTAAGCTATTTTCTACTTGAAATATCAGATTTCATAAAAATGATGGATTAATAGTAAATTAATGGAGGACATGGAAGAGGTTGCAGCAACCGACAAAGTTGGCCCAAAACAAACCAAACTCGACATAGTAATCAATTGAGCATCTGTAAACATAATTACCGAACCAGTACCTAGCTGACACCTAAAAGTATCAAACTTGCCTGCAAATATTTATTTGTGATTAAAAGATTAATCTCAAGTTACGTATACTCATTTATTTATTTTTCTTTTTTTAGTTTGAAATTATTTTCACCCATTTAAATCCGAATTTCTACAGCACTTCGAACTTCCTAATCCATAAATTTCCGAATTTGAAAATTCAAAAATATCTGAATTTAAAAAACTGGAAGTCAAATTACAAACTGTTAATCACCGAGCTAATGCTGAGTGATCTTTACATTTCTAACACTTTATGAGTTTTTTCACATATTCATTAATAAAGTTACACTAACAACTGTAATATGTAGCCAACCAGCCACTCCACTTACAAAATATTTATGTATTTCTCTTTTTTCACATTTTATACATATATATATTTTTCTCTCTGATTAACTGCGTATTACAATTGTCTATTCAACATTTTTCGATTCATTGTGCGTCTGTTTTCATTCGCAGAGTGCCCAACATTTTGAGCACCCAAGATGAATCCCAAGATGATAAACTCTTTTTTTTTTTTTTGGGTAGCCCCTTATTGAAATTCTAACTAAAAAATAAACAGGGAAAAAGCTAGCCGCGAGGAATCCGCCGTGGGTTGCAGCGTTTAGGTCTAAATTTAAACTTCCATTTGTTCTGAAGCCCAATTCACATTTTAGTCATCAAAATATCCTAAAAAGAGTAGGTCTAATAAAAAAAGGTTGGAAATAATTTCAAACCACAAAAAGAAAAATAAATAAATATATTAGTATACGATAAAATAAGAATATAATATAAGGTAATATGAGATTAGTTTTTAGTCAATGTAATAAAATTGGTTTAGTTTTTAATTCATAAATTAAGTTTTTTTTAAGAAGGTTTTAACATTTAAAGATTACAGAGGGAAGTACTTCTTTATACAATCTTTAACGTATAGTATGATCTTAATAGCTGATCTTATGCTTACGATTTAATCTTAAAAAAAAAATTTAGCATTTGAGAAATTCACTTGATTTCCAGCTTGGAGATATGTTCTTCTACCAAAAATATTTAAGATTAACACAAATTTCAAAAACAATAATTTTATATTATTTTTTATTATTTTCTAAGATTAAAAATTTTATGTACTATTTTTTATCTTAAATAAAATAAAAATAATTATTAATGGATTCACCGTGGAACTCACATAAATTGGTTTAAGATCAAAATATGTGATCTATTATTGGAGAAAAAAAGTGAAAAAAATCTTAACAATAACAAGGCATTGTGGGATAAAAAAAGATAATCAAAATCACTAATAATGTTGTTGCTATTAGAGATGCTATTATTAGTCATCAGAAAAATTCTACACATACAAGGACCAACAACTTGACATGTCAGATTGAATAATTAATTTTTTTAATCGAAAAACATTGATCCACATCATATTTCTATTAAAGACACTGTGTAATTATTAGTTCAACATTGAACTAAGAGATACACACGAGCAAGTCTAAATCTTGTTGAGTTAAAAAGACAAATATATAACCAAATTTCTTAGCAATGTCGAGTTCATTTCCCTTTCTAAATATTGAAATAGCCAGAGCTTACATTCGTAGAGCACAAGGTACTAAATTCAGGGTAAGAGTACGGTCCATTTATTAAACCTTGAGTAATCAATTTATATGCTGCCTCAGTCAAATGAGTTCCATCCCACGCAATACAATGAGAAGGATCATCATTAGTCGTCACATTTGCAGAGCCACACACTGCGGAATCGTTGTAATTGTATGGACCTCCCATTCCACAACAAATTTTGAGACCATTAAAACCTGCATAGGTATCAAAACATAAATCAAGTATTATAGTCATAAAGTAATGTTTTTGTTGAAGTTTGAAGTTGTATTGTGAAAGTATTATTCAAAACAAACTTCTATCTAGTTACAGTTGAGAAAGTTGAATTACCAAACTTTGTGGGATCCTGATATAATGGCAACGCAGCGTTGTAATAATCAACATAGATTATATTAGAATGAGGATGAAGTCCTCGCAGCCTATGCAATTCACTTTGGAGCTTATGGTTGTAATCTTCAGTGAACTCATTTAACCACTTCAAACACCCATATTGATCATATTGATTATTATCCATGGTTTTATACTTTGTTAAAAGGGCTACACAACATCCTAGTGGTAAATTCCCAGGAACCATGAGCGTGCCAGCTCCTAGACCAATCAACTCCTGTAAAGAAAAAACAAAGGTTGGGCATGCTTCGAAATTGAAATAAAAAAGATTGGTCAAAGATTATAAATCAAAAAATCGTAAATCTTTGGTTTATATGTTTCGGGTATGTAGTTTACCTTATGAATCGGTTACCGACCGGTGCTTTCATACTTATGTTAATATATCTTCAAACTTAACATTAGCAACACGAGTGATTGGGTGTGTTGCATTTGTTCACTGTCATAAACATCAACGGACAAACCTTGACCCTTGTGCCTTAAGATGTGCGTTTGTTGGATATCTTTCTGGTAAAAAGAGTTACAAGTGTTATCATCCACCCACTAAACAGATTTATGTGACTATGGGTGTTATTTTCTCTGAGACAGAAATGCATTTCTGATCATCCTCACCCACTTCTACCTTTCAAAGGGAGACAATTTCTAAAGAAATGAATTGGATGGTTGATCTTCCTGATGTTGTGTTGACCAGTAAGAATCCGTCAAATATGGGGACAAGCTCTACTCAAGAGTTATCTGCTAGTATAGGTTCTGCAACTCAATATAATTCCATTAGTCATTGACACCAGAGAGATATTCACCAAATAATTCTAAGACATCTAAGAAGATGATCTACAATTGGGTATTTCACCTTTGTTGAAAGTAATCTCCTTACTTGGAAGTAAAAAACAGAAGGTTGTTTCATTGTTCAGAAGCTGAATACAGGCTACGGTCATTGTGGCTGAAAAGACTCGCGGAGGAACTATGAAATTATACTTAGATCGTTGGAAATCTTGAAAGTATGTTGAAAGTCTAATATCCCCTAGAATTTGAATGAACTACAGTGAAGATAATTCTCATTTTATAAATTATTTTTTTAAGGTTGAGTTAGACTATATTCACATTTCTAACATGGTAAGAATCTATTTTAAAATTAATTATAAATATTGAATCATCTGTTAATCGGATTGAACCACCCTCTCACCCATGAGGGTAGAGCCACAATTCTGAGGATGTGTTGAAATCCCACGGTGATAAATAGAAGAAAAAATTGTTAAAGTACCATGAGTGAAGACCACACAACAACAAGCTGGCCTTGATGTGAGTGTGGGATATTTGAGGATGGGTGAAGGAGCGAAGAGGGGAGGAAAGTTCAAAGGAAGGGAATTTTTTATGCAAGTGAAAATTTTTTGGTTTTTTAACGTTGGGTACGAGGGGAGGAAAAAATTTGAACTTCGGTTTGGTGGTGCCTTTTAGTTATGATTATTGGTGTTGTTTATGTTTTTGTTTTTGTTGAGAGGTAGCGTGTGATCTGATGGGTGATCGCAAAATTGATCTTACATGACGTTGAATTTTAGCATCTTCTGGTTTGGCTTGCCTTCTCTATTGCTGAAATTCAGACTTTTTGCATTGAAAGCAAATCAATAGACTTGTTTCCAATTTTTCAGGTTCTCATTGTGATTTTGGGCCCAAAAGTCTTCGAAGAAACAAAAGTAATGACCAAACAAAGGTTTTAGAAGATTCATGTGATAAGATGCAATTTTGGAGATGCAAACTAAGGATTTGCTCAAAGAAAAATAAAATCTTACGTTGATAGCTGAAACTATTGCATTGATTACGAGCGGAACATATGTTTTAACCTCTTCTATGCTCTTTCCTACAAACAAGGGATGATTGATATCGTTTCCTCCTATTTCACCAATTAGAAATAATGAATTCCCAAGTACTTCATGGCAGTCTGCAAGATTAAACCCTAATTCAGACATTAATATTATCAAGCTGGATTGCTGATTGTTGTTACATTTTTTGAGGCACGAAACTACAAGTAATTCTGCATAAAAAATAAAATAAAAATATAAGTAAAATTTTAAGAATAAATTAAATTAAAGAAATCATGATTATAATTTAAATAAAATCTCAAAAAATAAAATCTTAACATTAAATATATAATTAAAATAAAATTTTACAAAAAAATTAATAAAATTTCAACAATAAATATTAAAAAATTAATAATAATCTAAATAAAATATTAATAAATAAAAAATATTAAATAATATAAACCTCTAATTTAACTTTACACAAATCTTACAGAACAAATCCATTTAAATCATGAATTACCCCAGACCATTTAAAATTTAGATTAATTAAAGGCACGTGGACTAGACCCATTTACTTTTACATGCACAGAGGATTCAAATCTTTAACAACATAGGAGTCTGAATTGTGTACTAATAATCAGACTAATTGTTTTTGTTGATTGCAGAATATCAACCACGTGACCAACCCTTAATGACACGAGAAAAAATCTTAGAGCAAGTTGACATGTATATTATTACACTTTATTTAATTGATCATGGAAAAGAGTGGAAGAAAAGAAAGAAATATTATATTTATAGAAAGATGTTATTTTTTGTTGATGCATATAATTGTAAAAAGAATATTTTAGTAAACTATTAAGAATTTTAGTCTCGGAGAAAAGATTTATTAATATTATTTATAAGTGAGTTGTAAATTTTTGACAAATAATATTTTTATACACACTATTTAAAACTCTAATTCTTATTATATTTTAAAGATATTGGAGCTATATGTTCCTTAAATTAACCACATTAGGTTCATTCTATTAAAAATAAAATATTAAAATTTTACTTGAACATGTTATAAGAGAAAAATATATATGCATTATTAGTCTAAAAGTTTTTAAACGATTAATCAATCGCAACTCCATTGTATAATGAAGTTATTAACTTTTATAATAAATTAAAAATAATATAAAATTTAATTTATAATTTGTTCACATTTTAACGTGTAATGATACGATGATAGAAGATACAATAATAAGCTAATTTTTTACTTTTCTTTTTCGAATTCATATTGGAAAGAAGCAAGTTTAGTACAGGAAATCTTTTTCATTAATCGAAGTAAATTTTCATATAAACTATATATTGTTTACTCTTATGTTTCTCTGCTTGTTTTCATGAATTTTCTTCTGTACTAAGTGACGGATGAGAAAACATAATTGACAACTTACTTGAGGAAGAATTGCAGAGAGGGAGAAGCAATTGTTTGAACCAATTCAACTGAACTGTCAAAGAAAGATTGGTGGCGATAGGAATATCCCTTTCTTCAAAGAAGCTGGCGTCTAAAGCCGTGGCTCCTACAACAGCAAAGTTAGCTACCTCTTCCACACTCCATTCACTATTATTCTTTATTCCCAAATACGGTTTCACCAGTGGAATTCCCAGTGATTCAGCTGAATTCACACATAAAATACCAACTTCATATAATTCAAATAGAAAAATTAAAGTTTAAAACTTTTTAGTGTGTATATAATGACAGGACGTTAGGATAAGTAAATTGAAGACTTGAAATATAATATTTAAAAGTTTTATGGGTAGAGCAACTCTAATAATTTTGGTAGGTACCGATGAAATCGATGATGAGACGACCATTGCAGCAGCGTCCAGTGGGATGGTGAAAGAATGTTTCGCCGTTGGGAGGAAAAAAGCAATGGAAAGTGGGAAGGGTGGAGCTGAGAAACAAGTTGCCAGTGTCAGCGAGGGAATCACCGAAGCTGAAGATGGAAGTGTATGGACATGCCACCGTTAACGACACTGAATAACTTACCACAATTGCTATCATTGCAATCCATCGCGACCCCATTTGAATCTGCTGTCTGATACTACACCTACGTTACCGGAATTTCTGGACAATATCATCTAAAATTAAGTGATTAAGTGTTCAACGACTACAGAATTTTATTTATTTATTTTTTCACAAGGACCACAAACCTTATCTACCAAAAAGTATTGATATCAATTTTAATCCAATCATTTTCTTTCACTGTGTAATTCAAAAAAAATCTAATTCAATCATAACTGTGTAGGGTTCGCGGCAGGAGAGACTACATGCAGGCTGAACTAGAACTGAGGAGGCGGAGAAAAACATGTAAAATTTATAATTATATTAAATATATAAAATTATATATTTCATAATTTAAATTTAAAAAATATTCATATTCTTATATTATATTATTTAAACATCTAATTAAATAAAATAAATATTGTCATGCCTCATATTCTTATTCTTTAGACTATTTTTTTAAAATTAAATATATTGTGATGCCTCATGAACATGAAAATGAGTTTCAAATACTCATATTTGATTTATATATATATATATATATATATATATATATATATATATGTGGATTTTTTTTATGGGAATAATTATGAGATCATTATTCCTTGTAAAGAAATAAAGAAAGTTCCATATATATAACTTAGATATATAATTTTATGGATTTTTGAATTTGAGAATTTACAGATTAAAGAATCTGAAACATTTTAAAAATTTGGATTTAAAAATAATATTTTAGATTTTGTAATTCATATATTCTTGGATTTAGAAATTTAGAAATATCTGAATTTGAAAATCTAAAGTTAGATTAAAAATTGAAGAAGAGAAATGTAAAAATAACGTGGAAAGACGTTTTAATGAATTAAAGGTAAAACGAAAATTTAAGAATAAAATAAGATACATGAAAAAGTATAAATGGGTGGGTACAGGATGATAAACTTTCTTCTTTTTTCTTTTTTTTTTTTTTTAGCCCCTAATTGAAATTCTAACAAAAAATAAATTAGGAAAAAGCTAGCCGCGAGGAATCCGCCGTGGGTTGCAGCGTTTAGGCCTAAATTTCACTTTCATTTGTTCTGAAGCCCAATTCACATTTAAGTCATCAAAATATACCAAAAAGAGTAGGTATAATAAAAAAAGGTTGGAAATAATTTCAAACCACACTAAGAAAAATAAATAAACATATTAGTATACGATAAAATAAAATATAACAAAAAGGTAATATGAGATTAGATTTTAGTCAATATAATAAAAAAAAATTAGTTTTTAATTCATAAATTAAGTTTTTTTTTAAAAAGGTTTTAACATTTAAAGATTATAGCGGGGAAGTACTTCTTTATAGTACCTTTAACATGTGATCTTAATAGCTGATCTTATGCTTAAGATTTAATCTTAAAAAAAAATTAATGTTTGAGAAATTTACTTGATTTCCATATTGGAGATTTGTTCTTCTACAAAAATATTAAGATCAACACAAATTTCAAAAATAATAATTTTGTATTATTTTTTAAGTTTAAAAAATTTATATATTATATTTTATCTTAAATAAAATAAAAATAACTATTAATGGGTTTATTGTGGGACTCACATAAAGTGGTTTAAGATCAAAATATGTGATTTATTATTGAAGAAAAAAGTTAAAAAAAAAAATCTTAACAATGACATGGCAATGTGGCACTGTGGGACTCACACAAAAATATCAAAATCACTAATAATGTTGTTGCAATTAGAGATGCTATTAGTCATACGATAAATTCGACACCTACAAGGATCAACAACTTGACATGTCAGAGTGAATAATTAATTTTTTTTAATCGAAAAGCATTGATCCACATCATATTTTCTATAAAACACAGTATGTAATTATTAGTTCATCATTGAACCAAGAGATACACACGAGCAAGTCTAAATCTTGTTGAGTTAAAAAGACAAATAAGTAACCTAATTTCTTAGCAATATCGAGTTCATTTCCCTTTCTACATATTGAAATAGCCAAAGCTTACATTCGTAGAGCACAAGGTACTAAATTCAGGGTAAGAGTACGGTCCATTTATTAAACCTTGAGTAATCAATTTATATGCTGCCTCAGTCAAATGAATTCCATCCCACCCAATACAATGAGAAGGATCATCACTAGTCGTCACATTTGCAGAGCCACACATTGCGGAATCGTTGTAATTGTATGGACCTCCCATTCCACAACAAATTTTAAGACCATTAAAACCTGCATAGGCATCAAAACATAAATCACAGTATTATAGTCATAAAGTAATGTGTTTTGTTGAAGTATGAAGTTGTATTGTGAAAGTATTATTCAAAACAAACTTCTATTAAATTACAGTTGAGAAAGTTGAATTACCAAACTTTGTGGGATCCTGATATAATGGCAACGCAGCGTTGTAATAATCAACATAGATTATATTAGAATGAGGATGAAGTCCTCGCAGCCTATGTAATTCACTTTGGAGCTTATGGTTGTAATCTTCAGCGAACTCATTTAACCACTTCAAACACCCATATTGATCATATTGACTATTATCCATGGTTATATACTTTGTTAAAAGGGATACACTACATCCTAGTGGTAAATTCCCAGGAACCATGAGCGTGCCTGCTCCTAGACCAATCAACTCCTGTAAAGAAAAAATAAAGGTTGGACATGCTTCGAAATTGAAATAAGAAATCTTTGGTTTAAGGTCACTTTTAATCCATTAAATTTCATTCCACAATGGTACATTAAGTTTATAAATTTTCAATTCTGTACTTTACATATTTAAATAAGCACATTTTGTTCCACGTAATGTTTAAACGTTAACAAACGTTTAAAGATGATGATGAGTCTGTTAACTCAACAAAATAGTGTGGCCGAAAGGCAAAATCGACATATCCCTGAGATTACACGTGCATGTCAAACTCTTGCTTATATGTCATCTTCATCTTGGGGAGATGCTACTTTGTATGTAGTTTACCTTATGAATCGGGTACCGAGCAATGCTTTCAAATTTAAAATACCTTTAGAAAAACTCTCTAATTATGTTAATATACCTTCAAACTTAACATTAGCCCCACGAGTTATGGTTGTGTTGCAATTGTTCACTTTCACAAACATCAACGGACAAAGCTTGACCCTTGTGCCTTATGATGTGCGTTTGTTGGATATCTTTCTAGTAAAAAGAGTTACAAGTGTTATCATCCACCTACTAAACAGATTTATGTGACTATGGGTGTTATTTTCTCTGAGACAGAAATGTATTTCTCATCATCCTCATCCACTTCTACCTTTCAAAGGGAGACAAATTCTAAAGAAATGAATTGGATGGTTGATCTTCCTGATGTTGTGTTGACCACTAAGGATCCGTCAAATATGGGCAAAAGTTCTACTCAAGAGTTATCTGCTAGTATAGGTTCTGCAACTCAATATAATTCCACAAGTTCATTGACACCTGAGAGTCCTACAAGATCCCTTTCTACTCCTGTTGTATCCACCGATGATTTCGTTGTTGATGATGCCCGAATTACGAATACATTCTAAGGTTAAAACTAACAATTTAATTAATGATGTTTCAGTTTGTAATGAGAACAGGTATCAATTACCTCCGCGTAGTAATCAAGGAAAACCACCACAGAGATATTCACCAAATAATTCTAAGACATCGAAGTAAGACCATGATCTAAAATTGGGTATTTCACCTTTGTTGGAAGTAATATCGTTACTTGAAAGAGTAGAAAAAAAACAGAAGGTTGTTTCATTGTCAAGTGCAGAAGCTGAATACAGGCTACGGTCAAAGGAATACAAGAGTAGTCATTGTGGTTGAAAAGACTCGTGGAGGAACTGTGAAATTATATTGTGTGATAATCAGTCTGGTAACAAAATTGCTGAGAATCCAATACAACATGATCGAACTAAATATGTTAAGATTGGCCGCAACTTCATATATGAGAAGCCTTCTCATAGAAAAAATTATTGAAGTACCATATGTGAAGACCACACAACAACAAGCTGGCCTTGATGTGAGTTACAAGAGAGGTTATTGCTCTTATGTGTCTATATAAACAATTTCTTGTAAAAACTTAGCATTAGTGCACAAAAGATAATGTATAATGTGTGTCCGTGGACGTAGACAATTTGCCAAACCACGTTAATCTTTTGAGTTCTCTTTTTCTCTTTTCCTTGTAAAGTTTCTAAAAAGAAAAATGTTTCTAAATGCACAGTTCACAAAAGATAATATATATTGTGTGCCCGTGGACGTAGACAATATGCCGTTAATCTTTTGAGTTCTCCTTTTCTCTCTTCCTTGTATTCTCTTTTATATTATATTATTGCAAACAATTGATATCAGAGCCAATATATTAGTATGCTCTGTGGTTGCGGCTTAGTTTCATCTTCCACATCAGAAAAAATTTGGTTTATCCTCAGGGTAGAGAAGCAGTGGGAGCACTTTCTGTAATGCATTGGAAGAAGAACAATGGCACATTGGAAGAAGTGAAGTCATCCCTGGGTTACCCGGCTTAAACGAGTGATGCAATGATCGGAGTGGATCTAAGTGAAGGTCTGGTCAGGTAGACCTACTTTGTGGGGATCTCTTGTATCGAAAGTCTTCCTAGCAAGGATGACTAGGGTTGTGTGTGCCGTTGATGTGAGCTATTAGAACGGTGGTACAAGACTAGGACATATCGACGACAATGTGAGGCTCAAGAATTGTCGCGACGAGAAAGCTCTAATGGTCATCATTGACAATAGGGATGAAGAAGAGAAGCAATAAGGGCTTAAGAAGAGAAGCGGTGGGAGCTTTCCGCTGGAGACTAGTTAGCGCAAGAGAAAACCCGTAAATAGATAGGGCAGTGCGCAGGAGAAGACCCTGTGAACATGGCAGTGCATAGAAGAAGACCCGTCAGTGGAGTCACATTTGAGAAGCAGCAAGGAGACGATATTAGGAATATGTAGTTTGATTTTAGTCCCACATCGAGTAAACAAAGAAGAAAATTTTTCTTACGTAAACAACTCTTTGTAAAGTTTCTAAATGCATATTAAAGAAGATAATGTATAAGTTTCTAAGAGTACCACTTACTGCTGCTTTGATTTTTTTAAAAGGTGGGGTATTTGAGGATGGGGTGAAGGAGCACCTCGGAAGATCTTCACTGGGATTTCGTTTTGTGAGATTGATGGAAAATAAGATGATGATGATATTGGAAATTATAATTGTTATTAAGTTGGGAAGAGAATATTTTTATGCATGTGAAAAATTTTAGTTTTTTAACGTTGGGTACGAGGGGAGGAAAAAAATTTGAACTTTGACTTGGTGGTGCCTTTTAGTTATGATTATTGGTGTTGTTTATGTTTTTGTTTCTGTTGAGAGGTAGCGTGTGATCTTATGAGTGATTGCAAAATTGATCTTATATGACATTGAATTTTAGCATCTTTTGGTTTGGCTTGCCTTCTTTATTGCTGAAATTCAGACTTTTTGCATTGAAAGCAAATCAATAGAGTTGTTTCCAATTTTTCACGGTGTCATTGTGATCTTGGGCCCTAAAGATCCTAGTAATGACCAAACAAAGGTTTTCGAAGATTCATGTGATAAGATGCAATTTTTGTAAAGATAAAGTCTTTTTTCTTGTGGCAGCATAAAAAATTGAACTTGAAAGCAGTTGCCAAAATTGAAAACATGAATAGTACTGTTCACGTGAATGTTTTGGTGCAGTCGGTACAGCAATTGTTGAAAACATGAATAGTACTATTCACATGAACAATACTATTCACGTGAATAGTAATTTGGAAGCCGTGTTCCTCCTCCTATAAATAGGAGGAGATGGATGAAGGAAAGGGCAGCACAACATCCAACAGATACACCACTGAGAGAAAAAGAAATAGAGTAAAAGAAAAATATAAGTATTTTTTTGTGAGTTCTTTTTTGTGAGTGTGTTCTCCTATTTAAAAAGAGAGAGTGTTGTTGTTCTCTCCTTGTATTTAGAGAGAAATTGTAATTTCTTCCACTTAGTGAAACTAATTTTTCTACCGTTGCCCGTGGTTTTTTCCCTTATTTGTTGAGGGTTTTCCACGTAAATACTTTGTGTCAATTTCCCTTTTTTTTCCTTCTCTACTCAAATTTTAGCTGTGAAAATATTCTGTTACTCTGTTACCCAACAGTGGTATCAGAGCCAGGTTGTCGGTCACTATTCACGCTGCGGTACTGTTTACGGTTACTATTCACACGTGTGGTTGTATACTTTTGTAGTGATTGTTAATGTATACTAGATTTGTTCTAGTCTATGGTAATATATATACAATACTACTCACGATATCTTATCTATTCACTATGAAATTGTGTTAGCCGAATCAGTGGAAAATATTTCAAATATGTCAGCAAAATTTGAAATTGAGAAGTTCAATGGGAAAAATTTCTCCCTGTGGAAATTGAAGATAAAGGCAATCTTAAGGAAAGATAATTGTCTAGCTGCAATTGAAAGTAAACCTGCAGGAATTACTGATGAAAAGTGGAAAGAGATGGATGATAGTGCAGTTGCCAATTTGCACTTAGCAATGGCAGACTCAGTCTTGTCGAGCGTTGCTGAAAAGAAAACGGCAAAGGAAATTTGGGATGTGCTCACCAAATTGTATGAGGTCAAGTCACTTCACAACAAGATATTCTTGAAAAGGAGATTGTATACTCTTCGTATGTGTGAATCCACATCAGTAACGGATCACATCAACAATCTGAATACCTTATTTTCGCAACTAACAGCCATAGAATGTCAGATAGCAGAAAATGAACGTGCTGAGCTTCTTCTTCAGAGTTTACCAGACTCGTATGATCAACTCATCATTAATATCACAAATAACAATATTTTTGAGCACCTCCGATTTGATGACATTGCTGCTGCTGTTCTTGAAGAAGAAAGCAGGCGGAAAAATAGAGATGATCGAACGGAAAGTTCAAGATAAGCAGAAGCCTTAACGATGATGAGAGGTAGATCAACAGAACGTGGCCCCAGTGGGAGCCAAAATCATGGTAGATCAAAATCTCGAAGAAGAAATAATTTCAAATGCTACAACTGTGGCAAGAAAGGGCACTTGAAGAAAGATTGTTGGAGCAGGAAGAATGTTGAAAAGTCTTCTGAGGCAAGTACATCTCAAGGATATGTTGCTAGTACCTCTGATAATGGAGAAGTCCTGTACAGCGGAACATCAGCTGGTTATAAAGGAAGAAAACAGGCCAGTGATGTCTGGATAGTAGATTCAGGAGCAACATGGCACATGACTCCAAGACGAGATTGGTTTTGTTCTTATGAACCTGCCTCTGAGGGATCTGTGTTCATGGGGAATGATCATGCTTTAGAAATTGCTGGAATTGGTACTGTCAAATTAAAGATGTACGATGGTACTATCTGCACAATCCAAGGGATACGACATGTGAAGGGTTTGAAGAAGAACTTATTGTCTATTGGGCAATTAGATGATCTCGGATGCAAGTTCCATATTGAAGGTGGGATCTTGAAAATATCAAAAGGTGCTCTAGTGGTGATGAAAGCAGAGAAGATTTCTGCAAATCTATACATGCTTCTGGGAGATACGTTGCAAGAGGCAGATGTATCAGTTGCATCAGCCAGTCAGGAGGACTC
The DNA here is from genome assembly GCA_026586105.1 of Hylodesmum podocarpum. Lineage (NCBI taxonomy): Eukaryota > Viridiplantae > Streptophyta > Magnoliopsida > Fabales > Fabaceae > Hylodesmum > Hylodesmum podocarpum. The sequence goes on along the minus strand of JALJEV010000424.1, from coordinate 3,464,906 downwards.
AACGACAATGTGGCATCGCAGACTAGGCCATATGTCAGAACGAGGCTTGAAAATCCTTGCGGAACGTAAACTCTTACCCGGGCTCACATCTGTAAGTTTACCTTTTTGTGAGCACTGTGTGACAAGTAAGTAGCATAGATTGAAGTTTGATAAAATCAAACGCTAGAAGCAAACACATACTTGACTTGATTCATTCTGATGTGTGGGAGTCACCAGAAATGTCCCTAGGAGGAGCAAAGTATTTTGTATCATTCATTGATGATTATTCTAGGAGGCTATGGGTGTACCCGATCAAGAAGAAGTCAGATGTATTTCCAGTTTTCAAGGTATTCAAAGCAAAGGTAGAGCTTGAAACTGGTAAAAAGATTAAGTGCTTGAGGATAGACAATGGAAGAGAATATATAGAGAATATATAGATGGTGAATTTCTAGCATTCTGCAAGCAAGAGGGTATTAAAAGGCATTTCACTGTTGCACATACACCTCAGCAGAATGGTGTAGCAGAGCGAATGAATAGAAAACTTTTGGAAAGGACAAGAGCTATGTTGCAAACTGCAGGATTAGCCAAGTCTTTCTGGGCAGAAGGAGTGAAGACAGCCTGTTACTTAATAAACCGATCGCCATCAACTGCAATAGGTTTAAAGACCCCGATGGAGATATGGAAAGGAAAACCGGCAGAGTATTTTACCTTACATATATTTGGATGTCCTGTGTACGTGATGTACAACTCCCAAGAAAGGAGTAAACTGGATCCAAAATCCAGGAAATGCATATTCTTGGGCTATGCTGATGGTGTTAAGGGGTATCGCTTGTGGGATCCCACTGCCCGCAAGATGATTATCAGCAGGGATGTAAGGTTTGCAGAAAATGAACTGCAAAGTAAGCAAAAAAAATGGCAGCACTTCTAAAGATGTTACTACTGTACAAATAGATGGAAAAAGCTGGAGAAGAAAATTCTTTTGAAGCGAGAACCGGAGGACGAGGAACAAGAACCGGATGAGGCCCATGATGAAAACGTCGACGACCAACACGTCGAGATAAGGAAACCATCCTCGCACTCGATTATGCTATGACAGCCATGATGCGTCTTGTCTTCTAACAGAAGAGGGAGAACCGTCAACTTTTCAGGAAGCTGTAAGTAGTTCAGACGCTTCCCTGTGGATGACAGCAATGCAGGAAGAAATGGAAGCCTTACATAGAAACAAGACATGGGAACTTGTTGTACGTCCAAGAGATCGGAAAGCCATTGGAAACAAATGGGTTTACAAGATCAAACGTGATGGCAATGATCAAATTGAACGATATCGTGCAAGATTGGTGGTCAAAGGATATGCTCAAAAGGAAGGTATTGATTTCAATGAAATATTCTCTCCCGGTTGTTAGACTTACCACTATCGAGTAGTATTGGCTATGTGTGCTGCATTTGATTTACATCTTGAACAATTGGATGTAAAGACTGCGTTTCTTCATGGTGAACTTGAAGAAGAAATATATATGTTCCAACCAGTAGGATTTGAAGAAAAAGGAAAAGAAGACTTAGTTTGTAGGTTGACCAAATCTCTGTACGGTCTTAAACAGGCGCCAAGGTGTTGGTACAAGAGATTTGATTCCTTCATTATTAGCCTTAGATATAATAGACTGAGCTCAGACCATTGTACCTATTACAAGAGGTTTGAGGATAATGATTTCATCATTTTGCTATTATATGTAGATGACATGTTGATGGTAGGCCCCAACAAAGATCGAGTCCAAGAATTGAAGGCACAGTTGGCTAGGGAATTTGATATGAAGGACTTGGGACCCGCAAACAAGATTTTAGGGATGCAAATTCACCGAGACAGAAAAGATAGGAAGATTTTGCTTTCTCAAAAGAATTATCTTCGTAAAGTCTTGCAGCGCTTCAATATGCAAGATTGTAAGCCAATCTCTACCCCACTTCCTGTCAACTTTAAATTATCCTCAAGAATGTGTCCTAGCAGTGAAGCAGAGAGGATAGAAATGTCTCGAGTACCGTATGCATCAGCAGTGGGAAGTCTTATGTATGCTATGATTTGTACAAGACCAGATATTGCTCAAGCAGTGGGAGTGGTCAGTCGATTTATGGCAAATCCTGGTAAAGAGCATTGGAATACTGTGAAGAGGATCCTGAGATATATTAAAGGAACCTCAGATGCTGCATTATGTTTTGGAGGATCAGAGTTTATTGTCAGAGGATATGTTGATTCCGATTATGCAGGTGATCTTGATAAAAGAAAATCTACTACTGGCTATGTGTTCACACTTGCAGGAGGAGCTGTAAGCTGGTTTATCCAAGTTACAGACTGTTGTAGCTCTATCTACTACAGAAGCAGAATACATGGCAGCTACCCAAGCATGCAAGGAAGCAATCTGGATTCAAAGGTTATTAGAAGAACTCGGGCACAAACAGCAGAAGATTACTGTGTATTGTGACAGTCAGAGTGTCTTGCACATTGCAAGGAATCCAGCCTTTCATTCCAGGACGAAGCACATAGGTGTACAATATCATTTTGTTCGAGAAGTAGTAGAGGAAGGAAGTGTGGACATGCAGAAGATTCACACCAAAGATAACCTAGCAGATGTTATGACAAAGCCAATCAATACTGACAAGTTTGTATGGTGCAGATCTTCCTATGGTCTATCAGAGACGTAGGCAGCATGGTATTAGCAAGGTAGAGAAATTTTTCTGAAAATTCACAAAAGTGACTTTAAGTGGGAGATTGTAAAGATAAAGTCCTTTTTCTTGTGGCAGCATAAAAAATTGAACTTGAAAATAGTTGCCAAAATTGAAAACATGAATAGTACTATTCACGTGAATGTTTCGGTGCAGTCGGTGCAGCAATTGTTGAAAACATGAATAATACTATTCACATGAATAGTACTATTCACGTGAATAGTAATTTGGAAGCCGTGTTTCTCCTCCTATAAATAGGAGGAGATGGATGAAGGAAAGGGCAGCACAACATCCAACAGATACACCACTGAGAGAAAGAGAAATAGAGTAAAAGAAAAATATAAGTATTTTCTTGTGAGTTCTTTTTTGTGAGTGTGTTCTCCTATTTTATAAGAGAGAGTGTTGTTGTTCTTTCCTTGTATTTAGAGAGAAGTTATAATTTCTTCTACTTAGTGAAACTAATTTTTCTACCGTTGCCCGTGGTTTTTCCCTTATTTGTTGAGGGTTTTCCACGTAAATACTTTGTGTCAATTTCCCTTTTTTTTCCTTCTCTATTCAAATTTTAGCTGTGAAAATATTCTGTTACTCTGTTACCCAACAATTTTTGAGATGCAAACTAAGGATTTGCTCAAACAAAAATAAAATCTTACATTGATAGCTGAAACTATTGCATTGATTACGTGCGGAACATAAGTTTTAACCTCTTCTATGCTCCTTCGTACTGACAAGGGATGATTGAAATCGTTTCCTCCGATTTCACCCATAAGAAATAATGAATTCCCAAGTACTTCATAGCAGTCTGCAAGATTAAACCTTAATTCAGAAATTAATATTATCAAGCTGGATTGCTGATTGTTGTTACGTTTTTTAAGGCACGAAACTATAAGTAACTCTGCCTAAAAAAAATAGCAATCTGTATGAAAAAGTAAAATTATATTACTAAATAGATAAATATAAGTTAAATTTTAAGAATAAAAATTAAAGAAATCATGATAATAATTTAAATAAAATCTCAACAGATAAATTCTTAACATTAAATATACAATTAATATAAAATTTTACTAAAAAAATTAATAAAATTTCAACAATAAATATTAAAATATTAATGATAATCTAAATAAAATATTAATAAATAAAAATATTAAATAATATAAACCTCTAATTTAAATTTACACAAATCTTACGAAACAAATCCATTTAAATCATGAATTACCCCAGACAAATAAAGGCATGTGGACTGCGGGGTCTAGGGACCCATTTACTTTTACATGCACCACTAGTGGAAAAAGGAGATTTAACGTCTCCTTATCAACGTCGGTTAAAATATTAACCGACTTAGTTAACATTTCACGTCGGTTAATTTGTGAACCGACGAGAAAAATAGTGTTTTTCTACCTGCCACCGTGTTTATTCTCTTTTCTCTCACTCACTCTCACCCTCACGCTCTAATTAGGGTTTGTGCTTCTCTCAATTCCACAAATTCAACGTGCCAATGGAAACAACCTTCAACATAGGAGTCGTCCTATCTAACTCTGATGGGTGAAGTCCACCGGAAGCCAACAATTACCCAGCATCCTCTCTCTCTCTATGTCCTCTTTGCTCTGTTCTCCCACTCCGAAAATTTAGGCTGAGTCGCTGGTTGGAGTCGCAACTTCAAGAACCCACCTCGCACAAAGAATCTCACCAAAATGATAACTCGTTCAGCCTCGTTGATGGTAAGCCCCCATCGCAACCTAAAATGGTGATACTAGCAACAACGGTAGTTCCTTAAAGAAGTCAAAGTTCAAAGCTCGAACAAGAGAAAGAGCGCCGTCGCGAACGTCTTTTTCACTCGAATCACCCAAACCCTAAAGCACCTTGCCGTGAACCCGCAATTTTCAAATCACCGCCACCAACAACCCTGTTATTTGACGTCTTGTCAATAAGGAGAAATCCCTCCATTGCCTTCCATTGAATCCCAACCTGAAACTAGAGAAACAGAGAATGAGCTTTTACCCCGATTAAAGGAATCAGGAACTAGACTTCACTACAAGGTAAGCCTTCTAAGTGTAGCAGATTATTTTCAAGTGTTATAATAAGTGAAAATGTCTTTAATCTTGTGTCATTTGCTGTCTATCCATGATTTGATCAACTTTTCTCAAAAATATTACACAAATGTTGCTCTCCCAAAATTGGTAAGGATAGGATTTTAGCTTGTTAATTGTGTGCAAGGTTTTTGGTTAATATGATTATGGAGATCTTTATTGAATATAGGTAGCAGATTTTGGCTCATTGGAACTCTGCCCAGTCAATGGATGCACTCTAACTGATTTTATGCATACTAGGGGTCTCTGAATGCATTCCCTTGGACATGTTGTCAGTGCTCTAAACTTATTCACATTATTTAGTTGTAAACATTTTTAATCGAAAGCCATTTTGTTTTGCACTGTTATCCTTTTTTTTTGTTCTCTCCCTGAACTTCTTTCACTGTCCAAATTCATGAAATTAAATTGGTTATGTATCATCAATATCTCTATCATAATAATACTAATTAAATTGTTCCAAGGGATTTTTATATGGATTTTCTAGTTCCCTTCCACAAATCTGATATTGCCAGCTTAGTCTCTGTTCGCAAGGTAGCAGAGTAAACATGTCAATCATAGGTTTTCTCACATTTCTTTTTAGTTGATTAAATAGATCCAAAAATTATATAAGAACTAAAAAAGTTGTCTCTGTAGATGAACTGATACCTTATGCGATTCAGATATCATCATATTACAATGTTCAAACTGAGGAAACACCAAATCCAGATCTGCCTACAATTCCATTAATCACAATTCTACAGAGCACTCATAACTTTTCACAAGCATCTAATCTAGGGAAAGGTGGTATGCGTGCGGCCCAGTTGAAAGTCACCACCTTTTGCTACTGCTTAGACTCTCTATTCCTTCATAATGCATTAGCTCGCTGTAAGCCCATAATGTACTTTTTTCTTTATTTACTTGTCTCAAATCACAATGGTTATAATTTACAGCTCAAACGTGATGATGAAGAATGTGGTTCTTCTTTTTAGTTTTAGTAGGATGAATAGTTTCAATTTGTGTATTTTTTTTTTCTTTTCTTTTTTATTTCTTTTAAGTTTTTGCTAGTCCTAAAGTCTGTGATCAAGCACTTTGAAAGATGAAAGGGTGTTGTAGATAGTAAATGAGTTATAGAGTATCTTCGAATTCAAGAGATCATTCCTTCGTTTTCTTCTCTTCCAGTTTCTGGTTTCATTAATTCACCAAAAATATTATTTTATTCTTTTATGTATAGGTGTATGATGGGCCTTGGTGAAAAAAAGTGATCGAACTGAAAAAGTCGTGAAAGTAGTTCACTGATTTATACTCTGATTGTAAGCCAAATTAATGTTTTCAAGATTTGCTCTATTTCAGTCTTTGTTAAATTCTTTATGTGCATGTTGTTATCTAGCATAAGCATTTATTTTTACAGGTTGTTAAATTAATCACCTAGCATAAGCTTAATCACCTATCTCATTTTGCAATTCTCCATCCCCAACCTACTATAACATTGAACAACATTAGTGAGAGACATTGATACCAACTAAGAGGTACTATCTAACCTGTTTGAATATTTAGTTGCAACACACTTCACTAACTAGAACTTCATACATTCCCTCCCTTTCAATTATTTATCATGATTGAATGATTTTTTATTGTATTTGTTTAATATTGAGAGGAATTTTTTTCGGGGAACTATCCTAAGTATAGGAGAAATTTTGTTTAATTTTTGTAACATGTACTCTTCATGGACAGGCTTGGCTAATATATTTTTGGAGAAGAGCCAGTGTTCATAGTATAGAAGAGGACATTGCCAAAGAACACCTTCAGTTTTGGATTGGTCGAAGTGGACATTCACCTACCTCACATGATGTTGTTGATGGTAGCATTTAAAGTTTGTTTTTACTTGATTAGTTTGTAAGAAAAAGTTCAATTATCTTGTTATTATTCTTACGTTATGAAGCATGGGAGTTGTGTTACCCACTTGTTTCAAATTACATTCATATGCTTGAAATTTCACCGGCAAAAATTTGGCCTTTAGAATTTGTTTGTTAATATCAGGTTCTTTTGACATTACTCAACTTTGGGTTTTATAAAAACAAAAAAAATATTTTAAAAAAAAATTACTTTTTAACATCGGTTAATTTTAATAACCGACGTTAAAAGTAATTACTTTTAATGTCAGTTGTGACGAAGCACCCGACGTCAAACCAACATTTAACGTCGGTTCAAAAACACATTTAACGTCGGTTATGAAACCGACGTTAAATATCATGTTTTTAACGTCAATTATGAAACCGACGTTAAAAGTAGTCACCCACTATTAACGTCGATTTTTAACCAACGTCATAAGCCAATTTGAACCGACGTTAAAGGCTTATTTTCCATTAGTGCACAAGGGATTCTAATCTTTAGCAATATAGGAGTCTGAATTGTTTACTTATCAAACTAATTGCTTTAGTTGATTGTATCAACCACCTAACTAACACTTAATGACACGAGAAAAAATCTTAAAGAAAGTTGACATGTATATTATTACATTTTATATATTTAAGAAAAATACTTGATACATACTGTGCACAAACAGAGAAATAAGTATATCTACCTATTATAGTTGATTATAAAATAAATAGAAATAAATAAGATATTTATTTAATTGATAGAAGAAAAAATGGGTTGGTGCATATAATTGAAAAAAGAATATTTTAGGAAATTATTAAGAATTTTAGTTTCCAAGAAAAGATTTATTAATAATATTTATAAGTGAGTTGTAATTTTTTTTGACAGATACTTTTTTTGCACACTATTTAAAACTCTAATTCTTATTACATAATTGACAACTTACTTGCGGGAGAATTGCAGAGAGGGAGAAGCAATTCTTTGAACCAATTCAACTGAACTGTCAAAGAAAGATTGGTGCGGATAGGAATATCCCTTTCTTCAAAGAAGCTAGCATCTAAAGCCGTGGCTCCTATAACAGCAAAGTTAGCTCCCTCTTCCACACTCCATTCACTATTATTCTTTATTCCCAAATACGGTTTCACCAGTGGAATTCCCAGTGATTCCGCTGAATTCACACATAAAATACCAACTTCATATAATTCAAATAGAAAATTAAAGCTTAAAACTTTTTAGTGTGTATACAATGACAGGACGTTAGGATAAGTAAATTGAAGACTTGAAATATAATATTCAAAAGTTTTATGGGTAGAGCAACTCTAATAATTTTGGTAGGTACCGATGAAATCGATGATGAGACGACCATTGCAGCAGCGTCCAGTGGGATGGTGAAAGAATGTTTCGCCGTTGGGAGGAAAAAAGCAATGGTCGGTGGGAAGGTTGGAACTGAGAAACAAGTTGCCAGTGTCAGCGAGGGAATCACCGAAGCTGAAGATGGAAGTGTATGGACATGCCACCGTTAACGACACTGAATAACCTACCAAAATTGTTATCATTGCAATCCATGGCGACCCCATTTAAATCTGCTGTCTGATAGTGATACTACGTACACCTACGTTACCTGAATTTATAGACAATATCATTTAAAATCAAGTGCTTAAATGTTTACTAACTACAGAATTTTTTTATTATTTTCTTATAAGGAAGGACTGCAGACCTTATCTACCAAAAAAGTATTGGCATCAATTTTAGGCCATTCATTTTCAGTCACATGTCTAATTAAAAAACTCTAATTCAATGATGATCCACAGTTGGAAAGGAAAATGTTATTCATGAATATTATACGTACCACTATTCACGTTTTCCAAATCATAACTGTGTAGGGTTCGCGGTAGGGGACTACATGCAGGCTGAACTAGAATTGAGGAGGTGGAGAAAAACATTTAATTAATAAATTTAGGTAATAATTATTATTATATTAAATATATAAAATTATATATTTTATAATTAAAATTTTAAAAATATTTATATTCTTATAATATATCATTTAACATGTTATTTAAACATCTAATTAAATAAAATAAATTATAAAAAATAATTTTAATAATTAAAATTTAAATTATATTTTAAAATATTCACCGTTCATGTACACGTAATTAATAATTTTTCTGTAAAATTATAAAAATATATAAGATTAGAAATTCTAAATAAATAAATATTTTAAGTAAAAAAAATATTTAAAGAAGATTAGTATTTAGCAAATTTTGAGAATTACCGTCCCTTTTTTCAATTTCTAATTACAAAGGAAAAAAAGAAAGAATATATAAAAAAATGTAATTTGATAATAAAATTTACTATTTTGAATAGAAAAAATTTAAATTCTCTTTACATGTAATAAACTCTAAACTCTCCTTTTGTGATAAATTTAAAGATACTGTACAAATAAATAAAACGTATGGACGTAAAACTTTTCTAATATTCACGTGAACTTTGAATATACACGACAAAATAAGGTTACAAGTTTGAAGACTTACCCTACTTTAATTTGAGTTTTTCTTATGTGCACGCGTTAGAAATTGCTTAAAAAAATGCTTTTTCACCTAAATGCCACTGGTTTGGTACAGTTTACTTGGATGTCACTGATCTTTACCGACAAATTGGGTCTCCATTCGCAGAATTTTTTTATGGTGTTTTCTTCGCAGCTGATAGGTTGCTCAGTGTATTTATTGGTTGATGGTAAGTCTCCGGTACCACTTGCAGTACTCCTTTATGATAGTTAATTAGGGGAAAATTGCAAGTATATTCTGACATTCTAGTTAATAGATGTTTAAATAGGTGTTTAAATTGTGATCAGTCCTTATCTGTGTGGAGTGTGTTTTTTTGTCAGGGTTAGATTTTTTATCTTTTAATATGAACAAAATTATAAGGTGAATCGATGATTCATCAATTAATCGTAATCCAATAATCTAATGCCTTGATGAAATCTAAAGGAAGGTCATATGCGATGACACATAAATTAATTTTTTATATGCGTTGTTTTTAATGTTTTCGTCTTCTATCTTGGTTTAATTAACCGTATTTTCCTCAAGACATTAATAAATTAGATTATTAGTAAGAAAATATTCATTTTTATTATAAATCAAATCACCTAATTATTTAATTGAAACAAAAATAAAAATATTCTTTAAATTTTTTTTAGTATAAAGAATTATAATAATATTTTTTGTTAAAATTAATTAATGAAATTAAAATAAATATTAAAATTAATCAATGATAACCCTCTTGCTCCTCGTGTCCGTACTGCACTCTATCTGTCTTTTATATTTATATTTACATTATTGAAATCAAGATCAGTGTTAATTACATCCCATCTTTCTCTTCCTTGAATTTGTCACGCCCATGGAATATTTACAAATTCACCTAATTATTAGGTCAGAAATTCATCAAACCGGCAAAGAGAAATTTACGTGGAATTTTATTTCAACAAACAGTTACTAAATTATAACTTAATTGCTATATTTTGTATAATAAAAGAAATCATAGGTAATATATATTTTAAAATATCATCATAAACATTCATAAATATATTATGCATAATGATTTATAATTAAAAATGACGTAAAATTATTTTACATCGTTTGCATGTAACTAACTTTTTCCACGGTTTCACACGTGAAACACGAGACATTAAATTTAGGATTGGTATATGGTCCATGTAATAAACCTGTGGTGACCCATCTATATGCAGCCTCGGTTAAATGATAACCGTCCCAGCTAATATATTGTGACGGATTATCACAAGCTATCACCCCTGCGACCCCACACATGGCCGTTTCATTGTAATTGTAAGGGCCACCACCTCCACAACAAACTTTCAGAACATTTCTAGCAAACCCTGTAAGCAAATTCCACTGTCAACCTTCGAAAACAAGAGGCCATGTTTTAATGACATACTTACTGGAAGATCATTACAACAAGAAATGTTTCATGGTCAATAATAAATGCAAGCTAATCAGTCAACTATTTCACAGAAGATAAAAAAAAAGTAAAAAAAATAATAATAATAGAAATATTGAGGTAATCAACTGATTGACTTGAATGGCTGTTGATCACCAAGTATTTCTGCATCACAAAAAATAAAGATACATTTTCTTACATGTTTTTAAGAATTTCACTTGCCTAATTTGTATAATAAAAAGTTTACATTAAATATCAGCCTTTCACTTACATAATTTGTATAATAAAAGTTTACATTAAATATCAGCCTATGTTATATATCTAGTAAAATTTCGATTCTAACAAGAAAACATCACTAATACTTGAACAACTACATCTAAATTTTGTAATTTTGGTCATGTACTAAATGTGAACACAAGTACTCAACCTGAAATGTAGTTCCATTGTATCCATTAATGTTAATTATTCCAATTACTAGTACTACTGATAAATGACACATGGATATGACATGAAGTTTTCTGTTTACTTGCAAGCCATAAACGTTGATATGACAGATAAAGCTAAGGGGATAGATTTACCAAATTGTTCTGGAGAATTATAAAGCTGCATAGCAGAGTTGAAATAATCTGCATAAATGATACTGGTAAGAGGATATAGAACTCGAAGTCGATTTAGTTCAATTTGGAGCATCTCATTGTGGTATTCATAAAACGAGTTTAGCCATTTCAGACAGCCAGCTTGGTCATACTCCTCTTTATCTGTAGTCGCAAACATTGTTAAATAGGCAGAATTGCATCCAAGTGGTAAACTTCCCGGAACCATAAAGGTTACAGCCCCTAAATCAATCAACTCCTGCATAAATTAATAAACCAACCTATAATTAGCCAGTGAACTAAAAGTAGAAAGAGAAAAGAAATCACAAATCATTGGCGCCCGTTTACTTGCACTTTCATCTCCTATTTTCATTTATTATTTTCACTTTTTAATTAAAGATAAAACTGTCACCTTTTTTTCATTTTGTTTCCACTTCTTCAAAGATATCAAAACAGTTACTACTCAACTCAACCATTGAATCAAAATCTCACCCTGATTGTTGCAGTGATTACAGATATTACTTGGGGTATGTAAATCACAAGGTCTTCAAATGCAGTTGTTTCAGCCAAAGGATAGCCATAATCATTGCCTCCAATCTCTCCCACAATAAATAAGGAGCTGCCAATGACATTTTTGCAGCCTGCAAGAATGAAATCCAGTTTGAGATACCTATGAGTAGGGATTACTACCTGCATGCTGAATTGCTGACAGCAGTTGCAGAAAAAGCATGAGAATGAATCCCTCCATATCAAATTTATGATCCATTTAACTACTTCCTCTTCATACATTGGATAGTTATAGACGGCAACACTTGATTAGAGTATTTTAAACTTTAAAGTATTCATTCATCATGGAAAAGCACTCTAGTAAACACCTAAAGAGCAATTAAGTGAATGAAAATCTTAAATATTTAAATGCTGCGCTGGGCTAACCGACAGAATACTTAAACGTTTTCATATTAATTTCTCACTGGATGATCCTTCTCCCTTACAATACTCAAACTGCATATTTATTTGATTCGGGTGGGATCTATGAAACACTATATTTATACATAAGTTTAATTTTAATACACACTCACTTTTACACTATCCATCAATAAAAAACAACTTTAGATATAATTTTTTAAAATAATTATTACAAAAATTAACAATACAGTATAAAATACACGAGATTTAACAAATTTAATCATCACTTTTTATGGAAATATAATAAATTGTTTATAATTACAGAGAAGAAAGATTGATAGAGAACAATACCTGGGGAGATTAATGAAAAAGGAAAAATATAAACATAATAGATAATATGATTTGATAAAAGGGAAAAATAAAGAGCATTGATCATGTATTTAAAATTATGAGGTGTTCATGTATCATTAATCCATTAAAAAAGTGAATGAGATCTCTAATTAGCATGCTAACTCAACAAAAGGAAAGAAAAGATATAACTTCACTAGAAGAAGAATCGCAGAGAGAAGGCAGCAATGTCTTGAACCAATCTAACTGAACCCTCAGAGAGAAGTCCGTGCCCATTTCAACAGTGAACCCCTTTTCTTCAAAGAAAGCACGGTCCAACGCGGTGGCTCCGGCCACCGCAAAATTCACTCCCTGTTCAATATTCCCACGCGTCACCGCACCATGCTTGAAACCCAGATACGGTTCCACGTATGGAAGCCCCAGAGACTCAGCTACACATAAAAAACAGTAACAAAAGAATGAATTTTTATCCGAGAAATGAATTGAAAAAGAAATGGGTATGGTGAAATTTGTGCAATTAATACCGAGGAAATCGAGAATAAGGCGTCCATCAGAGCAGCGTCCATTGGGGTGTCGAAAATGGGTTTGTCCGTAGGGAGGGACCAAGCAATCGGGGTTCGAAGATGGGGAAATGAAGTATAAGTTGCCGGTGTCAGTGAGGGAATCTCCGAAGCTGAAGAGTGAGGTGTAGCAAGCTTCAGTGGGAATAGCAACATAGAGTAGTGGAAGTACAAGCATAACACAGAAGAAACATTCTTGTTGTTTTGACCAGATTTTAGTTGACAAAGGCATGGTGATCGTGGTATGTTCTTTTAAACTGTTCAGTGTTCAATGTTCAATCCCTTTATCTATATTTCTCAAGATGCTCATTCCCACACCCGTGAATAAAATTATTAGTGGTTCCAGTTAATCGTTGTTTAGTAAGTAGCTTGAATTTGGTTAATACACTAATTAAGTGGTTCATGTTAAGTCAAGCACAACTGAATTACCTATTCTAACAGTAAAAATAAAATTCAAAGACTAAAATTATATTTAATAATTGTAAAAAATAATAAAATTTTCATATATAATATAATTTGTTATTAAATAATAGTGCATATATTATTTAGTTATTGTATGTATGTATTAAATAGTAAAAAAAAGGCAATTTTGAGTTTCTTTAATAAATTACTCCAGTAACTTTAGGCGTGTTATGCTATTTTAGCAGCTTTTACTTGTCTAAACACTAAATGGAGTGACAGGGACAAATTGTTATATCAATTAATATTCAACAATTCCATTGGACAGGATCTCATTGTAAAACAAGAATGGTTCACATTTCATAATTACAACAGGACGAGAGAACATATACAAATCAGATAAAGTGAGCATTTATTTAAAATTATTTTGCATTTGTTGCTTTTCTCCTATAAATTTCCCCGAATTAGTTCAGCAAAGTACAGAAAATATAACAGGGCAATAACAATGAACGGATTATCTATTGAGGGTTAGGAGGACGGCTGTTAGCAGCAGCAACACGGGATCCCCATTCGAGCAATTCTTTGCTGGTATCATCCTTGTGTACAAAAACTTCAATAAAACATAATGAATCTTTCTCTGATCTGGTAGCTGTGGCTATTGCTTCTGTCAAATCATCCTCTGTACGCACCTACACTCACAACGATAAAAGTCCTTTGGTACCAGGTGCAAATTAACAACTTATAAATACATGTTTAAATTGCATATAGAAATATTGTCGGCATGTTCCAATGCAAATATAACGAATAAAAACAGCTTCTTGATCCGTTGACAAAAATATATTTGCTTTAAATGTAATTTCTAAAACCTCACATAGGCTAAATGATACTACCAGTTACCAACTCCCGTTAACGAAGGGGAATCACTAACAAGTAAACAGAGTCCAGCCATCTAATGCTACCAACTAAAAATAATCGATAGCAATAGCATAGTATATTAAAGAAATTGCAGAGGGGGATTATTCACCAACAAGTAGCATAGTATGTAAAAAAAATTTAAAATTTATATGGACCAAAATTGTAGAAAAATGTTTAGAAGACTAAAATTAAATTTTACTATATCTATAAGGACTAGACCATATTTAAGCCATCATTCAACTTATGCTAACCTTGGCAACCCAGCATTTGCCTTGTCCATTGTGGATGGCTTCAACAAAGCGAGTGTAGTCCCAATTCTTGATCACATTATATGGGCCATCATGAATCTCAACTTCAATTGTATAACCTCCATTGTTAATGAGAAAGATTATGCTCTTTTGTCCACAACGAATCATTGTTGAAATATCCTGTGCCGTCACCTAAATAAGGGAAACTGAGACTAGGTGATTCGTTCATCAGGCAGAAAATAAATTTATCAACAAGCTTGCTTTCTGTGAATGCATGACTAAATTAAGGCAAGGACTATATCTACAAAGGTACTTTATCTCTTAATTAGATTAAAATAAAAAAAAAACTTTCCCCAAATTTAATTTTAAAAGTATTATCATATAGTAGCACCCATATAGTGGCATAACTTCCATTTGACACAATTTCATACCCTTGGTTAACGTACTATAAAAAAGAAAAAGCAATTGTATATGATCTCTAACATTTTGGACATAGATAATTCCTATTCTTATAATCTTACTAACCTGAAAACTGCCATCACCAATGCAAGCAATTACACGCTTGTCTGTTGCTGCTTGTGCATATCCAAGAGTAGCACCTACAGACCAACCAATAGATCCATACTGCATCTGGAATTCATACCTGAAAGATGAAATTCGAATTTGACAATGTTAATTCCAACAGTTTAAAGGCTGCAATTAGCAAATTGCTCGATGCAGTCATAGTAAATGACTCACCCACAATTCTCAGGCAGATGGAGCTTCTGACAGTTGAACCATGAGTCTCCAGTTTCAGCTATTACAGCAGTATCTCCGCTCAGCAGTCCCTGTTGAACACATCGAATTACTGGACTAAAAGGGAAAACTTGCTAAAATATATTAAGCTGATTAAAACCATGTAAATAATGTCCCATATTTAGCAATGTTACTGGAATCATCTGAAATTGCCATGTTCCCCATTTTTGTGCCATGTTTCACACTTCTAGTCTACTCAAGGATCACAACTAACAGATACATACAAACCATGAAACTACCTACGAAGACAGTTTTACATGATTTAACATGATAGAGGAATCATGCAGTTAATACCATGATAGATGAAGAAATGTACTGGACCCAAAAGCTTTTGGTAAGCAAGACCGTGATAGTGATTTTCAATTAAATAAATATAAGCTCACAAAGAATATTCAAGCCTAGACAGAGTAAAAGCTCACAACTATCTTGTTCTTGAGCATGAAGCAGAATACAAGTTTAGAATGAAATCTTAGTTATAGAACAAAATAAAATGTAGAGAACTCCAATTCCAATCCCGGCCAAAGAACCACTTGATCTAAAAATTTGAAGGAGCATATAAATAGAACTTACTTGAATGTGCTTGAATAGAACATTAACTCTAAGAGGTTCATCTTTCTCTCGCTTCAAAGGAATGCCTGGAGGGACATAGATTCGTCGGTAATTCTCGACAGCTGTGGTGTTGGTCTTCACTCTTTTAGCCAATGCAGTTAAGAAATCAGCCATGAAAACCCAGCCCAATGAAGGACCATTGCCAATGGTTACCCGATTAGGCTGCACTACTATGGCTTTCTCCTTCTTTATCAATAAAGAGTATCCAACGGAGCTATAGTCATTGAAGATAGGACCAACAAAAACATAAGCATCAGCAGACTCCACTATCTCTCCACAATAGCTAGTACTAACAGCACCCCAATATGTCCCAATGAAGTGTGGATGATGCTCTGGTACAAGTCCCTTCCCCGAGGGCATAACAGCTACTGGATATCCACTAGCTTCTGCAAACTCCAGAAAGGCCTTTTGTGCCTTTGCTACCCTTAGTTTTGGGCCACCCACAATGACTGGCTTCACAGCTTTGTTCAGAAAATCAGCCGT
The DNA here is from genome assembly GCA_026586105.1 of Hylodesmum podocarpum. Classification (NCBI taxonomy): domain Eukaryota; kingdom Viridiplantae; phylum Streptophyta; class Magnoliopsida; order Fabales; family Fabaceae; genus Hylodesmum; species Hylodesmum podocarpum. Next base: position 3,448,464 of record JALJEV010000424.1, on the reverse strand, counting down.
TGCTTCCACTGCTGCTTCTAATCCTTCTTGATTGCTTACCCTACATAAAATAAAATAATATAATTTATTCTCACCATTAAACCAATGCCTAATGTGGAAGTAAGAACTATAAACAAACATTATTAATAAATATGGTTGTCAGTGACTCACTTCACCACACAAATACATCTGCTTTTACTTATTAATATTCTTTTACTCCTTCTGATTTTTCTATTAAACTGAATTAACTATCAACTTTAATTCACTGTCAACTGCAATAAGAAACCAATTAACTCAAAAACATATACGTCATATGATATTTATCTGGTTATCTACGGATAACCAATTACTAAATATTTTTCATTAACTACAGCATCCGTTTAGTCATATTTCTGAGTTAAACTAATAGTAAGTGATATATATTAAAGAAATTAATGACTAAAGGTGATTATTAAACAAAACAGAAAAGCCAAAAAAAAATAAAAAAATACATACTTTGGTGAAAGGAAAAACGGAACGGGTTCTCTAGAAAAAGTTGGATGAGGAATTCCAGGGAGATTACAACTTATGCTGATATAAACAGGCTTGCTTTCCTTCAGAGCAGTTGAAATTGCAGTGTCAATAAGTTCATGCGCATCCTCCAAGTTATTCACCACTGTCTGAACAATGAATCATTCTTCAATTTCAATCACTAACATCCTCACAATTAAAAATCAAAACGAAACGCAATCACTCACTTGAAAACACGTGATGCTCTGAAAGCACCGAAGCTCTTGAGAGAAATCGGGTAACCCGATTGTGTGATGGAGGATCCGGTTGGTACCGTAGTCGTTCGAATTGGGTCCTCCGACGACGCAGATCACCGGAAGATTCTCGCTGTATGCGCCGGCGATGGCGTTGAGGACGCTGAGTCCGCCGACGGTAAAGGTCACGACGCACGCGCCTACGCCCTTGGCTCGAGCGTAGCCGTCGGCGGCGTAGCCGGCGTTGAGCTCGTTGCAGCAGCCGACGAGGTTGAGCCGCGGCTCCGCGATGAGGTGGTCGAGAAGAGTGAGGTTGAAGTCGCCGGGAACGGAGAACACGTCTCTCACGCCGATCTCGACAAGCCGCCGCGCCAGGTGGCGGCCCAGCGTGCCGTCGGCGCCGAGTTGAGTGGCACTTTCCATGTGACGATCAAGTTACGAATTTTCGGTTTTGAATTGATTGGAATGAGATTTGTGTATGTGTGAGTGTGACTGTGGGAAAAGGGGTTTATGAAGGGGTTTTTGGTTTCGAAACTATGTGCCATTTGGTTCCGGGATCGGAAAACAACATGTGCAGAAAAACACTTGGTCTTTGTTGTTTCACCTTTTTTGTTTCAAACATTAATTTAGTACTTGTGTTGATTTTGATAGTTGTAATGCCACATATTTTAATAGTAGCTGTGTGTCACAGGCAAGACTATGTTCCAATTCTTGTCCTATCATTGCCTTTTATGAGTCGTGGTTTTGCTAGTTTAAGACTTTTCTCTAACTTTTGTAGATGCAGGGACCAGGATTTTGAAGGTTCAATAGGATATAGGAAACAGTATTAATTGTTTTGACGCTCTCAAGAATTAAATTTTAAATAATTTTTTAACATTTTGAACTGTTTTAGTTAAGATTTTATTACTTATATTATACATTACATGAATTAAGTTAATGGTTTGATCATAATTTTCTTACCCATATCTTGAGAATATTTGAACAAAGGTGGGTTTATTGGCGCTAATTCCGTTCCCGGTTTCTGAATACGTGACTAGTTGCCAGCACCTTGATTTGTACTACCCATTAATTCTTTTATTAAGTATCTTTAGTTTACTTTGTTCTTTTTTTATTATTATTACTGATTTGATTGAGAGTCTCTATGTTACATAATCTCTTATGTGCGGATGCCTTGCTCCGAGACTAGTCTACAGCCTTCAAAAACGTAAGACTTGTCAGGTTCATAGTAATTTTTATTATTTTGATATTATTATTTAAACTTTACTCTATAACTATTTATTTGATATTTATCTTTAATTTTGATATTACTATTACAGTTAGTAATATCCTTGTAATTCAACCATACATTTTGTTTTCTGTTTATAATTTTATGTGTGTGGTTATGTTTTTTGACTCTTAAAATACATTTTGATCAATAAAAATTAATTCTTCATAAAAAAATTTATATGTAGCTGCAATATTTTTCTACTGTGGGTGAATTTCTATTTTATAAAAATTCATTCCACTAAAAATAAAAAAAAGTAATTTTTACCCGAATCTATTCTAAAAACAACTCCACCAAAACTAATTCTAATTGAATCTTAAATAAACCACATTAATTTCAATTTTTATACAGGAATATATCATTAAGACCACTTACTCACTTTTTCAATATATATAATATAATATAATTATTGAGAGATTTTCTTGGCAAATGTAGCTGATAATTATATTGTGTTAAGTCGAAATGATTTAACATTTTAATTTTGATAATTATAAACAGATGGATGTATCAACATAAAGAGAAAACAATGTTCAGACGAAATATTATCTAAGCATAGATGAAAGATGCACCTCAAAACATAAGATGTTCCAAACGCAAGGTTTAAGTCATCATACTTCAAGACAACCTTATCAGACGAAGAACCTTCAAAGACCAGACAGAAAGCGCGTCTCAATTTCAAGTCATGTGCTCAAGAGTGGAGATTTAAAGACTGAAGTTGAAGACGAAGACAGAAGATAGACTAATGAATTCAACACACAACTCATCTATTTGTTCATTCGTCTATCTACTTAATGAAGTTCAAGACGTTGAGTAACACGTGCATTCGTTTCAAATCATACTGTTACTCAGAAGCTTCTATAGGTGGAAATAGATTTTAAAATAAATCTCTGCAACACGAACAAAGTTGTACGTTTTAATGAAATCTCTGAGCATATCAAGTCAAAGGCAGATCTCACGCTGACATCCTGACTTTTCATTAAATATTTTGATTGCTCACTCTGCCAAATGTGAAAGTACTAAATCAAGGACCAACGTTAACCTTACAGTCTAACAGATACTTCACAAGAACGGCTATATAAGGACTTCATCCCTGTGAGTTCAACTTGGCGAACTACTCTGATCAAGATTATATTCTTATACTCACTTAAGCTCTCTACATACAAGTTTGTTTGCAATAAATTTAGAATATAATTCACTGTAAAATCTCTCTCTGCGTAGAGGATATTTTCTATTTGGTCTTAATTGTAAACCACATTGTGGTAATCCGGTAGCCTAAGGAGGCTAATTGTTTAAAGAATACCTTGAGTTTAGCATGAGAGACTAAGGTCCAAAGAATACATATTTCAGTCTGAGGAGGCTAAGTGTTGAAAGAATACCTTGGTTAGCCTGTGGAGGCTGTGTTTAAAGAATATTTGTATTTTAGCCAGAAGTGGTTGGGTTCAAAAAATACTCTTAGTGGAACCTCAGCAAGTGTTGGCTAACTAGATGTAGTCTTGAATACAGTATAAAAATATTATTACTTTGATTATATCTATTTACTTACTAACTGGGGATAACAATTTAAACTATATTCTTAAAAGAAGTTTTAATTGATAAACACAATTTAACCCCATCTTTTACATTTGTATTTTACATATTGTCAAAGAAAAGTTGAAGGATGTCTGTATTTTTCATATGGAATTCAACGGCAGTATTGAAGCACCAATGCATCATGAGAAATGGATCCATTCATGCATTTAAAGTTATTGTTATTATACCATATAATTAACATCTTTGACCAATTGTTTTTATATCATTTTATAATCAATCCTAAAGACTAGTTTTATAGAAATTGAAAATATGACCCTCAGAAATTGAGAATTACACTCATGAGAATTATAGCCACAATAAATCTTATAGCTATATGTACTGAATTTATTTCACTCCATTTCAGACGAAGAAATAATTTAGCTATTGAAATAGCCAGAGCTTACATCCATAGAACACAAAGTACTATATTGAGGGAAAGTATGTGGTCCATTTATTAAACCTTTAGCAATTAATCTATATGCAGCCTCAGTCAAATGCACACCATCCCACCCAATATGCTTAGAAGGATCCTCACAGGCAATCACACCTGGACTGCCGCAACCTCTTGATGCGTTGAAATTGTATGGACCTCCCATTCCACAACAGCTTTTAAGATCAGCAAAACCTACACAGGCATCAAAATATAAATCATGATATTGCATTTGAAGTAACATGTGGTTTGCTCTGTGAAAGCATTATTTGGAACATACTTTTACTAAATTACAATAGGAGTTGGGAAAGTTGAATTACCAAACTTTGTGGGATCATGATATAATGGCAAAGCAGCATTGTAATAATCAGCATAGATGATATTAGCATGAGGATGAAGTCTTCGAAGCCTATCTAATTCATTTTGGAGCTTCTGATTGTAATATTGAGCAAACTTGTTTAACCACTTCAAACACCCATATTGGTCATATTGATTCTTATCCATGGTTTCATAGTATGTTAAATAGATGACACTACATCCTATTGGTAGATTTCCAGGTACCATGAGCGTGCGAGCCCCTAGACCAATCAACTCCTGTAAATTAAGAAAAAAGTGCAAAAGGCTTTGAGTATGCTTTGCCACTACAATAAAAAAGATTAATCAGATTAAAATCCAATGAATAATCTACTTATCAAATGAAAAGTTCTTTATAAGAATTAGCAAGACAAAGAAACGAAGCAAACCATCTCTCTGCTTCTGCTTGAAGGTTTGTTTGAGGTTTGGCAACAGAAAACAGACATGCTATAATTCGATGCTTTTTGAACATTAATGTGATAATATATGCAATTTTGAAAGAATAAACAAACAAAAAAAACCTTACATTGATAGCTGAAGCGATTGCATTGATTACATACGGCACATATGTTTTAACCTCTGCTTCGCTCCTTCGTCCAAAGAAAGGATAATTGAAATCGTTTCCTCCGATCTCACCCATGAGAATTAATGAGTTCCCAAGTACTTCGTCACAGTCTGCAAAATTAAATGTTAATTCAGTAATTAGTATTATCAAAGTGGACTGTTGTAGAATTTTAAAGGCATGGATATATAACTTTGTCCTCAACTCTCTGTACATTAGTGCTCATCTTCATGCCGAATATAAAACACAATATCATATATATGTTTGTAATTCTTTATATTGTGTACTTTTTATATTGTTTAATTCTATAATTTTGATTTTTTTAATTAGTCATCAACTTTCTTTTATTTTTTATGTTTTCTTTCATTGTTTATTTTTTATTGAATGACCAATCACTTAATTCGAACCAACTTGATCATCACCCCAAATGTAATTGAATTGATTTAATTCACGTTACAATTTTATTTTATTTCTAAGAAATTCAATTCATCCCAGTTTAATTAAAATTGATAGATTAGAATTTAAATATTTCTTAAAATTCAACCAACCCAATTCATGTACCCATTCCTACATTCTGCATTATTAATTAACCTATTACGATCGACTTAACATCTTAACAATGAGATGTTTAGATAATTTAGAAGGTTCTATGTTCAAATGTTGTTATTGTAACTGTACATCAAAATACTTTTAATATTAGTTGAAATTTTATTTAAAATTAATTAAATTAGCGAGTCTTACTTTTTAATAAGTCTCGTCCTTTAATTTCATAGATGCGAATATAAGTTTCGGTCATTATTTCTTTTAATCGATGAATATTACTTTCAGTTATTATTAATATGTCTCAAAGAAATGTTTAGCAAAATTAATTATAGTTATTTACAACTTGCAAAGTTAATTGGCAACTAAAAGTGGTTAAGCTAGTTACTAAAGTACCAGTGTTCAATGAATATTTATAGATGTATTTTATAAATGTAAAATAACAAAAATTATTTGTTTTATTTTATATAAATTTAATTTAATTTTGTTCATGAGAATATATTTTAGAGTATTTATAATTAATTTTAACTTTTATAATTTTTATTTTTAAATTAATTATTTTTATTACATTATTTAGTTTCAATTATCATATTTATCTTGTATGCGTATTCTACTATTAATCTTACTCTGTAAGTTAAAAATATTTTCAATCAAGTTTAAACAAAAATAACACACTTAAGTAAGTGTTTTACTTTTATTATGTTGATTTGTGTAATGGTTAAAATACCTTGATATATAATAAAACTTTATCTTGTTTAAGAAAGGTAAAAGTAAAATATAAATTTAATAAGAATTATATGGAAGAAATGAAATAAATAAAAACTTGGTAAGTATAAATTAATATTTTAAAAAATTCTAGTTGAAATGACGTGTCAAGAAATAATACACAAGCTATCAAAAAATTTTATTTGCTTAACATGAGCAAACTTCTGTACTAATAAAAGAAATTACAACTTACTCAAATGTTTCATCAAACATATTTTATATTATTGATGTTTATAAACTATTCATTTCACATAAAAAATAGACTTAAGATTGGAATCACTTTATATAACTTCATAACACTTTATATAAATAATAATTAAATTGAAGACATCCATGTATAAAAAAAATTAAGATAATTACATTTATGTTTTCAAATATTGAAATTCAGAATCCAATATGTTTATAAAGGATTTGGTTCTTTAAAAGCAATGAAGTGTATTTTAAAAGATAAAATACATTCTTCATTATTAAATAAAAATTTATGATAAAGTAAAATATAAAAATTAATCATAATATTTTAACAACAAGTTCTAAATCTTTTATGTCTCTCTTAAAAGAATATTTTTGTTTAGCTCAACCGATAAATAAATGTCTTGTTAAAAAACTGATAAATAAATGAGCAATGTTGCAATAGTTAAATACTTCAATAATTCAATAATAATAATAATAAATTTGAACGGTTGTTGCTATTATTAAAAAAAAGTAAATGATGAATGACGGGTACTTAATTATTTTTTAAAGTCCTCGTTGTTCATGCTTACCGAATAGCAATCAGAACAACTAATTTATAAATGAAACAAAAGGTAGCTAGTGGTGATGTGTTGGTCTATAGAAATTAAAAATGACGAACTTACTTGTTGAAGAATTGCATAGACTTGGAAGTAATTCTTTGAACCAATTCAATTGTGCTGTCAATGAATAATTGGTTTGGAATGAAATGCCTCTCTCTTCAAAAAAGCTAGAATCTAACGCCGTGGCTCCTATAACAGCAAAATTTGCTCCCCCTTCTGCACTCCATTCTCTAATCTTCTTCATTCCCAAATACGGTTTCACCGTTTCAATTCCCACTGACTCAGCTGCACACATCAAAAACCAATCTATGAATGCGTTTCATCCATTAAAAACTTAATCCTCATAAATATAATCCTTTTATTATTTTCATGTTTTTTCACAATTTTCTTGTCAGTAAAGACAACTTCAATTAAATATATAAAATTAAGCAAGGTTTGGGAAAGAGAATCGAAAGAAAAACGGATGCGCAGCATATAATTGAAATGAATTAATAAAATAAAAAACTTAGTAAAAAATAAAGAGATATGTGGTAGGTACCGATGAAATCGATGATGAGGCGGCCATCGGAACAGCGTCCGGAGACACGGTGAAAGTAGGTTTCGCCGTAGGGAGGGAAAAAGCAGTGGTCGGAGGGATCATCGGAACTGAAAAACAAGTTGCCAGTGTCAGCGAGGGAATCACCGAAGCTGAAGATAGAAGTGTATGGACATGCCTCTATTAACGACGCTGAATAAGCTATCACAATTGCTATCACTGCAATCCATCGCTGTTCACAAAATAACCCCATTCCAATCTCTTGTCCACCAAAAACACTTTTACAATATGTATATATTGTCTACCAACTACACTTTCACAATCACGTGACTCACATTGTCAGTCTTTGTTTGACTAAAGAACAATAACTAAGGATTGGTATTGATCGTCACGATCTTTCTTTTTAATTCAAAAAACGATTAAAGTATATTTTTAGTATTTAATTTTTAAAACATAATTTTAATTTCTTATTTTTAAAATAAATAAATGAATAAGTTTATGAGTTTTTATATTTATTTATGTAATTCATTTTTTAAAATAATTTCTATAATATCTATTAAAGATTAAATTAAATTATAAATATTAGAGTTATTTGTTTTTTTAAAATTCTTATAAGTCAAAGGTAAAAAATAGTATACCATTAGTCATATATAATTTTTTTTCTTTATTTAATGGTTATCTTATATTTTAAACATGTATGCTCGAATCCAATACATATAAATTAATATTATAATAAATTAGTATAATATATATATAATGTAATTAAAATAAATAATTATTATGTATTAAAAAATATTGAGATGATATAAATAAAAATTATAAACAATCTACAACAAAAAATTTATATATAACTGATGAAAAATATATTTTTTTGAATTTTTATTAAATATTTATTTATTTTTAGTCAATTTCAATAAAAGTTGTTAAAAATAGAAAATATACAAAAATAATAAAAATATAAAAAAAACGGAATTTAATATTGTTTAAATAGTTCAATTACTATGAAATTTATTGTAAAAATAACATTCGCTTTAAATAAAATTGATTTTAATTTCAACTATTATAAATATTATCTAAATCAATTTGAAGACTAAACTTATATTTTTAAAAATTTAAAAGACTGGAAATATTAATTTCGAATTTGGGAGACTAAAATTAAATTAAATTTAAATTTAAATAATTAAAAATAAATTTAAACCTTATATTTTAATAATCACATTTTTGCCATAATATTTTGGTGATGAAGAACATGTTTGAATCCACTGAATTTTGAGTTTTCTTTTTTCTTTTTTTCTTTTACCGAGAAGTTGTTAAGTTGGGTTAAATATTATATAAAAACATAAAAATGCCATCGAGTCAAGGAAGGCAGCGACATTACACAAGAGCATGTCGCAACCCAATTTCGTAGATAATAATATCAAATTATTTTTACAATTAATTATAAGCTGCAGTGGATTATTCGTATAATGATTATAATTAAAATCAATTTATATTTGGTTAATTTTATTGAAAATAAGTTGCAAGATAATTAGTTTTATTTGACGTAATAAAAAAATAATTTTTACATAATTTAATTTTTATTGTTAAAAATATAAAAATAATCATAAATTTTTAAATTTGAGAAATTAGCTTATTTTTCAAGAAAAATTTATTTATAAATTTATGTTATTTTGTCAAATAATACAGCTTATGTTTTACCAACTTTCTTACGGGAAAAAAATTGAAGTTTGAAATTTTTTCGAACATACTCTAGGTATTAGAAATGTATTTTTTTATTAATAATATTTCAAAAATATAATTAGCAGCTAGTTGATAAATAATATTAACTTATAAAATTTAAATTCTTATTAAAATTTAAATTAGATAAATATTTCATCAAAAATTGCCTTAATATACTTATATTTTTTAATAAGAAAAAAAAATGTTTTGACACTTTCATCTAATAATTTCCTTAATAAATTTATTGATTTTGATAATAAGTATATTAAAATTTATATAAAAAACTTTTACACTGACTAAACATTCTATTGAATTATTTTAATAAATACTAATTATATATTAAATAATTTTTTATACATATTAATTACTTATTAAATATCACACATCAACTATTAATAATTATACGTTTCTTCACACATCAATGATTGGATATTAATTTTTTTTCAACATAGATTGCTACAATCCAATTCTCAAGAACGTACTTTAAAAACCCAATATTTTGAATCAAAGAACCAAAATTAAGAGGGTACTTCAATTAGCATAGAAAAAAGAGGAACTTACCCAACGATCCAAACAACCACACCTACTAGTGAGATGAGGAGAGACTAGAAGGCAAAGGGTAGGCCCAACAAAAACCCAAGAGGCCCACCCATGCTACGATTGAATCTCTAATGAACGTGATGTGTTTAACTGGGGGGCTATCAACTGATTAGGAAACTCGAAACTTATCAAGGATTAAAATCAAATAAGAACACGACACGATTCTAGAATTGGATTATGCAAATTCTTGAAATTAGTTACACGTCATCATCATTATTGCATAAATCAGGTTTAATAATTATAAATAAAGTTTTAAAAATACATATATAGACAAAAACTTTCTTATTCAACTTTTTTTAGTGATGACTAGGGTGGGTTTTCAAAGATGCATTCAAAATCTGATCTATCCAAAATCTTTGTTTAATAACTTGGATTTGTGTTGACTATTTGAATGTGTGAATTTGGCAACTCAGCCATTTTCTGTCAAAGATGGGGGTGGACAATAGGATCCGAACCTTACTTCATTTCGGTACTGTTTGGGTGGGGTCAAACACAGGAAAGGAAGAGAAAAGAAGATAACGGATTGAATTATGTATTGCATTGTGGTTGTGACAAAGGAATTGAATTGAAAATTTTAAATTTATCATTCAACCGCATCATAATCAGTTTCATCCATAAACGTCAATAAAGGACAAGAAATTAACGAAGTTACTCATTTACCCTCGACTCTCGTTTTAGACTATGAATGTGACATTTATCAATTATATTATTTAATGATAACAATTTAATTGATTATAAGGAACTATAAAAGTTTATTTGACTATTGGAATAACATAATAATAAAAATTTATTCTCTATTTTTATGAAATAATCGATATTATTTTTACATAATCAGTTTACATTACTATAATCAAGTGCTATTAAATTAACGTACTCAATTATTCAGTTGTATAACTATTATACCTTAATGAAAACACGAAACTCTTATACCATTTCATAACATAATTGATTAAGACGTTTTTGATTGATTATCTTGATAAAATATAATTGAAAACAATATATATCATACAAGTAATCAACTATTTGAATTATTACATCAATTAATTATTTAACAAGCCCCCTTCCCCACTTTAATCAATTATCCCCATGGCCCCTCTTCCCCATTGATTATTGTGGAAAATTTTTTATTTTAATTAAAAAATCAAAGAATAAATAAGTAATCTCTTATTAAATCTTATTTATACTTATTCCTATTCTATCATTTCAAACATTAATTTCCACTACTCCATTCTTTTCTATTTCACCCGTTCCAAACAACATTTATTTCTGCTCTATTTTAACTATTTGCCTCCTATTCTCTTGTCTTCTTTTCCTTCCACCCTTTCCAAACACCCTTTAAGCTCATGTCTCCTTAGCCTCACTAGAGTGAGTTTGTTTTACCTGCGTCTCACTTTTCAATACGTGTTCAACATCGATATTCCTCTCACAGTGTATTGCCATTAATCATGAAACCAATGGTGTTTCAAATATACCCTAAATTATCGTGTTGGAAAACATGTGGCCGAGAAGACAATGACAATATTGCCTCTCCATTTTATCAACGTAGTTTCACGTGTTTTTAAAAAAAATATTTAATAGATAATAGATAATTAGATAATTAATTATAAGATGTAAGGAGAGAAAAATATATATTTATATATATATATATATATATATATATATATATATATATATATTGTATGAGTAAAATATCTGTTGACGGTAAAATAAAAAAATCCTAACAATATTTTAAAATCTAACATAAGTACTAAAAATACATAATACATATTTTTAATCTTCACGTTTTGAATCGTTAAATCGGAATCTGAAAAGAGAAACGAAGTAAAAAATTTTCTTTAAATACTGAACAATCAAAGAATGATAAGCAATCAAGAGAGATAATCTCATTTAACCCCAAAAAGAAAAACAAGTCGTTGTGCGTCTTTGCACATTCTATAAGAACTAAAAGACAGCATCAGCTCCAACCCAACTTCGGCCAGTGTCCTTGGATATTCCTCTCTCCTTCATTATTTCTCTAAGCTCAGTTACTCTTTCCCATTTTCCAGCAGCTGCCAAAGTATTAGAAAGTGCAACATATTCCCCTGGTCTTTCAGTAGCATTCAGCTTAAAAAGCTCATTTGCAGCTAATTTTGCCATCTCTATATTACCATGGAGTCTGCAAGAACTAAGTAAAGCAGTCAACACATCTGAATTCGGTCTCTCAGGCATCCTCCTGACAAACTCCCAAGCCTCATTCAGCCTCTGTAACTATTTACACTTTACTCTATAACTAATTATTTGATATTTATCTTTAATTTTATTTTGATATTACTATTACAGTTATACCTTATAACTTTGTAATATCCTTATAATTCAACAATATTTTGTTTTCTGTTTATAATTTTATGTGTGTGGTTAAGTTTTTTTACTCTCAAATTACATTTTGGTCAATAAAAATTAATTCTTTATAAATAAGTTTATATTTAGTAGCAATATTTTACTACAGTAGGTAAATTTCTATTTTATAAAAATTCATTCCGCTAAAAATAAAAAAGTAATTTATTTCACAATCAATTCTAATAAAACAACTCCACCAAAACTAACTTTAGTTGAATCTTAAACAAACCACCTTAATTTCATTTTTTATATAGGAATATATCATTAACACCACTTACTCACTTTTTCAATAAATGTAATACAATAGAATTATTGGGAGATTTTCTTGGCAAAGTGTAGTTGATGATTATATTCTCAAAGAAAAGTTGAAGGATGTCTGTATTTTTCGTATGGAATTCAACGGCAGTATTCAATGCATCATGAGAAATTGATCCATTCATGCATTTCAAATTATTGTTATTATATATACCATATAATTAACATCTCTTTTAACAAATTATTTTTATAATTTTATAATCAATCCTAAAGACTAGGTTTATAGAAATTGAAAATATGATCTCGAGAAATTGAGAATTACACACATGAGAATTATAGCTATAATAAATCTTATAGCTATATATACTGAATTTATTTCACTCTATTTCAGACGAAGAAATAATTTAGCTATTGAAATAGCCATAGCTTACATCCATGGAACACAAGGTACTATATTGAGGGATAATATATGGTCCATCTATTAAACCTTTAGCAATCAAACTATATGCAGCCTCAGTCATATGTATACCATCCCACCAAATACGCTTAGAAGGATCCTCACAGGCAATCACACCTGGATTGCCGCATTTTCTTGATGCGTTGAAATTGTATGGACCTCCCATTCCACAACAGTTTTTAAGATCAGCAAAACCTACATAGGCATCATGTAAATCATGATATTGTATTTGAAGTAACATGTGGTTTGCTCTTTGAAAAGCATTATTTGGAACATACTTTTACTAAATTACAATAGGAGTTGGGAAAGTTGAATTACCAAACTTTGTGGGATCATGATATAATGGCAAAGCAGCATTGTAATAATCAGCATAGATGATATTAGCATGAGGATGAAGTCTTCGAAGCCTATCTAATTCATTTTGGAGCTTCTGATTGTAATATTGAGCAAACTTGTTTAACCACTTCAAACATCCATATTGGTCATATTGATTCTTATCCATGGTTTCGTAGTATGTTAAATAAGAGACACTGCATCCTATTGGTAGATTTCCAGGTACCATGAGCGTGCGAGCCCCTAGACCAATCAACTCCTGTAAATTAAGAAAAAAGTGCAAAAGGCTTTGAGTATGCTTTGCCACTACAATACAAAAGATTATTCAGAGATTGTTAAACAAGACTAAACCCTTTTAATCCTTTGAGGTTACACCGTTACCAACTTAAACTATAGTCATCAAATTAATCCTCAAATATTTTTTTATCATTTCATTAATCTACAAAAGATTTTTGTCACCACATTAATATATACATAATCTTTTTGGTTGAATTAGTTTATCTAATATCTAAAATAGGGATATCTTATCATAAGTAAAAATGAAGTTAAACAATGATAAATCAATAAGAGAATATACCACTCATCTTTAATTTGATTATTTACTTCCCTCAAGATAGATTATACAACTCCTAAATAGTCATACAAAAGATAATAAAATTTTTCAAGAACTATAAAGTGATGACCCATCAAAGTTTTTGGGAGACTAAGGGTCCGTGTGATATTTAGTTTTCAATTTTTTGTTTTAAAAACTCTTTTCTAAAACAATTAACTACTTGCAATCAGTTTTCCATCCAAAATTTATTAAATGATGAAAACTGTTTGGAAACAAGTGTTTTGTAAATTAAAAATAGAAATAAATGAAAGATGTTTTCATTCTCATTATCTTTTTGACAACTGGTTTCATATATACATTGTAGGTTAGCTCTTGCCATTTGTGAACTTGTTTACGGTATTGGAGATGGATGACAATACCATTCATTTATCCGTCATTCATCTTATCTTGAAAGGAAATCATCGACCGGTCTAATATCAAGATATAATAAATAAATGAATTATTTTAATCTATTTATTTACTTTTGTATGTGATTCATTCATTATTTTTTCAAAATCTTGTGAATAATATCGTAAGTACTTATCGGATCAAGTCAATCCTATATTTTTTATATTTAAACTTAAATTCATTAAAAGAAAATTTCAATAAATAATGAATAGAGGTAAAAATAAGTTAATCTATTTTTGTTATAGACTCACGTAGCCTACTTGTTTATTTAAAAGGTTTTTTATATATTATATATTATATAATATTAGTAAAAATATAATATATTAATGAAGATGATTGTTTATTAATTTATTAACACAAGAAGAGAAAGAAAAAATAAAGAAAGAGAGAATAGACAGACAAAACATTTTAAAACTAAAAAATAATTAATTTTATTAAAAAAAACATTTTAGTGAAGGATGGATATTCATTAATAAAAAAAATGTTTAACATATTGATTGAAAGAATTTTATACAATAAATTTAAATGGTGAGATTTTTCTACTTAAATTTTGAATGAACTATTTACCATCCCTATAGACAATACAAGGGTTGACTGGGCTATGATCATGTGTGAGCTGTTGGACAAAAGTTCTTTATAAGAATTAGCAAGACAAAGAAACGAAGCATACCATTTTTCTGCTTCTGCTTGAAAGTTGGCTTGAGGTTTTGCATCGGAAAACAGACATGCTATAATTCGATGCTTTTTGAACATTATTAATGTGATAATACATGCAATTTTGAAAGAATAAATTAATGATTAACCCTAAACAAATAAACAAACAAAAAAATCTTACATTGATAGCTGAGGCGATTGCATTGATTACATGCGGCACAAATGTTTTAACCTCAGCTTCGCTCCTTCCTCCAAGGAAAGGATAATTGAAATCGTTTCCTCCGATCTCACCCATGAGAATTAATGAGTTCCCAAGTACTTCGTCACAGTCTGCAAAATTAAATATTAATTCAGTAATTAGTATTATCAAAGTGGATTGTAGTAGAATTTTAAAGGCACGGATATATAACTTAATTTGTCTTCAACTTTCTGTACATTAGTCCTCATCTTCATGCAGGATATATATATATTCTTTAATTGTATACTATATATATTCTATAATTCTATAATTTTGTTTCTTTTAATTAGTCATCAACTTTCTTTTATTTTTTATGTTTTCTTTTATTGTTTATTTTTTTATTGAATGAACAATCACTTAATTCGAACCAACTTGATCATCACCCCTATTAATGTAATTGAATTGATTTAATTAATTCAAGTTACACTTTTATTTTATTTTTAAGAAATTCAATCCAGCCCAGTTTAATTAAAATTGATGGATTAGAATTTAAATATTTCTTAAAATTCAACCAACGCAATTCACGTACTCATTCCTACATTCTGCACTATTAATTAACCTATTAAGATCGACTTAACATCTTAACAATGAGATGTTTGGATAATTTATAGAAGGTTCTGTGTTCAAATGTTGTTATTGTAACTGTACATCAAAAATACTTTATTATTAGTTGAAATTTTATTAAAATTAATTAAATTAGCGAGTCTTACTTTTTAATAAGTCTCGTCCTTTAATTTCATAGATGCGAATATAAGTTTCGGTCATTATTTCTTTTAATCGATGAATATTGCTTTCAGTTATTATTAATATGTGCTACAGAATAATGTTTATCAAAATTAATTATAAAATTATTTATAAGTTGCAAAGTTGATTGGCAACTAAAAGTGGTTACGCTAGTTATTAAAACACAAGTATTCACTGAATATTTATTGATGTATTTTATAAATGTAAAATAACAAAAACTATTTGTTTTATTTTATATAAATTTTAATTTAATTTTTTTGATGAGAATATATTTTAGAGTATTTATAATTAATTTTACCTTTTATTTTTATTTATAAATTAATTATTTTAACTACATTATTTAGTTTCAATTATCTTATTTACCTTGCATGCGTATTCTACTGTTAATCTTATACTATACCTTAAAATATTTTCAATCAAGTTTACATAAAAACAACACACTTAAGTAAATGTTTTACTTTTATTATGTTGATTTGTGATAGTTAAAATATCTTGATATATAATAAAACTTTATCTTGTTTTAGAAAGGTAAAAGTAAAATATAAAGTTAATAAAAATTATATGGAAGAAATGAAATAAATAAAAACTTAGTAACTATAAATTAATATTTTAAAAAATTCTAGTTGAAATGATGCGTCAAGAAATACTACACAAGCTACCAAAAAAATTATTTACTTAAAATAAGCAAACTTCTCTACTAATAAAAAAAATTACAACTTACTCAAATGTTTCATCAAACATGTTTTATATTATTGATGTTTATAAACTATCCATTTCACATAAAAAAAAAAAAAAATAGACTTAAGATTGGAATCACTTTTATATAACTTCATAACACTTTATATAAATAATAATTAAATTGAAGACATCCATGTATAAAAAAAATTAAGATAATTACATTTATGTTTTCAAATATTGAAATTCAGAATCCAATATGTTTATAAAGGATTTGGTTCTTTAAAAGCAATGAAGTGTATTTTAAAAGATAAAATACATTCTTCATTATTAAATAAAAATTTATGATAAAGTAAAATATAAAAATTAATCATAATATTTTAACAACAAGTTCTAAATCTTTTATGTCTCTCTTAAAAGAATATTTTTGTTTAGCTCAACCGATAAATAAATGTCTTGTTAAAAAACTGATAAATAAATGAGCAATGTTGCAATAGTTAAATACTTCAATAATTCAATAATAATAATAATAAATTTGAACGGTTGTTGCTATTATTAAAAAAAAGTAAATGATGAATGACGGGTACTTAATTATTTTTTAAAGTCCTCGTTGTTCATGCTTACCGAATAGCAATCAGAACAACTAATTTATAAATGAAACAAAAGGTAGCTAGTGGTGATGTGTTGGTCTATAGAAATTAAAAATGACGAACTTACTTGTTGAAGAATTGCATAGACTTGGAAGTAATTCTTTGAACCAATTCAATTGTGCTGTCAATGAATAATTGGTTTGGAATGAAATGCCTCTCTCTTCAAAAAAGCTAGAATCTAACGCCGTGGCTCCTATAACAGCAAAATTTGCTCCCCCTTCTGCACTCCATTCTCTAATCTTCTTCATTCCCAAATACGGTTTCACCGTTTCAATTCCCACTGACTCAGCTGCACACATCAAAAACCAATCTATGAATGCGTTTCATCCATTAAAAACTTAATCCTCATAAATATAATCCTTTTATTATTTTCATGTTTTTTCACAATTTTCTTGTCAGTAAAGACAACTTCAATTAAATATATAAAATTAAGCAAGGTTTGGGAAAGAGAATCGAAAGAAAAACGGATGCGCAGCATATAATTGAAATGAATTAATAAAATAAAAAACTTAGTAAAAAATAAAGAGATATGTGGTAGGTACCGATGAAATCGATGATGAGGCGGCCATCGGAACAGCGTCCGGAGACACGGTGAAAGTAGGTTTCGCCGTAGGGAGGGAAAAAGCAGTGGTCGGAGGGATCATCGGAACTGAAAAACAAGTTGCCAGTGTCAGCGAGGGAATCACCGAAGCTGAAGATAGAAGTGTATGGACATGCCTCTATTAACGACGCTGAATAAGCTATCACAATTGCTATCACTGCAATCCATCGCTGTTCACAAAATAACCCCATTCCAATCTCTTGTCTACCAAAAACTCTTTTACAATCATTAATAACGCAATATACGTAATGTATGTATATGTGCTATCTACCAAATACACTTTCACAATCATGTGACTCACTGTCGGCCTTTCTTTGATTAAAGAAAAATAACTACTGATTGGTATTGATTGTCACGGTCTAAGTATATTTTTTAATATTTAATTTTTAAAACATGATTTTAATTTCTTATTTTTTTAAATAAATAAATGAATAAGTTTATCAGTTTTCATATTTATTTATGTAATTCATTTTTTAAAATAATTTAGATAATATCTATTAAATATTAAATTGAATAATAAATATTAGAGTTATTTTCTTAAAAAATTCTTATAAGTCAAAGGTAAAAAATAGTATACCATTAGTCATATGTAATTATTTTAAACATGTATGCTCAAATGTAATATATATAAATTGATATTATAATAAATTAGCATGATATATATAATGTAATTAAAATAAATAAATACTATGTGTTAACAAAATATTGAGATAATATAAATAAAAATTATAAACAAATCTTAAAAAAAAAACTTTATATCTAATTGATGAAGTAATATTTTTTGAGTTTTAAGAAAAATATTTACTTATTTTTAGTCATTAGCAATAAAAGTTGTTAAAACTAGAAAATATATAAAAATAATAAAAATCTTAAAAATAAAACGGAATTTAATGTTGTTTGAATAGTTCAATTAATATGAAAATATTGTAAAAGATAACATTCTGTTTAAATAAAATTGATTTTAATTTCAACTATTATATATATTATCTAAATCAATTTGAAGACTAAACTTATATTTTGTAAAATTTAAAAGACTGAAAACATTAGTTTCGAATTTAATTTAAATTTAGATGATTAAAAACAATTTTAAACCTTAGTTTTTAATAATCTAATTTTTGCCATAATATTTTGGAGATGAAAAATATGTTTGAACCTACTGAATTTTGAGTTTTCCTTTTTTTTTTTTTATTTTACCGAGAAGCTGTTAAATTGGGTTGATTATTTTTAAAAACATGTCAGATAAATGCCATCGAGTCAAGGAAGGCAGCGGCGCCGGCATTACACAAGAGCATGTCGCGACTCAATTTCGTAGATAATAATATCAAACAATTAATTTAACAATTAATTATAAGCCGCTGTGGATTATTCGTGTAATGATTATGATTCAAATTAATTTTTATTTGGTTAATTTTATTGAAAATTAGTTGCAAGTTCATTAATTTTATTTGACGTAATAAAAAATTAGTTTTTACATAATTTATTTTTTATCGTTAGAAATTAAAAAAATAATCATAAATTTGAAAATTTAGCTTATTTTTCGAGAAAAAATTATTTCTAAAATTTATGTTATTTTTTCAAATAATACAGATTATTTTTTATCAACTTTTTTTACGGGAAAAAAAATTTAAGTTTGAGATTTTCCCGAACATACTCAGGTATTAGAAATGTATTTTCTTGTTAATAATATTTTGAAAAAAATATTATTACAGCCAATTGATAAATAATATTAAATTATTAAAATTTAAATTCTTATTAAAATTTAAATTAGATAAATATTTTATTAACAATTTCCTTAGTATACTTATATTTTTTAATGAGAAAAAGAATATATTTTGACACTTTCATCTCATAATTTCCTTAATAAATTTAATGATTTTGATAATAAGTATATTAAAATTTATATAAAAAAAATTTTACACTAACAAAACATTCTATTGAATTATTTTAATAAATACTAATTATATATTAAATATTTTTTTGATAAATATTAATCACTTATTAAATATCACACATCAACTATTAATAATTATTTGTTTCTTCATTATTTTATGTCTTTTGTAGTTTTTATTTTGTTTACAGATCGTAGTGCTTTTTATTTGCACTAAGGATATTTCTCAATCAATGATTGGATATTAATTATTTTTCAATATAGATTGCTACAATCCAATTCTCAAGAACGTACGTTAAAAACCCAACAAATCTTATTTTTAATATTACTTTAAGTCTATATAAATGTTATGAAAGTCTTACATACAAGAGTGAGAAATGCAATTATTTTTCCGGTGAATTCTTATTTTAGCCACAAAAGAAAAAAAGTAAAGATAAAGGAGAGATAAAAAAGAAAAGAAAAGAAAAACCTTAGAAATTAAAATTAAATATAGGACCAAGAGAATAGTTTATTTCTCTCTACATTCTTTTGGACATAAACAAATGCATGATCAATTGATAAGGTAATCTACCAAAGAATCAACTAAAATTAGCACCATCACTTAAAAAATACAAACATCTTTAACATGGAATCTTGGAGATGAACCACTCCATAACCACAATTGGAGCCTTGATCAGAGCCAGAGCAAACTCAACTATGATGGTCACACAAAGACAACATGGGCATATGCATGTCAAAGTTAACCTGTTCATCACACAAAGCAAAACTTCTACTCAATATTTTGAATCAAAGAACCAAAATTAAGAGGGTACTTCAATTAGCATAGAAAAAAGAGGAACTTACCCAACGATCCAAACAACCACACCCACAAGTGAGATGAGGAGAGACAAGAAGGCAAAGGGCAGGCCCAACAAAAACCCAAGAGGCCTGCATTCACAATCTTCAGAGCAGCAACACATGGTTCAATTAATGGCTTGTTAATTAAATTGATCTTCTCCAGGTTCTGCTTTTGCTTGCTATCTTGAAGCTTTTTAAGTATAAGAAGCCAAATACAACATAAGTTAGAGCATTGACGGAGAATACAATAAATACTAATAAACTAAGTTATGATAAAAAACCAAAATAAAATAAGCATAAAGAAAGAAACAACGTAGTTAGGTGCCGGTTAGCTATTGCTAGAAAGAATGGGGTTGATAACGAACACCAAAACTACACGTTTATCACGTCCACATTTTCTTGCTGTTGTTGATAAAGTTTTTATTTTATTTTTAATTTTTTGGGAAATTAATAAGACGTGGCAGTTGCAAATGCAATCACGTAACGTCATGTCTGCGTTGCCCATGCAATGGTTGAATCTCTAATTAATGTGATGTGTTCAACTGGGGGGTTATCAACTGATTAGGAAACTCGAAACTTATCAAGGATTAAAATCAAATAAGGACACGACACGATTTCTAGAATTGGATTAAGCAAATTCTTGAAATTAATTACAGGTCATCATCATTATTGCATAAATCAGGTCTAATAATTATAAATAAAAATTTCAAAATACATATATGGACAAAAACTTTCTTATCCCTGTTCCATCCCGGCTATCAACTTTTTTTTTTTAGTGATGACTAGGGTGGGTTTTCAAAGATGCATTCAAAGTCAGTGTGATCTATCCCATCTTTGTTTAATAACTTGGACTTTTGTTGACTATTTGAATGTGTGAATTTGGCAACTAAGCCATTTCCTGTTAAAGGTAGGGTGGACGAATATTTGGATAATTGGATCCGACACTACTTCATTTTGGTAGCGTTTGGGTGGGGTCAAATAAACAGGAAAGGAATAGAAAAGAAATAATGAATTGAATTATGTATTGTGTCTGTGACCAAGGAATAGAATTGAAAATTTTAAATTTATCATTCAAACGTATCAAAATAAGTTTCATCCATAAATGTCAAGAAAGGGAAAGAAATTAAGGAAGTTACTCAATTATATTATTTAATGATAACAATTTAATTGATTATAAGGAATTATAAAAGTTTATTTAACTATTGTAACAACGTAATAATGAAACGTTATTCTCTATTGTTATGAAATAATCGATATTATTTTTTATATAATCAGTTTACATTACTTCAATAAAGTGCTATCAAGTTAACATAATTGTATAATTGATTAAACCTTAATGAGAACACGAAACTCTTGTACCATTTCATACCATAATCAATTAAGACGTTGTTGATTGATTATCTTGATAAAATATAATTGAAAACAATATATATCATACAAGTAATCAATTATAAAATTAAATTTGATTTATTACATTAATCAATTATTTAACAAGCCCCTCTTCCCCGCTTTGATCGATTATCCCCATGGCCCCTCTCCCCCATTGATTACTGTGGAAAAAAAAATATTTTAGTCAAAAAATCAAAGAATAAATTAATAATCTCTTACTAAATCTTATTTATACTTTTTCCTATTCTATCATTTCAAACATCAATTTCCACTTTATCTTACTCCATGCTATTCTATTTCATCCGTTCCAAACAACATTTATTTCTCCTCTATTTCAACTATTTACCTCCTATTCTCTTGTCTTCTTTTCCAAACACCCTTTAAGCTCATGTCTCCTTAGCTTCACTAGAACGAGTTTGTTTTACCTGCGTCACACTTTTCAACACGTGTTCAACATCGATGTTCCTCTCACGGTGTATTGCCATTAATCGTGAAACCAATGGTGTTTCAAACATACCCTAAATTGTCGTGTAGGGACAACATGTGGACCAGAAGACATGACAATATTGCCTCATCGTACTGCCTCTCCACTTTATCAACATAGTTTCACATTTTTTCAACTACTAAACAATCAATGAACGAGAAGCAATCAAGAGAGATCATCTCATTTAAGCCCAAAAAAACACACTGTTGTGCATCTTTGCACATTCTATAAGAACTAAAAGACAGCATCAGCTCCAACCCAACTTCGGCCAGTATCCTTGGATATTCCTCTCTCCTTCATTACTTCTCTAAGCTCAGTTACACATTCCCATTTTCCAGCAGCTGCCAAAGTATTAGAAAGTGCAACATATGCCCCTGGTCTTTCAGTAGCCTTCAGCTTAAAAAGCTCATTTGCTGCTAATTTTGCCATCTCTATATTACCATGGAGTCTGCAAGAACTAAGTAAAGCAGCCCACACATCTGAATTCGGTCTCTCAGGCATCCTCATGACAAACTCCAAAGCCTCATCCAGCCTCCCTGCTCGTCCTAACAGATCAACCATGCAAGCGTAATGCTCCATCCGCGGCTTTACCAAGTACTCATTCTCCATGCTCTGAAAAATTTCCCAACCCTTATCCACAAGACCAGCATGTGCACAAGCTGAGAGAGCACCAAGGAATGTCACAAAATTGGGTGCAATGCAATATTCCTTTTGCATCTTTCCAAATAGCTCAAGTGCTTCATCAGAAAACCCATTTTTACCATATCCATCAATCATAGATGTCCATGAAAAAACATTCTTCACAAGCATGTGGTCAAAAACTCTTCGAGCATCCGCAACTCTTCCGCATTTGGCATACATGTCTATAAGGGCACTTCCCAATTTTATGTCAGCATAAAATGGAGTCTTCATAAGCTGACTTTGTACTTGTTGCCCAATTTCAAATGCTGCAAGCATGGAACAAGCACCAATTATGCTAGCAAATGTAGAAACATTTGGCCTAAAGTTCAACCTTTGCATGTCAATGTAAACTTCAAGAGATTTCACGGCATATTCAGGTGTCTTGCTGTAGCCTTCAATCATTGCATTAAATGCCACCACATCCTTGTCCAATGTTTTCTGAAATATACATTCAGCATCTTCAAAGGACCCCTGATTCATGTAACCAGAGATGAGTGATGTTGAACATACTACATTCTTCTCGGACATCACATCGAAAACGGTCCTTGCATAAGCAACCCTCCCATTCTTAACATAAGAGTCAATCAGAGCTGTACAAAGCACTTCATCTCGTTCAACATCAGATTTAAGGATCTGGGTATGCACCATTCTACCTAGATCACCAAGCAACGCAACATTGCACCCAGAAGTAGATGCCTTCAAAATCATTGAACAAGTAAACCCATCAAGCTTCTCACCAGACACTAAAAGCCTATGCACCAAACTAAGAGACTCTTCCACTTGGCCTTGTTTGAGATAGCCACCAATCATGTAATTATAAGCAGATAAAGTTCTGTCCCGCAAATCATCGAACACCTGGCGTGCATATCTCAAACAGTTACATTTGAGGTATAATATAAGTAGTTTGATGGAAATATTGGTGTTTGGAACAAACCCGGATTTCAGAATGCGCGAATGGATCTTTTGGCCGTGGGAAGGAGTCTCGGAATTGATGTAATGCTGAAGAGCACTGGAAAACATGGTAGAGGGAGGAACAAAGTCATGGTTTTGCGGAAATGGTTGATGGGGTGAGATAAGAGAATTGCAGAAGCCACGTGACGAGAAGAAAGGTCGAAATATTCCATTTTTCATCTTCTCATGGACATTGCCGGAACCAAGTTAAGCAAACAGGGTCATACAAAAGTAAAAACTGCGTTACAACACAATGGGACATATAAAAGAGTTTCTAGTTATTTCACATGTTCTTGTTCATGTTGGTTAGTTTAAAGAAGAGAGATACCCGTTGGCTATAGTGACCATGGCTTAAGATATTTTCATAAGAATTCTTCTCGCCTTTTCCTTTCATTTTACCTCAACCATTATAGTTGTTGACCTTATGTCCGGATACCAGGAAAGAAATTACCAGAATGGAAAACCAATATTAATATATATATTTTGGTTAATAAGAAAATGGAAGAAAAATTTAATTTACAAAAGACACAAATTCAAAAAGTGAACCAATTAGGACATTAATATAAGATAAAATAACCCAAGTAATTGAACCCACGGTCTATAATAATAATCAAATAATGCATAAACAATATCAAATATAAAATATTCCAAGCAAATTTATTAAAAATATGACATGTTAAATATAGTATTCTTTACATGATACTAAAGTAGTTAGGATCTAAAGTTGATTAGTTGACTAGAATATCCATATTATAAATCTCGACACTAGTATTCAGATTTTATGAGTTAAAAAGCATGACACAAAATAAAATTTTTAGAAACTAATATAATAACAAATTAAATTTAAAAAATAATTTCATTACAAAATCTTCAAAGAATTAATATAATGGTAATTACATTTATAAAGTAATAATTCAATCAAAGAATTAAAACAAGAATTAATTTACTTTTTTTTGGGCGAAGAACTAATATACTGAATCATGTAATCTAAAAATTTAGAGCCAAATATATTATGCTGTATAATAGTAATTATATTATAAAACCAAGTGAGTGGCGTGAGATGGTTGGGGTCTTTAGTCCGCATGGTTTTACATTGTTACTTAATATTTAGTTTTCTTTATGTTAGTCTTCAATATTCATACCAACTACAATTATGTTCTCGTTTTATAAAAATTGTGATACCCCAGTCCGAATGGTTTTCATTGTGGCACACCCATACAAATACAGTTCTTGTATGAATCACTTTCTTTTGCTGAAAAACAATAAAAAAGAAATTATGGAGTGGAGAAAACTCCAACTATATATTGAGCTTGATTAAGACAAAATTTCATAGAAAAATCCAAACGAAATGCATTTGGCATTGCTAAGGTCTAAGCACTAGCATGATAAGAATGATGTTTCATTTACACATGGTTCCGAATCACTGTAGGAAAACAAACCATGATTGAAATGTGAGAGATATTACAACTACAACAGGAAGGATGATATTCAATCTAGTCACTGGTCAATGACCATTGATTCCGATCCCCCATTTGTTTCCTCCATCCCATTCTTAAGCTCCTCGGTTGCCATTCTCATCTCCTCAACTAGGCTCTTTTGTTCTTCCTCAATTGTGTTCTGCAACTCATCCACCTGCAGGAAGATGGGAAGCAGAATAAATATTATTATCAACAATTAAAATTGATGACGACGACAATAATGTCGCCAACAATAGCTTTATCTTAACAGTTGACATTGACAGAGATATTAAAACAGGCGATGTCACCTGTCCAAATTTCGGAAATCATGATGGTTACAGTTGATAAAAAAGATATAGGCAATGAAACACAGAACACACTGAGGAACAAAATTTATGTGACAAGGCAAAGAATAGATGAATAGAAAAATAGGAGTACACGAGAAATCCTTGAGCCAAAGAGCCTTGCTGAAACACTATAGACCGGTTAAATTAAGTGTTTTAGTTTGCACTACCAACAAAGGTTGGCAACTTCAAATAACAGAGATATAAATATTCATTCCACAAGTCACTAAATAAAAACAATAAAAGGCAAGATTCAATAACTGAATCGAATCAATGACGATAATGAGAGATTGAAACTCTTTTTCAGAATGTTGCCAATGTATGGGTCATTTTTTGGAGAAAAACACATGGTGACATAATTATACCAAGGGAAATCTGGGAATTAGAACACGTTCACACTGAAGTCCTGAGTAAAAGACTCCAAATGAGAAAGTACTGTAGAATGATTTTATTATCAGAATACAATATTATTTGACAACAACCTCATAAGTTTCGTAGCCATTTTACATAATAAATTTAAAAATACAACAACTTGATCCAGTCCAGACCTATTAACATATTTAATGATTACACAATTTTCATCCTAATCACAAAGGTAAATACCCTTGAAAAACGTTGAAATACTGTTTTACGAGTTTAAATTACCCCTTTCAAATGCATTTCAAACCTTGCATTCTCTTGTTTCTCTTTACTTTTCTAAGTTTTAAGGCACAAATGAGTTTCATGCTTCAGTCTTCGGACTAGTGTGTCACAACTTATACTTTGATTAGAGACTGAAAATCAACTAATAAGATTAGGGGACTAGCTGCATGAAAGGTGGAAAGCTGTAGAAAACAGTCAATAAAGATAATCTAAACAGACACAGCAATTTTCCCAGGCACTGGGGAATACCACCATCCAAACCCTCTCTCCTTTATTTTACATAATGATTACCTAGCCCCAAGCCTCCACCCCCAACTTCCCTCCCTCCCCTTTGACAAATCATCCTCAATTATTCCCGCTCTCATGTTGCTAGCTGCCCATTTGCATAACTAACTCATTTGTCTTTCCTGAACCATCAATTCCGAATCCAGTCACTACTGGTCCAAAACTAGTCTCAGCCCCAGCCTTTCCCATTTCAGACCTCCTTTTGTATACATGTTTTACAGGCGAGTTTAACGGCATAACAAGTTCTTACTAAACATGCTTTGTTTATTTTTCAGTTAAAATAATGTTCTCCAATTATATTAGTTTTGCATTCTATTAATAAATAACTTGATTTTACCTTACACACTTCTTCATTTCTTTACCCCCTCTGCTTTCACTCAGGCTATTCACTCGCAAGATGAGTTCTATTTGTAAAACATTTCAAACCCACACTGAATAAGCAATACCTATACATGCCCCCCAAAACCCTCAAAGAACAGAATGTAATTCCTACCAATTGTAACTTGTAAGCAATTGGTCACGAATGAATTATATGAGGCAGTTCTACTTCTAAATTAGTGTAGTTTTTCATATTCATTAGTAATTTCATCTGAATATTGTCATTTGAATCATAATAAAAATAACAGACATAATTAACAGTATGATATTCAACAAGATAAAGTATCTACACAAGCAGAATCAAACATATAATAACAGTACAACGAAACCTCTACATACCACATGTAACAAAAGCGCAAATTGCTTCTTCCTGAGCTCCAACAATCTGGAACCAGCAGTGTTCTCGGCATCCAAAGCGGAAATCTCCTTCTCCAACTCGGAAATAACCTTCATAGTGTCAGACCTGGGAGGCTGCAAAGCAATCAACTTCCTAATAGCCTCACACTCCTCCTTGTGGCGCCTCTCAACCTTACTCTCTTCCAGCTGCTTCTTCAAATCCTCAATGTCGGCCTGCGCCTGCACGATCTGGCGATTCATTTCCTCCCTCAACTCGTTGAAATTCTCCTTCTCCCTAACGTTTGCCTCCACGATCGCCTTGCTCTTCAGAAGCGGAATCTCGAACGTGCTCAGTTCCTGCAGAAAGGCTCTCGCCAGCTTCTCGCAGTCGTTGTAGTTGTCTTCGTCTTTGTCCACTTCCGATACGAACGACGTGAACTTCTTCTGAAGCTTCTTCAAGGGAGGGTCACCGCGCGTGGTCGTGGTGCGCGTCAGAAGCCTGTGTTTTATGATTACGTCATCTTCCGATGGACCGAACGCGTAGTTCGCTGCCACTGCTTCGCCCCGCACCGAAACCTTCCTCCCTTTACCCAGCATCTCGATTGCTGCAATCACAATTTTGTTAGGGTTTTTGAATTGTGCACGTTTAATTTAATTTGAACAATTGAGTGCGAAATGCTGTGTTGATGCTGAATTTGTTCTGTGTGATTCGCCTATGCCTGCACTGTGGCGAGAGTAGTTTAGTTTTTTTTTGCTTCTGCTTTGAATGCGGGGAAGGAATGGGTCCAATAGTTTCTCTCTGACCGGCCCAATTGTTTCCTTAGCCCATTGGGTAAGAAGTTGATAGGACTGAATCGGATAGGTACCAAATGCAAGCTTCAATGGATACGTTAAAGTTAAGTTTTACTTAGTCAACTAAATAGATCTTATTATTTATATTACTTTTAAATTAATCATTATATAAGTCAATAATTTATTATATATAATATTTTAAGGTCGAATGACAGGATAAAAATGAATTATACTATATGTACTATTCTTTTGACATATTTAATATATTTGTTTTTATTAAGTATTAAAAGATTTAGTAGTCTATAAAGAATAGATGTCAAACAAAGCTTATTAATGGATTTATTTATTTCTATTTATCAGAAGTAAATCTACTTTTTGTACTTTCCATGACATGACCAAACAAAGGGAGTGAGGAAAGGAAAGATTAACCTTGTTTCAATTTTATTTGAATTTTTGAATGGCTCATTTATTCGAATTTGAACACGGTATTAGTAAAAAGGTTCAAAATATATTAGGTAATTTCACTTTTTTTTCCATAATATATTAATCTTAATGTTATTTTTAGTTAAACCGTAAAACAAAAAGAATACAAAACTTAATTAAGTTGTCTCAAATAAAATATTCTTTTTACTCTTTGAAAAACATCATTTTTATCTTTAAAATAGCTTAGTGTAGTTATCTAATTTAATATAATTTTTGTAATTTTTTATAAAAATCAATAAATTTATTATATATAATAATTTACAACTGAATAATGATGTAAAATTATTTAATTTTAATAATACATATCTATTTTTATGATAAAACGTTACTGAACTCACTTCATAAATTAAAAATAATATATGTTAAACTTGAAAATTTAAATCAATAAAATAAATTAAAAATAAAATTTTAAAATAAAAAATATATTTAATCCTTGGAATTTTATTTTATATTTTTGTATAGATTATTGTCCTGGAAATGTATAAAAAAATAGGAAGTGGTGGAGCCCGATGTGTCGCAGTCGTTCGCCGCCCCTGGTAGTGTCCCTGTCACCACATACCTTTTTACTGCAATGCAATGAATTGGGTGCATTTAAATATTTGCAGCCTTTTTCCACCATAACCTAAAAAGGATTGTCACCTTTATTTAATCACCAACGCATCAACGTCGTAACAGCACCACCACCCCGTTAACGCAATCCAATCTGTAATCTACATTTACCTGCACCCATTCATTTCTTCACCTGCACCCACTACCCACCAAACAACAAATAACCTCTTCTCCACCATGACAAGGCCAAAGATTTATCTTTTCGGTGATTCTATCACTGAGGAATCCTTCACCGTTGGTGGATGGGGTGCTTCTCTCGCCCACCATTTTTCTCGCACGGTATATATTCATCGTAGCTAGTAGCCATGTTTCCATGTCGTTGTTTCTTTTTTCTTGTTTGTTTTTGTCGGTGATTAACGGGTTTGACGATTTTAATGTAAAGTTAAAGTTTTTAAGGAAATGGGGTTGTTGACCAGGCTGATGTGGTGCTACGAGGTTATAGCGGGTACAACACTCGGTGGGCGATGAAGGTGTTGGACAGGGTTTTCCCTCCGTCACTGGACGGTGACGGTGGAACTGTAACTGCGCCAATTGCTGTGACTGTTTTCTTTGGGGCCAACGATGCGTGTCTTCCTGATAGATGTTCTGCTTTTCTCCACGTGCCTGTTCATGAATACAAGCACAATCTTCACTCCATTGTTTCCTTCTTCAAGGTAATTACTCTCTGTTGCAGCAAGTGTTTAGTTTAGAGTTGAAGCCCAGAAAAAAGGTTACTGACTCTGCTTTGTCTTTTTTTTAGTGAAGTGAAAAGGGGTTTTTATTTTAGATTTTGAGCTTTGACTTTGACTATTGCTGGGATGATAAGCGTGCTTTGGTTGCGTATATTGCATGTCACGAAATGATTAATTATTTGTCGGTTGGTGGGGTCGTGTGTTATCATGATTTTCTTTGTCTCCGGTTGTCAAAATATGGCTTTGGGAACATTATGGATTCTATAGGATGCTGAGTCCATTAATCAATTCACACAATAGTTTTGAATTTGGGTAGCCTTTTTTTGAGAACATTTGTAACCAATTTTAACAGTAATTGATAAGCATCTAAACTATTGAGAAAACACATTCTTAATAGCTAGTTCGGGAAGAAAAACCAAATACCTAATACTGAAGCATCTCATACTATTCCATTTAATCAAAGAAACTACTTTATTGCTCGTGTTCTTTCTTCTTTTTTCGGATTGCCTCGTGTTTTCTAACAGAAGAAGTGTTTGTGGGGTTTGAGAAATTGAAGTGGAGAAGTGGGGCCATTGAAAACACACGTGCAGTAGCCGTGAGTATGGGGAGTGTGGTGGTTCTTGTTTGCCACTTGACTATGATACGCTGTCAAGAGGGGGCCTCGTTCTTAATTTGCTTTTAATATTTTTTTTCTTTCTGTGGAAGTGGAGTTTGCACGAGATGTTTGCATAAAGTTTCACCTTTTTATTGGTTTTCTTTTGGGGAAAACTGGGAATGGTTAGTTG
This sequence comes from Hylodesmum podocarpum, assembly GCA_026586105.1. Classification (NCBI taxonomy): domain Eukaryota; kingdom Viridiplantae; phylum Streptophyta; class Magnoliopsida; order Fabales; family Fabaceae; genus Hylodesmum; species Hylodesmum podocarpum. Next base: position 3,417,618 of record JALJEV010000424.1, on the reverse strand, counting down.
GAGGGAGCCTACAGTTGTTTTCATGACCTAAACTCTTTTATGTCTTTCTCGTGTCTTTCTTTGGTGCCCATGCAATTATAATATATTCTGTTTGGTCGACCAAGACCTTTTAGGTAGGAATGTTAGCTTGATAAGACCCACATTTACTTTAGGAGTGGAAGGTTGGTGTGCTTCTCCTTAAGGACTAAGACATCATCTGTTGTATATCTTAGAACTTCATCTGTTTATAATTCTGATGAATCTCCATTTGATACGTAACTAAAATGTTTGATTTACAAAAATTGGGTAATACCATGTGCTAATTAGCTGAAATTATGGATGAGGTAATTAGTCTGGGTCAAAATCCACATTTTAATTAATGATTAAAGACATAAGGTTCATCTATATGCCCCCAAAATCCAAGGCCCACGGCCACTGGTGTAATGAATGCTTAGTATAGTATGAACTATAGTTTAATGGGAAGATCATATGTATAATCAATGTATGGACTATATTCATCGGCAAAAGGTTGAAAGGATGATGTAGAGAAAAGTAGATGCTACTAGTTTGCTATGGAGTGCATGTAATAAGAATTGAATTCTTTTAAAGTGATAAGATGTATAGATGCCAAATTGAATAAGCTTATGGGGGTATTTTAATTCAAATTAAGTCTGAAATTTTTTTACTTTATGATTTCTTGGAACTAAATCCAAGTTATAAACACCTTGTATCATAAAAATGTTTATAAATTCACGTAAAGTGTAAGAAGTGTAAATTTAAAATAAATATTTAAGAACTAAATAAAAGAAAATAAAAGGCATGTATTCATTATAATTTATTTAAATAAAACATAAGAGAATGAGTTTAAAGAAAAATTAAAATTCTTTAAAAAGATATGCATATCAATTTGAAGAAAAACATCATAAATTTAAAATCGATGTGTTATGTTTTGAAGAAAAAAAGTTTAAACATTATTTCACTCTCTATATATCCTAATCTAGTTGGTGCTTTTAGTTGCAAGAGGAATGTATTAATGCGTTCTCCACCACAATTCTCTTTATTTTTTAAAATTTCAGTCAGTTATAAAGTATGTCTTCACAAGAAAGTATTAAAAAAAAATATAATTAATATTTCTCCAAGTTATATAGTTGATCGGAACATGTAAATATCTGAGTTAAGAGGAGTTCTTAATTTTACAATTTTAAGGACTATTTACTTGTGTTTTTTATTTTATATTTTTATTCTCTTTTCACTTGTTATTGTTAATTATGATATTCTACTTTGTTTTTTAATTTATTTTCTGTTTTTAAAGATTTGTACAAGTAACTTTGATGATAACTTTATTATGTTCTATCAGTTTCCCACATAAATGTTTAAAAACGAGAAACAAATTAAAGTAACGTGACAATCTTGTCATAAAATAAATAGAAACAAGAAATAAAAGCACGAGTCTATATCCCCATAGTTTTTGAACATTATACTACTTGATCGTTTAGATAATTAGATGATCGAGCCATTGAGCCATTGAGCCATCTTGTGTAGGCAAAGTTCAAGGGTAAGTTATCTCTATTCACGAAACCTAGCTTGGACGTTGTGCTTTGATTTTTACAAATCTTTCAATAGTGATGTAGCTTTCTCTAGACCAGGTATATTGGAATCAGCTTGTACCTTTCAATATTGATGAATACATCTATGTCTTCCGGTTGAGGAGTTTTTTTTTATTTGTTAATTATGTCAATATCAATATACATGTTTCAACTAATCTAGGCCTCTTATATAAATGTATTGCAAAACTTTCCCTTTGAAATGCAGAAGCGATGGCCCACAACTCTTGTTCTTCTCATAACTCCTCCTCCAATTGATGAAGATGCACGTTGTAGGTACTGTTTTATGGGCCCTTTATTCTTCATATTGCGTGTTTGAATAAGTATTGACAAGATTGACCCAAATAGTTATAAATCATTTTGATGCTAGGTGATTTATGTTGGATGCATTATTATAAAATAGAAATTGGAGTAAAATCCAGTGTAGCACTTTTCATTCAATACAAAAGCTACCCAAAAGTTGTTTTTTACGTGAGAATCAATCTTAAATCCAATTCTAGACCCTTATTCAATATAGAAAATATTAATTCTTTAACGTGAAATTTGACATGCACGTCTTATCCTTGATTTTATTAGATTTCATCGGTTTGCATTATTTAATCTGAGATAGAATACAGTAGAGGTTAAACTTGAACGAGTCAATTAATTTCTAGAAATCTAGTGCAGGTACCCGTATGTAGAAAATCCACAAGGTCTTCCTGAAAGGACAAATGAAGCTGCTGGTGAGTATGCTAAAGCATGCATTGCTGTGGCTGGAGAATGTGGAATCCCTGTGGTTGATCTCTGGACCAAAATGCAACAGTTCTCTGACTGGAAAAAAGACTATCTAAGGTCTCACAAAACCTTTACCTTTATATATATTTTCACAAGCATCAGTTTTGCATCTTTATATATCTTACACTGATATTGACAACATTTACCAGTTAAATTTAAAATGCTGATGAACATGATAGCTTTGTCGTGTAATATATAATAAAATGCGTTTTGAATTGTCACTACAGCATAACACAATTTTATGAGAGTAATGAGGTTTTCATTGTTAACTTTTGTGTTTTCAAATTTTTATCTGCTTATACGGCTTCGGTTATGCCATAATTGCCAATTTCTTTTTAGTTTGCAAAGAAGAATGCCATTCTTCGATGGGTATGGGTTTGATTAAAAATGCAAGGACTAATAAAGATTTTGTTATGATATGAAGGTACAAAGAATGTGGTTTGGTTTTTACTACAAAGTAGTATAGTTTGGATGATGCTATAATTAATGATTATGTTGTGTTACATTTCTCTATCTGCAATTCTCTTAATTTCTTGCTTTCAACAACTATAAATCAAAGTTTGGTATGATTATATCTTTGGTTTTGATATGAATATATGATTTTGTTAAATGAAATGCAGTGATGGTTTGCATCTCACTCAAAGTGGGAATCAAGTAGTATTTGAGGAAGTAATCACAAAGCTGAGAGATGGAAGCTTGAGTCTAGAATCTATACCAGTTGATCTACCACTTATTGCTGATATTGACCCTAATGATCCCCTGAAGTCATTTCTGCATTTATAGAATGATACATCATATTACAGGAGGGTTATCTCTTTCGGGGTTATTGTACTTCAGCGTTATTGAAAGATATGTTAATGTTGTATATTACTACATAGTATTTGGACCGTTCATTAGTTGTAACAACATATACTCTGGAAAACAATATGTTGACTAATGTTTATATACTGTCGTTTTCAATGTTTGTTTTGTGTAAAGTAAGATTTTTTTTTTAATTATTATTATTATTTATTGTTTTTGCATGAATGTGAAACAAATCAATATGAAGCGTTTGAATAATGCTAGATACATTATAGGCCATTCCAAATTCACATGATAGGTCAAAAAATCTAATTTAGTTAGTTGAATTAAGGGTAGCATTTGTTCTAGATTGTTTAACATTAATATAACTTGATTCTTCTAGATAAAGAAAAAAAAAGAAAAAATTTATGAAATAGAGCAATGTGGATGAGTAAGGAGACAATGGTGGTGTTACTCATGGGGCACGTATTTGCAGGAATTCTTCATTTTGTGCTTAAAATTGCAATAAGAAAAATATATGTTTAAGTTTAAATAGACTCTTAAATTGCTAACATTGTTAATCATTCAATGAAAAAACCTTGTGTTTTTGTTTGAACTAATATTGGACCGAGAGAATATAACTTTATTATTAAATTTATAGCTTGAATTAACACAAATTTTCAGTTTGTGTTAAAATCACATGTATTACCATATACATAATTTATTGTAATATTTAATTATAATTTAAAATCATATATAACTTCTTAATTTAAGTACCGGTACAGCTGACCCAATCACTCAAATTATAATACTTTTTTATTTTTAATATTCTTATTTTATTTTTTATTTGCTATAGAAGTTCTAAACTTAGATTTTAAATATTTTTCAAATTTTAGTTCTAGATTGAATTTGAATTACTAAAGAAAAGTAAGAAATACAGGATTTTCATATTTTCAAAAAAATTTCTTAAAATTTTATTATAATATTTAACTCAATAGATTTAAACTGAATTGCCTATCCTTAACTGAGTTAGTTTGATTCACTTTTGACAAAAGAAATTGTCAAAAATAAGCTAAATGAACTCTTTCTTATTGATTTTCGCTTTCCGTTCTCTCCTAAAATCAAACTAAACTTGTAAACACTCTTATGAATAACTAAATTAAAAATTGCACATATATAAAAAAATCTCAATATGTTAAAAAATAGTAGTCCATTAATAGATAAAAAACCAATAACATACTAACAAAATATATGAAAGAATTACAAAATTTATGTAACTTTTGTTTGAAATTTGTAAGCATTTAATTTAAATAAAACTAGTCCACCTCCACTATTTTGACCAATTAGAGACAAAAACTTAATAACTCCAAATTAAGTCGTAACTCACAAAGGATAGCACTGATGACATGGAAAGACAAGCAAAAAAATAGTGTTTCCTCCAAAGCTTTATAGACTTCTAACGTAACTCAAATTACATTTCTTCAGTCGTTGTCGAAAAGAGAAGCTCTATATACGTGGTTTTCCACTACGTACCCAATCACTTAACAAGGTGTTCTTGGCCCCTAGCTCTTGCGTCTAGTCGATATGGTGTGTAGATGAACTGTTTGGACTGTACTTTGGGACTTGGGAATTATCACATAGTTGTTCATGCATCGTCAAAAGAGAAGGCAAATTATCATAAAGGCACTTTGATTTATTATACAAAAGAATAGAGATGCATATAAAGCCATCCATCCAAATATCATATATATATATATATATATATATATGCTCATGCGTGCATCATGCAATCATATATATTTCTTATTGTTTATATGACATCTAATTTGATGTGTTAAACTAACGTGATTTCCACAGATCATCATCCACCACAGTGATGCGTGATTACAAAGAGCTTTATAGATTTACCCTCTTTGCACAAAAACGTTTTGTCGATCGCAAAGTTTGACTAGACACTGTTTCGATTTGTTTGGACTTTTATTTGTGTCGTTACTATAAGAGAAATCATAATTAGTGATGGAGTATTTATATATAGTTTTTTTGAGGGAAATTTGTCGCTAAAATTCTCGTGACGCTATAATTATTAGTAGAAAAAAGTGATTTTACAGATTCGTTGATTTTTGGTAGTAATATTTTGAAGATACATGTTGTTTTGTTTTGTTCTCGATGCGAGTTCTATGCAGCTAGAGCCTAGATGATACTAGTGCATTTTTTTATTGTGCTTCTACGTAGTTATGTTTTCGTTTGTAATATGGAATACTCTTAATTAAATTTAATGGTTATAATTATATCGATATAAAATAAAATTCACATGATTAATTATTCAAATTATATTACATTTATAATTTATAATCCCTTTAATTATCTCATTATCTTATTTTATCTTTAATTAATTTTTTCTCATTTTAAATCAGATTATTATTTTCATTGTATATCGTCCTCTTAATTATCCCATTTCCTTATTTTTTTTCAATTCATATATATTTATCATTGTTACTACATCAGCATTGACACTTTATAATTGCTATCTAGCATTGAATAATTCCTAGTCGTCATTACGAATCTCTATCAACAAAATTAAGCATTATGTATCTGTTATTATTACTATTATCATTATTAACATTGTAATAACTACAATAATATTATGTTCCACAATTTTAGTAATAACAATGACAAAACAATAATAATGGTGACAATAACTCTAATACCGGTGATAACAAAGTGTAAACAATTACATATTTTATGATTACATTTATGACAAAATAACAACCTACAACATAATAACAATTACGTACTCATAGTATTACACATAGTTACGATAGTGATTTAAAGAGAGAAAAATGATTTAGTAATTTAAAATTGCGTGTATTTTTTTTAATAAAAATTATAATCATAATTATTAAATTAAATTTAATAATTATAATTAATAATGGTCGTCTTCTCATACAAGTAAATATTATAATTTACCCACTTATTATTCACGCACTTTCAACAAGCACGACGATAATTTACTCTACACATTAGTGGTGCTTTGGGTCGGGGCCTTCAGGACTAAGTCTTCCAGGCTTACGTGGGCTTTCTTGAAACTCGGAGATCCAGCCCCTGGGACTAGCATGGGCTTTATAACCCGAAACTTGGGCCGTAAAGCTCTTTAAACTAACTGGAGTTCCGAGAGGACGAGATTTACAACTCCATAATGAGAAGAACACTAGTATAAGGCACAGCCAGAAGCCTGGTTTCAGTTTCAGCATTTTCAGTAGTTTGCAAAATGAATCAGTATATGATAAAATGTATCTATTTATGCGAATGTAAGAGCCAGTGCCAGAGGTTCTAGGTATATATAGAGTGAGAGAGGAGTTAGTGTTACAATATTTTACTATCTGACTTGAGCAAAATTCCAAGGTTTCAAAACTCAACTCAAATAATTTTCTTGTGTTATCCTCCAGTAATGAAGCTGTTTGGTACTTTGGTGAGTCAGGTAAATACTAGGACTCAACATAGCTGCATCACCATTTCGTCTACTCTAAAGGCAAATATTTGTATTTTGTATTTTGTGTTCAAGAATGAGTAGATTTGCATAATTTGAAGAGCCTTCAAAACTACCAATACAGGTTATCACTTCTTCCTATTGGTATTGGCTCATGCTGACGCCTCATCCCTCCGGAGTTCGCAAAAGTTACTCTACTTTCACATTTACGGCCCCATCTAACTTTCCCAATATGCCTTCTGACATACAAGTTATAAAAAAAAGGGTGCTTCCCTTCTAAAACATTATTATAAACTTTACTTTTAGAGCATAACAAGAAGAGAATCTAACAAGGTGTTTGGTTTGAAATTTTTTTTTTATTTCATTTTTATTCTGAAAATAATTTTCAGAAAATTGTGGAAAAGGAATCACAATTTTCATCCTAAACAAAACTCTCCCACTTTATCCCAACTTTAACTTTCTCCCGCGCTTTATTTGATTTTCTTAAAATTTTGAGAGTCAAAAGTAAGTGATGGCCAAGTTTGTTATAGACATTTGATTATAAAAAAAAAAATTGTGGTCAATTTTATTGGTAACCACCTTAGTTAACACTAATATCAATAATTTTTAGTTGTCCTCTCTGTAAGCTATATTTAATTCTTTATTTATTCTTTCGAAACAATCAATAAGTAAATACAATTATTCAATATATCTAAAAATAATCAACATACAATTTTAACAATTTATTTTGAAATATGTAATTTGATTTTTATATAATTATTCAATCACAAGATATAATAAAAGATTGTTAATTTTGTAACAATCACATTAAAAATTGACATCTACACGCTTAAAATTTAAAATCAATTTCTAAAATAAATTCAACCACAAACAAATAATAATTTTCAATATTTATGGCGATGGGTCTAAAGAAATTAGGATTTAAGAAGAATTTATACTTATGTTATCTTTATTAAAAGGAAAGAAGGTGGAATTAAAAGAAAAATACAAATCTTTATATATTTTTTATAGATTTGAAAGAAGATAGAAGAAAAATTTATTTTAAATAAAAAATATTTAAAATTTTCTCTCTTACAACTGAGTAAATAAATGTCTTCTAGCTAATGGGATTCCCTCGTTAAAAAACAAACAACCATTTTGAATAGAGAGTTTTGGTACAATACAGGTTACAGGTGCAAGTAAAATGAATGGTGTGGGGGTACTATGTTTGGTGAGATCATGAGATGCAGCATGGTCCACGTCTTTGGTTATCTTGTGATGATTCATGCCTCTTTCTCTCTAAGCTGTGTTTGGTGTGAGACAGTGACTCCTAAAACATGAAAAAACACACCAATAAAAACAGGCTTAAAAGTTAAAACAACAATGTAACATAATCATAGAGCCATACCATAACGTTCATATTTGATACCAACAAACATGCAAACGATCAAAACCTCAGAACCCACTATTATCTTCCCTTCACACCCTCCTTTCTCCGACCACCACGTACTCCCTCTCTCCCACCTTGACACCGACCCTAACCTCCACGTCACCTTCCGCTACGTTCGCGCGTACGTCTCAAACCCCGCCACAACCTCCCTCGACCCCTTCCACGTCATCTCCTCCGCCCTCTCCCGCGCCCTCCCCCATTTCTACCCTCTCACCGGCACACTCCGCCGCAGCCAAATCCTACCCCACCGCCTCGAACTATGGTGCGCCGCCGGACAGGGCGTCCCCCTCGTCCGCGCCGCCGCTGACTTCACTCTCGCCTCCGTCCACCATCTCGATGACCCGGCCTCCCCCTTCGCGGAGCGCCTGGTGCCGGACCCGGGACCCGAGGAGGCGGCGGAGCACCCATGCACCCTCCAGGTTACGGTTTTCGCGTGCGGCGGGTTCACTCTGGGCGCCGCCATGCACCACGCGCTCTGCGACGGGATGGGCGGGACGCTGTTCTTTAATGCGGTGGCAGAGATTGCGCGTGGCGCGGCGGGGGTGACGGTGGAGCCGGTGTGGGACCGTTCGTTGTTGCTAGGTCCCAGGGTGCCGCCAAGGGTGGAGTCACCGTTGGTTGCGGAGTTTCTTCGGTTAAAAAAGGGGTTTTTACCGTACCAACAAAATGTGAAGGTGGCGAGAGAGTGCTTTCATGTGAAAGATGAATGCTTGGATAAGTTCAAAAGGGAATTGTTGGATCGGTCTGGCTTTAACTTCACCGTTTTTGAGGCTCTTGGTGCTTACATTTGGAGGGCTAAGTATGTCTTCCTAACCCTTTTTCAAACTTCCTTCACTGTAGTGTCTGCATCACTTTATTTCAGTTCTACATTATACATTATAACATATATTTTGGTAAGAAAATTTATTTCTTAGTATAAAATAAAGTAACAAGTACTAAGTGTGTTAATCTTTGAAAGTTGAAACTATGAGGATAGCACGTGACTTAAACAAATTGGCTTTAGCTTAATTTAATAATTTTTTCTATCAAGTTATCAAAATAAGTTTACATAACTAAGGAGTGATTAGCAGGATTGACAATGACCTCAATGAGTTTCAGTATCTTAGTAAGGGGCATTGATGGATTGAGTGATTTTGGAGTGTGTGATTTTGGTGATTTTAGCTAGTGACAAAATTTGAATCCTATCTTTTTATGTACGAGAAAATCTTGTTAGAAGTAGATAATCCGTGAATGTGTCTTTGGATCTCTCTTGGGGAACAATTAATACTTCTTGTAACATCACTGTATAAAAAAAATTACGAAATTCATGTCTTAATAAATTTAAAGGAGTTTCAGGCTGAAATTTAGGATATAAATTCTCATTCAACAAGAATTTGCTACATTAATGATTATCCTGTTTGTGACCATGCTAATTGCTAAGACAGGGTGAAAGCCTCGGGAATCAAACCTGATGAGAAGGTTAAGTTTGCATACTCAATTAACATACGGAGACTAGTGCAGCCACCACTGGGAGCTGGTTATTGGGGTAATGGTTGTGTGCCAATGTATGTGGAGCTGAGTGCCAAAGACTTGATAGAGAAACCCATTTGGGAAATTGCAGAGCTAATAAAGAAGAGTAAGAGTAACGTTACTGATGAGTATGTTCGGTCCTACATTGATTATCAGGAGCTGCATTTTGGTGATGGGATCACAGCGGGGAATGAGGTGAGTGGGTTCACAGATTGGAGGCATTTGGGCCATTCAAGTGTGGACTTTGGGTGGGGAGGCCCAGTTACTGTTTTGCCGCTTGGTACCAACTTACTTGGTAGTGTTGAGCCTTGCTTCTTTTTGCCTTATTCAACTGCCACTGTGGGCAAGACACAGGGGTTTAAGGTTTTGGTGAATTTGAGAGAGCATGCTTTGCCTTATTTCAGACAAGACATGAAAATGTTTTGCCAGTAGCCCCATGTAGATATACTTTCAGCCTTTGATTTGATGTAAACAAGGGACATGTTAAATCTTGCCATTGATTCAATCCAAAACAAAACTTATAAAAAGATACTGATCAAATGTGTATCAATATTAATCTTAATAATTAATATAAGCTTCTGGTAAGATTTATGTACTTTTTGAAGCAGGTTACCCCCTCCTTGTTCTCCCCATTTTTTTTTTCTCTAGTTGACATGAAATTTATATTTTGGAAAAAAGTGTTACTTTTTTTATATTTTGGGGGTAGAATAACTATTAATTATTGACTCAACTATTTCTTTTCTATTTGGCAAATCACGATCACAAAGGCAACAAGTTGTTGTTGTTGACATCTATTAACAAAGAGTTATGTTTTAGCAAGATGTTTACTTGGAAAATTTTCAAGACCAAATTCCAAATTTTCAATTGGAATTATATTATTTATGCAAAAAAAAAATTATAACATTTTTTAAATATTATTTTCTTAATTTTTTTATTACATTAATTGTTTATTCTATATTTTTCCTTTTTCTCTTTCTATCAGCCTTTTTTTACATAAAATCTAAAATTTTTTGCTTGACACATGAATATTATAAAGGAATATGAATTATTGGATTCCTTTATGTACAATAAACAATTTTAATATAAAAAAAATTCTTCTAAAAATAAAAAAATATAAGTTGATTAGAATTCTTGCTAAGGTTGATTCTAGTTTCATGCTTTTGAATTGTCCGGCAAAAATTTATAGATGTCAATGCCCTTCCAAAGTTTATTACTTTTCTTTTCTTTATTCCCTTCTTTATTTTATTTTAACCTAACTACCTTTATTTCTTACCTATTTCTCACTCATTTTAACTCTTATCTATTTTTCATCTATTTTTGTTCTTCTCCTATTTTTTAGGAAAAAATACTAATAGACAAGTCGTGTGTTATAAGACACCTAAAGAGGATTATATATGTATGTATATATATATATATATATATATATATATATATATATATAATTGATGATATGATTTATTAAAAGGAAAATATAAAAAGAAATAATCATCTTGATAAAGTATTTAAATATTATTACTCCAGATAAATCCATTTCTCATATATTTATTTTTTTTCCTGAACAAACGAACCCATGCCGCAGCTCCCATACCTTGGTGGCAAGAAAAATGACCCAAAATACGATGCTCACAAAGCTCAGAAAAATCAATGGCATGTACATACATGTCAAGTAAAATTTTAAAACATAAATAACTTTGTATTAACTGACCTCATTTAATTTTAAATCTTAGTTTACTGATCAAAATTTGGTTCGTAGTATTAAAAACAAAGATGTAATGATAGGTGACAAAGACATCCATGGTATTTAAAAGAAAATAATTTAAAAAGTTTGGCGAATTATTGATTGAGTTATTTTTAATTTAAAAAGAGAGATAGAGAGAGAAAAATGAAATCTATCTATCTTCTTATCCGAAGATCCCAGAGCCAATAGAAAGCATGACAGCTGCAATGAATGGTGAATAGAATACAAAAGAAACAAACTGCTACATAAAAAACACACACACACACTCTTTCTCTTCTTCTACAGTTATGGCGTCCACGTTGGGCACTTCTTCAATTGCAGTTCTTCCTTCCCGCTATGTCTCTTCTCATTCTTCCAAACCTTCCATTCACTCACTCTCTCTAACCTCAGGTACATTGCTCTGCAAAGTCTATGCTTTTTCCTTTTCGTTTTTTGTGCTTATGATGTCTTGCTTTGAAGGGTGTGCGGCAGACCCGTTTCATATATGTTATGTTTCTGTGCTAAATTTGTGGTTTTGTTTTGCCTTGGCCTGTTTGTAACTAGAGATGGAAGGTGGGTCCTTGTGGGCATTATGTGATAGTTAGAGTCTGAGTTGATTGGTTGTGATTTGAATTTGCAGGGCAGAACTATGGACGGAAGTTTTATGGAGGAATTGGAATCCATGGCATGAAGGGAAGGTCTCAGTTCTCAGTTGCCAGTGTTGCCACTGAAGTTAACTCTGTGGAACAGGTTGGTACAAGATATTGGATTTTTGAGGTCCATGTGTTCTTTCATAGTGTTTGTGTTTTGGATTGCATTGGATTGGGGATTCTGGGCGTATTCTACATATTTGTTGTAGAGATTTCCGTAATATGTAGAATACACCCAGAATCCCATCCAATGGAATCCAAACTATGTTGAACCGTTGAGCATTCCTAATGAATTTTAACAAATTATGGGCTGAAGACACAATTTTTTAGACTATATTGTAGTATTTTCTTGAGTTTAACTAGCATGTACTGTTAATGTTTAAACCTTTTACACTTTCAATTAGTAAAAAATGATCTTTTGTATGACTTTTTTGGATAATTATTATAAATGTTAACAAACTTATTGCTCATGACAGTTCGTGATTGGATCATAGTATAAAACACCTTTAGGCTGTCAATTCAGACATTATTTATTCATTTTTTGTTCCCTTTACAGCTAGATGATATCTCTTACGCTCGCACATGTACATTTTAGAATGTGGTTGATTGGGGGAAATGGCAAGGGGAAAAATAGAGAAATGAAATTGAGCTCATATTTGAACTTATATTGTGTGGAAATGCCTAGTTTATGTATGTCACGCATTCTTTACATAATTTACATTCAAAATTAGTGCTACATTTCATTGGAATGAAGGATTGCGGGGCCAGACCTTTGCATTTTGATACTTTGTGTGTGTTTTACAAGAATCCAACTCAGTAAATTTTTTCTATCCAGGCTCAGAGTGCTGCTTCTAAAGAAAGCCAGAGGCCAGTGTACCCATTTTCTGCAATAGTTGGACAGGATGAGATGAAGCTTTGCCTTCTTCTTAATGTGATTGATCCTAAGATTGGAGGTGTAATGATCATGGGGGATAGAGGAACAGGGAAATCCACAACGGTTAGGTCGTTGGTCGATTTACTTCCCGAAATCAAGGTTGTTGCTGGTGATCCTTATAACTCAGACCCAGAAGATCCAGAATTCATGGGTGTTGAAGTGAGAGAACGTGTATTGCAAGGAGAGCAACTTGCTGTTGTCTTGAGCAAAATTAACATGGTTGATTTGCCATTGGGAGCTACAGAAGATAGAGTGTGTGGAACAATTGACATAGAGAAAGCCCTTACTGAGGGTGTCAAGGCATTTGAACCCGGATTATTGGCGAAAGCTAATAGGGGAATCCTATATGTTGATGAAGTTAATCTTTTGGATGATCACTTGGTAGATGTGTTGTTGGATTCTGCTGCATCAGGATGGAACACAGTTGAGAGAGAGGGAATTTCTATCTCACATCCTGCACGATTTATCCTAATTGGATCAGGCAACCCTGAAGAAGGTGAGCTTCGGCCGCAGCTTCTGGACAGATTTGGAATGCATGCTCAGGTTGGAACTGTTAGGGATGCTGAGCTCAGAGTGAAGATTGTGGAGGAGAGAGGTCGATTTGACAAAAATCCAAAGGAGTTCCGTGAATCTTACAAAGCTGAACAAGATAAGCTCCAGGGTCAAATTTCCTCAGCAAGGAGTATTCTTTCTGCTGTTCAAATTGATCAAGATCTCAAGGTGAAAATCTCCAAGGTGTGTGCTGAGTTGAATGTGGATGGATTAAGAGGAGACATAGTAACCAACAGAGCTGCAAAAGCTCTTGCTGCTCTGAAGGGAAGAGACAAAGTAAGTGCAGAGGATATTGCTACTGTCATCCCTAACTGCTTGAGACACCGTCTTAGAAAGGACCCCTTGGAGTCAATAGATTCAGGTTTACTTGTCACTGAGAAATTTTATGAGGTTTTCAGCTGAGGGTCATAGCTATAACACTTAGCATAATGTTGCTTCTTCATTGTTTACATTTTCGTTGTTCTTAAACATTAGTAAGATTCACGAATTCTTCCTACACAGGAAATTCCTAAGCCTTTTAAGTGCTGGAGTCATTCTCTAATTTCTTCTGTATTTGTAGCCCTTTCATGAGCTTGAGATTTTGAAACTGTGGCTCTCATATTAGCATAAATTTGAAAACAAAATGTTACTATTTTGTTAAAATCTGTTCAGATTCTAACTTTTTTTTTTGAGTGACACATTTTTAGTGTTTCATTGCAACTGCAACGATTACTACATTTTGTCTTTTAGTTTATGAGAAACACCCAATAAATATCTAAGGAGGCATTTTTGCTTATTCGTTGTCGATGACTCTGGTTTTAGTCGGAAAACCATTCAAAAGTATGTTAGAAGCAAGTATTTTTCTCAACCGATCAGGACTCTAATTCTTGTGTTCATTTTATTTTTATCTATTGAATTCACATTAAAATGTTGGATTTAGTACAATATTTTCAACTACATTCCTATGTTCTGTCACCGTGGAGTTTTGTTTAGTGCGTATCATCTTCGATTTACCGAAATTCCCACCTTGCGATAAAGATGACTTGGGTTGTGTTGCATTCAAAATCTGTTGGTCTCCAAAGGAATTAGGCACAATAGTAACTCACAATGACTTTGCCTAATGCACCAAACTTTTGGGGAAATACGCTCTGGCTAGTGGCTAGCAAGCCTGTGGTGTTAACTTGTAATATGAATAGTGCATGTTTAAATGCAAGTCTACCAACCTAATCTCTTTTAACTTGTGGATTAAGGGAATTGTGTTCTGCAAAATCACTAACGTAATATTGTTGAAAAGAAAGTTATTTTAATCATTTTTTCCCTACTAATTCTCTTATATTGTTATTGGGAAAATTAAAACCTTGTCGTGGTCCACACCACATACCTAAATAAAACACAACTCTATTTAGTTTAAGGTAATGGATTCTCTGCTGTTGGAGACACAGAATAACACGAATCTTTACCGTTATTTTTTTCTTCATTAAAAACTTAATAATAAAAATATAAGATAAAGAATATTTGAACCTTTAGATCTTGAATGCAAGACTCTCATATACCACAAAATTATTTTAAAAGTATAAAATTTAACATATTTCTTATTCTAGTAGTGAAAAGGGTTTAGGGAATTTGCACCTGGTAGTGCAGGCAATAGTGCTTGATTAAGGGATGATCATGATAATTTTGTGCAAGTAATTACGGGTTTTGTAAATATGACAGTCAGAGAAGAGAAGCAAATGCTCTTTTTTAAGTCTATTCTATGGTTGAGTAGTCACAATTTCTATAATATGATAACCAGATTGTAAATTAATAGTGGATTAGGTTTACAATAACGACGAGAGATACTTCAGAATGTGGAATTATTCTAAATTAAATTAGGGAGAATTCAAGAATTATTTCTGATTTAACCATTCAACTTGGGCGAAGTTAGATCAATTTATTGATTCATTATTTAGTGAAAAATTTCATCTTATTTGATAAAGATAATATTTTTCACGGAATTACTAAATATATCTACTATATTTTATTAATGCAAATAATCTGATTTTGCTGGTGTAAAAAAAAAAAAACTATATTATTGCTTCACACACAAAAAAAAATTATTTGTACATTTTATCATAATTTAAATAAAAGATTACCTATTAATTTCTTAATTAACATTTTTAAGTCATTCATTAAATGGTCCTTAACACTTGTTTATTTTGGTAGAGTTTATCAATAAAAACTATAGGAATCCTCCCTCTGCGCGAAGCAATTCTACTTGAACAGACAAGGTTATCAGAATTTGATTTAAACTTGGTGTATACGAAATTGATGGAAAAAATTCACCTGTGGGGTTCATACAAATATGCATATTAGTCTGAATTTGATGTTCAATCAGGGACACAAACTGTTATCAACATGTGAAAATTGAAGTAAACGTTATCAGTTAAACTTAAATAATCTCATGACCAATCCATGCACTCAGTGTCATAACACTTTAATTTGCAACTTAAAACGTATACACTTAGCATAATTTCTAACAAAAGATCTAGTTAAAGGTATTCATAAACATGGTTCTTAGCACTTTCATTTGCCACTTGACAGAATTACATTTTGGAACTTTTCTGTAGTATTTTCATGTCACTTTCCGTCATCCCTCCCCATATTTTCGGTCTGAGCTCTAAAAAATCTGGTGGCTTCTGAAGTAAAAGGGTAGCTGCCATAATCAAGATTGAAGCAGTTATACCCCATATCACATACCTCTTATTCTCAACCTCATAATCAAAATAATGTAAAAGATACTTCTCTCCCATCATTTCCTTCTCCTCAGATCTCCTATTATCGTTCTGCATTCAAGAAAGTAGTTCACTTGAGTCTACCTATACATAGTTTTTTCCACCCAGGAAGAAAGAGTAATTTATAAGTGAGAAATTAATGGAACTCAAATATAAACCTTGAGAAACATTTCCAACGGAACATCAAATATAGCCTTAACCTCAGCTGAATCTAAAACAGGTGAAAATGTATCCTTGTCCGACAGTATTCCGACCACAGGTGTTACTGTAACGCCATACTGCAATTATAAAGAACTTGATAATTAAGAAGGGGTGATCAAACTAGTGTTGGGTAAGGTGACCGAAGAACAAAGAAAACCTTTGGTTATCTAGAAAAATTAAAGATTAACGACTAATATTTATTTTTAAGAAATTTATAAATATATTTAAGTTAAAATAAATTAGCGTGTAAGATTGCACAACAAAGAAACTGCCTTGAGCCAGAGTAAAGTATGAGTTCATAGTATCAAACTAAGCTAGCTAGAAGGTTATTAATTTATCAGCGGTTTAATTATTTTTTTGTTGTCATGCTTTTAGATTTTTTTTTTAAAATTGTAGCTATTAAAAATATAAAAAATATTAATTTAATTTAAAATCCTAAATTTCTTTACATACACATTTTAAAATATAATCATAAATATTAAAATTATAAAATATAAATAAATTCGTAGTTATTAAATTTAATAAAAAATATTCTTATCTAATTTTCTAGATAAAATTCAATAATGTAATAATATAGAATATTTATGTATTTTATATATTAGATGTCATCATTTACAACATTTAATATAATATTTTCTATCTATTATATTAAAGATTAAATTATTTGAATTTTTAAAAAAATTTTTTATAATATATAAATCTAATGGCAAAATAATACACATATATCTCAATATTATATTTTTTTATCACAATGTCAATTTTTTTCCAAGTCATTCTTCACATGCTTTTTCATTATAATTTATCATATTTTTTTTTTTCATTTTCAACTTTATCTATTTTAATTTAAGATTTAATCACCTTCTTGGTTCTTATAATTTTCAAAATAACATTATAATTTATAAGTTTTCATTTTAATTAGTTGATGTAATTTATTTTTTTTTTCCTTTTCATTCATATAGTTACCTAAATCAAATACAAAAGAGAATGAAAATATATAAAATAGAAACTAACAACTTATAATTTATATAAACTAAAATAAAATATTTATAAGGAAATTTATTGATGATCAACCCTAATACTTGGTCACCTAATAGATTATATATTTTTTATGTTTTTCTTTAAAAATTGTTGCATATTTTTATAATTGTTAAAAAAAGTACGACTATGAAAAAGCATATAATTATTTTTTAAAAAATTATATAAAAATACATAATTAATTAATTTAGTAGAGTGGTATTGGGTTGATTGAGTAATATGCGTTGACTAAAAAGTAATTAAACCTTGATTTGCAAACATGATGAAAGTATTAGACTATGATATAAAGAGTTACAGAAACAACAGTTTGATATACCTTAGTATGAAAAGGGTGTAGAAGAGTGATGACAGAAACAAGACAAGGGTCCAAACCAATCTCTTCCTTAGCCTCTCTCAACGCTGTCTCTACATCATCAGCATCGCTTTCTTCTCTCTTGCCACCTGGCAAAGCAACCTCATCTGCATGCAAATTCCAAACACACGCACCAACCCATTTCAGTTATTCAGTTATGTGAAAAAATCCAAAATTTTACACCGAAAACAGTGAGGCTGAGACCCGAGTGGGTTGAGAGAGAAGAAGCTCGTTCGGTGAGAAATACTCGCAGATTCCCATCGGCACCTTCGAATATACAGATCAGAACTGCAGCATTCTTTGAACCGGTGGGTTTGGAATTGAAATTGTTGAGGTTAGTGGGCATTGAACTCGATTGGAGGTGATTAAGCAAAGCTTCCAATCTCTGTGAACCTCTTGAATCCATTATTTCCTTCTTCCACTACTCAATCCTTTCTCGTCTCTTCCTTCTCGTTGAGTTGATCAAGTAAATCGAATAGGTGCAAATAGTCTCATATATCTATTAGACCACCTTTACCGCCGGTAATAATGACATGAAAGAATTAATGTCTCGTGACACGAGACATTAACAAAGTGACATGGCAGATGTGATGTGACATGTCACGTGTCTTCCGCATTGCCTATAACAGGGTAGATTTTCCAATTTTCTTTGCTTTCTTTGATGATAGTTAGGTACTCCAACTTTTAAATAAGAAAATGATGGTTACCAAGATAATTGGTGAGAGACGGAAGAAAATGTAAACAAGATAGGGCAAAAGTTTTAAGCAATAGGTAATAAGTAATTAAAGAAATGTGTGTGATTTCAAATAATTCATGAGAGGGGTATGTTGTGCAATATATAATTACGTGCAAGGTTTGATCAATGTAAATGTATCACGGAAGGTTGACTAATGCAATACAATATGTATGGCATAAGGTAGATCAACACAATACACACTGATAATTGACTGTGTTTATTGCGCAATACTTAATATAAATGCTTGTGATGCCTATCATCACCTATATATATTTATGAGATGATAAATTTGATTAGATTGTACATACAGTATGAAAATTCTAACGAGAGTTATAATTTATAAATATCTATCTCAAGGGTGGATATATCACGTAGAAGTACATGGACAAAGAAAAGAGAGATACGAATAAAAAGAAACATGTAAAGAAAAAAATAATATTATAAAAAATTAGAAAAAATAAAGTGAATTTTTATAATATTATTTTATTATAAATTATGATATATAATAAAAATTATTATTATTTACAATAATAATAATAATCGTAAAAGTTAAATTTAGGATTACAAATTCAAAAAACAGCTAATACTTTCAATTTTTAATAATTCCTTTTAAAAATCATTCATATATTTTATTAAATTAATCTTAAATCAGCATAGAATTATATAGTTGCCAAATAATAACTTATTCCTCTAGGATGTGATTCAGAGTTCAATTCCCAGGTTTATGTGTACAGAAGTGTCTTTGCAATATAGAGAGATTAGTTCATTAAATATTCCTTACTTCAAAATATTAGTCTCTAACTCTCCATAATAATAATAATAATAATAATAATAATAATAATAATCCATGAACACATAGATACTATACCTAGAATAAGAAAGAGAAATATAAATATAGTAAATAATATGATATATATAGAAAAAAAGTGTACATTTATCATCACCTAAAAGAAAGCAAATCTCTTTAAGTATGTTTTAAGTTCCTACTTATAAATCAGGAAAAAGGCCACCAAAATATTGTTGATTAGAGTAATACTAAACTCCAATCCCTTAAATAATCTGTCAATTTTGAATCCAGTATATACAAAAAGTACAATTGATGGAAAAAACTAAAGACAGTCGGTCAAATTTCCCAATAAAAATTAATTATCAGCAAAGCCGAAACTAAAAGCAAAACTAGTACTAGTATATTTACATATAAAATAAAGTATCTTAGCCAAAAAAAAAACACATAAAATGGGGCATTATCATAAAAATGGGGCATTATCAATTGACACTAGTATGAGAATTTACAAAAGCACTTCTCATTATAAGTGAATAGAACATTGTACGACCTTTTACACTTAGAGGTGCTTGTGTGAGCCATTCTTTTAATTTCCAAAAAGAGAAGAACAGCTTCATCTATTAAATTGTTGTACAAACTTAAAAGATAAAATCATGATTTGGAACTACTCCCCAATATTATCATGTCACTTTCAGTAATTCCTCCCCATATTTTAGGCCTCTGCTCTAGAAAAGCAGGTGGCCGCTGAAGTAAAAGAGTAGCCGCCCTAATTAAGATTGCAGCAGTTATAGCCCATATTACATACTTCTTATCCCCAACCTCATGATCAAAATAATGTACAAGATGCTTCTCCCCCATCCATTCTCTTTCTTCAGCTCTCCTGTTATCATTCTGCACTCAAACCATGATGTTAGAAGTTAAGTTCATTTGCATTTATGTCCAAAAGTGCACAAAACATCCACCAGGAATAAAATGTACAAAATGTTAAGTAAGAATGGGAACAGTAGCATAAACCTTGAGGAACATTTCCAATGGAACATCAAATATTGCTTCAACTTCAGCTGAATTTAAAACTGGGGAAAATGCATCCTTGTCGGACAGTATTCCAACCACAGGTATTATTGTAACGCCATACTGCACTTAAAACCAATTATGCATACATTTAAATATTTGGATTGAATCATCAAATAAAATAACAGAATCTAAAATTGAACTATGTGCAGATGAACTTCGGCCTGGGTACTATGTGCCTTACAGTGTGTCAAAACTAACTACATTTTTATATTCCTCCATCTCCATATGCGGAGTCAACTTGAATAAACTTCTCAATAAGAAAATGAAATGATTCAGTATCTATAAAAAAAAAAAAAAAAAAAAAAAAAAAAAAAAAAAAAAAAAAAAAAAAAAAAAAAAAAAAAAAAAAAAAAAAAAAACTTATGCAAAAACTCAATTTCTTTTGAAGCTACCACATCTAAATTTGGATTCGCAAGGAAAACTTTTGTAATTACTTTTAAAAATTCATTTTTAAAAAAAAAATAAAATAAAAAATTACATATACTCATTATAAAGTAATTAATAAAACCTTGAAATTATCTCAAACTAGAAGATAATTCAAACTGGTGTTAGGTCAGTATTTAACTATTCAGTACCAAAAATGACTCCGCTGGAAGTAAGGTACTATATAGAGTGTAAAAATCTACTGTGATGCTTTGGAATTGCAGAACTAACTTATCTGATTAGTAAATTAATCGTAGGAATTGGTGACCTAAATCAAAGTAAATGCAGTTTAATGCATTGAATATTTCTTGTGGGAGAGGATATTAAAGCAATATACTTTGGGAATCATACATAACATGATTTGTATTACAGATAAAATTCATATAATTTCCGATAAATTTTATGATATAGTGAAATAACAATATACCTTAGTACAGAAGGGTTCGAGAGAAGTGATAACAGAAACAAGAGAAGGGTCCAAGCCAATTTCCTCCTTAGCCTCTCTCAACGCCGTTGCTACGTCATCAGCGTCAGCTTCTTCTCTCTTTCCACCTGGCAAAGCAACCTCACCGGAGTGGGTTGAAAGAGAAGAAGCTCGCTGTGTCAGAAATACTCGCAGATTCCCATCGGCGCCTTCGAAGACACAGATCAGAACTGCGGCTCTCTTCGAAACGCTGAGTTTTGAATCGGAATTAACGGAGTCAGAATAGCAAATCTGAAGATGCTGAAGCAAAGTCTGTAATCTCTGTGAACCTCGCATCTCCCCTCTCTTCCAATCCATTTCATACACTCTTCTTTCTCCTTTTTTCTTCTCATTGCTTTCCTTTCTCATTTTCAAAGTTAATATTCATGTTTTATTATATCTTTTATTTAATAAATAGTAATAATAGACTTGAACTCGCGGCAGCGAAAATGTTTAGATTTTAATTATTTTTATAAATTAAAGAAAAAATCTTTGAAATATATTCTGTGCGTTTAGAAATAATTTGAAATATTTAGTTTTTTTTTTAAAAATAATTTCTTTTGATACATTTAAATATTTAAAATTCATGATTATTTTTCAATATTCTTTCCCCTGAAACGTTATATCCAAATTAACATTACTTTCTTTCCAGCAACTTGGATCCTTTTAGCTTTTTTTCTCAATATTTACATATTATTATTTTCATTGATAAAATTAGAAAATTATGCTCACCTCTTTTATTTATATTTTGACAGATAACTGAAATCGGATAATTAATTATAAAATATGTAAAAATATAAAAAGAAAAAATTAATAAAAAAATATGCATAATAAATTACTGAATTGGTTAAAAGTAAAGTTATTTAAAAACGGGACATAAGTCTTTTAGCACCAATTTACTTTGTCTATGTGTTGAATGTGTCATTTTCAAATTTGTTGTGTAGAAAGTATGGCCACTGCCACATGGTTCCTTTTTCATACATCACACAAATTCTACAAATTAGCAGGCCAAACATCTTGATCTAGGAACCTTTCTCTCTTATTCCAATCAATGATGTAACAACTGCAACATATGATAAGACCAAATCGCCACTTTATATTGATTGAATCTTACAACTGTCATAAACAAGAATTTTTAAATTGAAAATGAGGTGCCAAACCTAGATAACTAAGTAACAACACTCTAAGCTTCTTGATACATCTTTTGAGCAAACTAATGTAAGTTGCGGCATTCTGCAAGTAAGAATGTGAATTCCAGGTGCTTGGACTCTTCAATTCCTTTCTTAATATATAAAAATACCTACATAGCTACTCTTGAAATCTACAATTGATTGATATTATTGTAAGATGAGCAGATGTTAAGGGCTCCAATACATCAAATGTCAAATTCAATGCATTACATTACATAGTTAAATCCTGAAGAACCTTGAACTTGGGATTCTGCTCCATGAAAGCTGGTGGTCGTTGGTACACAACTGATGCAGCCCTTATCAAGATGCCAGCAGTTAAACCCCATATAAGGTATTCTTTATGCTCAATTTCATAGTCAAATAAATGTATCAGATAATTCTCTCCCATGCACTTCATCTTCTCCTGCCTCCTATTTTCATCCTGATTAATATAATGACATTAAACAACTTCTACATGAATACAAAAGAGTACAAGACATGATACAGAAATAAAACTAAGAGCGGACCTTGAGAAACATTTCTAAAGGTGCATCAAATACAGCTTCTACTTCAGCAGGATTCAAAACAGCTTTGAATGCTTTTTTATCATGAAGAATGCCAATCACAGGGACCACTCTCATGAGATACTACAACAAGATGAAACTATTATTACACTAGGAGCCAAGGTGATATAATATGGTGCTTCAATTACTCCAACAAGTGGAGGTGCCAAAAAATAATTCATACCTTAGAGAAAAATGGTTCAAGAACAGTAACAACATCAACAAGTTCAGGGTCCAACCCAATTTCCTCCATTGCCTCTCTTTTGGCAGTGTCTCTATCATCCTTATCCCCCTCATCTGCTTTCCCTCCAGGCAAGGCCACTTCACCTGCAAAACAATGTCATATTAAATCTATCAAAATCTTAAAGTACAAAACATTTTCACATAAATTGTCCTACATATAAATCTTTAAACAAAGTACATTGTTGAAACTAGACTGACCCGAGTAAGTAGATAGCTTGGAAGAGCGCTTAGTAAGAATCACCCTCAGATCTCCATCATCTCCTTCAAAGATGCAGATCAAAACAGCAGCTTTCTTGTATCTGAATTTTTCTGTGTTTTGAGCAATTGGGGTGGTTGATTCCCTCACTTCTGAGACAACCTTCCCTGCATTTTCTTCCATGATCTGATCCAAGATGTCTTCAGGGAATGGTGGAGGCTTGTAAAGGCGTAGCCGTTTCGCCAAGTCTAGGAGCCTCTGTGATCCTCCTCCATTGGTGTTTGAAGAATCCATGAACTTAAAGAGAAAAGCTATGATGATAATCTTCTCAAACTAGAAGCCGTAAGAGCTAGTTAACTACTTATCATAATTCATGCCATAAAATGTGCCAATGATATTTGAACTTATAGAAATTAATGAAAATGATTAGCAAGTAGAATGGTACACGTTCTATGGTTGAATGATGTAAAGGAATACCTGTTTTTAGCAAGTAATATATTATGTCCTTAAAATGGAAAAAGTGTCATATCAATGGTTGCACTTTTGGTCCTATCCCATTCACCATCTTCATTCTTTATCAGTCACGAGTCACAACCAACAATGAGGAGTCTCTCCAGTTTCCTGTAAAAACCACAGCTTCACAGGTTTGTAATATGTAATCCTAATGTCACATTTATGACACACACATGACACTCATTCATCGAACTAATCATGCAACAAGGAGTTATTGCAAGTGCAATTTTTGGGCATGAAATTCTGGTTACAAATATCTTACCTTGTCCTTTTCATGCAACTATGGAAGATAAGAAATAGCAACAATTTACTGAAGGAATTACAAGTGTACTAGGTATTTATCCATATTGTTTTGTTTCTGCTTTCAAAATTGGTCTTAAAATTGTATTATTACTCTTCTAGTTGGGAAGTTCTCTCGGTACTGAATCGCATTAATAATGCACAGGACCCAGTTATGAGACCATAACATTATTGGTTATCCAGAATTCCGGCTTTCAATGCAAAACTCTTAGCAACCGGTTTCATTATATTAGTAGTTCTTCTCCAAATTAACAAGTAATCAACAATTTATTTGTAACGTAAATCTGTTAATGTGTGAGTGTTTGAAACAATGTATTAAACTGAGTATTTTAATTTTTGTAAACAACTTTATTTCGTAATGAACTATAATATGTAATTAATTAATCAACTTTTATATATATATATATATATATATATATATAATTTATCTCTCTTCACATGTTTATTACAGTTGTTTATTAAATATTTTTCTTTTCTAATACTAGCTTAGTTGGTTGAAAAAAATTCGTTAAGTTATGGTAAACTTTGTATATCTTATTCAAATTTTACAAATGAAAATAATCTAAGAAAAATTGAAAAATTGAGTTAATGAATTTTTTAGTCTTTATTTTATTCCAGTATTTATAGTCTTTGTTATTAAATTAGAACAGTGATCACCTAATAAAATATCACTTGACATTTTGATGTTAATATTTAATGGTTAATTCAACTGTTGAAAATTATTTTTATAAAAAAATAAATGAAAATTATTTATCTTAATTTTTTTATATAGAAAATATGAATCCTACAAATTTGAGAGGAATAAATCTCTAATTAACCCTGAAATATTAATAGAAAGAAACATAAAAGGGAAACTTTTTGTAGGAAGAAGGGATTGGGCCCTGGGCGGTGTTTCAATTTATAGGCTATGTTGGCCCTATAGCTATTGCCTTAATGGCCAACCCAAAGCTCATTTGGAACATGGACTAATAAATCTATGTCTAGATTATCGGTCTACCTATTCTTATCCTTACGACATTATTAAGATATCCAAACGAAAAGAAAAACCTATTTATGATGTATATCAGAAGAAAACGTAAAAAGTGAATTACGAATGGTATAGTTTCATGTATTTTAATTATTTTCTTGCTTTTAATTTTTAATTTTTAATTTTTAATTTTTAATCAGTGTTCTTAAGACATTAATTAGCAATTGTTTTAAATAAATTTATCACTCTCGTCTTTAATTTTGTAAAATACCATTTGTTTATGATTTTTAATGTATTTTTACTGACATTGAGTATTTAAATAAACGATGCTTTACGAAGCTAAGAATTGAATAAAGAGTTTTAATAAATTAAGTAAATTGCCGGTTATTTTCCAATATCATTGAAAATATAAATTTCACATTACTCTCCCACTTCAATTAATAATATATTTGAAATGGTATAAAAATAATAAAATTTTGAAAATAGACAAAATTACTAAAAAAAAAACTTTACATGTTGATCATGCATAAAAATAAGATTTTGAAAATGAAAAATAAATAAAATAATTAAGTTTTGATGGATTTTAAATTCTATAAAATTTTGAAATTTTCTATTCAAACACTAGGGTTTTTTTTATGCAAATTGAATACTAATACTTATTCGATTGAAAAAGTGACTTCGCCACATAATTATAAGAAATGGTCAAATTGACACTCTAAACAAAATTTGAATTATGTGCTATTTTAAATAATAAAAGAATGTGTTACTTAAAAGTTAAGACAAACATTTAAGAGTGGTTAGATGAGGGTAGTTTGACAGATATGATTCAATTCCCTCATTAGTTGGACATTATGATAGATGCTGCAAGTAGGTGATGACAATTACCAATTATAACTAATCATCTCGCCTACTCCAACTAATTAGGTACTCTCACCACCCTCCACTATCATGACTGTTACAGAAATAATAATCACCTCTTTTATAATTTTCTGAGAATTTTTTTAAAAATGATTATTTTTCTAAAAAAAATTGATCCAAACATGTTATAAGTCATTTTACAAAAAATATTTTTTTGTGCAAAACCCAAATTTACAATTTGGATAGTTTGAGTATGTTATAAGTCATTTTGTTGTTACTATATACACCCTTATAATGTCATACGGCGGTTGAAAAATAACAGGTATTGCGTTAAAAGAAATACACACAAATATATATGTATTATTGTGTAACATATACATGGAACAGAAACATTATAAGTTGCACAAGACATCTCAGATTAAGGTAAGAATAAACCATGAGGAAGTCAACAGCATGATCAAGTGGAAATTTTCTGTTACAACAGAGAAGGAAAAAAAATAGATATTGTTCTATCTACAATTTGTCTCTTGGTTGAATATACAAGATTGAAGAAGATAATAAACTGAAGCAATCAACAAATCACACCCACTAGCAGGTTTGTTGACACATTCTCTGCAGTGGTTTGAATTTCAGTCACGCTCTTATGCACAAATTGGAAACAATCCAATAAATAAATAAATTGGCTTTTTGGTTGCCTTTTTATGAACTGTGACAAATTGAAAACCAATTTGACTCAGCTCAACTCGAGTTATCAAAAAAGCTTGATGCATTAAAATTGTGTTCTATCTTAGCAACCATTCTGAGGACTCATTGCACTTCTTGAACCACAGTTTTCTCAGTTGGTGGATAGGACAATCTCCTAGCCTTAGTCCCTTTCCCATTGGCTGAAGAAGGTTTAACTGAGACAGGATTTTTAGGTGTTGTTGATGTGTTCTTATCCTTTTGGACCTTGCTTGATTGCTTTTGTTGAGGTTTTTTCGGGTTAACAGGTAAGCTGGTGACACGGCTTTCCCATGGGCGAGCAGCAATCCAGCGTTCCTTCCAGCTCCAACCCCAATTAGCTTTGTTAAGTTCATAATTACCCAAAAGTTGGCTCTGACTAGAGTTAGCCCTCCACTATTATGATTCATAAGATATGCATGCATTTGATTATCATTAGGATCAGGTGAAAAAAGATAGTGAGATATCATTCCCAAGACTAACTAACCTACCTGATGAGAAAAGGCATATGCCATGGCTCTTTCGCGCTTAACTGCTGCTTCTTCCCTCTGATGTATCCTTCCCAGGATTTCCTCCATGGTATCAGAACCACCACACCATTCAACCTGTAATTTATGCTGTCTAGTGCTCAGAATAAGATTAACTGGGTTGAATTCAACGAAGCTCATGTATATCCAGAGAAATATTTGACCAGCAATAACTATTCGATAATAGAAGATTTCAGGAATTAATCTCTGGAACTGATTTTTATTAAGTATGTGTTTTGTCCATATTTCCATATGCAAATTAACTTAAAACTATAGAGCATATAAAAAGCATTTCCAGGAATACCATAAATTTCCTAGAAAATTAGAAATGAGTCTAATAATTTCTAACATGACGTGAAGGAATCACCACTTCAAAACCAAAACCAAGGTTCCAGATGACTAAAATACAACAATTGAGTCTTCATCAAATAAACTGATAAAAACTCAAATTCAGTAGAGTGATAGCATTGGAAGAAAAATATTCTTTTAAATTTTAAGACTAAAAGAAAATTAGGGCAAGCCGAAAATTACCTCCAGATCATGAAGTTTTGCCTCCAATTTTAGCTGAGACTCTAGTTTCTTCCTCCTGATCCTGTCTTCTGTTACCATACAGATTCGCCGAGCTCTAACCTCAGCCTGTATCTTGCTCCATGAATGCAGGTATGTTATAGCTGTACTGGCTTGCTTTTTAACAGAGAAACCATCTGTTAAGATCTTCAGTTTTGTAAACCCTTTCAAGCGACGTAAAGATTTTCTAGCCTGGACAGTTTAAAAGTCGAGTTGCAAAATAAACAACAATCAAAATATTAATACAGGTTTGAACTATTCATAAAATTAAGAACATTGTACATTGATTTAATAACATTTTGCAATGTCCTTCCCATCATCCAATACAGTGGATATATCTTAACTTCTTGAATGATACGTGTGTGTGTTTAAACACTGTAATTTAATTCCACAGTATTATGCACACTCAGAAATCATATTACTCTCTAAAATATAATCTCAAAGCTGGAACGTCAGCAATAACAGTACAATAGTTTATAGGCATTCACGGTGGAATAATGAAATATATAAACAAAAAGTATGATTATTAAGGACACGCTTCACCAAAAAAACCAGACTATAGTTATCCTGTACTATAAGAACCTGTTTCTGCAAATTTTCAACACAACACACCTTATAAGCTCGGAATGCAGTCTGGATCCTTGTTGCAGCAATAGTTTCAACTGACACCCCAGCTAACACAAGGTTTTCACCATTAATACCATTTGCTAAACCACTAGACTCTTTCCCTGCATAATTATTTGACTTTGATGCATTTAGTTTCTCTTCAGCTGAGATACCCTGTCACAAAATGTGGCCAGATAGAGATAGAAACATTTTGGTCAATGACTTTCGTGCAAATTAAATTCTAATACTTGGTAATGAATGATACCGATGCAGCCTAAATGATAAATAAAGTAATTAAGTTGTTTTTGCAATATCTAATGTGCCTTATGCATAATCATTCCAAAGATAAAACTGCACCTTCTATTAGTCCTGTTTAAATAATTAATTACATCCATTTAGAGGCATATTGCAGTCAGAAATCTTGAATCAGCTAATAGAGGTTTATCTTTATGTTATTTTAATTACTTTCTATGTTATTTTAGGAGAATATTGGAGATATAGAGGTTTAAAATCAACATATTGACATTTCTACAAGTTAATTCCTGGAAGGATTAGATAAATAAACTAAAAATCACAGGAGGTGATTGTACCTTTGCTTTCTTTGATCTTCCTTTTGATTTTCTTAAGCTAATTATTGTCTTAAACCAATCACCAGAACCCATTCTTGATACAAAGTAACTTCTTTCAAAATAACATAGCCCTGGGAATATAACAAACATTAGCATCTCGCTCTCCATTGGTACAAATTTAGTATATGTTGTTAATCATAATAAGAGATCCATACAAAACAAAGACGAACAAAAGATGAATGAAAGCCTTAAACAGTTAGACATCTATAGTCTTAGTGCAAGTTTCGAATGCAGTTCGACGTGTGCATTTTCCAATGTAAATCCAACGGATGAATGCAAAAGCAAGAGTTCTGATCTGGTTGGCAAAAATCACTTTTGCCTCAAACATACTTTTGCAACGAAAATCCAAATATAGCCTTAGACTTACTTATAAAAAACGTGTGCTTAAAGCTTGATAAAGGAATTCTCCAATGTATGTTGCTTGTAATCAAGTTCAATTCACATTATGATCAGAAAAATAGAAAGCAGTAAATTCAACATGTTGAAGCTAACTATAGTTATGAATAACTCATACATTGATCTACAAAAACAGTACATAAAAAAACATGGATCAACAACCCAACTGCTGAAAAACAAAGAAAGAACATGTATAAGTAGTTCTGAAACAAGACATACCAGAGAAGTTCCAAAGGAGAGACCTTGTTGTTGTGTTTAGCTGAAGTGGCAACAGGGAAATGGGGGGGTGAGGAAAATGATATATTAGTGGTAGAAGTAAAGAAGAAGAAAAGGAGAAAATGGAGAGAGGAAGAGTGAGAAAAAGAATAAAAGGTGGGTGTGAAATGTGGATTGCCATGGCCCAATACCAGCTTTAATTCTATGAATTCATAACGCAAAAAACAGATATGAATGTAAGTACAAAAATGAAATAAATAAAAAAGGAAAAGACTTTATGTATGTGAAAGCGACAACCAACGAATACATGAGAGAGTATCGTAATATGGCATAGTTGTTTGTTGGTTGGATTTTTAGAGAAACTCAGCAAGAAAGGTTACAATGACAGCCCAACAAATTGTGCCAATGTTTTGTATTTTGACGTTGACGCCTTGCTTTCTCGCCTTTCTGCCTCTTCTATTCAATTTTTTAAAATGTTTTTCACAAAACTTACAAATATTCATTTTATTTCCTTGCAATTTCATTCATTTATACTGATTTTTCAATTTTATAATAACAGTCGTATTAAAATAATTTTCAATTTAACACACTTTTAGTAAAAAAAGGAGAGTTTTAATCATGATAAAATAGAATGTAATTGAACACTTAAACAAGAGAAATTTATTTAAATGAGAATCAAAATTCGTTTTAATTAAATTAATTCTACCCAACTTTAAAATCAAATAAATACTAAATTGAGTTGGTAACTCAATTCAAATTTTAACTATCATAAAAATTAGTTGAGTGAATTTAGAGAACATTTCACATATCATAAATTATAAAATGCAAGCATTTAATGAGTTGGTACCATTTATTTACATATTTGAAGGGAGTAGGTGGGAATTATTATCATTTTTTATTGAGAAATAATGTAACCAAAATAATATACAAACTTTTCGGTAGAGTATACTATTTGGTTGATGAATAATGAATATACATTTGCACAAGGGAAATTTTTTCTAATTTTGTTTTCAATTATTGGAGATTATTATATGAAGAGGATAGGTGGTGAAGGCAAAACAGATGGAGAAGGGATCCTTGACTATTACTTGGTGTGGGTTATGACTACTATGGTTTATGGTGGGATCATCTGGTACAAGCTACTCTGTTTAGATCCTTAAATTAAGGTTCCGACGTGGAAGGTTGTCTGGTACAAATAACTGATGTGGAGGGTCATGATGCATACACCAAAACTATGGAAAAAATTTGATTAAAAACATTTTAAAAAATTAACAAAGGCATAGACCAAAACTATGAAAAAATATGATTAAAAATCATAAAAAATAACAAAACTGGTCCCGGCGAGGCTCGAACTCGCGACCTCCGGCTCATAAGACCAGCGCTCTAACCAACTGAGCTACGGGACCTGTTTGTACATAAATTTAATATTATATTATTTAACATCTAATGTATGTCTATTTTTTGGGTGGCTTTTGCATTCGATAACCATCAAAGTGTCTCTGATCAAACTTTAGTTAAATATAAGAGTATTTAGCAAGAAAATTTACAGAGTCCAATAATTAAAAATTATGTTTAATTTAATTTTGAGATTTTTTATAATATATAATTTTTCAAGATAATTATTGTAAAAATGAACAAACTTATATGATTGTTTATGGTGATTTATTATTAAATTATATTATTACACTCTATATTATTTATTCTGGATCTAAATATTTATAAAAATATAAATAAAAATATAAAAAAATTAATTATCACTATCCTATTTAATAATATCATTTCTTATATACCCTTCATTTGATTAAAATTATATTTCTAATGATTATTTGTATATAAGTTTCAACAAAGGTAGTATAAGAAATAATTTTATTTATAATTGAGATTAGAAAACTTAAATAATACAAATTGATTTTCTTAAAAATATACAAGTTAGATAAATTTACTTAAAATTAAAAGAGACGAGTTGATCAATTATATTCTCATATAGCTTTTACAAACTATGTTCAACAAGTACATGGAAGTTGCATGTAGAAGAAAATCAAGAACCAATGAAGTTCACTCACTTTAACCATATCAATTAAATGTCATTTTCTACTATCTCTATTTAGGTTTCCAAATCCTTCCGCTACAGAGACTTAGAAATTGAGCAGAGATGTAATTCACATAAACGTGTATACTACTTTGGTTTTGGATGGACCATAAAGAGTCAATTCACACACTTAAATGACATAATTAATAGCTTTCTGTTTTTCAACTCATATACCCTTCTGCACATAGCTTCCAAAGAAGGTTATCTATATCTGTCATTTTGATTTTTCTTTATGCTTTCATTATTTCGTTAGTGGCCCAAGAAACAGACACGACATTTTACCCTTCCACTACAACCTTTATTCACAAAACTATTTTCCTCATGTTGGTTTTAACATTAGTGATCAAGGATGCTTCATAGGTAGCTAGGTTTTACCTTGACTTTTAAATATTACACATTTTCATTTGATTTTTTATTCCTTTATTCCGAAATATATATATGGTATTAATATTTTATTTTCTTATTCAATTAAAATTCTAAACTTATTTTTGAATCAACAAAATTTAATATTTTGTTGATTTTCTTTAAACATACTACAAAAATCTTATACAAAAATAATGTATTTCGTCTCTAAAATTAGAGATAAATAAGATGATCTAAACATTTTATTTTTTAAAACAAAATATTTTATTTTATTTTATTTCTATACATAGATATAGAGAGTTTTAATAAGATTCGTTTATATATTCAATCTTGAAAGTATAATATTTTGAAGTTATTTCTACCTTTTAAATTTGATCTCTATTTTTGTCTCTATCCA
The DNA here is from genome assembly GCA_026586105.1 of Hylodesmum podocarpum. Taxonomy (NCBI): domain Eukaryota; kingdom Viridiplantae; phylum Streptophyta; class Magnoliopsida; order Fabales; family Fabaceae; genus Hylodesmum; species Hylodesmum podocarpum. The sequence goes on along the minus strand of JALJEV010000424.1, from coordinate 3,385,066 downwards.
AGACGAACTAAATTTGCCTTTAAGTTTCATCTTTTAAGTTTCAATTTTTTAGCAATAATTTTTTAGCAATGAAGTAAAATCCTAAAGTTTTTTTTTTTATCCAAATCTGTTCAAATTAAATTGAATACCCAAAACAAAATTTCAAATGTTTCTCCCCTTTAATCTTAAATTCACGCGTATAAAATCTTTCAAAGTAATAGAAAATAACGATGTTCTCCAATACAACTAAGGCCATGCATATAAATTTGAAAACTAATTCAGCCTTGATATTGAATCTGAAATATAAGTTTTATGGACATCTGATTAATTAATACTGATTTCATGCGACATGCCATTTTTAGACATTATGAAAATTTCTTTTTAAATTTTAAAGCATAAGAAATTTATAGAAACTCTCTAAAGCAATGCAATTATAACTTATATTTTATTCTAGAATTTATGCATGTGTGTCTATATATATATAATTATTAGATTACATTAAATGATCTGAATCCAAAATAAATAAAAGCTATTCTTCGGTAGAGGATAACTATTTTTTTATTCAGTTAATTTGATACATTATTATCCATATCTCAATCATGTATGGAAAACATAGAACTCGGGTATAGCAAAGTTTATTGAAGTGCATGACAAGTTAAAATGAAAACAAATATTTTCGTTGAAATTAAGTTTATTATGTAGCGAGAAGTCTACAGTTGTCTCTATAGATCAATAACTGCGCATACCCAAGAAAGTCATTTGTCAAATGCAAAAGTCAATAATATTGACGGAGACAAAATTAAGATTCAAATGAAAATGGTTCAATTTTTAGTGTTCCAATCTTCTTTTCCACCCACCAAACCAACCAATAATTTCCATTTCAAGCTGCAATATATTCCAAAGAAGCAAGAACCATATATCTCCATACCTTGATTGCATTGAAATCAAACATGGGGTCTGATAACAAAGTCGATGGTAAGTCACTTGGTATAGGCCTTAAGGTTATGCTAGCAGCAGCTTTCTCTTTATTTGGTATGATCATATTAGTCATCATATTCCACTTTAGTGTAAAATTTATCATTAGACGCCAACAAAGGAGACGCCAAAACGATCTTCTTTATCAAATGAGCACTCAAATTGCACCAATTGATGTGAGTTATGTGGAGCCACGCAACTCTGGCCTTGACACTTCCATCATAGCCTCTCTTCCTAAACTCTTGTACAAGCAAACGAATCAGTTCAACAAAGGTGAAATTATAGAGTGCTCGGTTTGCTTAGGCACTATTGTGGAAGATGCAATTACTAGAGTTCTACCAAATTGTAAGCACATTTTTCATGTTGATTGTGTTGATAAATGGTTTACTTCTAACACCACATGCCCAATTTGTCGCACCGCGGTAGAATCAATCCAACCCACAGCACCACCAGAAGAGGGTAGTGATGAGGTACAAGATGATAATGATTTGGAGAAGGTGGGGTGTTCAAGTTTGAGAATAGGGTCTTTTCATAGGATGGTTAGTAACAGGGAACGATCAGGGAGAAGGACTCAGAGTTATGACCTCTCCAATCTACCATAAAAAAAATATACAAGTGCTAGATTATATTGTAATTGTTAATTTCTTCTTCCCCTTGGATATCTACCATAGTTTGAGTGATTATTGTTTTGCTTTTTTATATGGGTGTTGATTTTGTTTCTATAACACTTTCCAATATTTGTCATGCTTTGTTTTTCTACACTTTGTTTCACAGTTAATAAGTAAATATTATTTGAATTTTGATGGATTAACTATTCCTACTTTATACCTGTTTGTGGGAATCTCATTTCTCTTTTCCTGTTTTCAAATAATTATATGACTAGCATTCAACTTATGTTTAGGATGAAGGATAAAAAGTTATCCGTCCAAAAATTTCTTCTCCATTATTCTTGCCTCACCCCTTAGATTGCACTGTGTAGATTAAAAAATGTTAAACATGTTTTTAGATTTTTAAATATATCTAGAATTTAATTTTACTTCTTTAATTTTTGAAAAAAAATTCTTTGTATTTAGACCTTCATTATTTTAAAAAATACTCGATTTTAATCCAAATACTAGCACAACTAGTTCCTTTATTACAGTGTAAACATATGATTCTAATAGATTTTAATATTTAATTAAAACAAAATATTTTTGCCAAAAATTACAAAACAAAACATTAAGTTTTTGAAATTTTATGATATATTAGGTTAAAAATAGATAATCATTTCTGGAGATTATGATGACAATAAATAATCAAAGACTAACATCACATTGCACCTTTACATTTATTGAAATAAATAATTAATTTTTTCATTAAAATAAACAACTATACTTTATATTGTCAAATACCAATTTCTTTTAGCCGGTGCAGGGATTTGAGTATAGTTCACTTATGTAAAATTATACCTTATACTTAAATTAGAAAGTAACAAAAATATATTACAAGCGAATTACAAATAACAAACAAAGCCTCTTATTGAATTGATAATTTTTTTTTTCAACATGTGTCTCTTGAGGTTTTATACAAATTAAAAATTTTCTTTTATTTAGTTATTAATCAAATACAATTTTTTTTATATTTAATTTGATTATTTAAAGAAATAGTCAATTATTTTTGTCAAATCAAATTTATTTAAAGATAAATCATAATCTTTAATTTTGATAATTATAAATAATTAAAATAAAAATTTCATCCACATGTATCGATAAAATTGCATTGAATAACATCGATGGACGAATTATATACTCATGAACATTGTTGCACTAAAATAAAGAATATTTCTAAATAATCAGTATCACTGCACTTAATACAATATATTTCCAAATAATCTTACTCATTCTGTGTGGCTTTAACTTATGCTCTATTTTGTATAGAAAATATTTTAATTAACTAAAAGTACAAGAAAATCACTTGTTCTTTTTAATTAAAAAGACAAGTAAACATATAAATTTGTTACGGTAAGGAAGATAATTTTTCAATATTTATCATTTTTTATTTATAAAATGTTGTCAAAATCTTTAATTTAACGTTACAATAATATTAAATGTTCATGATTATGTAATACACTCTCAATAAGTAAATTAAAAATATTAGAATGGTTGAATCTTAATGTTACTTCAAATTCTTTATTTATATAAAAATTAAAAATACTATTTTAAATTCTTCATCTATATAAAAATTAAAAATTATTTTTTATAATTTTGAATATAATCTTATAAATAAGATAACTAATATAAAAAAATCTCTTATTATATCTTTGTTTTAACTGGAAGTGATTTAATTAAAAGTTAAGTTTTTGTGAAATCTATTATATTAAACTTTTAATAAATTTACATTTGTTCGATTAGATGATATTTAAATATTGTTAAAAATATGCTATTTTTACAATTTTGATTTACATTAAATAGGATGAGATATATTTATAGTACTTAATAAAAATTAATTAATTTTCAAAATCTTATGCGAATATAGTATAATGTTAGATCAAGAATGTCCCTAAGTTTTGATTAGTTACAGCACAGACGAAACCAAGCAATCAAGACCTGCTAAGACGAAACCAGCTCAGACGGAAGATGACCCTTCAAAGCTTGAAGTGTTGCGTCTGTCCACAAGCCAAGACATCAGACGGAACGAGTACAGACGGAAGAAGACTGTCCAAAGCTAAAGTCTTCGTCTGTCCAAAAGTGAAGCCTTAAGACGAAAGGATGAGACGAAACAACTTCAACTGATTACACATTTCGTCTATCCAAAAGTGAAGTCAAGATTGGAGTATCGCGCCAAGTTTTCAAATATGAAGAAGTACTCAAGAGAAGCATCCAAGATCAGTATAGAGATTTGTGCTTACACTCCAAAGTCAAAAAGGCATTCACCTTTTTGTCACATCTCTGTCAAGTCGAGGAAAAGATCTTTAAGACGCAATCCGGTCGAGATATCCGCTGCAACTCTCATCTATCAATCAAGGACAACTGACAACCTTTTTGGAAAGTTCTCAAGAAGATCTCCAACGACTCTCAACGGCATTCAAATGAGTCTAACGGCTATTTGAAGAAGATGCCTATAAAATGACTTCACCACAACCAGAACAAGTTGGCGAATACGCTTATCTGCTATCTTTAAGAATTTGCTCACTGTCAAGCTCTGTTTTTGAAAACACCTCTCTGCGTAGAGGAAAAACTTTATTTTTTCTACATCTCTTAAAAAGTCCACTTGTGTCGCATTTTAGCTTGAGGAGGCTGTGTTTCAAAGAATACCTTTGTATTAGCTTGTGGAGGCTGGGTTCAAAGAATACCTTGTTGGTTTAGCCTAAGAAGGCTGGGATCAAAGAATATCTGTAATAGCCAGAAGTGGCTGGGTTCAAAGAATACTTGTAAACCATTTCAAGGTTTGTAGTGAAAACTCAGTGGTTGCTAGGTAACTGGATGTAGTCTTGTATAGACGAACCAGTATAAAAATATCTGTGCATTTATTTTATCTACTAGTTAACTAACGGGGATAAATATACTTTAACGTTTATATATTAAAATCAATCTTTCAAGATAAACACTGTTTCGTCTGAACAAGCTTTGAACTCACAGACGAAACCCACGTACTCTAAAGGTACAGACGAAAGAAAATTTTTTTTTGAAATCACAATTCAACCCCCTTCTTGTGATTTGTCTTTTTTACAGGTATCGAGCTCGGCCCTCTAAGGGTTGAGCGCTTAACAACTGCTAGAGGAAAAGATCCAGCATGGACTCACAAGGACCGTCTTTCTTATCCGGAGGAGCCTCCATGAACAAACCTCCAACGTTCTCTGGAGATGATTATCCCTACTAGGCTGACAGGATGGAGATGTACATCAAGTCAACTCAATACAGATTATGGAACATAATCACCACAGGAGATATCCCCATTGTAAAGCCCGAAGGAGAATGGGGAAATGAAGAATACTCTATGATGGAGCTAAACAATAAAGCAAGATATGCTCTTATGTGTGCTCTCCAAAACAGTACAACGATTACTCCGTGCCTACAAAACTCGCTAAAGAATTTTGGGATGCTCTCAAAATCTCATATGAAGGCACTGAAGACGTGAGAATGAGGAAGGCTGCCACCCTTCAAAGAGAATATGAAATGTTCTCTATGAAGAAAGGAAAGTCAATTGATATGATGTTTGGAAGATTCCAAACCATATTAAATGGACTTACTGCTCTGGGAATCACCTTCACAAAGGCCCAGAACAACATGAAGATCTTGGATAGTCTCCCACCTCATTGGGAAGCTATGTCCACAGCTATCTCAGTTGGAAGAGATATGAAGACATTAACTCTAGATGAGTTAATTGGAGCCTTAAGGGTACATGAAGTGCTCTTATGTAAAAGGGAGAAGATCAAGGTTCAAGAACCTATAGCTCTTCCGTCATCAACAACGCTCCTAAAGAAGAATCTGTCAAGAAGGACGGTAAAAAGAAAGCAAAAATTTTGAAGGCTGATTCAACTGAATCAGAATCGTCTGATGGTTCGTCTGAAGACGAAGTCTCTCTCATGGCCAGACGATTCAAAAGAATGATGATGAAGAAAGGAAGATGCCAACGCTTCTTCAAGAAAAAGGAAAAGAAGCTCCCTGAAAAATCATCAATCAAAGAAGATAACACAAAGATTGTGTGTTATGAGTGCAGAAAGCTGGGACACATGAGATCAGAATGTCCCAGATTGAAAAAGAGGTGGAGCTCTAGAAGAGATAAAGGAAAGAAAAGCTTACTCGACATGGGAAGACCTTGACAAGTGAAAGCTCGAGGAATCCTCTGAAAGAAGAAGAAACAGCAAACATATGCCTCATGGCTGGAGATCATGTCTCAACAGAGGTAAAATACAATGAAACTTCTTCATCCTCTTCTTCTGAGTCTGAGTCAGAATCAGAAGAAATATCATATGATACTCTTCTAGCAAACTCTCATTTTATTGCTCAGCAATACAAAACTTGCAAAACCAAGCTAAGACAAGTTTTGGAAGAGAATGCAGTTTTGAAATCTGAAATTGAGTTTCTAGACAAGAAAATATCAAGTGATGTTTCGTCTGAGTCTGAAAAGGACATTTTCATTCTTGAAATCGAAAGGTTAAAGAAAGAAAATGAGTCATTACTCAATGACTTAACCAAGTTTACAAAGGGATCTTCCATTCTTGAAAACATTTTAAAATATGGGAGATCACCAAATGATAAAAGTGGACTTGGTTATGTCAAGCAGACAGACGAAAGGAAAAATAAACCTGTTTCGTCTGATAAAAATAGGAGGAATTACAACAAGGTTCCTAACATCTACAAAAGGGATCAAAACAAAAAGAAGCCTTTTGTAACTAACAAGAAAGGACCCAAAAAGATTTGGGTACCAAAGTCACTTATTGTTCCTGTTGCAGACATCCTCAATTGGAAGAGACAAGACTTCAAGCTGGTACCTGGACAGTGGATGCTCACGACACATGACGGGAGACCTGTCTATGTTCCAAGACCTCAGACCAAGTAAAGGGTCTGTCTCATACGGTTCTGGTAAAGGTAAAATTCTTGGCATTGGGACTGTTGGTAAGACACCCAATACCCTTATCCAGAACGTATCATACGTTAAAGGTCTTGATAAGTCATTATTTTGATTAATTTCTCTTCATCATTTATATCCTAAAATAGCATGATTAGTGGTCAATTAGTATGATTTAATGTATTTATGAGTTTAGGCTCATTTTGGCTTTTAATGATAAATTTGGTCTAATTCGTTATTGTTATTCAGATTTGACAAGGTTTACCAAACTGAGCATAACTTTCACCACAGACCTCTGATTGAGCTGAATTTTATGTCAAATTAAAGAGGACTCAAAGATCTACAAATTCTATGAAGACATAAAGTTCCCAGTCGGAGTGCATCTAGTGTGAAAATGTCTTTGAATGCAGTGTACGAACTGTTCTGGAATTTCCAGCATTTGAGGATTTGACTAGTCTCGGTAAAACAGGCATATCTTCCTCCACAGATGTCCAATTGATGAGCGATTAATTTCCTCTTAAAGAAGAGAGATAGAGCTACAAAAGTCATGAAGACATGAAGATCCAATTCGGATTTCATCTGGGGTGAATTTAGCCTTGAACATAAACCATGGTTCCAGTAACAGAATTACAGCAAAATTGGACTGACAAGTCTCGGTAAAATAGGCATAACTCCCTCCACAGATGTCCAATTGATGAGCGATTAATTTCCTCTTAAAGAAGAGAGATAGAGCTACAAAAGTCATGAAGACATGAAGATCCAATTCGGACTGAATCTGAGGTGAATTTAGCCTTGAAAGTAGACTATGTTCCAGTGACAGAATTCTATGCGAGTTGGACCAATTTTTAGTTGCATTTAATTGATCCACTTTGTAATGTTTTGCTTAGGAATTGAGCCCTGGACCTCTCACCCAATTTGACATGTGCAAAGGGGCTGTCAAGTGAAGAAAAAATGGATAAAAATGGATTCCCAATCACATGCACATTGGATTTAGTAGGGGACATACCAGATTTGGGAGAAATTTTGGGCAGATTTTGATGATTTTTCTCCCCACTTTCTTTGACTTTTTCTCCCCACTTCTCTTGATGTATTGGCTATATATTCAGATGTTGGGGGAGCTCTCAAAACATACCACATTCTACACTTCACACATTTGGAGTTTTTGTTTCTTTTAGGGTTCTTATTTTCTCTTCTCTCGCTTCAGGTTACGTTTTGGCCATTTCCATTTCAGTTTTTCTTGCTATTGTTGTGTTTAAGCTCTTCTATTAATGCAATTCCATTCTTCTACACTTTCAATTTGAATTTCGTTCTTGATTCATAGTTGAAATTTCTGCATTTTCAATCTTTTGCTCGATTTCTCTCTTCTTGCTTGTTAAGATTTTCCATTGGCCCCTTCTCATTTTCTTTCAATTCTTGCAGTTTATAGAAGATTATAAAATTCTAACTTATGAGGCTCTGCCACCTTCACCTGAATTTTATAAAGTTCTATAATTTAATTTCCAGCAATTTAAATTCCAACACCTTTAATTTCCAGCAATTTAACTCCCAAAACAGAAAAGAACAACAACAAAATTAAGATGCTAAAATTAATGAAGAACAATTGCTGGAAATTAAAGGTGCTGGAAGTTAAATTGCTGGAAATTAAAGGTGCTGGAAGTTAAATGGCTAGAAATTAAAGGTGCTGGAATTTAAATTGCTGGAAATTAAATTATAGAACTTTATAAAATTCAGGTGAAGGTGGCAGAGCCTCCTAAGTTAGAATTTTATAATCTTCTATAAACTGCAAGAATTGAAAGAAAATGAGAAGGGGCCAATGGAAAATCTTAACAAGCAAGAAGAGAGAAATGGAGCAAAAGATTGAAAATGCAGAAATTTTAACTATGAATCAAGAACGAAATTCAAATTGAAAGTGTAGAAGAATGGAATTGCATTAATAGAAGAGCTTAAACACAACAATAGCAAGAAAAACTGAAATGGAAATGGCCAAAACGTAACCCTAGCAGAGAAGAGAAAATAAGAACCCTAAAAGAAACAAAAACTCCAAATGTGTGAAGTGTAGAATGTGGTATGTTTTGAAAGCTCCCCCAACATCTGAATATATAGCCAATACATCAAGAGAAGTAGGGAGAAAAAGTCAAAGAAAGTGGGGAGAAAATCATCAAAATCTGCCCAAAAATTTCTCCCAACCGTATGTCCCCTACTAAATCCAATGTGCATGTGATTGGGAATCCATTTTTATCCATTTTTTCTTCACTTGACAGCCCCTTTGCACATGTCAAATTGGGTGAGAGGTCCAGGGCTCAATTCCTAAGCAAAACATTACAAAGTGGATCAATTAAATGCAACTAAAAATTGGTCCAACTCGCATAGAATTCTGTCACTGGAACATAGTCTACTTTCAAGGCTAAATTCACCCCAGATTCAGTCCGAATTGGATCTTCATGTCTTCATGACTTTTGTAGCTCTATCTCTCTTCTTTAAGAGGAAATTAACCGCTCATCAATTGGACATCTGTGGAGGGAGTTATGCCTATTTTACCGAGACTTGTCAGTCCAATTTTGCTGTAATTCTGTTACTGGAACCATGGTTTATGTTCAAGGCTAAATTCACCCCAGATGCAATCCGAATTGGATCTTCATGTCTTCATGACTTTTGTAGCTCTATCTCTCTTATTTAAGAGGAAATTAATCGCTCATCAATTGGACATCTGTGGAGGAAGATATGCCTGTTTTACCGAGACTAGTCAAATCCTCAAATGCTGGAAATTCCAGAATAGTTCGTACATTGCATTCAAAGACATTTTCACACTAGATGCACTCCGACTGGGAACTTTATGTCTCATAGAATTTGTAGATCTTTGAGTCCTCTTTAATTTGACATAAAATTCAGCTCAATCAGAGGTCTGTGGTGAACGTTATGCTCAATTTGGTAAACCTTGTCAAATCTGAATAACAATAACGAATTAGACCAAATTTATCATTAAAAGCCAAAATGAGCCTAAACTCATAAATACATTAAATCATACTAATTGACCACTAATCATGCTATTTTAGGATATAAATGATGAAGAGAAATTAATCAAAATAATGACTTATCAAATTCCCCCACACTTATTCTTTTGCACTCTTGGGCAAAACTAAGTCCTAAGAAAACATGAACTTGGATACAAAAGATCATCTGGTCTAAGGTATTTTATATTTCCAAACAACCATGAATATCTCAGAATTGAACATATCAATCAAAGCATAATTAATCTAGAGATTACATATCATAGTGTTGAACAATTCCTGCTTCAGATAGGATCAAACAGATATTGAATTAATCATGCATGTCAATCATAAGCATTAACCTCACTAGAAGTGTATCTCTCAAACTCTCAAGTGTATCAGACAAGTGTTTACTCTCAGACCATTAAAATGAAAATTATTTTATCATAGGCTTGCAATTATTCTAATTCTCTACCACTAACAATCACAGTCATGCATGATTCAAGAGGACTTGCAAAGGTTGTAATGGGGTCAAGGATAAGGGTTTGATAAATTTGGTTCAGTGGCTACTATTTTACAGATGTTGAACAGAGTACCGACAGATTACAAAAGATATCAGAATTACATAATAAACCTGTAAAGTCTCAAATTCAATCATATTTTCCACACTTATTTAGGTTAAGTTTTTTTTTTTTTTTTTTTTTAAGACATTCAAATACATTTAAACAAGTGTGATAATCAGGATTTCACCAAATTGTACCAACTCCATAACTCTGGACCCAAATCATAAATCAAGTATTCCACCCCCCCACACTTAAAATTCTGCAAGTCCCGAGCAGAGACCCCCACACTTATCTGCTTTACTATACCAAAAGATAAACAATTCAATTAATATCTGTAGAATCAGGGACAACATTGTTTTACTCTTAAGGCTTGTAATACAGGTAATGAAAGAAAATGTTTCAGGCTCGAAGGGGCTAACAAGGGATATAAATGCAAGGTAGACTATCTGGTCAAGTGGGGAAATAGAAATGACTGCTTCAATCATAATCATGCACTATGTGATAAAATGCAGCTTTGAAAAGAACAAAAGCAAGTTCTGAAGAATAACATTCACTAATGACATATATCACACTGAAAGAAGGTGAATGACATACAGATGAATCCATTCAACATAGGCCCAAATAACTCACAGGTTCAAATCGCCAAGTATTTATCAGAGACAATACAAAACCAATCCATACAGAATAATCCACAATCTATCAAAGGAATACATCAACACCACAAAATAATCTAAAAATTAACTCAACTCTGATTCCAGTTCAGATTCATATAATGCAGATATACTAATAGTCAGACCAGAATCACAAAATCTCCAAGTGTAACAAAACAAGTATTGAAATCCTAATTACTTTTATTTCTTCCTAATTACAGAAGGTGGATAGATAGGAGATGGATAAATAAAACGGAAAAGAGTGGAGGGAGAAAAGAAAACTTCGTCAGTCACTTAAAGTGACAGTGCGTCCGCAAGAGTAACTATCTCCTGCTCTGCGGGCTGCTCCATGGAGCTGTCATGATAGTGCTTTAAGCGATGCCCGTTCACCATGAATGTATTCCCTGTTCGATCATCTTTCAGTTCAACTGCACCATAGGGAAAAACATTAGTAATCAAAAATGGACCATCCCACCTAGATTTAAGTTTACCAGGCATAAGCTTAAGGCAGGAATTAAAAAGAAGAACTTTTTGTCCAACAAAAAACTCCCTGTGAAGAATCTGCCGATCATGGAAGGCTTTGGTCTTCTCTTTATAAATGCGTGAACTTTCATAAGCCTCCAATCTCAGTTCCTCTAGCTCTTGGAGTTGCAGTTTCCTCTCTGCTCCAGATTGGTCCAGGTCCATGTTACACCGCTTGACTGCCCAGTAAGCACGGTGCTCAAGTTCCACAGGAAGGTGGCATGCCTTACCATACACCAGTTTAAACGGGGTCATCCCAATCGGAGTCTTGTAAGCGGTCTGGTAGGCCCATAAAGCGTCATCTAACCGCTTGCTCCAATCCTTCTTGATGGAATTGATGAGCTTTGACTAACTAGCTTGATTTCCCCTTAGAAATCTCGGCTTGCCCATTAGTCCTGGGATGGTAGCGGTGGCAACCTTATGGAGCACTCCATATTTTCTTAGTAAAGGTTCATGCTCCGGTTACAAAAATGTATGCCCCGATCATCGATGATGGCCCTAGAATACCAAACCCGCAAAATATATGGGAGCGAACAAAATCTACTACAACAATGAGAATCGGCACTCCTAGTGGCTTTCGCTAACCCATTTAGAAACATAGTCAATGTCAAGAAGCGAGATATAAGTAAACCCAAATGAAACAGAAACGGTCCCATAAAATCAATGCCCCAAACATCAAAAAACATCAAGAATAAAAATGGGTTCTTGAGGCATCTCTCATATCTACGAAATATTTCCTATTTTCTCGACACTTATCACAGATTTGCAATAATCATACGCATCATGAAATAAAGAAGGCCAAAATAATCCGAGTCTAATACTTTCCTAGCGCTTCTAGGTCCAAAATGACCACCACAAGCAAAAACATGACAAAATGCAAGAACAGATGCAAACTCATGCTCAGCACACATCTCCTAATAATCTGTCACTACAAAATTTCCACAGATAGGGTCATCCCATACATAATGCTTAGAATCACTTTTAAGTTTCAATGCATGAGCCCTAGTGAAATCTTCAGAATTAAACCAAGAACTGATAATTTACAATGTCAAAGATACCAAGGGGATGAGAATTTACCTTTTGCTTTTGTAAAAATTCGTCGCTCATCCGGAAAGTCATCCGCAATGGGGAGAGTGGCGGGTAGATGGATGCGACTGAGGTGATCAGCCACCAAGTTCTGAGCTCCGCTTCTATCCTTGATCTCAATATCAAACTCTTGGAGTAGAAGCATCCATCTGATAAGTCTGGGTTTTGCATCTGCCTTCTTCAGAAGGAGCTTTAAAGCTGCATGATCAGTGAAAACAACAATCTTTGCATTTAACAAATAAGACCGAAATTTATCCAAGGCAAAGACAATAGCTAAAAGCTCCTTTTATGTAGTAGTATAGTTGGACTGTGCTGAGTCCAAGGTCTTAGAGGCATAGGAAATAACATGGGACGCTCTGTCTCGCCTCTGAGCTAGGACTGCACCAACTGCATAATTGGATGCGTCACACATCAATTCAAAGGGAAGGGTCCAATCTGGTGGTTGGATGATTGGAACAGTAGTCAAGCACTTCTTCAATTGATCAAAAGCTGCCTTGCAAGAGTCACTAAAATCAAACTCCACATCATGCTGGAGTAGGTTGGTGAGTGGTTGCATGAGTAACTTCAATCTACTTAGCATAAGTCAATTTTGTGATAGTGGATATGAAGTAGCTTTTAACTCTGATGAGTGTATAGTGAAGAACAAAGATAAATCCATTCTTTTTGTTGGGAAAAGAAAGAACAACCTTTATGAGGTTTGTCTTTCTGACCTAAGTGATCAGAATGTAACATGTTTGATTTCAGCAGACGATGAACGAGATATTTGGCATAAAAAGCTTGGACATTTAAGTCTCAAGTATATTTCAAAAATTTCTAAGAAAGATCTCGTAAAAGGTTTACCAAAAATATCTTGGAAAACCAATCGTCTGTGTGAATCTTGTCAGCATGGGAAACAACTCAAAGCTTCTTTCAAATCAAAAAATGTTGTTTCCACGACAAGACCATTAGAACTGTTACATATTGATCTCTTTGGACCCACTCAGACTGAAAGTCTTGGAGGGAAGAGATATGGATTTGTCATTGTAGATGACTATACTAGATTCACATGGGTATACTTCCTAGCTCATAAACATGAGTCATTCAAAGTCTTTGAAACATTCTGCAAATGTGTTAAAAAAGAAAAAGGATTTTGTATTGCGTCTGTGAGAAGTGATCATGGAACAGAGTTTGAGAACTCTGAGTTCAAAGCCTTTTGTTTTGAAAATGGTATATTTCACAATTTTTCGTCTCCAAGAACTCCTCAACAAAATGGAGTTGTGGAAAGGAAAAATCGTACTTTACAAGAAATGGCTAGAACTTTGTTGCATGAAAGCTCTCTCCCAAATATTATTGGGCGATTAACACTTCTGTTATATTCAAAACAGAATATTGATAAGACCAATCTTGAATAAGACTCCATATGAATTATGGAGAGGAAGAAGACCCAACATTTCTTACTTCCATCCTTTTGGATGTGAATGCTTTATCCTTAACACCAAAGATCAACTTGGAAAGTTTGATTCAAAGGTGGTTAAAGGAATCTTTCTTGGATATTCCAACACATCTAAGGCCTATAGAGTATTTAACTCTAAGACGCAAGTTGTAGAAGAATCAATCCATGTAAAGTTCCAAGATAACTCAAAGGCTGATAAAGAAATATCAGACCTAGAAAATTTGTTTGATAATTTGCGTGATTAACCCTTCTCGTCAATTCAAGACAAGATGATAAACAAGGGTCGACGATACAAGGTCAGACGATACAAGGACAGACGATAGATGCAATGACGAACCCTCTTCGTCCTGATACTCATCAACAGGAGATCAAGCCCCCGCAAAAACATGGAAGTTTGCATCAAACCATACAGAAGATCTCATCATTGGAGACAGATCTCAAGGTGTTCAAACAAGATCTAAAGTGAAGTATATTTCAAGCTATGCTCTTGTATCGACTTTGGAGCCAAATAACATTGAAGATGCTCTTCAAGACAACGATTGGATTTTGGCTATGGAAGAAGAACTCAATCAGTTCACAAGAAATGATGTATGGACTCTTGTTGAAAGAACAAAGAACAAAAGATCATCATCTGAACCAGATGGGTGTTCAAACAAGCTTGATGAAGTGGAAAAGTGGTAAGAAACAAAGCAAGGTTAGTAGCACAAGGGTACAATCAACAAGAAGGTATTGATTTTACTGAAACCTTTGCACCTGTAGCTAGATTAGAAGCTATTAGAATATTACTTGCTTTTGTTGCTCACAAGAATATCGTTCTATATCAAATGGACGTAAAAAGTGCCTTTTTAAATGGTTTTATTGAAGAGGAAGTATATGTAGAACAACTACCTGGCTTTGAAAGTTTGTCTCAGCCAGATCATGTTTTCAAACTCAAGAAAGCATTGTATGGTCTTAAACAAGCTCCTCGAGCCTGGTATGACAGACTCAGTACTTTCCTTCTTAAAAATGGTTTTTCAAGAGGAAAGGTTGATACAACTCTCTTCAAGAAAAACGTTTCAAAGGACTTTATTATAGTCCAGATTTATGTAGACGATATAGTCTTTGGAGCTACTAACAACTCTCTTTGCAAGGATTTTTCAAAGCTAATGCAGGACGAGTTTGAAATGAGTATGATGGGAGAACTGAAGTTCTTCCTAGGACTTCAAATCAAACAGACGAAAGAAGGAATCTACATCCATCAATAGAAGTACACAAAGGAACTTATCAAGAAGTTCAAGATGGAGAACTCCAAGCCTATGAAGACCCCAATGCATTCGTCTGGAGCAAATCTTAACAAAGATGAGTCAGGTAAGTCTGTTAATCAGACGATATACAGAGGTATGATTGGCTCACTCCTTTATTTAACTACAAGCAGACCTGACATTATGTTTAGTGTCTGTCTATGTGCACGTTTTCAATCTGATCCCAAAGAATCTCATTTACAAGCTGTAAAGAGAATTCTTAGATATCTTGTTGGAACAACTAATCTCTCTTTGTTTTATAAGAAAAATAGTGATTTCAGTTTAAAAGGCTTTTGTGATGCTGATTATGCTAGAGATAAAGTGGAGAGAAAAAGCACAAGTGATGGATGCCAATTTCTTGGATCATCACTAATATCTTGGTCAAGCAAGAAACAAAACTCCATTGCACTTTCAACAAGTGAAGCAGAATACATTGCTGCGGCAGGGTGTTGTTCACAACTACTATGGATCAAACATCAACTTGAGGATTATTCCAGGTTTGAGAATCATATACCAAGATTTTGTGATAACACAAGTGCAATCAATCTCAAAGAAAAATCCTATTCAACATTCAAAAGCTAAACATATTGAAATTCGTTTTCATTTCATAAGAGATTATGTCCATAAAGGTATTTTCGATATACAGTTTGTTCAGACTGATTTTCAATGGGCAGATATATTTACAAAAGCTTTAGATGAAACACGATTCAATTTCATTAAAGAAAATCTTGGAATTATTTCTTTGAATGATTGAAAATTGTTTCGTCTGAGTTATTGATTGAATTTGTTCCGTCTTACATTACTTCGTGTTAAGACGAAACATTGCGTCCTGATCAAGTTGAATAGTTAATTGTAGTAAAATTCAACATGACGAATCGTTACTTTTTAATAAGTTTATCTCAAGTATGCAGGGACAAATTAAAGAGAGCAATAAATGTGTCTGTCATTTATTGCACTATTCTAGGACAATGATAAGCACGCGCCGTGAATTGCAGAGGTCAAATCAATCATCAAAAAGGCAATGATTTGGATATGTCAAATCAAGGACAGTTTTCAATGGACACGTCATAAAAAGGGGCAGTTTCTCAAAATCTCTTTCGTCTGATGAATTGCAATCGTTTTTAACTGTCACCTATAAATACCTTTGAAAGTTCTCTCTTTTACTCTTTACAATATTTCGCTATTGCTATCGTCTGAAGAACTTACAAAACCCTTACTCACAAAACTCTCTCTCTCTCTCTAGTTTTTCAAACAACAACAATGGCCGCCAAGAACACCAAGGGAATCAAAACCGCTGAAGCAACCTTTTTCGCTCAAGATTTGTTCTTGCCAAGCAAGTGGATTTCAAGGGAGACTCTTGAAAGTGTCTCTGAAAGAGTTGTGAAGATCTTTGACCACACTGGTTGGATGGGCTTTGCTGAGACCAAAGGCCCATGGCTAATAGAGGCATACGCTGAGTTCTGGAGCGACGCGAAGGAATTTGATGATGGCATTGTTGGCACTATTGACAACAAAGAATACATCATCACTGTTGATGTCATTGCTGAGGCTGGAAACTGCAAGGCTGAGGGACGCTTCTATAACCCCAACTGGGTGAAGAATGAATCAGAGGAACATGTTGACAAAATCATCTATCTGAGGAAACCCAACTCTGAAGATCCCAAGTCTTTCAGATCTGGAAAACTCGCTCCCACTGCAAGAATCATCCATAACCTCCTCTATAATATTTTCACACCAAGGACTAGTTCAAGGGACAATGTGAGTGTTCGAGACAGATTCTGCATTTTCTATTGTTTGAGAAAAGGAAGAATGAGTCTCCCACACATTATTCTTGACCATTGGAGAAGTGCTTTGAAGAATAGGAATATTCGTAGGAAGAGTAGCATTCCCTACGCCTCTCTCTTCACAAAAATCATCATTAACCAAGGGTTTGATACCACTGACGTCGTCTATCACCCTGAGGGAAAAGAAGTGAAAGCAAGCACCTTTGCGAAGATGCATCTATCTCCAAGCTTCTTTCCTCACTCACAAACCCAAACACCATCCCAAACAGAACCCAAAACACAAACCCAAACACCGTCCGAAACACAAACCCAAACACAAGCCCAAACACCAAACCAATCTCAACCTCCTCCTTCTGTGATAATATCTGAAGTTCCTTTTGAGGAAGTTCTTGAGGAACCTCTCAAGAAGAAGAAAAGGACCATCAGAATCAAGCATATAGGTGCTAAGCCAAAAGAACAGACGATATCCCCTAGTGAAGATGAAGGGGTTAAGGTATCGTCTAAGAGTGCTTCGTTTGTAAAGATACTAACAGACGAAAAAAAGCAGAGAAAAGCAGCTGAAGAGAAAGCTGAAGCAAGAAGAATTGCTCTTCAAAAGGCTGCTAAAGGCAAGGAGAAAATGAAGCAAAAGCTTGCGTCTGTTATAGTTGGTGAGACAGACGAAGAAAGAATGTTGAAAGAGGCCAAGAGAGTCTCTATTTTGCTTCAAGCTGAAAGAGAAAGGCTCTTTCAAGAAAGCATTAGGGGCATTGGATCGTCTGAGGGACCACCTGCTCAATCAACCTCAGAGGGCATGGACAGTGAAGAGACTGCCCAAATCCAGAAAGACAACGCCCAACTTGCGGAGGAGTTGGAAACTATGTTAAACAAAGAAGCCTCTACAATGGAGATTCTTCCATCTACAACACTCCCAGACGAACAAATGGCAACTCCTTCTGAGCCACTTGTTGCGTCTCCGCTAAATGCTTGCCCAACACAGACGTTACCTGCTGCGTCTGAGGAAGCATCCCACGCACAGACGATGGAGATTCCGTCTGAAGACATCATACTTGTTGAAGATGCAAGTTCTTCGTCTGATGAAGAAGATTCTAGAGTGGATGCATCAAGGGGAAGAGTACATGCTGAAGTACTTAATCCAGAAGACTTACCCCCAAAACGCAAGATAGACTATTCGTTCCTAAACGAATTAGTCATGCGAAGATATGAAGAAAGCACTTGCATACTTCGACTGCACCAATCAAACCCGATTGGGTTATTGGAGCGAAGATTGATGAAGTCTCCAATTTTGCTTTGAATCATCCGAGCCGCTCAATTAGCTTGACGATGAAGACCCGTATATAAAGAATACACCATACATAGAGTCAAGAACCCTTATCAAGATAGAGGAAAGAAGGGATTCCAGCTGGGGAGATTTGTCAACCCCATTATATACAATAAGCCCTTGAAGCCAGCTGATTTTGATGAAAATGCTGTTTATTCTCTAGAGGAGCACCGCAACTGGTTGAAGCGTCTGTCCTGGGATACTCTGGCTGATTTAAATATCAAGGGACTAGAAAACATAAAGACATATAAGGATCATCTTGTCAAAGGCTCGGAGATTGAAGGACCAGGATCTTAAGCTATGAACCCCACATTCCACAAAGAAATAATCCAAAGTGGAGGTTGCGATACGAGATCAATGCACCAGTTTTTCATCACTGTACAAATGGTGATATTGATTCTCTCCGCTATGAGCCGAAAGACTGCAAACACTGGTATCTTGACACCATAGATCGCCATGATCCAATGCCATTCACAATTCTTCTCAATCAAACAGAGTATGTTGGTTTAGGCCACTCTCTAGGAATTGTGCTCCCATGGATGAGACCCCATTGTTCTGGGATCAATCCACGCTACTCTCTCCTTCTAGATGAGTATGAAGACCCTGAAGAGTTTGCTCACTGCCTCCCAGAAGACTACAATCTATCTTTCAGGCTGATGACTGGTGCATATCGAAGGGAAGCAAAGGAAAGAATCATATCTATCTCCCACGTCGATCGCCAAGCTAAGAAGGATGGAAGATTTTGTCCCTTCATGATGGGTTCTCGCTTTTCCTCTCTCGGTGACTCCGACGAAACAAAGTACTCTATCGTCTTAGGACATGAGAAAAAGACCATGCTTGGTCGGATATCAAGCTAAGGGAAACGAAAAGAAGGTTTCGTCTGCAGTAGTGACCAACGTTTCCTGAATCATCTTTGATGAAGACTCTTCCGTCTGTGGCAGAGTGTTCCCTGGTAGTTCATTTGTATATTCTCAGGAACAGCCACTGCTTGAAGTGTCGATACCAACCAAGTGGTATACTCATCAATGGGACCAGACCTTCTCTGCCTACCTTGTTCTTCCACTGTTCACACTGCATCTGAAAAAGAAAAAGCCAGTGCTTATCATTGATGATAGTGAACCTTTTATGGAACAACCTCAAACACCAATGGTACAACTTGAAGATTTGGTGGAGGTTGCTGAAGCTCATATTGAAAAAGCTGAGGAGTATAAGACTCTGAAGCGCAAATATGAGGCTTTGGAAGAAGATTGTGAGCACTTGAAAGCAAAGAACAGAGAACTTGAAGAAAATCACGCTTTTCTATCGTCTCAAGTGCAGCAGCTTACAGACGTTGTCATGTCCCTGCTGAACAAAAAGCCAAAACCTTCCTCTTGATCAGAGTTTCGATGATCACAGCCCAAGGGGGAGAGAAGGAGAAAGCATAATCCAAGGGGGAGCTATCAAGACTATCGTCTGATGAGGAGTAAACAAAGACTGAAAGCTTCGTCTGAGGGGGAGTCCCAAATAAAAGGAAGTACCGTCTTAGGGGGAGTAAGATTGTTGTAAAAATTTTTTTAAGTATAGAATATACAATGTAATTTTATTATTTCATTTGTATCATATACATTGTAATTCGTTATTGTTTTCTGCTCTGAATACCATTGTAATAATCCGATTACATCACATTGATGTAACAATATATCATAAGGAGGTATTATTCAGAAAACATCGTCTTGATGTCAATCTGGCTGTTTAAGACTGCTGTTTCTGTCTAACCATGTCTTTTGCAGAATTTCGTGGTATGGTCTGTAATCATCAAAAAGGGGGAGAATGTTAGATCAAGATTTGTTAGATCAAGAATGTCCCTAAGTTTTGATTAGTTACAGCACAGACGAAACCAAGCAATCAAGACCTGCTAAGACGAAACCAGCTCAGACGGAAGATGGCCCTTCAAAGCTTGAAGTGTTGCGTCTGTCCACAAGCCAAGACATCAGACGGAACGAGCACAGACGGAAGAAGACTGTCAAAGCTAAAGTCTTCGTCTGTCCAAAAGTGAAGTCTTAAGACGAAAGGATGAGACAAAACAACTTCAACTGATTACACATTTCGTCTATCCAAAAGTGAAGTCAAGATTGGAGTATCGCGCCAAGTTTTCAAATCTGAAGAAGTACTCAAGAGAAGCATCCAAGATCAATATAGAGATTTGTGCTTACACTCCAAAGTCAAAAAGGCATTCACCTTTTTGTCACATCTCTGTACAAGTCAGAAAAAGGTACTGCGCACGCAATCCAGTCCGAGATATCCGCTGCAACTCTCATCTATCAATCAAGGACAACTGACAACCTTTTTGGAAAGTTCTCAAGAAGATCTCCAACGACTCTCAACGGCATTCAAATGAGTCTAACGACTATTTGAAGAAGATGCTTATAAAATGACTTCACCACAACCAGAACAAGTTGGCGAATACGCTTATCTGCTATCTTTAAGAATTCGCTCACCGTCAAGCTCTGTTTTTGAAAACACCTCTCTGCGTAAAGGAAAAACTTTATTTTTTCTACATCTCTTAAAAAGTCCACTTGTGTCGCATTTTAGCTTGAGGAGGCTGTGTTTCAAAGAATACCTTTGTATTAGCTTGTGGAGGCTGGGTTCAAAGAATACCTTGTTGGTTTAGCCTGAGAAGGCAGGGATCAAAGAATATCCGTAATAGCCAGCTAGGCCGGGTTCAAAGAATACTTGTAAACCATTTCACGGTTTGTAGTGAAAACTCGTTAATTACTTGGGTAACCGGACGTAGTCTTGTATAGACGAACCAGTATAAAAATATCTGTGCATTTATTTTATCTGCTAGTTAATTAACGGGGATAAATATACTTTAACGTTTATATATTAAAATCAATCTTTCAAGATAAACACTGTTTCGTCTGAACAAGCTTTGAACTCATAGACGAAACCCACAGACGAAAGGTACAGACGAAATTATTTTTTTTAAATCACAATTCAACCCCCCTTCTTGTGATTTGTCTTTTACATATAACGTATATATGATCACATAAAATATGTCCTGATTCATTAAAAAAAGTTGATTTGATCATTAAAAAAAATATGGAGTTTGGAACTTGAGATATTCAAAATCATATAACTATAATGTTAACTAACATTTACTAAATTTAAAGAAAATAAAAAATTATTTTAAAATTTATTTTGATTGAAATCAATAAATCAGAATCCTATGCATAGCAAATAGTTGACTAGGAGAATAATATTCAAGAATCATACCACTTTGATTTTATAACAATTGTTTAAGTATTTAATATCCTAATGCTTAAAATTAATTAAGTAATTTGAATAACCAAAAGATAAGTAATTGTTTTGTAAAAATTTTATATATTATTAGAAAATTGTTTTTATTTTTTAGTTTGCTTTTATATTTTGAATATTTAGTAATTGAAAATAACTTCGTCACTAAAATGTATTTTTGACATCATGTCAGCGATCATCAGTTGTGGTTAGTAAATGTTATTTTTAAAATAATATGATGGATTCCTACAAAATTAATCCTTACCTTTAATGGAGATGAGGATGAGAAAAGTCAAACTCAGTTTTAATCTGCCGTATAGAAATTAAGTGATTAAAACAAAATTAATGACTAACTTAGAATTCCATCCAAACACTACATTAGTCGCTAAACTGCTGATGCATTAGCTTCTAAAATGTGCCACATAATAAGGCTGCGACAAAATGTATCAATCGCTAATTCTGTCACTAATCGGAACCAAACAAAAAATCTGTCGCTGAATTGGTCTCTGATGGCTATTGAGAGATTTCGGTTGCTAACTCCATGGCTATTTTACATTTTTCTAGTAGTGAAAAAAGTTAAATATTATATATATATATATATATATATATATATATATATTACAATAACACAATTAATATTTTATTTTATTTTTTATCTACTTTTAATATTTTAGATATATTTATAAACCGGTTAATTTATACAAACTCTTTTACACATATTTAAATACTATAGGATATATTGATTTTGTTTTGGGTGAATGAATAAAAATTGGTATTGATAAGCAAGAAAAAAAAACTAGATTGAAAGTAATAAGAGGTAAGATTACAAGAAATTCAATAGTAATAGATTAATAATGATACCAAAAAATCAGGAACTAGATTGCAAGAAATTTAGGAACAATAAAGAATAGAGTATCTTACTAATTACTAAATATATATTATTATTCAATCTGATTCTACCCATTAATATCCAAGTAGTAGTCTCTCTCTCTCTGAATATGACCAGAGATACGCACTACTCGATCGAGGTAGTTTGAAACACAATAAAATTTTATTACAATAGAGACATTCTAAATTTATGAAAATTTATATAACTGTCTTATCCGGTTCCGAATCAGTATTGAACCTTGAAAGTATTAAATTTCTGAAATCACTTCCCAGCAAAGTAACCGCAGTTAGAAGAGAATCTAAATATTAGCAAAATCATTCGAACCATATGACAAATATTTATTTATATATCTCAATGGGAAACTAAATTCATTTCAGTTTAGATAACTCAAATAATATTTGGCAATATTAACGGATACGTAATCTTCTGATTTGTTGGAATCTATTCTTCCGTGCTATAATATACAAAACTTGAGAACTATATTTCTCATCTAGTCTAAGAAAAATCACAATAATAAATAGCAGAATCTTTCAAATATATATTCTCATAAATTTTCACTGAAATTAGCTTGATGCGTTGGATTTCAGTGTACTCTAGAGACCAAACTGAAACCGATGGAGTCCCCTTTTTTCTTTATGCTTAGTTGGCTCCTTCAACTTATCACAATCAATTATACATCTTTTTTTTTTTTTTGTAGAAAATGAAAGTGACAATTTTTGTAGCTCACACTAGATAAATATTAACTTCTCACAATTTAGATCATGGTTTTAACATGGTTTTGAGAACATTTTCATAAAATGGTATTTAGATATTTTATACAAGAGAAATCTGATCCATAAATGGATTTAGCTTTCTATTGGTAGCATAATTGAAAAGGGGTTATTAATTATGATGATCTGGTGATGATCTTCATAATGAGTAAAGATTACATCCGTGTGACCCATGTGGGTGCATTTCTTTTTCCGTCGCTAAAGATTTCTCAACTCACATACATATATCTTGTTCTTGCAGTGTCCTTTTAGAAAGATTTACTCTTAAATAGGAAAAGCATCATTACAAGGTCAAAGTTATTTGACAAATATTTCATTTTTTTGCAATTTATATATGGTTTCTGACGTAGATTATTTGCTTTATGTAGCAGATACATCTCGTATGGATTTTAAAGATGCAAGATTTTAAGGTTGCCAGGTTGGAAGATTGGACATGTTTCCTAATAAAGTTAAATCCAAATTCTGTTGGTTTTTGGTTTCCAGAGCTAGCTTTACATCCACCTATTATTATAACCATTAAACATAGATTAGAGAAATTAAGACGAAATTAGAGCAAATTATTAATAAGCGTTTGATTTCTTTAAACTGGAGTACAAAAACGATAATCAGCATATTTTTAATTTCTTATTTTTCTAAATATATCCTATTTAAAAGAAAATTGAAGGACCTTAAAGTGGACACAAGTGTATATAATAAACTAGAAGGAAAAAATGGTGTTGACTGTGACTTTTTCATGTCTTGAAGAGTATTATGATTTATCATCAAGATATTTTCTATCTAGTTGTTTTATTTTCAACAAAGTTTTTTTTTTCATACACACTAATCAGAATTTAAATTCCTGACTGCATGTTCAAGAGACTTGAGTTTAATTATGTTACTGGAATTAAGTAATTATTAGTCTAATGGTTAATTTGATTGATAGTTGAAATTATTTATGATAAAATTAATAATAAAATAAAATAAATATGCACATGTAACTATTAAATAAAAAATAAATCCCGCAGAATTTAGAATACAAAGAATGTAATAATAACTATTAATTTAAATATCTATAATTTAAATTATAATAAAATTTATGCGTATATAAAATATATTAAATGATTGCTATGATCTTAACTGTTAACTTTTAATAAATGATTATTATTTATCTTCTAAAATATATTTTTTTATGAGCTAAATCTACTAAGATATTAGTAGCATAATTTTATTCTATTATTTGGTTACTTGAATTCTATTAAATAAAAAAACAAGAAAATCACCACAGAATTTAGAAAACAAAATATTAATAACTCAGAATTCCTGAAAACTCCAATGATTGTTAAGATCTTACAATTAACTTCTAATCAACGATTACTATTTATATTATACAAGAAAAAAAATACTATTTATACTTTATCTTCCAAAATATATTTTTTAATGAGCCAAATCTAGAAAGATATTAGAACATATTTTTTAAAATAAATTTGTACTATTAACATTTTTTTATTGAGCCAACATGTATCTTCTAAAAATGATTATTGATTGCTTTCCACAAAACTTTTATTATCTGTTTACTTGAATTATTTCAAATAAAAAAAATGAAACTCACAGAATTTAGTAGGCAAATATTACATGAAATTCACTCAACAGAAAATAAAATGTTGGAAAAACTTTATTGTCGACATAGATATGTTTATAAATTAATTTAATCTATCATCTATCATCTTATAAATAGTAATAACTAAACCCAATTTGTTTTATCAGATTAAATCAGTTTTAAAATATAATTAGGAGGTTGGTTGATACGCACAAAGTTTTAAAATCAAATCTTGTATATATTATACAACAAAAATGTAAAATTATCATTTATCCAAAGTAATCAAAATCCAATTTTCTTGTGATAAAAGATAATAAAAAAGTGAATTTGGTTGTTGCCTAGAATACATACATGGTGGAATAACTTTAGAAAATAAAAATAAAAGTTTGACCGACGAAGAATGAAACAAGTATATATGAATTTGCATGTTAATAACTGGCTGAGGAAAATACATGTTGGTGGTTAAAAATAGGACGTAGTTTGACACTAGAGTTTCAGTGAAGAATCAATCCTAAAAGCTAAATTAACTTCCCTGTGGAGAAAGTGAGGGAGAAAAACACGAGCGAGAAAACCGACAAGGCAAGAAAGATTCTGATGAAATGCTTGAATTTCATAGCTTTGAAAAACTCTAATTAATGTTGTCAGATTTGTTTTTCTCGTACATTCAAAGGGTATGAGAAAATCCCGGCAACATATTTAGATATCACTCTTTTAAGACATACTAAGATTTTCTTAAGCTGAAGACACGGTTCACTCTTCTTAATTGTTGCACCACAGTATTAGGCACTTTCTCCTCAACACTCTCGAGATTTTCTTTCCATATCATACGTTATTTGTTTTTGAATGAATATTTTTAATTACCCCTTCTGGATTATATTATGTGATCCTTGCAAGGATAGTTTGGATCTTTTTTGAATTCTCTCAATCTCTCAATTGTGTTTATATAAACCGATTGTGTTGGATTTTGCATGATCATACACATTTGCATTTGCATGGCTGAAACTGCAGAAGGAAGAAAAACAGATAGACATAATCTAAACAGAAGAAGCAGAAGCAGAAGAACATGTGCAGCAATACTTGCAATAGTGCCTGTGGCTGTGGAACTGGTGGAAATATTGTAAGTAGCATTTGGAATTCTAGCTTGAAGAAGCAGCAAAAACGTCCAAGAGTGCCAAAAAGAGGACCTGGAGTTGCTGAACTTGAGAAGATTTTGAGAGAGCAAGAAAACATAGACATAACTGATAAGGGAAATCAAGAAGGGTTTTCATCTTTTATTTCTCATCATTCAAATTCCAATTCTTGTCCTTCTTCATCTATGAAATTCCATCCTCCTCAACTTCCAACATCTTCACCAAAAATTAATGTACCTTTACCTTCTCCTCTTTCTAGCAATTTGCCTATTAATGTTCCTTCAGCCCCTATGTTTGATCATTTAGGTTCAACTACACTACCAACCTTAACATCTATCTATGGATTACTAGAAAAAAGTGGATCTGATCTTGTTTCTCCTGAAAAAGAACTATTTCCTTTGAATCTAAATTCGGGTAGGTCTAAGTTGAACATAAACGAAAGAATAGATGCAAATCGACATGACTCTGCCAATTCCCCTTCCAGGAATTTATCTAATGAGTCTAATCACATTTGGTCTTATTCTGGAACGATTCAAAAGATAAACAATCAATGTTCCCATTCCACGGTAAAATTTACGACAATTTACATTTTGATTCTGTTAATTTAGAATGAAAGAAAAGTGAAAAGTGTACATATTTATGAATTTGTATTTGCTCATAAATTGTCACTGAATGTGCATAACATTTACATGCAGGTGAATCAACTAGGTGGGACTCCAACATCTTCAGGATCATTGTCAATTGGACTTCAGAGTCATCTAGAGCCCCCTTCAAACCAAAGTTCACATTATACCACTTCTAGAGTTCCTGAAGAATATAAAGTAATTTTTCTAACTCTTTACTTTTATATTTTGGAGCAAGACATGAACATACAACTATAATAAATTACAACAGCAAAGTCAATTTTCTTCATCTTTTCTTCATTTTTGTATTATGTTGTTAAGAATGTTTGAATCCATGCTCTTTCTTTGTTCTGTCTTTAAGTGTTTGTCCAGTAAAGATTATGCTGTTGTTTACATAATTTTATTCTCACAATACAAAGTCAATTATTCTCATACTTTAGATTGTCATAGAACATGATTGAATGACATTCTAAACATAGTATAGTTAAATTGTTTATACTGTGTTTTGAATGCTTTCTACCTACATGTGACATCAATACAAGTTTGTACCTGGTAATTGATGGTATTAAGTGTTGTAATTGATTGTTCAACCAAAATATATGATTTTTAACTTTTAACATGTCAAGAAAGCATAATTTTTGTCAATTAAGGAGCTTCAGACCTTTTTATTAATTACAAAATTTGTAATTATTTTTGAAAATTTGGTGACAATTTACAAATTTTCAGATGTTTTGATGACAAATATTACAAATAAAATAGTTGGTTGACAAATGCACAAATACAAAAGTTCAGTGATTTAATCTAGAATTTTTTTAAATTGGGTAGCAAAAAATGCAATTAAGTTTATAACTTTTTATGCATACTTTTAAATATTTAATGATATAATTAATTAATTATATTTTAATATATTTAATATTTTTATTTTATTAATTACATTCATTTTTTTTTTACTTTTATATATTGTCTATTACTATTTTTTCTCAAAAAAAAGAGAGAAAAATTATCCATTTTTTGTTTGTGAAAAGATTGTAGGAAACATTAAGTTTTTGATTCAAAACAGAATTTATACGAGAATAGAAAACAAATCTAATTTTTTTCTATGAATTTTTAGTGAATTTAAGGAAATAATCAAAATTTCCAATATTATAAAAAAATACAACAAATAATTGCAGAATCTATAAAAAGAAAACTGTATAAAATTCACAAGAAAAATGAACCGGTTTATGTAAATATTATATTCAAAATGAAGATATAAAAACTATAGAATAGGTTTGATAAAATGAAAAGAAAAATTGTAGTTATGAAAAGACAATTTATAAAATAGTTAATGTATAAAAAATATTATGAAATCAATCATGAGATTGATGTTATTGAAAACAAGAAGTTAAAATGAAAAATTAATATAAAACTATTTATAAAAATGCCAACAATAAAGACAATGAATAAAATTATATTTCATATTCTTTTTCAATAACTAAAAATTTGTAAACTAAATATTGTATACTCTTTCAATGACTTGAAATTATTAATGATAATTGAGAGATAAATTATTTTAAAGATTATTTCGAAATCTTATAAGACGTATTTAGTAAGAAGACTATTTTTATATAAGAGTGAGAAGAGATATAATGTGACTTTTAAGAAGCTCACACGATTTATATGTTTAATCAAAACCGTTCACGATAAGATTTAATAATCATATAAAAAAATCTTTTACTATATACATATATATTAAAAATGTGATTTTTTTAAAAATTCAAATGACTTGTATGTTTTATTTTTAACTATTAATGACAAGATTTAATGATCAACCGTTAATATTTTTACACTTATACAAAAATGAATTTCAGTTCTACCCTTGATTCTCTTGACATTGATTTGGTTTGTTGTGAAGCTTCATAGTTTATTTGGAATACTATTTTTATTTTATCATAAAAGTATTTAGAGTGTACTTGAATTACAGTTTTATCAAACCCAACTCACGATAAACTCAATTTATCACTCACATAACTCATCTGAATTGTTAGAATGTGTGAAATGTACGTTAAATCCCATTGTAAAGGATGTTCAAATACATATGTGTTGTAGATGGTTGGCATGAAGCGATCTCACTCTTCTTCAACCTTGGAAAACTCTCTCATTCCACCATCAAATTTTCATGTTATTCCAAGTTTTTCTCACTACAATAGATCACACCAATCATCCATAAATGACAGTCATGGTGCTAGTAGTTTCAATTCCACCAAAGATTGCTGCAGGTAATCCCTTTTGTCATCACTATCTTTTACCTTCTCCCTTATAGGGCATGATTATGTAAACTACTTAGAATTTCTTGCAACATAAAAAATATAAATGAAATTTGCATAAACTAATTTATAAAAATTCTCTAGTGTTATTTTTTTCAAAAGTTATTTTTTTAACTTATACATAAACTCTGTGTTACCAAATTCTGTGTCTTTCTTAGGGATGCCAAATGGGGTAGCACTTTGGAGCTGAGTAACACAAAGTTAAATTCTGACATAGCAGTGCCTGGTCATTCAAATTTCCCACCATTTGTTACTCCTGAAGTTCCTCCCCCTCCTATGCATTTGTTTCCAGTTCTTCTTCCAAAGGGGAATGTGCTCCCTAACCAAGTTAATGAAGTAAGTCGCATGCTATTCTAGAAGATCTAGTATTGTTTACTCTTTGGTTTGAGTTTGATTGCATAAATATATTAACTTGTTTCTTGGTTATAAAATTTAGGATAAAATGGAGTCATACCAACATCCAGAATCAAGTGAACTAAATCGTAGACCTTTCTTTAACTTCTTAGAAGTGGAGGACTCAGAGGTGGCAGAGACAATCCGTGGCACAAATCGTGGCAGACGCGAAGGAGGAAGAGTTGGCATTGATCTCAACTTGAAGCTCTGAGTTTGTGTTAGTATTTGTCAAAGACTAGTTATGATGAGTGTCTAGTGGTTTTTCACTTTGAAATCCAACAATTGTAGCAGGTCAAGAAAAGGAATATTTTCCTGGTGTTGGTTGAAGCAAAAGTAACACGGAAGATGCATACTTTGCATAGGATTTTCATGGATAGATTGAGTTTGTTGGGTGGGAGAGTAGACATACTTTGAATGGGATTTTCATTTAACTTAATTTCAGTTAAGGCTTTTGATGTTACAGTCCTTTAGGTTATGTTTGTCACATTTGTATGAAGAGAGCTTAAAAAATTTAAAGACCTGCTATTCTCATCTTGACCCTTGTTTTATTTACCAATGGCGTAGGTGTATTGATGCTTGTCAATACAAAAAAAAGAGAGAGAGAAATTCAATTGGACCATGTACCACCACTTGTCCTAAGATCCACCAAAGTTTTACAATTTTAGAGGGAAAAAAATCGTTTTACCCCAAAAAATTATTTTATCTGTCACAGCTTTCTTCCTGCATAACTTGAGTGATCTCTCCATTTTGCGTTCACGAGGAGCAATTTATATGAAGATTAAGTTGACTTTTCAACTAGAAGGTCTGAATTACTGATAGTTTTACGGGGAACACTTTCATTAATATATATTTGCATCATAAACCATGGAATCTAGACTTTGATTAAGTTAGCATCGGACATTTTTGTATAAGTAAACTCGGCAGTATTTATGATAGGTGCTAGGAGTGATGAGGAAGTAGTTGCAGTAAAGTGTAATAGAAATAGAATGTAAGAGAGAGTGACAGGTCAGAGAGAATGTGGCTAACATTTCTAATGTAAACATGGTAGTGATGTATTTTGGCGTTATCAATCTGCTGTTGTTACGTGTATTTGGTTGGAAAGGCATTTACGAATTTTTACTAGAGAAGTTTTTTCTGGAGTTCCTCTGGGATCAAGTTGTTCATTTTTCTTCTTTTGTTGTGTACTTGTGTTCTTCTGTTAAGGGTGCTTTGAGGGGGTTACGAGCAAGAAAACATCGTAGAGTTCACAATTTTTTTATTAAAAATAGACCTTTTCGTTTCATATCATTGAACAATAATTGAAAACAGCTATATAGCTTAGACCTGTATCTATGAATTAACCGTGAGGACTACGGAGGAAAATTTGTTTCTAATAACCTCGAGAAACTTTCAAAATTTACAAAAGGGTAACGAGAGTCCTAACACCACTGGTTACTCTGCTACACTTGAAATGAAACTTGATATATTAACAATTTCTTTCCATCTCCTCATACACAGTTTAGAAGCCTAACGTAAATCAGCGAAGAAGATGATTAGATTGCTGTAACTGGTAGAAGTGAGGGGCAGCCTCCAGTAGCGATGAGGGATCTATGGTTATGACATTACGCATGTATTGTCGATCAGTTGATACAAGGGAATTGTAAATAACCCACTTTGGATTTACTCTGCAAGAGAACACAAGTTTATGTGACTTTAGATATAGAGATCATGCATCAAAATATATAGTTGTGATCCCCCCGCCCCCAAAAAAGAAGAAAAA
Organism: Hylodesmum podocarpum; assembly: GCA_026586105.1. Taxonomy (NCBI): domain Eukaryota; kingdom Viridiplantae; phylum Streptophyta; class Magnoliopsida; order Fabales; family Fabaceae; genus Hylodesmum; species Hylodesmum podocarpum. Next base: position 3,354,215 of record JALJEV010000424.1, on the reverse strand, counting down.
TGATAAAAGGCTCAAGTTCAGAGTTCAAACACCGGAACAGACTACAGCATTTCTGTTTAAATATTATTCCAAGTTTCTTAACTTCTAAAGCAGAAATAGCAGTCAAACCTGAACATTGTACATAGCTTTCACAAACTCAGTGTTTACTAACCTGAATAGCACTGACGATGGGTGAATATAAACTTCCTCTGATCCTCTCAACGTCTTGTACATCCCATTATGACTGTATGGCTTTTAAAAAGGTACAGAGACAGATTTAAGTCGAATTATTAGCTTTGCCACAAAATTTGAGGCAAAAAATTGGTAATGTACATGAAAAATAAAAGAAAAAATCACACATCTTCGTGTGTCTAGAAGTATCTCACCTCAAGATGGCACGCATTAGCAAAAAAGCCAGCAACGACTGCTTTTCTAACAACCTGGAAAAGTATAACATTTAAACATAATTAAATCGACAAATGGGACAGGATCAATAAATAATAATTACAATAGGGCAGATCTTTCCATGATTACAAAATGGAAGATCTTTCCATGACTTTTACTTCTCAACCAGTAAGTATAAAGAAGGGGGAGAAAAAAAAAAAACAACCTGCATGTCACTTTCACAAGATTTTAAGACTAAGCCTATTCTCTTTGCAATTCTTTTGAGTTGTTCTCTAACTTCAAGAACCTTTCTCTGTGCAATTTAAGCAGCAGCCATGTCAACATGAATATTGCAAAGGACAAACTGAAATGCCTAAATTGTGTAAAATTGATAAACATATACACACCATGGCCTGGTAATTTACATAGTTCTTGTGACACCACTGTGAAGATTTACCAGACTGATGAAACCCCTTATATACATTAAGGAATGTTACATGGTCACCCTGCAATTGTACAAATTATCAAAAGAAGATCACATTTATAAATGAAAAAATAGTCCATACATCAATTTGCTACATAAAAACTATTGTATTACACACTGAAAGGAGTTTAATGAAGAATCACCAGAAGTTTAATACATAAATAATGCAGAGGAAATTGGTTATAAAGAGAAAAGGTGATGGAGAAAAACTTAAACTAAAGCACCTCGGCAGCCGCAAATCTCAATTTAGCTTCATCTGATTCCTTTTGTATCCCTCTCCCAGATATCCAGATAGACTGTCCACAGGACAATTTGAAATTAGGGTCAACTGCTCAATACAATAATATATAACTATATTTTTGTGATGATATACTGATAGATTTCATTCAACATTTTCTAACCTCGGCATGAAAATTGATTTTAACACAAATTTATTACAATTGTTTCCAAAACAATTAGTTACGACTAAAGCAAAAAGATTTACTTGGACGGAAAGAACAGCAGCTATGGTGATTATCTCCTCTGAGCACCCAAGTTGACTGGAAGCTATTATCATTTTTGAGACCATGGGATCCTGGCAAAAACAACATTCCATGAAGAGGACATTGGTAATTGTAATAAATGCATTTGGACAGCTATTGGAAAGGTAGGAAATGCATTTAAAGATGGGTAGACATAACAAAACTCAATAATGGGAATATTTGTAATTGCAATGCTAATTCAAAGAATATATAAAGTGGTATCCCACTTGACCCTTCTAAGATATTGTGTAAAATACACAGTTAATAGAAGACTAGAGAGCAAAGAAAATTGTGTAATATATTCTAGAACCAGATTCATTGTTGACCAGAGCCATGTAAATGGTATGGAAGGTCATTTGATTTCTCAGGAACGAAAGAATCTTGAGGGAGACAGAATGACTGGATTCCTACTTATATTTTAAAGACAGGATTCCTAAATAAAGCCATAAAAATAGTTTCTAAGTCCTATTTTCCAGTTCTCCACTTTCTTGTCTGCTATTATTTTGTGCTATCAACAATGCACTTGTTTGGTGGTTAGGACTGAGAAAAGATAACGAAGGTTAGGATATGCGGGCAGGGCAAAAATAGAACATATGAGGGTAGAATAAGCTTTTATCCTGTCCAATGTTTGACGCACATCGGATAACTTAAATAGATAGTAATATAAAAAAAAAATATTGTAAAGCATAAGCATAGCAAATGGGATAAGTTTATCCTATCTTATTGGCTCATCAAACAATGCATAAAATATAGGATGTGATAGTTTATCCTACCCTATTCTCTTTATCCTAACCACCAAACGACTCTGTATAGAACAAACCCTGGCCCCATGTGGTGAATAAAACAAATCTATATTATTCTACAAATAGAGATGAAGCATTTAACAAATGAGTCAAACAGTGGCAACAGAAATTTACGAGTGGAATCTCTGCAACTTGAAATCCAGTTGGTGAAGTCAGCTTAGCATCATCATCCAAGACCCCAAGTGAGTATAGAACTTCCAATGCTCGGATCATTGCTTCAGCAGATGGAGATGCTGGCCAGTCAAAGCCCAAGATATTATCGATCCCCAAGGCCTTCAACTGAAAATCATCAGAAAAAGAGTCTAGCACTTAATTTTTGGATCAATCATTAACTTGATTTATAGAATACACACACTATTCCAGCAAGCAATATTCTGGTAATTGGTAATAGCACTCAAATGGGATGATATCAGTAATGTCAGAAATGGTAGAGGTGATAATTGGACAATCCATCTTATTGAACCAATATACATTAGTCAAGATTAGCCATGATAATTTGAATGACAAATCAAAAAGCAAGGATGCAGCTAATCATCAATCATCATTCCTAATGATCATAAAAATATCATCCCAATAAAAAATCCCATTCCTGGAGAAAAAGAAATAATGGATAATGGTAGTTTCACCATAAAAAATAAATCAGGCCAAAATACTTAAGTTTCCATAAAATTAATCCATAACAATTACTAACCTGGATTACACAGGAGACCATATTTGATCTCTGTATCTCTGGAATTCCCTCATTAGACATGAGGTTAAGAAAGTATTCTTCAGTATATAGCCTGGTTACAGTGAATGATTGCCACAGTCAACATCATAAAATACAAAGTAAAATCTGAGGTTCTTATGCAGTAACAAGAACACAAAACAGAATAGAATAAACAACCATAAAAAATACATCAATAAAACACAATTACCATTATTACACTATGGAATTGAAGAAGCAACACTAACTTCATGAACATAATACTTAATATGATTTTAGAACACACACTGGAGAGAGGAGTGTATGGCCACGGAATGGGCTGGATAAGATATCCTCCAAACCAGATTAAAAAAATAAAAGAAAGAATCAAGAAGGGTGTTAGATCTCTTTGCATATCAGAACTGAAAACCCAGTAAAACAGTCATCAGGAGATGACCATAGAGAACTGTAATAAAAAAATCTAGGGGCAGAGCATCACTCTTCAAAATGAATGCATTCTGATGAAATAAAATAAACCAAAACTAAAAAAGTTAAAACTGAAAAAATGTTGACCTGTTTGTTATAGAGAAATTGCCATGCCCCCTCTTTCTTCCTAAACTTGTTAAACGAAGTAAAATAAACTTCCCCAAAGTGGAGGGGGCATACTTGTTCTCTGCAGCATAATTAAATTTTTACCCAAAAAAATTAAAAAGGAAAAAAGGTGGATGTTGTAAGGCATGTTATTGTTTTTTGTAAAGGCATCTGGTGAAACATCATATATAGCATAGCAAAGTATTTCCTTTTGTCAAGTATTATCAGATATTCAGGCCTTTGCAAAAGACTTTTGGCAAGAATGTCAATACATAGATATTTATGTATCAACAGAGACACATTCTTGCATGAAGTATTTAGAAGCAAATATTGGTAACATGAAACAAAAATTAATATTTAGTTAAATGTTCTTTGGAAGATAACTAGATATTGAAGTAAATCTCTTATCTCTGAAGCAACAGGTGACTAGATGAATAAGTCATAATTGATAAATGAAACATGTTGTGTAAACAGCTGAAACTAGTAACTACTACACCTGTAACACTTTCCTGGTCGAACTCGTCCTGCCCTACCAGTTCTTTGTTTAGCAGAAGCCCTAGATATTGGTGCCACAACCAGATTTTCAATATCAGAAATCTGTTCAAAGCAAGGAAGAAAATTACTCTTGGAGATATCAAGTGTCATGACATTTGAGTAATGGGGAGAAAAAGAGGGAGAAGGGACAGCTTTTAATAATAAGTTACTAGCATGCAAACTAGCTAATATATTGAAAATTTTGAGGTTTTGAATCCTTCTTGCAAACTAGCTTCTAGAAATTGTCATCCCAATATATTGAAAATTTTAAGGTTTTGAATCCTTCTTGGACCAACAGCAACTTGTTTAAAATTTAAATAAGTGAAATAAAAAAACTGACGAATCTTCTCTAACATTTTAAGAAAACACAAGGGCAGATATGGAAAGTGAGGATAACACCTCTGCAGTGGAACAGTGTTAGATTAAAAGACTAGAGAGCCAAAAATACACTTGAATGGGAGTAAACATACACCAAAAGAGACATTTATAAACCCAACAGGAACAATTCATCACACAGCTCATTACTATATCTCTTCAATAAAAACAGCATAATGGAAATACCGGATTGTAGAACCGCTGTTTAGAGAATCCACTGTCAACAACATAGACAATTCCCTGCATGATTAGAAAAATAAGAACGGATAAGGGGGATACCGTTGCCTCCATAGTCAGACTTATCGTAAAAGAGATGTTACCTCCAAAGTGAGTGATGTTTCTGCTATATTAGTAGAAATTATTACTTTCCTCTTTCCTCTAGGAGCTGGAGAAAACACTAACTCCTGAGAGATAATAAAAGTGTAAAACGCGTATCAGTTCAGATATTAAAATTAAAATAAATGTATAAACAAATTTTTGACAACCAAAGCCATAGATGTATTTCTAACCTGTTCAGCACGTGGAAGTCCTGAATATAGTGGCAAAACAATCAATCCTGAAACAAAAGAAAATTCATGCATTAGTTGTATCTCATTAAGACTGCAAGTGCAAAATATGAAATCATTCTCTCATTATGTTCGAAAAACAAAAAATTCTATACACATTTTACTCATTTATAGTTTGTTGTCATTAGTTAAAGACATCCAAAGCTAACAGTCCAAATAAGAACTATTCAGAGTGTGTACCTGAAGAGTGTTTTCCCTTAGTTTGAACTTCATCAGTGAGTAACTGAACAGCAGCATCAATATCATCTTGGCCAGTAAGGAACACTAAAATGTCTCCTGTGGGCTCCTAAGGAGAGATATAAAAGACCAAACTTCAATCCACTTTATTTTTGTTTTTACGAATTAGATAAATCTGACTTTCTGCTTACATCAATAGCAGAAATATTTAGAGTTTGTGTGTTTGGATTGCTGGTGAAGGACCCCAGAATTTCTAGCATAGTTATTAGTTATTAAAGTATGTATCAAAATTAATGCTCATATGTCAGTGTCCATGATCAAGCCTAACATAAGCATGGTGCAAAAATATATGTAACTACAGTACACTGAATCAAAACGCCTAAAAAATAGCATGCATTAGTTGACGTTATCATATCTCAATATAAGATAAAGTACCCGCTCATGGATCAAGAGTACTGTTGAAACAGCAGCTTGAACATAGTCTTGAACAGGTTCCTCAGCATAATTAATTTGTACATTGAAGCCTCTGCCCTGAAAGTCATAATGCATAAAGTATTTGTATTTTGTATATTGAAAACATTAACCTGGAAATCACAAAGTCAGAACAGTTGCCCACTTAATTAAAAAATATTTCCAAAATATAGTTGCCCACAAAATATATTGCAGTTAAGTTTCTGAAAAGTGAGGTGTTTCTTTGTAAAAAATACCATTAAAGGGAAAAAATGAAATATGCCAGGGTGATAGTACCATTAGACAGAAAAAATTAAAAAAAAAAACAGAGAGAATAAAGGAAAGAAGCTAGGAATACAGGAGCATCCCAGCTCCTGCATAGATCAGATACAGCACCAGAACAACCATTGGCTGAGAACTAGAGAGAAACCAATAAAAACCATGTAAAGCAAATTCAAGGGCAAGGGAGATTCAATTAACCTTAAATAAGCACGTGTTTTGCTTTAAAGTTCAAACAAATGCAGTTAGAAAACAGTAGGGATGCAAGCATGAATCATACTTGCAAAAATAATACCTCAACGGATAAGATTGCAGGTTCCACTTGTAGTCGATGTTCCTCATTTTCGGGCTCTCGGCGCTTTTTTCTGTTAATAGACCAAATATTGTTGAATGTGACTGCTTTTTTGGGTGACAACCAACATAGGAATACTCAACACAAAAAACTCACTACAGGCATAGTAAATAGGACATGATCCTAATGGTTGTAATTTAGTACAAGTATAGAACTAGTCAGCTTGACAGTGAATCCAGGAGAGTTTCTTAAGCACTCCTATGGGGTAATGGGCAAAAGAAAGATTAATCTTGGTGGCTCTTGATGGAGCAGATAAGTATACTTATATTTTTCTTTTTTTTTCAGCATATTCCTATATTTTCATACTGTAATTAATGCTTAGTTATCTGGATTTTGCTATAATCCCTATAGTAAGCTCCAGATCCTATCAGAGTTAAGCTTACCAAATGAGTAAAGTTAGCAATTTTAATAACAGTGATAATATCAGACAGGCATGCTAACAATAACAAACAAATGCTTCAAGTGAAACATAGCAAGAGCAGAAGGAAACCTCATTCGGAAGAAGTCAGACATTGACTTTGCTTCAATAGTAGCAGATGAGATGATCAACCGCAACTCTGGTCGTCGCCGTTGAATCTAGAAACGTAGACAGAAATCATACAAATTAAAAGATTGAAAAATTGTGAAAATAAAAAGACCAAAAAAGAACAGCATTTTATTCCTAATATATATGGCCTTCCAATCCATTTAATACCTTTTTCAACAGTCCAAGCAAAATGTCAGTTGATATTGACCTTTCATGAGCCTCATCCACCATTATAACACTGCAACAAGTATTTACAGAAGTCAGGGTAAAAGGTGTTCAGAACAGGAAAATGGAATACTGCATCTTTTTCCTAGAAACGGATATAAGGTCCTCCATCCTTGCTACAAGGTAGAACCACAAAATGTGCAAAATTCAGCATAAAGACCAACATTTAAGGTCTCAATAGCCACAAACTTTTTTTTGTAGAAGAGCTAGACTAATCTTCCCTGAAAAGCTCTGTTTCAGCTTTCAATTTTTTTTAATTGTTTAAAAAATTAGAAAAAGGGCAAAATTCAAGAGCCCTGAATACACAACAAGGACCATAAGAAGGGTTCTCCAAATTGGCTAGCAACTTCATAAAGAAGTAAAAGAGCATATTAGTCTTGAAGTTTTAAAAAATAAAATAAAAGAACACAACAAAACATAAGGAAGCTAAATTTCCATCACTTAACCACAGTTTCTCTAGTTCATGCTCATCCAGGCACTTCGATAACAAATTTACAATTTTCATACACAAATAATAGATTAACATGTCAATTTAATAATAGTCATATAGGTAAATGTATGCGTGTAACCTTGAAATCAATATATCACCAGGACGTTAAAAGAGAGTACCAACAAGTACCTATATTTCGTCAAAAGAGGATCGTCCATCATCTCCCTTAGCAGCACTCCATCAGTTAAAAATTTTAGCACAGTTACATCCTGCGCTGCCACAGAACCAAAAACTTTGTAAGCATTCATCATTGTCCAATCAACTCTCCTATTCAACATTTTTAATTTTATTTTATCTTTTTTGTCTGAGACATACATTGGAAATATATGCATGTGTGAAAATGTAAGTATGACCAAGGTTTTAAAAATCAGTCAGCGACACTGCAATGTCAAGATTTTTGTAGTGTCTACGATTACAATTGTGACCACAGTAGCTGCATTGATCCTCAATTTCCCTCAATATCGATAAATGAAAAGAAAGCAGTAATTTAAAACATTGAGTATGATAACACAAGATGCAAATAAGTGATAATTGTAGATAGAGGTGCTCACTGGTTTAGTAACATCTTCAAACCTAATTGTGTAGCCAACTTCATCACCGAGTTTCACTCCCATTTCTTCAGCAACTCTGGAAGCAACAGCCTGCAGTGAAACGCAAAGAGATTAGAGAATAGCGTGAATGAATAATGAAGATTGAAGAATGAGTTACAAAAATGAAGAGAAATTCACCTGAACGGCAAGTCGTCGAGGTTGAGTACAAGCAATGAGTCTGCCACCAGCAGCCCAACCTGCTTCCTTCAGGTACTGCAATAATGCATTGCAAATTGTTAGTCACGAGCATTTGAATTTGAATTTAAATAAGGAGGAAAGTGACCTGAGGAATCTGAGTGGTTTTGCCGCTTCCGGTTTCGCCGACGATGATGGTGGTGGCGTGAGTCTCGACGAGGTAGAGAATGGCGGTGCGGTATTTGAACACCGGCAAACGCTGGCGTTGCTTCTCGATACTGGCGTAACCGTATCCAGAAGAAGAAGAAGAAGAATGGTGAGAACCAGACAAGAAGAGAACACCACCTTCTTCATCGTCAACTACACGACCCTGAGGCCTCTCCGTCCCTGGCTTCCAGAACTGCGACATCTTCACTTCCAATTGTTCCGAACCCAAAACGACCCCTTCAAAATTCTTCTTTCACTCCACACGGCCCAATTTCATTCGGCCCAATTTCATTCGGCCCAATTTCGCTTGGCCCAAACTTAGTCCAATTAGGATTCTGATAATAAATTTTGAAATACAAAAATTTTCAGAATTTTTTTTTTATTGCATTGCTCGTGACTCGTGATTTTTTCAAGATTGTGATTGTTTCAAGGTATCATGCTGTTGATTTATAAGGATATAAAAAATCACATTTGTCTAGTTGCTTGTCAAGGTAGAAAATAGTAATTTTCTGAAAAATAAAAAAATAATAAAAATAGTTTTTTGAAATTATAATATATTTATTATTTTAATCTCTAAAAATATATATCATAATTCTATTTTCAGTATACTAATTATTATTATTTTAATTCTTTAATATAATTGTTTACTCTGATTTTTGGTTTGAATTAGAAATTCAAATAACAATAAATTATATCATTTATAATTAAAATAATAGGAAATGTCTTTTAAAAATTAAAATATATACATATTACACACATAAATTATTCTACTATTTTTCATTTCTTAAAACATAAACTGTGCCACAGATAATGTACTCAATGGAAAATAACATGTTACATTCCCCGTCACTATTATTTTTTTTTTTTACTTTAATCAATAAATATTAATTATCGATACATTATCTATTCACATCTTTTTATTAAGGAAAAACCATTTCTTATTAATCCCCCCCCTTGTGAGATATTTTATAAGTTTACAATGAAAGTAGATAAAGGAAATAAAAGTACTTGTATCCTTAAGATAGTGATATTTGACCAAAACAAAATAACTTATTAATAATACGATTATTGTACAAGTTGAATCAGCAAATGGTAACTATTAAGAAAGTTGAAGAATCTAAAGACGCGTATATAATTGCTTAGACACAATCAACCATAACAGTTAACTTAATTTGAATAAAAAAATTATTTACTTATGAAGAAGTTATCTTAATATTTTTAATAGAAGTTATTTTAAATACAAGATGAATAAACTCATTTATAAATTTCATAAGCTTATATGAGATATAAATAAATTGTATCTTAGCTTCGGAAAAGTTTTTTATTTTCATAAGATAAGCTAAAAATAACTTGCATAAATGTTTAAATTGTTTTCAGATGAAAAATTTTAAAATATTTATTTAAAGTACAATTCTTAAGCTAATATCTTCGTACAAGAAAGTGATTAGATCCTGTCTCAATTCCTCAAGTCCCAGGAGAAAAAATTTTAAATTGTTTCTGCGTGGAAACTTTTCAAGGTAAGGTTCTCAGCTAGAAAAGTATAGTCACATACTTCACTTTCCAAGAATTGACGCCGTGCAAGTAAAAGAAAATTTATCATTTGAAAATTTAAATTAAATTAACACAACATGTAATAAAAAGGAAAAATGATTGCCACTAACATTTCATTCTACTGTTTTGGATACGACTTGTGACCATTGACAAATTCCTCTACCATGTCATGTCTGTGTATATATACAGAGAGGAACATATAACTATAACATTGCTGGGATGATATTTAATTTTTGTGACAGTTATGCTATTAGAGAGCCAATATGAATTTTCATGACAAAACATCCAAACCACTTTCAAATCTTTTGCTTTGGCCTTCTCTAAGAATCTTGCTTCTCTTTATGACAGCTCAGGTTGCCTACAGTTTAAAAAATACAAGTATTGGCGTGGTAATTAATATCAATTCTGATGCTGGAAAACAACAAAGAAGAGCCATGCAAATTGCAGTTCAAACTTTCAATAATTATTCAAAGAATCACAACAACATACACCTTTTCTTCCGTGACTCTGGTGGAATCCCATTACAAGCAGCCTTAGCTGGTGAGTACTATTTCATGATGAATATTTTTCTATGGTATACTTTCTTCTCTTTTTTGTTACTTTCTTTCCTTTAAACACCTTTATAATCAACTTTATTAAGCTATCAATTACAATAGTACCTAACTACTCAACTCTCTCTCTCTTAGAATAATATACATGTATATATTTCTCTTGATACGTAGCTAAACACTCATCTTTCTCATAAAATAATATACATGTATATATTTCTCTCTCTTTATATTTTATAACTGATTATATTATTGTATATTTATTGCAGTTGTCTATAAAATATTTTTCTTATAGAATATATTGTTTTTTGTTGTTTCCAGCTGAAGAGCTAATCACGAAGAAGAAAGTTAAAGTGATTGTTGGCATGGAGACATGGCAAGAAGCAGCTCTAGTTGCTGATATTGCAAACAAAGCTCAAATACCAATTATTTCATTTTCTTCTCCCCCAATAGCCCCTCCTTTAATGCAACATCGTTGGCCTTTTTTGATTCAAATGGCTAAAAATCAAGCTGCACACCTGAATTGCATAGCAGATATTATTGATTCATACAACTGGCAGAAGGTTATAGCTATATATGAAGACAACCCTTATAGTGGTGATAATGGTTTGTTGAGTCTCTTTTCGGAGGCTCTTCAAAAGGGTAACGCGGAGATTGAGGATCGATTAGTTCTCCCATCATTTACTTCATTATCTGATCCAAAAGGGGTTGTTCTTGATGAATTGCTTAAGCTGTTGCCCGTAAAATCTCGTGTTTTTGTTGTACTGCAAGCATCAGTCCCTATGCTAACCCATTTGTTCAGAGAAGCTAAGAAAGTTAGATTCTTTGGGAATGATTCAGTTTGGATAATCAATGAGGAGATCACAAGTATGTTGGACTTTGCCAATAAATCTGTTTTATCGTCTATGAATGGTACTTTAGGAATCAAAACATTCTATTCTACAAATTCTATTCCTTATACTCAGTTGCAGGAAAATTTCCAACACGAGCTTACAGAAACAACAAGCTCTAAACCAGGATCAGATGCATTACGAGCTTATGATAGTGTTACAATCATCGCAGAGGCCTTGGACAAAATGAATAGCAACTCCAGTAACTCAAGGGTGTTCTTGGAGAAAATGTTATCAAGCAATTTCAATGGTTTAAGTGGTAATATAACATTCAAAGAAAATCATCTATCCAACACTCCACAATTGAGAATCATAAACGTGGTCAATGAGGAATACAAAGAATTGGACTTTTGGACCCAGAAATTGAATACAAGGGGTGATTATGCTACAAATAACTTAACTGGCCGAATAGTTTGGCCAGGAGGCCTAATTTCTGATAATCCTAAGGGATGGAAAATGCCTACTGATACAGAACCTTTAAAAGTGGCACTTACTGCAAACCCTGCTTTTGAAAATTTTTTGAAGGTAGAAGACTCCTCAAAGAAACCTACTGGTTTCTGTATTGATCTTTTCTCTGAGGTACAAAAAATCCTGAGTGACAGGTATTCTGGGATGCCTTATGAGTTTGACTCCATCGATGAATCCTATGAGGAAATTCTACAGAGTGTCATTAATAAGGTAAAATCTTTACCGTCTGAACAATATGTTCTTGTAAGCTTGTCTTTGTTTTTATATAGTCTCATCTTCAAAATATGCATTGCACACCACAACATAGCATTACAAATAGGCCAAAATATTATATTTTTTTCTCAAAAGTAAAGATAATTCTTTTGTAATTTACCGGCTTAATTGACCATTGAATTTGTACAATCTGAAACTTGTATTCTGCACCAAATTTACACAAACAACAGCATTTGCAAAGGAAAATAAATTCATACCACAATGTCTCAACACGAAATGTTTTCTGGTATACTTCTTAAACTATGTCCTCTATTTAGACTTCCATGATTCTTTGTGTGAGCAAAATTCATAGAAATTGAAGAAAGTAGCCAAGTTTTTGTGGAATGAAAAAATTGAATGAGATTTCACAAATAGAATTATTCATCAAATCATGTAGTTAGAATATGATTGTTTGTATTTCAATTTTTTCCAACATCAAGGCAAAAGAAAACTAATGCTTGATCTACTCTGTATCAAAAACAATTGCAGTCCCATGATGTTATTGTAGGAGATATAACAATACTTTCCAACCGATCAAAGTATGTGTCGTTCACTCAACCATACACCGAGTCAGGCTTATCAGTTGTATTTCCAATCGAGTTTGAAGGGTCAGCATGGTTGTTTACGAAACCATTTAGCTTGGAAATGTGGATGACAACTATTGGCATCTCCATTTACACAATGTTCATCATATGGTTCCTGGAGCATCACTTCAATCCAGATTTTGGTGGACCATTGAAAAATCAGATCAGCACCACACTTTGGTTTGCTTTTACTTCTCTATTTTTCGCTCATAGTAAGTATAAATGTACAAATAGTGAAAAAAAGTTTCACTTTACTTTTTGTCATATCGTGTTCAAAATCAAAATCGATTGGTAATTTATTCTAGGACATTTTATTTTGTGGTATTTCTGAGCCAAGCTGTCAATTTATACAAATCTTACATAAAGTGGCCTGACAAGTTTGGATGAAAACAATGTATAAAGAAAGAAAGTTAAAATAGTTTAACATCATTATCAATGCTTCTACCATCTTGCAGTGATCAGCAAATGTTTTACTTGTAAAACTTTTTGGTACTTTTATAGGAGATTCAGTGGCATTTCTGAATTGCAATACTTAAAAAAATAACTGTTATGTTAGATTTCATAAAGATTTCTTCTTCAATTTGAAAATCCAAAGCCTTATTTGCTGCAAAATAATTCTAACACATACTGTATTTTGATGTGCATCAGAGGAGAAAATAAACAGCAACTCTGCACGGGTAGTAGTTGGAGTATGGCTCTTTCTTGTGTTTGTTCTAACCTCAAGCTACACTGCTAACCTTTCTTCAATGCTTACTGTCAAAAGAATGAAGTCTGGGAGAGATATTGAGTGGCTAAAGCGAAACAACTTATCAGTTGGTTGTGATAGCGGCAGTTCCTTGGTAAAAGACTACATGGAGAACGTGTACAGTATCCCTCCGCACCAAATAATAGATGTTGATGGAGAAGATGACATTGTGGCTAAATTCAAAAGCAAAACAATTTCGGCTCTCTTTCTTGAGAGCCCATATGAGAAAGTTTTCTTGAATAAGTACTGCAAGGATTACACTGCAATTACAGCTGCCTATAGATTTGGAGGACTAGGCTTTGTAAGTACTTATAACTCTTTCTCCAACCTTAGTCATTTATACTCTCAAGTTCTGTTTCTTACTATGACCTCAGATGAGTTTGTTGGTATAAAACCATTTTTGCACATTCTGGGTTTTCTGTAAAAGAAGTCAATGTTTGTGCTCCAATTAGAATTGAAATTTCACCTCTTTAGTCCATATAATAAATGTTTGTATTAAAAATCAATAAGTTACTGTCACATTAAACTCTAATTCTGATTAGAAAACAACAAACACCTAAGTTTGGTCTGAATTATATTTATTCTAAGTAAACCTTTGTAATTGGAAACTTTTTTTGCAGTCCTTGAACTGAGACTCTTCTAAATAACAGAAGATTTGGTTTTCCAAACCTAACTGTATGATATGTGCAGGTATTTCAGAAGGGATCTCCCATGGCAAGAGACTTTTCTGAAGCCATTTTAACACTAGCAGAAAATGGAACACTAAGAAATTTGGAATTGAAGTGGTTAACCCCTTCCAAAGAATGCTCAACCAGCTCAACATCTCGAGAAGAAACTGAGAGCTTAACCCTCAACAACTTTTGGAGTCTCTATATCATATGTGCAGGCATATCAACAATCTGCTTTGTGCGGGCCTTATTCACAAAATATTTACATAACTACAACCATTGCCCTCCAGAAGAGGAAGCTCAACTTCAAAGCAATGTAACCACTGAGGATGATAGTTTTGGGAATAAGGCAATTAGAATCAGTGTGAATAACCAGACTTTAGCTAGAGATAGTTTTGGGAATAAGGCAATTAGAATCAGTGTGAATAACCAGACTTTAGCTAGAGCTACAACTTTTAGTGAAAGAGGAACAAACATTACACGTCGTCGAAATTCCCCTGGTGGAGAAGTCTAAACACTTGATATGTGTAATCCACAACTTTCCCTTTCAGCTGTCAAAGATATACTGTAGATTCTTACATGTTGCTCGAATCACAAAAATAAAGTTACATGCAGTCATTAAATTTCATATATAATTAGTCTTGCATGATCTTAGCTGTTACGTATAGTATTGGCTAACTACCTTTAGAATTCCCAACATTTGTTGTCTAATGTCATATGGAAAAAGTTGCATATTAGGTGGTGTTTTACTTTGAATTTGAAAGGTTGATTTTTTTAAAATGTTTTCATACAAATATTTTTAAAATTAGATAAAAATAAGGAAGTATCTCCATTTTCACAATTTTAAAACAAAACTATTTCCTCGTACCATAAACAACCGTAAGTTTCCACGAAAGTTACTTTGTGAGGATATGATTCCTGTACTGCAATATAATACCTTTGAAACAAAGTTCCACGATATTGACAAAGCAAGATAGTTTTTTGAGTTGAAGAAAAATTCCATTTGCATTGGTCATAGTCTAGGCCATTTGATAGCTTTACAATGAAAGTACACAAAGGAAGTAACAGGAAACGACGACCACGACTAATCTTTAAATTAATCCGACCAGATAATTTATGGTAATAATAAGATTATCCAAATAGTAGTGAAACAAATCCAATACAGCATTAAATGGTAGGAAAGTTGAAGAATGAAAAGATACAGGTGGTGGTGGTGGTGGTGGATTTAATATGGTGGAGGCGGAGGTGGAGATGGTGGTGGTGGTGGTGGTTTGACGTTAAAACCTCGCGACATACTGCGTCTAGGAGGCGGCGGACTGGGTGGCAACCTGCCTTTAATTGTGTTGATGACATTCTGAGGTGAAGCCGAGAATGAGCCATCAAACACTTGAGAATAGGCAAGTAATAAGGAAGCAAGAACCAGGATGAACCCAATCAGCATTGACTTGGAACCCATGCTTAGTGTCTTTCGCCGCCATGTTTAGATTATACTCCTAATATATATTATATATAGACACATGTCAACAAAGTTAGGTTTGTGAATCAATAAATCAAAGCATCAATTTCTAGGATCAAGTTGCCAAATTTTTAATCAATTTTCGGGTGAAAAATAATTAATATATATTGCAATTTTTTTAATTATTAATACAATATTGAGTTAATTTTATTTTTTATATCTTTATTTTTTTAATTTTCATTAAATAGAATAAAAACATATACATAAAATAAAAAAATAAATTATTATACTAATTACAATTCCATAATTAAATCAATTGCACACCGGATTTAAACTAAAGGGATCAATACCAGATTCGAATTAAAGGAACATTGTGGTAAAACTTCATTTAAAATAATCTAATAAAAAGTAACATGTGATTTTGATTAGATTAGCTGCCGATTTAGTGATATATAAAAATTAAAATGCTCGAGGTCTTGTCATCATTTATTATATTTGACTGGAATTTTTAATTTTTGGACAGAAACGGGGTTGTAATTCGTTACAAAATAAAATTGTTTTTGATTTATGGCTTTAACACCAAACCAAAAATACTTACATAGGTATTTCTGTATTTACTAACTAGATTCTTTCGTAATAGTGAGAACCAAACTATTATTCTTGTAATAAATAAACTTAGATTTCTTTCATTATATTTTTTGTTAAATGACTAAGAAATATACAATGAGATGAGCATTAATTGATAAATATATCATATAGTTATATATTTTCTTTAATAATACCTCATGTATCATGTGGGAGGTAATCTTACCTAGTAAAACTATTATGAAAGGTAAAAGCCATTATTTATTTTCTTTCATGGAAATCACAAGTATCTTAAGCAATACTGTTTGAATTGGATAAGATTATTCATCCGATTATAACGACTAGTAAAAAATTTTCTCTAAATATTCAATACATACTCCATACTTAAATTTGGAACCATTTATTAATTAAAATACAACAACTTTGTGTCACTAACAATATATGCATTGGGAAATATTTCATTCGAGTGAATGATGGAGGGGACTTTTATTGCTGTGATGGCTAGAAACAGTGGCTTATAATAACATATTTCTTGCTTTCACATTCAATTACTTTGAAAAGTAACTTTAGATGAAAGACACTATTACATAATAACATATATTTCTCGCTTTCACATTCAATTACTTTGAAAAGTAACGTTAGATGGAAGACACTATTACAATCCTGTAACGTGGTACTAATCTGACCAAGTTCAAAGACAAGGGAAAGAAAAATCCAAATGATATCCTAATTAACAACAGGATTGTCATATCTGCTCTACTTTTTATTGTCATTGTAAAATGCGGGTATATTACACTTCCATATATGTCACTGAAATGAGGATGCTATATTACACCATGAAGCAAAGCTCCGTACGCAAAATGTTTAATTTATTGAGCTAAACAGTTTTGTAACTTAATTTGCAATGAAAGTAGATAAAGCCGTAAGTGAATTCGCACCATCTTAAGATTTGATCAAGTTCAGAAACAAGGAAAAGTAAAAAACCAAGTAATTAATCCCTTGATAATAGGATTACTGATCACTACTACTAAAACAATTCTTATACATTCAATTTGAACAGCTCTCGGAAACGTGAACAATTACTATAAGATGGTGGTGGTGGTCTGGATTTAATATGGTGGCGGTGGCGGTGGTCGGATCCTAGGACGAACAGGTACAGGTGGTGGACTCTTGTAATAGTGAGAGGGTATATTGAGCTTGGGAGACGGTGGAGGTGATTGAACCCTGCGTTTAATTGTGTGGACGAGTCTGTGAGGGGACTCCCACAATGAGCCTTGAAATAATTCAGAATTAGAAGCATTTGTTATGAAACTGAAATGGGAAAGCAGCAATGCATGCACAAGGACAAAGCCAATCAACAATGACTTGAAACCCATAATTAATTGCTGTGCTTAGTCAGGATGTTTGGACTATGAGTCTATGATATTTATAGCTATACATGTGAAATGTGAATAAGGGTTTGTGATGAAATTTCCTACCAAGTTTCCGGGTATGACTTTAAAACCCAAAAAGCCTGTCGGTTGATCTTATTTGTTCATTGAAAACTTTCTTATTCATTATTCCTAAAGAATTACTTGCCTAGCAAGGGGCTAAGTCAAGACTTGTGTATGAAGAACTAAAATGTGCCGTGTTTTTTTGACCAACTTTTCAGGTAAGATACCTTAATTTGGTTTTCCTCTGCTAAAGTTACATACCAATCACTAGTGAGTACGTGATTAATTTAGGGTATTAGTGGAGGAAATTAAAAAATACTAGTTGTCCCTATAATTTGGTGAGTTTGGCATTTTGCTGTCTGTTGTTTCAGTGAGTTTTTTATCGACTACCCTAATGAAGACATGGTCTCTCTCATTATATAGACTATATAACTTATACATCACGTAATTTATTTATTTTTTGGACTAATCAAAATTATAAACAAAGAATGGAGTTTTTTTTGTCACGTATCACAGCCACAACACACTTCAGTTTCAAGAATATTCAAATTTTTTTCTATTGTAGAAAAATATTTTTATTTTAAATTTATACTACATTACAAAAATTAAAGGACAGAAAAAGTGTTAGTTAAAAATGTTTAGCATTTATTTTCTAAACCGAAGAAAAAAAATTGCCTTATTACTGCATAGAAGTAAACAAACAACGAAGCCCAAAAGTAGTGTCAAGGAAAAGGGCTTTTTTCGAGTTAGTGTGTGTGGCCCAATGTGTTGTGTAGTGTGTGTGCAGACTAAAGGTGTTTACAGAAACTTGACCATCCTAGCTAGAGATGGTGATGTGTGTGCCTAAACAAATACACATAAAGATGGTAAAATGGCTATGTTCATATGTATGCTATGCACAGGCAAATTTGCATAAGCAAAACAATAGAAGTGGGTTGTTGAGCAGTTACTATTTCAAAATTCAAATTTGAAATTTTGTTTAACTTTAATCTACATGTATAGGTCATTCGGTTGTGGGTAATGTCCAACATTTCTAAGCCGAAGTTGTCATTTTCCTTTAAAATATATAGTTCTTATTGATTGTGAGGTATGATACACATGTTAAGGTTTCTATTAATTTTTACATGCATATATCTATTTTAAATAGCTCCTAATTTTTTTTTTACAATATTTGATATTTGTTGTAGTTATATACAAAACCCGTACGTGCATAGCAAATTACTGGTTAAAAACTAGTTGTTAGCATTACATTACAATAATGGGTATTGAACCATGGTGAAACAAATCGTAAACAGGGTGAAGCAATAAATTCTAATAAGCTATGAAGAAACTTGATGAACAAATAATCTTAGCATGATTGTGGTGTTGTTGGATTTAATTTGGTACAGGCGGTGCTTGAATCTGGGAGATGGTGGACACGGTGAAAGCTTGAGTTTAATTGTCTCAACAAGCTTGCGATTCGAGGAGAATCCAATAATGACCCGTTATAGACTTATAGACATCATCAGAAGCATCGTTTATGAAACTAAAAATAAGTAAGTAGCTATACATGCAAAAAGATCAACCCAATCAACAAAGACTAGGAAACCATAATTAGTGTGCTTAGCAGTGATGTTTAGATGATGCATGATATATATAATGGAAAGAAGAGTTTGTGAATCACTCAAAGTCTGAATCAAAGTACCAATTTCTTAAAACAAGTTTCGGGAATTACTTTGAACACCAAAAGCATGTTGGTCTTACATTTGTTGTTGGTTTTACATTTATAATAATCGAAAATCACCTAAATATATGATACGTTATGTTGTTATATGTACATAATTAATTAATAATTCTTATCTTAAAGACAGATTTTATAAGATTTAAAGTAAACTTATAAATACCTTTTTAACGTGATACATAATCCGGTATAATCCATCCATCAAGTAATAACAGCCAACTATGGGTTCAAAATTATGTCTATTTTTGGGTTCAAAGCCACTTTGAATGTGAAGTTTACACTTGACTAAGTTCAGAAACGGGAAAAAGAAAACAGCCCAACTAATCAACTAATAATAAGAGTTATTGAAGCACAAGTAAATACTACACACTGAAACAAATTCCAAAAACGTTGAACCTATCTTAATATGCTTATTGTGGTGGTGGTGGTGCTCCGATTATAGGAGGCGGTGGGCTAAAATGAATGGGAATGTTAGGTTTCGGAGACGGTGGAGTCGGCGGCAGCCTGCGTTTAATTGAGTTCACGAGCTTGTAAGGGGAATCTGAGAACGACCCGTGAAAGACTTGAGAATTAGAAGCACAGGTCATATAACTAAAATATGAAATAAGCAATGCGTGCACAAGGATGATGCCAATCAACAATGACTTAGAACCCATGGTTGGTGTGCTTAACGGGGACTGGGATGTTTGGATTATCAAGTACTAGTACTATATATATTAGATATACATGTAAAGAAAGTTAGGTTTGTGAATCATTAAATCAAAGCATCAATTTCTTGGATCAAGTTGTCAAAATTTTAGGTATGACTTTGACCACTCAGCCTGTCGGTTCTATTTGTTCACTTGTGGAAGATGGCATCAACAACACTTATCCTTAAGTGCATCAAGCAATAACAATATTATCGAACCAAAAAAAAAAAAAAAAATAGTATATTCTTGGTAGTAGTACTATAATTTTTTTAAAAAGTAGTATAAAAATATAGAATATAAATTATAAATGTGACTTTAAAATAATCGCAAATAAACTTAATACATTTTAAACATAACAATCATTAAATTAATTCTTTTTATTAAAAGACATTCTGTAAATTTCATCAACCCTTAGACTAAAATAATACATCACCAACAAGTTACACAGGACCCTGTAATTTGATTAAGTTCAAAAGCAGCAAACAAATCCTTTTAGAATAGAGACAATTGAACCACGGCTGAAACAAATTCTGAACATGTTGAATCACAAAATCGTAGTCAAGAAGAAGCTTGAATAATCTTTAGAAGCATTGCTTGTGAAACTAAATTGGGAAAGTAGAAACACATGCACAAAGATCAATTAACCCAATCAACAATGACTTAGAACCCATAATTCATATGCTTAATTAGTAGGAATGTCTAGAATATGATATATAAAGTTGTGAATAAGGGTTTGTTAATTAATCACTTAATTAATCAAAGCACCAATTTAATTTGCGGGATATAGTTCCAAAATTCTAAGGAAGTTTCGTGGTACACTGTGAAACGTGAACCCCGAAAGCCTTTTGCCTTGCTTATTCATCGCAAATGATAACTATATGAATAGTGGAATTAGATAATGAGGCATATGTCTTCTTTTTTTATATACATAATAACTAATGTACGCGTTAAGCAAGTCACAATATATATATATATATATATATATATATATATATATATATATATATATATATATTTTCATCACCAAGTCAATGCTAGTAGGTTAAATACCAATGTTATAAAAATCGGTTTGTGTAACAAGGAAAAAAATGGTTTAATTAATAGAAAAGCGGATAAAAGTGATTAGTGGCCTAAGGCTTTGTTAGGTACCATCCAATGATAAGGAAAAAAGGTCTGATAAAAAAGAAATAAAAATATAATGAAAACACAGACATTGTTGTTCGGTGAAGAAGAAAGAGGAACGATAAAAAAGAAATAGTGATAATTTGAGTAATTTTTTAAATAAATTAAAAATAAAATTCATATTTAATTATTAAAACAACATTACACCACTAAAAGGAGTTGTATTAGAAATATAATATTTTTTTATATTTGATGAATTTTTCAGAGTTACTATAAACACGTGTGACCAGTTAATTTTTATTTTTTTTTTTACTTATTTTTAAAGAGTGTCATTTTTCTCTTCATTTCATTATAGTTATTACTCTTTCTCTCCAAAAATATGATTAGTGGAATTAATTAATGTGGCACATGCCTTCTTCTTTATATATATATATATATATATATATATATATATATATATATATATATATATATATATATATATATATATATATAGTAACGATACCGAGGTTCAAACTTACATAAATTTTCATACTAAGTTAATGCTAGTAGGTTGAATTCCATTAACGACCGGCTTGTGTATCATGCAAAAATAAAAGGTTTATTTAATGGAGGTAGGTTTGGAGGAAATGAAGTGTGCCTAGGCGAGGTAAGAACAACGTTAGAGACCTGAAAAAGAAGCAAATTGCATTAGTTTAATTTAAAACTTAAAAATACTCTATCTCTTGTAACACCATGACTTTTAAGTTTTTTGTTAAGATGTATGAGTTACCTTAATTAAGAAAGAATATTAGTGTTATTTTTTCAAATACTTTCGCTGTTATTTGATTAAAATTTATTAAAACCAACTCAACCTTCTCAACTATCAACATTGAGATGTAATTAAAATTTCTTAAAACTTCATATGTATGTCATGAAAAATAGACTTTTTTCTCATGACAAAATCCATATTGGCGAAAAATCTTTACATGTTTGTGGGCAGCATAAGTCTCACGTAACACGACAAAGATGCTAAAATTAAGGCTAATACAAGCAGCAGAATGATTGTCACAAATGCTTTTCCTTTCAAAGTCAATTTTATTGTTAGATTTGTGACAAATACAGCTTCCACGATTTATGTATATATTTATATCTATGCTTTCAAAATGATAACAGGAATAATATCAACGTGTTCATCTTTAAGTTTCACTTCGCACTAACTATAATACATAACGAACTCATATTTTTCTTTTTTCACATTTTATAATCAGATATTTAGTTGTTTGTATATTTAAGTTAAATATTTTTCTCCATCTTTGTGTTAGTCATATAATACGTTGGCCAATAAGAATTTTCATAACCAATCTTCCAAGAAAGTGCCAAATCTCATTATACATGTTATATGCTCAATTTCCCCGTGTGTACGCATTGACTTCACAACAAGTAGTTTTGGTCAATTTTACATGTTTCTAAAAAAACACAAATTAATTGTCCCAATATAAATGCCTTGTTTTGTCTTATGAATTTTGTGGATATGGATGCTCTGTCTCTGTCTGGTTAGTGTATCTGCCAGGTTGGATAGTTCAGAATCAAGAATTCCTGCGCTTACTATAATATTCTTCCATACTAATTTGTCAATAGTATTACTACTAATCTTTCAGCAGTTACTTTCGGCACACTGCTCTTAAGTCTTAAGCCTAAATTTGGCTGCACACTTGTGGTTGTGGACTAAAGGAATTGTTACATAATTTTTAAAAATGGAAAAATCATTTAAATCATATTCACATATAGTCAATCTCCATGCATTATTTTCTCTCCTCTAAATTGATCAACTAGTGGATGGAAACAAATCATCATGTGAAAATGAAGTTGTTCGCTTGACAATGATGTCTTGCCCAAGTTCAAGTTCACAGTTCTTTTTAACTGTTATTCACAGTTTGGTTATATTGCTGATCGGCATATTCTATATCCTTGTCTAATATTCCAGTTACATGCTTGGTAGAATTATAGGTTAAACAAGGCAAATGATTAAGGTGCACAAGGGAATCTGTAGTGCAGTGGTGCATAGCTAGCTATAGTAATATAAAGGAAAACTTAGATGTTTGTATTAAAATTAAAGTTTTGCTGTTATTTCTAATCAAAATTAGAGGTTCACTTCAGCTATCAATTAGAGGTTAATATACTTTATCAAGGTGAAATTATAATTCTGAATTCTGATTGAAAAGCAATAGCAAAAATCCATAAACAACACCATATTTTTGTCTTTTCCTAATATAAATAGTCAATTAATGAGATTTCCTATCTTACATGTGGCAAAAAATGTAAATTTGGATTGAAGTGTTTGGCGTGATTGAAGAATGGATTCATATTTGGATTAAAAGTAATTTTGACTAAAAAATAGTCTTCAACTTCTGCTCACTGCTACATGATATTGATACAAGAATTTCCTCAATTTTATTTTCCACCAGGTTTGTCCAAATCAAAGACTAATCCTATCGAATGAGTTGGTCCTCTTCACAACTACTTCCTCGCAAGTTGGAACTACATGAATATGCCTTTCTAATTTGATGGCACAACCGACGTTCCACGTTGCCTGAATTTCTATGTCCTTCTTGTGATTCAAGTTTTGTATTTTAGTGTGGAATCAAAATCTTCACAAATCACAATTGACCACAGATTCTACAAACCTTAGCATCTCAATACATTTATTTCTCTTTCATAGCCTTCTCTTCCTCGAAATTTCACTCATATGAATGACATCATGACATGCAACTAGCAGAGGCAGCATGTCCATACTCAATTTTCAGCAAAGGCTAAAATAAAATAGGTTGTGAGCAAATCATATTGAAGCAAAATGCATTTCCTTTCAACTATTCCTCAAACACTAACAATGACTTGGCTCTTCTTTTGTTTACTCATCTCCCTTGTTCTCATTAATGGCTACCAAAATGAAACTACAAATGAAGACAACAGAGTTATATCTATTGGGGCAATCATTGATGTTAATTCTCGCATTGGGAAAGAACAGCAGGAAGCCATGGAAATTGCAGCTAGAAGTTACAACAGCACTTCAAAGACCTACAAGTTGGCTCTCTATGTTCGGAACTTCACCCAGGATCCCCTCAGAGCCATCACTCTTGGTTAGTATATTTACCATTGGCTAGCAAAAAATTTCAAGTTTATATGCCTTCTGGTTATATAACTTTCTTAAAGGCTAAAAAAATGTGTTTCAAGTCCTTTAATATTTAGACAAAATTGTTTATAGGCTTTATATTTTAAAAATAGTAGTTTTGATCATAGTATTTCTAAAATATGGTGGAGTTGGACCCCGACTGTATACTTCATTTTGACTTAACCAAGGACGAAATCAACACATTTCAGAAATATGATAACTATAACCACCATTTTTATAACTAAAACCAATTTTAATCAAATCTAGTAAGAGCTAACTAAAACATAATTTACCCTTTCTTAAATGTTTAAATCTGAAGAATTTGAGGCCCTTTCTTGCAGCTGAAGAGATGATTAATAAGCAAAAGGTGAAAGTGATTATAGGGATGCACAGCTGGCCAGAAGCAGCTCTAGTGGCTGAAGTAGGAAACCAAGCTCCAGTTCCTATCATAGCATTTGCAGAACCTACCATTTCCCCACCATTGATGAAAGTGCGATGGCCTTTTTTGGTGAGACTGGCTAACAATGGTGCAGCATATATCAAATGCATTGCTGATATAGTGCAAACTTATAGTTGGCAAAGAGTAGTAGCCATCTATGAAGATGATGTATATGGTGGAGATTATGGTATTCTCGCACTGCTATCTGAGGCCCTCCAGGATGTAGGTTCAATGATTGAATACAACTTAGCTCTTCCACCTATTTCTTCTCCACATGATCCAGGAGAGATTGTACATGAAGAGTTGCACAAGTTCTTACAAACACAATCTCAATCTCGCGTGTTCATTGTGCTAAAATCTTCATTAGAAATGACTCTCCATTTGTTTAAAGAAGCCTCAAAAATGGGACTTGTGGGCAAAGAATCAGTTTGGATACTCCCAGAGAGCATAACTAACTTGCTGGACTCTGTCAACAAGTCTGCTATATCCTATATGGATGGAGCTGTAGGAATCAAAACCTACTACTCTGAAAGAAGTGCGGAGTATCAAGACTTTGAGTCTCAGTTCAAGAGAACATTTTGGCCTAAGAATACAGAGGAAGATAACCGCTACCCTGGATTTTATGCTTTGCAAGCATATGACAGCATTAAAGTTGTAACACAAGCAGTAGACAGAATGACCATTAGAAACACCAGCAACCAAATGAGTTTACTAGGTGAAATACAATCTAGCAATTTTCTTGGTTTAAGTGGTCATATTCAATTTGAAGCGGGTAAACTCTTGCAGAATCCTATCTTGAGGATAGTAAATGTGGTTGGGAAGAGTTACAAGGAATTCTGCTTTTGGAGTCCACAGCATGGGTTCACCAGAAACTTCCCTACAGGACAAGGCGGATATAATGTTGCTGATATTAAAAAATGTTTCAGTGGTGTACATTGGCCTGGGGATATGAAGCACGATCCAAAGGGCTGGAACATGCCTACTAAACAAAAGCCATTGAAAATCGCAATCCGAAGCAGAACCTCATTTTCCAAGTTTGTCAAGGTTGAATATGATCAGAATCGAAATGCAAACTATAGTGGATTCTGCATTGATATTTTTGACAGTGTGCGCGAGCTTTTGGGGTATGACTTGCCATATGAGTATCACCCCATTAATGGAACCTATAATGATTTGGTTCAGCTTGTCTATAACAAGGTATCAAATCTTTTCCTTTTTTCTCCACTCTCAGATAGACAGGCAAATGTTATTTCTTTCATCATCTATAGTTTACTTTGAAGGGATATGTCTTTCATTTGTTATGACATTGCTCTCTATTTGATTTATTGTGTCCTGTTGTCATGTTTGGCGTGAGAGGGTGTGTTGGAAATTCCACGTCGCCTAGATATAAAGTCAGTTGTATGTATATAAGTGAGGAATAATCCCCATCATACAAATCAATTTATAGGGTTGAGTTAGACTCCATCACCTAGATTTCTAACAGCTTGTCCCTTCTGTGACAATGTCTTCACAGAAACTAGAGAAGCCATCAAATATGAGTATATGACAAATTCATTTTTTAATTAGCTATTAGGATTTAGGAATAACTTTAATTCGTATTAAATAAATACTACTTAACTATTTTAAATTCTTAGTATCAATTTGTTTATGCTTTACTGATTTGGACTACTTTTTTTCCAATTGTCTTGTGGTTAAATAATGATGGAAGAGTTATGATGCTGTCGTCGGGGACATGACCATACTAGAGGAAAGATTGCAGTATGTGGATTTTACAGTTCCATATGCAGAATCAGGATTGTCAATGATAGTTCCATCCAAGTCTGAAGAGTCACCATGGATGTTCACAAAGCCTTTTACCTTGGAACTGTGGATGGTTACAGGTGGCATTTTGATTTACACAATGTTAGCAGTTTGGTACCTTGAGAAAGAATCCAATCCTGAGTTTCATGGCAATTGGAAGAGCCAGATCAGCACAGCTCTATGGTTTACCTTCTCCTCTTTGTTCTTCGCTCATAGTGAGTATCAATCTCAGAATTCCTAGTAATTTTTACTTTAAATAGAACTATTCAAAGCAGGCAAACCGGTTAAAGAAATTTTCCTGAATGGAGAGTGTGGATTAAACTCATGTAATAATGATTTTCATCATGCAGGGGAAAAAATGCATAGTAACTTAACTCGCACGGTGATGGTCACATGGCTCTTGTTAGTTCTGATTCTTACATCATGCTACACTGCGAGTCTTTCTTCAATGCTCACAGTTAAAAAACTGCAAACAAATGTCACAGACATTCAGTGGCTGAAGCGGAACAACATGAAAATTGGTTGTGATGGTGATTCATTTGTTAGATCATTCCTAGAGAAAGTAGAAAGGTTCAAGCCTGAGAACATCATAAATGTTACTAATGAATTAAAGTATGATGAAGCATTTGAAAATAAGAGCATAGCAGCTGCCTTTCTTGAACTCCCATATGAAAAAGTATTCATTAATGAATACTGCAACAGATACACTGGTTCCACTCCCAGAACCAGATTTGGAGGATTGGGCTTTGTAAGTGATAATGCTATTTGAAATGAAGTTTAATTGACATGTTTAGTCAATGTAAAAGATTTTACACTAATAACTAATCTTAATGATAGTTCTTATAAAAATCAATGAATTTAGTGCATGGTAGTTTCTAATTGAATGACAACACAGTACATATACTATTTATTCTATAATCTTTTAGAGAAGCTAGATATAAAAACTTCTACAAGTTAGTTAAAGCCTTATTTTATTTTTCTACGATTCTTTCTTATTAGTACATTCTGCTGCTGTACCCAAACAGTTTCATTTCATGAAGGATGTTTAGTATTACTCTAATATGTTATGACAAATAATTTAACCCAGATGTTCCAGAAAGGCTCTCCACTGGCAAGAGATGTGTCAAAAGCCATATTAAATCTTTCAGAAAAGGCAGGGCTGAAGCAATTGGAAGAAAAGTGGTTGATTAACTCGCAAGACTGCTTCAACATGACCTCTAATGATACAGAAAGTTTGAAGCTGAGAAGCTTATGGATTCTATATGTCATCAGTGGTGCCACTTCCACCATTTGTCTGCTACTATCAACCATCATATCTCTAGTTAAATCCTGTAAGCAATGTCAAGATACAGCACCAGAAGGTACTAATGACACGCCAAGTGATCATAGTGTGTGGGAAAAGGTGGTCACACATGCAAAGCAGATTTTTAACAAAAAGATCAGTGACTCAAATAAGGCACAAAATCATGTGAGCATCACCGATTCCTCTGAGCAGGAAATGGCTTCTCCAATTCCCGGAATTTTAAGGCTTCCTTCTCCACCACCAGAGGTACACAAGACAACACATGATTTAGCAATCAGCAACACTTCAAAGTAGATTCATAGACTCTTGATTAACTTTTATAATTTTGTACATCTTTTATTGTTAAAACCTTAATTTGTATAAAAAACTATTATGAAAACAGATAGAAATGCGGTGTTAATCATCCTTTTGGGAAGTGTATGGGAGTTGTTTAAACTTTCAATTTGTCAAACCCAACTCAACTCAAATTCAACAAGAATTTATTTAGGTCAGGTACTACTTAAGTTCAGGTTTTAGATGGAACTTGAACAGATTCAGGTTTGCAAGTAATTTGATTCAGTTCATTAACTTGATTTAATCTTAATTAACAATTAATATTATTTATTCATTTCATACACAAGTAATATTAATATGACATTAATTAAAACTTTAGATACATAAATTTAATAACAAAAAATATATGATTTAATATTTCAAACTGAATCAATCAAATTAAATTATACATAATTCAAACCGAATACAATTTTTCACTGAAATTCAGATCCTCGAATTGAATTTATTTTTTTTCAACAAATTCAGCTAGTTTGAACCTGGAATTATATTTTTAGTTCAACATTATCATATATTCAATGTTCTGAGCAGCAGTAAAATACTTTTTATTAATTTTTTTCTACAACATTTAAATAAAAAAGCATTTAAGAAAATTTATATTTAATCATTTTAAAAAAAATAGAATGACATGCAAAGTTTTAATATAAATGATATGAGATAAATAAATAAGAAGTTATTGTTTACAAGAAATAAATAAAAAAATGCAATCTCAGTTTGTGTCAGCGTGTGGGTGTAGGGTTTCTCTTTCACGTGTGGGAGGAAGAGTGGTAGCAGGAGCCATTAACACAAGAAGAATAAAAATCGGTAATTTCAGTGTGAGACGAAAACCAGTGACGGCAATGCGAGCGGTGGTGCAGCGCGTGGCCTCCGCCTCCGTCGAGGTTGAAGGCCGCGTCGTCTCCGAGATTGGTCCCGGCCTTCTTGTCCTCGTCGGAATTCACGATTCCGATTCCGACGCCGACGCCGATTACATGTCATCTCCATATTTATATCTTTACTCTTTTCAATCCAATTTTAACTTCTCATTACTCAAATTATTTTATTTCTTTTAACAGATGTCGAAAGGTGTTGAATATGAGGCTGTTCACAAATGAGAATACCGGCAAAGCGTGGGACCACAGTGTAATGCAGAAAAATTATCACGTTTTATTGGGTTAGTGACTATTAGCATTTTTAATCTTAGTTATGAGAAGCTAAAACATGTATATAATTCATTTTTATGTGGGTTTTAATAGTTTGTTTTTGTTTAATATGTGTTTTGAATAGTGAGTCAGTTTACGTTGTATGGATTCTTGAAGGGTAACAAGCCAGATTTTCACGTTGCGATGGCGCCTCAGAGAGCTAAGCCATTCTATGCATCTTTAGTTGACAGGTTTAGGAACGCTTATAACAATGATGCAATCAAGGGTATGTTATCTTTGTTTCAACTTTCTTTTTTATTTATAGGCTAATTATATTTTGTTTTTATGTTTTGCATTATCTTTGAGTAATAGCAAATTGGGTTATAACTATTTCATTGGATTAGTTGGAATTTACAATATTATGCTATAGAATGTTAATGCATAACCAATGTAATGCATAGCTACTCTTGTTAGCTTCAATTGGATTCATGTATCAATGTAATGCACAATGAAACATGCGGGTAGTGTATGTTTGTCTATATACTGAGTTGGATTGAAGTTTTGGACCCATTTTCCTCTGCGAAAATTGTGGGATGACAAAGCAGAGGGATGTTATATGGTGTATAGTGTGAGGACTGAGGACTAATGGGTTGTGTATTATGGTCAACAAAGAGGAATGTCAGTGCTGTCTTTTCATGCATTCTTATCAAATCAAGTTGTTGTTAATTCAGTAATTTGTTTGGCATGCAATGTTCAATGCCTACACTCATTCTTATCAGCATTGTAACAACTAGTTCCTTTGTCTGTAGCTAGTTAAATGATAAAAAGTTATAAACATAATCTGCAGAATACAAATATGATCATGACGACTCTTCAATATTTTTCCCCATGGCCCTTGTTAGAATTAGTTGTTTGGAGACTTGTCAATAGTGATTTTCTTTAAGGGGTCTTAGATGTGTTTGTGTTGCATTGTTTTGATTCTTTCTTAAATTCTGCTGGAACCTTACTTTGAAATCTCTCTAATTTATGCAGACGGTGTATTTGGAGCTATGATGAAGGTAAAGTTATCCCACTCAATTCCTGTGCTGGGTGCCTTTGTTGTGTGACAATTTCTACCGCTGTCTATGTTAACAATCGTCACCCTTGTGATGCCGAGCAGGTAAATTTGGTTAATGATGGGCCAGTTACCATGCAGCTTGATTCTCAATCACCCAAGTGAGTTGATGATATTACTTCAGCTATAAGATTATCATTGACAATTCATATCATATAGGAATATAGTTGATGCAGCAGAATCTTGATCATTGATTGATCTGGCTTGGTGAAATTGAGCTTGAATTCTTGCTC
This sequence comes from Hylodesmum podocarpum, assembly GCA_026586105.1. Classification (NCBI taxonomy): domain Eukaryota; kingdom Viridiplantae; phylum Streptophyta; class Magnoliopsida; order Fabales; family Fabaceae; genus Hylodesmum; species Hylodesmum podocarpum. The sequence goes on along the minus strand of JALJEV010000424.1, from coordinate 3,323,660 downwards.
TTCTGTCAGAAAGATCAGATGTAAGGAATTATTTTTGTTGTTCATAGAAGTTCTTTCTCCCCCAATGTTGTGACCCCATTTTGTAACATTATTCAGTTCAAAGAATGTCATAGATTGTCCCTGTTCATTCTGCCATCTGAGGATAGAGTTTGGATCTTTTTTTGGACAAAACAAGCTATTACTGGATGCTACTATCTGGGCAACAGTTACACATTCCGAAGGTCTAGTGACCATATGCCAAGTTAAAATTTAACTGGTTCCACCTAATGACCCATTCAAGGTTCCCCTGCCTTCCTAATATTAATTGTAGATTCATGGATGTGAGGAATGTTATATCCTGTTGAAGGTCTCAAATTCTTTTAGTCAATTAAGTACCATTATTTTTAAAATTAGATAAATTTGGTTTATTCATTAATTTTCTTTTACATAAGATTACCAAATTATTATTTTCTATTCAAAATGTTCATAAATTGAATCAATTTAATGATTCTAAGCATTTGTTGTTTAAAACTTGCTATTTTGTTTTTTTATAAAAAAACTCATTATTCCAAATATCAAATTTGATTAAAAAAATCCAATCTTAATGCCACATCTTATAAATATAAAGATCAAGATTTTCACTAAATTTTGGCTTCTAAAATTTTATAAAATAATTTCATGTTTCAAATCCATCTGAAATCACATTTATCTGGACAATAAAAAGAAGTTTTAGTTTTAAATAAATAAAAATGTTGACAAAAGGATCTTATTTGGCTAACTTTAGAAGTGAAAGAATATAGTGCATGTTTGAGTGGCCTTAACTTTAGGAAAATAATCACTTCTATTTTAAATTTTTCTAATGAAATTAACAAACAAACAGTTTTTCTTTTTTTCCCAAATAAACTGAATTAAACATCAATTATTTGGTAAATAAAACTTGAAGAATTAAATTCACACAATCCAAATTAAAGGAACTTAAATAAAAGTAAACGTTATTTTTATTTTTCAAAGTCGACAAAAGACAAGGATGAGAAAAATGATTAACCAAAAATAAAATATGGAAACTGGGATTCATAATTATAATAGATTTATTTGAGTGAAGTATCGACTTGGCATTTAATATATATATATATATATATATATATATATATATCAATTTATTATTATTAGACAGTCTATAACTTTTAGAACTTATTATTATTTTAGTCTATATTAAAATGAAAATATTAAGAAAATTAAAAACAAAAAATTATTTATATTTTTTAAATAAAGATCAAATTGTTATGTTACTCAGATTTATTTTGTACTTGCACTTACGATGTCAAACCCTGGGGTTATATTGATATAAAAAACCGTCGTCAATGAGGTAAAATGGGACCTATCAAGGGAACAATTTCTAGCTCATCATTTTTTTTTACATCCAATTGGATACGGTAATCACTTAATTTATGATTTCTTAATTTCGACTTGAAATTTTTGGACAAACATTCCATAATTATTGGTGAAATAACTGTTGGGAAAATTACGCAGAATTTTCTCGTACGTCAGATTTACGGAAGTAAAAAAAAAATAACTCGAATTTTGCACACACAAAATTGATAACGGAGTTCGGCCAATAATGCCTACGTCTCCGGACTGTTGCAGATCTTTTACTGAAAAGGGAAATATACTAGGTGTTTACAGAATACTCAAAAGTAATTCAACACTACTCACAACCCAGAACCCAATTACACCTGTAAGAACTAAACTGTTCTTACTGCTAGTTTTACCCGCAAGAACTGAACTGTTCTTACTGCTGGTTTTAACTAACACTTATTTTTCTCTCCTCTCCTCTACTTATTTTTCTCTTCTGCTAGGATGCCTTCTGGTGTGTGGACTTCCTCCTATTTATAGGAGAGGAATGCTTCACAAACTCCACCGAAAGAAACCTTGTGTTTCAATCACCACCGAAAGTGGTTTGTTGTTTTCTGCACGTTTGCCCCACATAGAAAGTTGCTTTCTCCACCGAAAGCACTTCTCACTTGCTTTCCACCGAAAGCCACCAACAAGCTGGACCCAACAATTCTCCCACTTGAAGACTGATTTCAATCTGTCTTCACACCTTGATCAATGCAACAGTCTTCTTTGATCTGTTATTTTAGTAGGCCAACTGAAGTTGAACACAACTTCAGTTTATCAATGGTCACCACCTTTGTCAACATGTCTGCTGGATTCTCACTTCCTTTGATCTTCTTCAACGTTAAAACTTCATCCTCAAGTTGAGACCTGATAAAGTGATAACGGATATCAATATGTTTAGTTCTGGAGTGGAATGCTGAATTCTTTGCCAGATGTATCGCACTCTGACTATCACAATGCAAGACACTCCTTTCCTGGATGAATCCCAGCTCTGTCAACAAACCTTGAAGCCATATCATCTCTTTACTGGCTTCTGTTATTGCTACATATTCAGCTTCTGTAGTGGATAGAGCTACAATCTTCTGTACTTGCGACATCCAACTGACAGCTGTTGTTCCAACAGTAAATATGTAGCCGGTGGTACTTCTTCGGTGATCGACTTCACCTCCGAAGTCTGCATCTACGTAACCTTGTACCTTTATATCTCCTTTGCCAAAGTACAAACACTTCTTTGTGGTTCCTCGTAGATACCTCAAAATCCATTTGACTGCTTCCCAATGAGTTTTCCCTGGATTTGCCATAAACCTGCTTACTACTCCCACTGCATGGCCAATGTCTGGCCTCGTACAGACCATTGCGTACATTAAACTTCCAATGGCTGAAGCATATGGAATTCTAGCCATGAGACTTCTTTCTTCCTCTGTCTGAGGACACTGGTCCTTGGATAGGCGAAAATGACTTGCCAAAGGTGTGCTGACTGGTTTGGCATCGCCCATGTTGAATCTTTGCAAAACACGGTTAATGTACTCTTCCTGAGATAACTGCAAAATTCCTTTTTGTCTATCTCTCGTGATTTGCATCCCAAGGATCTTCTTGGCAGGACCTAAATCCTTCATGTCAAATTCTTTTGACAACTGCATCTTCAAGCTTCTGATTTCTTCAATATCTGAACCAGCTACTAACATATCATCAACATAAAGTAGCAAGATGATATAACTGGATTTATATCTCTTGAAGAAGCAACAGTGGTCAGCGTTGCACTTCTGGAAGCCTTCCCTGTGCATGAAGCTATCAAACTTCTTATACCACTGTCTTGGAGCTTGTTTCAGGCCGTACAAGCTCTTTTTCAGTCTGCATACCTTATTCTCCTTTCCTTTCACTGAGAAACCTTCAGGTTGATGCATGTATATTTCCTCGTCTAAGTCTCCATGAAGAAACGCCGTCTTCACATCTAGCTGCTCAAGGTGGAGATCTTCACTAGCAGCAATACTTAGTACGGTTCTGATAGTATTGAGCTTCACAACTGGAGAAAAAATTTCTGTGTAGTCAACTCCTTCCTTTTGCTGGAACCCTTTGACCACTAGTCGGGCTTTGTATCTCTTGGAGCCATCATGCTCCTCTTTCACCCGATATATCCATCTGTTGTGAAGTGCCTTCTTACCCATGGGTAAATCAGCTAGTTCCCATGTTTGATTCGACTTTAAAGACTTCATTTCGTCCTTCATGGCAAGCTCCCACTTGATGGCATCTGTGGTTTGACTTGCTTCTTCAAAGTCTTCAGGCTCTCCTCCATCGATCATCAACATGTAGTCCATATATCTTGTTTGGCACATGTGGACGAAAGACCTTCTCGAACGGGAGTTGGAGTAGGGAGCTCTGGAGTATTAGACTGCTGCTCACTACTCTGCTCAGTCAGTCCTTCTGGATGAGGAGTTTCAATGGCAGGACTATCAGGGACTTCATCCACCTCTGCATACACTGGCTCAGTCTGTTCTGATTTCCTGCTCTTAGTGTTATGCTTATCCTTGTACATCACTCTTTCATTGAAGATCACATCTCTGCTGCGGATCATCTTCTTGTTTTCATCATCCCAAATGCGGTAGCCAAACTCATCTTCACCATAGCCGATGAGAGTGCATTTCTTTGACTTGGGATCAAGTTTATTTCTGCCTTGATCACTTACATGCACATATGCTACACAACCGAAAACTCTAAGATGTGAGAGTTTTACCTCTTTTCCGCTCCATACCTCTTCTGGTATTTTGTGCTCCAAAGGTACCGATGGACCTCGGTTGATCAAGTAGGCTGCTGTGTTGACTGCTTCTGCCCAGAACTGCTTTGGTAAGCCTGACTGCACACGTAAGCTTCTGGCTCTTTCAGTCAACGTTCGATTCATCCGCTCATTTACACCGTTATGTTGAGGCGTACAACCACTGTCCTTTCCATTCTGATCCGTGCTCGTAGCGAACTTCTTGAATCTGGTGTCTTCATATTCACCACCATTGTCGGTTCTGAGCTTTTTAATCTTCAATCCTGTCTCATTTTCTACCATTGCTTTCCACATTTTGAAAACTTCAAATACTTCGGACTTGTGTTTAAGGAAGTATACCCATACCTTCCTGGAGTGATCATCAATAAAAGTCACGAAGTAGTGTTTTCCACCAATGGATGAGACTGTAGTTGGACCCCAGACATCAGAGTGAACAAGCTCGAGTTTCTCCTTCTTTGGGGTTCTTGCACTTGTCTGAAAGCTGACTCGCTTCTGCTTTCCAAGTATACAGTCTTCACACATGTCAATTTCCACTGACTGAAGACCTGGTAATTTTCCCTTCGAGTGCATGATCTTCATTCCCTTCTCACTCATATGGCCAAGTCTCTGGTGCCATATATTGGAATTTTCATTCGTTGCGAATCGTGATTGAGCAACGTGTTCCTGCTGTCGTGTATAGAGTGCCATCTTTCTTGCCTCGAGCAATCATTGCACCCTTTGATATCTTCCAATCATTACCATGGAAGATTGTAGTGTAACCTTCATCGCCAATCGGCCTCTTGAGATTAAATTCTTTTTCAGGTCGGGAATATGTCTAACATTTTTCAATTCCCATGCAGACCCGTTCAATTTAATCTTCACTACACCTTTACCCACGATATCACACGTTTGATCATTGCCAAGGTAAACTTTACCTTGTTCTCCGGGGACATAACTGTCGAAGAATTCTTTCTGTGAAGTGGCATGGAAGGATGCTCCAGAGTCTAACACCCAAGACTCTTCCTTGCTCTCCAGAGAGCATATCAATGCATCATCTCTTCTTGATGTGGAAGCAACATTTGCTTCGTCCTTCACTTCCTGATTCTTCGATGCGCCTTTGCACTGATTTTTGTAGTGCCCGGTCTTTCCACATTTCCAACACTCGATAGTCTTCGAGTGAGAATTATTTGGATTTCTCGATTTGGACCTCCTGCCCTTTGATCTACCTCGGTAGTTTGATCTGCCACGTCCGTCTTCTCTAGTTGAGTTTCTTCCTCTTGACTCTGTATGCAATACTGAAGAGGTTGAAGACTCACCCGAATCTCTCCTTCGGATCTCTTCACTGAGAACTAGATCACGGATGTTATCGAATTTTAACTTCTTTGCTTCTATTGAGCTACTCACACAATGTGACAAGGCGCTCCAACTTTCTCAGTAAGGAAGACAAAAGTATCAAGGCTCGTACCTCATCATCAAATTCGATTTCAACTGAACTTAATTGGGTTGTGACTAGGTTAAGTTCATTGATATGTTGTGCTACCGATGCGCCTTCCGCCATCCGCAAGTTAAACAACCGCCTCATCAAATGAACTTTGTTTGAGGCCGACGGCTTTTCATACATCCTGGAAAGAGCCGCCATCAGACCCGCCGTGGTCTTTTCTTTCGCAATGTTAAAGGCAACATTACGGGATAATGTTAACCGGATAACGCCAAGGGCTTGCCTATCGAGAAGTTTCCATTCGTCATCACTCATGCCTTCTGGCTTCGTTTCTGAGAGAGGTTGATACAGCTTTTTCTGATACAAATAGTCTTCTATCTGCATCTTCCAAAAGCCAAAGTCCGCACCATCGAACTTTTCAATTTTCACCTTTCCTTCATCTGCGGCCATTACTCCCACTTAAATCTGACACTTCCTCAGGATCGTTTCTGACAATTTTTGTAAACCACTGTGTTGAGAACACGTTTACGAACAAATTTGTAACGCTGACAAATTTTTCGCGATTTTACTATTCACGTGAATAGTATTTTACTATTCATATGAACAGTACCTCAAAAATTGCAGAGCTTCCAATCTGGAGCTTTGATACCAGTTGTTGGGAAAATTACGCAGAATTTTCTCGTACGTCAGATTTACGGAAGTAAAAAAAAATAACTCGAATTTTGCACACACAAAATTGATAACGGAGTTCGGCCAATAATGCCTACGTCTCCGGACTGTTGCAGATCTTTTACTGAAAAGGGAAATATACTAGGTGTTTACAGAATACTCAAAAGTAATTCAACACTACTCACAACCCAGAACCCAATTACACCTGTAAGAACTAAACTGTTCTTACTGCTAGTTTTACCCGCAAGAACTGAACTGTTCTTACTGCTGGTTTTAACTAACACTTATTTTTCTCTCCTCTCCTCTACTTATTTTTCTCTTCTGCTGGGATGCCTTCTGGTGTGTGGACTTCCTCCTATTTATAGGAGAGGAATGCTTCACAAACTCCACCGAAAGAAACCTTGTGTTTCAATCACCACCGAAAGTGGTTTGTTGTTTTCTGCACGTTTGCCCCACATAGAAAGTTGCTTTCTCCACCGAAAGCACTTCTCACTTGCTTTCCACCGAAAGCCACCAACAAGCTGGACCCAACAATAACTTATCTGAGAAATCATATTTATATATATTTCTTACACAAAAGATTCTCACAGAAGGAAAAAGAAGAGAAAAATATGTAATAATAATATAATATTACTAATGTAACAGAAATAAGAAAATAATATTCCAAAATTTTAATTAAAAAATTATCGTACAGCACGATAGAAATTCCCAATAATATAAGTCAACTTATAAAGAAAAAATGGCTAGATCTAAACAAATCAACCATCTTTCTCCAAGGCAGGTCAATTTTTATTATTCAAAGATGAACCAAGTGTAGTGTGCCAAATAATAGAGAGGGAAGCCACAAAATAAGTCAAAAAAGTATGACAATTAATATTGCCAAACCAATTTATGTCGGTGCAAGTGATCTTAATTAAACCAATAGTCATTTCTTGTTGAAGTGCGACTTTGAGGACTATGGAAGGATCGAGCATACTACAAGTTAGTCCCTACAAGATAATAAATTGAAGTCTTAATACATAATGAAAGAAAGAGATACTTAAATTTAATATCTTAACACATCTTAAACGAGGATATTCGTGCTAATTAGGACTAGTTATAGTGAAAAGGATTAGTATCTTAAAATGTGACGAATTCGGGCTTAAACTTTCATTGAAAAAAATGAGGTGAGTTATACATGAAATAATTTGCTCTCTTTGGCCAAGAGTGTGGCATCAGGTGTACTTCAAGATATTGAATGAGATAAGAAAATAATAGCTTTCATAAGGGACCCCCTTCTTGTTCCTTCTTCCATGTGAATTTGTTGAACAAGATAAGAAATAATAGCTTCCGAATCAGGTGATGTTTGGTGGTGCATTTAGTGGCAGAAATTTTTTTATTCTTTTCATTTTTTAGATAGGAGAGGAAAGTGTTACTCAACCACAATTTCTTTAATATTTGCTAACTTTTTTTTCATAATTTCTAGTGGGGCATATTAGTGGGTGTTTAAAACAAGTCAGTAATTTATATATTTTATGTGAAGAGATGGTTTGTTCGCCTTTTTATGTTTACATTCTCCTTCCATTGATGTATTTGTTTCTTCATTAATGCGAATTACTAATTCCCAATCTTTGTATGGCACATTTTTAGTTAAAACAAAATTTGTTACCACAAAAAATATTCGTCCTCTTATACTATTTATTCAACCGAATATATAACATGCATGACATGAAAAACTTTATAAAAATGAGCTGTACTTTGACTTATTGTTTAAGTTCATTTCAAATTTTCAATGGGTTATTCTTATTCACATGAGCCCCCTCTAATATGTTGACTAGAGCAATTTGTCCCAAGAGTGTGAACAGCGAGCTACAGAAAAGTTTAACCCATGTATACAACTAATATTTATCTAATATTTGTTAAATAAGAAAAATATTCAAGACATTTTGCAAAATCAACTCATCAGTTATATTATATATATTTAATAATAAAATTCTTAAAAAAATTATATAAAATATGGTTTATAATTGAATGACATAAATTTTATTTTATATTAAAAAATATTGATGACAACCCTTTAAAATCTTGAGAAGAACAGTGTAAAAGTATAAGTTTCGTCGAAGAACATAAAATAAAATAAAGGCAATAATTTGTTAGTATTAGTTATGAAAGTTATGTTGCAGAGACAAACTGAACTCCTAAGAATAAAATGAAAGCATTTCCTTGAATCAATACATGGTGTTTTTTCTTGAAAAATAAAAAAAGTATGACATTATATGATGAAAGCTACCACTACCAAAGAATAATATATTTCATGTTCATCCACAACATCCATTAAAGGCAACCCAGTTGGCACCATTAAAGCCTTCATTATTGGTAGGAAAAAGATATCTATGTTTAGATGTTTGATTTGCAAAAATTTATTTCCGTTGCCGGGACTTGAACCCGGGTCTCTCGGGTGAGAGCCGAGTATCCTAACCAACTAGACTACAACGGATTGTTGATATAATTTGTTAGATAAAGATAAAAATATGTTTTAACTTTTTAATGATTATCACACCTTTCTCTTATTCGTGACTTTTCTTCACGTCTACTATTCAAAAAGGTTGAATGAAATAATAATAGGAATCTTCATGTCAGCTTTTCGAACTTTATTTTATTTATTTTGTATAAATAATGGCTATTTTTTTATTTTTAAATACACACATTTATCAACTTACCTAAACGCATATCAATGATTCAATAGTAGACAACTTGAACTTCAGCATTTAAATGTAGAGAATGTAGTCGAATTATAATTAGTACAGTGGTTGGAAAGGTTATTTTGAGAATAAATGTAAAGGGAGAAGAGAGAAGGAGCAGAATGTGGATATGAAGCTCTCAATTTATAAAATAATTAATAATTAACAGGTAATAATTATCGATAAAAAAAAAAAGAAAGAAAATGTGTTGTATGTGATGTTCTTTGTATTTGATTGAAAAATAAAGAGTTATTTTAAGTTTTTTTCTTTGCCTTATTACTTAACATATCTACAATTAGGTATGCAGGTTAAAAAATAGAGAGGGTTTGTTTGGAAGAATTATATTTGTTGATTATTCATATTTATTTATTTAATAACTTATATAAATATGATTTAATTTTAATTTATCATGAATTATAAAAAATAACTTATACAAAAGTGATTATATAATAATTATTTATTTAATGAGTAATTATAAAATAAGCATTTATGTAATAATAATTAGTGATATCTAAATGAGTTTAGTGTGAGCTGAATTAATGTACTTTTTATGAATTTATTTTTAATCATCACCCAATAAATTTCTTATTAAATGAAGATATTACATATATCTACGTGATATTGTATATATTTATAAAGTCATGACTTGTTTGTTATTTCTTGTTCTTCCGGGTAATTAATTTCAAACATGAATAGAAAGAATTTGCTTTTTGATTGAGTTGCAAATATTTTCAAAATAAAGTAAATATTGCAAATTACAATGATCTAAAAATGGTATCATAAAAAGCGTACGTGTAAACAAGTTAAAACATTCACTTCCCATATTTTGTGAATGAAAATAGTGACCCATGGTGACATTAGAATGAATGATTTCGTGCGTTGAAAAAAAGTATACAACAAAAATTTTGCAGCAAAAAATACAGTCAACAAAATCGTCTAGCAAGTTGAACATGATTAAAAAATTGAAAAACATAAAAATCATCAATTAGATTGTCGTACAGTTAACCAAACCGAACAGGATCGACCAATAATGGCCATGTGATATTTGTAGAAAGTCTCAATCAGAGTTAACATTTGGAGTTAAAGAAGTGCAGTTCATATTTGGCTGTGTTCCTCTTTTTCCATTTAAAGTGGAGGCCATGCCGTGGCGTAGTAGTTTTAAACTTTAAATGCTGAAATTAATTTACGGAACCGTTTTTTTAATGTTCCAGCAACCACATAGGACACTTACGTGGTGTATTTAAAGAATGTCATGTGCATCGTGTTTTTCAATAGACTTAGTAAATAACTTGTCACTTGAGATAAAGAGACTTCACTTCTGAACTCTCTGCACAGTCCTCAGTGAAGCAATGGAGTATAATTCAATGGTGAAAATGATACTGGCGTTTGTCATAATGCCATTGTGTTATTATTGTTCTGTTGCTGTGGACATTAGTGTAGTGAGGCAAGTGGCGTATAAGAATAATGTTACTTGCTTACTAGTATTTGGAGATTCAAGTGTTGATTCTGGGAATAATAATGCTCTTCACACCACAATGAAAAGCAATTTTCCTCCCTATGGAAAGGACTTCTATGGCAGCCGCCCCACTGGAAGGTTTACCAATGGCAGACTTGCCACGGATTTTGTTGGTAACCAAATTCATTCCTCTCTTTCTTTACTTCTCACTTTAAGTTTTAAGTTATTAATGAGGTAAATATAATGGGTTAATTTTTATAAAATGAATTAAAATTTTGTCTCAGTTTATATTGGGTTATATCTTAAATTATAACTCTCAATTTTATAAAATCAACATACAATATGTTTTATTATTTCTCATTTATATATATATGAAAAAGTCATATCTCTATGTGTATGATGTGATTTCTAATATTAAATTTTTTAAAAGTTTAATTTTTTAATTGGTTTGTTGGTTTATAAATATGTTTATAATTATTTAAATAAGGTTTTTGAGTTTCAATCCTTTTTAATAAAAAAAATTTTAGATGACCAGTTAAATTTGTTAATGGAAATTAGTGTTTGTTAAAATCTGTGAACATATTTGTATCAAAATATTTACAATGATAAAGAAAAATTCTAAAATGCAGGGACTTACCTGTGTCAGTTTTCAAGTTGAATTAAAAGAAGGTGGAGGACCAGGATAGAATTTTACTGTAACTTAGTTGTCATAAAGGCTTTGCATTGTTCCATAATAGTAATATGTCCAGGAGTGGTGCAGGGTATTCCTAATGTCGTGTCAACATTTTGACCCATGAGTTGGGTTTATGTTTAGTTTTGACCCGTTTTGTTTTATTAGGTTAACAAATAGGTTGAGTATGTGACACAGCATGTTAACTCACCAACATATTATTTAATTAATTATTTTGTATTATTAAATTTTATATATATATATATTAGAACTATATATTTAAAATAGATTCTAAATATTTTTCGACTCTTTGATGATAATTTTTAAAATCTTTAACTATTTTTGCATATTACTATTTATAAATTATGAAATTAATACATAAAAATAAATAAATTTAATAATAACATTGATTTCTATGAAATCATTCGAGACCTATAATTTATTTTAAAAAAAATAAGTTAATTAAAAATCTTTTTTAATTCTTTTTGTTTGGTGAATTAGCCCACCAACCTGCTTAAAAAAAGGCGAGTTAATGCTTTAAACTCAAATATATAAATAGCTTGAGACAAGTTGCCATTTTTTGAGTATAACGAATTGACTCGTTTTATTTTCCAAATATGTCAAAAACATAAGTTATTATTAGACAAAGACATAAAGTATGTGATACTTAAAATCATACAAGTTATTCATTTGTATATATAATATAAGGTGATTTTTAATTTTTTAATTTTTGTTTTTAAGTATATTGACGCAACAATAAAGTTAAAATTTAACAAATGGACAATGCTATATAGTACGACGTAATCAAGTGATGAAAAACTATGAATCCACTTGTTTTAACATCATTCAACATATATTAAGTCAAAGAAAATTAAAAAAAAATATATACAAATAAGGAGAGGTGGTCTTCGAATAATTGTTTCGTACTATACAAATTTATACATGCAATCATTTCCCTTAATCAATTTCTATACATGGAGAGTGATAATACATGAGTATTTTGCTACTGTAAATACTTATTTAATATCTCTTATTACTCACGCTTTTTTATTTTTATATTATTTTTCTCCTATTATTTTGAGATGTTGTATAATATGGCATGTCCATACATCATTATTTTTCTACAACACATAAAATCACCATTGAATAGCATATAGGACCTATGTTCTGGTAAGTGGAACCTAAAATCATATCAATCTAAAAAGAGGTCGTGGGGCACAACTACTTCTGGCAAGAATGGTGCAACTAAAATTTCCATATCATGTGCTTCCATAATAATATGGTTCCGTTATTCACAATCACATCACATGGTTCTTCGTTATTTTTCTTCTTATATTAAAAGAAACCTATTATCCTATTAATATAAAGTGAGTAACAATGTTTGAAAAAAATGTGCAGCTGAAGCACTGGGATACAGAAAAGTGATTCCCCCTTTTCTTGACCCAAATTTGAAGCCTGAAGATCTTCCATATGGTGTTAGTTTTGCATCAGCAGCCACAGGATTTGATGATTACACTGCTGAAGTTTCGGTACAAAATATTCTATGATAACCTTGTATTAGCAATACCAATTTAATTGATATGCATTATAAAATATCTCAAAAATTATATCCATCATGATATCTAAAGGCCAAGAATATTTTTGTGACTAATTTGGGTGTATTTGATTTGATGCAACAGAATGTTTTGTCAGTTTCGAAACAGCTGGAGTATTTTTCGCATTATAAGATCCATTTGAGAAAATTGGTGGGTGAAGAAAGGGCAGAATTCATAACAAGAAATGCATTATTTTTAATTAGTATGGGTACAAATGACTTCCTGCAGAATTATTTCTTGGAACCAACTCGCCCTAAGCAATTCAGCTTGCAACAATTTGAAAATTTCTTGCTCTCTCGCTTCACTAGGGACATTCAGGTTCTCTCTTTCACCACCTAATTAAACTAAATTATTACATTTATAATAATACTACTAATAATAATATTAATAAATCTAATAAGTGTTGATAAATGTTAGAAGTTTACAGTGAGTTATAAGTGTTGATAAATGTTGGAAGTTTATAGAGATTTATAAGTGTATGGTAAAATTGTCATCTATTAATAAATATAAAACTATCTGTTATAGGATATTTTTGTATGACATTTAGTTTTATTATATAGACAAAAATTCCTTTCGAGTAAATATAATTTTAGTTTTTAAATTCATTTTGAATTTTCATAATTTTTTATTTAAAAATCAAATATATTATTAATTTATATTATATTTTAAACTATTTTCAATTAATTTAAATAAACTAAAATTAATACAAACTTAGGTAGACATCATACTTTTATTATATTGATTAATATTATAATTTTAAAATACCATTTCGTAATAAGTAGAATTTTCACACTTTTTATTTATCAATATTATGAAACAAAATAGTAAAATAATAAAAACAAATAATGTATTAGTCTGATGGATAAAATAAACAATGCAATAACAACAAAATCTAAACTATAATAACGAAAAGGAACAATTAAACTCAATCTTATATAGAAAGAGTATAAAACAAATTTAATAAAATTCAATAAAAGAATCAAATGAATTTTAATAAATTTAATCATCAACAAAGAGTATATTGAAAGTAGGTTAAGGAATAGTAGTATATGGTCAGCATTTCTCTATTGTTGTTTTCATAATTTTCTAGTATTCTTCTGTAAATTTATTATTATTATTATTTTCAAAAAGCTTTCTAGTATTCTTCTGCAACACGATATGATTCGATTCAATTTAATACCCTCTCCTACTTCACAGCTATGCATTTAATTTTGTTGGTGTATGGATTATCTTTGTTGTAATGGGATGGGCCTGTATGTCGGAAAGCCCAGGCCCCAGGGTACTAAAAACACCAAGAAAAATAAATTGCTATTAATCACAAGAGATTCACATGAGGCAAATCGTTGAATAATAGCAGTTTTTGATATTAATGACAAAAACAAGTATATAAGTTTAATGCAGATACTCATCTAGTTGTTCATCATCTTGCATGAAAATATTTAGTAGATAACTGATTATAAACTATAAAAGAAGAAAGTTATAAAATATAAAAGAAGAAAGTTATAAAATGTAAAAGAAAAAAAATTAGTTAGGTTATTCTGTATTGAAATTGACTGGTTCATTAAATATTAAGGTTAAAAGTTGATTATCAAATAAAGTGGATATTATATATAAGTTTATAGTATGAACCATTTCAACTATATGTTCAAAAATTTAATACATCAATAATAACAGTAGTTTATAAGTGGAATGAAATACTAGAAATTTAAATCATAATGTTAATAATCAAATTGAATATATTTCATAATTAACCTTGGGGTCACTACTTTTGAAGAGATACATTTTGAAAAAGTAACATATGAAATTGAATGCTAATTTGGTGGGTACAGGCAATGCATAGATTGGGAGCCAGGAGGTTGATCGTTGTAGGGGTCCTACCTTTGGGATGCGTTCCACTTATCAAGACAATTAGGAACCAAGAAACCTGTGTTGAAAGTTTGAATGATGTAGCTAAAACATTCAATGCCAAAATATCACAGCAATTAGATACCTTGAAGAAAAAGTTGGGCATGCGAGTTGCTTTGGTTGATGTTTATGATATTATCCAGCGTGCCGTGGCCAACCCTCAAAAATATGGTTAGTATGATAACTTATTACCATTGTTTAATGTTTGAGAAATGTTTCTACAAAACAAATTATACAATTAACACAACAATATATAGAAAGTGTTATGTATGTAGTTGTGTCAATAACACAACTCAAGAGAGACTTGTTTAAAACTTGATCATATCTTTTTGTGACATTTGAATTAATGATGTTACTTATGCCTAGAGTTTATTATTTGTGTTGATGGCAGGATTTAGTGAAGGTTCAAAAGGATGTGTTGGAACAGGGACAATAGAATATGGAGATTTATGCAAAGGGGCAAGTACTTGTTCAAATCCAGACCAATATGTATTCTGGGATGCTGTTCATCCAACGCAGAAGATGTACAAGATAATAGCTGATGAGGCCATTGACGCTTTTATTAATAAATTCTTTTGAAGCTCCCTATTTAATGTATGATCCATGTATGTCAAAGTTTCCTTCTATCAATGTGCCAGAAGATCCCCCTGCAGTTTCAAATAGTTTGAAATAACCTGTAGGATTTGAAACTGCAGCCTGTTTAGTATCAAATTACAAATAATTGATTTCATTATCAAAATTTTGTTTTTCTTTTGTTCTTCTTTTGTTCCTACGTTCAAAATTTGTTAAGTTATAATAAAAAAAAATGTTGAATTAAATTTTTAAAAGTAGATTTATTATTTAATGAGGTAAATCAAAGGATAAGATATTGTCCCTAATTCTAGAACCATAAACACACAAGTCAAATATCTATTGCTCTAAATTTAGGAATTACAAATGTGATCTGGAATATGATTATAGGGTGTGGACGATATCCTTTTGAAGCATTATTCTTTGGCGAAGATTAATCTCAAAGTACTGGTTAAGGGATTGAAAGAAAAATGATTTTTATTAAAATGCTTAAAATTATGCTACTTGCCATTTTTTTCTACTTATCTATAATTTGTACAAGTTCTAATGTAAATGTAAAAAGAAATGAAATGAAATTCCAAACACAACATCTTTCAAGGACTAATTTAGTTCATCTTTAAAATTTCTAAACGAGAACCGCTACAATCACATATTGTCACAATTGTTACAACATTATACTGATCACATTTTTATTTTACATATGCCACTCTTGCATATATATCCAATTGACAAACCCCATATTGTTGGCACTAAATTTGGGTGGTCATAACCATTACAGATAAGAAGAAAAGGGTGGAATGTATCTATAGGAACTTATTCTAGTCATTGAGGATGAAATCAACGGTGGGGATGCTAGCCAAGTAGATATTGTGGTATGCCTTCTCTGTTGGGTGAATTGAATCCCAGAAAATATACTTGGATGCATCATGGCACAAATCAGAAATTGTATTACACAACATTGATGCTTCAATGAACCCACTTCCACAACAGCCACTATTAACCTCCTCAAATCCTAGTACAAACCAACAAAAGAAATTTGTTAGGGAAACAACTATTTCGTAATATTTCCTAAAGCAAGTAATAATTTATTTATTTTTACATACCAAATCTTTCACGAGCTTGAATCATTTCGGCTATGGGTCCATATATGTCAACGTAATAGATCTTAGCATCTGAATTGAGTTGCAGTTGCAATTGCATTGCGTGTAACTCATGTTGGAGTAGAACATTGAAATCTCTTGCAACTGAAGAATATTTGTCAATACAATCACGTTGGAAAAGGGCATTAGGGGATTTCATGGTGATCATTAGTGGTAGACATCCCATTGGAGGTACTCCACTTATTGCAATTTTTCGAGCACCTTCTGCCAACAAACCCTGTACAATTTTTGTTGGAAATCCTTTGTCATGGTATGAAAATTGAAAATGTATGATGCAACGAATTATAGATGATTTATGTGTATGCTGAAGTAATATAAAACAAATTATTGATATGCAATTACGTAAAAAAAAAAAGGCGGATAATGCATCTAATTTAACCCTACAAACTTATAAATTGAGAATTGTATTCCACTTGTATACATGCAACATGTCATTTCTCTAGCCGGTGTTGTGGGATTTCAACATATTATTGGGATTTTCAACACAATTATGCATGTAACATTTTCTTTTAACAGCAACGAATATGGAAGAATTCATTTTCTTACAACTCAATTTTTTTTACTAGATAAAGTGTTGTGGGATTTCAACATATTATCGGGATTTCCAACGCAATTATGCATGTAACATTTTCTTTTAACAGCAACGAATATGGAAGAATTCATTTTCTTACAACTCAATTTTTTTACTAGGTAAAGTAATGTATCATTATATTTTAATTATTAAAGTTTTATGAGTCACACTAGTTAGGGACATAGTGCTCTGTAAAAGTGTGAGATTGAAACCGAGTGAGTCCAAAACTTCGCTTTCAAACTCCACTTTTAATAAATTTAGCCCACGCTATGGGAACCCTACATTCCATATTGCTGAAATAAATTTGGCCCACGCTGTAGGAAAAGTAGATCATGTTTGCCCAACATACTACACTCCATTTAGCTGAAATAAATTTGGCCCAAAAGGTAGGAGCATCATTTTGAAGATACCAATCATACCATACTTCTTCAAAACACCCTCCAATACTTAAAAACATACTCCCTTGTATTTATTCAGGTTCTTAAAATGATTTAAATAACATCTTTTAATTTTTATATCTGAATCATTTTAATTATTATTTATTTCTAAAAATTTAAAACTAAAATAACACATTTTCTAAAAGGTAATAATGGTAGTTTATTAAATATATATGCCAAAACCCTGAATTGTGCACTGATTGTTACTATAACACTTGATAAGTTTAGTTCAAGTGTTACTATATTTTTATTAGGAATTTAAAATTTGATTCTTGTGAATAGGAAAAACATGTAATTAAAAGAAAAAATCTTACCAGTCAAATTTTTTAATAAACATCAATCATTGACAAAACCACTAAATAATCCTCAATTGTGACATGGCTTCAATTATAAATGTTAAGATTTGTAGGTAATAGATTTAATTATAAATGTTCTTTTCATAGAAAGGAAAGGAAAATAGAGAAAACAAAAGGACATCAGAACTAGGCCCCGAATTCTAACCAAACTCAGCATCTTTATTGTTTGAACTAACTTTTGTGATAATTATTAAATACGCAGATCAATTAATATGCAATCGTTTCGACTCAACCACTAATTTTAAGTTTGAGTCTTATATTAGTCCTTTCCCACCAAGAGTACTTATAAAATTTGAAAACTAGCTAATACCACTAGATAGATACCTGACGGGCAACGTCACTGCATGTGGTCCACTTAGTTATTCATTAACCATTAAATACTATTGTATTTTACAGTTCATGTCGTTCATTTATAATTCTCTAGTTCCTAGGTCATTGGATAAACTTGGATTTGTTGTGCTTGGTATATTTGAACCAAGAATGTTATCTTCATACCAATCTTTTCATTTCTTCGAAGAAAATATTATTAAATGAAAAAAATAAGCATGTATATTTATAATTTATTTGGTATCATAAAAAAGTGAAGAGAGAAAAAATTCTTGAATCAAGAACAAAATTCTAACAGAGCTTTAATTTCATATTGAATAAGTTGAGGGATGATGTTAAAAGTGTTGTTCTTTAAGCTGGTTAATGTATGTGCTACTTCCATTATCATTATGATCAAGGAGTTATAGAAACACTCTATAATAATATAACATAGTTAAAATTTAAAATGATTAATGCCGAGCTAATTAAAAAAAAAAAAGTTTACTTAAATAAAAAAGTACTTATAACATTTTTTACAATTAACATTCAAATATAGATAGATATGTTATACTTGTCTTTAACACAAGTAGTGCATGATGGACGTTGGAGAATTATATTTAATATCAAATTTTCAATTTATTTATTTATTTTATGTTTTGCTTAGGTTATCTCATAGTTAGGGTAGACACGTCAATCAGTGTCAACCGAACATTATAAAATATAAAAAGGGACATTTATGTTGGTACGTTGTCTAACCAAAATTAATAAAAGCTTGAATACGGTGCCAACTATTAAAGGCTATTCACTTCAACTTGTTTTCCTCTCACACATTCTTGCCGCACACCACACAATTTCTTGCAAACCAGGGTTTCTTAACTTGCGGTTATCTCTAATTAGTTCTTACTTAGTTAATGGAAAATTTACAACACACAATCTTCTCTTTTTCTTAAGTCTCACGTTGCTAGATTATTTTATAATTTCATAATTTTTTAACAAATTTTATCTTATAATTCTTTAAGTTAGCGTGATAAATTCTTTTCCCTAAAAATTAATATTATTATATTTTTCTTATCTTTCATAACAAAATTTTTAATCATAAATTATCAATTCTTAATAACCTGTATCATTTAAAATTTGTAAACTATTATTTAATTTATTTTATTAAAACTATATTCTATTTTTATTGTTTATATTAATAAATAATTTAATTATCGTAATTAATTAATATTATAATAAAATTAAACTAATAAAAATAATTTAATTGTCGTACTCTTTTTAATATTTTATCTTTGTTAATATAAAAAAATATATATTTCCCAACAAATTTTGAATGTCATTATTATGAATATATATTTCATCAACAACTTTCACCATTGTTAGAAAAAAAAATACAACCTTTTCCACGAAAATTAATTTATTATCATAAAAATATAAGTTTTAACAAAAAATTTAATTTTATTATAATAAAAGACACATTTCTCAGCTGTCATTGTTATAAATATTACTTTTATGAAAGACATTTACCATTGTTGTTATAAAATAATATGTTTCTTAACTACCTAAATACTATTATTATTAAATTAAATTTTTCTAAAAAAATATAAATAATGAGTATAATTTTAGTGATTTTAAATATCGATGATAAAAGGTATATATATTAAGAATAATATTGAATATTATTACTAAAAATTACATGTTAATAGCAATATTTTTTGTTAATAATATAATCATAAATTTCTCTGTAAAATTAATATTATTTGAAACAGAACAATAAATTATAATAATAACAAAAAATCACTATCAAATGTTTATTTTTGTCATCAATTTATTTATCAAGAAATAACTGTAAACAACTTTATTCTCGTGGTGTTGATTATTTGCCAAGTTCTGGGACTCTTCTCTTCTTTTTTATTCCTCCTTTTCAACAACATGTTGCAGACTTGCAGTGTGTTTTTTTTTACTTTTATTCATTAAAGTTCCATTGATAAAAGTAGTTTGCTGAATATCCCTTTTCCCTTGGGTTTTACAACAAGTCAACAATCACATATAGTTTCCAATGACTTTCTACGCTTTTCATAAATCGATTGCTAAACAATTACTCTAAAGTAAGTGGCAGAAGCATTGAAGGAGAGTTACCACATTTTGAAACATACAAAAAGTCACACAAATTTGTGTTTGGTTCTCTTGAAAGCAAGCTTTCAGAAATTCCAAGTATATTTAGTTCTACTTTTTTAATTATTTTAATTTCATGTAATAAGTATTTAATTGCTTTAAAATTTTCAACACTCAACTGCAATTAAATTATAATTATAAACAATTTATCTTTAGATATGGTTTTATAAATCAAACTTCTTGTTTAGATGTTGTTAAGAAAGTTAAATCTGTTGAATGAGGTTTATTATTTAAATAGATCTTTATATCCCACGAGATTAATCTTCACTTTTCAAGCGAAAAATATTTTAATCTCTGTAATCAAAAGAAAAGACTTATTTAATTTATTGAATTTAATCTATGTAAAATTATAATAGTAAATGTTATTTCACGTCCACCCATCATTTACATATTAAATATTATCTTTTTTAATTTTTTAACAAATTTTCTTAAACAATAATTAGCTATACCCTATTAATTAACCACCTAAATTAAACTCTTCCTCTTATTTAATTAAATTAAAATAAGATGTACGTAAAAGTCATTAATTTAATGTACGAAATGACTATAGGCAAATAATGCACAGAAAGATTGAAGACATGACATTGACATATGGGAGTAATGAAGCAAACCTGTATAAACTGTCTCACGTGCTGGATTAAGAAGTGCTGGTACGCAAGGAGAGTGAAGCTCCTTCTTTGTACTGGTAGAGTAAAATAATTGAGAACGAAGTCATTGGTACCAGCACTCATGAAGAACACAGCATTCTTTATATGATTTTCAATTCCTTCTTTACCAATCACACCCTTCATCTTCTCTTTTGCTTCTCTGAAATATTGTATCTGCCTTTCTATTGGAATCACATCCTGAAACAAATACACACTTTCACTTTGTTTGCATGCATGCATGACTTTGATTATTTCACTTTAATTTAATTGGTAAATCATACTTCATCATTTCTTTTTAAGGGTGTTTTACACAAATCAAGAGATGTAACCAATTTTTTTCTTTCTCATAAAATACTTTTGAATTTTTTTATTATACTTTCTTTTATTTTTACTCTATAATAAAAAAATATTAGTTATAATTGTGTAAATTAATTGAATAAATAAAGATATAACTGAAAAATAAATAGTCAATGTTATTTCAAACTTTAAAAATGATAAATAAATAGAATGAGAAATTATTTTTTTATATTTTCATTCTATCAAATTATTATGAGTATGTTCGTTTAAATTTATTTATTAAAAAATCAATATTTATTTTAATCAAATAAGTGATTATTTAAAATTAGATATGATTTATTTTTTAAAAGAAAAACTGAATTTTACTTTTTTAAGTAAAATTCATATAAATAAGTGCATACAAAATATGAAAGTTTTTAATATTTTAGAATATATATATATATATATATATATATATATATATTAACAGATAAATTAAAATAAATTAGTCCTCTGTCATTTAAGTATGAGTGTATTTTATTTTACTGGGAATAAAACATATAAAAAGAGATTAAGAAAGATAAATACAGTTATGCTTGGTGTGAGTGGGTCAAAACCAGAACCAGCAGATGCAAAACTGACTCCTGTCATGAGCTCTTCAATACTGAGGTTTGGATCCAAATAAGGTGGAAGAAGCTCTTTCTTAAGACCCACGTACGAAGCTGCAGTTACTCAATGTAACATAAAATATTAACAACATATGAGTACTGTAGCTAAGGCAGATTAAAAAAATAAAGTATCTAATTGAGTACAGAATAAATAAATAAATTTTAATCGGTGTTGTTGAATTAAAAAAATATGTATTCAAATAGACAAGTTATTTTATTTAAAAATTTATAATTTATATTACCCATAACTTTAAAATATATTTCGCTTACATATCAATAATTAAAATTTTAACTTTTTAACATGGTACTGTTGTTTAGCATTTAATGTATGCATTAAATTAAGCAAGGAATTGATAAGTAATTACCAATGTAATCAGTAGCAAGCTTCCCATTTGTAAATCTTCCTGTAGGAACTTGGTTGAAAAGATCCTTTCCATAAGGTGGAAAATTGCTCCTGAAAGCTGTTCCAATGTAGTCATTGTTTCCTGGGTCTACCGTAGAGTCTCCAAACACATAAAAGGCTGAGATTTTTTTGTTTAAAGCATCAACTTTGGCCATGAAACATAGCAAGCATAGAATGAAAATATGCACAACAGAAAGAAACAAGTTTGCATTACAAGTCCCCATGATTTCAACTGAATTGAGCAAGTTTGGACATGGAACAGTGAGATGTATGGCTTTTAATATATAGACTTATAGGTCAAGTACAACTGTAATGTTCATGACCAAAATAGCCTTGTGAAATATGATGTTTTATCTGTAACCTTTTTAAGATGAATTTATTGTGTGCTTAAGTTAGGAAATTAAATCAAACATTTCCTTCTATTAATATCTCAACTTCTTAACTGCCTATGATATTATAATTGATCATACATATCATATGGATACACAAATCAAATATAACTTAAATAGAATATAATAATCTACCAAACAGGAATTAATTTGTACAGTATTTAGACCCAGATAGGATTCATTAAATTATGTTCTTCGGTTAAAAGAAAATTATGCAACACACGCTAAGTTGGTTTATTTCAGTCAGGACATATAACCCCATATTTTAAAGGTATCATCGAACGTATACACATATATAACCACAAATGATAACAGTGGGCCATAGCAAAATAGAAACAAAGATTGAGATAGAAGAAATAACCACTCAATATTTTATTCACAAATTCATTATATTCATAATGCTATACATTGATTTTCCATACACATTAAAACAATAAAATATTAAAGCTTAACATTAAAATCGCACCAACTTTAATTTTCTTGAAATTTTCAAATTCACCTAATTGAATACACAGAGAAAAAGGCTGTTCACTAGAGAAAAAGGCTATGACGGTTCACCAAATCCAATTTTGCAGTTTGTCGGCAAATACTTCAGATTTCAATTCCATGTTTTTTAAAATATCAGAAATTTAATTTTCTTAAATTCATTTGGGTTCGGTGTTCAGATTGTAAGATAAGGTTCACGACCATGCAAGAAGACGGTTCAAAGAGTGTCACGTAATAATAATTATTTATTTTTTATTAACTCCGTATCTTATAATATTTTACTGTGAAAGATCATTTCAATCTTTATACATGTGAGTGTTAAACTTAGACAAAATAACATCTTTCTTGCAAAAATACATGTAACCTGTTTCTCAGTACAATGACAATTTTAATATTGACATTTCCATTTCCTCTGATTTTTTATAATGATTTATTATAGTGCAGAAAGATTAATTTTATTTTTATACGCTTGGTGGTATACCTGGCTAGAAAAGTCTTGTTTACAAATTATATATTATCTAACCCAATCTAATTCTGTCAACGTATTTTTTAAAAATATTTAACTTATACAAATTATTTTTTAAAATTAACAAAAAAAATCTTAAAAAAATTATTACATATAAAATTAACCACAATTTTATAATAAAATATTCTGCTTATTTCTCAATTGATAGAAAACATTCTCAATTTTATTTGATTTAATGGTTATCCAACCCCTTTATTTAGAAAACCCTATCTATTGATATTTTTCATAAAAATAAGTATGAGATAACCTTTTCTTTTATAAAAATATATCTAATTTACTTTTTTATGTAACAATAATTTTAATAAATTTATTTTTCTATAAATTCTTATATTTTGTAATGTTTTTATACCCGTAAATGTTAATTTTGCACGGTATTAAAAAAATAATATTTATTTTTCTAAAATATAGTGTAACAATAATTTTAATATATATTTCTTTTATGAGCTTCATTTACTAACAATAATTTTAATACCTATATTTTTATGAACTCTTGTATCTATGATATCACGAAATATTAAGATAGTTCTATTTTTAATACAAGTAATTGTTAATTTCGTGCTGTATAATAATATTTTTATATAAGTAATTTTTAATTTTGTGCTGTATAATAATTTTAATATTTTCTTTTTACTAGTTTTAATATTTTCTTCTTTATTAGTTTTAATTTTACTGAAAATTTCAAATTTACTGTTCACATTCAGCATTTAAGAGATGGTTCTGGTGTAAGAAGATGGTGTGAACAGTGTCATACAAGTAATATTTTTTTTTTATATAAAAATAATATATGTAATTTACCTTATGAATGTAATAATAATTATTTATCTTTTCTGAACTTTCATGTTCATGTTTTACGATGTTTCATGACAGTGTAATATGACAATTTCTATCCTTATATACAGTTTACTCTCAGAACAATAATTTTAATATTTATTATCTAAGAGTTCTCATATTTTATTATATTTCACCATGGCACAGGAAGAATCGTCTCTACCTACACAAGTAGACGTTAGTTTCATGCAGTATCACACAAAATAGCATTTTCTTTTATAAAAATATATTCAACTAACTTGTATCTATTTTTTTTTATGTGTCTTCATTTTTATATACATAAATGTTAATTTCATGTGGTATCACATAAAATAACAGACTCTTAAATCCATTTTACAATTTATTGACAAATACTTGAAATTTTAATTTCATGTATTTCAAAATGATAACTTTAATTATTTTTTTTTAAAATTTTAAATTCATCTCAAGTTCAGCCTTGAGCAGTGCATCTTTCTTTATGTTTTTTCATACACACTGTCTCCACATACTGTGTACACAGAATAACTTTATTTATTTATTTTTTAATAAAAACATATGCACCTTACCTCGTTAAATAACAATAATTTTAATATTTACATTTTTCATGAACTTTTATATTTTATTTTATAATGTATCCTCACGAAGAATATTTCTATCTTTCTCGATGTACCTTAATCTTCACGGATGGTATTTTTTTTTATATAAAATATAAGTAACATCCATTTTTAAGATAATAATAAATTTAATATTTACTTTTTTTCAATGATCTTTCTATTTCTATCTTATATGCATAAATTATAATTTTGTGCAGTATTATTTTTTTTATAAAAATATAAGTAATTTATCTTTTTAGTGTAATAATAATTTTAATATCTACATTTTATGCATTCTCATATTTTATGATATTTTATCAAAAGTTGTAGACGGTTTATATCTTTATTAATTTCATGTTGTATCATATAAAATAGTACTTTTTTTTATAAAAATATATTTAACTTACCTTTTTAGTGTAACAATAATTTTAATATTTACTTTTATGGGCTCTCATAGATATGGTGTTTTATTATGATGCAGAAAGACAGTTCCTATCTTTATATAAATGTTAATTTTGTGTATAAAAATATATATAACTTTTTTTTTTTTTAGTATAAAATAATAATTTTCATATTTACCTTTTATGAGCTTTCATATCTTATAATGTTTTATCACGATGTAGGAATGTTTCTATATTTGTTTGTGTAAGTGTTAATTTCATGTTTGGTACCGCTGAATAGCATTTTTCTATGTAAAAAATACATGCAACTCTAACAATAATTTTAATATCAACTTTTTATGAGCTGTCATATCTTTTCAGTGTAGGAAGATAGTTTCTATCTTTATATGTAAGTGTTAATTTCAAGAGGTATCACACAAGATAACATTTTTTTTTAATAGAAATATTTGAAACTTATCTTTTTAATATAACAATAATTTTAAAATCTATTTTTTTCACAAGCTCTATTGATGTTTTATCAATAATTTTCTTAATATGAATTTAGTTAGTGTGTGTTAGTCTGGGAAATTAAATAAGATAGTCCCTTTCATCAATGTAACAACTATTCTTAAATGCCCATGTCCTCAGTATTATTAATATTGATCACGTGTATTACATGAACTAAAAGGTAGAGACAGACCGCACATAACTTGAGTAAACTATAATACTTTGGCAAACGGGACGATTTGTATAAAGATTAGAGTTAGATATTTTAATCAAAAAACCATGCATCAGGTAAGGTATACAAATGCGTTAATACCTGTTATATCATCTTGTTTAACTTCCATTTTCAGCAAAGCTTACATCCACAAACAGTAAATAATTATTTAAATAAAATATTTTATTGGTATCTCAAGACTGCATTTGTGCACGTTTATGCATGTTTATGTTTTTTCTTGTTTTTTATCTAGTTTACTTTTAAGTCCTGGTTTAAAAAAAAAAAAAATGGGTAGTAGTTATTTACTTTTGAGTAATGATTTTAGTCATCTCCTACTTGGGTTGGAGTCAAAAAAATATGGTTATTCAATCTTGTAATATGTATTTACAAGCTGATTTGAGAGAAAATATATTCTCATTCACCTTTCCCTTTATTATTTTTACTGAGGGTACAATTAGTATCAGTGTTATTTTTGAAGGACTTATGAGAGAGAATTAGGATATTAGAGTGTTCATTTTTTTCTTACAAAGTTAGGAATATGAAAGTAGGATTCTTCTAAGTTATGACTCCTCCAATGTTTGATGGTGAAAATTACAAGCCTGATAGTGAGAATGTTAGCTTATCTCAAGGATTATTAGTTGTTGGGAGCCATGGAAGAAGACTACAAAGTTACTCCTCTTTTAGATAACCCAATTATAAATGAAATAGGACAAATATAAGGAAGGAACAACTAAGGCTTGTGATTCAGCCAAAGCTATTTTCAGTAGAATTATGGCTTGTGATCCAACCAAAACCATCAAGAACTTCCTCAAGAATGAGTATTAAAGAGATAAGAGGATTAGGAGCATAAATGTATGTTAAGTCAAAATGAAAATATTTCTAAGAATTTTGATGATCACAGTACAGTAATGCATCCAATAGTGTTCTGTCTCATTGGTCCTCTCATGCTATAATTTGCTCATAAATCCACTTTGTTCTCCCGGAAATAACTTTCATTAGAATACATGACTTATGTGACTTCGATCTGGTACCTCTCGATTCAGGAACAAATCTCAGACGAAATGAGAAGATAATTCTAAAATGAAGATAAACAAATAAGCCTTAGGAGTAAGTCACAGTACATCAAGAAAAGAAATAGATGAGTTATAGACGTACACAATCAAAAGATAAGTTATAAACGAAGACTTGAGATGAAGAAGTAACAAAGAACAGATGCAGGTTCAAGTTGAAACGATGAGGTACAGATGACAGAAGAAGATAAGTATTAATTATTCTTTTCTGTCGTTAGTTTAAGTTAAATCCTTTCAAACTACAAAGTTTTTCGCGCCTAATCAAAATATTGATGTTACTCAGAAGTTTCTAAAGGTGGAAACTTTTTTTTCTGACCTAAGACTCTGTAACACGAAAGTAAACACTACTTTTCAGTGTTTAATCTGAACAAGTCAGAAAATCCCTGATACGCGCTCATTATTTCCACAGTGAGAATCATAAATGCTCTAACTTGCAATATCTGATGTATCAAGAAAAAGACAACCTTCAAATTCATTTTGTCTAACGGATACTTCAAGATTTCAGCTATAAAAAGACTTCATCTTCAACATTTCAAGATTAGCGAAACTTACACTAAAACTCTATACCTAAGTTTTGCTCTGCAATCTTCTAAGTTTGTAATCTTCATTGTAATACCCCTCTCTACGAAGAGGCTACAACTCAAACTCTTTTTAAAACTTGATTTCAAATCCATGGTAGTAGTGCTTAGTCTGTGAAGGTTGTGATTCAAAGAATACTTTGCTTTTGTCTTTGGAGGCTGTGTCCAGAGAATACTAGTTATTTTACCTTGTGGGGAGGCTAGGTCCAAAGAATACCTTCGCTTAGCTAGAAGTGACTGAGATAAAAAAAAATAGTTGTAAAAAGCTGTTTCATTGGATTTGTGAAATCTTAACAGTTTGCTAGAGACTGGACGTAGTATTTAAGACAAACCAGAATAAAATATTGTGTCTTATCTGCTTATCCTTATTTGACTAACAAAGGTTGTTTATATTTGTCTTAAGATACAAATTTTTAACATCAATCTTTTAAGAGAAATAACCTTCCATTTGTTGTTTTTCAAAAACAAAACTCACATATGTACCGTCTATTCGAAAATAATTTTTTTTTTAATGACACAATTCAATCCCCTTATCATGTTCCTTCTTTTATAAGGTATTAATTCCCCTTATCATTTCCTTCTTTTATAAGATATTAATTTGATTAGAGAATTCGAGAAATTCCAAATAAAAGAATTTAAAATAATAGAAAAGTATTTTGATAAGCTAACTGAATCAAGGCAAGGGTCCTTGACACTAATCTCTTAAACAAAAGGTTGGTGCAGAAAATTTTTATCTCTTTACTTAAAAGATTTTAAGACAATTTTTATCTCTTTAAAAAATACTATAGACTTATTGTAGGTGTGCGTACATAATTACTAAATCATTTAATATTTCTAATTTTGAGAGTTTAAGTTAAGAGTTAGATAGAGAATATTATTGTCTCATGGCTACACTTGTGTATGTCTATACTTTTCTGTCTAGTATTTATTTTAATCAAGTCAGTGTTGTTAGGAAAAGTGAGTTGCAACTATTTATGCTTAATAACAGTCTTAATTAGTTAGTTCCTATTTGTATGGGTAAGAGGAATCAAAAAATAATGTTATTCAGCTTTATAATGTATATTTATATTAATATGAGTTTTTTTTTCACCTTTCTTTTTTAGCATACACATTCATGAAAAGTTATAGCAAATTAACGTCAAAATACATTTTTTTTTGTATATATTAATTAAAGTATAATAATAATGATTGGTGTATTCACAACTACACTTTAACAAAAAAAAAGCAAAAATAAAAGAGATTTATGTTCTAATTTATGTTAATTCTATGAATTTAATTCATATTATGATTTTAACTAAATAAATAAAATCCTATGTTGAGATGTGTGTGACTCTGCCCAAATCGTTAAATAAAATACAATTTAGACAAAACAAATCAAAAGTTATGCAATAACATGTGACTTTCAACTCTATCATGTTCTGGAGACATAATGTCCCTAATTTGATTATATTTTTTATTTGAATCCATCCCATTTCCATAATTTTGAAGAAAAAAATAATTACTACTATTAGGGGGAAAAAAACTAGTATTATTCATGTTTTTGTTACTTTGATACTGATGTCTCTTTTCGTTGGGTATTGCCTGGCCAACACACTAAACAAGCCCAGCCCAAAAGTGCAAGTCAATTACAAGTGTAGTCCATAAAGGATAGAAATTTCAATGTCAAACCACTATCTGAAATATGTTAATAGCTCAAGTTAATGTTACAAAATTAAAACTTAGAAACATTCCTATTTGATAAAAATAAAATAAAAGTTCATGAATAATAAACCTAATTCAAATGCACTATTAACAAATTTAAAATTCTTTCACAAAACACAAATTTGCCCAACACTGCAGCTTGGTTCATCGAATCAAATTCAAGACCACAGCGCCCCGAGTTTGCATACACCAACAATTTGCTTTATTGCTAAGAAGCCTCTTTGTTAATATCAATTTTTTAAGGCCCAACCGTGTGCATTGCATAGCATAGTTTCGTGTTTTCTTAATCAACCTTCTATTAATCCATCACTTCCTTAATTAATCAAATCCACTATTCTTCCGCCCCAAGAAATTCTCATTGTGGATTCCTTCACGCCATGTTCTTTTGATTTACAATTGGTTCAAACGAATGTTCTATAGTCCTTCAAAGTCAAATAAATTAAGCCTAGACAAAATACATATAGATGTATGAAATATGAAATATAGGTGGAGAAAAAGTCATTGAATTAGCTCACAAATTTTTTTAAGATTAAAAGGAAATAAAACTCAGAACACAAATTTTTTTTCCAAGTGAAAGGATTTCATAATTTTCATTACATCTAGAATTTGACTAATTCAAATCAACTTAATAAAGATAACTCAAAACAATAAAGCTCTACCTTTTACTAGTTTTAAAGTTATCATCATAATGTTTTAAAGGTATATGTGTTAGATGGTTGATTTACGTTATCAGTAAAAAAACAATTTAATAATCTTTCGCTCAGTCATGAATAAATAAGTGGAAGTTTAACTATCATTTCATCTCTTAACTTTATCCTTGAGTATCAAGTAATAAATGATGTCGTGATTTTCATACAAAGACTATTATATTATTTGCTACGCTAGGCTTAGTAGTAAAATTTGATTAACATACATCCCCTGCAAATTATAATACTATTTGGGCAATCGGTTTTGGTTTGACTTATGCTAAATATATTAAATTAGTTCTACCAAACTTACAAAGGTTCCGAACTTAAAAAAATGGCAACCAAGTCCACCCTTGCCAGCTTTCAAATGCTTCTGCCTATCTGTTTCGTAATGTTTTATCCATGAATTTAAGGAACGTATTCCAATACAACGCACAAAGTATACAAAATCAGCATGGGATAAAGTCCCAAATGATTGAACAAGTACACAAGTCAACACGTTAGCAATAAAAAAAATGTAAACAAATTGTCATGGTGTTGAAAATCCTGAAATCCTCCATAAACTTCGTTGGATAAGTTGCATTGATGCATAAGTTTCCAATTGTGTTTCCATTCATTTATCATGTTAAAGCAAATCCAATTAGCTGTCAAATATCCTTTCACGTTGCATATGTTTTAGCTTTACATATATATACATATTCACTCATAAGTCATAATATCACTCATTCCCCCCTTCATTACCAACATGGATATTCATAAAAGTGCAACTTCTGAAGGGATTCTTGAGAACGTTTGGGCCAAAATTATGAGCAATGATAAAGGGAATGAAAGAAAAGATGAAGCAGCAGAATCTTCTAACTATTGGGAGGAACTTCCTAATCTTCATGGAAGAGAAGGGTCAATGGGAATTCTACAAAGGCTTCCTAGTTTAGGGAGGTGGATGTCAATGGGAGCTGATTTTTGGGAAGAAGTATTAGATGGTATTATTCTAGCTAACACAAGCAACAGAGAAGATTCTCTCAATAACAATTTGGAAGTTGGAAAAAGTGCTGATGAATCTAATAACAAAGTGGGAGATGGTGTGAGAATAAAGAAGGCTGTTTTTACAAAACACTACAGGGGAGTTAGGAGAAGGCCATGGGGTAAATATGCTGCTGAAATTAGAGACTCATCAAAGAAAGGTGCTAGAGTTTGGCTTGGAACCTTTGACACTGCTGAAGCAGCAGCTTTGGCTTATGACAAAGCTGCTTTGAGGATTAGAGGTCCAAAGGCATACCTTAATTTCCCACTTGAGATGGTTGCAAATGCTCCAGGATGTGACCACAAAGAAAATTTGATCAACTCACGTAAGAGAAGGTCAAGGGAAAGGGAAGAAATTGAAGAAAATGAAGAAAGTGCAACAAAAAAGGTATCAGGCTTGGAATGCATGGTAGAAAATGAACTAGATGTTTTTGTATTTCAGGACCTAGGAAGTGATTACTTAGACAATTTATTATCTTCTTTTTGACAGAATCCGCACTATTACATTAGTTTAGTATTCTTTTAAGGTGGTCGTGTGTAGAAATATTATAGTCATTTGTCACATATTTTGAATATTTTTGTTGTATTTGTTATCAAACTGCTGAGTTAATGGTTTTGCAAAACAGAATGTCTAAAAAGATCACGCTTCATGTGTACAATAGCATTCAGAATAATTTTTTGGGACCACACAATGAATAAGGGCACACAAAACTGTAAACTTAAAGCAACACGGTAAATTTTTTTCTGGTAAACATCAATGGTATATATACATCCTGCATGGAATATTCGTGTATGGGGGAAATTATAATCAAGGAAGAAGAAAAAGATAAATTTAGAAAAATGGGAACATTCATTTCCAATCTTGCTTATCTTAGGTTTGGACCATTCAAAAATGAAGGATAACCGAGCATGGTCCCAGTTCTATACATGTGTTTGAACTTTTACCATATCTTAGTGCAAAGTCACACAAAAGTTGAGTCATTATTTTATAGAAGTTTCTAGCTCTTAGAAAACTTGAGAAGAATTTTCTTTATACAATTAATTAAGACATGATTTTAGTGTAGAGCTCTTTCCATTTTCTCTACTGGTTGAGGGTCCGTTACATGAATCATCGTTGAGGACGTTGTTGCTTAATTCATTAAGAAAGACTTCAAAATAATCGTCATTTTCTCCTAACAGTTTGGTGAATAAAATTGTCAATATCATAATCCACTGATGATTATTTTTTGGGACCATACAACAAGTTGCTCCGAGTTAGGCCAATCTTTGTTTTCTTTAATCAATTTGTAATGTCAATGTGCACGTATGTTGACGGCACATATCACCATTTCATCCACTATAAATGCGGCATAATTTTTTCTTTGATTTGGATTCTTTCTTTGTTTCATGGTTTAATAACTATTGTGATTACAACAACTTTTTTTTTTCATTGTCTTTTAAATTCAATATATATTTGAATAAATTAGACTCAAACTTTGTATTTTTAGTCTGATTCACCCTAATCAATATTCCCTATATTGATTGTCATATCTATTTAATTAGCTACACAGGCATCTACTTTGTAGTTTGTAAGTGTTTATTCATAAATTGATATTAATATGTTATTTTTTTTTTAAAATTAAAATTAAAATAAAATGCTATCTTTTAAAATATTAGAACACACAGAGAGAGATATACGTTTATTTTTTTTAATATTGCGTTTTTTTAATATATATCGCTACGTATTGTCCATGATTGTTTAATTTCATTGGGATGTTAGAGACATGTATGTCATCTTTACTTAATAATTATTTTGTATAGAAGTTTTTCAAGAATTGATAACTGGACCTGAACCATTTAATTAAAGGATATAAAAAGTTGCTAACATGTCAACTTTATGATAATATACTCCAAGTTAAGAGAGAAATTAAAATGTGGTATTCTAACTTTATGCTAAGGTGTAATAGTCTAATAGTAAAAAAATAATATGGAACATCAATGAAATTTGCACCAAGTTGTATTTGAAAACATGCCTTGTTACCTTTCACTCCAACAAATCGCACTTTATACCTTTGCTCATGCATTTATCAATATAGAATGATGATTCATGAAATGATTTGGCTTTTTTTTCAGCAAAATAAATATGGTATTAATGAAGGTACCGATGTATATATTTAAAGATATTTATAAAATGATGTTGGTGAAGGTATGCAATATTTGCCTATGGTGAAATTGTCTCTTCTCAACTATCTCAAGCTGTCATATTTTTGTCTTTATTTTCACACTTGATTTCTTTTTCTTTTAATTTATTTTCTTTTATCCCTATCTCAAAATTGAATCATAATTTAAAAATTACTAATACTTAAAAATAGTCTTACATCATAAATTAAATAGTCCATTATATCTTTCAATTCAAAGCAAGAGTTTGGCAAATACAAATTGAAAACAATTTTCTATTCTGTCACTCTTGGCTTAGATATTAATGGCTTTCATTTATGCAATATAATCTAATATTGACTTTATATTTAATATTGCTACCCTTAATGAATGCATACTTGATGTGACATTCATCCTTAACAAATAGCTCCAAAATACTTAACAAATAGTTGTAGTTTCCAAAATGTTCTTGAGAAGCATGGTAGGTACTGCAGTTTCAATGTTTCATTATGGATTTATAGCCTCTATTCCGGGGCCGCAAATCAATCAAACAGGGACATTTTATTACTGTTTCATTTCATGAAAAAAAATAATATTAACACTGTGTTTGAAGATCCCTCAAACTGCCATTCAGTTCAAAAAATTTCCTTACAAAATTTTGCTGTTGAACTTGAATTTATAGGTTTTGTAACCTCACACTTTGAAAATCTGTTTGAAATAATACAAACAGATATTTACACGTTCCAAAATACTTAATTGAGAAGGAAAATTGTAATCTCCACTTGAAATGAGTGCTTATCCTCTCTCCCACGTGCACCTTAACAAGTTGAAATTGCTGCATCACTTTAGTGCTTAGTGAACCTATGGTCCCTTTTTCCCCACTGCTTCTAATTTCTAAACATCACTTTAGTGTTTGTCCTATGATCCTATGGTCCCTTTTTTAAATTTCATGATCCTATGATCCCCCCCCCCCCAAGAAAAAAAAAACTAAAACCAACAATTTGAAGACATTCATGATCCTAGTATCACATTCAATTAATTAATTTTTGTTGTCCGGTTGAACAGACAAATACAAATAATAATTATAAACCAACCCATTTAATAATGAATTTTGCAACCCAATTTAATCTGTGCCCCTAGTTTGTGCTACTTGTACTTTGGGACTGAGACCTATTATTTACCTGAGAAGAATGGTTGGTACTTCCAGCACTGGAATCAGAAACAGAAACAGCATCGTGATTATTATTGAAAGATAATTCAGCAGCAGCAACAATTTCAGCTGGGAAATTCAGCAAAGCTCTGGAGCCTCTCATCTTGAAAGCGGCTCGGTCGTAAGCCATAGCAGCCTCTTCAGCCGTTTGGAATGTACCGAGCCATATTCTGGCACCGTGGCGCGCTGAGTCGCGAATCTCAGCCGCGTACTTCCCCCAGGGTCTGCGCCTGACTCCTCTGTAGTGTTTCTTAGCTATGTTTCTGGTGGGCTCAAGGCCCAGGCCCAGGCCCAGTTGGGGTTGCTGGTGTAGCCTCTGTGGCAGAAATGTGTTGCTAAGAGCATTGGCCTCGTTCAGGACCTGGTATATTACCATGTCTTGCGAGTCGTTCTCGTTGAACGGTAAATCCTCTGTTTGGGATTGGGAAAAACAAACCGTGCTTTGTTCCTCGTAGTTTTTGTTTTTGTTGCTACTCATGATGTTTCTTTTGTGTGAATCTATCAATCTATGTCTCTCTCTCTCTCTCTCTCTCTCTCTCTATGACTCTATCTCTTGGGTTTTGAAGGGAAGGCAAGATGGCAAGGTTGTGTCAAGTGGTTTTGGACTTGGCTTATATCTATGAAATAAATGGGCAAAAGTCATGGAATATTTTGTGGCACTGAACAAAGGTTTTTTGGGACAACCTGGGAAGAGTGGACTTACTTCTCCCCTTTATTTTTTTGGTGGCATTGGTTTATCATTGCTATCACTTTTCCACCTAATTACGGAATTGCACTTCATAGTTCATTTGCTTCAGCAAATCCAAACATTTTTTCTCGAATTCACCTGATTTTACCTACCCACGTTTTTTTTTTATAATAGTTAGAATTGGAAATTAAATTTCCCTTCTATTAATCAGTAAATTGAACATCAATATTCATTCTACAGAACAATTAATACTTTTGTAATATTAAATGATAATAAAAATTACAAAGATTAAATTTTCATTGAACTAATACGTTTTAATTTATACCTTATAAATAAGGCAAGCTTTCATTTTATTCCTTAAAAAAAAAAATATTTCCTTGACTCATATTTATGAAAATTTGTTTGATATGATCCATGTTTAAAACGATGTTTTTTTTTTTTAATTTTCATTTATAGAAACAGGAAGCCCACATAATATGTTTCATAGATGAAAAAAATAAAGAAGAGACAATTTAATTAGAAAACACTAAAAGTGAACATACTTTATTCTATTTATACTTTACTATGTTACTTGTTCATAAAGCTGTTTTTCTTTATCGCAAAAAAAAATTAAAAAAAATTAAAATTCCTTTTTCTTTTCTCCTCTTGTTTTCCGAAAAATGAATGACACTAGACGACAATAGCAACACGAAGAAATATTGCAAACATTTATAGTGTGAATGGGTTGCTTCAATAATTCAATATAGGAGTCAAGTAATACTTACTATAAATGACAAATAGTTCCGATATTTCACAATCTTGGGTTCGCAACATCATTGATCGTTTATCATTTCTATTTTCTTCTCACAAAGAATATGTAATAAAATTGAACACTCAATGTGTTATCTTGTTATCATATATACTAATCAATTCGGATGAGAGTGACTACGGACATGTTGATGCCCCATTTGATCGTGGAATTTTGACATATCAAAGACACGTCATCTATAAAGTTTTACCATGAGATATGGTTGTGTGTCAAATTTGGTTCAAAATCTTTTGGAACCATTTATAGAGTAACACAAAATCTTGTAAACAGGATCATCCAGGATTCTCTGAAATGAATGAATAGACAACAATATAACGTGATGTTACCTTTTCAGCTGTTAGGGTTTAAGCGTGCCACCTGAGTTGGAAAGAAAACGAGATCAACGAACAAGACAGAAATTGACAACGGTGACATCCAAGAAGTATTAGTTTACAATCCCAAGAATTTACGTGGCTTTATTTAGTCTATTTAAAGTAGCTAGGTACATAGATATTATAGAAATTAAGTAATTTGTAAAAGAAATATTGTAACGTATAGAAGAAACAAGATTTTTTTTTTAGATTGCGTTGGAGTATATTTGAAGTAACGATAATTTTATCGTAAATTTAATAATAAAATGATAAATTAAAATAAGGATATTGGATAGAGGAATTGCTTCGCTTTGTGTGGTTAATTTTGAACTGTAATGGATTCCTTTTCAAAGCTAGAAGTACAGGATCAGCATGGTATACAAAACAAAATATGGAGATACACAAATTAATTTTCTTGAAAGAGAAACTAATAATGGGAAAAGAATCTTCTAATATATCACAGACAGATTTTCTTAATATATATATATATATATATATATATATATATATACACGTTATTAATAACACGGATAGAGCTTATCAAAATAGATTTCTAGCTGTTCAAATCTCATAAAACACGTTGATAAAGAGAGGTGATGAAGTTTAAAGAAAAGATATTTTAATAAAGGTTTATTCGTATTTTAAATCTTCAATATTAATTTGGATAAATAAAATTTCGAGTGAAGCTCATATCTAACATTTTTTTACTAAAAAATAATTGAAGGCACATGAATTTATTTGTAGAAATGTAAGTGAAAAATAAAAATAAATAAAAATTTGGGAGGTGGTAAATTCGCAATTATTGGGGAAATCGTTGGCAAAAGCAAGTGGGATGACAGCTCAGCATATGCAAGACCCATTAACATTTGGTAATGACGTCATCAAGACAGTCATTTTCTCTTAGAATGACGTAAGCTTTCTGGAATATTTTGAATAATCCATCATATGACGTTGTCATCCGATGTAGATAAAAATGGTGGGTCCTGAGTTACTAGAAGTCTATACCAGTCTTGGTTTCTGACTTTTCACCCCCACTTTCATTTTATTTATTTTTAATTACATTTTTTTAATATGAATTGTTTGGTGCCCTAGAGACTTTTTTTAATTACATTTTTTTTACTAGAAGTCCTTGACTCTTTTCAAGACTTTTTTTTTATAAAAGATATTTTATTTAAGAATTAAAATACATTTTAATATTTCTTAATATAATATGTTATGTTGGCTGATTGGTTTGGGTAGCCAGTCAAAACATTCTTCTGTGTTATTTTTTATCTTTAAGCCTTGATTTATTAGAATACGAGAAAGAAAATTTTACAA
Organism: Hylodesmum podocarpum; assembly: GCA_026586105.1. Taxonomy (NCBI): domain Eukaryota; kingdom Viridiplantae; phylum Streptophyta; class Magnoliopsida; order Fabales; family Fabaceae; genus Hylodesmum; species Hylodesmum podocarpum. Next base: position 3,286,052 of record JALJEV010000424.1, on the reverse strand, counting down.
AAATTTACGTGAGTTCATTATTTTAGATTCTATTTTAATTTTAAATTATTTATTTTATTTATTTGATTAAAAATTTAATGTTTCATTCCAGCAAAGGGACCCTTTGCAAATGAAGAGGTGTTAATGTTGAAGGTTTAAAATAAAATAAAATATATAAGTGCGGGACATGTATGATGTTGGAAGACTAACGATTAGAGGATTGAATGCTACAATAATTTTCACGTGGTTTGAATTCTTGACCAGAAAAAGTGAACATTTTACATTGAACTCATGTTTGATTGTTTAGTTTTTTCACGTTGTTGGGTGTTTATGGAACAGTGTGGAAAGGAAGACAAAACCAAGTTTGATATTGAATGTTGTTTGAAAATAAAAATCTTCAAAAGGCTTTTATGTTTCTAAACGAAAACCATTCAAAGTTGGGTTCTAATTGTAGTTCTTCAAAGTTTGACAAGGAACCTGAAGAATAGTATTATTCTAGTCCTTTTAGTTTTAGTGGAGTGGGGGCAGTGGCCATGGGAAGACTGAGGAAAAAAATACTGAATTTAGATATTGTTTCATCTTAAACGCATTTAAAAATGTCAAATCGTACTAAATATTTTGGACCATTTGAGCCACATAAGAAATCAAATTTAGAAAACAGATAGGTTGCTGAAGTCAATTGAAAATCTCATTCAAGATCCAATACACTAAATTGCCAAAAACAATGGGTAGGGCGAATGGAATAGAATATTATATTAACTACAATTGGGTTTTAATTAAGGCGATTTGGTGCTATATTATAAATAAGAGCAAAAGTTAAAATATACAATAGTTTTATAGTTTGCTGAATCGTAATTAGTGTGTGGGAGAGAGATATTCAAGTGATGGCCTCAAGAGGCAAAATAATTAACTGCGAAAGCAACTTCTTCGTTAATGATAAGTTGATATTAAAGAACTGGGATCCTTTAAATGATCATTTGTCTGTTTTTACTCCTATAGAAATGTTCATATGCTAAACTTTACTCTTGACTAGAGTTAGCCCCTTTGATGAAGTTTATATTTTGTTCTAGATAATCAATTTTTCATGTGTTTGGTTTCATGGTGGAAAAAGGTTAAAAAATGATTCTAAACTTAAAATTCATTTTGAATTAAAAAAATTTAGCTATTTTTTGTGTTTGATAGAAAAAAAAGTTCACTGAATTTTATAATAAACTTGATTTTATTATCTAGATTTTGAGTTTGAAATCTAAATATAAACCATGACTTTAAAATTAATATTAACTAAGTGCGTTTTTAGTTTTATATTACTGAATTAATTTTGAATTTAAAATTAATTTTAAATAAATTTTAACACATGTAAATTTACATTGAAGAAGAATTCAAAATTGATTTTAAACCTAAATTTTGATTCTAAACTGAAATAATTTTGAGTAGTTTTTGAATTAGAATAATATTTTTAAATTAAATTTGATTATAAAATTAATTTTATATTAAAAGAATCTAAATATAAATTACATTATTTTCAAACAAACTTAACCAAACCAATTAAAAATAATTTCATTAAAAATTAATTTCGTCCAAAATTATTTTTGACAATTCCATATAAACACATGCATGATTTGCTACTTTATGTTGCAAGAGGATTCACGTAGGAACATAAACACTAAACATTCTCTTACAATGATTTTGTGGATACATAACTTATCACACAACCCAAAGGTTAAGCCTTATTTATATTTCACAAACATTAATCTTAAACATTGGGCAGTGTAATGAGTAGGTTGGGGACTGAAAGTAAATATTTTTTTTTAATAAGAATTGGAGTTTTATATTAGTGTTATGGGAAATAAAGAATTTCATTAATGTAATACTAATTAATGAGAAAAAAAATTAATTTTAATTTAAAAATAGTATCAACAACACTTATAAAATTACATCTAAATTCTATCGAATAATTTTTTAGTTCAACAAACTTTGAAATTCGAAAAAATAAAACCTATAACAAACACACACGGTAATTGCGTATTTGATATTTACGAAGAGTGATTCAGTGACTCAGTAAAATCCTACTTGTTTTCAGTTTTTACACTCATCCAAACTTTTATACATCGATGGAAGTTCCTTCGGTGGCGCTGTCTACCGGCGCCGGCGAAACCATAAGCAAGAAGTAAGTGCTTCAAAGCCTTTCCTTAAGGCAAATTTCAATTCAAAATAACCCTATCTCAACTCAATTGTTTTTTTTTTGTTTGTTTGCGCAGTGCGCTGAAGCGGGAACTGAAGAAACAAGCAGAAAGAAGAAGAAAGGAAGCGCAAGGAGGAGGAGATGGCCAAAAAGGTAAATCTCATTTCCATACCAACCATAATGCAGTGTGTTTTTTTGTATGTTTGATTAAGATTTTGTTGGATTTCATTATTCTATGCATTAGGATTAAATTTTTTTTTTTTTTTTTTTTTTTTTTTTTTTTTTATATAAATCGGAATTTTATTTATGATGCAATTTATTTTATATTCTTTTTTGTAGGCAGCGGTAATGCTGAAGGCTAAGGATCACAAATGTGCACCTGCTGATGACGATGATATGGACTCAACTGTATAGCTTCACTTTTGCTTCTACATTGGAATATTTGTTGAATATTATGTATATATTTTTATTTTTTTTGGTAAATTTTGGGGGTGATTTCATTGCAGCAATGCCTTGAGAATAGGCTAAAGTATCTTACAATTCAAAAGGCAGAAGGGCATATCTTGTATCCTCACAAATTCTTTGTTATCATGTCTATTGATCAATACATTAAGGAATATGGAGGTTTAAGCGATGGGCAGCATCTCAATGAAGTCTCTGTGTCTTTGGCTGGTAATCAGCAGTTTCTGTGTTGACAATTTGGTTTTGTGGTTGTTGCTTCTGTTGCTGTATGTTGATTCTATTTATATTTCTGCATTTCTGGCCGAATCATGCTCAAAAGAGCCTCTGGTTCTAAGCTTGTCTTTTATGACCTGCATGGTGGTGGTTTCAAAGTCCAGGTTATGGCTGATGCGAGGTACTCATCATTGTTCTATTAATGTGGATCAATTATTAGACTTTTTAGTCATGTAATTAAGGATGTTGTTGAACAAGATGAAAATAGTGTGTTAGTACTAGCCCAAGATTGGACATTTTTTGTTAAATGATTAAATTAGGGGCATAATATAAAATAATATGCTCACTGTGTAATCTGAAATAATATCTGCATTTGCCTTTTATGTCTTTTATTATGATTATAATTTTATCACACAAATACGATAGGGTAATATGTAATGAAGGGAAGTCTTTTAATATTGTTCCATTGATTTTGCATGATATTTCTTTATACTACCTTAGTTAGGTGCTACTGTGCTACCATTATTAAAAGGATAAATATTTAGTGGTAATAGTTCAAATGTGGAAAATGTAACTCTAGGACTCAGGAGGTTTCTTTACAATGCCATATCCTATGGGCCTACTTGTTATAATGTCAAGTTCTGTGGCAATCCTTGTTACCTTGGTCTTTGATTTATTTTTTATTTGAACCTATATTTTCTTTTCTATTCTTTCATCTTACTTGATTTTAGTTGGATAGATGAAACAACTGATATCTCACCTATGCAGTAAATGGGACTTGGATGAAGCTGAATTTTCCAAATTCCATTCTAATGTAAAGCGTGGTGACTTTCTAAAATCATTTCTTACATTAGGCGGTTCCTTGATGACCTTGATTTCTTGGAGGTTTGTTCTGTGTCTAAGTATTCTGATGCCGAATCCTGTGGTTTCTTTACTTCCATTCACCTACCTTTTATATCACTTTCAGGTTGAAACACCAATGATGAACATGGTTGCTGGTGGAGCTGCAGCCCGTCCATTTTTGACACATCACAATGACCTTAACATGGGGTTATTCATGAGGATTGCTCCAGAACTGTATCTTAAGGAGTTGGTTGTTGGTGGACTTGATCATGTTTATGAAATTGGTAAACAATTTAGGAATGAGGGCATAGATTTGACTCATAATCCTGAGTTTACTACCTGTGAGTTCTATATGGCTTACAAGGACTACAACGACTTGATGGATATAACAGAGGAAATGTTGAGTGGTAAGGATTTAACTGGTGTTTTGATTGTCATGTTGATATTGATATTTGATTCTCTTTCATATATCTTTTCAGTCACCTGCTTAATCTCATAAATCCTGATATGAAAACCATTAAACAGGTATGGTTAAGGAACTTACCAAAGGCAGCTATAAAATCAAGTATCATGCAGATGGGATTGATAAGGAACCTATTGAAATTACTTTACTACGCCTTTTAGGTGCGTGGTGTACATTATCTCCCACTGATAGTCATTATTATCATATTTACTATCATACTTATAATGTTATTTCTGGTCTGATTTAAGACCAGGACTAGAGTTCAGATGCTGGCCGTACAAGCATTAGTTTTCTGTGTTGTGTTTGAGAAATTGAAATATATATGAATGGTAGGACAGGGGGTAGAACTATGCTCTACAGACATTCTAGTCTTTGTGAGAGAATAGCTAGCCGTTCTACTAATATAATTGTAACTTCCAGTTCAGAGCTCCGATGTTATATTTAGTGAATTGTGACAGTAATTTCTATAATTTTGCTGCAGTTGCAGTGAAAAACTTGGGTACAATTCTACCATAATTTTTCACATTTTATACTTTACCTCTATTTGTACTTAATTAGAGACATAATTTCAATTTTAAATTTGCTCAAATTTAATTTATGCACTTTGTTCATGCATTTCTATTCCCTATTTTGAGCCTCTTATGATGTATTTGCAGGAAATTTAATATATCTGTTTCATGTTGCAGCTTGTGGGTCACTTTTTGGAAGAAACGTGTGTAAATCCTACATTCATCACAAACCATCCCGAGATAATGAGTCCTTTAGCAAAGTGGCACAGATCAAATCCAGGGCTGACTGAACGTTTTTGAATTGTTTGTTAACAAACGCGAAGTAAGACAATGGCATTTAGGCTATTATTTAAAATAAAATGGAATCATGTATCTGACCACTGTTACTTTTCAGCTTTGCAATGCATATACTGAATTGAACGACCCTGTAGTACAGCGACAGAGATTTGCTGAACAACTAAAGATAATGAAATTTGATGAAACGGTAATATATACTGTGGAATTGTTGAATTTTTTCATTTATAGAAAATATTTGTAATGATTGTTTATTATTTGTTTTACATAAATGTCAGGATCGGCAGTCAGGAGATGATGAAGCAATGGCCTTAGATGAAACATTTTGTACGGCTCTGGAGTATCAAGTATGGTTTGCCACCTACTGGTGGCTGGGATTTGGGTATTGATCGGTTGACAATGTTACTGACAGATTCACAGAATATCAAGGTTTTTGCTCTTTCTCTATCTGCAACATGCTTACTTTGTTTTCAAAATTTCTTACTATCTTTTTTCCATTTGGTGACAGGAGGTTCATCTCTTCCCTGCCATGAAACCTCAAGACTGAGCCTTCATCTACACACTTACACAGGTATGTTCTGCCTCGAGCCGTTAAGTGTATAGTCCACATAATACTATAAACCCTCTGAAACTAGCTTTTGGTATTGGCAGTTGTCTAAGCAGCTCAATCACAATAATACTGCTATTAGCCGCAAGTGATTCAAATGTCCAAGAAGAGTTTTCAGGATTTCTCTCTCTATATATGGCTATGCTTCCTGTTGGTATTGATCAGTAATTGATTTTGGTAGATGTATTTTCAGTGATGTTGGTTAAAACTTGAAATTCTTTTTGTGGAATTTTAAATGTTTTCTTTTTTTTCCTCTTTATTGGTTTCAGGGAACATGAGAAATGCAAGATGATTAAAATATGGGATCTCAGTTTTGATTAGTAGACTTGCCATACACATTCGTTGATCGTCTCTTCAAGTGCTGATTGGACTGAATGAGATGTAATGTACCAATTTATTTACTACTTTTTTTAGGTTTTTGTTTCGCGTATTTTATTTGAGACAATAGATTGAGTAAATTTTTAATCAACAAATTTTTTTAGGTGCATTTTTTCCCTACACCAACCTTCTAAATGAGCTTATTTTATTACGACGGCTTTGATCTGCAGGCTGGTAGGCCACTTTTAATACATTCTCTTTTTCTTTTTTTTTTTTCCCATACTTGACAAATATCCTCTTCACCCTATAGTGCATTTTTATTTGCTGATTTAGAATAATAAAAATACATGTAAATAAAGGATGCAAGGGCAAATTTTGTGGGTGTTGGATGGACAATAATGACAAACTTTTTACTTGTTGATTTAAAATCACACTATACCGATATGTACATGACATATTCTAAAGCATAAATCAAACAGCTGCAAGCTTAAAAGAATGGTAAAAGAAAAGCGAAAAGCTTTGAGAGTTAAAACACATTCTTTAACAAAAAAAAAAAAAAAACAAAGTAAAATCCTAATCGCAGGTTCACTCAACATAAACTACTAATGCAGATAGTGATTTGTGTTCTTTAATTAAATAATTTAGGAATCAAATCTTTATTGATTTTAGGAATGAAATAAATTACATTAGAAAGGATATATTTGAAATGTGTGTTAAGGTCTCTGCAAAGCATTATATCCGATAATGTATATAAAAAAAATGTAAGCTTTTGTCTTTTTATTCAACTATGATGAAATCACCAAAGAACCAAAACTTTAAAAAAAAAAATGGAAGAGGAGGTGAGGAGTGGTGTTTGGAGCAAAGGGAAAAAGGAATTAAAATAAAATAAGAAAATCATGATTTAATTCTTGAAAGTGTATGAGTCAGATAATATAGTTTTTAAAAATTGAAAAAATAGTAGAATAATTTATCAAAGTATAATATATTTGTCTTTTTAATCTTTAAAATATAGTTAATATTATTTTGTTCTCTAAAATATATTATTTATTATTATTTTAGTATCTAATTTAAGAAATAAGATGAAAGTAAGTAATGAAATTCTTATACTAAACTATAATAAATATTTTTAAAAATTATTTTATTTTTATCTTTTAAAAATTAAATAATCTGATTGTTAAATTTTGATAATGTAAAGGTTAGACTCATATAGAATACAAACTTGAAATAATAATGAAGTACATAGGTTACATGTGGGGATATATATATATATATATAATTGGTTTGTCCTCATGTTGATCTGAAAGTGATGGATTTAGTTCTAGACTACTAGTGTCCTTGCTTCATTTTCATTTTCAGCAAAATAACATATGAGAACCGTCTCTAACAAAGTATGTTTGTCCTAACTTCTAGGTTTACAATAGCTTGGTGTACATAAAGAAATTCTGTCAATGTTCATACGATGAAAGACAATATAGATCAATATACTTTGCATTTGTTTGAAAATTGCAAAAACGTTGAAATGATTTTTACTGAGTAAATGAGCTAAAATATTCACTTTTAAATCAATATTTGATTTACTTATTGCAAGTTTTCATGTATCTTAAGAACTTACAAGAGAATCAAATCATTATTATTTATGAAAAACTATTGATTCTATCTGTTTATCTTATAATTACTTTTTTTCTTATCACCAAAAGAAAAATAATGAATAATAAGCATAGTTCCTTAAAAGGTTTTTTTTTCTTGTGAATACATAGATCCTTATAACTGAAACTATATTGTTATACAATGAAAAATAAACAGAACATACGAAGATTATAATAGGGTGTGATTAATTTAAATAGTAAATGAGTAAGTAACTTGTTAATAGTAATAAAATTATTCATCATTGGCAGTTTATTCCATATATAGATGTACTCCAGTGACAAATGTATTTTTGAAGAATAATTCCCAAAGACAAAGTTATGGATTTAATTAAAAGCTAATAACTCATGTTTACAAACAAGTTCATGACTTTAAACTCGAATGAGTAATAGTTCTATAAACTAACTCTTAATTTAAATCATGCACACTCATGCCCACCCGGTTAAAGTTGGAGAAAGAATTAAAAAAGTAATATTAAGTTTGATTCTCTTATCACCTTAATAACTATAATTAATAATATAAAACTCTTTTACACTGTTATTATAAACTTTTTCTCTTTCTAAAAAAAACTGTATATTTTCTTTTTCTATTCTTACTACAAAACTGATATTTAAACCTCTGAAGGTGTATTAAATTTTGTCAATGGATGAATTATCTCATGGAAATAATTTGGTAGACAACTTGAATACGTATATAATCAGATAATAATTTATAAAATGTGATGGAGAGAAATACGTATGTATATAAAATGTAAAGAAAAAAAATATGTATATATTTTATGAGTGGGTTGACTGGTTGGCTGCGTATTACAGCACGAAGTAAAGTTGTTATCTTATTTTCTTAAAAATGATGAGTACTTAATTAGATTTAGATACAATTTAAAAATGGAAATTGATTATTAGCCCTTTAATTGAGTATAGAATTCCTTGTCTTTTTTGTGTTTCATTGTTACAACTTCCAGGTTAAGTTAATACTTTGAAAATTTTCACCTGTGTGTAAACCCCAATTCCAACCGTTATAAATAATCACTGAATTGGAAACTTGAGTTTTTGTTTCCAATCATTAACAATCACTCGTATTTGTCTGATACTCAAACAAACAAATGTCGTATAATCATGGTTATCCCAACAGTAAGAAACCTACAGAAAGCAAGCTTTAACACATCTCTCATCATCACAGTGACTTGACATAGAAAAAGAAGGGAAGAAGAAACACTTCAACTTAGAGAGTTAGCCATAGAGGTGGTCCACCTTGAGATTACTCACTGATTTTCCTCTCATTTTTGGTGCAGACAGAACGGTGGGAACAGCAAAAGGGAAACATGATTAGAAAGGAAAGCAATAAATAAATATGTGCATGCATACGTGGGCACCGGTGCAGAGAATCAACCCCCTTGAACTACAAGTGCAAATCAAAGAGATATAATTAATGCCATCATAGAGAAAAATAGCAGGTTAGGAATGGGGTATCTGCATCATTTTTCTTCAATTGCTTGCCTTGACCTATGTCCAATGGTACGGATATACTACATATATAGGTTCATTTTCCTTTTGCTTCATGATAATTGTTAAAAAAACCAACAAGCTACAATACAATTATACAACCGATAAATAGTTGAACATCTTAGTCATGTGGGTAAGAGTATAAAAATAATTTATTGAAAAAGATAAAGTTCATTTCAATAATCTATATATCTCTAAATGAGTTAGTGTAGATTTGGTTTTACTCAAAGAATTAATTCTGTGTTTAAAATTAATTTTTAATAAATGTTGATATGTTTGGTTTCATGTTAGTGATGAATGTGTACTATATCTTGATCTAAAGTTGATTTTACACTAAATAATTATAAGTAATTTTTATGTTAAATAAAAAGATTACACTAAATTTAATTTTAAATAAAGATACTCACGTGTGAATCTCATTACTTTAAAATCATGCAGGATTGTATTAATAAATGAAAAGTGTTGAGTTGAGTAGGAGTTATGGCCAAAACGCCAAATGGGGTTGAAAAAGTTGTGGGCACTAGACTAATGAAGCACGAGTGTGGTAATGGTTGCTCTCAGGAAGGTCCACTTCAGTTGCTAAAGTTGTTTGATGCGATTGTAGTCCCAATTATCTGCCTAGTTTCCTGTCTGTCTGGTCCAAACAGAGAGCATGAGAGAGATCAGAGATTCAGAGAAAAGAAACAGACTTAGCCATGCATGGTCCCCTTTTCATATGTCAGACCCTATGAAAAGATTTATGTAGATTCTAAGAAAATATGTAGTTTTTCTTGCTTTCTGATCATCTTACTTTATATAAATGCTTTCATACGTAAGGCTACCTTTTCACTATGTCTTGTTTATCAATAATCATTGAACAAGTCGTTAGCACAATTTTTAATTTTACCATGCATGATAATTTTACGATTTCCTTGTGTAGACCTTGTCATGTCAAGGAGGAAACTTAACCCAATTTGATTATGTACTTGGGTAGTTGTGAGAATTTGATGAGTTGAAGTGTAACTCTAAGCTTAATTGGATCCATCCAATTTCCATGTACTTAATTTGAAGGTCTAAGTTAGTTCAATAGGTTGAAAAGTGTTTTTATGAAATTATTTATATTTAATTTTACCCTTTCATCTAATTATGAACTAACATATATAATAAATTACTTAATTTTTATATCATTAAAATTAAATCTAAATTTAAACTATCATATATAGTTGATTAGATTTTTCACTTAATTTTATATATTTTTATTTTATTTTTAAACTAATTAATTTTAAACTATCATATATAAAATTATTTTAATAATAATAGTTGATTAGATAACATTATAAAATTAAGAATAAATTACTATTAAACGTATTATTAATTTATCATAATTCATAAAAATAGACAGAATGTGTTAATTCCTGAGCTAAGTTATGAATTAATTAATTCCAGGGACGATTGAGGAAGAGCAGGAAGAGGGATATCACTATATATAACCTCATTCTAACAATTTATGAATTTATATTGAAATTAGATAATGTTGTAGGCTATAAAGTAATTAAGTGAAAATCTAATATTTTTATAAATTTAAATTCAAGGTTAGTATTAAAGAATTTAAAAATAAAATAAAAAATAGAAAAGGCAAAAAACCCATCATTTTTTTTTATTTTAAAATACTAAACCCCTCAATTTCATGGGTTCTGAATCACAGCACAGGTACATGCAAAAGCAAGTGACTTAAGGAATGTAATAAAACCAATTATAAGTTTATAGCCAATAATTAAAGTTTTAAGATAGTTTAGGACATATCGTACTACTCATTTTTCTATTCACCGATGTCTAACCGATGTCTACACTTATGATTCTAAAGGTTCTGGTACTGGATGACAGGTCAAAGGATGTGAATAAATTAGTGTTTTAGTTTGTGTTTGCAGTAGAGATAACTATATATATATATATATATATATATATATATATATATATATATATATACTTTAGAATATTGAAAGTTAAATTTGTAAGATGTGTAGCATTAATAGTTAAATTATTTTTGTAGTTAATTTGTAAAGATTAATCCAAATTTTATTTGTTTTAGAAAATTATTCTACATTCTTTTATGTATTATGTGTAATAAAACTTTTCTCTTTGACAATTTAGATTTAAAATATTTTTTAATGATTTTCCTATAAATTTAGGAATATTACTACCAGAGTAAAGAAAAATCTATTATATATGTCATTTTCTTTGATCTTTAATAATAATGATTTTATATTATCTTACTTAAATTTAAATTTATCACTATTTAGATGATATACCTTATAAGTAAATTAATTAATGATATATCTTATAATATCATTATTACAAATTCAACTAATTCAATTTTTTTCATGTAATTCAATTTTAAATTAAAAATTATTTTTATGATATTGTTCTTTATCATTGATAAATAATAAATTATTATTTTATAGTTGTTGACATGTTTGTTTATATGATTAATTGTAAGGAACTGTCAAAATATTTTTTAATTATTGTTCATTTAATTTAAAATTTTATCTTTTATAATACATAAAATAATAATTAATGAATTAATTGGCACGTACTCATGATTTAAAAGTTTTACATATTTAGACTCTGTAAAATTTCTTAAAAATTATACGAACGGCTCGTTAGTAAATCATTTAATGACTATACGTCTAATTATTTAATTAGTTATTATTAAAGTAAATATTATTTTAAAATTATTTGATGAATTTATATGACTGGATATTATTGAAATAAATATTATATTATTATTATTTAGAATGATGCGGTAGAAAAATATCAATATTATACTCATACAATTTTGTTTTGCTTTTTATAATACTTTTAAAATATACTTTTTGAAATTTTAAAGCTATTTTACCAATATAATGTTGTAGTGTTTTTCCCCATAAATTTTACACATTTAAACATAATTATGATCTGAATTTTTAATTTTATTATCACTTATAATACTTTCATTCATAATAAATTGTTGTTTATTTAATTATAATTTAATCTATAGATTAAAATGAATAGTATTTAAGCTAAAATAATTATATTATATATTTTGATAATAATTATGTATATATTTTTAAATTAAACTTAATATGATTTTACGGGTCATCATGTTTATATTAAAATTATATATTTTTTTTATTAATAAATACTAGTGGAAAAATTGGATGTACAGGTAAAATTATTTATGGTATTGTCTAATACTAAAATTGATTTTATATCATATAACCTTATTAATTCTCAACTCAATCTTTAATTGAAAAATAAATATAACTTCTATTTCTTATATACATTTATATTTATCAACGCACCAATAAATTTATTAAATAAGAAAAATTAAATTTATTCATATATTTCTGAATAATAAAATTCAATTATTGAGCTAACATGGATACAATTGAGAAAATGTAGAAAGAAATCCTCTAAGTAAAAGTCACGCAAACAAACACAAATCAAAAGCAAAATTGTGTTTATTGAAACATATAAATATTATAGAAAATTGAGGTTATTATAAAAGTTGAAAGTAAAATATAGATACTACGTAAAATTAAGAATTGAGAATAACAACTAAAATAAATTTATCTGTTATTTTTTTTTATCTATAAAATGTGTCTAGAATTCAGAAAATTAAAATTTTCATAAATGAAATAGGATGAGAGTAATAAAGAATCAATTATAAACAAAATTACAGTGAATGGAATTTAAACAACATTTATTAAGGCATGACTCTATAAATAGAAAATGTAGAAATCAAATACACTAATATGAATTATTTTCTGAACCAAAACAAGTAATTGATAAAAAAAATTAATACAAAAGTTAAATGTAAAACATAATTAATTCATAAGATTAAGAATAATAATTAAAATAGACTTTGTTTTATTCTTTTTGTCAGCAAAATGTACCGTCAGCTAAATAATGATCTCCTAAATTAAAAAGAAATGACATGGTGACAGAAACATAAACGGTGAAAAAAAAATACAGCAAACAAAATTAAATCAAGAAAAATGAATTATTTTTTATATTAAATTAAATAGTAAAACAAGATTATTTAAATGATGCAAATATAATTCTTTTAATTAATATAATAGATATTGATAATGTAAAAACATTGTAGCATATTATTCAAATTAATTAAAAAAAATTATATTGTAAAATTTCTAATATTTTCTAAAAAAGATTAATCTTTTAAGTGTATTATTATAAATGATTTGTTTTTTTTAATATATTTTTACTAGTTATAAATTCATTTCTTCTCATTTTTATATTATAAAAATAGTTGAATTTTTACTGTATAACCATTTTCTAGTGTATTATAGTACCACATTTTAATAGAAATATTTTCAATTAATATTTTTATTAACTATAACTAATATAAATGTTTCTTTTTCTAGTAATTTATATTTAATATATTTTCTATAATACGTCACTACAATATTTTTATAATTAATATAATTTTGTTATAAGAAATGAGAAGAGAAAAAATAATATAAGATTATAATTTGATTTTATAATTTTCTTTGTACATTCTTGTTCATTCAAATATACTTCTATTTATATAATTTATATTTTATACATTATTTCTAATGAGAATTTGTTTAGATTTTAGAAATGTAAAAGACATTCACAATATTTATAATAAATTTAAGTTAAAATTTTGATTTTTCTCTTTTTAAAAATAGTTTTATATTTTATAATAAATATTTCTTTCTATTTTTATTTTTCTATTTCCATCTTTAACCTAACAGTTCCCATTGAGATTCAACGGGGTGAATTGTGATCAAATTTTTATGCAACAGTCATGTGCATATGAGAATTATCAAACTACACCATTAAAGTATATCTTAATAAGAAAATTAAAAGAAATATATAATTGTTTTTTTCTAAATAACAATAAGTAACTATTATAACAAATTTTTAGTTATGATATATATTAATTTTTATGCAACAGTCATGTGCAGATGAGAATTATCAAACTACACCATTAAAGTATATCTTAATAAAAAAATTAAAAGAAATATATAATTGTTTTTTTTTAAATAACAATAAGTAACTATTATAACAAATTTTTAGTTATGATATATATTAATTTTTATGCAACAGTCATGTGCAGATGAGAATTATCAAACTATACCATTAAAGTATATCTTAATAATAAAATTAAAAGAAATATATAATTGTTTTTTTTTAAATAACAATAAGTAACTATTATAACAAATTTTTAGTTATGATATATATTATGATTGACAATTTTATAATGTTACGTACAGGAAAGATTACGAAAGAAAAGGAAAACAACAAAAATCTATATATGCTTAAATCTTTAAAAATACACAATAACATAAAATAAATATTATTATATAATTATTTGTAAAATATTTTGTGAAATCAGATTATTCTTGTCCATTAACTTTGTTTTTTCTTCGTAAGAAAGTAAAAAGAAAGTGAATGAAGAAAAAGAAAGAGAAGCAATGTATATGATTTCATGCTTCTGTGAATTCTTTTCTTGAGTCTATAATCTATTCCATACCACGAAATTTGCATACAGAGAACAGTCTGAATAGGGTCTCAACCTACCTACCTATGCATGCATCTTCCAATGCCAGTGTGGTCATTCGTAAAGAATGACAGCTGAATCGCAACCTCATATCATCATCTTTATTTTCATATTTTTTACCACACTAACTCATTTGCACAGTTAAACCAGATATACGCATTCATTCGAATAGAAAATGCGTGTTTTAAATTTCATAATTTTATCTGATAATTTATATATATCAGACGACACTGATAGACTATCAGATTGCACTGAACCCCGGATATAGTTTTGCGTATTGAAAGCCGTTATTATAGAATGGTCTTGTTTGTGGGCAGAGAGTGAAGAAGGTAAATTGATTTGTTAAAAACATTTTTATATTTTAAATTAATGATCAGTTTGTTTAATTGTTTTTTTTTTTTAATCTATGGAGTTGTTGTCATTTGAAAATTTAACTGGTTTGATTTATTTTATTTATCATTTATGTTCAGTTTATACTGAGAGTTATTGATCTTATTATTACTTTTGTTGCTTCTCTGAACTCATTGCTTTTAATTTCTTAAGCTTTTAGAAGTCTTAGGTCTACTTTTTATTTATTAAACCTTTTTTTCGGCCTTTGCAATTTTTTGTTGGGGCTTTCATTTTTGTTTTATTATTTGTTTCTTTTTTGAATTAGGGTTCTATCATTTATTGAAGAAGGGCTTTGATATCGTATCAGAAACAACATTTTTAAATATGATTGCTTTAGTTTTATAAATAAATTGAATACGTTCTGACAATATCAGAATTTATATATGATTCCCTGTCTAAGAGTGAGAGAGTCTTTAAAAAAAATTTGGAAGAGTATGATGTAAACTTTAATGGTTAGCACTACCTTCCTTTACTAATAATCTTTTGTTTTTCTAACTGTTATTTAACTAATAATTTAACTAAAAATGAAGGGTGCAATAAATAATAAATATATAATCAAATGAGTGAAAAAAATATTTAATTAATTTATTTAACTTTATTTTTACTTAAAATAGATTAGACAACTTAGTAAAAAATTAATTGTTATTTTTGAAATTAAACTTCAAAGAAAAATTTAAATTTTTTTGATTTTGAATATTAACTACGAGTAAATAGTCATTTTATTACTTGAATCACGTAGATATTTTTATATTAGTTTTTAAAATGAGAAAATTTTAAAAAAAAGTCTCTAAAAATATGTGACATATTAATTATTATATTTTTATATTAATTTAATCTATTTTATCTATTAACATTTCTGGTTAAGTATTAAATAATAAGATCAAATTAAAAAAATTAAATGAAACAAAGTTAAAAAAAATTGAAATTCAAACATTTAAAATTCATAATCTTTTTTATTTATATACTATTTATTTCTATCCAACAGATCACAACACCCTTAATCTCCAAGTGGTAACTTAAAAATAATTGATGCTATTTAGTACTAAAGATTGATTTGCAGGAATTGTATATTTTTAATAAATCATTTAATTAGATGCATTAGATTTACCTTAAAAAAATTAATAAATATATTAAATTAATCAATAAAAAAAATCGTATACTTCTATGCTATTATTATTTCGTATCATACAACATTTTCCTTATAAAATATGAAGTAAATAAAAATACAAATTAAGTGCACACAACCAACTTAAGATTCATGAACAAATCTATATAGTAAAACTTACAAACCATTTGATTTGTGGATGATATTTACTTTCCATCTTCTCGTTTAGTGAACCAATCTTATTTGATCACTTAAATGCAGTAAGAGTTATACATTTGGCTTTTGAATTCATGTGGAGGAGAGTGTGTATAGAGGGGATTGAATTGAGGGAAAATACAAATGTATAAAGAGATAATAAATATGCTCCCTCGAGTCAATCCAAAACCCTCTTCATGCATGATCCTTTCTTTGCCCAAAATAACCCAAAAAACTTGCAATTACTAACCCACCACCGCTTTTCCAATCAAAAATTGTTGCACATACTAGTAGTACACGCCCCTTCTTGACTTTGAAACACCCCATTCACACAACCCCTATTTATTTCCACAACAACCTCTTCCATTAGAATAATCCCACACTTTATTTCTACCCCCACTCTTCACTCTCCCATTAATACACTGCTAGCAATCCCAAGTGTTGAATAGAATCCCTTCCTTTCTCCCAAAGAAAATGTGGCATAAGCAAGAGACAAAGTGATCAGAACCCCACCCCTCTCCCTTCCCTCTCCTGAAAGCCCTAGCATTAAAACCCTTTTTTCTCTGCCACCACAAGATTCCTAATTAAGTCCCCAGCATGTATTCCTTTCCATGTTCCATTTGCTTCTCGTCCGGGGGGAATTTCCTTCTACTTTAAAGAACCCCACACACACAAAATCACTTTTTTTTTCTTCCAACTATTAATGCAAAAGTTGTGTGTATGCAAAAGCTATAGCTATATAGTAGCAGGGGATGGGAGAGATGGTACTCTCACTTATCGTCATTCCCTTTTTATTTATTTCCCTTTCCTTTCTAGTTCATCTTTCTCACAGGCGATTCCTGTTGCCCTTACTCCATTTTTATATACATATTTAATTTAATAAATAATAACCCTTTTTCTCTTTCATTTTATTATGTTAAAGTTCTAATATTTGTACCTTTTTTTTTTTCTTGTACTAGATGCCAATATGATGTTATTTACATTGTGATAAGATCGGTGAGATGCACAGTTTCACAAGGGGGTAGGGTAGGTGAAGAGGCTATATAAGAAGGCACGTTATGTGGGTTCAGTTGAGACCGAAAAGCAAGAGCAACAAAAAGTGCTCCTTCTAGATTGTTTGTTTGTTTTTCTCTTCTATGGTTGGCCGTTTTTGATATCTAACTTTCAGTTCAGTAATCTCACACCATCATCATCTACATCATCACCATCATCATGGCTTCTTCTAATAGACACTGGCCAAGCATGTTCAAGTCTAAGCCCTGCAACCAATGGCAACATGACATCAACTCCTCCCTCATCTCAACTGGTTGCCACAGAAGCCCTTACACTTCAGGTTTGTCATCACACTCCAAAACCTCTCTCGTACTTCACTCTCCATTTTTTCATAACACACCTTGAAAAAACCCTTTCCAATTCTCAACCCAAGGGTCAATCAATCAGTTCCCTTATCATAAAATACCCTTTGTGCTACATCATATATCTATTAATGTAATTAGCCTCTTACACTTCGGTTTCATTTGTATATATATATCATCATGGTCAGTTTATTGGGATATAGTAATATGCATGACTATTTAGGTTTGATATTCGGTATCACCTTTTATATTTAAAAAGAAGTTTCATTGACGAGGAGATTTATCTTAGAATCTGAGATATTATAAATTTTTTGATATTGTTTTCTATTCTTATGAATAAAAAAAATTATACTTATGTACATAAAATATAGATGTATATCATGGTTTCTATTTGGTATTTATATGCATAAAATATAGGTGTATATCATGGTTTCTAATTGGTATTTACATACATCTATAAAGTTCTTGACATTAAGTGTTATTTTCTTATTTTCTTTTTGCTGGCTTTGAATGATTTAGGACCAGGTTGTGAGGAGAGAAGTCCTGAGCCAAAGCCAAGGTGGAATCCAAAACCTGAGCAAATTCGAATTCTGGAGTCAATATTCAACTCTGGAATGGTGAATCCTCCGAGGGATGAGATAAGGAAGATAAGGGCACAGTTACAAGAGTATGGGCAAGTGGGTGATGCAAATGTCTTCTATTGGTTCCAAAATCGCAAATCAAGGAGCAAACACAAGCTTCGTCATCTCCAAAACTCAAAGAACCAAAACCATGAAACCCAACAAAACCTTACTTCTCTCCCTCAAACCACTGCAACCTCGTCCTCATCTTCTTCCTCTGAGAAATCTTCCCCAAAAGGAATAATCCCTACCAAGGTATTCTCCATTGGATTCTCTAATCTCACCGATGTGGTGCCTAATTCTCCAACTGCTTCTGTGAACCAAACCTATTTTCACACTCACAATGAAACCACTCTTCTTCCACCGCCACCACCACCACCAGTTGAGGCTTTCTTCTTCCCAGTGCAACATCACCCTGGACAGGTAGTAGCACCTAGTACGGTGACAACACAAGGTTTTTGCTTCTCTGAACTGTCCAATGTTGTTCATGCACAGTCACATGCTCAACACAACATTGGTCCTTGCACTAGCCTTTTGCTCAGTGAGATTGTGAATCATGGTTCTGCCCCAAAGAAAGATCAAGAACAAGACAAGTCTCACAAAATAATGCACCAAACCCCACTGCTTAATTTCTGTGTCACTCCCACAACAACAACAGCTCCTCCTAGTACCACTGTTGTACCTCCCATCACTGTATCCACCTCTACTACTGTTCTATCCCCCGTCCATGCTCAAGTTCAAGGTAAAAAATTTAGAATTTAATTCTCTTTTGACATCTTAATTTTTTGTATTATTGTATATACTAAAAGAAAAAGAATATATTTTGAAGTTTTTATGATATTAAATACATTTTTAATTCAAAACATTTTATAAAGGATCAAATAATAATAATAATAAAAATATCTTAGAATAGCGTATAACATACCTAGTTTTCTTTTATATATATATTTTCAAAATATAACATTACTAGTTAGTTATTTTATTGAATTTGGTTTTCCATGGTGATCTGCAGAAGTGTCCTCCACAATCTAATTTTTTCCCTAGCCTCACCCTTAACTACTATTTGGTAACAAACGTAAAGTCTTACATTCTTAATGTTATTTTCATCTTTTTATATATAGGTACTGTTATAATAAAGAGATATAAGAAAAAAAAGGAAAAAATGTAAGCTAGATAAAATGAGTAGTGCTATAAAAAAAATATATAATAAAGTTAGCAAGAGCATAAAGCTTGATAAAATGAGTAATGCTATAAGAAAAGAGTATAATAAAGATAGGAGCTAGTAATACTTATAAGATTGGAAGTAGGTACCATGGATTTTGGGTCACGTGTGCATGGCTAATGGATTTAATTGGCCTTTATCTTAAAGTTGACTTGTGGTAGGTTATGTTTCAACTTGCACATGAACGATGTTATGGTGTATCTCAGGCACAGGAGATCCAGCTGGTGCGGCGAGATCAACGGTGTTCATTAACGATGTGGCATTCGAGGTAGCAGTGGGACCTTTCAACGTGCGTGAAGCCTTTGGAGATGATGCTGTGCTCATCCATGCCACTGGTCAACCTGTTCTAACAAACCAATGGGGTGTCACTCTTCAATCACTCCAGCATGGCGCATGTTATTATTTGGTGCGCACGTTAGCCCTCCTTAATTTTATATATACCAATAATAACTTCTTGTTTTTCATAATAATTTATTATTATTATTATTAACATATATATATTTTCATAATTTGCAGATATAGGAAGGAGAAAGCTGAATGATGAATGCATGGGTGGTTTTAGATATATGGTGTTTTTTTTTCTGTTTATTTCGATCGCTGTCTTTTTTCTTGTTATTTATTTAGCTATTTCTACGTGTGTAACTATTAGGGTTATTAAATAGGGGTTTGTAGTCACTGCTTATGAGAATGACTTAAGATATGGTCTCTACTTGTTCATGTATGGATATTATGACGTTGTTGGCCAGATCATATGTAGCTTCTCTCCTAAATTATTAGTTTAAAGCAAGTTATCGTTAATACCTTTATAATATGAGATGTTTTGTGTGTTAGGGATGTGTTATATTCATTTTACTATTGCTGTCATTTGGAAAAAGTTGTTGGTTGTCTGAAAGTGTAGTTATAATTTAATTTTCTGCGACGATACAGTTATTTAGAATTTGAGTACTTTTCAGATGAATTTTTTATGATCTTGGGTTATTGCCATATTAATAATATCTATTGAAATTATATAACGAAAGATAAGAAATATCTGTTCGTCTTTTTTTCCCGTGAAATATGGTGAAGGAAGAATGTTAAAATTGAAATGAAAGAAAATGTTTGCTTAGAACTACACTCGAATGGTCTTTATTTTTTTTGGTATATATATATATATATATATATATATATATATATATATATATATATATATATATATATATATATATATATATATATCCAGTTATATTTGTAATTGTCTAAATTTATATTTGTTTGAGACTTAGTATTTTGGAGTTATTGATTAAAAATGTTATTTTTTTCAACAAAACCATTTGTCATTCCTTTTTAATTTAATTCCCTATTTATTCCCTACACGTACAAATATGACATTATTACAACTGGCTAATTTTGTTTATCCAAAAAGGTGGCTTAATTTCATTATGTAAATTCCATTAAAAGTATATTTAAAGTAGCAAGATCTGTCAAAAAGAAAAAAGTAACAAGAAAAAAATAGCAAAATTAACAAATAAAAGAGAGCAGGTTTTGAAATATAAAAACAGCAAGATTTATGACATGCTTTGAAAAGAAAGCATGCTAAAAAAACCTAACCAGATTGCATTTAGTGATAATTTTGCATAAACTTTCTTTCGAAAAAATGTTGGGTAAAATTCTTTTACACATATATTTTTTTCCTGAAAAAAAATATCTCAATTAACCATTGAGATTTCTAATATCTATCTTCATAAGGAACTATATATTGTCACACAAACTATCTCTTCTCAAAATTAATCAAAATTTAAATACTTAGCCACATATTTATTAAGATACTTAAATCTAGTATGGTTTGTACAAACCACTGATTGATTTATCATAACATGCCTATGTATAGTGACCACTGTTTGCTATCTAAAAAAACATAAAGTTCAAATTTAGTTAATGTTAAAAATATTTTTTTCAAATTTATTTAAGACTTTTATCATTCAAATCTCTTATTAAGAAAGGATATCGATCTAATAAATTCTTTGGGATAAATTTTGAGACCCTCAAATAAATATTAATTAAAATTCAATTTAATCCTTATCAGAAGAGAATTATTTCCACTTATTTACACTAATTTTTTTATATCATTAATCAATATGAAATAATTTTCATCATACAAAATTTAAACCAAAAGAATTGGATCTATAAATTTAAGGTTCCACATCTCGTAATGTACATGATTCTGATTATATATATATATAAAGGTGATAACCTGACTGTATGCCATTTAAAAGCGCATCTTGTTTACACGAATCAGAAAGGTCTGACCAGAAACGGAATGGTACCAACGTTTTCACACAAACTGCCAAATTGAATTTTGTCTTGAGTTTGGTCATCAAGTACACTCAGACTGCAACAAAATATGTGTTCACAACTCATTCATTCATCACTCACTCACTGTTCCTTTTTTTTTTTCCCTATAATTTCAAACAGGAGAGTGGTTGTTGACGAGAAGTCACAACACAACACAGTTACAGTCACAGATTTTTCTGGTTTACGTGTTCTTCCATGATAACAGTGTTTCCTCTCATCATGTTTTGATGCCTTGATTTGACACACTGATTTCGATATGTCTCTGCACACTCCCTCTTCTCTTCACCCCCCAATCCTTGTGCTATGTCACACCCCAACATCCCTTTTCTTTTCCTCCTATCTTTTTATCTTTGCATATTGCATTGCTATGTCACCCCCAACACCCATCTTAATTCCCCTGCATGATATGATATATGATCACAAAATTATAATCATTATCACCACGACTTCTTATAGCTCTTTGCAAACTTGTATGGTGTCATGCATGATGTGAATGGTATATATATATTTTTCATTTTCTCTCTTTCTTTTAATTTGATTTTTATGTGATGATGGGTGGAGAGGAAGCAATGAAAGAAGAAGCATGTGTGTGTTTGTCTAGCTCAGACTTTTGGAGTGGCAGATAGTTTTTCTGACTTTGTAGTCACATGGAGGTGATGTTTGGCTTGGAGTGTACTACAAAATTGAGCATGTTGGTGTGTGGTGGTGGTGCTACCTGCTAATATAAAGAATCACTTTATTTTGTACTTGTAGCTATATATCCCCAACCAGGACAAGGGTGTTAGGTAAACAAACAGTTACTTTCACTTTTATTGGATTCTTCTTGTCCATTCGATTTCTTCAACTGCATGTTTCGGATAAAAGTTAACATGTTCTTTCTTTGGAGTATGTCATCAGTTTGGTTTAGGTTGGAAAATGGTATCACTGTTTAACTTCATTCCTATTAGCTAGTACTTATATATATCATGCAAAACCATTGGGTTCTAATTTTATTAATTTTGAATTAATTGAGTCATTAAAACTGTCATTGTTGGTCTTTAATATTACTAAATTTGTTATGTAATCCTTATTTTTTACAATCATTGTGGATACTTGATTCATAAATTTGATAGAAATTGATTGAGATTATTTTTGTTCATCGATAGTCAGAAGTTGATTAATAATGTGCATCAAAGTTAAAGATTAAAAGTACTTATCAAAGTAAAAAATTAAATTAATAACTAATATAGCTATTTGTTTTTTTGGTAAAGGAAAATTTAGGAGAGGACGGTGTTCCCATGAATTTGCGACCTATTAATTGTATGTTAGACTATGTCTTATTCGACTCGACTAATCCCTTTAATTAGTTAATGGAGTTCACATATAATTGAAATGACATAATTATCAATTTCAATACTAAACTTTTACGTAATTTCAAGATTTAAAATGAATCGCGATTATGATTTGAAAGTTTTTTTTTTTGTAATTTATTAAATTTTGTTTTTTATTTTACAATAGAGAAAATTAAAAGAGATATGTTAAAAAAGATAACTATATGTATAATGTGATAAAAGAAAATTAAGAAAAGAAAAAGAGAAAGCCATATATTCATTTATTGTATGACTTATGTTATGGATGAGGACTAATTTAGCCTAATCTATAGAATGACTCTCCTAGCTTTTATTTATTCAATAATTATATATATATATATATATATATATATATATACACGTTACTTTTTTATTCTTAAATAATTTTATGGTTTTAATTAAGTATAAATTTTCTTATCTTTCATTTATCTCATTTCTGTTCTTCGTCTTTTTTACGTCAGAATATTCTTTATGTTAGAATAATCTGTTATCGATTCGAACATATTTTCTTGTCCAGACTTACATATGTTCTTTATCATTTTTGAAAGAACGTCTGAGGTACAAGAATACTTCTTTTTTCCATATACATCACTTGAAATCGTCACCGAGTATTTTCTTGGTCCTCTGCTATCACTTCAAATCCCCATTAACTGACTCAGACTGTTATTAAAAATTTCTTAATATATTTTAGAAATCACTTTTTAGAATAAAGTATTAATCCTAGAAAATACTTAGCGAAATAGATAATTGTGTTATAAAAGTACAATTTATATTTTTTAATTCTAGAAAGTACTTTAACAATTATGTTCTAGAAAAAACTTTCTAATAGGTAGTTCTATTTAAAGAAATATATTCTATGACGTAGTCAAACATTAAACATGACAACATATCTAATAACTTGGAAGACAATTTCAACTATCAATGAAAAAGTCTGAGATAGAAACTTTGCAAATACATGACCAACGAAAGCAAACGATGAAAAAGATAATATCGTAAGATTATTATGTACAATATTGATGAAAACACACAACAACTAATTCGGTAAATGGAAATGCAAGATAAAACATATCATGTGTTCGAACCCTCTTACTAAAAGACAAAAATAAAACTAATATTTACTAACAGATAAGGAAAAGGATACTATATACAAATTAACGAAGTTCTTATAAAAAATAAAGTTAAAGAATAGTGAAAATGATAGTGTAAGAAATGGTTTAAAAATAATTAGATAGAGATTTAAAAGATAAATAGTGATTTAATTAATTCAAAAGTAAGTTTAAAATTATTCTTGGATTAATTAGTAAGGGGATGACTCCTCTTAAAAGATAATAAAAAATAATATAAAATATATAGTTTATTTATAAACATAGTAGACTTTACATCTAACTTGTGTTTGACCATGGTGAATAAACTAACTTGTGCTCATAAATAATAAACTAACTTCATGAGTAAATTTTTTTTTTTGGATAAGCTTCATGAGTAAACTTAGTCACTGAATAAACGAACTTGTGCTATAAATAGTTATACTTTCATACAAAAAGGCCTTGGCCAAATCCAGCCCAGTTGTGACGCTCATACATACTACCAATATTACTGTAACATGTAAATAAAAATAGATGATTACTCCAAAAGTTTTTATACCATTTAATAGAGAATTTATTGATATTCTGAATTGAATTAATGATGAATTTAG
The DNA here is from genome assembly GCA_026586105.1 of Hylodesmum podocarpum. Lineage (NCBI taxonomy): Eukaryota > Viridiplantae > Streptophyta > Magnoliopsida > Fabales > Fabaceae > Hylodesmum > Hylodesmum podocarpum. Next base: position 3,261,210 of record JALJEV010000424.1, on the reverse strand, counting down.
CATGAAGAGAAGGAAATTTAAGATATATTATTAGGAATATTGATTGGTGAACAAACTAGCAGGAATGCAATTACTGTTTGTAGACACATACATATTGGGATTTGTTTGTATAAAAGTTATTTTTTTAAATCCCTCAAATTATTATATTTACTATATATAGATATTTATAAAAATAACAATATTTTTCCTTTTTCTAAAAAAAATATATGTTTAATTTTTAGTAACAATATTTAGTTATTTTGAGTTTGCTAAATAAAATAGGTAAGTTAGTTTTTAACTTATTTAATTTAATAAAAAAATTATTTATCAGAAATTATTTTAATCACATGTATCGGTTTAAAATTTTTAGTCTATAAATTTTAATTCAATTGTTTTCATTTTAATAAGTTTATGGCAATAACACCGTTGTCTTATTTTTCTCACTAAAAATTGATTGGCAAATTAAATTAAATATATATTGAATAGGGCAAGTGTATGTTTGAAACAAATTGTGATCCTCTAGAAAAAAAATAAATAAATATAAGAATGTAAGTGTAACCACTTGCATGGAAAAAAGAATTGGAAAATGGATTTAATTGTTTATTTGGCACTTTACAGTCACCATTTTCATGATTCCCCTCTAAACAATTTGCCAACTAAGAAACCCCACATTTCCAGCTTTGTTCTTTCAACCTCTTATTGTTACCCAATTTTGTTCCAAATCTGGATTTCATAACCAAGTGTATTTCTTGATAATATATATAGATTCGCCGCAACCCTTTTGAATCTTTGAGAGAAGGGGCATATCAAAATCATTTTTTTTCGTAGATTTTCTCTGTAGCCAAACACCAGAGAGAAAAGTTTGTGTGTGTGTGGCTAATGGGGGCGTATAGAGCTGATGAGGATTACGATTATCTGTTCAAGGTGGTTCTGATTGGGGATTCTGGTGTAGGAAAATCCAATCTTTTGTCTAGATTTACGAAAAATGAATTCAGCCTTGAATCAAAGTCCACCATTGGGGTTGAATTTGCCACCAGAAGCATTAGGGTTGATGATAAGGTTATCAAGGCTCAGATTTGGGATACTGCTGGCCAGGAAAGGTCAACATTCATTTCCTTATTCTATCTCTCTTTTGTCTCCTTTATGCTACAATTTTGTTTTTGCATTTTGATTGGTACGTTAGCCATTGCCTATGACATGTTCTTGTTTTTTTGAAGTGCGTTAATGTCCATGATTTGATTGTAATGGGTATGTGGGTTGTGGGTTGTTGTTGGTCTTGGTTTTCTTGCACCCTTATGTTGATAACTTGATAAGCTGAATAATTGGAGATCTTCTGAATTTCTGTTTTACATCCGTGTGTTTGGAACGTAATATATCATTGCAATTATAAATTTGCCACTTTTTTCCATAGAAATTTGAATTTTATAGCAGTTATGTTACTGTATTATTAATATTATTGGACCTCTATGAACTTTTTATTTCAGATTGACTTTCAAACCATACAATCTGTTTATGGTCATAACCGGTCCTAACTCCTAAGCCCGAGTAAAGGAGGAGGATTTTGTTAGGCTTGCAGCCGCTAATGTTTTTGAAATACCAAACAGGGAACTCACGAGTCACGACTTTCTAACCTCAGCATTTAGCATTTTCGAAATAATCTAAACTATGGCATTTACATAATGCAGAACATTCATAGATTTTTTGTTGCACTCTTAATATTGATATGTAAACATGTCAATGTTATGGTGAAAATCACACTTGTAGCATCTTTTACGAAGATGTTAGAGTTGCTGGCAAAATCCAAGGAGCATATACTAAGCAATAAAAGATTTGAAGTTGTCATTTGTGTGTTTGCATTGCTTATCAATGTCTGGAGTACGTAATACAGTAATAGTGATATGTTCTAATTTTCCTTGGACCATTTTGTTGGTATAATTTATTCTTATCTGACCCGAGCTTTAAATTGGCTTGTTATATCAAAATGGCTTATAAAGTCCTTACATAGAAGATTTTGGTATTTAAAAATTTTGAATCCCAGTATCGCAAAAATGTAAAGATTGTTGCCCCCTTGTACTTTACAATTGGTGTGCTACAAGAACTTAGCTGCGTTGTTTAATTTAGAGTTTTGTATAACTGCAAGTGTTAATATGATTTTTTATTATCGCTTTCTTCATATTAGTGTTTGTTTCCACAGATCCAATACTGTCGCCAATGTTGCTTTAATCCCTGAATGGCACCTGCAGTTGTTTCTATCCATTCTGATTAGTATATCCAAGTTCAAGCTTTTGAAAAGCATAATGGTTTTGATGATTGTAGACAAGCAGATTGCTTGAGGAGGATAAATTTATGAGAATACATAAAAGCATATGGAAGAATAAAAATAAAAACATTTCTTCCTTTTCCAATGAATTATATTTGATTATTCAACACATTGTGTTGTTTTAACCAGGGCTATAAGACGAAATGCCTGAACAATATGGATATCCTTTAATGATACTCAGTAGTTTCGTTGATTCATAATCCCAATTCCCAACCCAAATCTTTAGAGTAAAATCACCAAATTTTGGATTCAACAAGAACAAAGATTTAAAAGTTGTGTTTGATCAACTTTTCATGTTAGGTATCTTAATTTGATTTTTGTTTACTATAGGTACCGAGCAATCACTAGTGCATATTATCGAGGAGCTGTTGGTGCTTTACTAGTCTATGATGTTACCCGCCATGTTACATTTGAAAATGTGGAGAGATGGTTGAAGGAGCTCAGAGATCACACAGATGCCAACATTGTGGTGATGCTTGTAGGGAACAAAGCAGACTTGCGTCATTTGCGAGCAGTGTCCACTGAAGAAGCTACAAGTTTCGCAGAACAGGAGAAAACATTTTACATGGAAACATCTGCCCTTGAGTCCATGAATGTTGAAAATGCATTCACAGAAGTGCTGACACAGATCTATCATGTTGTAAGCAAGAAAGCCCTTGAAATTGGTGATGATCCAGCCGCATTACTAAAAGGACAGACTATAAATGTCGGGGCTCGTGATGATGTATCAGCTGTGAAGCAAGGTGGATGTTGTTCGTCTTGAGCATGTCTCAAAAATCTCTGTATTTTACTTTAAACCTATGCCCTGTTTATATTCATGTAGAGGTCAGCCTTACAGCATGAAAAATGATTTTCTAGAGTATTACACTCCAAACTTTCTGTTTTGGTTTTTAGAGGAATCTGTTCAATGTTAGTCAAATGTTTAGGAATCATGCACTTTCATTTTGCTTGATACCTATTCTGTTGTTTCATGAAGATATTAATTTATCTAATTTCAGATTTATCGAATTTTTCATAGGCTTCTTCGTTCTTTTTCATGCGTGCATATTCATGCTATACAAGTTTCTTTTGAAATTTCTCATAATGAAATTCTGAATTTGCATAGAAGTAATGTGATTTGCACTTTGTTTCTTAAAGACTGATAGTTGGGCCAGATTCCAGAAGTTTCAAGAAATATAAACAGAAATTCTTTGTTACATCTGTAGCTGAAAACCGATAGTAATTCCGAAAACTGAAAACAAAACTAGTAATTTCTTTTTCTTTCTTTACTTTTATTGAGAAAATAATAGAAAAGGCTATCTAAATATCTTGTTTGTTTTACTTTGCAAAAATGTCATCAGTATTTTGAATTTTTAGTAGTTTTGTTGGCTAACTGCTCTCATGCCTGTCCTTCAATTTTAAGCAATTTTACGTATCATTGATAGCATAAACAAACTTTATTGGGCACGATCAGTTCATTTTTGTATCTGTTGAGGTGATGATTACATTAATGATTTAATTAAAGTGAATTTGTTAACGGTAAAAAGGATGTTACTTGATAAAGTGGTTATTTCAAATGGATTTCCCTAATATTTTACATTACAGATAGAAGCTCCAAAAAAGACGGAGGTTATATTTACTACCAAGTATCAATCATGTGCTATTTCACATCCTTTGTTTTTTTTTGTTATGGTTGCGACTGCTTCAACTTTCATGGAATGTAATAACATTGGCGATTGTTAAGTTCGAACATTAAACGAGGCCAAACTTAAACCTAAATGGACCACAATAGCAGACATTACAAGCAGGGATGAAGCATTTGAATATGTACAACATTTTTCCTCACATACATTCCATACCAAAGCATTTGAATATATACACAATCTCTTGCCTTACATCAGTATCAAAACAGTGAAAAAAACTAGTTTAAAGAGACTCGGTTATAAACACCAAACTTCATTATTAGACCATTGCATTTAAGGTGCCAGGGCATTGTCAACAAAAGCAGTTCTTGTATGGCTTGATTCCAGTAAATGGTGCCTGCAGTTCGATGTTTTGATAAACAAATAAAAAATGTAATCTGTCAATAGATCGACAACTTTTGTTTTAACGCAAACGCAGAGATAGGAAGAAAATTTTAAAATTCCTAAAGCATGTGATCCTTTCTTTAAAATCATGACTTTTAGCATGTATAATTGTTTTTTATATGAAAATTAAAGAAAACTGACCAATTAAGAATAATAACTACTAAGGGAATAGGTACTATGGGAGTATCGAAAATTTGCTACAAAGATTGATAGATTTATTAGTTCATACAGATAAGATCAGTGGAAGGTTTGGGCACAAAAGTTAAACATGCAGTTAAACAAACAGAATGAAAAGGCTTATGATACATTAATCATAAATTTGATACCAAGTGTTGTGGAAAACTGGAAAAAGGCTGATGAAAAGAGAATGAAACTTCAAACAATATGCAGCCAACTGAGCCAGGTAAAATCAGCTCACAGAATATCAAAGGCCAAAAATAACAGGAAACAAAATTGACTACAGCCAGCAAAATATATTGATACTGTACATTCAAAGTGTCAAAATATGACAAAAGTTTTGGACTTCGAATAACTTCTGCACCATCAGATAAGCAAAGCACCAACCAAGATTCAATGTATGCAATATGCACAACATAAAAAAGTACAGAAAACTTCAAATGGACACAGAATATAACACAACCACATCATTAATGCACCAAAAGGAAGAAGGGAAGTGTTTTACTCATTCTTATGCCCTAAAACAATCATTTTACACCAGCCCAATTTAATTCCAACCAAGCGCAGCCTAAAATGCAATCTTACAAAGCCAATTTTTATTAAATGACACTGTTTTGGTGACTGGTGCATCAATCCAGAAACTGTAGGTCACTCTTCATAGGATATGGTTGCAACAGTATCACACTAATGGAAACCAAAATTACACTATTGGAAGAAAAGTAACACCTGACATCCATATTTTCTTCTTACGGAAAAACTAATTTGCATATTTTTTTTCTTTTCTTTTCCTGTAAGTGCTTATGGATAAATTTTTCCAGACAGACCCTAGTTCAACTAAAAAACCTTAGAATTGGATGATGGAAACAAGCCAAAAGACTGACTTTACTAATTTTCTGACTCCCAATAACCAAATTCAGATTCTATATATAATTCCCAGCATCCAATACGTCAATTTGAATTTCAAATCAAAAGGGTTCGCTCGAAAAACAAAGTACTATGAAAGAACGAAATAAAAGTGAGAGCTTGAAGCACCAAATGATGAAAGTGACCTGAAAAGAAAGGAAGGTTACAAGATCAAGGGTTAGTATTATCTTTGTCTTGAGTGTGAGAGGAAGAGGGGTTGTTGGAGTTGAAAGAGGGTATGGGATTCTCTCCTTTGATGACCCAACCAAGAGCGAAGAAGGCAGTTCCAGCGAGAATTGCAGTGCCCCAAGCGTGAGAGTACCATTTACTGTATTGCCTTATGGCAAACCTCCATTGATCTCTCAGAGTTGCGGCATCTGGAATCTCTTTTTCAGGTGGGTTGATGTTGATATGCCTCTTCGGCCCTGCAAACTTTTTTGGCCCATCATCACTGGGAATCTCACCTGAAGAAGAAGAAGAAGAAGGATAATGGGTTTTGGGGTTATTCTCAGTCATTTTGCGGTGAAGTGGAACAATGATTGTTTTGCTTTCACTTTTCGTTTACATATAGAATCTCTGTCTCTCTCTTTTCCACGTATATTTATTTAGAGATAAATGGGGGCCTTATACGGTGTAACCTTAAAAATGCAACTTATTTATAAAGTTGGCTATTTTAAACTGAACAATTCACAATTTTTTTGTTTACTACGTGTTTCATTAGAGAAAATTCTGAGTCTTTCGTGATTTGAGAATTTCAACTGTAAAACTCTGTCTCTGAATATATTTAATGCAGTTTGTATACAAAATCGAACTCATCAAAGTTAAGCTGAAACAATGACACAAACTCATAGGACTAAAAAATTTCTTCAGAAAGTAGAGTGGGGTAATCTCGAATGTTAATGTAAAAAAATAGTGTAACACTAAGAGGTGCATCTAAACATAGGAAATTACATACGTTGATTTTGATGAGGGGTTAGGAGTGTGATTTGAATTACACTTAACCACTTAAGGTGCGTTTGGATTGGAGTTCCGTTGAACTTAATCTATGTTAAATTCAAAGTTCCTTCACATAATTTTGCCGTTTATTGGCAAAATCATCTTTGAATATAACTATAACAGATTTCAAATGAGTTTTTATTAACAGATGTAAATATTTAGTTAGTTTTATATTATTTTCGGTGTGCCTCTTGCTTGTAATAGAATTTGATTTTGTGCCAGATTGTTGATACGGTTATAGTTAAGCCTCGTGATATTCTGAGAAATGAGAACTACATGGAAAAAATGAGCGCGAATCCTGTCATCAGGTTCAGGTGTCAAAATTTTTAGAACTACATGAAATAGATGCAACTTGTGATGTGTCCTCGTTAGTAATTAAGGGAAGGCATTATTGGATTTTCTAGTATTTGTCTGCTGTTAATGTTGTCCAAAGTTCAATGGTGTCTTTACTAAGGGACTCGAGTCAAATTGTTTAAAGAAGTAGAGGAAAACAGTGGTGCTATCTTCTGAAAATTCAATGTTGAACATCATACTTACATTCATTCCAATATTACAGCAATTCAAAATTCACAAACTATTTTACATGATGAGAACAAAGATATAAATACAACCTTCCAAGTTCCAACGTTTACTTTAAAAATCAATTTGAACCTTCGTCATTTTCTACGGAGTTTTCTGAAGCACCAAAATTGAAACTGCAGATCTCAGACATTGCATCTGAAGAGGGAAAAGAATTACAAAAGATATACAAAATCCTATTGTGGTTCTACCCTTGTTGATGGAAACATTCCACTATAGCTAAAATCATCGTCCCGGTAAGGATGTTGGGCATTTGGTCCAGTTGTTTCTTCATAAGTTTCTGTTGTTGAAGTTGATTCAGAATTGGGGTTCAATCCAACGAGCTCAATTATGCTCTCAATCTCTTTTACAACCTCAGCCATTGAAGGCCTTTCAGCTGCATACTCTTTGACACACCTCATTGCCAACGTTACAAACTTCTCTAAACCTTTTGGTCCTGTCCCTTTCAATATAGTTTGATCTAGAATGGAATGAAGGTTGTATAAATCTTTTGATGTGTCCATTACCCTCATTACCTCTCTTACAATATACTTCCCTTGCTCTATTGGCCTTCTTGCTGTGGCTAGTTCCAGCATTAGCACTCCATAGCTATATACATCACTCTTTTCAGTCAACTGCTGGGTCATGTAATATTCAGGATCCAAGTATCCCTATGAGAATAAAAAAAATAAAAGTTTGGTTACTATTAATCTTAATATCTCTTTTTAACAAAGATGTGTGTTGCTTCAAAATGTAAGAGTAAAAGCATCCTGTACTAACCATTGTCCCTTTGACTTGAGTAGTGACATGGCCCCTATCACTGTCAACAAGAAGTTTGGAGAGACCAAAATCTGCAACCTTTGCGTTGAGGTGATGATCAAGTAAGATGTTGCTTGATTTTATGTCCCTGTGTATGATCGGTGGATTAGCAAGTTCATGAAGATAGGCAAGACCCCTGGCTGCACCTAATGCTACTTTAAGCCTCCTTATCCAATCCATCCAGATCCCAGACTTTCCTGCATTGGCAAAATCAAATGAAGAAAATTAATTAAGTAATGTACCATACAAGTCTATAGACTTTAGCTTAAGTGAATTTTTGAATTGGTTGTTATCGGTGGTTATACAGCCCAAATCCTGAAGATGTAAATAGTTGCAGTCCAGCAGAAGGATAGAATTACTATTTTGTGTTACAGTTTTATGGACAAATATATTTGGATTGCTATCCTGTCTTAATGTCAGTAAATGCTTATAAAAGTCTCCATGACATTGATTTCTAGTCATCAAATTGGTAACGCAGATGAAGCTATTACTTTATACTTCTGATGAGTGAGTCCATCGTTAATCATCTCTAAGTTTGTATTAAAATCAGGAATCAGGATCTTAACATGTCCATTTAGTATGAGCTACTTTCTACTGATCCAGTAAATAGATACTGGTTAGATGAGGTTTACTATTGACAACTGAATGTAAAATCATCTTAGTACTAAGAAAAATTGTGGTGATTTACTATGAAATATGCCTGCTTGTTAATAGTCAAGAGAAATGGGATTGTAAAAATTTACAGATGAAAATTTCTCATCATGCCATCCCCATTCATATATTTGAGTATGATACAGTATGGTACATACGGAGTTCTGACGGAATTGAAAGTACCTGAAAGACTATCCATTACAGTGCCATTTGGAATGTACTCATACACCAGCATTTGTTCACCCTTCTCAAAACAGAAACCCACAAGACTAACAAGATTCTTATGATGGACCCTTGATAGAAGTTCAATCTCAGTTTTAAACTCAACAGCACCCTGCATAGACTCTTTTGCGGCCCGTTTGATGGCAACCAACTCCCCAGAGGGAAGATTTCCTTGGTAAACCTTGTGAAAGAAGACCAATTAGATCTAGCAGATCAGTGAACAAGAAGAGAATAATTTGGAAACATACTTTGATATTTCTGATGCTAGTGTCAGAAATAAAGTTCTTAAATGTGAAAGTATACAAGAATTTCTTTTAGGAGCATCAAAGGAATAGGCCAATGGATGTTGTTAAATAAAAAAGAAAAGAAGGAATATAGTCGTAAGATGTCATTAATAAAAACCTTTCCATAGCCTCCAGATCCAATAGTATTGGCTTCTGCGAAATTGTTGGTGTATTTCCTTAGATCTTCAAATGAAAACCATCGTGCTCCTTTCAACTGAGGAGCAGTGCCACTATTCTTATTCTGTTCCCAATGTGCTGCATTTATGATAACATTGAATCAATAAAAGGCTACTAGAAAAATTCCTCGCAGGGAACAAAATTCATCCAGGGTTGCATGAATCATTTCTTACAAAAAGGGTTCAACTCTGCAGATCTTTTTGCATTTCTTTTTTGGCGTAAGGCATACATCCCTGCAAGGATTGCTAGTACAACAAAGACCACAACAGCAACTACTGCACCAGCTATAACCCCTGTATGTGATGACTTTGATTTGTTTGGTTCTCCTAAGTGACATAAGTTTGAAAGTTAGAGAGAAGAAAGAGCACTATAAGATTGAATAAAACAGACAAAGAGTTTAGTATTTTTAGTTCATAATGAGGAATCACCTCCGTAGTTCATATAACTATAACCCTTGAAGATGTAAGGGGAGAAAAATTCTGGGGGTTTGTAAATTTGGTTGCTTAGCAGAAAAGCAATAGTTAAAACTCCAGTAGTGTTGAAACGATCGGTTTGAGAAGGGAAGACATTCAAAGTCACTTGAAAATTATCATCAGTTGTATTCCTGAAGGGGTTACTAAGAGAAACTGAATCCACTGGAACACTTAGATTTCGAAAAGTATCCATCAAAGTCTTTTCAATCTCCCTATAATAACTTGTGTCACTGAAGTTTGAGAAACTAACAGCTCTTGATATAAGAGCTCCAGTGTAGGGAAATGCACATTTACAATTGGGGCTAGACACCTGATCAGAACTGCAAGATTGAGGTGAACAATTATTTGGTGGTGTTGAATAATGTATGGTATTGGCTGCTGGTACTTTGCAGTAACTTTTTTCAGAAGCATTACTTTCGCGACAAATAAAGTTGTTAGCTAGTCTGCAATAACATTAGATAATTGTCTCAGTTTTGAACCCCTTGCAACTAGCAGTACAATTTTTATTCAGAGGAAAAAAGCGAATTTATCAGTAATGAAGCTTACCTCAGCTCAAATTTTGGTACTATGTTATTTGGCTCAAGTTCTGTTATTTCATTATCCTCCAAATTAATGGCTTGCAGACTACCGCTGTAGCCACTGGTGAGATTTAATGTGCCATTGATCTGGTTTTTCGCAAGTACCCTGTTACCACATTTCAATTTTAATAACGATCATTTATTCATATAATCAAGGAATAATTTAGCTACATATGGACATATCAACATCTTTTGTTTCATAACTGCCTCTAGTAAAAGGACTAATGTTTCTCATCTAAAGATAAAAATACTATTTGTACATGTGGTGTTTGAAGTATAATTTTTATTCAGAGTCAAGAGAGTTGTTCCAAACCATTTACTTGTTAAAATGAATGACCTTTTTTTTAACAATAAGTATCTTCTATAAGAAGTAATCTTATTAGAGAGAAATAGAGACATAATGTGGGGATGAAGGAACAACATACACTGTTGTCAGTCGGGGCAGATTTGTAACCCAAGAAGGAACATTAGAAGCACTGAAAACATTGTCGCTCAGGTCCCTGCAGATATTTTTATATAAAAGACAAATTAAAAAACCATTGTATTATTCATGAATCATTTGCCTATTTTGCATGTTTCTTTATGATTTATGTAGATCCATATTGTTGTAAGCATTTCTGCTACGCAACATGGCACTTCCTCTAAACTTCCATTACAATCAATAAAATATAATAGAGTATCACTATTTTATACTTACACATATGTGAGACTGTTCATTCCAGTAAAATTGGGCAGAGAGCCACTCAACTTATTATGAGCTAAATAGCTGCAAAAAAAAAATAAAAAAATTGATTCCTTACTTCAGCAAAATTGATTCCTTTGTGAAAGAGAGAATATTTTCATAAAAATATGAAGCTTAATAAGGCATGTTTCTTCAATTTTCTTACATTTCACTTAGTTGTCCGAGACTGTTTAAGTTTGTAGGCACTAGCCCGGTTAACGCATTCCCATCAAAGCGCCTGTGGTCAAGAGAAAATATTAGATATAAAGAAAAGCCAAAGAGAAAGTCAGACATGGCATAATTTTGTGAATATATTCACTTGACATGGCCACATTATACTCACATAACCTCCAATGTGCTCACTGTACTAATGCTTCTAGGAATATTACCCTTTAGTTGATTGTGGTCGAAAAGCCTGGCAAAAAGAGTAGAAGGGATGATTAAGAGTTCAATTGGTTTATACTTCATAGCAATAGACAATATTTCATGACATATTTCAATATAAGATATGTGAATGAAATCAATTTGAATACATATACCAATCATGTTTAACGATTCAAAATCAATTCTAGTGAAATTTAAAACAAACCAACACTAGGTTATCTTATGAGTAAAATTATATGCAATTGACAAACTATACTTTCATTTACTTTTTTCAGTTATTGTGACATGAGAAAAGTTAACTCTCCATGCCATTATTTAGATTGCGAAATTTCAGAAAATTTAATAGTACAAGATGTAGTGAGACTTACACGTGTACTAGTTGCATTTTGGAGTTAAAAAGTTTGGCTGGTATTGTACCAGAGAGCTTATTGCTCCCCATGTGACTGCAAGCATTGGACATTATATCAAGTCATGTTAGTGTGATAATATCAAGTGAAAAGAAAATTGACAATGAGAGTTACATACAAGTGTTGAGCCGTAAGGAGCATGTCAAGGCCTGGTCGTCCTTGGTCATCAGAGACAGGAATAGACCCTTCAAGCTGGTTTTCAGCAAGATCAAGCCAATCAATATTTGATAGATTGCCAAGAGAGCGTGGTATAGTTCCACTGAACTTGTTAGAATTCAGTGCTCTGCAAGAAAAGCAACACATAATTTACCATGTATTAGTCCATTAAAGAAATTAAGAAACATTATGCTTTGAAATTGTTGGCAGTGAGATTTTTTTGTTATCAAAAATAAAATATTTTAATGTCTATGCAGTAATTATGTTTCTTGTTTAGTTGGTATTCTCGCAATCATGATTTCTTGTAAGTTACAATGTAAATAAACCTCTCGTATGAATTAGCAGAATTATTAAGTTGGAGTTCTTACAGAAAGGTCAGCTGCCTTAGAGATCCTATTGAATCTGGAATAGGACCAGAGAAACCACAACCGACCAATGCACTGGAAACAGATAAAAAGGAACAGATAAAAAACATGTTAAATTTTGTAAGGGAAAATTTCTGTTTGTTTTCAAATCATACAATAGAAAATAAACTGCCTAGCTTACAGGGATTTTAGTTTTTTCAGATTTCCAATTTCTTTTGGAATTGTTCCCGACAAGCCCGTGTTGTAAGAAAGATCCCTACACCAACAAAAACAGCATGTTATTATGTGAGTTTCAACTGAGTAATTCATTTCATCCACAAATAAACTAGTCAAACATAAAATGTCCTTTTGGGTGGATATTCTGTACATGAATTTAGTTAAGGCAAATAAATGATTTGGCAACTTTCATATACCAAATTTGATAATATGACTAAGGAATGCAAAATCAGGACAAGGCTCTTTTAATGTTTTAATGTAATTATGTAAGTAACGAAGTATCCATCCACCTTAAATCATTTAGTGGATTAAAGGCTGTTCAACTTAATGTGTGTTTGGTTTCACAATGGACAGAATCAAGATTGATTTTACTTCCATTTCAACACTATTTTAGTAAAATTATAGATGTTTTTGCTTCGAAATCTCAGTTTGACTAGAAGTCTAGAAGTGATGAAATATTTTGCATTGAGCTGAAAAATTTACACTAAATTTTATATCAAATTTGCTTTCAAAGGTAAAATCATCTATAAACATGAATCACTTTACTTCATAATCAATTTCATTTAAATTAGTTTTTCAAACGTTCAACCAAATACACATTCATATAAGAATTACGCACAGAGTATCTAGTTCAGATAAAGACTGAATTGCCGAAGACAGCTGGCCCTCCAAACGCAGGCCTGGTAGTCTCCTGAAAATAGTAGCAAAATTTTCAGACTTATTTTGTTTTCAGAAGAACAGAAAGTATGAAACAGTCTTCATATCAATTTGAAGAGCCCAAAAAGAACTAACAGTTGGGTGATTCTTGAATTGCTACAACGAATTCCATCCCAACCACTGCCACAAGGATCTGCACCCACCCAATTTTGTGGCTTGTTACTCCAGGATTGCGTAAGAGAATTTAGGCCAGAATCTGCAGCCATAAAATTTACATTAGAAAATGTCAATAAATAAATAAAATTCTCAGGCAAAATTACATAATTTCTTAGTGTTCATTAATCTATTTCATTTCTCAGAGTGATTGCATATGTGATATGTCTCTAGACAATAAACTACTATAAAAACTGAAAAAAAAAATGTACAGGCTTGTTGTATGAACTTAATTTCTCTATTGAGTCATGTTTGGTGTAATTTATTTTGTGCTCTTGCATAAAAGTGAAGTATTCTGAAGTAAAGTTGCAGAACTTAAAGAGTTTAGGTACATCTCACCATATGCAAGAGCAAAAAAATTTGAAAATATTCCTTGCTTTTTTTCATGAGATGTGAAAGAATATTTATATCCAAGAAATTGATGGATATACATAAGATGGAGAAAAATGTCAAAAATGTATAAATGAACTTACAATCTCTATTGTCTGTCTGTGATGCTACAAGCAGAACATGGAATAGCAGCAGCAGAGGAATCACTTTATGTTGTTGGTCCATTACTCAAGATATTTTCTGATGTTGGATCAGAAATCTAATTTTGAAACTTTTGGATGCAGGCAATGATCAACAAATAATCAAAGTGGAAGAATCAATTGCAATCATCTCTTAATGAGAGAAAACAAAGCCTTGATAGTATGGCAAAACTGAACCAATGATAGACTAAACGCGTCCATAAGATGGCTAAGGCTAACTAATACCTTTTACTTAGTCAATGACTTCTGCATATATTTTCAACGTTTAGAATTAGATTAAGTCTCAAAATAGAAAAATTAAAATATTGTCTCACGATGGCCACCTACTATCATCATATATTCTTAAGATATTTTCAACAAAAAAATGAAACATTTGGATAGAGTTTTTCAATCAAATATTTGAAAGAAGAATGGTTCAAGAAAACAAAAGTTGTGAAAATAAAACACCACCTAAAAGATGGCTCATTTTGCTGCTTTCATCAGCACCCTTTCTATATTAAATATACCTCGAAACTCAATGTAGTTATATTAGTTAAAGTTATCGATAATGTCAAAGAAGAGGATGTCTATGTCATTTGAATATGGTCTTGCTTCATCAACAAAGTACAAACCCCCATTCTGCTTATGTTCCATAACAAAATGAAAACTAAATGGTCTTGTACCACAAAGAAAAGAAAGATGAAAAGTAGGTGGTTGTAATGTTGACAGCAATGTGGTGGTTACATAGTATTATGTCTAACCATCAAATACATTGAAGTAGAGAGGGATGTTTCTCTAAGCCAATGGAGGCAATGTGATCATGTAAACAAAGTAGATATTATTCGTACCATATTAATAAAAAAAGTTCTTAACTGATAAGAAGAAAAAAAACAAGAAATTGACTACCAAGCTTGCCGTCCATGACAATTATATAAGTTTTATTACTATCAAAGTTTAATTTCTATGGATATAATAAAATTTATATCATCACTAAATAAAAAAAATTATTATTAATACGAATTTTTAAGTAGTTATTATAAAAATGAAGAAACTTATCATTTATGATAGTTTGTGATTAAATGATGCATAAAAATATTTTGCATAATATTGTCAGTGTATACAAGTTGTACTGTTATTATTTAATATCATGTTTGACTTAAAATATTTAAAACAAATTGCTTAGTGCACAACTATGAACACGGAATGCAGAGGATAAACCAAAGGTTTTCTGTTTTTTAAGAGATTCAACGCTTAGAAAATAGCATAGTTGTTTGGACAGGCTTTAAGCAGCTTCAGATTTTTGTATTTAAGCAAGTCGGAGGTGCAACCTAAGTGGATACCAGGGAGATATACAGTTTTGTTCTAGACAAATACAACGAAACAAATTTTAACAGTGAAACATGCATGGTTCTTCTGTCTTTAAGAAAAAACAAAAATTAATGTTTTCTAAAGTAATATAGCTGTTACATAGTACCAACCAGTTAAAATATTGTCTCATAGATTAACAGCAAAATAAAAGGGTGGTACTGTTTCTTATGAAGACTTGACAATATTACAAATTGGGGTACAATTTTACAAAACTAAAGGAATTTTACTGTGGGAGCAGGTAATGATTTTTAGATGCAAAATCAAAAACTAAAAATTGCAGAACATCTAACTTTGAAACTTCCTAGAAATCCTCGTAAAAACAGTTTTCCATGCCTACTTTCAAGTTGATTATTGATGTGATAGCAAATTTATTTAACCAAATGTTTAGCAGTTGTAAATTAACATTGAAAGTGTAATATATTTAGTAGTCTAAATTTCATTCTAAATTTCCCCTAACAAAACTCGTTTTTTTTTTTTTTATTTCTATTAACTTTGCATAGTTTAATCCGTGAGAAGATATTTTTTTCCCATTTCACCATGGGGGATAAATGTGACAATTCAACACAAATTTTATTTCTATATCACATAATATATTTTTAGAGTTTAATGGTTATACTGATAATCAGTCATAAATTAAAATAAGTATAATTTTTAAGGTAACTGTTATTAAAATTAAAAAAAAAACTTTATTTATTATGATTTAATGATGGTATAAAAAATATTTACAATACACACATTTTTTTTCTCATATTTTTAACTTTACTTTTTCATTACATTAAATGTTCTCATTAACAAGAGAATTGGTACTTGAAGGAAGAAAGTGGGAAGCTGACTTTGCAGGTTTGATTATTGGGTAGCTATGGAAAGAGACAGAGTGTAGCAAAAGTGAATGGTTATGTAAACCCTAATACAAGTGGCCTTAAATTTAATTGTGACACACATTACCAATTCAATTTTTTTCTCAAAACATTTTGGGAAAAGGTGGCGGTCAAACCTAGCAACCTACTAATAATAAATAATAATAATGTGCAAAAATGTAAACTCTTTCAAAGTTGTCCATTTTTTTTTTCTTTGTGGGTGCAAGTTGCCCATGTCCATACTTGAGATTAAAAACAATTTATCAGGGAATTTTATAGGTTATAGTTTTTATTAGTTTCATTTTTATAAGCCATCTATTTTTACTTTTAATAATTTATATAACCCTCTTCACTAATAGCACAATTTTAAAATATTTGCTAAATAAATTCTACATAGTTACTTCACACATTTAGTTCTCTCTGTTTTTTTTTTTTAACTCAACTCATTTTTTTTTATTTTAAAACTATAGAAACATAATATATATATATATATATATATATATATATATATATATATATAATACATTACAATGCTGAATATAGACAAAATCGTTTAAAACATGTTTTTTAAGAGATTCAATGTTTAGATTGTTGTTAAAAAAGAGATTCAGCGTCTAGGTAAGTTGAACTTAAAAATATATTTTAAAAAGGAAATAATAGTTTGACTTTTACTTTAAAACACATTTTTTTTTCAAATTTAATAAATAAAGATGAACTGTTATTTTCTTTTTAAAAAGTCTCAAAGATGTGCTTATAAACATTGATGTTATGTGTGGACTTGGGAAAAAATACAGAAAAAAGAAATAAAAGCAGAATAAAATAAGAATGATAAAAGTAAGAGAGAAATATGATCGATGCATTTTTAGTAGAAATAAATAATAATGAAAAAAATGTGGAAATTATATCTCCACGTGTTTGAATAAGTGGAAGAGTGGTGGAAAAAAATTTATTTAAATATCCTACATTTTATATTTTTAAAAATACACAATTAATTTTAATTTTTTCACAATTAACTTAAGCTTTATCTCTTTCATTATTTTTCTAAGATTTTCTCTTTTCAAATAAATTTATTTTAGTCAAACACAAGGTTAAGTAATTTAGCATAAAAATGAACTTGCTGCTGATTAATTCAAATATCCGAATCGCTATTGACCACGTGAATAAGTGTAATAAATTAATTATAATTTAATTATGTTGCTATTGGTTCAAGTATCCGAATCACAATTGACCACCTGTATGAATGTAATTATAAATTTGTAATTGATTTCGATAGATGTGATATATGTGAATATCATTATTTTGATGCAGTCCATATTGTTAAAATTGATTTAATTTATCTTAAGAAGCAATAGCGTAATGAGTTTCTTTTTCAATTTCTTTTTATAAAAATATGACTTTGAGAAGATATTACAAAACTTACGAATTTAATTGAGATATATGTTATGTGGTAAAGTTTTATTTCCTTCAATTATGAAACAATTAAAAGAGTTTAATTTTTATATATTATTTCAGTATTGTGGAATGATAAAAATTATTTTAAATATAAACCTTTAAATAATCACTTTAAAATTCAACTATTTTTAATTCATTAATACTTTTCTTTATAATTATAATATTGATACGAAACATATACTAAATCATAATAGTAAAAAACTGACAGTAAATTCATTTCAAAATTATCAAAATTAAATTCAATAATCTTGTTATTTTTTTTTTATCAAAATGAAACTCAAAAATCATGTTATTATTAACTAAATAGAACATAGTCATAATCAATTGAAGCTAGCTATCGTATGAGCCTTGTAATTAGTATATCCTACACATGCCGGCCTTCGTTACCGGCCATGCCAACTTTTGTTTCATTATTGTCTTTTATAAGCCCACAACAATACATTATACCATAATTTTTTAAGTGGCATTCACACGTCGAACAAAATGGTAGGTTCTTCACAGTACTACCATTATTCACATCAATTTAGGTGGTTTATGCTATTCTTCTAAACAATAACTTGAACTACATAATTTTGTAATTGAGATGTAATCTCTTAAAATTGTCATTTTTGGATTACACCATGGGTGTTTAAAAAGTATTGTCATTCAGAGATTACATCAAATCAGCCGAAAAATATATCACAAGTCCACTATTAGTTCAATCAAATATGACTCGAGGAAATTGATATTTTCGAAAGGTTAATAATACCACAAAAAATCTTGACATGATTTAACGGAATTCAGCCAAAATTTTCTATCACAACCAGATTAGTTAGATAAGTCAAAATGATAGGGACACCCATGTGTCCCACAACGTCTAGTTATTGAAATTCTAACATATTAGCATTAGCTGTATTGTATTTTCCAAAAAGTCAGTAAAAGCTCTGTCAGAAGCCCTTCCATATACCCTTACAAATTCTTTGAATTTGCAAATGGCAAAACTGCACGCAAAACACATATAATATTCTCCAAATAAAAATTAAGTAGGAAATATGTACAGGATTTCGGGGGTGGAATCAGTGCTACAAAAACATTAGTGGTTTAACTTGATAACATGAGACACCCTTTCTAAGAAGATGGGGCACATACTAGGTGTGAACATGATGTCCTCCCTCATCCATTCTGGTGCCACTCTTTCAAATGTGCCAAGAGATAAAACATGGTACAGCAGCTCTGCTTCCTCTCCAGGTGATTTGCTAATCCATGATAAACTGAAGGAGTAACCTATCATCATAGCAATAAAAGAAACATGTTAACCAAGCAGTTACACATCTACATTCTGCAAAATGTTAAATGGCAAGAATTATCTTTAAAAATTAAATAATAAGATGTAGCAGTAAGAACAGTCCAAAACCTGTGACCAAGATCAGCTTTGTCACAAGAACAACCCACAAATGAAACAAAGATCTTACTGAACTGAGAATAAAATAAAATTTGAATTCCACATTAAATCAGTGCTGATCTTGACTACCTTATCCTATCTTGACTATTAAACATAGAATTCAAGAAGTGCACCCAGATTGAAACTATATATTCAAGCATATTTATTATCAATATTCCAACACTGTTAACTCAGAAACAAGGTATTCTAAGATTAAGAAATAATAAGACAAGAAAATAGTTACAAGAATTACCGCTTGATTGATGCAGTGCAGAAAGGCATATTTGTCCAGTTTGATAGTCAGCGGATAACTTCATGCCCAGTGCATACTCAAGAAGAACTTGAATAAGCCAGTTGCCATGACAACTTTTCTGCAAATCAATGCCTGTAAAACATAATGAAGGATATATAAACAAGAATAACAATTGCCTTATAAAGCGATTCCAACCAAATAATTCACATATAAAGCATGAAAACAATTGACAGCACCAACCTGATTGATCATTAGCCTCCGTACAGCGCTCCAGCAGCTTTTTCACAACAAAATGTCAGCATATTAAGGTGATTAACTCTTTCCACCCAAATGAATTAAACAGAATGCTTACATATATAAACGCATAGACTAATATATTCCATTTCTAGGATTTTAAATGTTCACCTTAACAGACGCAGTCTCCTGGCAAGTAATTTGCATCGACTCTCTCTCCAGAGAATTGCCTACATCATTTTCGAAAGATATAAACTTTGTTTCTTCCTCCAAAGCATTCTGCCTCGTACGTTTCCTTGTCATTATAGAGGACCTGTTAGAGTTAGCCTCAAACTGATCATCTGCGGCCATGATCTTCCTGTTATTAGTTAAATCATTAGATGTTTCATCCTGGCGAAGCTTGAGCAATTTCTCAACTTCTTCGGAAAGAGCTTCATCTGTCAAAAGTTAATACCCAAGTCATCAATAGAAAAGGAAAACAAATGAAATTGAGATACACTTAAGGACAGGGACAAGGAAACAAAAGTGAACTTACATTCACAAAAGATGCAAATATAATCCAATATTGAATACAGATTCCAACTAAAGTTTCAAAGGAAAAGATTAACTAGGTAGCTATGATAACGATAAACCGTAAACCTTGCTTTTTATTTCAATAAGGAATCAACCAGAAAAATAAGAAAAGTAACCAAAACGGTTTCAGACTCACAGCAATAAGCTTAAAACTCATGTTAGTAAATTAATTTCATATTTCACATGCAACCTGATCTTGATTCTTCAAAACTTTACTAACTATAACGCACCATGAAAATCTCATTTACATGTTTGATTCCATGCTAGAGAATTGATTCCAAGTCCAAAATTGATTTTGAAATGAAACATCTTTATGTAGCTTTTGAATTAGACAAAAAAAATTACACTGAAATTGACTGCTAACTTGCTTTTAGACTAAAAACATCTGAACATAAATCACACTACTTTACAATCAACTTTAACCTAATCAATTTTGAAAAATCAATTTCATTTAGAATCAATTTTGCAAAGGCTCATCCAAACACACACTTAATCTCAAGTACCACAAAAAAGAAATATAAAAAAAAATCAAGAGTCTCACTTTTCTGGCTTTCCTCTATGAAAAGCCTTTGATAATCTGCAACTTGTGTGTCTTTGGCAGCCCTGCATTAAAGATAAACACATTAGCATAAACAAACGGCAGAAGCCAAACAAATTATCCCTTAAAAAAGAAAAAAAAACTGCAATATGAGAATTGAATAACATGCCTAAGCGAAGCGAGCTCAGTTCTCAAATCATTGACTTGTCCAAGAAGCTCTTCCTTTTCCCTCTGCAAGTGCTCTATCAATTCTTCCGCAGCTGCAATGCAACACTCACAATTCAGAACGCATTTCGTTGTTTTATCGACAATTCATTCACGCAGAGTGGAATAGAGAAGAAACATACCGGACGAGAATTTCACGAATCTAAGTTCTTGTTGTCTGTTCAGGTGATCCAAATCGGAAAGTTTATTACTCTAAAACAAGGAAAAAGAAAAACAAAGAATGAGTAACAATAATGCGTAATAACCTAATGAAACATGAAATTGCAGAAAAAACCTTGAGTTTGGTGTACTTGTCATAGAGCTTCTTGTACACAACCTCCATTTGCGACAACGCGCGTTTCACAACTTGTTTGGGACGTTTAATTCAAATTTCAAGTTTTGAAGAAGTAAGGGGCTTTAATTCAAACCTGGACCGGATACCCGATTGATTTTAATCGCCCGTTTCTCATCTTGGGTCTCCGATACTTTCTAAGATCGATGGGCCCTAAGTCCATACACTTCAAAATGGGCTGAAACGGTTTTTCTGTATCATTTGAATTTCTATCTGCACCCCCCCTTTTTTTTTATTGCATTCCAGAATTTCAATCCATAATATTAATTAAAATTTCACAATTCTCATTCCCAAATATAAAAAAAAGGTGTAAAATGAGCTTTAAAGGATATAAGAAAAATATTATCTTTTATCTTTTCCTTACATTAACATCATATTATTTAATAGATAATAATACAATATAACTTTAAAAATCCTCCAATATTACCACTTACCGTTAACGTATGATAAAAATTATCATAATTTTGAAATGAAATATTATATTATTCATATTCATAAACACGCATATCTAAAGAATTATTAAAGAATAATATTTTTCTTTAGAACAAACTACTACGTGAGATTCACTAGAGCTTACTTCAACTCCGTCAATAAGGTTCTATTTCGTGCATTATAACATAGTTTCCCTATAGAAAACCGAACGCTAAGTAAAAATTTAGCAAAGTAATAATATTAGTGTTAAGAGATGCGAACTTTTTTGAAAACGTTTGTTAAATAACATGTTCGTAGAGGTTGCATCATGTTGAAAATTTGATAGGCGTTGGTTATCCTTGGAGATCATCATACCTTATGGTTACCCATTGAACCAGGTGATGTGATAATACAAATAAAGTGATTAAAATGAAAAACCAACAAAAAGTAGTTACCTCAACTGTGATTAGTAATTTTTAAAAACGTTTATATATATAATCATGACTTTAAACCACAGAATATGAAAAATAATTGCATTACATGTACCAGCTTGGTATGGCAATACCATAACTATTATAAAGCTAAAAATGGACACAATGTTGAAGTATAGTAAGCACATATTTCTCCTACTAGTTGGAGTAAACTTTGAAACATGACATTCTCCAGGTAAATCACTTGCGCGCTTCAGCCTTCTTCTGCTCTTTGGCTGAAATGAATTTAGTTATTAGTTTCAGGATTTGGATACATCAAAATAGAGTGAGCAAAACAGATAGAGTTTAGCACTAACCAGCTTTCTCTTCCTCTCGCTTTTTAGCAGCATCTGCCCTTTGCTGACGTATAAGAGCTAAACGTTCTGCAATACAAAGAAACTAAACATTAGTCATTGGAAAACAAAAGCCCTCATAACATAACACTCCTCCTTGCAAAGCATATTTTATTTTGCAGAACTCATGCAGCTTAGTATTGTATTTACCATATCAATCAATCACTACTTCACACGGTAACAATACCACCGTGACGCTAGAAGGCAAAAGCACAAAACTAGAGAAACTATTCCAAGAGCTACCAGGTACCTAAATCTTTCCTTTGCTTGTTCTGTTTTTCCTTATTGACCATCGCAATCAATCACTACTTTATCCATGTAACAATACTAGGTGTGGCAAAACAATCTGTTTATCTATCATCCATCCAATTCATCAGCAAAGAAATTCATCTAATCCATCTAATACCAAGAAATAGTAAATTAATGAATTGATCCAATCAATCCATTTATTTTTGTGGATAGATATGATCCATGCATTATTTTTTCAAAATTCAACAGATTGTCTAATGAGTACCAGATCAAAATCAATCGAAATTTTTTTCTATATTTAAAAATTTTCTTAAATTCATTAAATTGAAAATTTAATGGGCAGTGACTAGAGGTGGAAATAAGTCAAACAGTCTATGACATCTATGACGAGCTTACAGTATGACTTGGTCTCACTTGTTATATTAAATTAATAAATATGTTTATTGATAACCATATTTTTAATAAAAATATAATATATTAAAGAACGTGATTTTTTATTAATTTATTAATATAGGAAAAGAAAGGAAAAATAAAGAAAGAAAAGATAAAGAGACAATATTTTAAAACCAAAAATAGTTAATTTTATAAAAAAAAAAAAAAAAAAAACTTATTTTAGTAGATGGATAGATATCCATCCATGAAAAAATGATTAAAGGATGGATTTTATCAAATGGATGGGGATAGATTGGATTTTTCTACTTAATTTTTAATGGGTCAAAATGGATTATTTTGATCCAATCCATTATAATCCAAAACAGAAATATCCAATCCATCCATTTGGCAACCCCTAAAAAATACCAAAGCTAAATACAGAAGGCAAAAGCCCATAATTAGAGAAGCTATTTCAAGAGCTACAAGTACCTAAATCTTTCCTTGCTTGTTCTGTTTTTCCTTGCTCTTGCAGCCTCATATAGCGCTCATGGGCTCTCTGTTTCTCTAGCTCCTCTCTGCAAACAAGTGGGAAAATTAACATATATTAAAAAACATGCTCCAGAAGTTTCACTTACAATATACCCCCAATAGAGAATTAGGAGCTATTAAAGAATGCACAGCTTCCCTTAAATTCAAACAATAAGCAATGTACTCTTCAAGTGCAATAGTGCATATTACTATATACAACCCCCCCCCCCCCCCCCCCCCCCCCCCCCCCCCCCCCACCCAAATTGGTGATAAAATTACAAGTTATACTGCTAGGATCTCATAATCTGTGTTAGTTTACAATCCCACAATTTACACATTCCCCCTCCCCTCTTTTCTGACAACCTGGTCCCAATTTAAACAGCAAGCAAATCAAAAGTAGCAAACCTTTCACGCCTTGAAAGTTCTGTTGTTTTGCTAACCTGCATCCACAAGAAAATAACATCATTCTTCGGAACTCTATAATGATGTCTGTGAAAACAAAAAAGTTGAACTCACATCAACATCCCTAGCTTTCACGCTCTTTGGCTTTACCAAGTTGGGATTTTCAATCTCAATAACCCCTTGTGTTCCTTTTTTCTTCTGCACACATTATATAGTGAAAAGACCATAAATTTCATATTGACAGGGAAGGTCATAGAAAGAGACAATCTCTTCAATGAAAAGGAAAAAAAAAATACAATCCATATATATTATTAATTAAGACACTAACTGTATTTTCTTCTTCAGATTCTTCTCCAGATTCATTCTCAGATACTTCCTCTTCTTCTTCCTCTTCATGCTCAGCTTCTTTCTAATAAGTTGTGAAGATAATGAACATGATATAACGGAAACAGAACAAATTAATTCGTATCACATGCATGAAAATGAATTGTTTCCATAGATATTCAATATAGAAAAACTATTATGTATAGATCACGTGTGTGTGTGTGTGTGTGTGTGCACTTTGAGAGAGAGGTGCAAAATGAAGAGGTGGAAAGGCCAGAGAAGAAAACCTGTCTAAAAGTTCGAGGACGGTTAGAGGTTCCAGCAACTGCAGTAGTAAAAAACAACATTAAATTTTTAGAGGTGCTTTTTTTTCTTTCCACAATTACAAAAATATCAACTTTCTGTTTCCATTTTAAGAGGGGAAGGGGGCCAAAAGGGTGTTGGCCTCAATGAGAACCTTTACTTAGGCTAAGTTTCAAAATAAAGGAATTGGCTTATAGTTTAACATCCAGTAATCCCTACACAAAATATTAACATTCTGAACTGTGAGTGGAAATCTTGACAAAGTAACAAACATTTAATTTCACGATATGTATGTTACTACTTTTGACCAAAAGATACTAGAAAGGATATGCATCTGACATTGAACTAAATTATTGTTTTAAAAGCAACCACAGGATCAAACAAATAAAGATGTCAATTCTTCTGCACGTGTCCTACTCCTTTGTCAAACATACTAACAGGTAAAAAAACGGTTGCATCCACTAAAACTTTCATGAAATAAAACAAATAACTTCCGTTGACTGTCAGTCTGATGTATCATTCTCACGTCCACAATCCAAGCCTTTTCCAAATAAAATAAATTGTACCATCGAAACGACTTGTTCAAATCAAGTTCTCTTCTCTTTTGACATATTCACTAAACCCCCCGCGCGCACACACACATATAGGAGGCATAAACTTACTCAGAGAGTAAATTTAACAGACTTACTCTTCATCCTATCCATTCATTTTTTCCTAATCTAACGGCAAAAAATGAGTCACCCATTACGACATTCAGTGTGATGAGTGGCTCATTTTTCACCGATAGATTAGGAGAAAATGAATGGACAGGATGAAGAGTAAGTCTGTTAAATTTACTCTATGCGTAAGTTTATGCCTCCTATATATATATATATAGAGGATGCATAAACTCACTCAGAGTAAATTTAACAAACTTACTCTTCATAGGATGCATAAACTCACTCATAGAGTAAATTTAACAGACTTACTCTTCATCCTGTCCATTCATTTTCTCCTAATCTAACGGCAAAAAGTGAGCCACACACACACACACACACACACACACATATATATATATATATATGAAAAGGGGTAGGCTGGTAACCTAAATAGAGACTCGTTGACCACAACTGGTAAAATGAAAATCTCAGCAAATTGAAGGGGCAATTACTACTTATTTTCTCCATTAGTATTCATCAAATATTCAGAGAGTTCCCAAATACACAATTTTTTTTCATGTTCATTTACAACTGCAGCTCACTTCAAAGCTTCAGAACAAAAGGGCACAAAACTCATCAGTTAATCCAAAAAAATGAATAGTAATTCACGATCAATTCAAACAATAACAGATACTCGAAGAGTCCCCAAGCCAGATCTAACAATCCCATCAAAACACCCGTGCACCACCCTTCATCCCATTCCACAGCTTCAACAACCACG
Source organism: Hylodesmum podocarpum (assembly GCA_026586105.1). NCBI lineage: Eukaryota > Viridiplantae > Streptophyta > Magnoliopsida > Fabales > Fabaceae > Hylodesmum > Hylodesmum podocarpum. The sequence continues at coordinate 3,235,297 of JALJEV010000424.1, read as the reverse complement.
AAAGCAATAACAAAACAATCCCCTATAGCTCAAAACCATATTTCACAACACCAAAGTCATTGGATTCAAGTGACAAATTAAGGAGAAAGAAACAAAAAATGCCAACAAATTAAATGAAATTGCACTTGAAGTCTAAAGCCAAAGACGTAAACTTTTGTGAGAAATGAAAAAAGGGTCTCACGGAGGTCTTCCGGCGTGGAGAACTGGCGGCGACCGGTGGGCTTGCTCTTGAATTTTCCTCTTCCCATGGTATCGTTCAATCGCACCAACGCTACGCTACAATTTTAGAATCAAATTCTTCTTCCTTCTGCAAATTTATGAGATTGAACTTTGCGAACAATAAAAAAGAGGATGCACTCTCTTTCCCTTTATTCCAAATTCCAAATTCCAAAAACCCTAGTTAAACTCCACACATAATCGAAGATATTATTATATTTATTTTTTACGACACGATTTTAGATAACTGGCATTTTTTTTAATTTTTGTCCGTTTGTCTTATAACTTTTAGGGCCCATATCTGTTTTTGAGAAAATATAGTTGACCCATGTATATTTGGGCCAATACAAACGAGCCCAATAGGCCCAAATGTGCCACCTCTGATTACAGCGTCGGAATCTTTTCAACCTAAACCTAAAATCTTCATTGTTTGTTCCGCTCTGCCTCATTATCAGTGAATTGAATCCAACGAACACCGAAGGTCAGGATTTGATTTTAATTTCTTTGCTTCCAGTAAGTGCACAAATCTTCTTCTGTAAATTTATTTGAAGTTCACATTTTTGGTTTAATTGTTGTTTTACATGAAAAGGGGGAAATTCACGTTTTTTTTTTTTTTTTTTAATTTTAACTGGTGGCAAAGAAATTTGCTATCTTTTAGACAATTTAATACTTACAAAGAAATTTATTTTGTCTATTTTACTTTCCGGTTGGTTTAAATTTCAAAATGAGTTTGAATTTTCATAGTGTTGCCTAGCCTTGCCTTGCCTACCAAGTGTTTGATGAAATGTGTGTGTTGGTGATGAGGTTGCAAATTGGAAGAGATGAAGAAGGGAGTGCATCCACAGAAGCAATGGATATCCTACGTTACACAAACTGGTAGGTTGATGCATGTGATGATGACAAAGATACATCCTGTTGGGAAAGTCTACCACCTCCGGGCTAAGCGTCAAATGGCAGAGAGTTTGGGACAGATTGCCAAGTTCAGACGCAAGTTCGGGCAAGAAGATCAAGGTGGCAATGAAAAATGATTTGTTCAATCATAAGAGGGAACTTTAACTTCTTACTCATTACAAGTTGGTGATATTCTCAAGCTGGTTTTTTTGTAGCATTCAGTATGTGTAGTTAAACTGCAGAAATGTTTCCTTCGTCAGTTCATGCTAAGTGATGTCTTTAGCAGCTGAGATTTGCTTGTTGGTTTTTTCAATTCAAGTTCAAGCTGGTGTTTTTTGTTGGCACTTTTGAACCTTTGAGAAAGGGAAAAGTTGATGTTGCGGACTCGGACACAGTCATGTCAAATTTTTTATTTATTTTTTTTGAATATGTTGAAGGATCAAATTACTAGTTTAAACTGAATGACCAAGATCGTTTGATCTATTAATAAGAGAAGTACTAGCAACAGTGCAACACACTCTATTTTATAATATTTTCTTTCCAACACAGTACACACTATCTCTGTTGAATGAAATTCACTGGGTCGCGCTAGTTTGGGAATAAGATGCATGAGTCTGTTGATAACTTTAGAAATGAGGTAAGATCTGAAGGAATTCGTTGAGATGGCCTAAGGTAAATCATATTGCAACATGAAAGGTGTAGGCCCCCATGGTTGATCCAAATGGAATTAAGGCTATGCGAATGACTTGATTCAGATCAAGCTAAGTTATGTGGGAGAGAACTCAAATGGCGTGGATTACTTTAGTAATTCTTGAAAAATTGTAGCAGACCAATAATGGGATGAAAACGTGGCTTTGCCCTTTGTCAAGCTGAGTTTTTTTCCAATTTTTTTTAATATCCACCCATCCAAACAATAGCTCATTTTCACTTCATTTCTATTCTCTCTAATATCTCTATGTCCATTTTTCTCAGCCAATCAATGCATAAATGACGTTCCATGTAGATTATACTGAGAGTTATGCACTATTTTGAAACTTTGGTGAACGGCTTTTCAGGTTTTTGCATAAACAATATGCTAACATATTCTGGAGGCCTATTTAATAATAATAAAATAATAATAATAATAATAATAAAAAACTGATAAAAACTCGAGGCACAGCTTCTGGTGCCCGAAAATTTTCACTTGGGGAATATAACCTTAATCTACAATATTCCGATTGGTTAGCCAACCAGTATAGTAGGTCCTAACTAGTTTCTAGCTTTACTATTGCCCCCAAGAAAAGGATCCCGGAATGGCCTGGCTAGAGCAAAATATGCATCTGGATTTATTGACATTAATAACTCTACAACGATAACCTTTTCTGGAAGGGACACCTTGAGACCGGGTTCAATGAGACCTGCTTGATAAAATACAAGACCAGTTAGCAACTTTAATAGCTGGTTATGCTAAAACATAAAGTATCAAAAGCAATAAGAACCGACTTGGAGAAAGCTTTTTCCCTCCATATAGCTCCCTCGCTAAAGGATTTGCAGCCCAATGATTGACAGCAACACGGCTCAAAGGTTGAAAACCAACTATCTTCCCATCACTTGAGAAAACCACCTAAATTTCAAACAAATTGCAAGGGCAAGAATATTAACAAATGCAGCAACAATAGTTGCCAGGCAATATTGTAAATATCCCGACTAGGTTGAATAAAATAACCAAACATGACACACAACACAATCTTTTCTTCCATGTTCAGGAGACTCTAGCAGTTAATGAAATTAAATCTTAATGACTAGTCATGTCTTAAAATTTCACAAAAAGCATGCAAGACATTGATGAGGACATGGAGCTTGTTAATTATAATATTCTGAAATTCTTGAGTACCTGGTAACTAGCAATATCCTGTACAGGCACTTTTGCATCTGCACTTATACTCTCTGAAGTAGAAAGAGTATCAAAACCTTCACCTCTCAAGTAAGCCGGCAATTCTCCAATCCAGACACCAATACCATCCTCAACCTTAATTTCATCTGACCAGCCAAAAGTGTCCTTTACCTTAGCAATAGCTAACACGCAAAACTCTTCCAACTATCCATGTAAAAGATCCAAACAAGTACTTCTTAGAAAGAAATACAAGGCATCATAAATCATTAAACAAACAGTACACATGCCAAGCAGAACTCAGTAACAAAGCAACTACAGAAAATGACCTATAGAGTATAACCTTTGCACTAAAGAGAATTACAACAAAGGACAGCAAACAAATTCACACATAACAATGACAGGGCACAAGCCAGTAGCAAAATTTAGACAGTCACAGTTTTAGGACTTCAGGCAGTATTGTACAGTTATAAATTAGACAGTCATTCGTCACACTATGTGCTATTCCACTGTCAGTTTTAGGACTAGCTACTTTGCTCCACTACCTGTGATTGATTACTATGATGGTGATAAGACATCTAAAATGCTAAACAAGAGACTCAATGAGATCAATAACAAATTACCATTTACCAACTAGTTCAGACCTCAGATTTTAATTATTGTGACAGACTTCAAATAATTTAGTTCATCTTAGACATGGACTATTTTGGATGTATGAATGAAAGATAAGAAGCACAATACAGCTGCATATAAGGAGCTAGTTTGATAATGAAGTATGTAGTTATCCATTGCTAAATATGAGACAAATTTTGCATATATTACTTGCGAATATTCTCAACATAATAACCATTATAATTACATAAAATAATAATAGAAGAAACGAGAGACTGCATACCATAGTTGCATCCAAATATTCATGCATTCCAACATTGACTTCTGCTGATGGCAGGGATCTATGTTCCACAAAGTGCTTACTTCCCTTTCCTAACCAAGGCAAACAAAATTGACCCAGAGCACTGATAACTACAAGAAATATACCACTTGCGAGGATGACTGACAATAATTTTGGTAATGAATTCCCCTACAATAAATAAATAAATATAAAAATCCATTAAATGTACTCTGTTCGACAGTCATACAGTCATATTAAAAGTCAATTAATGAGCCGAAGATATAACTAATGAAAAAACTAAATGAGAACTGTCCTGGTTTCCTTGTTTGTATGAGTACAAAAAACCTATATCTTTTGTGTTTATCTCAGCATCAGAAACTAAGTTTCTACACTGTTTGTCCTGTAAAAAAGGAAATTTGGGTCTTACCCCATTTTTGTTCCACAACAATAGAAGCCACGAAAAAAGTTCCTTTTACACCATGATATTGAACAAGGATATTGTTGGAAGACTAACTTTATACTCAGAAAGATGTTTTCATGTACTTTCATTATCCTCCCGCACTTAGAGCTTAAACACTCTTCCCACGATCCTATATAGAGACTTTATTACCTATGCATGCACAGCTAAGCAAGTTTGGCAGCCACACCTCAGGATAATTCCCACGGATTTGTCATACCATGTAAGAACAAATCTTGTAAATGCTAAACTTAGTGGATTTTAAGAAAGAACAAGAGACATTAAATTACCTTTCTATTGGATAGGTTGGCAAACTTGGCAGCCACACCACAGGATAATTGCTTATCAGGTAGAGAATAAGGATCCACATAGTACATATCTAGTGTTTCTGCCAACTGAACCTGCAATTTTGTTGAACTTATAACTGAATGACATCTATTGTGTACACAATATTAATGACAAAGTTATCCCACCAAAAGAAACGAAATTCACTGCTAAGGTTACTCAAATAGTTGTGCAACAAGTCCCATAAGGAGATAATTGAGAATAAAAATTAACATTCAAAAAACAGGTCAATACAGAAGGAAAAGATAAAATACCATTTGTGAGTGGGTCAAAAGAACTTCCCACCTATTCTCAGACTTCTTCCAGCCCTCAATTTTTGCATCTCCCATTGTCTTGCCATCAATTTCTAACCGATACGCGGGTACATACTCACTTGCCCAAGCACTAAAATCAGAACCACCAATTTTCTCTAACTTTTCATAACATGATGGCTTCCACCAATGATGCCCTGACCTAATTTTCACAGGCTTGAAACCATCCTTCATTAAATTATAGTTATCCAATAAACTCCTGGCATTTTCAACTATCTCATCTTCAAATAATTTGGATAAGATAACTGCAGAATCTTTTGATTGTACACTTGCAGGTTTTCGAAACCAGTGAAAGAAGCCACTTCTACCACGTTGTGTTTTGTCACGAAATTGTACTTGGGTGCTTTGAAGTGCAGAGATGCAAATGGCTTCTGCAAGCACGGAGATAAGATATTCATCGGAGGAGTTGAGAGTAAAAGATGCAGGAACCTGCTCATATGAAATGCATAAAAAGAACTCAATGCATCAGTATCAGGTCCACCTGCAGGACAGACATTATGATGTGACATTACAATTTACAAAAGTAACAGAGATATCAAAACTCAAAAAAGCTTCAAAAGAAATAAAAGAGCAACCAACCTACCTCTCTAGGTGTTTCAAGATCCTCCATCTTCCGTTCCTCTCCCGGTTGAAAGACGGTCAGGTCAAAGCTCCAAATCTGCTGTAAAACTACTTGCCTAAAGGTCATAGCAAGTACATTCTTAGATTCAGAGCTGGAAAATACATCTTTAGGGAAAGACTTCCTGAACTTAGCTGCTTTTTCTTTAACTTTCCTAGCAGGTAAGAACTGTCAAAACAACAACCTTTGAAATTCAATCCTCACATTGTATTGCCACAACCTCCCCACCAAAGACAACATACAAACACCAAAACATTTCAATAAACAAACAAATCCCACCCAAAAACACACACAAGCACCCCAAACATATCCACATCACACTAAATACACCATGCTCCCTCCCTAACACCCTCGCTTTTCCTCATAGCTCAGTATACAAAATTACAAAAAATGCTTGGATAAATTTTTCCATAAACACTTATAAGAGAAGAAAATAAGCGCATAAAATGAATTGAGCATCCCTCGTAAGATAAAATCAACCAATGCACTTAAATTTTATAAAACCTCTCTCACTTAATCTCTCCAAAAATGCATAAGTTGAATCTACCTTACGTGACAAACTTAATTCATTTTACTTTCTTACTTTATTTTTCAAGAAGTGTTCACAGAGAAGCTATCTAACCAGTACCTAAGTAACAGAACCTATAAGTACATTTATCACATTACGCTGTTGCGAACAGAGTTTCATGTTCACTTCAACCATGCTATTTCGCACGACGTTTACACGAAATAGCAATGCACAGATTCTTCAAAGCAAAAATTTATTAGCAAAAGCGAAAAGAATATACATTGTGATGGTTCCGATTAACGCATAATATCTTATTTTCCTTTTCAAATTCACGAAACAGAGCGAAGAAGAAGACGAAAGCGAACGAACCAGGCGAGTGGAGACAGTGGCGTGGTCGCCGGAGGGAGCGGGGAACACGGTTTCTACGACCATGGCGTCCATGCCGGCGTCGATGTGGTCGGAGGCAACTTCACCGCCGTCAGCGGCGGCGGCCGTCAACGCTTGTTGGAAATCGACGGTTCCGACGAGTGTGAGCTGAGACAAGTCGTTATCGTAGGTTCTGACGCAGGGAAGATTCTTGCCGTCGGATTCAGCTATGGCTTGGAGCACTTGCTGCTCCGTCACCGGAATGCTCTTCGGAGAAGAACACGAGAGGACAAAAATGGAATTTCTAGAATTTGGAAAGTGAAGAGTTGGTGAGAATTTGGTGTGGGAGAGAACAGGGGATAACAGTGAGGAAGCGGCCATAGCCATTGCCATCGCCGTCGGTGACAGTGGTTGTTCCTTTCTTATCTCCGCTCTTATCATTCAACGTAACATTGAATTGTATGGGCCGTGGCCAGGCCCATTTCTTGTAAACTGGATCTCCCCTTGGCCCAAACAAAACTGAATTGTAATATTTATAAATAAATAAATATAAAAAAATTATAAATTCAGAAATTGTTTCACCCTCTCTCAACTATTGTTCTCTTGTCTTAACTATTACACACATCAATTTCTCTCTCTCTAGGGTTCGATCAAGGTATGTTTTTCATTCTTTCTTTTTTCCTTTAATTTTTCTGAAATCGCTTAATATTTGATTTGATTTCCCCTTTTCCTTTCCGCCCTAGAAAATTCGTGGAACATGTTAGGAAAAGGGCACAATCCGTTTCGCAAGATTCAGTCTTTTCTATGAACTCGTTAACGAAAAATTACTAATTAGGGTTTCGATTCGTCAGAGTGTTGTTGAGTGATAACCCTTTTGCCGTGTCGACGCGGTTGATTGAAAATTTAATAATTTTCCTTCAAATTGTTTGTTAATCGAACATTCAAACGAAAAACATAATTAGTTATATTCTTTAGGTTTATATATTTCACATTTGTTTTAATTTTGTGTGGAAAGCAGAGTTTAAGGCATGGGAAAAAGGAAGGCAAAGGCAAAGCCTCCTCCAAAAAAACGAATGGATAAGCTTGATACTGTCTTCAGTTGCCCTTTCTGTAATCATGGCAGCAGTGTTGAATGCCGCATGTAAGTACTTATTGTATACTTGTAAAGGATATGACAATGTGTGTGTGTGTGTTTTCAATATGCATCCAAACACTTTGAAACATATATTCTTTAAATTATTTGGATATCTTCTGTGTTGTGTGTTAGTGATGGATCTTACTTGGTTTGAAGCTCATTTTTGGGTTTCTTTTGACAGTGACATGAAGAACTTGATAGGGGAAGCTTCTTGCAGGATATGCCAAGAGAGCTTTAGCACTACCATCACAGGTTTGTTTCAATGGGCTGTGTTTGGAATGTATGACATTGATTCTTAATGAAGCAATTAACTCCAATGGTCTATCCTGGCTTGCACTTGATATGGAAATGGGATGTAGCTGATATATTTCGGATATAAAAAGCAAGATGACATTTATGATGTTCCCTTGATACTTGCTTTTGATAATGCTTCTTAACTAAAATGAAGTTATTGGGATGTGCTACCTAGCTTTGTAGATCTCTTACCCCATGGCATTTTGAAAAGGCAAAGAAGAGAAGAAAAGAAATTTATTCCTACTGGTGATAAATTGTAATTTTTGTAGTCTTTGGCCGAAGATGAGGAATGAATTTATCTCTACTTGTTACTTTCTTTTTGGTTATTTGAAAGGAAATGGAAGTTGTTTTTCTCTTATGTAAAGCATTTTTCCCTTTTTATTGAAGTGGTTTGCTTTTTCACTGAAGAGATCTGAAAGATGACAATTTTATATATCTGCTGAGAGCACACACATTACTAATGTAGCTAATACTTATTCTTTTCTTGTATTTACAGCTTTATCAGAGCCAATAGACATGTAAGTTTAATCAATATGTGGGAAACATTTTTCCATCTTCTGTGTGAGTGTGTGTGTGTGTATCTACAATTCATGACTCAAGGAGTTTGTTTCCAACTGTACAGATATAGTGAGTGGATTGATGAATGTGAACTGGTGAACCACCCGGACGCTGAAGATGATGGTGCTTAGCACTGATGCTCAAACTCCTGTTCCTGTGGCAGTGCACGGATTAACTAGCCAGTTTTATATTTTCAACCTGTAATTATGTGATTTCCTGATGTGAGCACTGGTGCAACCATAAGATGCATGTAATAGCTGATTTACATAATAGGATGTGCAAGAACACGAGAATAATTGTCCTACTTAGATGAAACCCCTTGATGGGAAGCTGGTCTGTAATATAAGATTATACTATTGCAGTATTTGCCGGTTGCTTATGTAAAATGTGTATTTCTTTTCCTTTGCAAGTGACTTGGGAGATAGAGCTTAATAATTAGCTTGATGGGCTTTGCTTTGGATATCGTATCAGTAAATAATTTTTCCCTAATCACCTAATTTTGTTTGATACGCCCCTTTTACTCCAATTTGGGAAAGATTATCAGACTTCGACTTGAGAAGAGAGTAGCAAAGCTAACTTGAAAATAGTAAGCATTTTTCAGAGAGTGAAGTAAGAATCGTTGGTATTTGCCAGATTTTCGTGGTGTTATTTATTAACAAATTAGCATTGGTGATACTTCATAGTTAAGATTCAGAGAATCGCATAGAAGTATCATGGGCTGAGATATTCGTGCTCCACTATTGTTAATGCCATGGGCATAGAAATAACATTTAAATAAAACATTATAGATAGTTGGTGCGATTTTTTAATCAAAGTCAGCATTATATCAGTAGATGTTGCTTTTAATACCTATTGCTTTTGTGCTGGAAATTAACGAGGATGGCAATTATCGAAATGACATCTTGATTTTAACAAGAGAACCAACTATTTTAATTAGTAAAAGCACCTATTCACAAACAAATATCTATTAACCTTAAGTGTTATCTGGAATACTGGAGAAGATAAAGATTTGAGTCTTTCCCATTCAATCATTAACATTTAACAGGTTAATATTGTTATAATCAAGCAACGAATGGATGAAAGAATCATTCAATAATGGAAGAATAGTTTAACCTTCAGCCCAAACATTTTTTATGTGATAACAAGAAAGGATTGAATAATAATGACATCTCAAATCTTTGAAAGTGAATAAGCTTTACTAGAATAATTTATATTCTGTTCTCACCTGATGGAATAGTTATTATTTTAAAATCCACAATAAAACTCATCTAAATATAATAATAAAAGGTAGATTAAGGCATATATTCTACAGAAATTACCTTGTGGTCTGGTAGTTTTTTCAAAGGTTAATGGATACTCCATTGGTGGGCAAAAAACTGGTTATGATTGTTTGTGAAGGAAAGATGCAAAGCGATTCAAGACTCATTTAAAAGTGTGACTTCATGCTTGGTTCAAGACCTCATGATCTTAGGTCTGATTCAATAAACTATCCTATAAAAATAAAATTCTCCCATAAATATATATATTATATATATATATATATATAGCGATTAAAAAAAACTTCACTTTTTATAGAGATAAAAACACAAATGCTATATTTGTAGGACGAAAAACATATTAGGTGAAAACGAACATTACAAGAATAAAAAACTAACAAATAATTTTTGAGGAACTAAACATAAAATTACTAGCAACAATCACAACCATATTTAAATCACTCAAAAATTAATCGGATCGGATGTCTAATGTAATGTTGAGATAAAAGTGACCTTGTACATAAAGCGAATAACACAAGGCAGATCATTATCACTGCTGACTTTAAGATTCCTTTTCTTTTCGTTGCAGATAAATTTTCATGAAGTGTTTGAAACATTTATTACACAGCCAAATATTATGTGCCTAGAAAGTTTGTCCTGCAGAGTGCATGTAAACCCTCCAAATAAGTGGCTTACATTAACATAATTTGTAAAATAAAAAGTCAGTGCTGAATTAATTCAACTTTGTTGGTCAATTTCAGTAATCCTGGTGATTCCAACACACTCACTCATTGTTGGTGATCTTCCCAAGTTAGAATTTAGTATCCAGCAGCCTCTTATGCAGCACTCCTGTGAGAATGAGCTATTCACAACAATGTCTTGACAAGGAAAAAAAATCACCTTGTCTTGTTGTTCCTATGAAGAAAAAGTGAAAAAAAACGGACCAAGTTATGCATGATCAATCACGTCACATAATAGTCACTTGTGTTGTCACCAATATAGTCATATGGTGCAGTTGAACCATATTGATATGGTGCATTTAGTAGAGCAACTCTGTTAGAAGATGAATAAACAACACCACTTCCTATGCCAAGCTTGGTTCTACTACCTTTGACAAACCGTTTGTTATTATCAGAGTGAAACTCAGCAGAGAGGCTTCCCATGTGTTTCTTCGAATCAGCAACAGAATCACCTGTTCCTATCTTTGTCTTGGAGCTTTTCTTCCCATCAACAAGTTTTAGTTCCAACCGGTATAAGGCACTTGCATCACACTTGCTAATTTCATACTCATAAAGGTGCCACTCAAAATGGTTCAGAGGTTGAGGGTCCATGTAATAGGACCTCTTCAGCCCTCCAAACTCGTTCATCACTTGCTTTCTAGATTCATGCCATCCACGCCCACTATAATCCGGCAATGATCTCTGCTTTCTGTTTCCACTCTCAAATGCCCTTCTAGGCTTGTCAAAGAAAAGCCATTCCCTGATAGTCTCACCCTCAAGAACACAAATATCAAAGAGCTCTGCAATCAAATAAGAAATTACTTAGTAATATAAAAAGAACAATATTCTCAACTTTTATATTTGACCATCATCTAATCAAAAATCACTCTCAAGTATAATCACTCTCAAGTATAACTTTTAACATAGAATTTGATTTCTATGCACCAACATAATATATATGACTTTTAAGGTAATTGTTGTAAAACACAACTATGACAACTTTTTAATTGATTGACAGTATAAAACTCTTTACATTGTCGTTGCACTATAAAATAACAACTTCCAACCAACCAACTTACTCACAGAACATAAATATATACATATACATATTTCTCTCTCTTCATATTTTATAACTGGTTGTCTGTGTATTGTAGCTGTTTACCAAATATTTTTCATAAAATAATTCTTACAAATCAACAGTCATATTGTATCATATATGATAATTTATAAATGGATGATGCAGTATTAGTGCATTCTAATTGAATTCTATGTAATAATGACACATCAAATTTAAATTACCAGGTGCATTCCATGGAGATTTTGCAGTTGCTGCTCCCTCGCATTCTGGGATGCCAACAACTTTTCCTTGCGCCTTTGCACTAAGAGCAGCAAAAAGTAAGTTATCCTTGAGTCCAATTCCCCCGGGTCTTAGAACTGGGGTCATGCCTGGCGGCCCTTCGTTTAAAGCTACAGTAGCATGAAAGCTACTGCAATAATCTTGACACCAGTCCAACCCTTGAACAGGCCTTGGACAGTCCCAAAGTGCACATTTTGGACCTAAGAAAGCAGAAGGAGGAGGACACACACTTGGCAGATAGGTAGATATATGCGGAACACCACCTTCTTCAGCATAAAAGCTGTTATCCAAGTTCTTATTGAAATCAAATTGATGATACTCTAAAGTTGGTCCATCCAAGTTGTTAGCTTCCATTTTGGGAAATCCTAAAGAGGAGTGTTTGCATTCGTTAAGCAATAGGAAATCCTGTTGATGTTGGCCCTGATATATATAGTTAAACCAAGAAAACCATTACAATTACCGTGATATGCAAACTGCTGACAGGCATTGGAATAACAATGATTAAACATATAATGCATAAGAACGAAATTTGAAATGGAAATTTCAAAAAATATATTAAAGAAAAAGCTTATCAAATGTGAAAGATAATTTGTCAGGTTATAATCCTTTTCAGTTTGCATGAGAAGATGTCAACCATTCTGAAACATCCATTATTCGAAACATGACTCGAAACAAGGAAAAGCTAGAATAGGTGCAAACAACAACAGAGAAGCTTCAAAATCAATCATTTTAAAGAGAGCTGATGTCACACAGAAAGGGAAAAAAAGAAAAAGGAAAAAGGCACAAAATAGATGAATTTATGGCCACAACGAAAAGGGCACACACCTCTTGGACTATGACATTAGCCCCAGCATGCATAGTTTGATCATTAGGTTCAGGCTTAGGTGCAACTAATGAACTAGTGGCATCATCTTCCTCCTCACACAGCTGCAATAGCCTATAGACATCGGTCGAGAATGATCCAAGACTTCCACCCTATATCAGCCATAAATACAACAACTCAAATCTTTCCTTACCAGAAATATTGCCATTCAAACTTCACAATTGGAAAAGTACTAGTTACAAGCACCAAGACAATTAAGGATATGCACTACACAATCTTACCTGCTGCAAAGAAGATGCAGGAGATGGCTCATTAAGTTCAGCTTTCCACTCACGGAGCATCTGATGGACTTGCTCCTCAAGAAGAGCCGCATCGACAGTGCGACTCTCCTTCCTCGCAAACTGCAGATCAAAGAACATCACCTGCAGATCATCAACATGGTTCCTTGCCTTGTCCTTAAAGAGCCTGTGTGATGCTGACTTGCAGCTGCTCTTGGAAATTTTCTTCATCACCAAACTTCAAGTCCTTCTTACAAGACCCTACACTCACCAAAACTTGATATAAGAGAGAAAACGTGAATGATGCAAACAACTTCAAGATAAGTTTATCATGATCATTGTCATTGATCAGAAGCATATTCCAGCTCAGCACCCCACCCCACCCCAAAAGTCCAGAGATTCTAAAAACAAGATTCCAACATCACCATCACAGGCTTAAGTCAAATCATTAATAAAAGATTCACCCCATTTCAGTTAAATTTTTTTATAAAAAAATGGTAGAAGCACGAGCTCATTTTCTGATGAAAACAAAAACCTAAGTAAAGATCAAGGTAATAAAATTACTACTTACAACAACTTTAACAAAATGAAACAAGAAAAATAACAAAAGTTAATTGAACCAATCAAAAACATTGAACAAAGCATGATCAAAACAATCTTCAACTCTGAAGCAAAAGACAATATTAGCTCGAAGGGACACAACTAATACACTGAAAAGCAACACTAAACAAAGTCATGATCAGCGTTTTCAGCCCAGAAACTTAATTTAGAAAAAGAAAAGTCGTGCATGCGCACCTGAGACTCAATATTTTCTATTAAAGATAGAAGGTTCAATACTCTCTCTCGGTTAAGAAAACGATATAAGGTGAGAAACTCATGGAAAGAGATGGAAAGGGAGAAGAGGAAGATAGTGTTTTTTTTTCTCTTCTCCTCCCCTTTCTCCGCTGATGAGATGAGTGTGTGTTAAAAGGGAACAACCGAAAAACATGGGGACATTACAGTTACAGTTAAGTGAACACTGAAGATATATGTCGCTGTATAAATAGTTATTTAATATACTCAATGTCTTCTTACTCCAAGTAACGGTTATAACCTCCACTAGATTTTCAGGCAAATGGCAAATGTTATTGTTATAAATAGTTATAGTTGTTGTTACCGTAACTTTTTTCCTTGCATAGTAATGTTAGTAACATTTTTTTTATGGCGTATATTTTATATTTATCTATTGTAGCAATTAATTTAGCCTTGTTCGAAAGTTGGTGTCATAAGTTCATAATTCTCAATCATAAGTATTATATTACATATATATATATATATATATATATATATATATATATATATATATATATATATATATATATATATATATATATATATTAAAATCAAGTATAAGACTTGTTATATATCTTTTTTAATTTTTTTTATAAATTAAATTTAATCAATCAAAATAATAAATTAATAAATATTATCTAATCATATATATATAATTTTATATAATTTAGTTTTTTTAAAATATGTTTTATAACCATCAGTATTTATATATATTTTAATATTATTATACATTAATTGATACGTTAAAATACTAAATAATTTTAAAATTATATAAAATTTTATATATGTATTTAATTAATAATAATAACAACTTAAACAATTGAATTAGATGAATTTAATTTATAAAAAAATTATTAAATAATATAAATCAACAAATCTTACAAAATGTCCCATATTCCAAAACTAAAATTAATAAGTAAACACAATTTCAATTATCACTAAAAAAAATAAAACGAAACGAAAGAGGCATAAAATTTATATAAAAAATCATTTGTACTATAAAAGTAAAAGAAATACTTCTCAAGATAAAAACTATTCTAGGAATATATGTCGTTGTCTCCTAACTACCCCAATAGTATCACTTCTCAAATATAGATGACATGGATTTCACGAAGAGTGGTCCTTCAATTGAGTGTGCCAAGTTGATAACCTTTAGCTAACTTTTCTACTTTTAAATAAAAGGAATTTCATATATATATATATATATATATATATATATATATGCAAAATTTTGTTAGTCAGGGCTACTGAAAATCAAATGTAACAACATAAACCAAACTTCTTTCTATACATGCAATAATATTATTATATTAATATATGAAGAATAAAAAGATTCGTACTTCAAAGTTGATTTCGATATATAAATTGTGAAAAATATTTAGTAGACAACTGCAATACGCAGACAACCAGTTATAAAATGTGAAGAAAGAGGAATACGTATACGTATAAAGTATGAAAAAAGAGAAATACGCAGATATTCTGTGAATGGGGTGACTGGTTGGCTGCGTATTGCAGTTGTTAGCGTAGTAAGGCTGATAAATTATAGGGTGCCTCAATCAATTTTCCCATTGGTTTTACAAAATAATTTCTGGCAACTATTTGTTGGTTTATACAAGAAAATAAACAAAAGAAAGACAAAGGTGATTTCTCTTCTATTTGTGTGTATATTTTCCTTTTCTTCTTTGCCTAATTTTCCCACTGGTTTTACAAAAAGGTTTTTGATAACCATTTGTTGGTCGCTCAGTGAGATCACTGCTCAAGAAGAGATAATGGAGAATAGAAGAAATAATAGAAGCCATACAAGAAAATAAATCAAAAACAAACAAAGTGATTCCTCTATTCTAGCCAAATATTAAGAATTAAGATGAAAATCATCTATTGGGTGAGAAGGTGAAAGAAATCAGAGTAAGGAAGGAATAAGGTACCCTTCCACTACCGTCCAACATATTCCTGTTTTGATGCCTCTCTTTATGGAAGAGCTTTACAGGAGACTGTTTAATGGTTATCATATCCACCTACATCCCATAGTTCATCACCTCTTAACCATCCACATGTCATGTCCATAACCCTCTATTTTCCCAAAGGAAACCTAGAGAGGTGTAGTGGGGTAAGTGGCGGTGCTCACAATCAATTGACTGAATTGTCACCAATGATCAAACTTCAAAATCACATGAATTGCTTCACCATTATAGCCATCTGAAAAGGTTACCATTATCTGAAACACAACATTATCTGTAATAGATTGTGTTTCCATTATTCAATGAATTAGTACAACAGAACCATTCAGCAATGCAGATAAATCCAAGCACTCCACAGCTGCATATTCGTTCATGCTGAAAGAGAAAGTGAATACAATGAAAAATAAACGCTCTTCTTAAAAATTAACTGGTGGACTTGAGAGGGTAAATGGTATATTTGAGATGATGCATTTACAACTCATTTGATAGCGCCACCTCTTAACCGCTATGAATTATACAGTCTCTCTCTGCAACTTATTTTGGGCAATACAATAAGAATTTCAATCTGCGGGTTATCCTCAATACATAAAGAGAATTCAACATCTGAAAGCCAATGAATGTGGTAAAAAAATATGTTCTTCTTGAAGAGATCCTCCAATGAATCAGAAAAAACCTGAATTACATTCATCCCTAAGATGAATGAAAAAATGTGAAAAATAATTATCCTCATCATCAGCTCAAGCAGTTTTCTCCGCCTTTCCAGCATTTTCTGCATTACTCTGTCTGAAGTTTAGGATGCCAGTCAGTCCTCGTCCCCTAGCCATCTGTTCCAGTTCTTGAATTCTATGCTTAAGAAGTTCTAATTCTTCTGCCAAGTTCTCATTTTTTTGCCTCACAGCCTAAAGAAGAATAAACAACGATTGGAGAAAGTTAAATTACAAGACTCGCACTATTAAATAATCTTTCTACGTTAGCCTGAATTGGAAACCAATGATAGTGAATATACAGAGTTGTTTAGTATGGTTTTATATTCTAAAGCATAAAGAGTACAAATTACCATGAATTATTATTAAAACAAAACCACTTTTCCATTAACAGTAATATCTACAAAACCCCAGTTCAGATAGCTAAAATACACCGCCTGGCCTAAAATCTATCTCAATGTAACCAATTCAGACATATAACAATACACTCCAACACAAAGCACATTGATTGATAAAAGCCTTGATATTGTCCTACAGCAGCTTTTTCACACAAGATCTAGTTCAAGCCACTTACAGATTTATGTTTTCAACATCAAATTTGGTAATTGGTATGACTCAGAACACTATCTATTTAACCATCCCAAATAAAGTTTTTAAAATAAAATATATACATCACAGAACATTAACGCAACCTTTGGGCAACAATAATGTAATTATGAACTGGTGGCAACTGACAAATATAGGGATTATATCAATCAAAAGCTGAAAGTAAAAAGTTTGTAATCGTGTCTCGATATCTTCAAATATGGAAGCCGTATGCATCATAACCTATCATAGCCTCTGCTTAGTCACTCTAGAAATTAACTTCTAATTCACAAAATGATACTGGGCAAACAGTCAGCTGTTTCTACCTAGGCTATATGAGTAAAGCTGTTCTGAACAAGCAGCATTTTGTTATCAATCTGAAAGATTAATGATTATTACAAGTTAAAAATAAACATGAGAATACATGATCACCAGATGTTTTCCAAATCTTCAGCATAACCTGGGAGTACTCCTCCAATAATAGTAATACTACTAAGAATAATTAATCACGTATTTAATTTGGTTAAATTGTTTTAGTAAAAAAAAAATCGTCAACATATTGAGGGCCATGGTTAAGGAAAGAACTAAAATATCACAGGATGAGATATGGTGTAAGTTAACATCCTTTGTATCAGAAAATGGGAGCAAATAGTATGTGTAATATATTTAGCATGGGAACTTAGGAAGCATGATGATTGAAAAGATAATTAAGGTAGAAGGATATAACATATAAACAAAAGAATAAAGTAAATTTGAAAACATGGATTGAAAGAAATAAACGACTAAATTGAAAGAAAAATGTTACGTAACAGATTTGAAATCAAAGGAAACACATAATGCAAAAGTTATTTGCACCAGATGATTATTTTGAAATTACCTCTAGCTCTTGCTTTCGTTGCTCCTCTTTTCTTGCCTCAGATCTAGCACTTCTTTGCACCTCAAAGATCAAGAGAACTCCTGCAACCTATTGAGTATAGCACATAGGCAGATAATCAAAAAATTAAGGACAAGGCCTGTGAGTATGTATACAAATTAGGACTTGAAGAAAAAGAAAAAAGAAAAGAAAAATGAAATAAATTTTTTCATAAGCTAAAATGAGGTTTTGAAAAAACTAACACGAGAGAGCTTCTACAAATAAATTTGTAGAGAAATTTATGGGTCTGCTTGGGACCTTGGGTAAACTTTTCCATAAACACTTGTAGGAGAAGAAGATAAAATAAGTTTCTTTATAAACTAAAACTAGTTTACGCATAACCTAATTTGTTGAAACTCCCTCATATAAACTTCTTCAAAAACTAATATCTAACTAGTACATAAGCGCATTTTAACTTACAAAAAAACTAATTTCAATAATTACCCATACAATGTTCATACTGTAAAACAGCAAAGCTTATTCATTCAATGTAATTTTACGTAAAGCAAGTTTGAAGAATTTCCCATTCAATGTAATAAATATAGTTTGTGACTTGTGAGCAACATTCTACATCACAATGCAGCACATAGCAAATTTAAATTGCTCTCAGAGAATAGTTATAAAAACTGCAAATATAAATAAAGATATTGAAATGGTGGATTAAAATTACGGACCGAGAAGACAAAGAGTTCTCCAATAAGATCAACCGCAGCTTGAACAGCCTTTTCCTCATTCAATGGCCGAATCTCAACATCGGTGGCGTGACCGTAGATGCGCCTTTGCATCTTCGTCGTAATTTGATGATTAGCCTGATCCCAAAATTACAAAAATTAAAAAAAGGAACGAACAAAGGGTAAAATTAAAGTCACAGTGAGATTTGAAAATGAAGAAACGAAACGTAACGAAAACGAAACGAACGAACCTGAGCCATGTTAATGATGTGTTGACGGAACCTAGGGTGAAGAGCGGCTTGATTTTTGAGTCTGCTCGCGACGGGTTTGCTGAGGGTTTTGACGGCGAGAGTTCCGAGCTTCAACAGTGGCAGCACCATCTTTGTTTCGATCTTAATCGATTTTTTGAATCAAATGCTGAATCATATACCCAAAATTATTGCTATTGTTATTATTATTATTAGGGTTTGTTTTCTTGTTGAGCAAGAACACGCACGAATGAGCAGCGTTGAAGTCAAAGGCGACGAGAATATGGATATAAAGGTACAAACTAATGCATCTTCCACGAAAATGAAACTAATTTCATATATTGCATTGCCTTTGTTTGCGTTGGTTTTTCATGTTTAACACACTTAGCCATCAACGTCTTTCACTCACTTCACATGCTCTTTCTCTGTTTTGCTTCGCCTCACTCTGCAAACTGCAAAATTTCAAAATGCTTACTCTATTATTTATAACTCACTGTAATTAAATCTGGCTTCGTAGGACTGTGTAATTTTTCTCAAAACTATGCATATTAATTAAATTTTTATTTGATTTCAATAAAATATATTGTTAGATTATGTTTGATTTGTTGAGAAGAAAAGGAAAAGAGTACACTACAAATATACTTGTATCAAGTTTAATTAAAAAAAAATCATGAAGCAAGTAAAAAAAATAAAAATGATTATGATTAATTTTAGTGTTTAGTTCCAAAAATTATTTTCTGTTATATTTTAAATTTTAATTTTCTAGAAACAGTTTTCTAAAAAAATGTGAAAACGTAGTTACGGTATTTTCTTACTTTTAATCAATTTGTGAAAAATTGTGAAAAAATTAACTAAACACGTTTGAAACGAAAACAGAGAACACTTACATTAATAAATATCAAGTATTTTTTATCTTAAATGCAAAATATGTTTAAAATAATCATTTTCACAAGAATAATTATTCGTTTTTGTCAATGACATTATTCGCTCTGTTCTTTAAAAATGTGACATAAAGTTGGAATAAAAAGAAACGGAAAATTGAATCACTAATTTTCTTTTATATAACTATATTAGTAATGTGAAGTATCTAGTAATTTTATTTTAATTTTGTAATCACCTTTAGTGAAATCTTTCTTTTGAATTATATTTTTTTCATGTATAAAATTTGAATCTGATTCATTGTTTAGAACATTCAAATTCAATTTCACTAGTACCAATAATATATTACTGATAAAATCACTATTTTATTTGTCAGAACTACTTTTTTATAATTAATATGTAATTAAACAATAAAAAGGATGAGTAGCAGAAAAAAATAATTTAAAACCAAAAGAATGAAGGCAACCATGGATAACAATCTAATACACGTATAAATAATAGTTATTAAATATAATTTTCATTCTAAATTCGAGTTGCTTTTGTTTTCATGAGAAGGAAGTATACGTGTAAACTTATTGTGTCTGTTGACTTCACAATGAAATCCTTTGAAAATATATAAAATTTAATTTATAATTAATTCATCTTATAAAATCGTTTTATATTTTCGTTACATCACCCTTAAACTATTCTCTTAATGTCTTGAAAATTGGAAGATCAATAATAGATGTGATTTGAAATGAAAACTAATTAAACACACTTTTATACATTAGAATCAACGAGTAAAGCTTGAGGTTTCAAAATCAAATCAAAATGGCATTTCATCACACCTTGTAGACTTAGTCATGTTTGCCAATGAAATGATTACACTAAGGATATTGTATGTCAATGAAACGAGACATGATAACAACTCCAATATAGTTAACCTTATAAAATGTAATGAAAAAAGAAGAATAAAAAAAAATTAAAACAATGATATATAACTGTTCATAAATATCATATCTCAAAATATATTTGTTTTCAAATTTCTACTCGTATTTTAATTTATTTTTTCATTTTAAAAATTAAAATTTAAAAATAAATATACTCTGGGGTACGTTGGTCCATGTATCCCAATTGTTTACGTAATATTTTCTAAGAAAAAAATTAATAAAAAAAATACGTACATTTTTTCATTTTATAAATGAGTTGATTAATTGGTTAAAGTAGAATCGGTTATAATATAATTTTTTTTATTATATTTCTCTTTATAATATATAGCTAAAATGCCCTCCTTTCCCGCATGATTTTGGCATGCTAGAGGTTAATGGCTTATTGCTTCCTTATGAAATTTTTTTTTTTCTGATTGAAACTCATTTTGGTGCACTATTTTCATAATTTTAATTTAAACTTTGAAAGAGTAGCGTATGGATTCAGTATTCAGATACTACATAATTTTCTTAACATCAACATAATTCAAGAGTTATTAATTACTAAGACCAAATTAACTTCATACTATGACCAAAATATATCGGAACTAATATATAATATAACATGGACGAAAGTAGAAACTAGTTCTTTACCAACGAAGTTACTTTTTTGTGATAAAAGAAATTTATTCTTAGAAAAAGTCAAAAGTTAACCCACAAGATAAGTCAATAGTATAAGTAGAAAACCCCACAAAAATAAAAGTCAGAGAACAATAATTAAGGAACAATAGTTCAACTGATTCTGGTCTTAGAGTTCAGTCATGAAAAGCAGGACAAAGAAATTTTTACTTTCTAGAAGGTCAAAGAAATAATAAAAAATAAAAAACAGTATACCGATTCAGATTATCAGATGTTATATATAAGTCACGGATTTGTTAGTGATAATAAAAAGCAGAAAAATTGATCTATAGCAGAGGATTATGCAGAAGATGGATGCTGAAGAGTTGTTTCAGGCTCAGGCTCATTTATACAACTACACCTATAGATTCATTGGTTCCATGTGCCTCAAAAGTGCTGTTCATTTGGGAATACCAGACATAATCTTCAAGCATGGCCAACCAATTACTACCCCTGAATTGGTCTTGGCACTTCAGATTCACCCTACAAAATCTGGTTATGTATACAGGCTCATGCGGTTGCTGGTGCATGCTGGCTTCTTTGTTACAACAAAGGTTATAAAAGATGATAAGGAAGAAGTGGGGTATGATCTCACACCTTCCTCTAGGCTTCTCCTTAAAGACAATGTTCCAACCCTTTCTCCTTATGTTCGTGCAATGTTTCATCCTGCTCTTGTTCACTCATCAGAATTCTTGCCTGAGTGGTTTCACACATATGAGGTCACACCCTTTAACACTGCTTTTGGCACCGGTTATTGGGACTACTTAAGCCAAAACCAAGAGTTTAATGGACTCTTCAATGAAGCAATGATCTGTGATTCCGGGATGGTGAATTTGGTGATCAAAAACTGCCAATCTGTTTTTGAGGGACTGAATTCATTGGTTGATGTTGGAGGTGGTAAAGGATCAGTAGGTAGGATAGTTCATGAGTCACTGCCTAATTTGCAATGGACTGTGCTTGATCTTCCACATGTGATTCAAAATTTGACTAACAGCACCAATTTGAAATTTGTTGGAGGTGACATGTTTCAGTCTATTCCTTCAGCTGATGCCGTTCTTCTTAAGGTACGCAAAATACTCATCTTTATAAAACTTTTTGTTACATAATTGGTTGGATTTAATTAAAAGCTATTGTTAAATAAACTTTGTTATGCAAGATATTCTTTTTAAGGTAACTTATTAGACTTTACAAAACTTTTTGTTATTATTGAGTTGGGTTTTAAGCTATCTGATTTGGTGAAATATGGATTTCGCAGTTAGTATTGCATGCTTTTAGTGATGAAGATTGCGTTAAGGTACTGAAGAGATGCAAAGAAGCTATTTCAAACAAGGGAAAGGAAGGGAAAGTAATTATCATAGACATAGTGATCGGCGAAAAGAATGAAAATCAGGTATTGACAGAAGCAAAGTTGTTTTTTGATATGTTAATGATGGTTTTGGTCAACGGAAGAGAAAGAGAAGAAAAAGAATGGGAGAAACTGTTCTTGGAAGCTGGATTCAGTCATTACAAGATAACACCCATCTTTGGTATGAGGTCACTCATTGAAGTTTACCCTTGAATTACGGTTAACAAATAATCTGTGTTCTGAGGAGCAGAAACAGTGATTTATGCATTGCTTCTTGTTGCTTTCTGTCAAGTGTATAATAAGATTGTGACAATTCTATTGTACTTGTATTTGATGTCACAACTCACAACTATGTTTCAGTACTGTGTGTAATTGTGTAATGTATTCTATGATGTTAGTATTTTCCATAAATGATAATATAAACTTCAGTTGATGACTGGCTCTTGATAGTGAGTGATGGTGGATCAGTAATAATTCAAGTGGAGTTTTAGTGCATCTGAATTTGTAGTAACTTTTCTCTATTAATTAACTGAATAATTTTTCTTTTTTTTAATTGTTGGATGAGAATGGAATTGAATAGAAGTAAAAAGAAGAGAGTAGAATTTACGGAGAAATATAGGTAAGAAAATTGTCTAAGAAAAGTGAAATTGTGTGAAAAGTTTTTAAATTTGATATGGTTCCAAAGAAAACTTCTTACCTAATATAAGAGAAAATCAAAGAAGAAACAAAATGTTTTAATATCATATAAATTAATTAACTAACGGCACCGTCACAAAAAGTTTATTTTATTGATTTGACTTTGTGATCCTTGAGAACTTGGAACTTGTTGTCATCCTTATCGATATATTTGTTGTAGCCATAGTTGATTATTCTAAATTGCGTAATCCATCACTTCTTTATTAGCGTAACAAAAATATATATTGAACCAATCTAATGTATTAAGGAAAAAATATATATATATTCACATACTATGGCTGACAAAGTAATTTTCACATTTTCCATTTTCATAACTGAATATATAATTTTAAAAAATTAAGTTCCACTCTATTTCCTTTCTTCTTATTTTTTATAAAATAACTTATAGCTCCATGTTATTTCTTATCTATATCTTTTATGTTCTCTTTTCCCGTATTTATTTATTTCTATTCCATCAATGGAACATATAAGCTTAAGGTTCTTGTTAGGCCATATCCTTCAATTATTAGTTTTGGCTTACTTTTTGGATTTCCATATATGTACATTTTCATTTGGGTCGATGCCTACTCAACACCTACCACAATTATTATTACTGCATCTATTGATATGTTATAATTGCACACTTTTTTATTTTATTTTAAAAATAAACAAAAAATATTGATAACATAGTATGACAATAACAATCGTTATTAGTTACTTGAATGTTTAAAGGACTAAAAAGAATTTAATAGAATAAGAAAAAGATAATGACAATTTCTTTAAAATAGTTTTTAGACCTGTGAATTGTAAAATATGATAAGGAAGAACTGGGTATGACCTCAATCCTTTCTCTAGGCTACTCCTTAAATTCCTGCTCTGGCTCGCTCATAAGAATCCTTGGCAGAGTGGTTTCACATAAATGAACCCACCCCTTCAAACTGCATTTGGCATGAGTTTCAGGCACTATGATAGTCAAAACAAAGAGCTTAACGACCTCTTTAATGAACCAATGATTAATGATTCTGGTATGATAAATTTTGTGATAAAAAACAGCAAATCTGTTTTTGAGGGATTGGATTCGTTGGTTGATGTTGGAGGTGGGAAAGGAACTCGGGTAGGGTAGGACAGATGTGGTTAAAAATTTGATTAATAACACTGTTGTTACTAGGAAAGAGTCTTGGACACCTTGTTGTGGATGTATTGGCCGAGTTGCAGAAAGTATCCAACGAGAGTTCGAGGAGTGACTTCTTTAACCAGATTAAGAATCTTTTATGTGATGAGAGTGGAGTATATCTAAAAAAACATTCGGAAGCTCAAAGCGTTAATAAGAAGAAAGATTTGAGAGGGTTTATAAATGAGTTAGAAATTTGTAGTGAGAATTTGAAAAAAAGAAAAAAGTGTTTTGAGAAATGATCGTCGTAGATATTTATATAAGTTAAGTTTGACGTCAAAAATTTATACATGTTGACACACAAAAATTTATACATATTAATACACAAAATTCAGTCGAATATATTAAAGACTTGTTAGACATTAATTCTCGTTAATGGTTGATTTAGGTCAATCTTATTTAAGATAATGATGAATAAAAATATATTGTATTTATAAATAATGTATAATTAATAGTGTAACTTGACATAATTATAATAGCGAAATGATGATTTCTTGTCATAACAGTAAAACAAAAATTTAAAATCTATTGATTGTGACATGTTTTAATCTATTCCTTTATCATGTCTCATTCTTCTAAGGTATGTAGAATGTTAGATTTTCCATAACATTTTGTTACATACTGTTTGGTTTAATCTATTAGTATGAAACTTTTTCACATAGTTATACAATCAAGAATGATGTAAAAGTCAATAAATATATATATTATATATATATATGTATATGATATATGATTAAATTGTTGTATAATTTTTTTCTGTATTTACTAACTAATTCCTAATGTTAATTCTCTAAGTGGATGGATGTGTATGCATGACGCAGTTAGTATTGCATGCTATTAGTGACGAAGAGTGCGTTAAGGTACTGAGGAAATGCAGAGAAGCTATTGCAAACAAGGGAAAGTAATTATCATAGACATTGTGATGGGCGAAAATAATGAGAATCACGAATGGACAGAAAGAAAGCTGTTTTTTGGAAGCTGAATTCAGTCATTACAAGATAACGCCCATCTTTGTTGTTAAGGTCGCTTATTGAAGTTTATCCTTGAATAACAAATAACCTCCATTCTCAATTCTGAGCTTTATGCATTGCTTTTTGCTGCTTTCTGTCAAGGATATAACAAGATTTTGTGTCCTATTTTCTCTTGTTTTTTATTGTACTACCTGCACTTGCTGTGCACAACTCAACAACTATTTCGTTTCGGTTTGTAATTTCTATTTGCTTAATTTCACGGTTATCACAGCCTGGATCATCTTCATATTTATATGATACGTTTTTGCAAGTACAATTTGAGAAGATTTGAGTTACTTCTGTCAATGCTTAATCTCACAAAGGTTGTTACATTAGACAAAGTGGAAGACCACCTCTAACTAACCAATAACTTTTTATTATTTAACTTGTATTTATTCTGTATAAATTTAATAGATTATATAATTTGAGACATATCCATAACACATTGAATTAAATTAAATAATAAGTAGTCAAAATAATGGCTCTAATTAAATAATTATTAGTCTAAATAATGGTTCAAATGCCTAACAATAATAATCGTAAGATATATTTTAATATTATATTATAAATGTGAATTAGCGTAATTCAACTTTATAAAATGAAGATTATCTTCTACATGGTGTGCAATCTATCGCGAAGAACTTTGTTAAAGTGTAATTAAGTATAATTTGCTTTTTAAATATATAATTTAATAATAAATTTACTTTTAAATTTGCCATGAGAAGTAGGTAATACAAAGAAAAGGTTACATAACCTACGATCAACGAACAGAACTATAGTACTTACGTTAGGTGTTGTCATCAACGAAATGAGTCGTCTTCTTCTTGTTCGTCATCCTCTGCTCTCTGTTTCCAACCACAATCTACCATTTGCATCCTTTTTCCAAACCTATCATTCATTCACACCCACACGGTAATTCATTTCCTCTCATTCTAAATTTTCTTCCTTTCCTTCTTCGCTTTTTATCATTCACTCATTTCACTCTGTTACATCTAGTCCCAATTCTGGAATGTTTAAGCACGAAGCTGGAGTCTCTTCATCACTTCCCACAAGCGCTACATTTTGCACTACCAACAAAGGTACCTATTCATTTCAATAGCTACCCTAAACTACTTTCATCACACTTGTAATGATCTTACTATCAAAATTTTTATTGTTTTTTACTTTAGACTTGTTAACTAGCAAGTGTGTACCCTGCAATACAAAGGACTTGAAGCCCATGACTGAGGATTCAGCACGCACTCTGCTTCCACAGGTTTTATATTTTATGTATAGAATTATTACTATTCAGATTCTCTCAATTTAGGTATCAATGTGTTTGTGGTTATTAAATGTTGACATAACTGAGTGGCCAGATTGCACAGTGGAATTTGGTGAATGAGGGTGGTGAATTGAAATTGAGGAGATCGTGGAAAGTAAAGACTTTTACCAAAGGATTGGAATTTTTCAGGATAATAGCTGATCTTGCTGAAGCTGAAGGTATTATTTGTTTTCTGCTTCTGTTGCTACTTCTATTGATATTATGGGAAAGATAGAAAGTTTAATTAAGATGTTTTGTAATGTAGGTCATCATCCTGATCTTCATCTTGTTGGCTGGAATAACGTTAGCATAGAGATTTGGACGCATTCTGTGGGTATGAATAGTTCCTTTTAACTGAATTATATATTCAATCATGGTTTCTGAGAAATAAAAGTATCAAAAGATTATGTTTTAGGCAAAATTTACCTATAATGGAAAGCTCTTTATTAGCTTAAACAAGCCCACAGGTGTTGTTTTTAAAAATTGTTCCATGCTCTTCTATGAAGGCTGGATACTTAGTATGATATGGTACAATACGGATATGGAGCAGTGCAAGGGTCTGTTGCATGAATATAAGTGAGGAGCAGTGCAAGCCGGTTTTGTAGGGTTGAGTTAGGTCCTTCACCGAATTTTCTAACAATTATAAGTTCATAATTAGTCTTGACCAATCACTATTTTCCAACCAAAATTCCACAACCTTGTCTCTCCCCTATATATCCTTCATCTTTCTTTGATGGAATTTGAATATTAGAATGCACATAAAGCAAATCTATTGCCCTTTATCAATCCATTTTGTTTGTCATCAATAAATGAATAAAAGAGAAGACACTCCAATTCCTCTTATAACACTAGGAAGAGTATGGTTGCTCAAAAAGGTTTAAGACTTTCAGATACGTATTTAAAAGTATCTAAGTAATATCTTAGAAGTATCCAAAAATTATCCTACAAATATCCTGAAAAAAAGTTTTAAAAAAAAAATGGATACTTTTCAAATACATATTGAGAAGTAACAGGGGAGTATCGGTATCTGATATGGGTACGACATGGACACTTTTCCATTTTGGGAGTATTTGGGCTTCATGGATGCTCTTCATTGTTTTGGCTTTATAGCAGCCTAGAGTGACCCTTCTCTTTTCATCCTATTCACTTCTACGTTCATGCATTCATTTTCTGTTGACAACATTGTAACTGGAAGTTTCAATTTAGAAATCTGTCAAGCTATCTCAGCTTTATTTCAAATTTGCATTGAAATATCTTGGACCTCTACTCTACTTGGGTATTGAGATAATTCCTATGCTATGGGTGGTCTCCTACTATCTCAGATCAGATACATCTATGAATTGCTTCAAAGAGCTAATATGACTGATTCTAAGCCCCTCCCTACCCCAATGGTTCCTTGTCTAATGCTATCAGCT
Source organism: Hylodesmum podocarpum (assembly GCA_026586105.1). Classification (NCBI taxonomy): domain Eukaryota; kingdom Viridiplantae; phylum Streptophyta; class Magnoliopsida; order Fabales; family Fabaceae; genus Hylodesmum; species Hylodesmum podocarpum. The sequence goes on along the minus strand of JALJEV010000424.1, from coordinate 3,207,114 downwards.
TTAGGGTACAACTTCAGTGCCTGATCCTTCTCTTTACAAATCTTTATCGGTGCTCTTCAATATCTCACTGTCACTTGACCTAGCTTATCCTTCTTTTGTCAATAAACTATGCCGATTCCTGCATTCTCCTCGAGCAAAATTGGAAAGATGTAAAGCACTTAAGCTGATATTATGATATCTTCAAGGAACTGCTTCATATGCTCTTCATAAATCTCATGACCTGAAGCTTCAAGCATTCTTAAGTTCTAATTGGGGTTCACATTCTAATGACTAGATATCCACTGCAGGTTAACTGTATTTTCTGAGTCAAATCTGGAATTCTGGTCATCAAAGAACAATCTGTTATGTCTTGCAGCAGCACTTATGCTGTAACTGCTGATCAATTCTGGATTCAGTCCCTTGTAACTGAACTACAAGTTACTGTTTCAGCTTCTCATATATATTGTGAAAATCTCAGTGCAATACTACTGGTTGCTACCCTATACTCCATTCTTGCACTGAACACTTAGAATTGGATCTTAACTTCATTCATGAACAAGTTATGAACCAGCAAGTGCAATTCACCTTCCCTCTCAGTTTCAACTTTCATGTAGTAGCTATTCTCACCAAAGCTATTTCCAGGTCTCAGTTTGGTCATTTCATGTCCAAACTCATTGTTGTCTCCTTAGCAGCATTGAGTTTGAGAGTGACTGTTAAGGGCACCTTAATCATTTAGACAGTTAGATACAGCCAGATGCTGACTTAGGCACTGAGCAATTATTAGGTTCAGTTACTGTCTATATAAACTAATGTAATCACTTGGTGGTTCATTTCCACCTTTCTCACTCAACTCTAATTCTGTTCTTTGATTCTCTCTTTCTATTCTCTGCTATGACCTGATACTTCTAAACAATTGGTGATGCGATCTTTCTTCAGATTGATTCCGACTTATTTGTCATTATGCCTCCGTTTATCAATTTAAGTTCAGCATATACTATATTTTAACCCATATATTATTAATGGGTAAAGGAAAAAAATACTTAAGGGGTCCTGATGTTACTATTTCATTTCACTGGAATGCCAAAAAATATTATTTTCTACCTGTTTGGAGAGAAAAGAGAAACTGCATGCTCCTTGACTTTTATGAAGTTTGTCTGTGGATTTTTTAATTTGGGTACTGACTATTCAAGCTGTGTATCATATGGGTCCTTCCAGTATCCTTCACGGCTCTCCCAAATTCTCCTCACTCGGTATTGTGGTACTGCAAGGAAAAGTAGTGCAAAGGGGGAATGATTGTCTTAGTTTTCTGCTTGAGGGTGATTGGATAGAAATTGTGAAGAAAGAAACATTCTACGTGTCTCTCTGGGTATATATATTTGTTTGTGTGGTAAATCTTCTAATTAGATAGATAATTAGTTAATCGGAGTCATTTTGTTGGTCGATACCATAGCCATCTCATTTTTTTCTTAGTTGCTTATATGCATGCTGTCGTGAAAAATAAATTCGACTTAGGTACATATCATATATGTATCTGTAATATTAGTAGCACGTATAGTCGTATAGTAGTATATTTTAGTAGCATAGTTTAACCACACAATATTTTATCATTAACAGTGAATCGCTGGCTGAGTCTAGAATGGGCAGCATCATTGCTTCTTTCCAACTATGTTTAACTCCATTCCAAATTTCCCCATCATTGTTATTTAATATTATTTTTCTCGGTCTTTTACTTCATACTTCATTTGTTTGTATCCACACATGGCCATTATCTGAAGTAAACCATGCTTATGTAGGTGGGCTGACGCAGAATGATTTCATTCTTGCTGCTAAGATCAATGAGCTTAATCTGCATGACTTACTAAGAAGGAAGGCTTCTGACTGAATTATCAAAGAGGATGTCGAAGAAATCCAAGTGTTAGATAGTAAGGTTTTTGTTTTCCTTTATAACTAAGACATGAGCTATCCTTGTAATGATTTGGAAGCGCTAGTCCAATATATTAATTTTCTTCTCTCTTTTTCTGGGATGTCAATTACATCCAACGTTAGCATGAAATCTACTTGATAGTAATTATCAAAGAGAACCATGAATTAGGATGGTTAAAACTCAAGACAAGAACCAAAATAAAGTAGTTCAAATTTCTGTTGGGCATGAACTTATAAATCAAGAGTTTCTCTTTTTGTTTGAATGCGACAGCCTAGAAGCTTTGCAAGATTGGTGTTGAATTTTGGCTGTTAACTTCAGTTTTGAACTCTTGCGGCCCGTCAGAGTTATTGGAAAGCCTCTTAACAGCTATCTCTGTCCCATCGGCAAGAACACCCTGATCAGAAATTGTTAGGACTTACGATTATACAGAATGTGAACAACAATATGATAACTTGGTGTAAAATAATCATGTCAGTAATTTGTACCCGGGTTCAAAACCATTTAGTGGTATAAGATATGATTTGATACATCAAATGTTGGAATATCAATGTCCTCCATCGCCCTTGTGCTAATGCATTACTTCTCAAATTACTGGGACTGATAAAACATATATCAGACTTCTAGAATTAACATCGACGAAGGATTTGATTGAGATTTTGGAAAGAGTTAACTTGATTTCATAATATATCCACCAAACAAAATTATACAAAATCAATAATACAGTCAGAAACATATTGCAGCAGTCAGTCTCAAGTGGAACGTGTCATGCATTAACCTGGTTTCTCAAATCTGTTTTTCCATACAAATGGTCAGTCCAAGCATTATGCACATTATGAAAGAGCCAAGCATGATGCTTGCAAACTTCTTTCCTAATGAACTCACTGTCGTATACTTCTAATTATGGTCGGAGAAGTCAAGATTCAAGAGCACTGTGCCACAGTAATGCCAAAAAGTTCTAGTGCTTAGAAAAAATGGAAATATGTAACAGTGAAAGGGGATGCACTATAAAAGTGATTACATTACATTACTGTTGTATCTAATTGCTTAAAACTTATAGGCAAAGCTGATGGAAAACGTAATTTCTTCCAGGCATAAAATTAAAGCATATAGTATTATTTTTGTAAGTTTGACCTCCATGCTCCATCATGAAAATTATCGTGCAAGCTTGATAAAATAATTCGTTGCTATGCTGTTATATTCGAATAAAGCTTTATAAATAATTAGCAATTCAACCCATCTTAAACCAGTCTGGCTTCAGGGGCAAGAGGTCATCAACTGTATATTTTATTATTTATTTTGGATTGAGTGTTATTCAAATCAGTCTATGTATTTTTTTTAATAATTTCAATTCATTTTTAATTTAAACTAGGGAAAAAATTTATACCGGTGCTAACAAAAAAAAATTAAATCACTGCCTTGTTCTAAGAATTGATGAAGTTACTATTCAAATATATTTTGGTAACCCTTGTGCAGGTCAATGGTTTATCCCATCATATTCGAAAAATATTGAACACAACTTGTTTCTTCGTGGCAACGCCTTTTGTTTCCCCTAAGCCATTTTCTCTCTTCCTTTCATTAGTATTCTAACTCTAATAATCAATAATTCCAATGACTCCTAATAAAATAGGGTGGGAAAATTTTGCAACTTGGCATTGGTTGTCAAATTACGCAAGGTCAACTGAAGAAAATTAAATGTTAATTGGAAACATGAACAAGGAATTTCACCTAGTTTAGTTGTTTATAAGTGAAGGTTTTGATAATAAAAACCCAATCCTCCCTCGAAAGGAACAACATAAATATGAAGTTCCATAAGGAGTACATGGATTTGATTTTGGTCCCTTCAGGGTTGTTGATCATGTTTGTTTATCACCTCTTTCTGCTTTACAAATATATCAATCAGCCTCACACTACCGTCATGGGATTTGAGAACAATGATAAAAGAATTTGGGTTGAAAAAATTATGCAGGCAAGTAATTATGATTATGTTATGATCCTTTATTTTATTTGATTGAAAACTCCTTTAAATATTTTGCTTGGTTTTTACGTTGTAATGACCAGGTTGACAAAAGGGATGTAGGCACAGCTCTGTCAGTTCTTCAATCCAACATTTCAGCTGCTACATTCTTGGGATCAGTTTCTTTGACACTTTGTTCCCTTATTGGAGCATGGATTGCCAACAGTTCCAACATTTTCTTTCGGAGTGAATTGATCTATGGTGACACTAGACCAACAGCCATTACTATTAAGTACATTTGCCTACTAACATGTTTCCTCCTTGCTTTCTCATTCTTTGTTCAATCAGCAAGGCACTTTGTTCATGCAAACTATTTGATTAGTACCCCAGATAGTTTTGTCCCAGTGAGTAGTGTGGAATTAGCAGTCATAAGGGGAGGTGATTTTTGGTCACTTGGTCTTAGAGCCCTCTATTTTGCTCTTGACTTGCTGCTTTGGTTTTTTGGACCAATACCAATGTTTATTTGCTCAGTGGTTATGGTACTAGTCCTCCATTATCTTGACTCTAATTCAAGGCCATTGCATCTTAATGGATCTCAAGGAAGCCAATTTCAGATGGCAAAGAGAAGCCTCAACTTGTAAAGAGAAAGAATGTCTAAGCTAGCAAAGAACAAGTATTATGGTTACGAAGCACAAATACACCACGATGTATGAAACCAATTTTATCTTCATGATGAATTGATATATATTAGTTGGTTGGTTAATGTGGAAAGGAAAAGAATTGAGATTATGTTACAGAGTTGTACAATCTTACAATATCAAAATGTTCTAAAAAAAGTAGTGGGTATACAAGATTCTAACTCATCAGATATATGATTCTTTGGTGTACAATGGTGCTGCAACGAAATTTAAATCTAAGACATTGTACAAATTATTCAACTTCTTCACTATAAGATATATGTTAAACCTTGAAGTGTGCAAAGGAATTTACCTAATGAGATATGGTTATCCAACAAGATGGAAACAGATTGCAACTCAAACAAACTTTACATAAAACTTTAAGAATTCAACGATAAATTCAAATCTTTTTTAAGTACTTCATATCAAAATCCAATGATTATCCTCAATTTAAACTTATATGAGTAATTAAGTATATTTTAAAAAAAGCAAAAATCTGATTGGACTGTTGAATAACAAGGAATATGTGTCTTACAAGCAAAGCTTTGTTTTTGACTTGTAATTGCAAATGACAAAGCGTGAGAGCTGGATCTAAAATCCTGAATGCCACATTTATGTTAATTGCTTGTGACACAAGTGAGTGTGACTCTGAGTCCCTTGCACGGAATTGGATAACAATGCTAAAATCTTAAATAAATGTTCTATCTTTTTTCACATAATCAACATTTGAAATTGCCGACCAATTTAAAGTAGTGGGCTTATTGTGTTTTGCAAACATTTGTGGAAATAGATTAGCATGTCTATTCCGTAACTTATGTTAAGGTTAAGTTAGATATATTTATTAAATAAGTTAAACTATGATATGATTACAGGTTTATTAAGTTTAAATTTTAGGTGATGAGTCTTTTTAAAAAGTCTCTAATTTTTTAAAATTGAAGTAATTAAGTTAAGGATGATATATTGGTATACCATGGTGATGATGATAAGGTCACATTAATATAATTATTTATTGTATTAAATTTATACTAATGTCTTGATATTATATATTTATTATTCTACTTAAATTCTTAAGTCTGTTATTTAATACATAATTTAGGCTCGTTAGGTTATTTAAAATTATTTTTTGTTTTGTATTAGAGGTTTAACTATAATTATGCATTTAAGTAGATTTTTACTTTTTGGTCAAAGTTGTACTTTTAAAGATCACGTATCTGATAAATAAGATAGGTTTGAAACTTAAAGTATCTTTCATCTAACTTTTTTTAGCTTTTCAAAGTCACTGAATTAATAATTTAGAATTATATTTGTTTCAGGTTAATTTTAAAACAATTAATCGTCACTTTTTTTAAAAAAAAAAAAATCAGATAATACTTTTAAAAATGTGTTCATTTTGTAAAATAAATTTAGCCAAACACAGATCAACTGAGGGGGATTGGAGTTTAGTTTGAAGTCCAATATATTTATTGTTGTTGGTCATTCTCACATATACATTTTATTGTCTTTTCTTAGTCTTTTGTCTGAAGAAATTATGATATTAATGTAAAATATTTACCTAATCACATCCAATCTTTGTTAATAAACTTATTTAGCACTTTTAGTGGTTCTCCATTTCTAATTATAATTATTCTATCTATAATTTTAGTTAAGAGGTTTAAGTTCAATAGTGTTCAATATGTTAGTGTTGCCTCACCCATTTTTGTACCAGAGGAGTTGATAGATAAGAACAAACAAACAAAAACATGACAGAACCTACACCCATTTTTTTCATGTTTGAAACTTTGAGATATTTTATTTAACATTTTTCTTGTTTTCCTTCAAACAAATAAAAAAATCTCAAAATACAGTAACTAAAAAAGGAACTATGTATAACTATTTTTCTTTTGTACTCAAACCTCTTTTTGAGAAATAATGTAACATACACAAGTAGAAGGACAAGTATTTATTAATTAAAAAATAGAATTGTATTGGAAAATTCATTTTAATGTAAATAATATGTGGTGAAGAGAATGTGGAAGATATGTTGATGATTGTCTTGAAATATAGAAAAAATATCAAGTACTTGATTTATAATAAGCTAATAATTTTCATGGTCCATGACTTGGAAATAAGTGAGCCAGGCTATGATAATAGCACCTATTCAGACATGCGTGTGACGTAGACAACTCAAGTTCCACAGACACAAATTAATAATTATAATTCTTATGACTGCAAAAGCTCAACAAGTCCATTGAAAATGACATATTCTGTTTCTCACAAAAATTCAACAACAAGAGATTACAACTTTGCCACAGTAAGAGGGACCAGAAACCACGTGTCACAAACCAAATCAGAGAAGAAAAAAATCAACAACTTCATGATAGATTATTGATAATTAACCTAGATAAATCAAATTATTCTATATGATTCTTCTGTTAAATGGTTAATGAATTTATAAATTCATTAGATTATTTTATGAAAAATAAATTTTACAAAATTCAAATCCTAAAATGAACTTGAGGTATTAGTCTTGTTAATCATATTATTGTTTCTATTTGTAACATTATGTGAATAAAAACAAAAATATTGTGCACAACACATCTTGTGATTTTTGAAAAAAGAAAATAATAATTCTCGGATTTGACATAATACTTGACTTGACCAAAGTGGTTTACTTTTCATCCTTGTGGCCATGTTTTACAGTTTTTTAGGCTTGTTTTGAATCAAAGGAATGATATTAAATAAATTTTTTTATATTGGCCTCTATATAAAGTTTCTTTTGCCAGAAAATGGGAAAGAGAATGAAAAGTACTCAAATTAATGAGAAAAACATGTATTAAAATATGGTCAGTTATTGTTTTTCTTCAAGTCTATTTCAGCACAACATTTAATTGATCAAATTTGTCTGGCTTATATATAAAACTTAATGGGTTAATTTTTTTAAGGAATAACTTAATTGATTAAAAAAATTAAATATAAATTTAAAATTTTGCTCAGAACATCAGTTTAAGTTTTATTGATTAAAAAGTCTAGTCGGCTAAACTTCTAAAGTTAAAATAACCAATCAGTTTTTTTACATATAAATTAATAATAATAACAGGCTATAGTTTAATTGATTAACAGTGAAATTTAATAATTAAAAAATTAAATAAATAATAAAAACAATAATAATATATTTTATTAATTATATTTTTTATCATATCATAAGAATTTCAATAATCTTTCTATCTCATTTCATCCTCTTCAAATATCTTATAATTCTACTCTATTTTATTTTATTCTATTTTCTTCCATTATTTTAAAACAAAGAAAAAAAAGAGAAAAAATAAACTAATAAAAAGAATGGGGTATTTAGTTAAGAGGAATAAATACAAATGAAAAATAAAATAAGATTTGTTTCAAAATCATGCTAAATGTATTCATGAGTGACAAAATGAAATAAAACATTATTCATGTTTCATGGTCGGTGCAACCAAACGGAGCATTATTTGTGATTATATAAATTTTTTTAATTAAATTGATTTCTCTTTTTAAAATCAAAAGGATATAATTACACTTCCTCATGAATATTCAGTTTAACATTGCACATTCAGTGTGAAGAGAAAAATTTATGTTCAATTTTAATAAAATACAACTGTTGAGAAAATACAAGTGTTTGGTCTTTGGTGCAGCAAAATAACTCCTAAACTTATATTTATATAACTAATAATTAATTTTCTGTATAAGATATGTTTTTTAATTTGAATAAAACTGTACAAGATAGAACACAAGAAGGGGGTTAAATTGTGTTATAAATAAAAAAAATTTCTGTGGGTTTCAAATGTATTTAGATGAAATAATTTTTAGTCTTCAAAGATTGTTTTTAAGTAGGAAACGTTATAACTTGATTATCCCCATTAGTTAAACAAATAAGAAGATAAGAATACAGCTATTTTTATACTAGTTCGTCTATACAATACTACATCCAGTTACTCAGCAACCACTGAGTTTTCACTACCAACCGTGAAATGGTTTACAAGTATTATTTGTACCCAGCCACTTCTGGCTATCACAAGATATTCTTTGATCACAGCCTTCGCAGGCTAACCAACAGAGGTATTCTTTGAACAACCAGCCTCCTCAGGCTAACCAACAGAGGTATTCTTTGAACAACCAACCTCCTCAGGCTAAATTACCACACAAGTGGATTTTAAAAAGATGTTTTAAAAACAAGTAGTTTCCTCTACGCAGAGAGGGTTTTACAATTAAGTGTATTCAGAAGTCTTGAGCGAAATCTCAGAAGATAGAATAAGAGAAGCGTTTTCGCCAACTGAAATCTGATGAAGTGAAGTCTTTAAATAGGCATCCTCTTCAAATGACCGTTAGACTCATATGAATGTCGTTGAAATGTTTCTTGAGAGCTTTCCAAAAGTTGTCAGATTGTACTTGATTGATTGATGGAGTGCGCAACGGATGCAGCGGATTTAAATTGCGTGCGCAATACTTTTTCTGACTTGTACAGAGACTTTGACAAAAGGTGGAGACCTTTTTGAGTTACATGTGTAAGCACGAATCCATCTTGGATGCTTCTAATGAGTACTTCCTTAGATTTAAAATCTTGGCGCGAGTGACTCAAACTTTGCTTCACTTTTTGGACAGACGATATATGTCTTCAGTTTTTTAAGATGTTTCGTCTTATCCTATCGTCTGATGACTTCAACTTGAGACAGACGAATGACTTTCGTCTAAGGAATCATCTTTCGTCTGTGTCTGTTCCGTCTAACTTGCTTACTGAACTTCCATCTGAGAAAATTTCGTCTATCTTGTAAAAATCAAAATATTTGATGAGTTAATCATCTTGATCTAACAAAAACTTACAGGTGTAAAATGAAACAGAAATATGTATCATAGTTAATATAAACAAGTTAGTTAAAACATAAAATAATTTAGATTTATAAAGAAAGTTCCTAATTTTAATAAACTGAGAAAAAAATTAAAAATATAAGTAATTCTTATTTTAGATAAAATAAAAAACAGTGAAAAATAACCTAGAAATATTTAATTTGATAAAGTTGAGTTCTAAAATAAATGTAAAAGGAAATAATATAATATTTTAAAATAAGCTATAACTCACAATAACAAAATCTTATGACGAATGATAAATAAAGTAAAAATATATATATTCACATTTAAGAGGGAAAATTCAAATTAAAATATGTAAACAAATAAATAAAAATAATGTTTTAATCAAAAACTGAAAAATAACAATTATTATTGTTGAGTATTTTATATTCTCCATAAAATTCTCATTAAAAAAAAAAAAAGTTAGATTTGTTGACTGGATAAAGTTACAAGCACACATGGTAATCAGAGACCCAAAAAAATGTTAAGAAACACGTGTCCCTCTTAAACCTTGTTTTTCCAATTGAAGAAAAAGAATGGGATAAATCATTTCAATGTCACTACTAGATAACTATCTTATCCACTTAAATAGAAGCTAATGAATGAATTTTATTTTTTTTTATTTTCTGGCAAAAGTTTATCTCACTGTTCTTATCCACTTAAAACTGACTCTTTTGTAACATATTTCTAATTTAAAAAGTTAATTCACCATCTTTAAAAATCTTAGATTAGTTTTTATCATTTTTTCTGAGAGAAAGATAAATGTAATAACAATTAAAATTTAAATGAGGTAAGTATAACTTTTAATTAAAAGAGTGTTGAATATAATCGAATCGGTAATTTCTTTTGTATTAATAATTAAATGAATAATTGATTTGATCTTAGAATATTTATCTTACAAAAAAATAATCTTATCATAGTTAAATTAGATAATAGGATAAAATAATATTTCTATTTTTAAATATTTAAATTAATTTTTTTATTAAATTCTGAAAGAGACTAATATTTTATTTTCTTGAAACTTTTTTATATATCACATTATAATATAATTAATGCATACAGACAGTATACAAAAACAGTATAAAAAATTCATCATATAAACTGCATCATTATCTTTGTTTATCTTATATACTAACATTTTATTGTAAATGATAATAACATGTTATAATTATTTGATGAATACTAATAACCATTTAAGACACAAATTGGCTTTAAAATATGTTTGATATAGATGTATATTCTAACTATGGTTATTGTTTTCTTACAAGATGAATTTATGAGTCAATAAATACCACACAGATAAATTCAAATCTCAATTACTTGTGATTCCCTGACAACAAGAGTCCCACCTAAACAGGCTATAGTCCTAGACTCATAGCCGGGCCTTTGCAATGCAGTGTACTTCACCCTATTTTCTATGTTTGAACCAGCATTCAATCTTCTTAAACCAAAACAACAATTTCACTCTCCATAAAAGAAATTCAAAAACATAATAACCATACTACAATTCAATGAATTTAATTCTCCATAAAGAAGAATTCAATGAATCTCTTCCTACACTCATTTTCAAACTATAATAACCATACTTATCTTTTTAAAAAAAACCTCTATTTCGGATAATAACGCAACTTAATTAATCAGCTATCTATCTCGCTATCTATCTCACAGAAATATAGATACATATTTTTTTATATATTTTATAATATTTATAAATTTTAATTATTTATCAAATATTTTTTAAAAAGAAATTCACTGGATGATGGATCACTTTCAAATATAAATTAAATTAAAATAGCATAAATTCCCAACTCTCTATCAGACACTCAATCGTCTATAGTAAAAAACACAGAAACAACTTAAAAGAACACAAAAAGGTGAAGGTGTATGAAGAAGAAGATGCAGTGTCATGTAGCACATTATTTGAAGGGGGTCTCTGGATTCCAGTTATCACGTTCCCATACAGAGAGAAAGAGTGAGTGGGTCTACGACCACTTTAATTGATATTTTGAAAAATCTCAACCGTTGGATTGAAACCCACTTGACAGTAGCCGACACCCTCTGATTGAGACAATGACAGGTCTAGTTCCTTTTGATAACCCTGCGGGGCCCACACAATTTTAAAATTCTGAAAAATTACAAAAAATAGCTTCAACCAGTTACAAGACACACCACACACCAAGGGCGCGTGTCTGTTTGTACCAACACAACCTCGAAGCGCGTGCACTAGAGACCTATGACATGACTAAAGTACGATGAAAGAGTGAGAGAGAAAAGATAGACAGAACTCGCGTAAAAGTCGAGGGTTTTGTGTACCCTTACTCCTGCAACTTCAGAACCCTCACTCTTTCTAAACTCTCTGCCCCTTTCCATAGTAACCGTCAGCGCGTGAGAAGCACGCGCCTCAAAAAGTTTATTTTTTATGTGGGGCCCTCTCCAGGTGGTGGACCTGGGCTCATGGGCCCGTGAGCCCTGTTTGGGTAAGATAAGAAAATGAAGGTGGTTTTGGAAGATGTTATAATATAGTCAAGAGTGGTTGGAACCACAAAAGGAGAATGATGATAGTGTGGGGTTTGGTTGGGTGATGTGCTGTAATATCATGCAGCTTGCAGCCTTGCTTTGCATTGATGGGGTGCGGACCAAGTGGGGAGAGTGTTCGAATTTGGATCATGTAAGTCACTTTGGTTAAAGGGTTTATGAAAGTGTTATTATGATCAAGAGCTATATGGCATGCTCATGTGCCCTTCCCTGTGTTCACCACATGCTACTATGCTACCTCATAATACAAACATTTCCACATTTATGCATTCATCCTCATCAACTACTGTCTCTCTTGCATCTACTTGTTTCTTATGAAGAATAATTTTACTACTTGAACAAGGTGAAATCATTATGAGTTATAACAAAAAAAATAATTTGATTATTTAATCTAGTTATAACTTCAATTCAGAGTTATTAATAAAATTGAAAGTGTGTAAAAAATTCATACATGATTTCATGAATAATATGTCTTAACCAATTAAAATGAAACAAATTGCCCAACTGATTAATGGTTGGTGGGAAACTGTTTTCTTGAATAATTTGATTCGATAATGGAATAGATGAGTTGACGTTGATGTTACAAATGAAACCCTTTTATACACAAAATCAATTATATCTATTGCCTATCTTTTTAAACATTAGTAGTGTCAAACAAAAAGTGAAATTGAAAAAATGCCAATTTATTGAAGTTCATACTATTTAGAGTATGACATAGATCAACATTGAGAAAGTACCCCATCCTGAGGAATAATCACGAGTACTTTTTCAATAAAAAATTGCCATGCATCCTTTCTTAGTCATGTATATATAATTGATAGGGAGGTGTAATGATTAATTTCATCTTTTCAAGTCGAATTGATCCAAATTTTTAATTGGTTGGTATTTAGAAAATAAATTCGTTTTATTTTGAGAATGTATTCAGATTAAATTTCATGTGTCTCTGGAATTATGATCAAAATATAAGAAAATGACGTTAACTAGATACATAAAAGATGTTAAAGCTACAAACAGATAAGATTAAAGCTCATGATGATTCCTCGTTCACACTCGCATACAAGGTAGAGGGAGTTCGAATTTTTCTTTAGCAAGTTTATGAACCTCGTTCACCTAGGTTTTATCAGATTTGGTTTAAGTTATGGGAAATTTTAAATTTTTTGTATATATTCTTAAATATATAATATATGAAATTATTAATTATATTTCAATTCAAATAATAAAACAAAAATTAAAAATTAAAACTTAAGAATTAAATTATATTTTAGTTAAATAAATAATTTTAAAATAATTAATTTACATAAATTCAAATTCAAGAAAAAAAATACAAGTTTTACTCGTGAATATCAAAGTAGAACAATACCCATAAATATATATTTCTTTTGTCATACTTATAATCATTGACTTCTAGATGAACATGTGTTTTTAGTAATAAACTAGGAATGTATTTTGATTTATTCGAATTATTCTAAGTTAATTCAGCATTATATATTTTTTAGTAATTATATATTGATAAAAGTATTTTTAACTAAACAAGTAATATTTTACATAATACTATAGTTAAAATTAATATTCTAAAACATATTTTACTTGTGATTTAATATATTTTAAAAAAATCATTTGATTAACCTTAACATTAAAACTATATAATATTATTTATTTAAAAATGATATTTAACAAACATATTATAATTTTATTTCGTAATTAATTACCAGTCAATTTTCTCACGAAATATATATATTTTTTTCTTCTATTTTATATTATATAATTCTTTATTTTTAAATTTTTTATTATTAATGTATTATAGTTATCCATTATGTATATTTTAGTATGATATTATGCCTCTTTAGTTTCTGTTATTAGACACGTATGATAGAATGACACTTATCATAGATTGTGAAATATTTTTCTTAATTTCATATTGACTATGGATAACCAACATTGAGTATGATGAATCTATTAATCGAGTTCAGATAACGAGAGTTTAAGAAAATGAAAGAGAAATGATAGAAGCAGAAGAATACATGACGTGGAATGTAGGTAAGTATGGAAGGTGGGTGTCACTATTTTTGACACCATTATTAAGAGCATATAAGAGGCTGAGAGCAATAGATAGAAAATTAGAAGCATGCAGGGGTCATAAAGGAGGGTGGAGAGTGTAAGGGTAATGGAAATGCAAATACAGATGCAAAGCAGTATACAGAAAAGGATAAAAGAAAGAGGCAATAGTTTAACCGGTTAGGCAGTGTAAGGTAACCCGTTTTGTCCGGGTTATTGAAGAAATAGTGCAAATAGGAAGTGGGGGTCATGGCTTCCTATCTCTGCCTCTATTCTACTCACCCTGTCACTCTGACTCTGTCTCTATCTGTGCCTCACTGCCCTTTGTTTTGGGTTCTTAGCAATTCATGGTTTCTGATTAAGACCTCACCCTTTTCATTACTGCCACTCCCACTCAACACACTCTATTCAATTTACGGATGTACCCTTTACATTTTTTTATTCGCCAAATGTTTAATAGTCTTCTCAAACATGCAATTAAATAATTAATTACTTGAAAAAAATTAATTAATAAAAAATATGTTTATATATATATATATATTTTATTGTAAAATGCAAATATAAAAAAGGGATTGAACTGTGTAGACTATTTAAAAAACTTTTTCTCTAAAATAATGTGTTTTTGTATGTTATTAAGTTTGTTTTCTTCTTAACATTGACGGTTCAAGTTATTATTCTAGTTAGTAATTAACAGATAATATAATAGAGAAGATAACAATATTTTTATACTGGTTTATCTGATTAATACTACACCTAGTTCCCAGTAACACATTGAAGTTTCACTAAGAATATTTTTTGAACCCAGTCACTACTGACTAAATACAAATATTATTTGGACACAACTTTTTCAGGCTAAATAAGTATTTTTTGGACCCAGCCTCTGTAAGCTAAACAAGATATTCAGGTATTCTTTGAACACAGCCTTCACAGACTAATACAAATATATTATTTGAAACACAACCTTCTCGAGCTAAGGGCATCGCAACAGTAGAATTTGACAGATGTTCTAAAGAAATATTATTATCCTTTACGTAGAGAGAGATTTTACAACGAGATATATTCTAAGTTCGTGACGAACGAACTTTTGCTTTAGAGCTTGAACAATAGTTGAACATAATTTTTTTGTTGTGCAGTTCGTCAACTTTAACTCGCTATGATGAAGTCTTTTTATAAGCAAGGTCCATAAGGTAGTCATTAGACTCGTCCATAAGACTGTTGTCCTTTTTTTTGAAATCTTTAAATGTGTGACAGATATCAATCAATCAAAATAATCAAGTTATGTTCAGGCTTTTTCTGACTTGATCAGATACATCATCGAAAAACAAGATTTGTTTTGGGACTTTCGTCTATGCTCATTAATGATCCGTCTAATCATTATTCTGTTTACATCTGATGTCTCTTCAGTCTAATTATTCTTCACTTTGCATCTAATGTCTATTCAGTCTGATCATTCTTCGATTTACACATAATGTCTTTTCAGTTTGATCATCTTTCTATAATTATTAAAAATAAGATGTTAAATCATAAATTAATATATATATATATATATATATATATATAATTTATTGGTTAACTATGATATTAAAGTTTTCTATTGAATATTTCTTTTCTGTTCATCTTAAAAGAAAATAACTTCACGAGAAATTTTGGGTGTCAAAAATTTTATAAAAACGTGTGGTTTTAATAAATTATCATCCAGATATATTTAGTGTGATCTCTTTATAATGAGACATTCCTTCATTTTAAAGTTGCATATTATTCTACTGAAATTTTTTAAAGAAAATTATTTCGTCTTTAGATATTTTTTAGCTACCCACCTATATTAGTTTTAGGTATAGATGCTTGAATTATGTTTAAGAATATGATATAAATCACTTTATACTACTCGAAATATTTTCTCCATTCCTTATTCCTTATTACCCTAGAAAAAATACTGAAAAAGCAAGGAAATGTAATATTAAAAATAATATTAAAAAATATATATAAAACAAAGATAATTAACCAATTAACGTCTATCTTCTGGCTGATTTCACCACTTAAAAGGACAACGTGATAATTTTGCCACTTCCACTTTCCCTCTTCACTTTGCTTTGCTTCTATACTGTCTCCTTGAATTTATCCACTACCAATTAAACCAATCATTTCTCAATCGTACACCCACTCATCCTATCTATAAATTAAAATAAGATATATTATAAAAATCTTCACAAATCTAAACTAACACAATCCTCGTATCTATAAATTAAAATAATTATGATTGTGTACAATTAGTACTACTAACTCAATTATGAAGCATACTTTGATACCAAGAAAGTGGTCCAATTAATTGTCATGTTGTAAATCGTAAAACGCTTTCTTTATACCAATATTTGAAAGCTTCTTCACATGTGAGGAAAATTAATTCTCTCTGGATGAACTTCTTAACAAGAGGTGCAACTACTTTCACCTGAACGGTTATGAGTGAGAATTAAACAGCACGTAAATTGGTCAACGAAACAATGTTAGAGAGTTGTTGGTGGCAGAGAGTATTGCACAATCTCTGTTTTGAACAGGGGAAGTTGAAAAGTTTTAACCAACTTGTTAAAATATGGTACGAGACAGTAGTGTTGACTACCATCAAAGTTTTTGGTATCTCCAACATGTGACTTGCAATACCCTTATTTATTTGCAAATTTTGATGATATTAAAGTATTGGAAATACTAGGAATCTAGGATTGCAACCAACCATAATTCAAAACAATGATTTGGAGTGAAGGTTATTTCAATTCTAAAATTAATGATTAACTAGGTAGGTCGAAATGTCAAATACCATTTTGCTTAAATAGAAGATTTTTATTCTAAAATTACAGATATTTGATTTATTTGGATGCAAAGTGAAATAGGAGAAAATAAATATCAAGGAACGACATAGGGTCAATAGAAAAAATAAAATGAAAAAGATACAGGAAGAAAAAAGTGAATGAAAAATAAATAAATAAATTGTACATTAATAAAAATAGTATCATTAATAACACAAATATTGTCTTGTTATAGCTTTTTTATTAGGAAGAAAAAACACATGTTGATACATGTAGGACAATAAATTCTAGCACCATTTATCTATCACTCAAGTAGCTTTGTATATATGAAAGAAAAAAAAAGTTATGAGGAATCAGCAAAAGTGCAAGTATGGAGATCAATGATTAAACTAACGTGTCATGTTAAAAGCAAAGAATAACTCCAAAAATTCAAAAGAGTGGCCTAAAGACTTTATGATCTAAGCTACAAAGCATAAAGCTGTTCATTAATTTACCAGTTGCATAATTGGTTAGCAAGAGTGATCTGGATTTGTCATTACTTTTTGTCTAAGAAAACAGCTAATAATGATGATAGGACCCTAATGGTAAAGTCAAAACTTGGGTAGACAAAGTAATTGGCCATTTCTAAAGCAAAAAGATAAATGCTTAAACACATTATGCAACTTTCCATATCAAAACCCATTTGTCTTTCAATTGTCTCTGTTTTTTGGTTAAATTGTCAACATTAACCACCAAAGTTTGTCAAATAGGAGCAATAATAAGGTGCACCTATAATGCTTCACGCTCAACACCAACCAAATATTCCACACCAACGGTATCTGATTCACTGCTTCTTATTTACCATCAAATTACTGACACTATATACATTCGTACATATTATCTTATCCACTTTTTTTTTTAAAAAAAAAATCATTATTTATATGTTCTATATTTAAATGCCTTTTAAAGTTAAGAAATAACCTTTTCCCTTCTTCATCACTTATAAATATTTAATTTCAACAAAATATATTAGTATCGGTTATTAATTTTGTAATGATTATTTTAAAAATATATTTAAAATATATTCAAAGTGATTTCTTTTTAATAATTATTTACTCCATTTATAATTTTTAAATTGATTCCAAAAGCATTTTCCGATCATGTTATAAATTGTCATAGATTATAAATTTGGGGTACTCATTACATAAATACTTACATGATATTCACGTGTCCTATTTATTTTTTCTATTTTCTTATTATATTGTATCATTCATCGCATCTACACTTTTTTTTTTCTTCTTTATTCCATATTTTTTTGTTTAGGTGCATATTAACACATTAGCGTCCTAAATCATTTGTTGGGAATTAATAAATCAAATAATTTCTCCTGTACACACAAAATAGACATTACACGGAAGTAAATGTATGGAATAGACTGAAAAATAGCACTATATTTTTTTATTGAAATATTCTCAATATAATTCAGAAAAACCACAAAAAAACAGTCTGTAAATAATATTTATCATAAAAGTAATATTATGAGAATTGCCTTTTATTTTAAAGATCACTTAAAAAGTTTCCATTTTTTCTTACAATTATGTTTTAGTTACAACAATTTTGAGCTATTATTGTTTTGATATCGTGTTTTAGAGATTTATCGGGAATATTCAAAATGTGTTTCAGAGCGTAGGTTAATTTGGTTCACCCTGAGAAAAAAATAATAACAAAAAAAAAATTGATCCAATCCACGTGTGAGTTGAATTTGATGGTGGATTGGGTAATGATATTTATTATCCATCTTGTTATTAAAATTATATTTAGTTTTAAATAAATTTGTTTATATAATTAATGTAAATAAAATTTATTAATTTTACAATTAATTATAAAAATTAATCAATTGAATAAATTTTATAGAATAATTAATTTTTAATAAATTAATTTTTAATTAAATTTGGTAGATTATAGACCAACTCATTTGTCCTACCAACTTTTAGTAAAACGAATAGCATAAGTAAAATAAGGATTCATCAGCTAATGGGTTAAATTGATAAAATAAAGATCATCAGGAAATGGGTTGAATTGAGTTGATTCATTGGTTAGGATGTTTGATCGAATTATAGTTTGAGCCACCTTAAAATTACATTTTAAGTTTATTTTTTATTAAATGAAAATGAGAAAGACAAGCGAATTCATCTATTTTATTGATTGAAATATATTGAAAGTAACATTTTATGAATTTCATGATTAAATAAAAGGAGGATATCATTGAGTAAAAATGAAACTCATAAAATCTATGATATTTAATAAACTTCAGTTATTAATAGAAAGAATGTTAAAAAAAGTTTCATCAGCATTCATCAAATAAGAACACTCCACTGGTTACTGGTTTCTCTATTTAATGCTTATACATGATAAAGAGATATGATGTGTTTATTTATTTTTGACATCGATGTTCTTATTATTTATCAACAGATACATTTTCTTCATCTGATGTCCTAATCCATATACAACTTTTTATTAAACACTTCATTTTGTGGGCACTAGGTAGCATAGTAGTTTAGGTGAGAGAGTGGATGTTGGAGCAAATTGCACCACTATGATATGTTTGGTGAGGGTTCCTAAGGATCTATGACCAATAATGTACCTCCTCAAATCAGCAGAATTGCAAAGAAGTTAACCAATTTATCGACTATTCTTGTTACATGCATAAGCCTCATGGTTTTTGTGCAGTAATATTTCTATGTCCACGTTGATATTAATCAATTATGTATAATTAATTACGTGACATTGATGTACACATAACTCACTAAAAATATCATATAATTTATTATAATAATAACATAATCAAACTATGCATCGTTATTACACAATCATAAGACGAAAAATCTTTCACAACAAAAAAAATATTTTCACAGAATAAGTAAATATAAAACTTAAGCTCTTTCATGTTTTAAAAATAAAATATATTATTTTAAAAAATTAACCTTCATTCTATTCCTCTTCTATTTCTGTCTGAAGTAACTTATCCATTTATTTTATTCCTTATATTTTCTCATTTTCTTATTCTTACCCATTAACTTCCACTCCATAGTCTCAAAAGATTACACAGCTTAATATACAGAAAAATTAATCAAGAGTTACTTATCTATGATCTTTCTGCAAAATGGTGCCATATTGGTAAATTGGCCTCTCAAATCTGTACCTGTAACAAAGTACTAAAATAGTTGGAGAATCTCTGTAGACCAGGAATTTAATGGTCAACAAACAAAATCTGGAGCTAAGACATATGGGAAATGAGATCTAGTAACAGGAAGATTATAATCAAATATATATATATATATATATATATATATATATATATATTTGTGTTGAATAAAAAGTAAGAACTTAGGAGAATTAAGAAGAGAAAGCATTAAGTAGAGAGGGATAGGTGTGAGATTTGGTGAAGTAGAAGGGGACAGAATAGACATCCGCCCGGAAATACAGGGATACCGTACAGTCTTAAATCCTACCTTTTATTCACTTTGTGATATTTTCTATTGGTTTTTAACCAACACATAACCTCACAAAGTGAGGCACTACCACTACTACAGTTTTTGTTCTTGTAGCTTTCTTGTGTGTTTTTTCACTCTTCTCTCTCTCTCTCTCTCTCTCTGCCACACATCATACCCAACAACAGTCTCAGCATTGCAGAAGCAACTGCACCACTGCTCCTGCTTCACCTCACAGACGAGCAAAAGGGCCCAAAAGACACATCACAAAAAAAAAAAAGAAAAAAAAAAAGGAGGAAGGTTAAAAACTAAAAATCCCATTTTTGTATGACTCCAACTTAAATCTCAGTGAAAGCTTGATTTGATGCTACCCCAAAATACACACTCACAAGACCACACTTGTTCACCTCCCATCTCAGCCAAAAAAACATAAAGTAAAAGAAAAGAACGCCAAAAAAGAAACAAAAGGGAAAAAATAAACATTGCTCAGAGGAGAGAGAGAGAAAGAGAGAGAAAGAGGGTCTCTTTCTTTTTGGAGTATTGGGTCACAACCTCTTTTAGCAATGCCAAAGTTACTCAACAACGCCTCACGCTCTCTGAAAATGCTGCAGGCATGAAAGTACTCATTCAAGTCTTCTTCTTGTTCAAAACTTTTCCTTCACTTGTGAGATTCGTTAACATTGCAAAGAGTACTTTGTTGCTATGGGGTTAATCGATCTGAATACCACTGAAGATGATGAAGCTCCATTATCTTCTTCTGCTTCATCTACTTCTTCTTCTTCTCACTCGGGGATAAGCAATTCTGCTTCAGCTTCTGTGCTTCCCCCTCCTTCTGTGTGCTTGGAACTGTGGCATGCGTGTGCGGGTCCTTTGATCTCTCTGCCCAAGAAAGGAAGCGTCGTTGTGTACTTACCACAGGGACACTTCGACCATGTTCAGGATTTTCCGGTCACTGCCTATAATATCCCACCCCATGTGTTCTGTCGTGTTCTTGATGTCAAGCTCCATGTGAGTGTGGTTTTAAGTTCTAAACTTTTTTCCTTTCATGGGAAGAACAAAACTCAATGTGTCGGCTGCTCATGATTTTTTTCCTTTTTGTAAAATTTGGTTTCTTTTGGGGGTTTTTTGTATGAGCTTTTTTCATGTCTGCTTCCGGAGAAAATTGATGATTTCTTTTCAAGTTTAGCAATTTTTCAACAATTTATGAATAAATGAATGACCTTTTTGTTTTTAGTTCATGGTTCTGGTTCTTGTGGATGAGTCATGTGTTAAGGGTGATATGGGGTGGTTTGTTTTGGATTTTACATGAAATTTTGATGAGATATGGTTGTGCTTTTTCTGGGCAGGCTGAGGAAGGGAGCGATGAAGTGTATTGCCAAGTGTTGTTGGTTCCTGAAAGTGAGGTGAGGCTTGTCTATGGTTTTGAATTTATTTTGGTGGATTTTGGGTTTGGGAGAAGTTTGCAGGAAGCAAGATAACTTAACAGAGTAGTTATAATGAATTTGACGGAACGAGCCGAGAATGTCATGGCTCTGGAAATCAAGGGAAGCAAAAAGTACACTATTGTTAACACTTAGTTTTATTTTCTTTCTATATCCATGTAACAAGCCATTTCAATATGATGTTACCTGGGGGGAATAGATGCACAGAATGAAAAAAAGAGGAAAGAGGGGTGTGGAGTGAATGGAGTGTCTTTATTAGCTGATTTTAATTTTAATTTAGCTTGAACATTGCACTTTATTACAGCACGTGGAGCAAAGCTTGAGGGAAGGGGAAATTGATGCTGATGGGGAAGAGGAGGATACTGAAGCTTTGGTGAAGTCAACAACTCCCCATATGTTCTGCAAGACTCTTACAGCTTCAGACACCAGCACTCATGGTGGATTCTCTGTGCCTCGTCGAGCAGCTGAAGATTGCTTTCCTCCCCTGGTAATTATGAATTATGATGCCTTAGTTTCTCAAGGATTATTTATCCTATTTTGATTTTGATATGCTAAATGCAAGCTTGATTTCATTGATGCTAATTATCAAATTCTTTGAAGTATGCTTGGATATTTCCTTGTAGCATTTTGAATTTATAGTCTGCTGTGTTTCAATTAGGATTACAGTCAGCAAAGACCTTCACAGGAGCTTGTGGCAAAGGATCTTCATGGCCTGGAATGGAAGTTTCGTCATATATACAGAGGTATGTCATTGTTAACATTAACACAGTAGTAGCTAGCTAGTTGAGTACCTGTGGTTTTCAAGTTTTGTCTTAATGAGTATGCAGGCCAACCCCGGAGGCATTTGCTCACAACTGGGTGGAGTGCATTTGTGAACAAAAAGAAGCTTGTTTCTGGAGATGCTGTGTTATTCCTAAGGTATCATTAACTGAATTTCTATCTAGTATGAACAAGTATTCCTTCGTACAACTAACATTTTATAATTTAAATCAGGGGTGAGGATGGAGTACTGAGATTAGGGATTCGTAGGGCTGCTCAGTTGAAAAGTGCCGGTTCCTTTGCAGTTCCCTCTGGTCAGCAATTGAATCCTGCAACTCTCATGGATGTTGTTAAGGCTTTATCTACAAAAAGTGCATTTAGTGTTTGCTCCAATCCAAGGTATTTTTCTCTCTATTCACTTTTACTTTCCCCTACAGTTAGTGAAGAAAATCTATAAATCTACCAGGCTCTATGTATAATTTTGGAGCCTTTTTTTTTTGTACAAGATGGTGATGTGGGTTCTGAGAGATGTCTCATAATGTCTAATGGAGAATTTCCCATTTCACCTCTGCCCTTCTATTTAAGTTGCTAGACAGGAGATTTGGTTTATTAATTGAAGTGAACAAACTGCAATGAAGTTTCCAAATCCTTCCTATTAGTTTTTGAATATGTTAATGCTTTAAAATTGCTGTCTGCTCTGCATGCGTGGCGTAGATAGTTTTTTACTGGAATTGGTGCTTTATTAATGCATTTCTTTAATATTACTGCTTTTATCGTTACTGCTTTCTGTTTTCTTTCTTGCTAACCATGGTATGTGATTGCAATCTTACATATTCCTCTGTTCCTTTTCAGGGTCAGCTCTTCAGATTTCATCATACCTGTTAACAAATTCTTGAAGAGCCTTGATTGTTCTTATTCAGTTGGAATGAGGTTCAAGATGCGTTTTGAAACTGAAGATGCTGCAGAGCGAAGGTTTGTCAATAATCTTGTTTGTTGCTGCTACATATTGATTACCTATCGATAACTGATCTTGGTCTAACTTCTGTTGGGCAGGTGCACGGGATTAATTGCTGGAATTGGTGATGTCGATCCTGTCAGGTGGCCTGGATCAAAATGGAGATGCCTACTGGTATGTTGCTTTGTCTATATAACTTTCTTTAATAATGTTTTTGTTTGTATGCGTTAGATTTGTGACTGTGTTGTTAGTTGTAACTCTAAGCCTTGATATTGTATTGCTCATGATCACTTCTCAACTCATTGTGAAAGATACAGTGTGTGCTCATCTAGGGATTTGCAGCACAGACTTTATTAGTTCTATGACTCCACATTGGTTTAAGATGTAGTTCAAGCCTATAGGTTAGGCTATCATTTTCTGCACAGCTCTATTCTGTATGTATTTGATCCTATTCATTCATAGTGGTCACAGTGGTTCTTGTATGTCATTAGCCTGTTTGTTGATTATGATTTGTTATATGATGTCATTTATGTAATTCAATATTATTGACTTCAGTCATATGTTTTTAATCTCTTACAGGTGAGGTGGGATGACGCTGAAGCCCCTAGGCACAATAGGGTTTCCCCATGGGAAATTGAGCCATCAGGTTCTGCTTCCAGTTCCAGTAACTTGATGGCAGCTGGTTTGAAGAGGACCAGGATAGGCATGAGTTCAGCAAAGCTGGACTTTCCTGCTCCCAGTAAGTCACTGGACCTATTACCTTGAGAGAGAAATGTTTTTTGAGTCATTTTTCCCTATGCAATAATATTGATAATTTGTTACTCTTGATAGATGGGATTGGAACATCAGACTTTGGGGAATCATTAAGGTTCCGGAAGGTCTTGCAAGGTCAAGAAATTTTGGGTGTTAACACTCCCTTTGATGGTGTTAATGCTCAGAGCCCCCGATTTTATGAGTTAGGGAGGTGCTATCCTGGTTCAAACTGTTCTGGGATTCCTGCAACGGGAAATAACATCAGAGTGCCACATCCGGCATCTGATTTTTCCTGCAATGGCATAGGCTTCAGCGAATCTCTCCGATTCCAGAAGGTCTTGCAAGGTCAAGAAATTCTCCCAAGCCAACCATATGGAAGAGCCTTGTCGATTGAGGAGGCTCGAGCAAATGGTCGCTTTGGACTCTATGATGGTTATCAATATCTGAGCTCCAGAAATGGATGGTCTGCTCAGATGTATGACAATGCACCGCATTTGCATGCATCTGTTACACCTGCGCAAGTGTCATCTCCATCATCTGTATTAATGTTCCAGCAAGCAGTTAATCCGGTTTCGAACTGTGATTATAATAATCATAACAAACGCAATCAGGAGATGGAGGGTAGAGTCCATTACCAAGGTTTATACACATCTGAAGTGAAAGGTAGAAGAACATTTGCATCTTCCCTATCTGATGATCACGTTTACACTAGGCAAGTTCCTGAAGGTACAAGTTCTTTTGGTATGTTTGATGTTCATAATCAGTTGGGTAGTTCACGGTCACACAGTTCAGTGTCTGCATTGAGAAGCAATCAAGAGTTGGTTTCGTCATGTAAAAGTAGCTGTAGACTCTTTGGTTTTTCATTAATTGAGGACACCCATGTTGCAAATAAAGAGGCTGAGGCCTCTACTGTCACTTGTCCAATGGACTCTGCTCCTTCCTTTACTAGACTTGTAGAAGAGGAGTTCCATTCCGGCCACTCGCTCCCAAGTAAGACGGTCGGAAGTAACTGCATCGAAGTAAGTGATATTTATATGCATCCTATCCTAAATATGCAGGTTGTAATTGTTCATCTCATTTTTCAGTCATTGTGAATAAATTTTCCATTTGTTTGCAGGGTGTATTGCAGTATTAGACTCAGAATCATGTTGGGTGCTAGCTATATGACACACTGGAATGAGATATAAGCTGAAGAATGCGTCCATAGTTTGCTCTAGTTATGTCCTTTGCTTTGCTATAATATTTTTGGATTTCAGTAAGGAGAATTGTTATTATTTGTTGTATTTGGTTAATTTTATCTTTTAAGTTGGCTGTGACCTAGTTGTATTGCTTCTGTATTTATGGTTTGTGCATATGCACTGTGACCTGTAAGAGATGCTTACTCGATTAAAACTATTGCTGTAATTTTATGCATTTTTAATCATGGTAT
Organism: Hylodesmum podocarpum; assembly: GCA_026586105.1. Taxonomy (NCBI): domain Eukaryota; kingdom Viridiplantae; phylum Streptophyta; class Magnoliopsida; order Fabales; family Fabaceae; genus Hylodesmum; species Hylodesmum podocarpum. The sequence goes on along the minus strand of JALJEV010000424.1, from coordinate 3,181,527 downwards.
TTCTGAATTCTAATGCAGATTAGGCTATAAATTGTTGATCACACGAAATACATAACTGCAACAAAGATTACTATATAGCATTGAATGTGTTAAATAAATGTTAGGAATTCACATAAAGGATTTTACTTATATTAGGGACGAGATAATAGATATGTTTCATCACACGGCCTGATCAATGTATCGATGAGACACTGCAAAAGTGCAAAATATGCATGACAACTCTATGGAAAAAAATAAATTGTGATTTTCTCAATGATTTTAAGAAACTGATTATCTTCTCTTAAGTTCATTTAGATAGAACTTATAATTATTTTTAGATAATGCTTAAGGAATTAAAATAATATATTTTTAATTTGATAGATTAAAATCAAATTTTATAGACTAAAAGTAAAAAAGTAAAATCATACTTAGGCCATAGTTTTATTTTCAAAAACTTTAATTGTTTCTGCTTTTGTAACTCTGATCTCATATTTTAACAAGAAAACACATGATTAATAATATTGAAAAACGACTCAAGAATATAGTTTGATAAATAAAAAATATCAAGTTACAAGTGGGATATTAAATGTGCTACATGAAAACAGATTAGGAAATAATAAATGCAGGATAACTTACACTCCACTAGATGAATGAGTAGTTGAATGAACGTTCATATGTTTTCAACTACATTCAGGTGTGGTAAAGTGTTTGTTCTATCACCCCCGCTAAGTGATATTGTTTGTTGTTGAAGACTAGGTGTTTCCTTTTGTTTCAGATAACCCAAATAGTGGCACACCACCCTATCCTCCACTTCACATTAGCAGCTTTCTTACCAAAAAGTAAAACAAGTTGGGAAAAATGTGTCCCTATACTTACTTGTAGCACTAAAATCAAATTCAACAGGTCCAAATAGAATAGGTGATGCAGCAAGAGAATAAAATATGCTATAATGATTCTTCAGTTTCTTTACAAAAGTGACAAAAACATTCATGATCTTGTATTAGAATGCTCATTTTCCACAACTTGTGCACTGGCATTCTGTTTATCAAAGCTCTCCAAAGAAACATGCTGATTTTGGGGGGCATTTTGATCTTCCAAACTTGGTTGAAATTTTTTTTGCTGCTCTCTCCTACCAGAATAGCATTCGTTGCTTATAGGCTATTTGTATTGAGTATTTTCCAGATGCATCTTCAAGCCATCACCATGAGTCATTTCCTTCCTTACACATCCTTGCTTGATCAATTAATTCCCTAAAATTGTTGACAACTTCTTTTTCCCATTCGAACTAGTCCTTTTGGCAAAGAATATTCCATCTATAAATATTCTTGAAAATTGATATACCAAAGGTTGGTCCCTAGTCTACTCATCATGCCAAAACAAAATTGTCTCCATTTCCCACTCTCCATTCAATATTACTCTCAGACCAATTTGATTCATACCCCACTCACTTCCCTCCACACACCTCACACAAATCCCTCCACCACAAAGATGCCTTTTTTCTTGTTATCACTAGTAGTTAGCCCTCTCCACCCACCATATTTTGCTCTCGAAACCTCACTTCACAAACTACCATTATCATGAAAAAGTTTCCACTTCCTCTAACATAGCTTCATTAAACACAAAAATATTTTTTAATTCCTAATCCTTCATTATCCTTTGTTTTACACACTTTGTCCCATTTCACCCAACGAAAATTTCTTTTTTCTTCTCCCCCACCCAACAAAAAATTCCTTTGTATACTAATAACCTTTTTCCCTATCTTTTTTGTATTAAAGTTAAGTAATTTATAGTAATAATCTAAAAGTGTAGTTTTTATGAATTTAATCACTTATTGAAATCAGTAAACTTCTTTTAAACCTTGAATCAGAACAAAACATTTAATTAAGCTTGATTCTAAATATATATGCGCCAATTAAGTCTTTGTAATAAAGTTCTTTATGATTTCGCTGGTTATTTGACCTAAATTTGTCAAAGTATTAAAAGTTTAAATTATTAACTTAGGCTTTTCCATCTAATACTGTTTAATGATTTAAATATTTAAGGATAAATCAAATAATATCAAAGTAACAATCGATTAGTGGATGAAGGGAAGTTAAATAGAGTTCAATCATAGCATAATTCTTAACTGAATTTAATTGAATTTCGTAACTTTTTTTACTTTGAAATCATTTCTTTACTAAACTCTCCTAAATTTCTACTTTACTTTCTTCATTTCAAACATCTTTCCACCATCTTTCATACTGTCTAATCTTATTAAATATTAAGCTAAATCCTTTAAGAGACTCTTCCTACACAATTTAATTATACTTAATTGTTGTAATTTATCATTAAATATTAAGCTAAATCCTTTGGGAGACTCGTACTGCACAATTTAATTATACTTAATTGCTGTAATTTATCATTAACAAATAATACTCCTCACCTTATCTCTAATTATCCCTCAACTACTTTAAAATTTAATTTTAATCTCTAAATTTTTTTACCAACTTTTAGTCTCTCATTTATTTTCTGTTAACAATTTTAATCTTTGATATTAAATTAAATTATTAAATATTCACAAGGTAGTGTCGCGTGATTTTTTTTATATGACCATGTTAACATTTAAAAGATCAAATTAACGACAAAGGCTAATATTAATGACAAATAATAAAAAAACTAAAAGTTGACAATTTTATTTTTTGAAGAAACTAAAACGCAAAACATGAAATTAGTAACAAAGCTTCAACCAAAATTTTGGATGGTCAAATTAATTAAATTTTATAATATATAAATTAAATATACATTTTTTAAGTTAAAATAATTTTATCATTTATTTACGTGTTTAATTTATACGGAATAAAAAAAATACAACCATCAATCTATGCAATTAGTAATATTTCCTTATTCTTACTTGTTATTAAATAAAAGATAAGAGAATATATGTTTATACTCTTTTTAATGTGTGAGATAAATTATGCTATCTTATATATAAAAATTAAATATTTATGTTGCAAAAAATTGTATTTGAAAGATTCAATGAATACAAGGAAATAATATAAAACATAGTAACATTTGTGAGAAAAAAATCATAAAAGAGTAAAAAAAAAATAAAAAAATAATAATCTGCAATTGGGGAGACTTTCCATACTATGTGAATATCAAATAAACATTTTTTTTATGTAAATTAAGAATATAAGAGTTATAAAAAATATGTTTGGAAAACACAAAAAGAAAATGGCATAAAAAATAATTAATGCTAAATAAGTATAATTGGATAATTTTAACGAAGAAATAAAAATTAGTCTAATAATTAAGGAAACGAACTTAAAAGAGAAGAGAAGGTTGGGACTTTGAACCTTCCTATATTAAAGACACTAATAATTAATCATTAACATTCATCCATAAAAATAAATATTTTTTAATATATAATTTTAAAATTTTATAAATATTTCTATTATAAATGCTAGTTATTAATGAAGTTGGGACCATATGTCATTAATGCTGCACTTTATGCCTTTTTCTTCTCATACATGTACGTGAATTAGTCAAAATTCAACACGGTTATGATAAATGCTAGTTACTACTTAAGCTTATGTATTTAAACTTATAGTTAGAGTTATAAATCCAGACTCATAGCAAAAAATAAATAAATTATTGTCTATGAATGTTAACAGATTATTTTGGAAAAAAATTAGTAACCATTGGAATTCTCTTCTGTTGTCATATGTGCTAACAAAAAATGCTAGCTAGTGTCTCCGTAAGTTAAAGGGGAATAAACCATTAAAATAAAGCAGTTGTTTTTTAAATACTGAAGTCATTTAATGTTCACTTTTTAAAGTAATTAAAGTTACTTAATAGAATATATTTAATGCTTTCAATCAATATTTTATTTATTTTTAAACAAACCAAATGCAATTAACATGCTAAATTTTAAAAAGGAAAATTCAACCATGTGTATCATAACTTTTTTGTGGAATCATGATATTATTGTAATTTAAATTCACATTTTTTTTTCTTTTTAAAAAGCCAAATTTCGTTAATATACATGCTTAAATTAAGCCCAAGATATACATCATACCAAATCAAAACTCCAAACACTCCGTAGTACAATTACTCATTGCAACTTAAATATTTCAATTGTAACATTAAATTAATTGTGTGGCAAATAAATCAATAATATATAGAAAATAATATCATATTAAGCATATTATTGTGTTATTATATATTACATTAATGTAGAATGAATTTAACCTGAAGTCCATATTTGATCTAGAATACACTCATCATAGTCATTAGTCAATAATGAAGAACTTTAATATTTGATTACGCGTCTGTTTAATTACTCGTCTAATTTCACTTGTATTTGGTTACTTCTTAGTCAATTTTTTGCCGTGGCTCAGTGGCTATGTGTACGTCACAGATGAGGAATTAGCTTCTCATAAAAGAAATTCAAGCTACTATTTCCATATTTTGTCACTATATTTATATAAACATAGTACACACCTTACAAAAATGCCACACATAATAGCTAGTTTGCATAGTTAAGGGATAAGATGACCAATGTTTCAGAGGCAACTTTAGAACACACGCCAACATGGGCTTTGGCAACAGTTTGCTTCATATTGTTGTTGATTTCCATTCTTATTGAACATTTGCTCCATCTTTCCACCACGGTATAGTGTATATTTAATATTGATTTCAACTTTTTCTTTACGAACAAGGCAAATAAATTCACATGAGGATATCATGATATAATTTTTTTTTCTTTGCAGTATTTGAAAAGGAAAAGGAAGAAATCCCTCACTGAGGCTCTTGAAAAGATCAAATCAGGTATCATATGAAGCTTAGAGAGAAATGAGTTGGTGGTGAATGACTAATGAAGGTTGATTTTTTATTTTTTTTTCTATCTCTTATGTTTAAGATAAAGAAAGATCATATTTGCCTATTTTGTGTGTAGAGTTGATTCTTTTGGGTTTCACATCTCTGCTGCTAACGGTATTGCAAAAACCAATTGCAAATATTTGCATTCCAAAGGGTGTTGGTGAAACTCTTCTTCCATGTGCAAACATGACTTTTGACGATGCAGAAGAAGAAACAAAATGTGCAAAGCAGGTTTGTTAAAATAGAAGCATGTATCTATGTGTTTGTGACCATGTGTATTATATTTATATATCAATATATCATCAATGATCGATTTAATCTTGGACTTGGAGGTTGTTCTTAGAGTTTGTTAGAACTTCATGTTGAAGCTTCTGAAAAAAGCACTCTTAGAGTAAATAATACATTGGTTTGGATCAATTTTCTTTATTAGGTCTTGTAAAAGAAGAAAATATATAATATTTTTATAAATTAAAATGAGTTTATGCATCAGTAAAAGTTTTGATAATTGTTTAGATTAAAATACAATTAAACTTTTGCATAATATCTCCATTGGAAAGAAAAGTCTTTTAGAAAATGACATGTATATATTAAAAGTTATATTAATTCTTTTAGGATGATTATGCTTAAAAATTAAGCTCATACTTGAATTAATGTTAGAGTGTTGCATGTATGCACAGGGGAAAGTATCATTGTTGTCAAGGGAAGGTGTAGGAGAGCTGCAATACTTTATTTTTTACCTGGCTGTGTGTCATGTTTTGTCCTGCATTCTCACCTTTGGTCTTGGGATGGCAAAGGTGACTAGATCTTTCTCTCAACTATGCATTTATTTTTCAACAACAAGATGAGGGTTTAATTAATGCATTAATTGGTCCAATTCAATGAAAGGAGTTGTTATTGTTAGACTTGCGGTTGACAATTTTACCTTTTTGTTGTGACGGTCCTTCGAGGCACTCAGATGAGACGTTGGAAATCTTGGGAATCAGAGACTAACACATTGGAATATCAATTTGCATATGGTAATTAAGTCTTCTATAATTAATATCTCATTTCTTCCAGAGTTTCCTCTTGTCCTTTCGTTAATTATGATTTGTCAGCAAAAAGAAAAACAACATTAAATCATGACATAGTATAGCAAATTCATTGGTTTGAACATTTTGTGTCGCTGTTTACATTTATTTTAATTTGACCTTTTGAATAGTAAAAGCAAGCCAGTGGAATAGAAAGCACTATTTGTACTTTTTGACCTTTATGCTGTCGGTTTCAATTAAATATTCCAAATTAAATATTTATTTTCTTTTGAAAAAAAAGGGATATTTCAAATTTTGTACTGTTAAGTATTGATCTCTCGTAAAATTATTTCCCTTAATTCAATTGACAGAAACTGTGAAGTTCTGCACAGTTAGTTATGCAAAATAACATTTGATGTGTTTTCTAATTTTATAATATATCTAACTATGCTTTGAATAAAATAGTTTTCAATAGAAAACAATTGTAAGTAAAAAAAACAAAGAAAAAAAGCAGTTAACTTTTTGTGGTATAAAAATGAAATGTTAACATGCTTTAAAATTACAATCTTTCATTCATTCATGGTTATGCAAAACATTCATGATGATGAATTGGTGACCACCAATAACTCTTTCTTTCTAAATTTTTTAATATTATTATTACATATATATATATATATATATATATATATATTATATTTAATATTTCCTATTATTTTTTTAAGTACCGGTAAACAGAAACTATTTATTTTCACAATTTTACTTTATAGTCAAATTAAATTCATAACATATATACGTATTCGTATTTTCATTGCTTGCCTTGGAACTGTAGATCCAAGAAGGTTTCAGCTCACTCATCAGACATCATTTGGGAAACGGCATCTTAACAATTGGAGTAACAATTCTGTATTGTATTGGCCTGTAAGTTCAATTTTGGAGTTCAAAAAACTATTTTAGCTTGTTATTAATTTAATCTATTATTTAGCTTGTTATTAATTTAATCTATTATTCCACTCTCATCATTCAATGACACTTTTTTTTTTTCATTTTATCTTCAACCTATTATTTTTTGTCCAGGTCTGTCTTGTGAGACAATTTTATAAATCTGTCTCCAAGGTTGATTACTTCACTCTTAGACATGGATTCATCATGGTAATGCAAATTTTTTAATAAACAAGTTTGGGTTCGTATCATGAATTTTTAGGTTTAGTGTAAGATTGTTATTATAGGATGCAATATTGTCTAATTACTAAAATTTCATTTGCATACTATTATCGTAGGCCCATTTTGCAGAAGGAAATAACTTTAATTTCCAGAAATATATTAAACGGGCTCTGGAGAAAGATTTTGGAGTGGTCGTGGGAATGAGGTACTAAATTATTTTTGTTGTGGATTGTCTTTCTCTAGTTTAAAACTTTATCAGAAATATAATTGTATTTTTTTGAGCATATTGTTGCAGCTGGTGGATTTGGATCTTCTCTGTACTTTACATATTCTTTAACGCAAATGGTAAGTATTAAACTATATAATTATTCTAAAAGAAAACCTCATGACACAAATAAAGTCTATGAAAATTAATAACTTTTATTTTATTTTCTCCTCTTTTCCTTGCAGCATTCTACAGCCATTTCTGGCTGCCTTTTATTCCTCTAATGGTAAGTCCTTTTAATTTTTTTAAGGCCATATGGTACTTTTATTTATTTATCTTGTGTGTGTGATATTTGGTTTTATGTTGTGTAGGTGCTTTTATTAGTGGGAACAAAGCTGCAAGGCATAATAACAGATATGTGTTTGGATGGTCATGATAAGTCAAATATGGTTAGAGGAACTTTGCTTGTAAGGCCAAGTGACCATTTTTTCTGGTTTGGATGGCCCAAACTCATGCTTCATCTCATCAGCTTCATCTTGTTTCAGGTTATTTCCAACCTTACTACTAATACGACACTGTAAAATTCTTGTGCCTTTTAACTCATAGTTATCGTTTTGCATCATGCAGAATTCCTTCCAACTAGCATTTTTCACATGGACTTCGGTAAGTTGCCCATTTTCTTTGCTTGGAGAAAAGTATAATAATAGCATAGGCAAATTTGTATTCATGTAAAAAAACTTAAAAGAAAAGGGAGATCGAAAATAAAAATGATTTTTTTATTAGTACTTTATAGGTATGGATTATTCACATTTATGTTATTTTAATCGGAAACAAATATAACATATATTATTTTCTACTGAATACAGATCCGATTTGGCATCAGATCATGTTTTCATGAAGGAACTGAGAACATCATCATAAGGGTCGCTATGTTTGTTTCAGTACAAATCCTATGTGGTTATGTAACACTACCTCTTTATGCTTTAGTAACTCAGGTATGCAATCAAACTCTAATTAATAACTTTAATCACATGCAATTATTTCCACAGCTCCTGTATATAAGCTTACTCGGATAAATTTATCCACGAGTATTTATAAGATAAAAGTAAATAAATAAAATATTTCTATCACTTCAAGACTTTTGTCATTTGATGAAGAAATAACTTAATTAAGGTTGTTTTGCTTGGTATTTTTTTACTAATGTTTCGTTACACACTATGCAATATGTAACAGATGGGTACCTCAATGAACAAAGTGGTGTTTACGGAGAATGTGATTAGAGGCATCCAAATTTGGCAGGACAGGGCCAAGAAGAATATGGCTCGTAGGAATCCACATTCAGAAGCAACCTTAGACACAACAATTTCATTTGATGCTCCACTAGAGAATTCCCCTTCTTTCAATATTTATGCATCAGTTTCCATTTTAATGGATCGTCCATTGGATATTGTTAATATTAAGGAAGAAGAAACAGTTAGTGAACAACTAGAATCCACGAATCAAAAACCAAGGGTAGGTTCATCTCAAGGATATAAGCTGCAAGAGAAAGGAAAACAAGTGCAATTTTGAAATGCATTTATAGGCTTTCTAGTTAGTCATGATTCTTGGAGATAGTTGATTATAAGTGGTATGGGCTGAACTTTGGGCTTTATTTTTAAGTATCGAGTTTGCTCGTATGGTTTGATTAGTTAGCTTGTATCTTCATCTTTTCCCATTTATTTATGTATATATAAAAGAAAAGTTAGGGTGCGTTTTATTTATATTTTTAAATTTTTTTAATAAAAAACATTTACTTAATCTCAATTTATCCTCATCACCATAACAAATAGGAAAATAAGAAAGAAGATCTCCTAACTGTTTCTGTTTTTTTTTTTTTTTTTTGCTTTCAAATACATGTTTTAGAAACAATTTAATTTCAAAACTTAATAGATATTAGCAAAAAAAAAAATTGATTTCCAAAGTAAATTAAAATTATTTCAAAAGATAATTTTTAAAACTAAGGTGCAAACGTACGTTAGAGTATCTTTAGTTATGATTCTTAAATGAGATACTTATGTAAGTTATATTAGGTCAAACATGCTACTTCTACAAATATGAATTTTATTATTATTTTGTTTCACAGTTTAAATCAAGTGTTGAGTTCTTATTATTTTATAATAACATTTTTAATTATTAAAGAACTCACAACTAAAGTTCTTTGTTGAAAAAATTGGTATTTCAATAAAAAATATCACTTAATAACTCCAACCATATTTTCTTTTAAAAAAATTCTTCTTAAAATTAAGAATCACAATTAAGCAACTTGATATATCTTAACTTTCAATGTAGGTTGAATTCCTTGTAACTAAATAATTACTTAATTAAGACTGCGGGACAAGAACAAAAGTTAATTAAGAACTTAATTGTTACTCCTTGTTACCCTTAATTAAATTTTCATTTTTTTTAAGAAATATTATGCTAACATGTTGTACTATTCTTTTTAAAATAAAAAATATATTAGCACTCTAACCTGATTGAACTTCAAAATTTGGTACTTTTCTCTTTACCTCTTCAATTGCAAATTACGAAAAATCATTGCAATATTACAAGGTAAATTCTATATAGGAATGACATTATATAGGCTATAAAATATTTAGCTGTTATAATTTATGAGGTTCGCTTTCAGCTGGTAGTAAAATATTGGAAGAGTTTCGTCACGGGATACGTCATGAGCCTCCAATAAAATGACATGCGTAAAATGTGGACATTATATTTAGAATCATATGTGTGCGCCATCCATTGGTATATTATTTTAGTGATTACCCAGTAGCCATTGGAAAGTCAAATTTTGCGCACAAAGGAAATTTTGAATAATATGGATATTGGATTGTGTGGCCCCTTTCAAGATTCTTCATGAAACTATGGTATTGTGGAGACTAGCCTTGGTTGAGTACATAGTTTCAACTTTACATGGGGCGAAAGTGATTCAAGGGGAAGATGAGTGATAAGTGATGAAATGAATACGTTTATTTTATTTGTTTCCATGCTTTTGCTGGCTAAAGACTTTGAAAAGTTGATAACGGTTGTCTAGCAAGTTATCCAATCAACTATAGAGTTAGGAAGGACTTATCAACAACAGTTATATAGGATTACATATACACTGTGCCACCTTGCATTCTGATCAGTACAATGGTCAAAAGATTTTTCTTGATGAATATTGTTAATCTTTTAATAGAAAATTGACATTTATGAGGCAAACACGGTAGGAGTTTTGAGAAACTTGATTTTTAACTTAATTTAATTTTATTATTCTGATGTGTTATAATTTAATCTTATCATTCTGACTTAATAGATGATATAGATTTTCAATATATTTCGTGTCGATTAGACTTCTTGAGTGTAAATATTAAATAAATGGATGATTTAATATTGAATTAATAATGAGTAGTATAATAAGTCTAATATTAATAAATAATCATAAAATAAGTCCGTATCTCTATTAAAAATAGAATTATAACCTAATTTAATCTTATAAAATCACTTTATAAAGTAATAATTATTCTCTATTTATATATATGCTAATATATTAAATTTTTAAATAACACAAAATCTCTGACTATTATAACATTAGATATAAATTATGCACCTAATGTAAATTTATAATAATAGAATTAATTGACATCTACTTTATACTAAAAATAAATATTTAACATTGTTTCCAATTTTATATTAGATGGAGAACGGATATATAATAAATCCGACATCAATGAATAATTTTATAAGTTTTTATCATTATTTTTAAAATAAAAATTACGATCTAACTCAATCTCGTAATATTAAGTTATAAAGTTAGAATTATTTCCTATTAATATGGAATATGCTAAATCTATATATAACATAATATTAGAATGGACGTGAAACATGTATAATGTATATAATGTAAATTCGTAACAATAGAATTAACATATATTTAGACTAAAACTAATTATTTGACTATGCTTCCGGTCCTACTGTTTGTCACATTTTTATTACGTGTTTGGTTCAGCACTTAATTGGAGTTTTCAAATGACAACTTGATGGAAGATTTTAAAGTCATATCATGTAGGTAAACAAATTTAATTTCTAATGCAGAAAAAAACTCAACGAAACAAGCGAGGTACAACTAATAACATCCATGAACTACAGTGTCCTTGTTTTGAAGTAGTGATCATATTTAAACTCGAAGAGATGCAATTTCAAGTTAAAGTAGAAAGGAGAGTGACGTATGCGTGCTTAGATAAGAGAAAGGAGCAGTGACCGAATGCCATAACGTGTCATATAATAATTGATTCATAGGTGGAATTAATGTTTGGTGAGTGGCATTTTATATTTGATATCTATTAAAAGAAAAAAGAAATTAAGTAAAGGAAAACGTGTAGTGGAGCAGAAGCAGCTACACTTGTAGAAAAACAGTTTTGTCAAAACGAGAGCTCCATAACATGTGGACGGCGATGATGAATTGTGATTGGCACAAGCACGTGGCCAGCGAATCGAGTTCGTGCAAATGGAAAAGACGTCATTCAAACGTTGTCGTTTTGCTACACCGTCCTTCACACGTAGTTGAACGAGACATGTCACTACAAGCCGTGAACTCTGCTTCTGGCCGGTGCCATATGCATTCTTCATCCTTATTTTTTTAAATATTTACTACGCTATTATTTTCATCCACAATAATTTATTTTTATATAGATAAGTGATATTAAATCAAACATATAATAATATATATATATATATTGAAAATATATCATTGTCCGAAGTTAGGTTAAACACTATTAAGTTGAAGAAATCTCAGACTAAATATTGTCTAAGTATAAAGGTAGGGTCAAATATTATCCAACCTTATTATTTAAAATAAAAAACAACCTTATTATTCAAGATAAAAATTACCCAACCTCATTTGAAGAAATCTCAGACAATATAAGGTAGGGTCAAATACTACCCAACTTTATTATTAAGATAAATATATATATATATATATATATATATATATATATATCAATGTCTGAGATTGGGTTAAAGACTATCCAATCTCACTTGAAGAAACCTCAGACTAAATATTATCTAAACACAAAGGTTGGGTCAAAAATTACTCAACTTTATTATTTAAGATATCATTGGATCAATCACTGTCTGAGTCATTTTGTTCTTCTTATTATTATATTTTTCCCTAAAAAAAAAAAAAAAAACGAAACCACTCCTCACTCAAGTCTCTTATGTAATTTGTCTCTAATGGACTATTTCAATAAGAATTCACATCGACAATCCCTTTAGCATTTGAAATCGAAAATCACCTCGACTGCTTCAATTAAATCAATTGCCAAAGTTAACGCTAATATTTCAAAAGTCATTCTTCAATTGAATTTATTCTTTCAATTGAATTAATTCTTTCAATTGAATTAATTACATGTCAAAGCCATTATTCCATGTTGACACCATCTATTTGCACTAATTAAGTCGGCCATTTGACAATCCCTGGAAAATTCGAAATTCATCTCCAATTGAAACTCAACCATTCAAACTTATCTCGTCTCTAAATATTCTAATTCATCTCACTGCCTCAGCTATGCATTGACTCTGTTCTCATCCAAGTTAGCAATTCGGCATTCACAAATATTTTTAGCCTTTACAAGCCATCATTTATCCCTACAATAAATATAATACAAACCGCTTTATACTGCAACATTATGACTGAGGCCACCATTCAAGCCTATGGACAACACTGAGGCCACCATTTGGGACGACCTCCGTCACCGTGCCGAGCTGAACTTAGGGGCTCAAAGTCCCTTATCAAAGTCATTTTTCTCCACATTGACCTCGACCCACCCGTAATAGAGAAGTCGACATCAATGGAAGTTAGCCTCAAGAGACTCCAAGTCCTTTACTGTGCTCGGCGGCTACCGAGCTAAAGGAGACATCGCGTCCCTTTACAAGTCGTTTACTGTGCTCAGCGGCTACCGAGCTAAAGGAGACGTCGAGTCCCTTTACAAGTATTTACCATGCTCGGCGGCTACCGAGCTAAAGGAGACATCACGTCCCTTTACAAGTCGTTTACCGTGCTCGATGGCTACCGAGCTAAAGGAGACATCGCGTCCCTTTACAAGTCGTTTACCGTGCTTGGCGGTTACCGAGCTAAAAGAGACGTCGAGTCCCTTTACAAGTCATTTACCGTGCTCGACGGCTACCGAGCTAAAGGAGACATCGCGTCCCTTTACAAGTCCTTTACCGTGCTCGGCGGCTACCGAGCTAAAGGAGACATTGCGTCCCTTTACAAGTCGTTTACCGTGCTCGGCGGCTATTGACCTAAAGGAGACGTCGAGTCCCTTTACAAGTCGTTTACCGTGCTCGGCGGCTACCGAACTAAAGGAGACATCGCGTCCCTTTACAAGTCGTTTATCGTGCTCGGCGGCTACAGAGCTAAAAGAGACCCCGGTCCCTTTACAAGACTCCAAGTCTTTGATCGTGTCTGGCGACTACCGAGCTAAAGGAGACCCCGGTCCTTTTACAAGACTCTAAGTCCTTGATCGTCCTTGACCTGTTTGACATCGGGAGCCGAACTCATAACTTGAACTCAAACCATTGCCCACTTTGGCTTGAGCTCGGGGGACTAATGTACCGGGCTGGGAATGAGAACCGAGCTCATCACCCTGTCAACGGGCTCACCTTACTGGCAGGGCCGAGCTGGACAAAATCAGAATAATAGTCAAAGCACTTTGTCAATTGATTATAATATTGTTTATGAAGAAGTAATGTAATACCCTATTTATTCCAGCATCACTCGGTTCGACAATTAATATCTCAATTGATTCGCAAATTAATATAATAGATTGTGTATTCTTTTTGGGCAATTCAGACAAGTCAGATCATACATCCAGACATCTAGTTACTGCATGTTGTCGAGGCTGAAGCCGACCCATTCAAATATTTTTTCTTCTTCATTTAATTAGTGCATGTTGCCGACTTGCCGACTTGACTTTGCACTCGGGGGCTCACCCACCTGATATGGAGCCCCATGACTGAGCTGAGCCTCCGTTGCCTCTGCCCAAACTCGAAGCTCGGAGCTTATGATTTAAATTCATATCGACCAAGCATGTGATTATGAGGACTAGAGGATTTGTCAGCATGTCGACCTCGGGGCTCATTAACCGGCCATTACAGGTCTCTCCTAAATCTCAGGTACGATCAGTACGCCTCAAACGGTCACAGACGCTCAAAGCAAACATATGTCATACGCCCTATTCAACACTAGACAATTACTTATTTACCCTTAATGACTTATTCTTATAAATAGGTGTTCACCAACCAGGTTTGATAACTCTGAAAACCCTAATTCTAACCTAGCTTTACTCTGACTAATACTGACTTAGCCATCGAAGTCTCTGCAGGTACTCATCACCTGTCGCATGGAGTTTGAAATGATGTTCTACGTCATTATCAACGCCACCCGCGATCGAGGAGCCGACCTTAACTTGACTTACTGAAATTTGGTAAAAACACCTATGATTTATAATTAATTTTTTCAAAATTTAAAATATCTGAATTATGAGAATTCAAATAAATCGATAAAATTAATCTAAACTAAATTATACTAAGAACACTTTGTTTAAAATTAAATTTTTAATTTTTTCTAGGTTCTGATAACTAGGCTGGAACGATTGATTTAATCGGAAAATCAGAATCGATCTTATGTCTAATCTATTTAACTATCAAAAAATTGTTCTATTTCAAAAACGGTGTAAAAATTGATAAACTGGTTTAAAATATGAACAACTATTGAAAACTGGACTAAAACTCTGGTTAATGGATGTTTTTTTTTAAAGAATTATTTAATAAGAATAAGATGATATTCATATATATTATTTTATCTATTATTATTATTACTTTTTTTATCTAATAAAATATAGAATTTGGTCTCCTTTAACAATTCTTATAAAATATTAATTAAGAATTATTTATATCTAAATTTAAATTTTTATATGTACTCTAAATATTAAAGAAGTAGAAAATAAAAAGTTAATTTTACTTTATAAAGAAATATAATTTTTATTTTTTTTTTCATGTAAATCCTTAAAAAAAAACCCAATCTAACCCTTAATTATATGACCTTGACTTATTTATTTTGATTTACAATTGGAATGGTCTATAAAAACAATAAAACTCAATGTTATATTAAAAATAACTTTTATTTCAATTACCACATATATAATACATTGACCTAAACTGACTTAAAGTGGGAAATTTTATAATTTACCTCTCTCTCTCTCTCTCTCCCTCTATGTTGTTTTTTCCTTCCTAGGATCCTATCCTTTGATAGGACATGAAAACTGGTTTTATAATTTTATAATTTTATAAACTGGTTTTTTTTTTCTTCCCATCAAGATATATACAACATGAATCCCGTGAGGAGCACGTGCAAAGTAGATGATGTGGAATGGGACGATAAAAATATATAAAAAAAAAGATAAAATAAAAATGAAATGCGTATGCAAGCACGTAAGCTAGCTAAGGTGGCGTCAAAAATGAGAATCATAACAAAACAAGAGAGAATTACTATTTCATCATGGAATTAACTTTGTGGAATATGTTGACAGCGTGGGTGACGTAATACCGCGTCACCCACAACATGGGTGACGGTGACGTAGAATTGCGTAACTGGCGTTGACGTTATAATCCCCCCCCCTCCATGCTCTTTATAATTCCACCTCTACCCTTCACTAATCCTCCCGATTTCACAATGTACCAAGCCATTCCATACAGAGCCAGCATCCCAACCGGGTCACGTGACCTGTCACATGCCACCATCACAGAATCCAATGGCCTCGATCCATCCGACGTTGCTACAATGGTTTCGGAGAACGCCGTAGTTATAATTGGGAGACGCGGTTGCTGCATGTGCCACGTCGTCAAAAAGTTGTTACAAGGCCTTGGAGTCAACCCTCCTGTCTACGAGGTTGACGAGGTCCACGAACCCGCCGTCTCTCGCCACCTCTCCACTCCCGGCGCCGATACCCTCCAGTTTCCGGCGGTGTTCCTCGCCGGAAAGTTGTTCGGAGGTTTGGAAAGAGTTATGGCCACTCATATCTCAGGTGAATTAGTTCCCATCTTAAAGGACGCTGGTGCCTTGTGGCTCTGACTTTTACTACATCTCCTCTTTTTCTTTTTTTACTTATATGGTAATTAACTAATTATTATACCAATTTTTTCTTAGTTTAATTCCTGCGTCTCTTACATGGGAGAGAGATTTTGTATATTATCAGTACTAGTATGTTTCGATTATATTGGATCTCAAGATTAATCTATAGCTAAAACTATATGTTTTAATTGTGCTTGGAGCCTCGTTAATTTTCTCTTCTCCATCGGTTCATTTTGGAGAGAAATATAATAATATCAACATGGTAATTTCATGGTTCTTTTAAGATCATATGTAACTTTATTTTTGGGTCACTCATAACTTGAATGAACACCTGGAGATTTGGTTATACATACATATCGATGTGTCCAAGTATGGAAAGTTCTCATGTAAGAGGTAGAAGATGTTGTGTTTGTTGATATTATGGTTTTGATAGTTTCATTTTTATTTTTTTTATCGTAGTCAATTCACTGTTATAGATTTTTATATGATTTGTACTCTTATTTTTTGTGAAATTAAAAATAAGGTGCCCGAATTTCCTTTTATTTATTTATTTATTTACGTTTTGGGTTGGAATGCTAGGAATAGATATTTCAATTTCTACATTTTGTTTCAATTAATATATTAATTGATAATTGATGAGGACAGCAATATCATCTTGGATCTGAAGAATCACTTGGAAAACGATGGCCTAAATTCAAATTTAGTTTGGAAAACGTCTCCTCCTCTCAATTAATGAATTATAGAGTTTCACGTGAAACAGATACATCATAGTAAACCAGACCAAGTCAATATACCCACAGTTGCATAGAAAATAAAGGATACCTTATTAATTAGCAATATATGATCGAATTTCTTCTTTAAGAACAGCGAAAATTAGAGAAAATGATAAACTATAAAGTAAGAAAGGATATTTTATAATTACTTCATTTACTTGACTGTGTTAGGTAATTTTTACTTTATGATGAAACTCACGGTTTTGAAAATTTGAAATTTGTGCACAACGAAATTTTCCTTTGTTTTGAAACAAATACCTAAAGAGCCTCATGCGATTTTTTTCACTCAATTTTCCCATTGGTATAATTTTATATTACCTCACGTTTTTGGGAGCGTAGATATCACTTTATATTACAGGAAGATTTGACATTATTGTCGGCTAAATGTTATGAGTAGTTGATAGTGTAATATCGAAATAGTACCAACAGTCCCACGACGAAGAAATAAAGAAGATATTTATTATTTGACATGATGTATTGATGCTAAAAGCTACTATCATTTAATTTGGTCACTAAAAACGTGGGATATTTGTATCACTGACCCTAAGGGAAAGGTATATCAACTTAATTATCTGACATTAACAACATCATCAACTAAAGCAATGGTAAATGATGAAATGAAATTAACTCTCGATACGTGACTTGATGCTAACAATAAATACTCTAAGAAAAGTTTTATTATTTATTTATTTTAATAGTTTTATCAGACATAGACATAATCATTTTTCATAGAAGATAATTCTAAGTCAGGAAAAAAAAATTGTTGAAACGAAATTAAATTGGATTGGTTATAAACAACTTTTCTTTTACCCTCTTATTTTTTTTTTTCAGTGTGTTTTTAATTTTTTGTTTATTGATTGTATGTAATTTATCTGACTTGGACTAGCATAGGCCCAAGGTTATTTCCCCCTTCTTCTTCACATCAGATTGGGTCCACTCTGAACCTGTAAAAGAAAAAGAAGTCCGAAGTTAGTCCACAGAAGCCCAATTGGAGTCTTCTATTAAATAATACAATAAAATATTAATAATAAATACAATCACAAAATATAAGAAAAAAATAGAAAGAAAATAATATAAAATAGCAAATGACAATGAGGCAAAGACAAGATCTGTCTGCATATCAGGTTTCAAGTCTTAGGTTGTTTAGACAACAAAAGCTCAATTTCAATAAGTTGACTTTTGCTGCCTCCTTATGTTTTAACAAGAATTTTTTCATACACAAAATTTGAACTTAAAAATTTTACGTATCACATGAATTAATCAGCTGATAGTTATTGTAGTAATATTTTTTTTTATATATTTATCATAATTATAATATTTATCATTTATAAAAAAAAACATTGGTACCATAAACTTATAAATACAGTTAGTTTGTGTGATTAAGTAAAAAAGGAGGTCATCCCTTTAAAATTTGATAGAATAATAGAGGATAAAATAGAATAAAATATTTAAATTAAAATAAAATGTAAAATAATAAGATAATCAAAATTTTTCATTGTTTTTCAGGTTTTCCCATGCTATGGTTGTGACCATGAAAAATTAAAAACTATGTAAAGATAAAATGACGTAAAGGTCCTGTTTGGGGTACCACCTCTTAAAAGCAGTGTCAGAACAGGTACAGGGTCAAATTGGTCATTTGAAAGTTTCCCTCCGCAAGTTTAAACGTCTTCGTTGTTTTTCAACACAGGAAAGGGAACCAGAAGAAGTGGAAGACGATGATGAGAAGCTTTTTCGGTCGAGGAAGGCACAATGCCGCCGATTCGTCACCGGTGGAGATGCCTTCTTCGTTGCCGGTGACCGGTCCGGCGAGGCCAATACGCCTTGTCTATTGCGACGAGAATGGACGGTTCCGCATGGACCCCGAAGCCGTCGCCACACTCCAGCTCGTGAAGGAACCCGTCGGCGTGGTCTCTGTGTGCGGCCGCGCTCGCCAGGGCAAGAGCTTCATTCTGAATCAGGTCGTTTTTCAATTGAAGTGAACAAATGATTCTTCATTTGGAGTTTAGGGTTTAATAACTTGTAATTTATAGGCTTTATTCACTAGGATTGTTGTTAGAGGCATATGATATGTTTACTTGCTGGGGTTTTAACGCATGGATAGTAATTCGACGTGATAGGTTTATGTTAATGCTTTTTTTTTTTAAACTTCGAAGTTGATGATTAGATTCTGCGTTTTTGTGAATTGTTATTAGCCTAATGTTATGGTGCGGAAAAGAAAAGGTGGTGAACAGTTTGTTCAAGTTACTCAAACTATTTGAAAATTAAGTTAAAGTTGATGGCTTTTATGCGTTGGGTTTGGAGCTTATGCTGCTATCTGGTTACTGTCATGAACTATAGGACCAGGGAAACCATCCACTCCTTGAACCATTTCAACGCTTCCCTTTTGGCTTGGGTCTAACCTAACCCTTTCCACAAGTTATTTCAGGACAGGATGACCTTTTTAATTAGGTTACTTGGGGGCATTGGTGAAATGGTCATTGATTGTTTGTTTGATCCGAGAATGATTCTTCATGAATAGCTTCCTGTGAGCAGGTTTTATACTAGGTGTGTGAATTACCTTTTATTGGTCCTATGGGCCTGTTTGTTTCTCTTTTCAAAAAGAGTTTTTGAGACTTCAAAAATTAAAACATTTGTTTGTTTTGACACAATGCTTTCCTTTGTTCCACTGGATCCATGTATTTGACTGTTTCATTCAAAACTTAATAGATTTCTGGTGAAAAATTAATAGTAGTATAAAATGGTTTTGGTTAATGTTTTGAAAGTAAAAAGGGAAGTGAATCAAGCAAGCCCTAAATCTCTCTCAGATACAATGTTTGACTATTTGTAACATTGCCTTTTCAATATTGGCATTATAAAGTGTTTTGTCTTATTTATAAGCTGAAATGATGTCCATAAGATGTTCCTATTTATATATCTGAGAGACTAACATGCTTAATCACACAATATGATAGGTTGGTTACAGTTGGCACATCAACCAGCTTTCTAACTAATTGACCATTTACTTTATGCCACAGATTACTCTAACTGTCTAGTGATAAACATGAATTGTGAGTTTGTTCTACTTACCCTAACTGTTATATTGCAGCTTTTGGGAAGGACTAGTGGATTTCAAGTAGCATCAACGCATCGACCATGTACCAAAGGACTTT
This sequence comes from Hylodesmum podocarpum, assembly GCA_026586105.1. NCBI lineage: Eukaryota > Viridiplantae > Streptophyta > Magnoliopsida > Fabales > Fabaceae > Hylodesmum > Hylodesmum podocarpum. Next base: position 3,161,245 of record JALJEV010000424.1, on the reverse strand, counting down.
GGCTGTGGAGTGCACCGCTGAAGAGGACTGCCCTTGATGGAACAGAGTACAATCTCCTGCTATTAGACAGTGAAGGAATAGATGCTTATGATCAAACGGTTAGTTTGGGTTCTCTAAATAATAAATATGCTTTCTTCTGTTCTATGTCTGTTTGGTGTTCTAATCACTCTGGGTTTTAGACATTGATGTTGACTATTGGAGTAATACCACAGTACTTTTTGTATTAAGTTTCTTATGTATAAGTAGGTGGCCCATTTCAAATCGATGTAATATTCTTTCCTCTCTCTTTTTCTTTTTTTTCTCTCAATGTGTAGGGAACATACAGCACCCAGATCTTCTCATTGGCTGTCCTTTTGTCTAGCATGTTCATTTATAACCAGGTTGGGTCAGCTTATGGAAGCTTATATTCAGGCATAATTGAGTGCGCATTTACTTCTACATATTATTTGATTTTAACCATTTAGTTACCAGTTTGTGGGTCCATTACTGAGCATACTAATTTATTCCCTCTTATCTGTTGCCAGATGGGTGGTATAGACGAGGCTTCCCTTGATCGACTTTCCCTCGTCACTCAGATGACAAAGCACATTCGTGTTCGAGCATCTGGGGGAAGGAGTTCTGCTGCTGAACTGGGACAGTTTTCCCCTATTTTTGTTTGGCTTCTAAGAGTATGATGTCTATAAACCTTTTGTCACTGTTCCATCACATATTTTGGGAAACTTGGAATTCTTATTTGTCTTTGATGGTATCATGGCCTACTTCCAGTGTCTAGTTTCAGTCTTTGCCTTATTTGTCTTTTTTCTTACTCACAGGATTTCTATTTGGACCTAGTAGAAGATAACAGAAGAATAACACCCCGTGACTATCTGGAAATTGCTTTGAGGCCTGTCCAAGGGAGTGGAAGAGACGTAGCTGCTAAAAACGAGGTATCTTTCTACTTCCTATTTTAGTTCTTTGTTTTCATAGAAGCTCTATTATTTTTTGTGCTATTTTCCACTGAAAATGCAATATGTGTAACAATTATTACATATTTGATATTTTTTATTGATGAACTGTTATACTTGCGTTTTCATTAGAAAAATAACACCAAAAATACATGTAGAACAACTCAAGTCTTATCCATGAATTTATCAGGAAGGTCAATCTAGTATTCCATTGTCTACTTTCAATTACTTTCAGATTTGTGTACTCCTGTATCCTCCTGTGGCTTATTTTATTTTATTGTAGTTCTTTCTCATTGCATATTGTGCACTATTATTTTAAACCAAATGCATTTTGTATGCTTTTATAGCATATAGGAAATGACAAACTTAGTTTGTTTTCTTTAGTTGCTAATTTTCTGACAATATCAATCAGTAGATTCGAGATTCCATTCGGGCTTTATTCCCAGATAGGGAATGCTTCACTCTTAAGCGACCTTTGAACAATGAAAGTGATCTACAGCGACTTGATCAGATATCGGTTGGTGACTTATCAGCTAACCATATTCATTTATTATTCATTTCATTGTTTCTTGTGACTTGAAACTTTTTTCTTGAATGTGCAGTTGGAGAAATTACGGCCTGAATTTCGATCTGGCCTAGATGCTTTGACAAAGTTTGTTTTTGAGAGAGCAAGGCCAAAACAAGTTGGGGCAACTATGATGACAGGTCCCGTGTTGATTGGTATCACTGAATCTTATCTGGATGCTCTCAATCATGGTGCTGTACCTACAATTTCTTCTTCCTGGCAGGTCAGTATGTCCATTAAATCAAGGCTGCTATGAGAAAGGAATGTATAAAAATAATTTTTTAATCGTAGTAAACTGTGTTTTTAATTTTGGCCATATGTTGTGGTAATGAATATATTTTCAGAAACTTTAGTCGCTCATTGCATAATATGATTTTTAGCCAGTTGATGTCATGTTTTGCTTTTTACCATCTTTTATTATTTTTGTTCTGAGATTGTCATTGTACTTTTTAATGGTTTGGCTCAGGAATTTGAGAGTCTGGCCTTTCCCACGCAAAACTAATCTTCTAACTAACTTCCCTTATCATCTCCTGTCTCTTTCTGTTACAGCGTAACTAGTTATCTATTCAAACAGAACTTTCAGCTGACAAGACCTAACTAACAGGGGTCTTCTTAACACAATGATTATCTATATAGCTTGTACACGTGATATAATATTCATTATTTTCACAACCACCAAAATTTCATGAGGAAGTGCAGGTTGAAATTGCATACTTCTATGCTCGTCCTTTTAATGTGAATGGGTTCTATTTTTTTGGGCTTGTGAACTTTATACTTGGAAGGATCCATTTGGGCTTCTTACCACAAATATGTAATGGATTATTGGATTCGTTAATGCAAGTAAAATATAAGTTCAGATGGAAATGTTTCAAGCATAAATTCCTTAGTTTTTGTTTGCTTTTATGACTGTTGACTTGCAGAGTGTTGAAGAAGCTGAGTGTCGTAAGGCATATGATTCTGCTGCTGAAATTTATATGTCTTCTTTTGACCGTACTAAGCCACCTGAGGAAGTGAGTTATTTAAACTGAAAGTTGATTATATATTCTTTTCCTTTCGTTTTCTAATTACAATGCTTGTAGGCTGCTTTGAGTGAAGCACATGAAAAAGCAGTTCAAATTTCAATGGCAGCTTTTACTGCTAGTGCTGTAGGGGTTGGTTCAGTACGAACAAAATATGAAGGCTTGCTGCAGAAATTCCTCAAAAAGGCATTTGAGGTATATTGAATATTCAAGATTATTTGACTATAATTCTTACACTAGTTATTTTTAATGGGTGTGCCTTCTTCCTCTCCGGGATTGGGCTAATTTTGTTCTGCTCAAATTTATTGGCTCTGGACAGGATTATAAGAGGAATGCGTACATGGAGGCTGATGTACAATGCTCTAATGCTGTACGGTCTATGGAAAAGAGGCTGAGGGCAGCTTGTAATGTTTCCGATGCAAAGATAGATAATATTGCGAAGGTAATTGTGTTTGGCTAAATGCAAATATTCATTCCTCTAGTTGTACTGTTCTGTTTGTTGGTCTTTGTATATTGAAGATCTATTTAATGTTATTGTGATTGCGGATATCTTGTAAGAGTTTTGGGGATAACTAGGCTGCTTATTAGCTTTAAGCATGATGACTTAGTGGGGAGGTGGGATTGTAATCATAGTCAATAGTAATATAAAAACTGTCCAGCATTTGCCATGTGTCAGCTAGACAGTATACTGGGACACACTGTTTTCCCCTTTTTTAACTTTACACTCTCTTTCATATTTTCTCTCCTGTTTTCTAATAAACTGTGCTGTTGCATGGGTCCTCACCTAGTTATCTACAATTTATTTCCAGAGTTAAAATGTGCTATATATGAATATGAATTAGGATATTGGTTTCTAGACGAGGTTACTCCTTGGTTTTAAAACTCTTTGATGATTTACAATGGAAGCTTATGAGCCATTAATAAGGAGCTGAAACATGATACAAACTTTACACAGTGTTTTATTTTCCTTGTTTGACTGTACTTGGGACATTTATTTTAAACAGTTTTTAACTACTGAACTTCCTCAGACTTGAGATTGAAGGAGATAATATTTAGAAACTGTCTGTGAATGAAAAACTCGAGTCAAAATGCAGTCAGCCTCAGGAGATTTATTACAAACAAATTAATCGTACATAATGCAATTTACAAGAGGAGAATAATTAATTCTAATGATAATTCCTTAGTTACAATGTATCTAGGCTACTTTGGTAAGTGGAACAATTATTATTGTGCAATTTCCAACACTCAGCACTCCCTTCTCCTATGTGATATCTATTGAGGTTTGCCTACAACTACTTGGTAGTGCTGCCACTGCTTTGAGCACATATTTGATTATTAGTGACATGGTTATAGCATTAGCACCTCATTTGCTTTCCCCCAGATAGAAACCTAAAAGAAAAGAAGTTAGCATCTGATGCTCTTTCTAAAGTTTCTTTTTGCAGAATATTTGGCTTTGTAGGTAGCGTTTTTTATGCATGCTTCAAAGTGAGTGATGTATTTTGCAGTAAAACGTGAAAAGTTATAATCATTAATTGCAAGATCAGTGGCCGAGAGTGTCATAACTTTCATTAGATGTATAACAAATCCTGAAGTTGTTAAAATTCAATACTTAGATTTTCCCATCAGTGGCAATCTGTACTGTTCACTCTGAAATGCACTTCCTTGCTTTAGAGTCTTATTCTGCATGCTTAGGAATTGTCAATCCATGTACTACGGTATTATATCCACATCTTCCAGATTTCTTCTTGTTGATGTTCTTTCATTTTTATATAAAACACTTTATTGCTTCTGCTGTCCTATAGAAAACAATAGAAACAATTATTGGTTAAGTGATGGCTTCATAATTTTAGGCTGTCAACTTTTTCCATAAAAGGAAAACTAGTTTTGAGCTCTACATGATGTGTTTATTCATTTAAGGTTATCAAGTTTTCTTTAATTAGTTGTAGAATGTAGAGTAAATGCAATCTCTCTCCTGACGGTTTGCACTTGCAATTCATGATAAGCCATCTTCTGCATTGAGATCCTAGAAGGAAAATAGCTTATTTATATTGTGTATCTTCTTTCTTTTTGCAACATGTATGGTGGCATCATTGAAATGACAAACTGACTTGATTATTTTTCTCCGGTGCAGGTTCTTCATGCTCTTTTATGTGAATATGAAAATTCCATTCATGGTCCAGGGAAGTGGCAAAAACTTGCTGTCTTCTTACAACAAAGGTTTGTCTGCAGATTTTGTTTTCAATTGTTTCTTCAAAATTGACTTTTGATTGTTTACATGTTGGTGACACTAGTTTTGAAGGCCCAGTATTAGACTTGACCAAGAGACTAATAGATAAAGTTGAATCCGATAAGAGTTCTCTCAATTTAAACTGTCGGTTGATTGAAGATAAGTTGGCCCTACTTAATAAGCAGCTGGAAGCCAGTGAAAGTGAAAAGTCTGAGTATGTTAAACACTATGAGGATGCCATCAATGATAAGAAGCAGCTAACTGATGACTATATGAATCGCATAACTGATCTGCGAGCTAGCCGTCTCTCACTGGATGAGAGATATTCTAGCTTATCAAAAACATTCGATTCTACCAAGCAAGAATCCATGGAATGGAAAAAAAAATATGAGCAAGTTTTATCAAGGCAGAAATCTGTGGAAAATCAAGCTAGTTCTGAAATTGCAGTCCTCAAGTCATGTAGCAGTGCTACTGAAGCAAGCTTGGCTGCAGCAAGGGAGCAATCTCGATCTGCTCAAGAGGAGGCTGGTGAGTGGAAGCGAAAGTATGACATTGCTGTTAGGGAAGCAAAAGCTGCTCTAGAGAAGGCAGCAGTTGAGCAGGAGTGCACAAACAAGCAAACACAATTGAGGGAAGATGCTCTAAGAGATGAGTTTTCTGGCACTTTGGCTGAAAAGGTAAGCTCTCTTTGTTGTTAGCACTGTACCTGTGCAAATCTTTGCTTACCTTGCATAGCTATTGCATAAAGTTCAATGAGGCACAAAGATTATTGACATCTCTAGTTTAAGCTTTTTAATATTCTATAGCATGAATGGGAAGAGTTCTTAATTTCCTTCTTGTTCATTTATATAGGAAGATAAAGTGAAGGAGAAAACTGTCAAAATTGAGCATTGTGAGCAGTGTTTAACAAATTTGAAATTGGAGTTGAAGGTAAGATTCATGCCTTCTACTATATTTCAAGAAAATTGTTTCATAAACTTTTTAGCTTCCACTTCCACCTTCATATCAATTTCATACAATCAGATGGATTATCTGTTCCCACAGAGCACTTTGAGGGCTCTCAGTAAGACAGGATTTATATTATGCATGTTTATCATGAATTACGTTTTCTATTTGATACTCTGACCTACCTACCTCCCCAAGGAAAAAAAGAGCGAACTGATGGTTGGAGATGAGTATAAGGAATTTCTTGACTCGATTGTATGGAGAGCCATGGTTGGTATTTTAAATGAATAGTACTTGATTTAAGCAATGTATGGAAGAGAAGTATTTTGATACCTGAAGCCAATGTGGATACCTTTACAATTGAAATCACATATTTTCACTGACCTTTTGAGTTTAAATACCATGTCTGACTCTAGAAATGTGTGCAGGCTGCTGAGTCAAAAATAAGAAGTTATGAATCAGAAATATCACCTCTGAGGCTTGAAATTAAAAGGTTGACTGAGAAATTGAAAACTGAAATTGCCAGGGATCAGTCATATGAGAAGGATGTGATGGTAATTCAACAGGAGATTAACCATTTAAAAGAGAAGTACAAATCTGAGTGCAAAAAGTTTGAGGAAGTCCAGGAAAGATGTCAAAATGCTGAAAAAGAAGCGGTAAGGGCTACTGAAGTAGCTGACAAGGGTAGGGCTGAAGCAGACTTCGCTTGGAAGGGGAAAAGTGAGATGCAGAGGCTGGCAATGGATGGACAGGCCCACATTGAAAGGGCTGAGAGAAAAATCGAAAATTTGGAGAGGGAGAAAGATAATTTGGAAAATGAATTGCAAAAGGTGAGGTATTCGGAGAAAGATGCACTTCTTAGGGCTTCAACACTAGAGGAAAAGGTTGAACAAAGAGAGAAGGATATAGATTCACTTTTGGAGAAAGATGGAACACACAGGAAAAATAGCACACAGATTCTAGATCAACTTTTGGAAACAGAACGTCAAGCATGTACTCAAGCAAATATCAGGGCTGACTCTCTCTCTCTCCAGTTACAGTGTGCACAGGCCAAAATTGATTCTCTCCATCAAGAGCTGACGAAGTTTCGACTGAATGAAACAATATTGGACAGTGAGCTAAACACCGCCTCCCGTAAAAAGCGTTTGAGGGTAGAGGATGACATAGGTTTAGAATCTGTTCAGGACATGGATTCGAGCCCTAGAGTTGTAAGGGGAACTAAGAGATCTAAGAGTACATATAATCCACCTATGTTTACGCGAGTGGAAGATGTTGATTCCGTTGGTGGTGTTGAAGACAACCATAGTCAGCAAACTTATGAGGAAGATTATAAGAAGTTTACTATCCAGAAGCTCAAGCAAGAGCTGACAAAGCATAACTATGGTGATCAGCTGCTTGAGTTGAAAAATCCCAACAAGAAAGATATTGTTGCCCTGTACGAGAAATGTGTTCTTCAGAAGTCATAGCACATTAGCTCTTCTGGAAGATGTTGGTTCCAGTGGGGATATGATGAAGACAACCATAGTAGACAAACTAACAAGGAAGATTATAAGAAGTTTATAATCCAGAAGCTTAATCAAGAGTTTATAAAATATTCTATGGATATCAATTGCCTGAGTTGAAGAATCCCAACAAGAAAGCTATCCTTGCCCGGTATGAGGAATGTGTCCTTTAGAAGTAATAGCACTTCTGTAAAGGACTTGGACTTGTTACAAGATCGAAGCATGTAATCACTTCCACCAATAGATGCGTCTAACATGGTTGTGGAGTGTGGACTGTACAAATTTCATTTATGCCATGGTGTCTAGCATCTAGATCAGAAGTGTTCTTTAATTTTGATTTTTCAGTTTTAGTGTTTTATTCTATTGGATGGCTTGGCTTGTTAGTTATGAACATCGGGTTGGCCGAAGATTAAATGCTTGATTTAGTTGTATTCATTGGATCAATATAACCTCACCACAACATCGTAGAAATTTGAAATTGTCCTTTCACTAATTGATTTGATTCTTTTAAAAGGAGAGGTACAAATTGAAGAATATAAATATAATTATTAACTGAAAAAGATATTTAAGATTTTAATAATTTTATTCATCACTCATACACTTGGAAGATTATCATTTCATTTGTAATTTGATAAAGTAGATTTGCGAATATATTGAAAGAAAATATTTAAGTGTAATTAAAAATTTTAATTAATTAACAATGAAGGATGTAAAGACAAACATATAACAGAAATTAGATTCATACGACAAACACATATGACAATTTACGGAAAAGAAAAAAAGAAGAGAAGAAATAGGATAATATAGAGATAAAAGAAATATTGTATAAATTGTTTAATTTTATTGTATGGATATAATACTTCTATAAATAATGTTTAATGGAGGAAATAAATCAAATAATTAACAACTGCAACTAAAACAGTGGACAGTACTAGCTAGAATAATAATCTGTCCTTAATAACTCTGTACTCTTGATTATTCATTAATTAAACTTTTGGATCAAACCGTTCCCTACGTTAAAAGGACAACATTCCTTAACATTATATATATGGGTCAACATGCTTATGTAAAAGGAAAAAGTTGCCAACTAAGTACACTTTTTTTTCTTCTCATTCATACTAATCGAACCCATATGCCTAATATATGTAAACAATCTTCTGGTAAATAGTGCACCGACAGAGAAAATTTAAAATTGACTACGACTTTGTGTTGCATGTCTACATGACCAACATGTGAATGGAGGGTACGTTCCTGTCTTACATGTGGAAACTTATATGCCGCTGTGCCTTCTTCACAGTAAGCAATTCTCATTAGACAAACTCACAAAAATCTAGCCAAATTATTATTATTTTAAAAAAGAACCTTACGTAGCAAGTTTGATTATTTTCCATCAATGATAGATCAATATCTTAACTCTGTTGAAAGCATGCATGCATGCATGCATACGTGTCTAAGATCCTAACACCCAACATTGTTAGGTTTCATGAACTTGTCAACTTACTTTTTTCATAATAAAATAGACAACTAATGACAGCCCATAATGCGAATTTTTCAGGATCGTTCTATAGAGTGGAGAAACAGCAATATACAATAAATTGACAATGAATCCCATCAGAAAAGCAATGACGACATCAACATGCTCTTGAGTTTTATTAATAAGTTTGTTGCACAAACATTCAAATTAAGAAAGTGAAATTCATAATATTTGCATAACAAATAAATAGAAACCAACACAAAATTAAATTAAATTAATAATACTTAATTTTTCAATAAATATGGAGAATAGTCTACATAATGACTCTATAAAGAATTTATTTTTATATATATATATATATATATATATATTATTTAATCATAAACTATTATATATAATAATATTCATTATTAATTTTTATAATAACTAACTTAAAAGACATTCTGATACTTGCAATTAGTTGATCATATAAAATCTTTTACACCAAAGAAACAATTAAACTAAAAAAATATTACGAAAATTTATTGCATAAGCAAATCTACTAAGAAAACCTTCAACTTTTCTCGAATGAAATGATGTTTTTCCCTTTCATTTGTACTTAATTTGTAGACTTATGTAGGCAATAAGATCCCTGAAGCACGTACCTTTCAATTTCTGTTATTCGAAGTTCCACACATTCTTTTCTTTTTACTTACGCAATTAGTACTCGACCTTAGTCAATAAGTTAGTGGATAATGATTCTATTATGATATTAACAGGATAATTTCTTAACCAGTTGCTTGGGGAGAAAGAAAAAGAAAAGATTCTTACTTAGACCCATTCAATGCGTGTAGTGTTAGTAATAAACTTAGAATTTAGCTAGTATATATACATACGTACTCAAAATATAACTAGCTAGAAAAATATTGATCCGGGTATTTTCAAAAATATTACTGCTGTAAAATATTTTTATATTAATTATTGATAATATTTTAAGAATATATATTGCAAAAGGAAACAAAAATATTACTTATTAAATTTAGTAATATTTTGCCAAATATTATACCTGAATTATGTCACAAAATATTATTAACTAATAATACTTTTTTATATCGCTAATAGTATTTTTCAGTAAATAAATGTTATTAAATATAATATAATAAAATATTCTTAATATTAGTAAATAGATGTTAATGAATATTAAATAATTGTAGTAACTAAGGACCAATCTACGACCATGTCATTATTATTTGATCAACTGAATTCATTTTAAAAGAAAATTTGAATTACTTTCTTTCCCAATAAATTTATAAATTTTTCATTTTAATCTCTATAGTTGGTAAATAATTAGTTTATTTCTTGTAGTTTACATTTTCTTTTCCGTTCGATATCAACTGATAAATTTTTTATAACAACGTGAACAACACGTACCAAAAGGAAAAGAGCATAAATTATAAGAACTAGAATATCACTTACAAGTTATAGAAACTCAAATGACAATTTTTAAAATTATAACTATCAAAATTATAATTAAATCTTAGTTTAATTAAAAATCTTAAATTTATTTATGCATGCCTTTTAAAAAATAGTCATAAATATTAGAATTATATAATATAAATAAACGTTTTAAATTTAATAACAAATATTCTTAGCATGTATTGTAGACATATTTCCTAGCTAAATTTTCTTTAGTTAAATTTAATAGAAAAAATTCTTTGCTAAATTTTATTATATTACCTTTCATTCTCATTTTTTGTCCATTCAATAATTATCCGCCAAAGCTAAAAATTTTATAAATAGAAGGAAGAGAGATCAGAAAGATAACAGACGACTTTTACTATAGTACAGGTCAAATTTTAACATGAAAATATGTATTACTCTTATATGGACAATTCATGCTTCATTGTCATTAGACTTCGTGCTTTATGAAATCAGCTTTAAAAAATTCATATGAACAATTATAATTAAAAAAAACAAATTATATAAAGATGCAGGTAATTAAACAAATTGTTATACATAAATGTTAATTTTTGTTAGTTTAATTATTTTAAAATATATTTTATAAATAATAGTAATTAAAAAGAAATTATTTATTAATGTATATTTATAACATTGTTAGTTTTAATTTAAGATTTAATTACCTCATAATTTTAAGAATTTTTCTTTTTAGTATTTATAATTTGTTAGTGATCATTTTAGTCTTTATGTTTAAATTTTTTACACCTTAATTTCTATTGTTAAAATTTTGATAACACGGCTAATGCAATAGATCAAAGGGAAAATATAAATTACAGAGACTGAATTAATTTGTTATAAACTAAAATGGAAAATCTACAAAACTATAAGGAAAAAATAATTAAACCTAAAAGAAAAAAAAAATAAAACAAGAGTTTCTATTTTGAAAAGGAAAACAGTAGGGAGACAAACTTCTCAGCAAAGTTATAGCAATTTATTCAAGAAAGGGAATGTATTTGAAAAGCTAAATCATATTCCTAGAGACTTAGACAAAACATAATTAATATATATATAGACATAGTACGCATTAAATAGTCAATAAACGTAACCCTACACTTATAAACACATATACGAATGTACATACATGCTTGTCTATCAACTTCAACTAGAGTCAATTACACATATAAATACTGTTATTAAATTAGTAATGTAAACAATATGGAGAGGATGTTGATGTGAATTCGATCATTGTCATTGCTGGAAGCTCTTGCCAGTGTTACTTTCCAATCTTGCTTTCTTTGCATCCATTGCTAAGCGAATGTAAGAGCCATCAACTTGAACTATAGGGCTCGGAATAATTAGTTGTGGGGTGGATGAGCTGATTTCCCTGTTATGACCAACATGGACATGATGATCATAATTTATGTAAGGAGCATTGTAACAATCCACAAGAGTAGCTGAATTTTTAGGTATTGCTGATGTAGTGTTGTCATGACCAGTTCCATCATCAATATTCAGAATATTTTCATATGGATGATCCTTTATGATTATGGAATTACCACATTGTCTAGGTTGTGTTTGGTAGAAGACCTTTGACACAACTAATTCACCATCTTTTTCTTCTTCAGTACTGCCAAGATGGTATTGATGCATCACCCAATTAGTCTTCTCAGGCTTCTTTTGCCTGCCATAGTTGGTGTAGAGAACTAGTATTTTTTTGAAACCTTTAATTGCACCACCAGCTGCAACAACTGCTCTAGTTTTTCCCGTTTTGTGCCATCTTGTTTCACTTGCTTCATCGTCGGTGTGAACTTTTCTTCTTTTCCTTGTTCCAGTTGTGTACGCTTTTGATGGCCTGTGAAAGAAGTGCCGAATCTGTCCATCTTTGCTAACTCCTGCATTGTTTCATACAACTCATTTTCTCATATATATATATATGTATGCATTTTTTCCACAGAGAGGGAGATAATGAAGAGAGAAAGGAATTGTGCAAGAATTAAGGAATGCAAAACAATATTAGAAGGAAGAGAGGTGTTCATATAGTTACATAATGATTATTGAAGTTTGTCTCAAATACTGCTACAATGCTGCATGTTATGAAGTTAATTAACTATAGGTACTTTTTGGATAATTTTTTTAAGAAAAAAAATATATAAACATGCAAATGCATCGTAATAATTCTAGAGATCCCAATTATGTTTACACTTAAACTGGTACTAATTATATGTAACACAACTAAAATATATCATTTTAAAAGAAGAAAAAACACTACCAAATATTGAAGCATCAACCAAACTGATGCTAAACAAAATTTATTTGAATCTCAACCAAGGCAGATAGTTTCTATTAAAATCATTAGAAATAGAAAAGCAATGTTTTACTCTCCCAAAAAAAAAAAAAGTATTTGTAGAATAAATCAAAAATAAAATAAAAAGTAAATTATTTTTTTTATAAATTAAAATTAGTTTCTACATAAATTACTTTTAAATTCTTAAGTTTAGCTATTCTAAAAGTTTGTTTTAGAATAAGTGTGCATATATGAATATGAATGTAAAGAGATATATATATCGATCTACCCAAAAGTTCATATAGTCTCTAATTAATAGTCCAAGAATGGATGACTATCAATTATTGTAGTTTATGTATGTAACATATATAGGTAGAATTATTTTAGTTTTAATTTTTTTTATGTTTTGTGCTGAACAAATATGTGTATATATGTAACTAGCATATACATAGAGAGAAAAAGAGAAAAAAAATAGCCAAATATATACCTATTGGATTCTCTTTTGTCTTTTTACCTTTCGTTCCACCAAGTTCATATCCCACAATGGATGGAAAGAAACCTTACTTTTTTTAATAGGAAAATATTGATGTATGAGAATCGAACCTATAAAGGAGTGAGAATATATACTATTCAAAATGAAAAATGTTAATGTAAACCTGGTTTTGATTTGTATTTAGGCAAAAAGAAACGAAGGATAAAAAAAACAGGTTGAAAGAAAAAGTGATCAATGGAGTAATATGACATTTTGTAAGAAAAAAGGAAAATATATAAAAATAAAATACGGTAAAAATAAGAGCATATATTTATCAAATAACTTTGTTAATTATAATACGCAATCAACTAATCAATTCTTGTCTACTGTTATCTATCAAAAATATTTTTCTCTTTTTAAGAATTATCTAGTAAAAGGTTGAGAAAGCTCCCATAAGAGTAACGAGGCCGCAACCTCATTCTTTTTGTGTGCTGAAACAATTAGCTGACAACAAACCCTCTATTTGGTGTCATGTTGAAATATGACATAAATTAAAAAGTAATGCTTAAAATTATGGGCTGATGACATTTACATTTCTCTTGCTACATGGCTACTTTAAGATAGGGTGCCACTTTGAGTTTGGTAGCCATTGACAACTCAAAGCACTTTCTTGCAACATACTTGAACAAGTTGGTTATATAGAAGTGGTTCCTATGTGCTTCTTTCTATCAACGTATCATCTTCTAAGAATATGACACATATGCAAGGTTTGGATGGAAAGTTTTCTTAGTTACGTTACATTTGCAAGAACAAACGAATGAAGAAAGGAATGATTCTTTAGACTTGTAAAAAAATTATTTCAGAGCATCCATTTAATTTATTCCCGACTTTCATATATTATAATTTCTACCCCATCTTAAAATCTTTAGTATCTCTAAAAATAGGAAGAATTAATGTTTATAAAGTCCATGTCAAAACCAAGAACATTTATCATAATAATGTTAATTAATTTTTGAGATCTGATTTTATATAGGGTGCATAAAATATTCTGCTGTCATTTTCAACCGCCTTATGATTTCGGATCATTGTCAAAGCAAAATAAAATCATTTTCAATCCTAAAACAATTAAATTTCATGCATGCTGTATCGTGCACATCAAGACGTGTCTCCCAATAAATGAGAATTTCAATGATAAGTATATAACATATAGTATATGCAATGGGTATTCTTATAGAACACTAAACTACATTAATTTGACAAAAAAAAAAGAAGGAATTAAAATAAAATAAAATAAAAGTAAAACATCAAGTACCTGGTAGTTTTTCTGGGTGTGTATAACAAATCCCATTTTCGCCTTCAAGTGTTGGTATGAACTCGTCAATTAGTGGATGAAGCTTGCATGCATCAGAAGCCACTTTTGCCTCTAAATGTTCTAGTATTTCTTGGTCATTCGGGTCAAATTTCACTCCAGCCGGTAACCCAGGCAAATCATGAATTCCACCCTAATATATGTAGAAGTTCATCATCACACACAACACAAACTCAGTGAATTAAATTAAAGTTGGTGCATAAAAAAACAATTCCTTATAAAAGATAAAAGCACAAAGATATATATACATGATCTTTGATTAAAAACAATTCCTTATATGTACGGATTAAAAACCTAATTTTAATTTATATATATGTATATAGAATATAGTACCTGATCTTTGAATTCAATGTTATGGCCGCACGAAGGGCATGCTAGGGTTCGAATTTCTTCTGAGAGTTCAGTGTTAGGAGTAATAGACATAGTTGGCGTGATTGATTCAACACCTCTCTCCTCATCAGAGTCATTGCACCATGTCATATTTGTGTTACTTAATCCTCTATGCACTAGCACATATATATCTCAAAACAAAACCCTTTTTCTTCCAAGTACCCTACAATATAAACTCCCTAAAATTAAAAAAATAAAAAATAAAAAAATCGAGATGAAAAAGTGTGAAGAAAGGTAAAGCTAGTTGCGTGTGTCTCTTTGAGACTTGGTTATTCAGAATCACTTCCGGAAAGAGAGACTTCAATTCTCATACCATGTTTTTTTTTACCTTCTGTTTGTGTTCTCTCAATGATTGAATTTGAAGTACTGTTTCTGACTTGTGAAATTGCTTGCTCGATCTTGTTCAGAGAGAGAATGAGAGAGAAAAAGAGGATATAATATATAAGCATAAAGGAAAGGTGAGAAATAAAGGGTTGGCTATAAATATAAGAAGGGTTGCTTGGAGGGCACGTTTGGGTATGTTATCGTATATACGCTTGTGTACTAAAGAATAATTAAGTGCGACCTGAGACTTTCCCATGTATCCCTTAAAAATAAAAATAATTAATTGAACTTTACCTAATTAAGCAATTCAAAAGGGTATAGTTAGTATACAATAAATGAAATTAATATTAAAATTTTACTAACAAAATATTTGTTTGAGTTAAAAGGATGGAGAGAAAGGTGGTGGCAAGAGTGGAGACGGAGCAACCTGGTTCTTCTTAGGACATTTCACCAATCTAGAGAGTTTATATGTTGGGAGTTTCATTAGCTGCAGTGTCAAATTTGAGTGCTCTCAAAGATTTGTATAATTTCATACACATCAGATATCTACGTACGAACTGAACAAGAATGTAACATGAGGAATTATTATGTTCGTTTACAATTTATATTTTTTTCATAGATTTTTATACAAAAATTAAGTTTCTCTTGTCAGCGAAAATCAAAATATAAATATATTCGCCAACTAACGAAAGATGTTGTATGTTCCTATTAATCTTTTTCTTCAGATAGATTAATACAGCATGACATGATTAGTGAATAACTTTATCTTTTAAATATATAGTAAAAGAAAAAACCATTAAAAATCCTTTTTCACGTAGATTAATTTCATGATTAGTCCATCTTCCTTGTTACTCTTTATTTTCCCTTAATACTCATTCCAAAAGAAATATTCCTCGTATAATATCTGTTGGACACATCGAAAATGTGTTAAGAGTTTAATTCAACAAACGATTTTGTTAACCATTGTGTTAAAAGATAATGATTTTAAAATAAAATACTACTTTAATATTAATTATTAATGTATGTAATTAAGAGTAATTTCAACCTGGTCATTTTGCCAATGATCAAAATTTCAAGCATAATATCATGTGGAGACATGCAACTCTCATTGAATCGGAAACTGTTGGCTTGAATGTCATGGGATATTACGTACTCCTTTCCAATCTAACTATAAACAATAAGAAACATTTGAATTTGAATATAAATAAATATTAACTAATTTTATCTATCTTTAATTAATTAAAGTTCTATTTTTACAATACAAATTTTAATGAAGAATAATTTAGAAAAATATTTATTTATAATTGATATCAATAAAACCAAATGAGGAAAAATAATATCCTTAAAACTCCTATAAACTAATTAAAAAAATTTATTTTTATATTTGGAGGGATTACTCTCTAACGTTACTACAGTATCATTTTACTTATGGATATTATTATTTTCTCTTTCGATCATGATAACTAATACTCTTAAGTTACTATTAAGAAATAAAAAAATAATATTTATTATATAAGAAAAACATAATTAATATAATTTTAGAAATTCGTAAAAAAAAATCAAATTTTTGTCTAATTCCCTCTTTTCTTTCCTTAAACAAGAAATAACGCTATGGTACAAGACACTTGGCCAAGAAGTCATTGACGTTTAGATGAACAAGTGACAGGTCAAGTTGGAGAGATGTTTTTGTCAATTTGCATTAATTTTGAATGATATCTTGTGGTTTAGATGTTGACTTCAAATCATGAAAAATAAACACGGATACAGAGGAGCACAGCCATTGGTTAATTATGGAATTTCCACCTCCGCCGACACGTCTTTGTGAGCTTCTCAAAGAAGCCACGCAACCACAAACTTACGCATTAAGCTTCTTCTATTGTTATTTTGGACGACTATGTTTTATGGTATATACCGTATAGTATACGCAATTAATTTAACTTAAATGAGTTTAATTAGATAAGTTTAATTACTAAACTGAATATAATTAATTTGATTGAACTTTAATTCTCGAGTTTTCTTATATTTAGTTTTTTATAAAACAACACATTTTCAAAATAAAAGATATTTAAAAGAAGTATTTAATTAATTATGATTTTCATTTTCTTAAAACATATATACTCGAGATGTAATGAGTATGTATAATTGAATAAATTCTGCAAGAATTTGTTAATTCACAATAATTTGTTTATTAGAAAGTGTAGTATTTTAAATTTGCAAAATACATGACATTTAACCATTTTAATGATCATGTTTTTATTTAAAATTTTAAAAAATATATAAAAGGAAATTAAGATACTTGTGATTAAATGAAGTTGATTAGATTAATTTGAGAGTCCATTACTACATTTAGTCTAGCAAAAGATGCTAATGTTTTATAACGTAATTGTTTAAGGTTTAAATTTTTACCGAAAAGGATAGTCATGTATTTAGTATTATGATCGTAAACGTTAAAAAATATAAGATAAAAGGAATGATTCATGCACGAAGAAATTCAAGATGGATGAAAAAAAAGTTGAACCATCATCTAACTGAAAGACATCTTTATGTGAACCTAGAACTTGTCTATGGAAAGGTAAGGATACAATGTCAACGAGTAAGTTAGATTATTAATTATTGTGTTTCTAACAACGACAAATATTGTGATTATGCATTAATCACATTTTTTTTCTCATAATGTTAACAAATTGGAGAAAGATTATGATATATAAAAACTAGTTAGATAGAAGAAAATAATAATTTAATTAAAATAAATTTTACATCAACCCATATCATTGGAAATTAAAACAATAATCCATGCACCTCTCATTAATTATACAAATAAAAATCAAGCAAAACTTAAAATTATCACTTTTATAAAAAAAATTAGGTCTAAAAATATTTTTTAAAATTTATATTGAACACAATTTTATTTTTTTTTCAATTTCTATTCTTTAAAAAATATCAATCCATAAAAAACACGCTAATGTAATAAGTTATCCAAGCGTTGCTTATACATGTAATGGTAGATACATTTTTTAGGTGAGAATGTGTGATAATAATTATCACACACATATGATAATACTATTATGAATAGTGATTATTTTGTTAGTGTTCATGTTATCTAACAGTTTGAATAACATATATACAATGTTTAATTGAATAAACTTGATTTTTGTCATCTAACTAGGTTCAATTCTTGGAGACCAAGGAATGTTAGGTAGGGCAAATTTACAAAATATGGCTAGCTAAAGAATTAGATACAAGGAAAAAAAAGGAAAAGTTAATCGATTAGTTTTATTATTATTATTATTATTATTATTATTATTATTATTATTATTATTATTATTATTGTTTCTTATTACATTTTATGTATATGGATGAAAATGGGTTAAAAAAAATTTCTTGCCGTGATTTTAATATAATGTATTTATTATTTATTATTAAATATAACGACTAATTTTCGTCAATAGACTTTAACACATAAAATAAATAACCTTCTTCCAGCACGAATTAAGTTGTTCAATGTTTATTTAAGCTTTGATAGATTAAGTTGATTTATTCAATATTGGTCAGATCAAAACTATTTTTAAAAGTGTCTATCAAATTAATTAGTTGAAAAATGCCATATTTCAAGTCAATTAAAAACTTTTTTTCTTTCTAAAGATAACATTATTTATTAGTAATCATCGTTATATATATATTCTATTTAAATATTAATGTAAGTGAAAGATTCAAGTAGATGTATCAATTTCTGTTGACATTTATTTAAAAAGACTTTGTTACAAAATAAAAATTTGATCTATTTGAATCATATATGAAATGTCCAAACAATCAATAAAAAATAATAAAGGGAATGCTACTAATTTCGACATTATAAATAATTTTATATGGTATTTATATGTAATTTTAAATTTTATTTTGTGGGTAAAATATATAGTTTTGAATAATTATAAATTTGTGCATAAGATACAGACGAAGAATAAGATAGAGGCAAGGAAAAAAATTGTGCATGACAACCTAGGGTCAATGAAAGAGCATTTGTTGGAAATATACAAGAGAGAATAGTCAAGTCAATGAGAAAGAATAAAAAAATATGCAGAGAGCAACCACAAAAGGCAATTGGATATATAAGAAATAAGAAGAGCAACGACTAGTTGATGGGTCACATAGCATGTGAATAAAATATGAAAATGTAAAATTTAAAACATTACTTAAAATATTATCTCAAAATATAAGCTACTTACTAAAATAAACATATTTACTAACTGGATGAAAAAGACCACCTTTATTTTCCTGTGATTTTAACATCTCATCAATTTTATAGTTTCTTTTTTGTTGATATTAAATGAAAATGGGTAGGGTTTTGGATTTTCTTGAGGAAACTTAGGCTTATCAGTTATGTAACCTGATAATGATAGTATTTCATTGGTAACATACAAGTCTCATAAAGTTCATACACGATAATTCCATTATCATGCAAAATTTTTTGTTTCATAAGAATAAAAAGATGAAATCTATAACTTTTCCATAATAAGTGAATACTTTTAAGATAAAATCTTATGCGTTGTAATTAAGTTGTAACAGGAAATCCCCTTTTATTGAATTAAAGTAATTTTGAAATCAATAAATTAAAACAAGAGTGATTACATTGTTGTAAAATATTTTGATATAAAATTTAAAGAGATTACTATTCTAATAAATTTTGATGTAAGTGATTATATTATTGAAATCAATAGATTTATTAGATAGATACCTAATTTGTAAATAATTGGATGATACTGTAAAAAAAAAAAAATACACTGTAAATGTATTAATAGATTCCTCTTAGAAAAGATGTAGTTGTGGTTAAAAACTTCTACTGGTTAATGGAATTTAGTAGTTACGAAAAATAACATAGGAGTTGGATTAAAATTTTACTTCGACAATTTAAGTTAACCTTTAATGTTATACTTTTAGTACGTATAAAGTATACTGAATTAAAATTTATATTCTGATTAAAAAGTAACACACAAAAATATCTAGAGTTGTATGTATATTTTGTCCTTTTTATCCAATCAAAATAAAAGTTTTACTTCAAGACTCGTGATATATCCTTCTATAAATATTTCTAGTATTTTATAAAGAACTATTAAATAAAAAATAACAGGTATTTAATATTTTAAAAAATATATAAGAAAATTCAGAGAAGAATTGGAGATTTTACTTCTTAGGACTAAATTTAAATCGAATTTCATAAATATTTTTGGTAATATTTTTCAATAAAACCCGTACCACTGCAAGGCCCAACATATATTGAAAGCCCAGGGCTTTGGGTCTTGCTCTACTCTTTGAAGGGGAAGGCCCAATTACTAAAAGTACTAGCCCAGTAATAGTTGAATTAGCAGCCCAATTAGCAGAAGTAGAAACGTGTGGGTTAAATACAGGTCAAGGATGATAAAGTGGATGAGTGATCAATTTTATTTTGAATCGTAATTGATTAAATTAAAATAATTCATTAATTCATTTTGATTATTAAAATTTTAGATTAAAGAATTTGATCAACTCACATGCATGTGATAAAAATTCATCTCATTTATCTGTTAATTACTTTTTTTTTATAGATGAATATCTATTCTTTCATCAAAATAATTACCTATCATATACGATTTAACATTGTAGATGATTATTTACTTGTAAGATTATAAGGAAATAGATATTTAACCTATCTAGTACGATTTAATATATTAATTTTAAAATAAATCTATATTGCATTTATATTTCTATAATATCATGATCACAATTCATAAATTTCAAGAATATAAATCCTTCGATTGACCATGATACGTATATTTGTTTCTTGCAAATAAAAAAACACAATTTATAATTTTTATTACGATGAGTAGATCTTCTAATTCTAACGTCATATTATTAGTTCTTTAAGTTTGTTGGTAAGAAGCATCTTTAAGGTATGTTTGGTCTAGTTTTGTTTTTTTTTTTTTTTTTTTTTTTCCTTTAAAGTTTCTCTTAAATTAAAGCTAGAAATAACTCATGAGAACTTTTTTAAAAAAAATATACGATAGATATTTGTCTGGTTTTATTTTTTTTAACTTAATATCTCATTTAAATTAAAATGTTTGATAAAAATTAAAACTTAATTATATTTTAAATTAATTATGCCATTCAATTAAAAATATTTAATAAAATAAAATATTTAAAACAACAATTTTTAAAAATTGTAGTATTGATCGATCGAAAAGTATCAAACAGTTGATTAATTAAGTCAATAAAAAAAGTCAGTTCCTAAACTAACCACATAACCGGCTTTAATAAAGAATTCAAACCTGTCAACAAATAAATAATTCAAATATCATCGAAAATAGCTTATAGTTGGAAATGAGTCATGAAACATTTAGGTGCACATTAGAAAAAATAATGAAAACTTTTTTTTTCTATATTTTTTCCAACAATAAATAGTAAATTATTGTTTTTCATAAAAAATTAATTTTTTATCTAGACTATAAGTATTTTTTATTGAAAATAATTTTGTTGGACCCAAAAATATTTACAACAATATGATGACCATATTTTTTTTTTTTTACAGATAAATGATGAAGATAATCTATTTTAACAAAATTGTATTTAAACATGAAATTTGACACTAGTTGTATTCTATAAGTTGAGGTCCTAAGAAGAAAAAAGATTGATATTGATATTGATATTGAACTAATAAACTAAATTATGCCTTTTAATAGTAATATATAAATATTGCTTATGATGATAATGTCTCTTTGAATTAGTTTAATCGATTAATTGCAAAGCAGAACTATGATATGCGTGGTGTAACAAGGGCTGTTTATAAAGCTTTCAATAAACTAAAAACAACATTGACATAATGTTCTCAAAATCTACAACTTAATTTGTATGACTAATTAATCACAAGCTGGAAAAGATAGGTACATACATATACACACATTAAAAGCTGATGGAAACTAAGTGAGAAAAACTGTGATATTAGAACAAGGTCACTTTCATCCCCAAAAGATCCCCATGCCACACGGAACCATAGATTAATAATTTAATATTCACCGTCCTAAGGACAACGGCACCGTCCCACCTTTCTATTTCAAAATTCCCCACCAAAATGATTCTGTGACTCCTTAGCCAGTTGTGATAAGGCCCTTCCCCAATCAAAATCTACCAATTTTCTTACCAATTTGGTAATTGATCATATGATAAGACTTTTTTTTTCACTGACTACAAATGCATGCCATTTTTTATTCCAATTCTTGGTAAGTTGGTCAGACTCCATTTTTTGGTACAAAATTGGAAGGCAATTTGTTTCATCAATTTAATTGACCACATCATCATGAGGGGATCAAAGACACACTTCAGTTTCTAAATTGTTCAAAATGGTAGCCACTTGAGCCACGCTAGGCCTACATTTCCTTGAATTGCCAACACATGCTGAAGCAACTTTGGCTAATCTAACCAAAGGGTTCATATCAGAAGGAATCACCAACCTAGGATCCAAAAGTTCAGTAAAACTAGATTCCTTGATCAAAGGCAATGCCCATTTCACCAACAATCCTCCCTCACACCCTTTCCCACTTAAAAGCTCTAAAAGTACCACTCCTAATCCATAAACATCACTTTCCTTAGTAGCTCCACTACCCCTTCTTTCACTCCAATACTCATCATCCACATACCCCACTACCCCTCTCTTTTCCACAGGTGCCAAAAAGTTAAGTCCATAATCAGAAATCCTAGCACAAAAATTGACATCAATAAGAACATTAGAGGACTTAACACACCCATGTACAATGTTTGGTGCTACCACTTCATGCAAGTATTGAAGCCCTCTAGCTGCTCCAGCTGCAATCCTGAACCTCTTGTTCCAATCCAAAAGTGCAGCACCATCTTGGTTTTGGTGCAAGTAAAAATCCAAGCTTGCCATCTGCACAAACTCCATCAAAATAACTCTCTCACCCGGTGCTTCTGAGAACCCTATGATTGGAACCACGTTGGGGTGTTGAGCCAAAGAGAGCCATTTCAACACTGATGAGAAACCAAACCCTGCATTGCTCAACACAAGAACCGGGTGAATCCTTTTCACAGCTACAAGTTGTTGTTGTTTCTCTAGAACTGTCCCTGCATACACTGTTCCCAAACGACCTTGCCCAATGATTCTCCTATGGTTGAAGCCATCGGTGGCAGAATCAACTTCCATCAAAGGGTATGCACGAGCACAAAGCTTCACAGGAAGTGTTTCTTCAGATTCAACCGGTTTCTTCTTGCAAGCAAGGAAGAGAACTATGCCAAGAACAATGAGAGATATGGATAGTGTGATCATTACCATATCATAAACAATACGCTCAACATGGTTCATTTTAGTTGTGATGAATGGCTTGGCTTGGCTTGTTCTACATATAAACACAATAATAGTTAGTTTTTGCTAGTGATTGGTTATTGGTGGTAAAGATTATTGAAGAATAGAGTTGAAGGAAGAAGGTGGAATTGGATGGTTTGTCAAAGTAGTGTGTGGAAACAAGTTTATATAGATGTGAGTAGTTGGTGAGATATCAAACCGTTTTGAAGATAAGTTGAAAAAGAAAAAAGAGAAGGTTCATGGACGATGGATATTGGTCAGATTAGTTGTGGTAGTTCATAGATGATAGCCCTACCTCTCATATTATTCACAATTTGTATTTTTATAATAATACAAATGTATATGCCTCTTTTATATGGGGGAAAAATTACATAAAATAGATGATGAAACAGAAAAAATATGTATAAAGTATTATAAAAATGTTAAATAAATAATTGATATAATTGATTTTTGTTTATAAGAAGTATTAAATTGATGCTGAATTAGAAGGCTAGGGATATGTACCTTGAACTTTAACACAATCAATGCTTTAGTAAGTATCTCATTTCTTTTACTTCTACGTAAAATTCTTTAATTTTTTTAAAAAATATTTTACATTTATATTACACTGATTCTTTAATTTTAAAATATTATAATAAATTTTTTTATAAAAGAATAAAAGTAATGTTATCAAGTATAATCTTAAAAAATAAATGAGCTTTGAGTTCTTAAAAATATTAGGAAAAAATAGGCTATACATACTAATTAAAATAGTTATATATTGTATTTTAATTATAAATTATTATACATGTTAAATTTCTTAATTTTTATAATAATTATTTTAAAAATAACATAAAAATTGTTTACTTAAAAATTTACAGTAAAATACATCATCGTGAAACTAAAAAATAATTAGAGATTTCAGTTACAATGAGGTTTCTTAATTAAATTGAGCAACCCGGCAGATGCATCCGCTGAATATGTTATGGATTCCTCGTTTGTGCTGAGGTGGGATGGGACCATCATCACATTTTAAATTCCATTATTCAAATCTAAAACTAAAATCTTCGTTACGATAACCAAATGTTATTTTCAGCTCACCAATTTTTTGTATACGTATTCAGTGGGTCACTCCATGGGTTCTTTAATCCACAAGTGCTGTTAAATTACTATGCTTCCACCAAAATTTGCTCATTCACAGAAGTGTTTTTCTCATTTTCTTTACCTTAATTTCCTCTCTTTCCATGTTTAATCTATGTTTTATACATCCTCGTGAATAAATACAAGATTCAACCTTTCCAACCATATTCTTTAAATTTTAATTAAAGTTTCGTGCAATTATATTAACTCAGTTTGAAGCTGAAAGACAGGCAATAACTAGTTAACTATAGAGCATTGAATTAGTTTAGAAACCTAATATATATTGTCCGTCACATTAGGAGAGCTAAATTAATTGTAATGACATCAGTTTCACATTTTATTATTAAAGTTAATAAACTTATCATTAATTGTAATGAATTATATGTCTAAAACATATTATGAAGTATTTTCTTCTTTCTTAATACAATTGAATTTATATGTAGTTTTCTCTCCAAATATTCATTTTTAATTGAGAATTTTTTAAAATTAAAAATAATAAATGACTTTAAAAGACAATGAAGAATATCTCAACTCTCTTTTTCAAATTCAATAGTAATAATAATTGAAACAAATAATAATAATAGTAAGCAATATCCTTATTTGAAATACATGACTGAGAGTGATAATAGAATAACAATAATAATAGAACAATGCGAACTGCGCTGGAATCTGGAATGGGTGAAAACAAGTAATTTATCGCCATACACGTAGCTATAAGACTACAGGTTAGTGATGGAAACCACAAAAATGCACGAGAAAATAGTATGAGCCTAACATTGGGGCCCTTGGCCTCTTCATCATCATGTTGGGCTTGGCTCTTAGCTCTCACAAGGCCCACCAATTAATGCCACAAGATATAATAAATCTTGTATGATTCATCTTCACTTCTTCACCTTATTATTTATGTAATCATGACAACCAAGTATCTGAATTGCTGGATTTTGTGCTTAGATATGTGTTGAGTGTGCTTATGGGCCGTCACAACTCTAAGAAATAGTTGACATGAAACATTGCAATAATATTCATCATAATCCTGTGGAACCATTCACTCCTCACTAAGAGAAGACTCATAATCTAGCTCTGGTGTGAATTGAAATTGTCAAATTTGAGTTTAGTGAACAATGATGGAATAAACTCAATTAGAATTAAAACTAAAAATATTTAATAGGCAGTTATAATTAAAAAATTAGATTTTTAAGTTATAAGATATGAATATATATATATATATATATATATATATATATATATATATATATATATATATATATATGTCTTATAAGATAATTGATAATGTGTGTATGTCTTGTGAGATGGTTGACGAGTTACGTGACTACGGAATAAAATTGTTTAGATTCATTATTATATTTTAGGGAAAATTCAAATTAATATTTGATTATCTTAATTTAATTTAATTTTTTATATTCTTTTAAAATACATAAGTTTCTTTTTTATAAAACAATTGTGTTAATAATATTTTTAATTTGATAGATAATACTTCATATAATATGAAAGTATATTTATAATAATATTATTTATTTTAAGATATATATTATAAATTATACATTAATTTAAGTTATATATCTTTTTCCCACAGCAATGTTAAAATTGATATATATAGTTAAAAAGTTAGATAATTTTTTAGTATATTTTGAATCTTAGATAATGCTAATTTTGATAATTGGTTTTTTAGGTTAAAACCCTCTCGTTGAACTCAGAACCGTTATCGGTCCATGAAACACAGAGTAAGCGTCGAAACTCTCTGATCGGAAGCGTACCCATTTTTCTGAGGCTGTAATCCCACTGACCCGGACACTAAAGTTTTCAACTTTACGAATAAAGATAAAAGCTTCCTCAACTCTTACGCCCGGTTCGTTTCACCCTCGATTCATTCTCGTTTTTTCTAGTTGCTACTAGATGCCAAAGAATATGCAGATTTTTTATGACTCATATTTAGTTTTTCTACTCTAAATCTTTGTATGTCAAATTTCTGTTTGAAAAAAAAAAATAGAGATTTTGTGCTAGAAACACACTTCACAGGCCACCCTATCATTATAACGGAAACGGTGTTATAGTTTAGTCATAATAACAAAGAGAAATTCTAAATTCATTGATGATTTGATGCTAACCTTGTTTCTTCATGCAATCAGGGTATGTCATGTTTTCATCATTCAAATTTACTTTCATCTGATTTATGCTTAAGTTTTCTGTATGAGTTTTAGGACTAATAGAATGCAGAAGTTTGTAGTTAATTTTGTCTTCAATTTTGATTTGAGTGCTTTATACACCCACAATTACACATCATATATGTAATTGGTTTCTCTCTTTTTTTGTGATCAGATAATTGTTCCTTCTGACTGAGCTGAAAGTTTTGAAGATTTCTAAGATGTTGGCCATTCATCCTGCTAAGAAGTTATCATTTAACCGATTAATTAGTGACGGCGATTTGGTTATTGTTTATGAAAGACATGACATCATGAAGGCTGTAACAGTGTCTGAGGGTTCAGTTCTGCAAAATCGTTTTGGTGTTTTTAAACATTCAGATTGGATAGGAAAGCCGTTCGGGTCTAAAGTAATCAGCAGTAAGGGTGGTTTTGTGTACTTGTTAGCTCCCACACCAGAGTTGTGGACTCTGGTATTGAATCATAGAACACAGATTCTCTACATTGCGGATATTAGCTTTGTTATCATGTACTTGGAGATAGTTCCTGGTAGCTTGGTTCTTGAATCTGGAACTGGAAGTGGGTCTTTGACTACTTCACTTGCAAGGGCAGTTTCCCCTTCAGGACATGTCTATACGTTTGATTTCCATGAACAAAGGGCTGCATCAGCTAGGTAACTAATAAAGAAGAAATATCGTGATTTTCCTGATAGAAATTGACAATTTTGTAATTGATATAATATGATGTTTGGTATATTTGTATGTAGCTTTCACCTGCGTCTTCTGATTTAATTTTATGGATTACACTGTCATTGAATCATGTATTGTGAAATTAGAAAGAAATTTGGCTATCACAACCTTTTCCTAGAAGTCCAACTCTTGAAATGATGTGCCAGTGTGTAGCATAAAAACCATTAGTTTGGTTGTGGATAAAATATAAATTTTTGTTTGGTTAGCTTTGCATTGTGGTTTTACTGTTCTTATGAAATTGCGGGGAAGATATTCAATGATCAGATACTCCATAATTCAAAATTTTAGCTTCTGTTCTGTACTACTTGATATACTAGTACTCTGCTATGTTCTTAAATCATGTAAGGATTCCTCTCAACAGGATTTAGCTTTGCATTACTCTCTTTTTTTCTACAAGGTTGTGGATAAAATATAAATTTTTGTTTGGTTAGCTTTGCATTGTGGTTTTACTGTTCTTATGAAATTGTGGGGAAGATATTCAATGATCAGATACTCCATAATTCAAAATTTTAGCTTCTGTTCTGTACTACATGATATACTAGTACTCTGCTATGTTCTTAAATCATGTAAGGATTCCTCTCAACAGGATTTAGCTTTCTAGGGTTCCTGAGCAAAAAATGGACCTAGATACCACCAGTTTATTATTTTTCCCTGAACATTACTCTCTTTTTTTCTACAAGGTTGTGTAGAATATTGAACCATTCCTATGTCATATATTCACTTAATTTTTCCCTCTTTATAGGGCTGATTTTGAGAGGACAGGTCTAAGTAACTTAGTCACTGTGCAAGTTAGAGACATTCAGGGTGAAGGATTTCCTGACAATTTTCCAGGCAGGGTTGACTCTGTATTTTTGGATCTACCTCAACCTTGGCTTGCCATTCCTTCAGCTGCAAAAGTGCTAAGACATGATGGCACATTGTGCTCTTTCTCTCCTTGTATTGAACAAGTACAACGAACATGTGAAGCACTCCAAACCCACTTCACAGGTACTTTTGTGTTTTTCTTCTTTCTACCCTCTCTATATTTTCAGTTTCTCATTATTTGTGTGCTATTTCTTAATATTATATATCTGCAACTTGCATTAGACTGACAGAATTTCAATGTAAATTTTTGTATACATATAAAGATATAAGGACATTTGAGGTACTCTTACGCACGTATGAAGTTCGGGAAGGGAAAATGGAAAGCTCAAATGGGAATGGCAATGGTAATGGCAATGGTTCTCTTCCTAACAAGAGGAGACAATGTTCTGACGGAAGCTATGCGCTCAGCAGCAGCTCTTCTATTTCTTCTGTCATGGTTAAACCTTGTGGTGAAGCTCGAGGTCATACAGGCTATTTGACATTTGCAAGAGTTAAATGCCTCTCGTGAAGAATGATATCACGTCCATTGCATTTGTCTATCTCCTTTCAATTTGAGCCTCAAGCAAGAAATTGTTTTTGTTCGATATTATACAGTATGCTTATGCTTCATAGTTCATACCTTGAAACATGGACTCATGAAGCAAAGCCTCGCTTTTTGCAGATTAGCAATCATTAACACATTTTGTGCATCTTCATATTATTTACAAATATTCAGAGGGACTCTATTAACATATATGCATTGCTGCAACAAACAGGCCAGACATTATTGATTCATTTTCTCTGGGCCATTACGTCTTTCATTTTTGGACATTGTCTTCTATAATTCTATGCATTTTGCTGAAAGTAAAATGCTTAATACTTTGACATTCACTATCTATTAAAGCTCTTTTTTTTATTCAGTCTTTAGACCTAATTTTAGTCTTTTAACCTTAGCAATGTGTTTTGTTACAATAAATTGTGGCATCCTTTAAACTCTCTTACATGTTAAAAAAATCGTAATTTTGATATTTCTCTTTTCTAATTTGGACATTTAGTCCTTTTTTAAAAAATTAGCGATTTTAGTCATTCTATTTATTTGAAGATGTTAATTATTGAGTGTTATTTCGTTAATCACCATGAAAAACAGATTGAATTAGGGTACATGTTACATCAATGATTTGACAATCAATGCTTCGTAAAACACTATGAAATTAAAATTGTGAATTTTTTAAAATAGAGGAATTAAATCCTCAGATTAAAAAAAATAAAGGACTAAAATTATGAATTTGTTAAAATGGATCCAATTAAAAAACGAGGAGAAAAAATTTCGGATTTAAGAATATAATGAAACACATTACATTTTAGCTTAAGAAAACTTCACCCTGGTCAAGATGATCTAGAGTTTAGATGCTGGTCCTAGGTGGATCTAAGGATCGAGTGTGTTTGTAAAACAGTTAAATTGGGAGTAACATGTTAACCTTAATGGGACAACTTCGATCACTCAGCACATTTCTGTTAAAGATGCTCGTATAAAATTTGAGGAAATCAGTAGCGCCTATTGTTATTTATCACTTAGGAATAATGTGTATCACCAAAGAAATTTAAGTTTACAAAATTCAATCCATCTAAGTCTACTAAATTCCACATGCATTTAAGAGTTTTTCCGTGCATCACTAATTGTGATGGAATGGTGAACCATTTATGATCCATGAATTGGCTTGGCATTTACAACTCATTCATTGAGTACAGTGCTCTATATACAGCAGTGGCATTCTTGAATAGCCAAATGAGCCATAAAAACTGGTGTGGAATCGTGATGCATTTGGCAGCAGTTACAAAGCAGAAAGCTAGACACCTGCATAAAATGAAAATGCATAATCAAAGAAGCGCACAAAACCAGCATTAAACAGTGTCGAATCCAACTGTTGGTGGGTAATAACTTTTAAGTAACAGACAACTTAAAGTGTAGTTCAAAAGGACAATCTTTAATCGATCTTAGAATTAAATTCCATTACCTTTTCTTTACAAGATGGAAGGGTTGTCATAAAAATAAAAAGCAACCAGAATAAGAATTAGTCAAGAATTGGCAAGATTCCAATACTGAATTCAGCTAAAAGATCACACTACAGTGATGCACTGATCATTGTAAAGATAGATGGATACACTTATACGGTGATATGATACCCCATCATCATTTATCAGAGACAGGCAACACAAATAGATGGAACCTACAATTCAAGAGGCCCCACTAAGGATAAGGTCTGCCAAACCACCCCCATTAATTCAATTCAGATTAGCTGTACCCAGCACATACCTGAGAGTACTGAGTGTAGTAATTTTTATTCGGACAACAGTCAAAGCATTTAAGCTGGAACATTCAAAACCAAGTGATCATTACATTTTATATCACGTGATTGAGTAAACTGAAATTACTATAGGGATCACTTTGTATTAGAAATTAGAAGCAAAATACTGACTTTACAATCCTATCAATCATCTGACCCATGCCAGAGATGGGTCACATCTCTTTTTACAGTGAGAATATTATTTCTAAATACAAGAGGTATTAATGCAAACGAAAATTTAAATTTGGTACGGACGCGCCTTAATGTCCAACAACTTGGAGGGCAAAAACTTAAACTTCACTCTCTTTTCACCACCCCACTCCCCCCAAAAAAAAATTCTCTGGTCTTTTCTTTAGCCAACTTTTGTTTAGCAAACCATGAGAGAAAAGACAAGAGGGAGAATTTGGCTGTGTTAAGTTAAAGAAAAACTTGGAACTTTTTTCCTTCCTGTTTGAAGAATCAAATAATCCAACCCTTGAAGAACTTTAACTAAGCAACACTTCCATGATCTGATGCATCGTCATAGTAATACGGGGACAACTTCCCATCTTTCTTGGCAGATTTCGTTTGGTTATCTGTTCCCACCTCTTGTAACATCTTCACCACTCTTCTCATTGCAGGCCGGTTGATTGGAAGAGGACTAGTGCACATGAGACCAATATTGAGAACCCTGCAAATTTCTTCTCTGAAACAAGAATCAAGCCTGGCATCTATCACATGTTCCACACCTTTCTGATCCAAGGTGGTGCACGCCCACATAACCAAGTCTTTCTCCCCAAATTCGGGGTCAATGGGACGCTTTCCAGTAACCAACTCAAGTATGACAACACCAAAACTATAAATGTCACTCTTCTCATTCACTCTAAGAGTGTATGCATATTCTGCGGAAGGAAAAAATCACGTCAGTTTGGTTCCATAAAACAAGGAATAATTATTTCAAAAAGAATAATGAAAAGCAGCGAATAAGAAGAGGTATAATGCCAAGCATAAGAAACCACTTGATACAAAGCTTAATTTTTCAGTTAACATAGGTATAGTACTATAGTTTATTGCCATTACTCTAAGGGCACCGTAGGATTATCCTTCACAGATCTTCTACGTATACTTGGAGGCCTAGCTTTCTCAAACTAATCTATAATAAAGCAGTGATTATGATTTGTGAGTTAAGCACAACTAGCACCATAATAAATGTATCTCATTTATCAAAATAAGACTGAACAAACAAAACTGGAAATAAATGACATCAATTTCTGCTAACCTGGTGCAATGTACCCACAAGATCCAGCTATAACGGACATGGATTTAGTTCCTTTCCCAGTGGCATCGACTACCTTTGCTACTCCAAAATCCGCCACCCTTGCGCCAAAGTCCCCATCCAACAAGATGTTATTAGATTTCACATCTCTGTGAACAATTGAAGGAACACAGTCATGATGCAAATAAGAGAGACCTTCGGCAGCATCAACAGCTATCTTATACCTAGTTGGCCAATCCAACAACCCTCCTTTGCTGCTATGAAGCAAATCCCCCAAACTACCATTTGGCATATACTCATAAACCAATAGCTTACTATCCCTAGTGGTGCAGCAACACCATAATTTCACAATGTTCTTGTGTCTAATTTTGCCCAAAGTCTCAACTTCGGCATCAAAAGCACTATCTTGATGAAACTGACCCTTCTCAACATCTCCACTATCTACTCCCTTCTTGATCCCACTACTTATCTTCTTCACAGCAACAGCTTCCCCGCTGCTAAGCACAACCTTGTAAACCTTCCCCGACGACCCGCTCCCAATCACATTATCTTCATCGAGACAATTCAAGATCTCATCTTCACCGAAACCCAGTTTATGGAAAGACATCAAAGTCCACTTCGACTTATCAACAGGTTTCCCAGCATTCTTGAAATTCTTGTACCTGAAGTAGAACAAGACCACCCCAACAATAAACACCAAAGTGGCAACTATAAAAATAGTTCTAAGAATCCACACAGAACCGTTACTCTTATCCTCCCCTTTGCCATCACACAAACCTTTCAAATCCCCACATAAACCAGGATTGCCCATGAAACTATTCTTGTACATATCCTTCGCCAGCATAGGGGGAAGCTTTCCGGAAAGCCTATTATAAGACAAATTGAGCTGATTGAGCTTCAAATTCTGTAACCCCATAGGAACATTCCCAGAGAACTGATTATTGGAAAGATCAAGATAACTCAACATGGACAAATTTCCAATTTCATCAGGAATCTTCCCACCAATCCCATTATTAGCCAAATTCAAATCATTGAGTTTCTTCCACGATTGAATCCCTTTTGGAAGCTCCCCAGAGAGCTTATTGTTGTGAAGATCAAGAGTCCCAAGCTGCCCAAGATTCACAAGACTTTGAGGAAGCGACCCGTTGAACTTATTATCACAACCAGTAAACTCCAGAAGAGTCTCCAACCACCCAATCTCATCGGGAATCACACCGGAGAAATTGTTCTTGGACAAATTCAACGACGACAAATTCCTCGCCCCACCAATGGTCCTCGCGATGGAACCACTAAACTCATTGTCAGCAAGTTCAAGCAAAGACACATGCGGAAGACCCCACATACCCGCCGGAATCTCCCCGGACAACCGGTTTGACCCGAACCTTACACGCGTCAAGCTCCGACACGCTCCCAAACTCGCCGGAATCTCCCCGGAGAACTCATTCTCCAGCATGAGAAGCTCCTCCAACTCCCCTCGGTCGCAGAGGCTCGCCGGGATCCCGCCGGAGAACCCGTTAGTGGAAACATCAAGAAAGCTCAACGGAGCATTCTTCCCGAGATTCTCCGGCAACTTCCCGGTGAGATTGTTAGAAAACAGCCTCATCTCAAAGAGGTTAGGCGAGTCAGCAATACTCGCCGGCAACTCGCCGGAAAACCCATTCTCATAAAGGTGAAGACTTTCAAGAGGCAAACGACACAACTCATCAGGAATAGGCCCAGTTAAACGGTTCATGGCAACATCAAAGAACCTCAAACGAGTGAGGTTAGACATTCCCTGAGGTAACTCACCAGAGAGCAAGTTGCTGTAGAGTTCAATCTGTTTGAGACTCGTCATTTGAGTGAGTCCACTCGGGATAGGTCCGGTGAGTTTGTTTTTAGCGAGGTCGAAAAGCTTAAGGTTTTTGAGATTTCCGATGGAGAGAGGGATGGGGCCCACAAGGTTACAATCGGTGAGCCATAGTGTTTCGAGATTAGTTAAGTTTCCGAGGGAGAGAGGGAGGGTGGAAGGGAGGAAGGGGTTGAAGGAGAGGTTAAGAGTTTTGAGGGTGGTGATGTTGAAGAGAGAGGGTGAAACGACGTCGTTGAGGAGATTGAGGACGAGGGAGAGGGTTTGGAGTTTAGGGAAGGTGGCGAAGGAAGAAGGGATGGGGCCGGAGAAGTTGTTGCCGGTGAGGTCGAGGTGGCGGAGGTTGGGGAGGAGAGGGAGGGTGTGGGGGAGTGAGCCGGTGAAAAGGTTTTGAGAGAGGTCGAGGTGGATGAGTGAGGTACAGAGGGAAATATCGAGAGAGAGGGTTTGGTTGATGGAGTTGTTGTAGAGGATGATGGAGGTGAGGTTTGAGATGCGGCAGAGGAGGGAGGTTGAGAATGGACCGGCAACGTTGAAGTTTGAGAGGTCCAAGGATGTTACGGTGGTGTTTGTTGGACCGGAACATGTTACGCCGGCCCAGTTGCATGGAGTAGGGTCGCGGTTGTTCCATGTTGAGAGGGATGAATCTGGGTCATCCAGGGTTTGCTTCCATTTGTATAGATATAAACCGTCTTGGTTTAGGGATGAAACGTTGGATGGTTGAAGCAAGAGAAGGGTGAAGAGTAGCAGAGGAAGCAGTGGCATTGTTGAGATGAGATGGGAAAAAGTGGAGCAACCTTGTTCCAGTCACACTCCTAGCTGCTTTTTTGCTTTGGTTTGCTTTGTACTCAGCTCGAAGTAGCAGTCGCAGTTTGGGTATATCTCTATAAAGGACCTTGGATTAGATTTGATGCTTCACCACACTCGTACTATTTTCCAAACACATTTCATCAACCTGTTTTCAACTGAACAAAGCCAAGCTAGCTAACTTGTAATATTACCTCATTTTTTAAAAATTATATGCTTGTTAATTATTATATCAACAGTGTTACACTTGGGATGAGTATATTCTATTAGAATAAAATAAAATAATATCTTTCGTAACCACTAGACATACCTGTAAAAAAATCTTCTATTTACCTTGAAAGATAAATTATTTATCAGAAAATAAAAGAAGTCTTGTCACAATATATATTTGTATTTAATCAATAATATATCCTATACCCTTATATTGCCCATTACTAAATTGTTTAGTGGTCTTAAATAGATGTTTTGTGATGATAAAAACTAATGGAGCATTTGTGTTTTGTAACGTCTTAACCATATCGATTACTAATTGATTTTGAGGAGAAATCTTATACTAATTTAGTTATGATTTATGAGCCATATTCTTCAAGGTCAATGTTGCAACTCCCAGTATGTGAGATCCAAAGCTTGAAACACCATAATGGTGTCAATTTATTAATTTAGTTTTATTTTTGTGAAATAATTCAATGAGTTTCTCTCAAGTAATTTACATGATTATTTTGTTAGCTTCAATTTATGTTGATTACTACTGTCTACTGTCTGGTAAGAGAAAATAACACAAACAAGTACTCATAAGAAGAGAGAGTTGAAGTATTTCTCATTATGTAAGTCCCATTAAAAGAAATAGTAGTAACAACAACCGTTTACTTTCTTAAAGTGGTATGAAATTGTAGCAGCTGTGACTCAATAAAGGTAAAAGCACATGTTAGTGGAAGACTGAAATGTTTGTGGCAATCAACGTGAATTTGGAATTGAATTGGTGAGAAAAAGATACATTACCCGTGCCAGTTACAACAAACACATATCATGATGGTTAGTAGACTAAGAATTGCGTAAGCAAAACAAACAACAATGAATATATGTCGTTGTTCACCATCAATGGATATTAATTATGATACGAGTTAATAGAAACATAAAACTGAGTATTGTACTTTTGACTACATCAAAATTACATCCAAGTCTAATATATGATTGTGTTGGTGGCTCTAGCTAGTTCCTGCTACATATATCTGAAAAATTAAAAGCTTTGCATTGATGTTATGATTCATGTGTTGCTGTCCCATTCTTGAGTTAATACATGAAAGTTGATAGCATGTTACTTCAACAATCGATACCAATGACATAAAGCACAAATAAATTAAGAATATCTTATTTTAATATGGTTTGCTAAATTATTCTTATAAGTGAATTTGAGCACAAATAAAATAACACGTGATATATAATTAAATTCTATGATTGTTATTTTATCATATTTAAGTATTTGATGGATAATAAACAAAATAATATAAATTTATTAGAATATTTTATTTAATATTGATTATGTTTAATATTATTATATACTGTATAAATTTAAAATTTAGCATGAACGACAGGTAAATTAGATAATGATATGATAAAGTTGTTATGATTAATAGATAACGTTAATTTATAATAATCACAAAAGAAAATTTCATAACTAGTAAATAATAAAAAAAATTAAATAAAGTAATTTAAAATAAAGAGAAATGTAAAAATATTTTTTTTTAATACTTTCTGCTTTATAAAAAAATTTATTTAATAGATTTTCTTATTAACATAAAATTAAAATTTTAGCCTATTTCATCTATTTAACTTTGTTACATGATATATTTCAATATATTTTAGATCAAATATAAAATAAAAGTATTTATCTTTGAATAAAATTCAGACGACGGAGACCTTTATCTAAAACAAGCTTCGGTTCCGTTTTATGAATGTCGTGCAACACGCCATTTCGACACGACTAATTTAGAAGAAAGCACATTGATTAAAAATGTTTGTTTGGCAATTAGCACATTAAAATCAAGTGCGTATGATTTGATGGGTTGGGATTTGTTTTTCCATAATTATTCATAGTGTATACATATATCAAACAAAACTGAATGAATCAAGATGGGCCCAAGCATTTATTCATTTTTTAATGCACTACTCTAAGTTGTTCTTATCGTTTCGGAAGTTTCTAATTAGTACAATAATTATCCAGAATATTATTCAGACAATGATATTAATTTTACAAATGACGAAGGACGAGATCATTAATAAACAAAAAAAAAGGGTAGATGAATGGTATGAGAAACGTAAGTGTCAAAGAGCTAAATAAAGAATGAGAAGTTGAGGAGTGACAAGTAGAAGGAGCCAAGCAGTTTTGAGTGTTGGGGACGGGTCATTTCATGATCATTTTTAGAGGAACATTAAAGGATGGTTCCTGTGGTTTAGACGTGAGGTGAAGCTCCACAATTCCTATATTTGCAAAATTATATTTAATGCATGTCTTTTTCTGAAATGTTTTACATGTCGTCCATTATAAATCTAGTAAATAAAAATAAAATAGATATTCATCATAAGATTATTATTACGATATTTATTCATCTTATCATATCGCTAGCGTATTATAGCTTAAAATTCACCTTCTTAAATGCGATTAATAAATTCGTGTTGCACTTGTTATTTATTACATGTAGTTATCACTATCATTTTAAAGAATGTCAAATTAATTTATCAAGTCATGTTCACTCTAATCCTAATAAGATAGTCCTGTTCACTTGATCATATAATTTAGTATTATATTTTTAATTTATAAATTAATTTTATCTTGTTGCACAATTCATCAGTTTAACTCACTTATATAATATATATATATATATATATATACATTTCTTTTTCTTCACATCTTATACTTATACATATATATATTTTTCTCTATTCACATTTTATATATATATATATGTATTTTTTTTATATTTTATAACTAATTATCTGATTATATATATATATATATATATTATAATTGGATAATAAATATTTTTCATTATAAATATCACTTCTATTATTTTTATCCCTTACATAACTTAAACTTATTTAAATCTCATAATTTAGAATCTTTTATACCTTTTCCTAACTTAAAGCACATTCCTTACTTTTTCTTAAAGAAGATAATAACATAATTTTTTTTTTGTTGGTGTATCAACTTGAATTCTCCGTACCCGCCATAGAAATCCATAATTTGAACCTGGTTGAAACAGATATAAAAATAAGAATTTGAACACGAATCTAAATTATTATTAAAATTATATAAACAAATTTTTTAATTATTGTATTATAGTTTTAATAATTATTTTATTATTCTTCAGTTTCCATGAATTATCTAGTTCATATATTTTTAAGAATAAAATCATGATTCACTCTACATATAATTATAATTATATACTTTATTAATTTATTAACTAGATATTTTTATATCAGACATATTTATAAAGTAATTTTCAAACTATTTGAGGACAATTTCTGATTGAAATATGTTGAACCTGCAGTATTATATTTCTGATTCAAATTTAGAGGACATGGAGGGTGCATGCAAATAGACACTTGTCAAGTTTCAATGAAACTGCAATTTGGTGAGTCTTAGTCAAATTCCTGGGAAACACGTCTTTACTTGTTTTAACTCCTCCTTTCATTTTCACTTACCACCTGCACCGTAATCTGTCACAACTTACCAACACATGTATTACTAGTATTTAGTTAATTATGCGTTTCATCGTGTAATTTCACAGTTTTTTATATTATTATTTTAAATTTATTTTCTAGTTCTTATAGTTTGAAATTGATATTTTTATTTTTTGTCTTAATTCTCTTTAATTTCTAGTTCTTATATTTTAATTTCTGTTATTAAAAGCTCCGTAATAACATTAAGTAAATATTTTTTATTCAAAAAATTAATAAAATACATGAGCAAATTATTTAATATATTTTGAAGGTAAAAAGAGAAATAAAATATAAAATATTGAAATACAAAATATTAATTTTAAACTACAAGAATTAAAAGATAATATTTGTGAAAATATATGAAACAAATAAGTAATTACATATTTTTATTTTATTCCTTTTTCTTTTAACTTCATAATAAATATAGACATAAATTAATTAAGTATAAAGAGACGAGTAGAGACATGGATTATAAAAGAGTAATTATAACATCTTAAACTTTTGCAAATAGTAAATAAATTCCAACAATTCGATAATAGAAAGAAATGGTACGAGTATTTGTTACCTAGTCTACCCTTGAAGGACACTCAGTAAGTTAAGATTATCCAACTCTTAGTGACAATTACGAGTACTACTGTTATTATTTTAAAAATTAACCAGTACCTTGTTCGGAACTAGCAATGATGGGAATCTTGGCGTTCAAATTAAAATATTTTTCTAAGGGGAAAAAAAAACTTGACATTCAAATTAAGGTCTCGTGTTCGGGAGTGTAGTAGCTATGCTTGGGACCTTGGTGTCCAAATTAAGGTCTTGTGTTTGTTTCATTTTGTTTTGGGAAAGAAGATCTCCTTGAATATTGAGTTAGCTTAAACGTCACTATAAAATAATGATGCATCATAAATGAGGCATGTTCATTTATAAGAAATTTGAATACACTAATCTCGGAACAATTAATTTCAGTAGTATCTTGCCTAGTATACATATGGTATCTTGATATTTAATGTCTAAGATCTTTTGGGATTTATTAATGAGGTTATATTAATACTTTATACTCCTTTACGGAGATTTTTCACTTTTCAGTATGCGTTAAGTTTTGATTATAATTTTTTAAGGATTTATAAGTTCAAACAATTATTTATCTGGTTATGTTATGAAAATAAAATCTAATTAACCAATTCATCTAATTAGACATGTTATTATTTTTTTACACCATATGCTGCACGCTGATGATATCGAAACATACAAAGCGTTTACCTTACGCAGTTCAGAAATATCATAATAAATACTTTAGCATTATTTATAAGTTGTAACTCATAGTACCTGATTAGCATTTGGTATTTTCCTTTGTATTTTTGTTAACATATGAACATGAATAATTAAGTAAATATTATTCTGGAAGAAGAATCAATGCAAGTTAGTTGCATTCAACTAAATTACAAGGTAATTGTGGTCGGTCATGGAAACAAATTCTGTTAATGAGTCTGGTTATAAATATTTTATAGAGGAATCTGTTTTATAATAGATGCGGAAGAAAGAGTGATACATTGCATGGATTGGACCCCTGTGACTCTAGAGTTTAACAAAAAAACAGAGACGCAGACTGCACAC
This sequence comes from Hylodesmum podocarpum, assembly GCA_026586105.1. Lineage (NCBI taxonomy): Eukaryota > Viridiplantae > Streptophyta > Magnoliopsida > Fabales > Fabaceae > Hylodesmum > Hylodesmum podocarpum. The sequence continues at coordinate 3,121,498 of JALJEV010000424.1, read as the reverse complement.
GTCCTGTAGGGTAGTGACACCTGACGTTGACGCTTAGGTCCTAAGCGCACACTGTACACTAGGGCCCAAGTGTCAATGTCACATGCCACCTACAGGACGCACCATGATACAACCCGCATATCCGTTTTTCTAGTCAAATTCTGGAATCATGTGACTCAATGATTTGTGTGACACTCTGATAATGGACACTCAATATAAGAGGTCAATAATACTCACTACTTATTTAAATATAATGCAATGCACTCCTCTCTTATGCATTCATTACATAACCATTTTCGTAACCATCCCATATATGTGAATTACCCAAATTATAAGCTTCAAATGTTAGGTTTATTTCTTAACATTATGGCAAGTGTCTTTGTCACGATCGAGCAATACTGCACAGTCTAACGTTACCATGTTTGTCTGCCCATGATTGTGTATTGTTATTATTACATCCTATACTCATGAAACGAAACTTGTTCAGTCCCTTTTCACTTTTCGAATTGGTAGAAACGTAAAAGAAGCATGCATACATAGGCTATGATTTTGTATACGGTGAAGAAGAAAAAATTATGATTGAATTGTGTAGGTGTCTTTTTATACACTTTATTCAACGTGCCTGTGATGTCTAACTGTCCAAAGCATAAAAGCGTTTACCTTACTTTTGTCAAACAAATAGCGTTTACCTTACACAGTCTAGTTACTTTTCGGTTTGGTTACTTTTTGTATACGTAGAAAAGTATAAGTGCTTTTTTACATTTTATACGTTTCTGATATCGAAACATAAAAAACGTTTATCTCACACACTCCAGAAATTTTCTTTTCAGAAGAATAGCACGATCCCACTGAACATGGAATAACAAATTCTCAGTTTTTTAATTATCATAATTTAATTTTTAGGTCTATAAGAAAATGTTATTATTTGTGTTTTTAGTACTAATTTCACAAAATAAAGATATTTAATAGACAATTATAATAAACTGACAATCAGTTATAAATTATTTTGTGAGTGAATAAATTACATATTACACTGCGAAGTATAATTGACTTTAAAATAATTATAACCAATACTCATAAACCTTTTGAAAAATAAATTACGTAGAATGATAATCATCGGTTATAATTCTATATGCTATTTGTTTTTTTTTTCTCCCTCTTTTTCTTTTCTCAAGCAAACGGAGTATCACATAACCTGATACTCATAATTCTATATGCTAAAATGATGAAAAATATGGTTCGAGGCATAGGTAAAGAGGAAAAAGAGATCAATTCAAATTCTACGAAAAAGTTCACATCCCAAAATCTCCCAAAGGAAAAAAAAGAAACAGAGAAAAAGTGAAGATGTTCGTAACACATGATGTAAGATTTCACTACACAACATCAAACAAACCAAAATATAAAAATGCATGTATTTGCCCAAAGAGTTGAAAAAGAAAGATCTTTCATATATTCACTCCTTTATTTTAACTTTATCAACAAAATAGTAATAAGTTGGTATTTTTTCATCTTCTTTTTTTTGGTGTTAATCTTGGTCGTTGTCCAGCTAGGTGGACTATCGAAAGCACCTTCTTGTCGTCCATGACGACTTACAATATGCTTTATGTATATTAAAATGAAAAGTATATAATAGAAATTAGAAAAGATAGTAACAGGTTTCTCATCTTGTTTTCTTTGTCGGATGCAAAAGGATATGTAGTGGTCCAACCGTCCAACAAATAGAAACCTATAACTAAACATTTTCCTGATTCCAATATATGCCCGTACACTCTTACTACTACCTTCTATAAGAAAAACAATTGCAAAAAATTTTAAAGCAATACCCTTTTGAAGAGTACATAAGCTATAAAAGATCATATGTTATAAGGTGGAGCCCAGAGAGAAAATTTGTGGGGCCTAAAATCTAAGCTTTTACAAACTTTGAGGCAAGGTTATGGCCCTGATCAAATTTATATTAAGGTAGACAAAGACACAAAAGGCTAGTATAGTGAGTAAAGGTAATTGGTGGATCCAATATCCAACTCATTTGAGCCTGTAATGGACCACATTCATTATTGTCTTTTTATATTTTTCAATTGAGTCTACTAGCCTTGTCCCTCATGCCACCATTTGCCCACTTTTCTCTGTCTAAGTTATACTTTGTACCCACTATGGAGAATTCTTTTTCCCCATTTTGGTGTGCCTTTCTCTTCTTTTGGTACCAAGCCTCTTGTTTCCTACCACTGTGCATGATTAGTGAATTAAAGGAGATTTTGGGGAAGATCCCGGTGGATGTTTATTCCTTTGATCTACATTGTTTAAACATAGCCATGTTTAAAGCATATTTATTTTTGACAAGGGTCAATTAGAAAATTAGTTGATTAGCTGTGTATATTCCAAGCATGAGTCTTGATGTATTGTTTAAAAATAATTATAATGATAATAAACATGGTTCATGGGAAGAAAAGCATGAATATTCTGTATACTACCACTACCACCTATTAGTGAATGGTTATGCCAACAAAATTGAACTCACACCAACCCTTAATTTACCTTTAGTTTTGTTTCTTTTTCATGATTCCTTCACATATCAAGCGTCAATCAATTAGGAATCTTTTTGACAAAGTGTAAAATAAAGCAAAACAATTTTAATTGGTATAGCTAGATTGGAATTTGAAGCATTTTGAATTGAATGAGAGGTGGGGAAGGGAAGGAGTACATGATTAGTGATTCAATTAACTAGCTATCTAACTTAATGCACAAATTCATATATATATATATATATATATTTTTAATATCTTTTCTATGTTAAAACGAAGATATTTTTCAATTAGATCAATCATTGAGGTATCAAGTTCCCTCTAAACTGGAGATGATGTCGATGCCATTTTAATGTCAAAGTGATGAGTGAGGATCATGAATTGTCGTGTAATGGGAACTGCATACCTAGTATCAAATTCTATAGGGTCGGGAAAATGTTTTTGTTTGATTGCTATATTACATATAGTTGGACATTGGTTCTAATCTTCTATCACGTGGTTTTGTTTAACCGTTTAGGGATAATGAGAATGAACGGAGGAAATAAATTCCTCTTCATCATCACCTTCCATGGATAGCTTTAGATTACTAAAGCTATCTTTCATCTTTAAATATTTAAATTGCTAAATTACTAAATTACCGTTCAACAAATGCAACTCTTAAATTAATTAACTCAAATTTTTTATCCTTAAATATGATCATGCTATCGAATAGCATCGACCTAAACATATACACATAGGGACAGCCAAAAAACGATAAGTTAGACTGACCTATAGTTTGAAAAAAGACTAATCAACTTTGAATGTCTCCTGCCATTGAAAGCCACTTAATTTGAGATATAATATTGGAAAAATATTTATCATACACTTACATTTTCTTTTATTTATTTTTACTCTATTTTATTCAATTTTTCTTTTATTTTATATTATATTACCTATCATATGGGCCATTTTTCGTGTATATTCCTCTTTCTTTCCATCTAATTCAGTCCAAAATAAGGTAAACTTTTGCAATTGCTCATAATTTTAGCATGGACACTTGGAAGATTCAATAAGAGACAACATCCGAAGATGGACAAGTAGTGATTGATGGACATGGACGGATACCAAGGCATGTGTCTTGTTTCTTGCCTTTAGCAATATCTATCTCTATCCCATGTGCTTGGAAGAACGAGGAAAAGTGGAATTGGGTGGTAGAGGCGACCCAATTGGACTATACGAACCACTAGCCAAACTACAAAACCATGTTGTTGGAACTTTTACCTAATGCTATATACCCGAAGATTTAAGGTCTTTCTTATTTGAGTATGAAAGAAATACCAAAAAAAAAAAATAGATGGAGTAAACACATACACAAATGGAGGGCCTTTTATGTGTTATGGCATTGATTCTTTCATGTCGTTTCTATTTGACAATTCGCCAAATAATGGGGTCCCTATATTTGGACAAGTTTTGGGATTATAACCTAGTGCTTGTAGACCCTTCATATAGAAACTGAGTAGTGCATGCCACTACTAATATTATTGAGTAGAGTTAAAAGGTGTATAACACTGCATGTGAACACTTATTAGCTTTTCCTCACTACATTTTGTAATAATTAGTAAAAATTGCTTTCAAAGAAAAATATAAATCTCAATAGAAAGACAAAAAAGAAAATTGATTAATTTCTTGCTGTAGAAAGAGAAGACGTTGATGTGATTATAAGCAATAGTGAGTTAGTGACTTACTCAGATCATGTTATGTGGATTATGATCAAGTGCACACCATGTAACATTATCATGGATACATTATCGATGTGGATTTGTTAGCCCGCCAATCCTCAAATTGAGGGGTCAGAAACAAATCAATTAGCACTAGAAACAGAAAGCTGAACCGATATAACAAAAAGTTCAGGGTGTGAATTATTAGTAAGGGGAAAAGATTTCACTTCCACAATTTTGATGGGCTATTGCTCTATCAACCTACTTGTTTGTGCTGAAGTGTTATTTATGTTTTGTGGTGTAATAGAGTAGTTAGCTTTTACAGTCCATGCAACTCATCATCACACACACTCTCTCTCTTAATGATTAGATTATAAAGTGACTGATTGTGTCTTTATAAGAGTGATTTACATGCTACTCCCCTGTGCTTCAAATAAGTGTTTACTGTTGTTATTGACTCACTTAGTCCAATAATTCACAAGGGTCCACTTGGAGCCAGGAGTTTCATATCTTCAAGACATACTTTTAGGACAATAAAATTAAAAAGACATAATTTTAGAGTAGTAATTAAGGATTGTAATCATGATGATCCTCCAATTCCATTGTACAATTTTCATCAACTAACATCACAAAAAAGTTGTGTTTTTGTGTAAAAGGAAAATAGTCTCCAAATTATTTTTTTCTCAAGATTTATGGAAGTGTCAATAAATTTGCAGGTCAACTCCCTCCTCACAAGCATAGGAAAAGCCACCTAATGGTGTGTAAGGTTGTTATGTGGAGAGGGAATAGAAACTCGAATAATAACTCTTAAGTATATTGATGTGTTTTCCAAACAATAAATAAATAAATAATTGGACCAGTTTTATGCTCAAGATTTCATTCCCTCAAGATTCCTCCTCAGAAAAATACAAAAGAAATAAATAAGAGGAAATACGTGTGTTAAGGATTTAAAAACAAATGTAACTATATTACTTATTTAAGAGTAATTTATACTAGTGTGACGAGAGTTGAAAATACTTACTAAAAATTTTTTGGTCAACGACTTGTTTATGATATTATCATACAAATTAGCAATAATTTCTCCAGCAACCAGCATATAAAACATTATTGTACGCTTTGTATATATGCATGGTTCTTTCCTTTCTTTTCAATTCCATTTCCAAATGTGCAATAAAACAACATAACCCTCTTCTTGCTAATATTACCTTTGATTATTTGTTTTTTATTCACTTACTTTAAATAAAGAAAAAACTCAGTTGTTGTTGCTTGGAGCCATTTTATTTTAAAATGATTATATTTTGGGTACCCTAGAGAATTTGTGATTTACACATAACTTGTGAAGGATAAATTGCTGTTAAATGCAGGAAAACTAGTAGTCCATTAGGATCAAGTTTTCATCTTACTCACTGTCACTGCTATAAACATCTCAACGCATTAATTGCTTGTTGCAGAAAAATAAAATTTCCTTAGATGAATTTGATCAAACCTACACGCATTATTTCATCTCCATCCCACCAATAAAAAACAAATATGTTTTTTAAAGTCCTTAATGGATTTTTGCATCCTGTGATTTTTCATCATCCACCAAACTATTTTGACTGTAACGATCAATAGCTGTATGAATTTTTTCTTTTTACTACAGAATAAAGGTTTGTAGTTGGAGTAGTTGGAGACAACTATATATAAAATTAATCTGTCTAGACCAAAAAAATTCATCTTATTAGGGTGATGAAAGTTGTTTTAAAATAGTGTTATATTTTATTATTTTCATAGCCTCATGTTATTTTGTAATGACAAATGTCCTCTAAATCAAATCCAAATCGTTATAATAATGCTTTGATTTATAATATATTCCTAATCAAGTAAACGATTATTGGCATGGCATATCCAGTATGGTTCGTATCTGTTCAACAAGAAAGTATCTTTAGGGTCTTGAAAATGTTAGTGATTATTTATGCAGCAAACGAATCTAAAACTTCAAACTTTGAATTGTTAAAGAGTAAATTATTATTTCAGTCTTTAAATTATTTCCCTCTTTTTAAAATAGTTTTTAAAGTATTATAAAATATATAAATAATCTTTAAATTTTTAAAAATTGTTAAATAATTGCTAAACTAAAAAATCCTTCAAATTAGCGTCTTAGAATCAATGCAAAACATTATCTTGAGGCATAAACATGCATACACGCAAGGATATATTGCGAGTTTTTAATTTTTATTTTAAAATGTTTCTTCAAAAAATAAAATGTGTTTACCTAAAATGAAGTTCAATTGTCTTTTTTTTTTAATTTTAAAATATTTTAAGTTTATTTAAAAATTTAAAAAATAGTTTCGGTTTTAAATTTTAATATTAAAAATAAAGCATTCACTTGGTCCATTTCTTGTAAAAAAAACTCACGATAATTATCATTCAATTTGTTAATTTGCTTGTTCCAATAGAACTTGAAATGGCTATTAGAGTTGAGCATAGTGGGCCTTACGATTGCGATTTAAAAGGAGTTGCACAAAACCTTTATGCCATATGAGACTACATGGGAGCCCATTGCCATGTTTCTTTTATGAGTATAGAGTTAAAATAATGGGCTCTTTGTGTTTGACAAAAACAAAAGGGGATTCATGGTGAGGGAAAAAAATTTGGAATTTGTGTTACTTTACCCACTCTACTTTATAAATTGGAAGTAAAGTGAATTTTTCTTAAGAAAAAGAGAAATTTTTAATTCGGCAACATATGAATCAAATCTGTGTTTCAACTTAAAAAACTACCAACTCAGCATAAAAAAGGAAAAAATGTTAATTAGAAAAGAGTGATATGGGGAAAACAAGAAATGATGATATGATCAAACTATGTGTTAGGCACATACTTCTTCTAATACAAAGAGGGATTATACTGGCTATTATGATAAGAATACAATTATGAGTAAACGGCAAGTTTAAGCTTTTGTAGTTGACATAACTTGTCACCAAAGCATGCTATTAACCTATATGTTTGCACATTGCCAAAAAATAAAAGAAAAAAAAAATCAAGGACACAGAAGATAACCACAATGTAAAACTGGAATTTCTCACAAGACAAACCTATACCAGACAAGAGCCCAGTTTCTAGTCATTCCATCTCAGCAAAACTCTTCCCCAGGCACCAAGCTCATCTATTATTGATCCGTTACTTAATAATTGAAAAGAAATTATTAGATGCGGTTCCTTAAATGATTTTAATGTTATTCTCCAATTAATATTATTATTTCATATCATGGGTAGTTCACGCAAGAAAGTTTGTATGAAAATTAGCTCAGGTTATTGACGTGATTGTGAAATTTTAATTTTGAGTGAAAAATAACAAAAGTTTGAGAAATTATATCCAAGTTTTGGTGTTTATTATTCTAGATTCTAAGAATAACGTGTAATTTGGGTTAGCGTACACTCATCCTAAAAGAAGATCCCATGAAACATGCCTCTTATCCTACTTTTTCCCTTTGCATTCATAACACTTGAGTTACTTCTAACTAACTTCTAGCAGGAATATTGTGAAAGCTGCTTTATCAAGTTTTTGGTTATTGTTTCTTGCAAGTAATGGCAAACTTCCCTTCCCTTCCCTCTCTTTGGTGCCACTCAAATATGCTGACATATTTAGATAAACCTTTTCAGCAAAAAAGTTGATCAAAACAGAAACATCAGAAGCAGCTAAGAGGTTCTACAAGTAGAAGCCATGGACATCAAATTAGAAAGTGAAGATACTACTAAGAATGAGGATGAACAAAGACAACCACTCCTGAGAAATGCTGAGGTGCCAGAAGCAGAGAGGAACCTGATTCAGAAAGCCATTAGTCAGACATTTCAGAGCACAGCCCATTTGGCCAACCTTTTACCAACTGGCACAGTCCTTGCTTTCCAACTTTTGTCTCCAATCTTCACAAATATTGGCAACTGTGACTCTGTCAGCAAGTCCATGACTGCTGCACTTGTAGCTCTCTGTGGTGCCTCATGCTTCTTGTTGTGTTTAACTGATAGCTTCAGAGACAACAAAGGGAATGTCTGCTATGGATTTGCCACCCTGAGGGGATTGTGGATCATTGATGGATCAACCACCCTTCCACCTCAACTTGCTGCAAAATATCGCCTCAAGTTTATAGATTTCTTGCATGCAGTTATGTCAGTTATGGTATTTGCAGCAATTGCATTGTTTGATCAGAATGTGGTGAGTTGCTTCTTTCCAGCACCCTCAAATGAGACACAGGAAATCCTCACAGCATTGCCAGTGGGTATTGGCGTTTTGGGCAGCATGTTCTTTGTTACGTTTCCTACACAGAGACATGGAATTGGGTTCCCCCTTTCTACAAATTAATTGTTGAGATCTGTTTATATTCATATTTGTTGCCGATTTTAATAATCTGATTAAGTATTGTGTTTCCAACAAATTACATGTATTATTTCAGATATCATTATTTAAATAGTATATTACTCTTTTTTTTTTTCAATAATTTCGTTTAGTTTTTTTGAACCTGGATTTACCCTGGCACTAGAAAAACTTCTCCATCAATCAATCCATTTGTTATAATTCATAAGCACTATCTTGATCACTTAAGTAATATATTTAGGGCCAGTTTGGATTTTTTTTTTCTCTGGAAGTAATTTTAGGAGGAAAAAAATAAGAAGAAACAAATAAAATTTATTTTTTCAAAAATTAAAATTAGCTTTTAATTACCTAATTTACACGAAGTTTCATATCTTTTAGAAAAGTTAAAAGAATCAACCTTTATAAATTAATTAATAAAAACTTAATTTTAACTTTTACAGTAAATTTCATGTTTTTCTCTTAGAAGTTCTTCCAAACTAACCCTCCAAGTCAGTTTGGGAACGAACCAAGGCCGTGGCCCCAAAGAAGAGAGTGAGGTCTTGCAAAATATAAAGTTAGTTGTCAGGGGTCATGGAGACACTAATCATCAGAGAATGTCAACCATTTTAGATGAGGATGTGAGATCATGAATTGAAAAGGTAGCACATGTTTAGCCACTGAGAAAAAAAAAACAGAAAATGTTAGTTTGGATCTGTAATAGATTAGCTGTCAAAATTGTAAAAGCTAAAGATAAACCTATCTTTTCAAGAAAAAATATCTTCAAATTCCATGATGCACAACTTACACAGGAACTAACCATCATATGAAGTTCCTAAAACAAAAAACACCTGTAGAATTGAATTCCCGTACTTGTGTTATTCTATACACTTAATTTAGAAACCAAGAGTTCCTGAACTTGTGGAGTGTGTGTGTGTGGGGGGGGGGGGTGTTTAATGGTGGAGCCACACGAAGATCAAATCATTGCATTAAAAGACAGTTAAACTATAGTAGATTTTGCTAAACACAAATAACAAACATGCCATTAAAGGGTTCAGCACACAATTAACAGATACTAAATACACAATAAGCAAGCTTTCTGTGCATAACACATTTTCATTAGTGACTAAGTAACAGGTCAGGGGACCATGTGATGCCAAAGGTTTTCAGTAAGAAGAATGCAGTGCACATCTGCAAAATATGGAGCCACAGACTTCAACCTTCAGCTTCAATAAACTTCTGCCTCAGCTCGGCCAACAGTAGCTCTGGCTACTCTAACTTTTTTCGATCCCAAAATCCACCAATTACTACATTCCATATTTCCTCATCTGGAATGTATCCATCTAATACCATCTCATCAAGAATCGAGCAGCCTTAGGCAGGTCTCCACTCTTACAAAAGCATTTTTCTAAGCAATCGAAAGTGCCAATTTCAACAGAGATGCAACTAGTGTACATATTAAGATACAACTGAAATGCACGAGGCGGATCAACATTAAAGGCCTTGGACTACCATCATATGTATCCTAACATGAAGGCTCCAACTTGCTTGATTGGGTGAGATACCACCAAGCACCATCTCATCAATGAAGTTTGCAGCTTCTTGATAGCTGCCTGCAGCACAGAGGCCGCTCATGATCTTCCCATACAATCCTGCATTAGGTTTCAACCCTTGAATCCTCATCCTATCGAGAATCTCCACAGCTTCACGAAGCTTACCTTCTTTACATAGTCCACTGATTAAAGTACTGTAAGTGACAATGTTAGGCAAATGGTGCTTTCTGACCATCACTTCTAATAACTCCATTGCATGAATGACCACCTTTACATAAACCATCCATCAAAGAACTATAAGCAAAAACATATGGCTCAATGCCATTTCTTTTCATCTCTTCAAGCAATCCTATTGCTCCATCCAAATTATCAGTCTGACACAAGCCATGCATCAAACTAGTATAGGTAACAACAGAAGCTGAAAAACCTTTCTGCTCCATCTCTTTGAATAGTTCCTTTGCCTCACTGATTTTTCCAAGTTTACACAGCCCATTAAGCAATGTACCATATGTATATGAATCTGGCTGGCATCCACGGTACGACATCTCCCAAAAATTCCGTAACGCAGAATCAACAGTCTCCTTGTTTTTGCATAGGGCCTTGATCAAAATATTGAGGGAAACAACTCTAGCTGGAATACCAAATTCTCTCATCTCCCAATAAAAACCAATAGCCCTTTTTACATGGTTTTCCTCCACAAGAATATCAAGTATTGTAATGTAAGCCTTTTGAATTGGCCTAAGCTGAAAACCTTCCATCTTGTGGAAAACCCTGATGGCATCAAGTGGCCTATGCATACGTCCATAACCCCTGAATATTGTAACATACATGTCCAGACTGTAACCTGGCAATCTTCTTGCTTCATTCTCTCTAGCATCCCTTATGCTGACCTAAACTGGTTCACAGTGACCAACTTAGAGATCAAGAGGCCGAAAGTTTCGTGATCACCCGTTACTATTCAGCAGTTGCAGAATAAAAAATGTTCACAGCTTTGTGCACGTCCTTTTCAGCTTTCATTAGCTGCACAACTAGGGAATTTGTGATTTGAAAAAAGTTTTACTGCCCATAACCACAGTTTACATATAATACTTGAAAATGGTGTACATGTTTTGTAAACTTGTAATGTTAGTTCGTCTCAACAAGGTGAGCGGTCCAATCCAATCGGTGTTTGATTTACTCTTACGCATTTTGTCGAATAGGTCTCAGACTATATGATGCACCCAGATGAAGTGACAACCTCTGAGAGCCGTGTCAACTAAGATTGAATTGAAATAGAACCATTAGAAAATAAGATTGTCTGTTTCAAACAATTTAAACTGATTATCCGACAAAATCAATAATTTGTACCATTGTCACGAAGGTGACGGTAGCCACCAAACTGCCACTATTTTTTTTCTCGCTGTTACTGCTAAATGGTTTCAACAAACGTGTGGTCTTTATTTCTTCACTTTTGGGCCCATCATAAAGTATTACAAATAAATTACTAATCCCTCCCACGTTTGGTTATTTTTACCCCATCAATGTTGTTTTTTAAGTTTTGCTTCCATAAATATCCCTGATGAAATATAAAGTTCACTCATAACACAATGTATAGTCCGTTTCATAAACTTTTCTTCGGTACAGTAAAATGTACATTTTTTCTTAAATTGCATATTAGTGTGTATATTTATAAATACATAGTGGAGTACAATATGTCAGTGAGTGTATATACTATGAAATATAGTACTTCTATTTATTTTTTTCATTTTTTGTCCTTAAAAAATGAAAAAAATTTAAGTGCATGCTTAAATTTTATTTATAAGAGCTCAAAAGTATTTCTATTTTTAAAATTTTAACTTTTTCTTCTTTCTCTATAGTACATCAAAATTAGTTATTGTGCATCAAAACCCACAAAAAGTAATTTTATTATTATTATTTAAACATAACTTTAATATTTTAAAGTTTACGTAACATAATTTTTAATATTTTAATAATTATTAATATAAATTTATTATTTTAGGCACTATACACTCACTCGAAACCAAAAATACATATTATTGTAGACCAACCATATTAATGAACACACACACACAAAACAAAAAAAATCAATCTTAAAAAAAGATATAGATTAAAAGACATTTTAGCTTAACCTATTAATAGTTGTTAAAATTGGGAATGTCATATCTTTCTAACTGAGAAGAAAAATAGTACAAATATCTACTATAACTTTCCCCAATATTACATTACACTCTGAACATCTAATAAATTGATTAATTGGAAGCTTTAACCTTTTGACTTTATCATCAAACAGTGATGAAGGTAAAACATTTGTTAGTTGAATCATTCTTTGACCATTAATTGAATACTTTCTAGTCTATCATAATTATTTCAACACATTTCTAGAACATAGAAAGTGGTATTATCATAAACTCACAACAAACAATCCCAAGATTAAAAAAATATAAAATCAAACCTTGAATTGGTCCAAAATTGTTTTGCATTGCAAGAAGGGAAAGCTATTCATTTTCATAACTCTAAGAAGAAAAAATGTTTTTTTTTTTTTTTTCCTTTTTCTTTTAGTGAATGGAAGAGAGAAACGTTTCATGTGGTCAACGTTTTTCACTTAGACATAGAAACGTTTCATTGAGGCCCAAAAGAAGCCCAATGAGAAGCCCAATTGGTGATGCATTATGTGGCAGGAGAAGGAACAATTACAGGGGCCCACAACAACAACAACCTTAAACATCGATTCGATCATAGCACACCGAAGATACTAAATCAACGAAACTGAGCCTTTGAAATATGAAACATAACATCCTTTTAAAGAACCAATCCAACGCACCACTTGAACAATAATAACACATTCAGTAATTCTTCTCTCTCTCTCTCTCTTTCTCTCAATCCCCTCATCCACTTGACAAAAATTATTTCAACAAGTAAAATATAAAATAAAATAAAATAAAATAAAATAAAAAAAGAAAACAAAACTAAAAGAATATTCAACTCAAGAAAAATCAAACACAAGACAAGAACCTCGGAATAAAAAGTTCATGGAAATTAAAACAAACGTGGGAAGAGAGAAAGGGATGAAGAGTGACCAAGTGAGAGAAAGAAACATTTCATTTTAGTTAATAAAAAATAAAAAAAACAGAAAATTTTTTAGAAGCATAAACAAAAGAAAGTAAAAGGGGGCATTTCTTCTTTGTTTGGGTTTGGTTTTGTTTTTTTAGCTGACTCTCCTGTTTGACACGAGCGAGCATCATCAAGCGATCACACCGTTCGTTCATAAAACCCAAAAAAAAAGGAAGAAAAACAGATTAAGATTATTATTATTATAAATTATTATAATTAATACTAACAAAAAGGAATTTTATTATGAAAGGTGGTAGAGAAGTTATAGTAATCAAGAGTGACTGTTGTTGTTGTTGTTTTATTATTTTTGTTTATAGATTTTCACTCTTTTTATTATTATTGTTTTTATTTGCTTTGGATTTTGTTCTTTTATTCTTCATCTTCATTGTTCTTTCTTTTCAATCTCTTATTACACGCTACTTTTCTTTTCGTTTCTTTTTATCTTTTAGATTTAAATTGAGTAATTATTTTTCGTCAGAAAGATAATAATCTTGTGCTTTTCCATTCCTTGACTATCACGGAAATTTTGGTTTAGCTAAGAGAAAAAGGGAATGACACAAATAAATAAAAACCTAAACAAACATCAAAATCGATTCTATTCGGTTGCCCTAATTATTTTTCCCTTTTTCCCCCATGCTTGAGTTTTCTGGATTCTAGGGTTTGAAGAAGAGGGAAAAAGGTTCGATCTCGATTCCATGGAGGCCGAGCCAGACAACAACGCGACCAAGAGAGAAGAAATTAGCAATGAGAACAACAATAACAATGAAAGTAACAGCAAAATTGGGAATTCGAGTGAGGGTCAGAGCAAACCCAAGCGTCAGATGAAGACACCGTTTCAACTTGAAACCCTTGAGAAAGCTTACGCTGGTTTGTTAACCCTTCTCTTTTTCATGTTCAATTTTTTAGGTTTATTCTTCACTGTGTTTTTTACTTTTATTTTATTTTTTTAATTTTTTTTTAATTGTTATTTTTGGTTAGTGGAGAATTACCCATCGGAGGCGATGAGGGCTGAGTTGTCGGAGAAGTTGGGGTTGTCGGATCGGCAGTTGCAGATGTGGTTCTGTCACCGGCGGTTGAAGGACAAGAAAGACTTACCGTCAAAGAAACCGCGAAAGGCGGCAGCAGCGGCGGAGTTGCCGGATTCTCCGGTGGCGGATGAACCCAGGTTGGACCCTGAAGTGGGTAATGAATATGGATCCGGGTCGGGTTCAGGGTCCAGCCCGTTAACCCGTTCGGAATTGAGGAATGTGGTTCCTAGGGGGTACTATGAGTCTCCACAGACTATAATGGAACTTAGAGCAATTGCTTGTGTGGAGGCTCAGTTGGGTGAGCCTTTGAGGGAAGATGGACCCATTCTTGGAGTGGAGTTTGATCCGTTGCCGCCTGATGCATTTGGGGCACCCTTAGGTATGGTCATTGATTCTTTGACTTGGTGGATTGTTGTGTACTTGGGTTGAATTGAGTGAACTTTGTCAATGTATGAATTATGATGGCGTGCTTGCTTTTTTACACTCTTTATGTATGTTTGTTTGTTTTCTTGGGATTTTATGATATGACGAATTTGTTGTGTTTGTTTTCTTTATTGTCTTTTCATTGTATATCTCTACTTAGGTATCATGATAGTGTTGTTACATGTAAAATAAGGTATGGGGGAGGGTCGTTGTACACAACCTTCCCCTTGCGTATGCGACGAGGCTGTAATCAGAGTCAAATCCATGACCAACCGGTCACCAAGGCACAACTTTACCATAGTGCCAGGTCTTGCCCTCTTAATGTTGTTAACTACAGCATTTCTGTTTTTGATATGTATATGATTTTTATTTTTCTTATGTGGTAGTTGATAAAGTAGTTTCTTAGGTGTTCTTTTTAAAAGTATCATAGAAAGGAGGGATGAAATGTTCATTTTTGGCTTTGCTTGTCATCTCTATTGAGTTTTTTCCAACCTGAACATGTTGTTAGAAACATTACTTTTATGTCATGACTTACTGATGAGTAATGAGTAAACTCTCATTTTAACCCCTGGTATTTTATCTGCTGATCATTTTTGTTGTTATTATATTTGGGAAACACCATTCATATTAGACCTTATATATTTTATGGTTAAGGATTAAAGTGAATTACATTTTTCAAATTTTGCGACCAAAGTGAAGTTTTAGTGAATGGACTTAATGACCAATTAATGTAAGATTAGATACTAAAGTGAGGATTTACATTATCAATAATTGTTTTTGATGGGTGCACCGGCATGTGCCCTATGTGACTACTCACACTTCTAGCATTTTCTTTTGGTGCAGCTGTTACAGAACAACAGAAGAGGCCTAGTCTTGCCTATGACAGTAACATGTATGAAAGACACGAAGCTAGGACAAATAAGGTTGGTTTTCATTATGTTACAACTGCTTAATGTTTTAGTCTTAAAACTATAATAGGGTACAGAATATTCAGAAAAGGAAACAACTGTATATTCCTATTGGAATTAAACAGAAAATTGGAATTCAATGCATTATTTTAATTTTGAACATAAAATTGAATTGAACAGAAACAACTGTAAAAGCAAGACCCTTTTTAAATCATGATTGTGTGACTTCGTTATCAACATCTGTACCTTTTCTAAAGACTTTTCCTTCACATCAGTATATAATAGGAGTGCTAGCAGTACACTCTTACAAACATACTCTCTCTAATTGAAATATATTGAAAAATTAAATATGGAGGGAGAAAACTACAAAATCAGGTGAGAGAAACATTGAATATTTGTCGAACCCACCAAAATTTGGCATTTTCAATAAATTTCAACCAATTAGAGGGAGTGTGTTCAAAAGAGTGTGTTAAAAGAGCATGGTCCTAGCATTTCTCTAGTAGGAGGAAAGCTAGCAAGTTCCTAGCAACACACTCTCTAACTCGCTATTATAAACACTCTCTAATTGGTTAAAAAGTTATAATGTATTTTGTGTGTATGCTTTCACCTTTATGTATATGGTGTATTTGTACTATCAGCTTGAATTATGATATCAAGCATATTGTTACTCTAACCTCTGTCATTTATTTGGTTATTATTTGTGTAAAAGAAAGAAAAGTTGTAATGCAGATGTGTAGACTTAGGTATTCACTTGGTATGCTGTTTATTCTTTATTATAGTCATGGGTGTATTTTGTCCAATCTTTTTCTGCACATATTATGTCGTTAAATACTCTTCTAACAAAGACACAGCCTTTCCTCAGTTTCCTTCATTGAGAAAAACTCGCTTTTATTTATTCATATTTAGATTATATTTACTTTCCAATCTTGCTCTTTGGTTGTTTCATATGATATTTTGATTTTAAACGGGCTCTCCATTTCAGGCTATATCAAGGACATTCCATGAATATCCCTTTCTTCCAAACCAGTCTGGCGTTAGATCTGATGTTTTTGGACAACCGAACCTACCTCATTTACATGAGCCAGTGGAGGGTCCTACCAGAACTCCATTCCCCCATGGAAATGAACAGCAACCCAGAATTTATGCTCCTCAAAGTCATTCTTCTCGTGTTCGTCTTTCATCTCAACAGGACAAGCAAGCCATTCCCTATCCATCTCCTCCTCAAGACAGTGATGTTGCTCCCCAAAGGGAACCTCATACAAACATAACCAATACTGGAGTGAACTCCCACTTTAGTGATCACCCCATTGTTGGACATGAAAACCCTTATGCTTTACCTGTTGGACAAGTTTCCCATAATGATGCAGTATTGAGGATGGAGAGGAAACGGAAGGTATTAGTGGAATTTTGTGATTTTTGCTAGTAGTATTTTATTTCATTTTCCTCCTGTGTTAATACAATGTTTTTCTGGAGGATGATATATATTTTTAACATTATTTTTGCAGAGTGATGAAGCACGAGTTGCAAAGGAAGTTGAAGCCTATGAAATGAGGATGCGGAAAGAGCTTGAGAAACAAGATAACCTCAAACGGAAGGTTTTATAAAAATGAATTTTGCCTACCACTATGCTGCCGGACATTATCCCCTTCTCTTTAGCTAATCCCTGTATCTCCCTTTCAGAGTGAAGAGCGAATGAAGAAAGAAATGGAAAGGCAAGATCGTGAAAGAAAGAAGGAAGAAGAGAGGTTGATGCGTGAGAAACAGCGAGAAGAGGAAAGATCAAGGCGTGAGCAAAGACGGGAAATGGAACGAAGGGAAAAATTTTTGTTGAAAGAACATTTACGAGTAAGTTTTTAAAGCCTGCCTTCCTTTGGCAAATATTCAAAATCTGTGGATTTTTTATGTACCTTACTGTTCTTTTTGTTGTGGTCTTTCTTCAAAAAGGCTGAGAAAAGAAGGCAAAAAGAAGAAATTCGCAAAGAGAAAGAGGAAGAGAGGAAGAAAGCTGCCCTTGAGAAGGCAAATGCTCGGAGAATTGCTAAAGAATCTATGGAGCTTATCGAGGATGAGCAACTGGAATTGATGGAGTTGGCTGCTGCGAGCAAGGGGCTCTCATCTATTATTCATATTGATCTTGATACTTTGCAAAACCTTGAATCATTTAGGGGTGGGTAGTTATCATATGTTACTTTCTGTTATGTTACGAAATTTGATTCTATTACTGACACATGTTGTACTGTAGATTCATTGTGTGTGTTTCCACCCAAGAGTGTAAAGCTGATAAAACCATTCGCTATCCAACCATGGAACAACTCAGAGCAGAATGTTGGCAATCTTCTCATGGTATGTTTGTACTGTCACACTTTTATAATGTTGCTCTGAGTCAGTTATCTCTTTATCTGGTACTGTCAAAAGGAGGAAGGGGGACTTTTAACTTTACACACTTTCTGACATTGGTCTGTATCAATACAGAACCCTCAATTTAAGCTTAAAAAACCATTAAAGAACGTGAATGATCTCAGTCTGACTCACATTAAAGTTTGAAATCGTTGACTCTTACTCTATTTCAGGTTTGGAGATTCTTGATTACTTTTGCAGATGTTCTTGACTTGTGGCCTTTTACTCTTGATGAATTTGTACAGGCATTTCATGACTATGTGAGTAAATCTGCCCTTCGCTATTGATTTTGTGCTTCAGATGAACTGGATTTTTGTGCACCCTTTATTCAGTGTGTATGTTCAATTCAAACCATTTGATTGCAGGATTCCAGATTGTTGGGTGAGATACATGTTGCCCTGCTCAAGGTGATAATAAAAGACATTGAAGATGTTGCAAGGACACCTTCTACAGGATTAGGTATGAACCAGAATGGAGCTGCTAATCCTGGAGGAGGCCATCCAGAGATTGTGGAAGGAGTAAGTTTAAATGTATCTTAAATTTTATCTTTCCTTTTAGGAAAAATACTAGTTTTGTCTGATACTGTTGATTCTGACAGTGGTGTCTTTATTATGCTTTAGGCATATGCATGGGGCTTTGACATAAGAAATTGGCAGAAGAACTTAAATCAATTGACATGGCCAGAAATTTTCCGACAGTTAGCACTGTCTGCTGGATTCGGACCTCAGCTGAAGAAAAGAAGTATCGCATGGTCATATGCAATTGATAAAGACGAGGTTCATATTCTTCATTTTGCTTAATCATTCAGCTTAAATTCTTATGTTAACTGAAGTCTGCCATATTTTTCGTGGCTATAGGCTGAAACATATTGGTGTTATCATCTTAGTTCACTGGACCTGTTTGAGCTTCTTGTTGCCATTGAATACTTCTGCTGAACATTTAAGATTTTGCACACATTATAAATTAACAGTGGATATTTTTGTCTTATTTTCCCCTCATTGGTGTAGTGGTTGAAAATGTGTATGTAATTGCAGGGAAAAAGTTGTGAAGATGTCATTTCTACTCTTCGTAATGGTTCAGCAGCTGAAAGTGCTGTGGCCAAAATGCAAGAGAGAGGTCTGTTAGCTCCTCGAAGATCAAGGCACCGGTTAACTCCTGGAACAGTTAAGTTTGCAGCTTTTCACGTTCTCTCGCTGGAGGGTAGTAAGGGTTTGACAGTACTAGAGCTTGCTGAAAAAATTCAGGTGAATTCCCTATCTTCATATCAAGTGCTCTTTAAAAAAGTGTTGCTTTGTTCTTATGTCCTTTTTCCTGTCAGAAATCTGGTCTTCGGGACCTGACAACCAGCAAGACACCTGAAGCATCAATTTCTGTTGCTTTGACAAGAGACATTAAATTGTTTGAAAGAATAGCTCCATCAACATACTGTGTACGAGATGCATTCAGAAAGGATCCTGCTGATGCCGAGTCCATTCTTTCAGAAGCAAGAAAGAAAATTCAGATATTTGAAAATGGGTTTCTAGCTGGTGAAGATGCTGATGATGTTGAAAGAGAAGAGGAGTCAGAAAGTGATGAAGTTGATGAGGATCCTGAAGATGATGATTTAGTAAATCCTTCAAGTGCAAACCAAAATTCTGAACAGTATGTTAACACAAACAATTGTTCATCAAATGGAAAAGAAATTCTGGGTCACAATGTAGATCTTACTCAAAATGAGTTTGATACAGATCTACCTTGTTTTCCTAAGAATGGTTCCACAGATGCTGATTGTTCCAGTTCTGTCACCAGACAACCTGTTGCTTGTGAAGATTTGAATGGGGGAAATCTTGATCAAGATAATATGGAAATTGATGAAAGCAAATCTGGAGAGTCCTGGATTCTAGGGCTTGCCGAAGGAGAATATTCTGATCTCAGTGTAGAGGAGCGTCTAAATGCTCTTGTGACACTGGTGGGTGTGGCAAATGAAGGAAATTCAATCCGTGTTGTTCTTGAGGTGAAACTCTTTCCCATGTAATCTGTACCATAAATTTATTTATTTTTTTAGTTTTGAAGTTGACATGGAGAGTTTTTTAGGATCGACTGGAATCAGCAAATGCTCTGAAGAAACAAATGTGGGCAGAAGCTCAGATTGACAAAGTTCGGCTGAAAGATGATATTTGTAAATCGGATTTTCCATCACTTACTGGGAATAAAGCTGAAACACAATACACGTATCCAACTGGGGAGGGCAACCAAAGCCCAATGCTTGACATTAATATCAACAATATTAATAATGAAGCATCACCCAGCACTGCAGATAACCAAAAAGGAGCTCCTGTTGCACAGAGCATGCCTATAGAGAAGTCTGCTTCAATTCAAGATTTTGGCTCAGGTACTGTTGCAGACATCCCTCAGACTCAGGTACCTGGGCAATATTCGAAAAGATCACGTTCACAGTTGAAATCTTATATAGCCCACATAGCAGAGGAGATGTATGTCTATAGGTCTTTACCCCTTGGCCAAGATCGCAGACGGAATCGATATTGGCAATTTGTTGCTTCTGCTTCTAGCAATGATCCTGGTTCTGGTAGGATCTTTGTTGAATGTCATGATGGCAAGTGGAGGCTTATTGATTCTGAAGAGGTAAATTGATTATTTAGTATTTTCCTTAAACTGATCAACTAAATTTTACATTGATTTTAAAATGTTTATTCTATTCTAGCACATGCTTTAAGGACATGTATCATTTTAGGACAAATCAAGTCTTCTTTTAGACATTCTAGGAGACGTTTCCTCTAAATTTTATTGTTTTTCCTGATCAATATCTGATCATTAGCAAATGGTATTAATGAGGATAGCCTCTGGAATTTAAAAATTTGCCGTATCCTTTTATTCACTGTAATTCTTCTGTATGTCTTTTACCCAAGTTTCATTATTCTTTACTGTCAACTTATCAGGACTTGTGATTCATTTAAATCTTTAGGTGCCAATTTGTGTAAAATTTATTGCCTTTATGCTTTGTCTCAGTTGTTACAATGTTATTTATTCTGCCATTACAATGCAGGCCTTTGATGCTCTTTTGACATCATTGGATTCACGTGGAATCAGGGAATCTCATTTGCGCTTGATGTTGCAAAAGATTGAGAATTCCTTTAAAGAAAATGTTCGAAAGAATGCACGTGCCAAAAATGGAAGCAGAGGCGAAGTTTCTATTAAAAGTGAAGCCAATGAAGCATATGTCCCTAACCACAATGCTGGATCTGACAGTCCTAGCAGTACCCTTTATGACTTGAACACTGATATTTCAGACACTTCATCATCCTTCAAAATTGAGCTTGGGAAAACTGAGAATGAGAAGAAAGCTGCCTTGAGAAGGTATCAAGATTTTCAGAAGTGGTTGTGGAAAGAATGCTATAATTCATCAGTTTTACGGGCAATGAAATATGGGATAAAGAGATGCAAACCTCAGATGGACATTTGTGATATCTGTCTCAATCCTTATTTTGTTGAAGACTCTCATTGCAATTCCTGCCACCGAACTTTTCCCTCAAATAATGGATTTAATTTTTCTAAGCATGCATTTCAATGTCGAGACAAGTTATGCAAAGATAATAGTATTTTGGAATATTCTCTTCCCTTGCGGACAAGATTGCTCAAGGTCCTGTTGGCTTTTATGGAGGTGAGTTCATGGTAACTCTGCTTTCACCTTGAAGCTTGTATTCTATTAAACTTTAAAATGTTATTCTATGCCCTCTTATTTTGTCCTGTTAGTTTGATTTTGAGGAATATATTGTTTCACATTTTGATTTACAGGTATCTGTTCTCTCTGAAGCATTTGGAACAAGTTGGACCGATGATATTAGGAAGCACTGGGGTGTAAAGTTGAGCAAATCATCTTCTGTTGAGGAACTTTTACAGGTTTCATGCCCTGTCAATTCTTACAGTTTTAACTTCTATATCTCTGCAATAGGCAAAAATATATAAATTAAACAAACTATTTTGCAGATATTGACACTATTTGAGAGAGCACTACGGCGTGATTTTCTGTCCACAAACTTCTCTACAACAGATGAATTGTTGGGATCAAGCAGTATGTCAGAAAGTTCTGTGCAGGCTTCAACTGATCCTGAATCTGTTGCTGTGCTTCCATGGGTTCCACTAACCACTGCAGCTTTGTCTCTCAGGCTTTTTGAGATTGATTCTTCCATCAGCTATGTGAAGCTTGACAAATTTGAGCATCGTGAAGAGAAGGAAGCAAGGGAATACATAGTGAGTATCATTTTTCCTTTATAGTAAAGTGCTTTTAGTCTTTAAATAACAGGGTTTGATGTTATCATGAAAGGTTTTCTATGAATAAGCTGTGCTGCAACTTTTCCTTTTTATCTGAACCCTGAGTCTGAACTATTGTGTCTAGAAGACTAGAAGCACATTGGATGTCAAGTTCCCCTTGTCATATTTCCAAAGTTTATGTTCCTCTTCTGGGTCTTCATCTGGAAAACTTTCATCATATTTTACTGAAACATTAATGCATCAAACTTGCTTTTTGCAGAAGCCCCCATCAAGATATACTCACATCAAATCTAATAGGGAGGTTGAACCTGCAGAATTTGACCATGACGAATTCATTAAAGATAAGAAAATTGTCCGAAGTGGTAATAAACGTGGTCGAGGGACTAATGAACAGGGACGGAGTAAAAAACTGGCTAAAAAAGTGTCCAATTCCAAACGGGATGGTGGTCGCAAGAAGGCTAAGGTCACGGACAATCTAAGTCACAAATTAAAACAGCAGTCACGAGGAACACAGGGACAAGGTGCTGGCCGGGGCCGCCGGACAGTTAGGAAACGGAGAGTGGGAAAGAGAGCTGTTGAAGATTTGTTACTTGGCCATACAACAGCCGGTCATAGCTCCAAGATTGATAGAGAACCATTGAGAAATTTGGACGAGGAATGGGATGGAGAAAAGGCAAGTCCCATGACTCCTGTACACATTGGGGTTGCTGACAATAGTAACAGTGCTGAGGAGGTGGACTCTGATGATGACAATGCTCAAGCTGTGGAATATGACCAAGGAAACTGGGAGGTGGGCTTCAATGGTGTTGCCCCCAACAGATGGACTAGGGATTTAGTTGGAATGAGTGACGAGGATGTGGATGCTTTTGAAGATGAAAATGACAATGACAATGGTATTGAAGAGGAGGATTCAGAAGCAGATGTTATGAGCGAGGGTTCAGATGGGATGGCAAATAGGGTTGTAGATGTTGGAGGCTCAGACTCGGCTATGTCTGAAGATTCTTCTGATTAGAAAATCCATTTTTAATTGCTTAATGAAGGGATTTGCTACTGAAGGCTGCATTGCATATTTTGGTATTGCAGCTATACAAATACCTGAGCTCCAAGTCATGTCATGACTTGAAGAGTTTATGGTTGAGTAGATTTAGTGTGTATTATCCATGCAAAATGGAGCCATGTATTTTTAAGCATCATGAAGCAGAGGGCATTGTAGCCAACCTCATTTTGTTTTTGCATTTTTTTCTCCTCTCCTTGTAATAGATACTCACTAATTAATAAATTTTTATTGTACCTTAGTTTGGATACTTGGAACTGAAAAATAATTATTCGCTCTGAAATATTAAGCAATTAAAAATCAGACCTCAAGTATATCAACCATTGTACAAGGTGCTTAACAAAGGAATTGCCGTTGTACTCAAGTATATCAACCATTGTACAAGGTGCTTAACAAAGGTGCATTTTTTAGAACCTAATCATTTTTGGAATCACATGGTTGTTACGATGTAAACTATTATAGCATTAGAGTATTCTTTTGTCACTCGTAATTTTCAAAATATTATAGCTCAATTTAATATTATCAGATGTTATTTGCGTGAATGACATCGTTAACGCATTACACAAACTACACAAGTCACATCCATCTAAAAATGGAGGTAAAAGGAAGGGAAGAATGGGAACAAAATCAAAGACTATTATTATACACTAGATACACTCAGCAATGTTGGCACTCTTATGGTGCAAGAACTTTGTCAATTCTGGCTTTCCACTTAGGCACCAACTATGTCTGGGAATTTGATGTTGAACTTGATCCTAAGGTTACCCTTCTTTGAAGGATCTTTGGAAATTGGCATGCCTTCCCCGGCAACCACTTCTTCATAATCTTGACCAATCACATTGTTTATGGCGATGTTCAGACCCCTGCCATCTAGAGTTGTAAGTTGGATGGTGTAGCCTGTTAGAGCTTCAACTTCTGTAAGTGATATCTTCTGCGTCACAACTAGATCATTACCATCTCTTGTAAATACACTGTGTGGTTTCTCATCAATAATAAACACAACATCTGCTGCAATGACATTTGGTTGCTGATTTCCTTTCTCTGCGAAAGTGATTTTAGTTCCCTTTTTCCAGCCCGGTTGTATTTCAATGTTCAATATTTCCTCCACAGGAAAAGTTCTCCTACAAACAAAAATGCAATAGATAGAAATTATATCAATGTGGCCGCACTCATATATCAACTTTACTTCATAGTCAATTGCAAACTAACTCACTCACAGAACATATACGTATTTCTTTTTCTTCAAATTTTATAACCGGTTGTCTGTGTATTACAGTTGTCTACCAAATTTTTCCTCATATATAGGCACACATAACAAGTGAAAGAACAAACTTTTGCTCCTTTCCATGGAGAAAAATTACATAGTTCAATTAGCCTAGAAAATGGACATGTGTATAGTCAATAACTAGAAGTCAGGTAGCCAACGGAATCAGTCTATGCACATTTTGCCCAGTTGAGTGATAGTATATTTACAAGTTAAAAACACTGACGACCTACGTTTCCATTCTTATCTTCACCCTCTTGGTGTGTTTAGGTAATGATAGAGGCAGACTCACCCATTCAAAGGTGTCGCCCAACTACTGGGGTATGATCTCGTTAGATGGGAAAATAAGTCTGACAATAGAGGCATCCAATCAACAATTATCAAACATAACCATCACATGTTTTTCTGGCTTAAATCAAGACAGAAACATAACAAAATTTTAGCTTTAATAAATCCAACAACAAAACTCATTCTATTCATGAAATTCAGTAGTGAAAAGTTTCAAGTACTAGCTGTTGTAAATTGAAATGCCAGGCAAAGAACACTCACCCGCTTGCATGTGTAATTTCCCTCGAAATTTTCATCTTTCTGGTAGTTCCCTTGTAGAGCTCCTCAAGGCTGCAAAACAATGTATTTTCAATGGGAGGTGCCTTGCGGCGTGGACCTTGATTCATTGGCCTACCTTCTCCAAACGTGTCATTGCCAAACATTCCACCAAAGGACCTTGACACCCATGATCCACCCATCATGCCTCTGCCTCTGCCTCTGCCACCACCACAGCCAAACCCCATTCCCATTCCTCCAAATGGGCTAGAACACCCAAAAACTTCGGCGAATATGTTGTTTGCATTTCTGGGATTGAACCTAAACGCTGCTGGGCCATCCCCAGTTTGGAAAAATGAAGCCACACCTGCATCAGGTGGAGCCACTCCACCTTTAAGGCCACCTTCTCCATACCGATCATAAATTGCTCTCTTCTGAGGATCACTTAGAACCTGCATAAAACCAAACCATATTTACCAGGTCACATCCTATAATCATTTCACTGCTCAGTGCTCATAAAGAAACATAGACAGGGACTGTGATGAGTGTCATGAATAATTGAAACAAAATTAGGACAAGACAGAGTTAGTATGTAGCAATCAACTAACTGACTCAGCAAACTATTCTAAGTAGTTTATCAAATCAAACTTCAATCATACACTATGACAATAGCCCATGAAAACTAGATGCATATTAGCTTGAAATATACATCTCAAAAGATCAATCAACCATCACCAAATGCAAAATAAAACAAATGAAGCAATAATCACATTGGCAAGAAAATTGAATCATGACAAAGTTATCATAGAAAGAAATGAACTGAAATTGGATCTCTATAGACTATAAGCCTCCCAATAGCATCCTAAACAAGAAGTCAAACTAAGAACAAAATCCTTAAAGCGTAGTTAGAAATTGACTTAGGCATAACCATCAAGGAAGAAGCTAAGTCCATCCCCATATGCATGAGCTGGAATTGAAGGATCAACAATTAAACATCATGGACAAAGCAACTTAAAAGTGGGAAAACACAACCCAACATAAGATCTAACATCTTTAGCACACCGACACAACAAAACAAGGACCATGATGTTACCTCGTACGCTTCAGATATCTGTTTGAATTTAATCTCAGCTTCTTTCTTATTGTTTGGATTCTTATCAGGGTGCCATTTCATTGCAAGCTTTCTGTATGCTCTCTTCAACTCTTCATCTGTGACACTCTGGTCAACCTCCAAAATTCCATAGTAGTCCATCCCCATATTTTATTCACTATACTTCTTCTCACTCTTGTCTTTGTTCAAGCCTCAACCTTGCTGATCAAAAATTCTAAATCAGAAACTGTGCAAAATCTTAAGATAAGAATCTTAGCATGTAACAATGTTTATTTTTTTAACTTTTCATCAACATACCAATTCAGATTAAGAATTGGTTGTTTTTTATTTTTGATGAAAATGATTTTTATTCATATTTTATAACAATTCAGTATGTTGAATTTTGTTTATATTTATTTATAAAATATATATACGTCCATGCGATACACGAGCTGAAAAGATCTTATGGAATTGATTTACAATAAGGTACATATTGAATAGAGAAAGAGAAGGAAAGCAATAATGTACCATTAAAATATACAAGGGTATAACCGTAATAAGGATTTTAGATAAAGTCTTGATGCGCCCACACTGTAGATTGTTGCAGTCACCCGGAGTTATTTTATCATCACCAATCTTATCACTTCTGTGACCAAATAGTGAAATCGAAATGAAAATAAAACTTAATAAAAAGTAGTGGTATATTGTTTTAAAAAATAAAAATTAGAGAAAATAAGAAGAATTTTTACACTTATTTTAAAAAGTTTAAGAGAAAATGAAAGAGAAAATAAAAGATAAATAAATGGTTTTAAAAAATATATATTAAAAGTTAAATTTGACTAAAATTTGTTTTCGTATTAATTTCTTTTAACATAAAATTATTTATTATTATTTTATATAAAAATTATTTTTATACAATTAAATATAAAAGAGGGGAATTCTCTAAATTTTTCTCATCTTTATTTTTTCAAAAAAAGAAATCGTATCAGTAAAATAAAAAAAATTAACATCTTCATTCTATCATTTTTTTCCTTGAATATCTTCTATTTTTCATTGTTTGGAATAATTAGAAGTGATACATGACTATGGGTTTTTTTCCAATATGGTTGGGCTTTCCAGGTCGGGTTTTCTCGACCCGGTTTAATATGAAGAACCCAAAATTTCCCTTTCTTCGCGAAACTAAACAAGATAAACCCTAAACCCTAAATTCATTATTTTTAATTTGGCTTTTGATCAATTTGAATTCTGAATTCGTTCCAAGGTGTGAACCACACCTTTGGAATTGGAAATTGAGCGAAAATGGGAAGCAGAGGGCGAGGACGGGGGCGGGGAGGGTGGGGACGCGGTTCTGGATTTTCTCCATATGCTGCTCAACTACCATTTGATCTTTTTCCCGAGGTTTTTTAATTTGTTTCTATGTTTCTTTTTACTTCTACATAATGCTCATTGCTTTTCTCACTGTCAATCTGATTTTGCAGGATGTTACTTTGCCTGAATTTAAATTGGATGATATTGATGCCAATACAAAAAAGTTGGTTAATTGGGGTTATAAGTTTCAGAATTATTGGAAAGCCTCCCCTTATTTTCTGGAGGAGAAAGCCTCAAAGAGTAAGCATTTAGTTTTGTTTTTACATACATATGTATTGTGAGATGATAATAATAAAACCTTTATTTTTAGTGCATTGTTGTATTATTTTGTCAGGTGTGAACTTATTATACTTAATCATGCCTCCTACATTATCTCAGAATGAAATTGTTCCAGAAATGTGAAGGTTTACACCATCAAAAGCCAGACATTTTTTTCCTAACATGATTTCAATGCTATCATGGAACCTTGTTTGTGCTAAATATCTGCCTTTCCCAACATGCATACTGTCTTTTCTTCTGTTAGTCTTTGGTGGAATGTATTAATTTTATTGTTTTATCATCAGAGAGGCAACGGATGCACATAGCTAGATATTCTGACAGGATGAAGACTGATTTTACTCGTGATTCTTTGTCACAAGTTTTAATGTTCAACGATTTTCCTCAGGAATTGGTTCAAGGTGTGATTAATGGAATTAGCTGTCAAGGCAGTAGTCATGTTTCATTGAAAAATGCCTTCTGTTTTCTCATGGTATATTTGAGGTTTCCTGTTAACAAATGATTTAAACATAAATTTGTGTTTTCAGGTGCATCTAAGCGGGTGGCAAAAAGGAAAAGATTTCGATGGAACCCAGAGTCAGGTTTACTGATTTTCACATGAACTTTATCCTTTGATGTGGTATTAGCTATTGATTATCTGCTAGTATGAGTACATTTTGAGATTGCCAGAGAATGAGTTTAATTTTCCTAAATTGTTCCCACACCCTTGAAAGAACTTTTGAAATTTTCATTTATTAAGGATTGCTCATATGCTGTCCCACTTAGCAGTATATGCGCATATGGATTCAGAATTCTATTCTAGTCTCTAATTCATGTATAATTGCTTGATACTTTATGCTGTTGAAACTAACTTTTTATTGGATTGGAACATTCTGTGGAACTTACATGGGATATTACGTATCTACAAGGGGATTCGTTGTTTGCTTATTGTAATGATAATAAACCTTGTGTTTATCTTCAGACTGATTAAGATTTTTGGATGACAGAGATGGATAAAATGGATTTCTTTGAGCAACAAGAGAAAAAAAACCAGGTAGAGCACCTGTGTTTAAAACTCTTTCCTTTCTGTCTCTGTCTGTGCTAGCAAGAATATTTTCTTTCTTTTTTTATTCTAGTTTTGGACCAACTTCACTTTTCAAGTGAAATTTGATGCTAGTGATTCGTTCACCTGCAGGGCAAAGAGGATGCTGATGAAAATGAAAAGAAAGAGGGAGAAGATGAAGATGAAGATGAAAATGCAGAAGAAGAGGACGAAGAAATAAGTGATGATGATTACAAAATGGTTCCACTCTAACCTTTACTTTGATGTTTTAATTTTGCTATTCTAGGACGCAAGATTGTTCCCTCTAGTCTCTATGAACAAACAATTTTGCATTTTAGCCACAAAAACTTCCCCACAAATTTTTATAATTGAAGTCAAAGTTAAAGAAAGTTAAGACTAAGCGTTCCCAGCATTCGACTATTAAAAACTTGCATTTACATGGTTTACTGTTTCTTAATTGAAACCTTTTTGTTGAGCAGTGTCAAGGGTTGAGCATGACCTTTAAAACTTTAAAATAAATATACGAAAAAACACAAATTAACTCGATTAAAATCTTGCAGAATGAATACTGTGATGACGATGAAGATGATTATAATGATGCAGATGACGGGGACGGTACTGTCACTTTACTTTCCCAATGCATTTATCATTTTATGTTCATTTCAATCTTCTTAATCCAAATTCACCTGTGACTTTTTTACTGTAATCAACAACTTCTGCTCAACTACTACTTTATGGGTTTATTTTTTATTTTTTTTGCAGATGAACCTATCTACTAGATATCTGTATGGAGAATGTATTTCCGGGCATCATGCGACAGCTGTACAAGGGTGGACTATTGCTTACTTAATGTTACAGGTTGAAAATTCAAAATGTTCGATGGCCTTGCCTTATTTGGCTTTTACTTCGGCACCATTTTTTGACTTGTTCAGTCACAAACCGATGTCTTGTAAATATTTAGTTTAAAGAAAATATGTTCATAGAAAACTTGAAAGAAGCATCGTTTTCTACTGATGTGTTATAACCAATTGGATGATAGGAAGAGAATAACCAATTGGAGAACATAGTTTTAATCTTGTCATAGCATGTTTGCTCAAGCTTTCTGTCTTGTAGCTGGGTTGTAATTGTTCGTTAACCTACTTCAAGTATATTTACTATAGAAGAGAAACGATGCTTGTTAAGCATATTTGTTGTAATAGTAGCTGCATTCCTTCCCCGCTGTTTATACAACACAGTTTATTGTTGCTACTCTATAATTACGCCGATTATTTTAGCCACTAGTTGTTCTTATATCATGCCATGTTATTTTGATCCTCTTTTAACAGCATTTATCTCTCAACGGAGCCAAATCATTTTCAGAATCACGTAGGTGCTACGTCCAAAGTTTAACTAAACAACAAACATCGGTACCACAACAGTTGTAAGTACACCATTGCCTCTCAATCTATTTTTGGAAGATTATATACACAACACAAGATACAATTCAATGCGGCAGAAGTTTCTTAATTCCGGCTTTTTGCTCTGATGTCAACCTTGCTGGGAATTTGATGTTGAATTTGATCCTAAGATTACCCCTCTTTGAAGGGTCTTTTGGAATTGGCATACCTTCTCTTGGGACTACCTCCTCATAGCTTGGATGGATCACATTGTTTATGGGAATGTTGAGAATTCTGCCATCTAGTGTTGTAAGATGGACAGTGTAGCCCGTTAGAGCCTCAGCAAGTGAAACCTTTTGTGTCACAACCAAATCATTGCCATCTCTAGTAAACACAGAGTGGGGTTTCTCGTCAATAACAAACACAAGATCCGAGGCAATAACATTCGGCTGCTCATTTCCTTTCTCTGGAAAGGTGATCTTTGTACCCCTCTTCCACCCGGGTTTAATTTCAATGGTCAAGATTTCTTCTACAGGCAAAGTTTTCCTGCGAATAAGATAAAAGTTCAAAACATTTAGTATCGCATGTAACTTGGCTAATTGAGCAAGAAACAATTATAAAAGCAATGAGGGTACATAGCAATCGGTTTCTAGTAGTCTATTCTAGTATTTGCAATGTATTAAAACAATAAACCTGACTAGACATATGTAATACTTGTCAATGTTTTTGGGTTTAGCTTTTCAAAGTGGCAGGCAAGGCAAAGAAAGAAGATGACTTACCCACTTGCATCAGCAATTTCCCTTGAGATCTTCATTTTTTTGGTAGTGCCCTTGTAGAGCTCCTCAAGGGAGCAAGGCAATGTCTTTTCTATGGGAGGTGCCTTGCGTGGACCCTGCTGACTCATTGGCCTTCCTTCTCCAAATGAACTAAATATATCATCCCCAAAAATTCCACCAAAGGAACCACTCCTCATGCCACTTCCACCACCTCCGAATGGGCTTGAATGCCCAAAAAACTCCGCAAAAATGTCATTTGCATTTCTTGGATTGAACCTGAAAGTTGTTGGGCCATCCCCAGTTTGGAAGAATGTAGTCCCACCAGCATCTGGAGGTGGGACTTGCCCTTTAAGCCCTTCTTCTCCGTATTGATCATAAATTGTTCTCTTCTGTGGATCACTCAGAACCTGCACCAAACCAATACAGTGAATACAATAACCTTTGGTTGAGTTCAAAAGATGATGTTTTTAGAGTGAAGGAAGGAATAGATAAGCTAACCTCATAGGCTTCAGAGACTTGTTTGAACTTAGCTTCAGCATCTTTCTTATTGGTTGGATTCTTATCCGGGTGCCATTTCATGGCAAGCTTTCTGTAAGCTTTCTTCAACTCTTCATCGGTGGCATTCTTGTCAACCTGCAAAACCTTATAGTAGTCCACACCCATAATACTCCTTCAATATCGAATGCCTTCAAGGTTCAAGCTTCCGAACCCGAACTATTATTCTGTCAATGGATTAGATTATAGGTGGTTCTTGGAAATATGTTATCATACTCTGATACACTGCACGTAATAATAATTATTTATTACCAGAGAATGAGAATGGAGAAGATTTATCTAGAAGGGTACCAACATGACTAGATAAGTGTGGAACCTTCCATCATTTCGCGTATATAAGCATTTTAATTTTTTGGACGAGCTTTTTAATCAGGTGCCACCTGGATTTTCAATTTTTGATGGACCACCTACGCCTACTTTAATAATATAAATTTTGATGCTATTATTTACAACAAAATTATAAAATGATTAGTTAAAAATTAAGGATGAATAATATATAATATTATATGTAATATAAGATATATATATATAATTTGATACCCAGTTTTATATCAATAAATAATGCTTTTGTAAATTTAATTCCATATCACTTAAAATATTATTAATTAAATCTATGAATCCTAAAAAAGTATAAATTTGAAATCTATGGTTTAAAATTAAAACAGTCTATAATATTTCCCCAACTCGTCTCTTTTTAATATATATATATATATATATATATATATATATATATATTATTGTATATTTATATCAATAATGTTTCAATCGTAAAATTTAATGATTAAATAATACATGTATCAATACTATATATTATATTATAAATTATACATAATCAACAAAGTTTATTACGAGTTAACAGTGTCAAAATTGACAAAGTATGCCTATTAAATTCAAATTTAATTATTTTTTAAGAACGAATGATAAATGCATACAATTTTTTTAACTATTAAGTGACTTTAATTTATTATATATTATAAATTTGTTGACTTTTTAATATTGACAATCTCAAACATTAAAACAAGAGTAATCTGAAATGAATGGTCGGTGTAAAACTTTTATACCGACAATACATACCATGAAATTCATTTTACAAATAACTTTATTCTTTTATATTATTATAGATAATTTCTATAGACTGATTTAATGGTAAAATTAGTGTTTATAATAAATATTTGAATTTTATAACAACTATCTTAGAAATATATCTAACATTCTTTTAACTGGTTAATAATATATTCACCATGCATAGAAATTAACACACTAGATTTCATTTTATCTGAATCATTTTAATATATGAAAATGAAATTTAATGCCATCCAATCATAAATCAACATAAGAAATAATCAAAATGCTAACTTACAAGATAGTGTGAGAAAGAGTGCTCCAACCTGAAACAACAAAGTAGAAGAAACCCTGACAAGAGAGAAAGATGAGAGGGACAAAAATGAAATAGAAGAAATGGTGATGGCGTTGTCGTTATTTACAATTTAGAACGAAGAAAAAATGCAGAATTTAGGTACAGAGAAAATATAAGAAGACACGAGATTTTGCAATTGAGTTTCAGGTTCAACAATGATTATATTATAATCGTCATATAATAAGCAAAAACAATGATGGTTATTTTACAATAACCTGTATGAAACACTCCTCGTCAATTAAGTTCATCAACAACGGTTAATACATGTGCGATGTGGAAATCAAAATGTACACTAGTGATAAATGTTTTTTATTTTATTTTATTTTTTATCATACTTGTTTTAAAACTTATTTGAAATGATTGTTTGTTGACTATATAATTTTTTTTAGAATTATTAACGACGTATTTTCTAATATATTCTTTCTCAGTAATTAAAATTAATTAGAAATAAAATATTACGAGAGAAAATTATTAGAGTAAGATTTATCTTTGGTCATTTTGTTTTATCTGTAATTTAATTTAATCTAATATCTTTTGAAATATTTATTTATATAAATTTTGGGAATTGATTTTGTTTTTTTTTTCTTTCTATTTCAATAGCTATGCACTGGCAATATGAATATGCTTTACAATATAAAAAATCACAAATCATACTCGGCATTTTTTTTTTGGGTGATTGTTATTAGAATGAAGAAACTTATTATATATTGTAGGATGTAAAAATAACTTTACATTATTAGCGTGCATACACCATGAAATCAATGAAATCTAACTAATACTCGACAAAAATAACTAAAAAAGTGTATATGGGAATCATGTGAAAAGTAAATTTCACAAATAATTAAAAATAATATCATATTAGATTTTTTAGTTTTCAACTATCACTGTTTGGAAAGGACAACATTAAAGGGCAAAACAAAATTTTAATATGGTTTCATGTAGGCATTGTCAATAACATATATGGTCAAGATTATAACTGCATAACAACGCCAATTTAATTTATGAATCTAGCATCTAGATTTCATTAGAGAAATGATTGAAAAACAACTAATATAAGAAAAATAAAATAAAAAATTAATAAAAGAAATATATATATATATATATATATATATATATATTATAAATTAATTTTTTAGTAAGTTGTGTATTAGAATTAAGTGTATAATATTACTCTTAATTTAAATACCGATGGTAAGTGTATAAATATTTTTTTAAACAAAGTAAATTTTAATAAGAATATATCATAACAAAATGATTCAATAAGGTGTGAAATTTAAAATATATATGTATATATATTCTAATAAAATTCATCCAATAAAAAAAATATTAATATGAAAAGAATACTTTAATATTCAAACTATTTTTTATTATACAAAAGTATACATAAAAATTAAATTCAATCAACAAAAATCAACTTTTATTTATATTCTAAAATACATCCAAATAATAATAATACTAATACTAATAATAATCACAATAATAATAATAAATAAAAGAAAAAGACTTAGCTTCACATGTGAGCAGTGGCATGATGAGTCATGAGTGGCATATCATAAGGTTCATGCTTCCTCTGATCGGAAAGGCAAACTTGTTTTAAAAGTAGGTAGTTTGTAAGTTGTTAGTTGTAACACACCACGCTTCTTCCCGCTATTATCTTCCTCTTTTCTCCATTTGACTCATACCATTCACACCACACACTCATGTAACCATTACTACGCTTATTCTAAACCCCAATATGCAAACCATTTCCTTCCCTCTTCTCACTCACTCACTCTCATTTCCATTTCCCAATCATTCACTCTCTCAATCTTTCCCTTCTTTCTCACACTTCTCCTCACTTTCCCTCACTTTTCCCCTCAACAACAACCACTCCTTCCGAGCTTCCGCCGGCGACTCCGCCACCACCTCCACCTCCACCATCGCCGTCGACACCTCCGACGCCGGCGACTCTACCGCCTTCGTGATCCGCGCTCGCAACCGGATCGGCCTCCTCCAGGTCATCACCAGAGTCTTCAAGGTCCTCGGCCTCGCCGTCGACCGCGCCACCGTCGAATTCGAAGGCGACTTCTTCGTTAAAACGTTCTTCGTCACTGATTCTCATGGCAACAAAATCGAAGACTCCGAGAGCCTCAACAGGATCACGCGAGCGCTGTCGGAGGCCGTCGGCGGCGACGCCGACGGCACCGTTTCGGTGTCGGCGAGATCGGCGGCCGACCGAGGGATTGTTGTGAGGAGGCCTGGGTTCGTGGAAGAGGTTGGAGAGCGTCGCGCGAAGGCAGAGAGAATGTTTAGCTTAATGGACGGGTTTCTGAAGAACGATCCTCTGAGTCTTCAAAAGGATATTCTTAATCATGTTGAGTACACTGTGGCTAGGTCGCGGTTTAGTTTTGATGATTTTGAAGCGTATCAGGTACTACACTACCTTTGAATTTGAACTCTATTGCTTTCTTTCGGTTTAGTATGTTCTACTTTTTGCTGTGGTGCATTTTGGCGTGTGTGATTCAAGTGTGGGTAAGAGTGTAGGAAAAGAGAGAGGGAAAGGGAAATTGTGTTTTTGCTGTTTATTTGTACAATAGAGGCATAAGAGGACACAAATATGAGATTAGATTTAGTATGAAATCAACTAACTTATCATACATATACGTGACAATTCGTGATTAAACGACATTGGCGTAAATGTATGATAAGTATTTTTTACGTTGTCATCTAATTATGAATTGTTACATATTTGTATGATAAATGTATTGACTTTTATAATAATTATCTTAGAAGTGATCATGAACAATGGTTTCTAATTGGTTGTTGTGTAATTTGTTTTTAATACCGTCTAACTGTGCATAGAAATTAAATTCAAGTAATAGTATAGCATAGTGTAAAATGTTGTGACCACTGGTCATATTTTTAATGGCTATCATCAGAAAGTTGATTTTGTGTGATGGTATTTGTAGGCTTTGTCACACAGTGTAAGAGATCGGTTGATTGAACGCTGGCATGATACTCACATTTACTTCAAGAGGACAAAACCTAAGCGCCTCTACTTCCTTTCGCTTGAGTTTCTAATGGGTACTTAAAAGTGATGCCCTAAAATTTGTTTGGCATGTTCACCTTTACTTCATATTTCTTTCTTTCATGTTTATGTGAGTACCTGTACATTTCAGGATACTGGTGGTTTAATTTTAAATATGAAGGAAACTAAAGCAGTCAAAAGTCCTCCTAAGATTTATGTCATAGCAAGTCAAACAATTAAATAAATTAATGCTGAATTCTTTCTTTCATCTGATGAATGGTTAATCATTGATTGTGCTTGTGAAAATGTGGAATTGGTGCTGTTCTTGTATTCAGTTCTTAAGAACACATGTTCTTTGGATATCAGGTCGGTCCTTGTCAAATAGTGTCATCAATCTTGGCATCCAGGATCAATATGCAGAGGCCCTGAGCCAACTTGGATTTGAGTTTGAAGTTGTGGCAGAGCAGGTGTTATTTATGTTTAATTTACTCATTTTGTATTTTTCAGTTTATTGTTTTACATTTATCATCTCAGAGTGAGCATTCAATGCCGTCATGTTTTTCCCTTAATATACATGTATGTGACATTCTTGACAAGGAAGGAGATGCAGCCTTAGGGAATGGTGGCCTTGCTCGTCTTTCAGCATGTCAAATGGATTCTTTAGCAACTTTGGATTATCCTGCATGGGGGTATGGTGACTTTCTGATATGTTGCAATTTTTTAAGTAGATTTGAAACAGTAACATTTTCACCATACTGTTTTCAGTTTTTTTTTTTCAATGAATATTCTAAACATAGATATAAGCTGTGAGCTGTGAAGTTGGCTTTATAAGCTTGGATGTCTAATACTTAGCCTTTTGGCCTTATTTAATTGTTAGGATGCTCCAGAGCATTTCCTAGTCTCAACAGTGGTTACATTGTGTTATGTATGGTGCTATTTATCAAATAGGAATTAGATTGTTTCTCAGTAGCTTAGTTTCTAAATTATAGTTCACATTCTGAGTGTCTTATCCCAAAACTATATGAATTTAGGAGTTCTTCTATTTATTGTTGACAATTATTAGTTTCTCTACTAATTTTGCCTATGAATCCTCGAGTACCATATAGGATTACATCATATTGAACAGTTAAGAGTCCAGCAATATTCTTATTCTTGTTTTAAGTTTCAACCTACTTGATGATTCTGGAACTGTGCAGGCAATAGAAGTATACTTATTTTGCCCATTGTTGTGTAGAAAACAAATATGCCTCTTATCCTAAATACAGGGTTCTGTTGGTTGAGTTTGTGGACTTGATCTTCACTTTGCAGTTATGGGCTGCGTTATGAATATGGGTTGTTTCGTCAGGTCATAGTGGATGGCTTTCAACATGAGCAACCTGATTATTGGCTGAACTTTGGAAACCCTTGGGAGATAGAGCGGGTTCATGTAACATATGAAGTGAAGGTTTGCCCACCTTCCTGCCTTCCAAATCATTTTACGGTTTCAGTTGATTTTATTGCCTTTTTTTTTCACTTCATTACCTGAAAATTACAAACTGACTGCATCGTTTTGTTTTCCTGGATGGATTAGTTCTATGGGACTGTTGAAGATGTTGATATGAATGGAGAAAAACATAAAGTTTGGACCCCTGGAGAAACGGTAAGAGTAGTATTTTTAATCTGGTTTGTATTGATACTTCTTTCTAAACATCTTTTTAAATATTTTAGATTTATGCCTACTGCTACATGTGTTGCATTTCTTTAGACTTGTGGAATGTGCATAATGTTGATGAGGAGCTTGTTCTTCCTGAATTACAGGTAGAAGCTGTGGCTTATGACAACCCAATACCTGGTTATGGGACAAGAAATGCCATCAACCTTCGACTATGGGCTGCTAAACCTAGTAATAAATTTGATTTGGTAATTCCTCTCTTAAGAATAAACATCTGCTCCAAATTTGGGACTAAATTATTGGTCTAATGGTATCATATATAGGTTTAATTAAATAAAAAATAACTAAGTGTAATGGCTTTTGCAATAGATTATTCAATTTAGGTCATTAACCCCATATGGTCATACCTTTGCTGAGAGTGAACTTAGCTTAGAATCAGATGAAAAGTGGTCTGCTGTAGTCCATTATTTTCAGTGTAGTTTGATATATCTCTTTGTTTGGGCTTAGGGTGAACTACTAAACCCTTTTTACCCATTGTTTTTTGTAGGAAGCCTATAACACTGGAGACTACATCAATTCTGTTGTCAACAGACAAAGGGCTGAAACTATAAGTAATGTTTTGTACCCTGATGACCGTTCTCATCAGGTATGCCATTATTGTTATTATTTGTTTAAAGTAATGAACTAATGATGTAGTTGTTTCTATTATTTGTTCAGAACTTGTATTGTTTGTCTTTTTGGCTTTGTCCATGTTGTTGATAATGAAAGCTAGTAGCACCATATGTTTGGTTGTGGGTTTATGGTTGTAAGAACTAGAGACTCATTGCTTTCATTTAGATTGATTACTATAGCTTCATTGTTTCCTTATTGTATTAGATAATATATGTATAAGCTTTATATAGTTAGTAAAATCTTGTATTAACCTTCCTGTGAAGTTGTTTTGTTAGATTTGATTTTAAAATCAATTGGCATTAAGCGAAGTTGTCTAACGAACATATAAACTACATCACACAAGTTGAGGTAGGCGGTGTGGGACTTTCCAATACCCCCCCCCCCCCCTTCCACAAATGCCGGAACAGGCGAGCATGCTAGAATATATCTATCAAGATGGATTATAGACTTTGATGCCGTGTTAGATTTCTTCTTAAAACTAATTAACATTAAGTGAAGCTGTACAACAGATAGATAAATTGCACTTCACGATTTGAGACAGATGATATGGGACTTCTCAATAGTTTTAAATGATCTTATCTATTGAAAATTCTCTGTTCTTTTTGTAATTCAAGATAGTTACTTATAGAATTGATTATCTGCCCAAAATTACGGATGGAGGCTAAGGAACTTGGTGCTAATTTTTGAATGAACAGAGAATTTTTTTATTATCTTCTGCTTTGTTCTCAATTTTTTCCTTTTTTAATGTGTGATGTTGTGCATTACTATGTTATGTTTCTCAAGCTTTCCATTTTCAGATTTCTCACATTCTATTTTAGTTTGTTTTAGTTGCCTCCCATGCAATATTGATTGCCTCATTTGGCATAACAGTTGGTAGAAACATTACATTTGGAAGTTTATATAGTCAATTGAATTTTTCATGAATTGGATGAAGAGTATTCAATCCTCTTGTCACATTTCCACTGTGTGTTTTTCAGGGGAAAGAGCTGAGATTCAAACAACAATATTTCTTTGTCTCAGCATCTTTACAAGACATCATCCGAAGGTTCAAAGAAGCACATAATAACTTTGATGAATTGCCAGACAAGGTTCATTGTCAAATATTTTGTATTTGCACATTTGGTAGTTAATTGGTATGGTTGTTACTGATTACTGATTACTCTGTTGCAAGACTATATAGCATCAATAACATATAATTTATATATTTTGTACTTTTCCTGTCATATAGTGAAAAGGTTTTGGAAATCGATTGACCATTTTTCTAGATTATCCCCTGTCCATTCAGCCCATTTCCCAATGTCACTATTCCTTTTTTTATTTCTAGAGATTCCATTCCATTAGGAAGCCTGAAGAGTTCTGAGTTTTCATGGAGAGAGACAAGAAAAATGGAGAAAGAATAGGAAAAAGAATGCTTTGGTATTGTCCCATGTTTACTGAATTACAATTACAAAAACCTAAGGAGAAGATTCTCCTTCAAAGGGTTTCCCCTTCAAAAATGGTTTCACACCTTCACCTTCCTGCAACAAAGCTAGTGCTCAGTTTCCCAAATGATAACAGAATACCCACTCTTCTACCCTTTCCTCCTATTTGAAGTTAATTAATTACCTCTACAGCTTTAAGTTTCTAACTACTGTCCGGCCCTGTCAGATTCTGATCTGTTGATTCAGTATGTGCGAAAGTGGACAAGTTAAAGTTTATCATATGCATTAGCTGGTCGCTAGTGACATAATTGTGTTTTTTAATTTCTTCTTTTCTTCTGATTAGGTTTCTCTCCATCTAAATGACACCCATCCATCTCTTTCAATTGCTGAAATTATGCGAAT
The DNA here is from genome assembly GCA_026586105.1 of Hylodesmum podocarpum. Taxonomy (NCBI): domain Eukaryota; kingdom Viridiplantae; phylum Streptophyta; class Magnoliopsida; order Fabales; family Fabaceae; genus Hylodesmum; species Hylodesmum podocarpum. The sequence continues at coordinate 3,081,374 of JALJEV010000424.1, read as the reverse complement.
ATTAATTGATGAAGAACATTTGGGCTGGAATAAAGCATGGGACATTGCATGCAAAGTTTTCTCTTTTACAACTCACACAGTGGTAGCTGAAGGACTGGAGAAAATCCCTGCTGATCTGCTTGGCAGTCTTCTCCCTCGTCATTTACAAGTATGTTCTTCAAGACATGCTTTCTGAGTTTCCGTACTTTATGTGATGTTTTACCTTACATATGTATTTCACCAGAAAATTAATGGCACCAAACCTATATCTTTGATCCTATTTTTACCTTATATGTTTGGCTAAAGCATGGGCCCTCCTATTTTTATAGGCAGTTTTCCTCGTTAAACCATAAATTTCAGTAATTCAGAACTGAAATCTTGATGAATCCAAATTGTTTTTAGTTCTTTGTTCTTATAAAAGTACTTCCTTTATTTCTTATTTTTTTTATTATAAATGTAATTATATTAACCAAATATTTTAAATGCCCTTTTCAGATTTTATTTGAAATAAATTTTAAATTCATGGAGGAGTTGAAGAAAAGGATTGGTTTAGATTATGACCGGCTGTCCCGGATGTCAATTGTTGAAGAAGGTGCTACGAAGGTATTCTAGAACAGTTTCTCAGTACTTAATCTGGTAATTTTGGTAGACTACAATTTCTTGCATATGTCATTGAAATCTTGAAATGTACTACAGAGATATACCTATGCATAGGCTGCTGAGTTGGTTAGATGTAACCAACTATACGACAAAATATAACTGATACAGCTGTCGAACACTGACAGGGCTAACTAACTTAAAATGACGGTTCCAATTATCTACACCATACAAACTATACACAAACAATTATCCATTCAACTTTGGTTGTGGACAATTTCTTGTGGCATTTTCAGTTAGTAGCCTTTCTTACCTTCGAGGGATTCTGTTCTTTCTGTCATGTCTCTCTAGAGGCTTGTGGATGTATGCTTTTGTATTCTTATGCACCATGGGATAGAAATTCAAGCCTATCGAAACAATGTTTCCAAATTTTAAGAAATTTGTAATTGTGGTGATTGTTTTCTTAATTAAGTTATCTAAGGAAGTATTTGTCTAGCTAGTATTGTATATTTTACATCATAACTAGTTTTTTGTGATTATGCATTGTATTTGCAGAACATTAGAATGGCCAACTTATCAATTGTTTGCTCCCATACTGTGAATGGTGTTTCAAAATTACATTTAGATACGCTGAAAATGAGGACATTTAAGGTATGAATTGATCACGCTAACTCTCTTAAATGTCCTTATCACCTTGGCCAATGGTGAAATCAGAAAGCAATAAATTGATGTTTTGACTTTGCAGGACTTCTATGAACTGTGGCCTGAAAAATTTCAATTTAAGACAAATGGTGTAACCCAGGTAGAAAATCAGTCACTATAACAGTATATATGCAATGCAACTGTTATTCTCCTACTACATATGTGTAGTTATATGAAATGGCTTACTCTTGAATTGGGTTGTATCTGTTGGAAGAGTTATCCTTCTATATATAGAATTGTCAATTGTGGTCTGTGACTAGTATAAAGGTTGTCAATACTCAATAGAAATTTGCGCATATAGTTTCCCTAAATGAAATTGCTGCCTCATTGTAAGTAAGTCGTCAGGAGATTTGCTTGTCTTGATTACATGTTAAATAGTGTTGTCCATTAGCCATAAAAGTTTAAAGTGCTTCTTTTAGAATTATCTCTACATACTTCTCTTCAGGTAAATTTGTTTGTGGTACTTGACAATTGCAATTCTATTTCTATTGAGCATTAAACAAATGTGTGATTGTGTGTGCACTGTGCAACAACTAATTAGCCAGTGAATTGATATTTGTCAGCGTCGATGGATTGTGGTGAGCAATCCCAGTTTATCTGCTCTTATATCAAAATGGCTAGGAACTGAAGCTTGGATACGAAATGCTGACCTTCTGACAGGATTGAGAGATCATGTTGACAATACTGATTTCCATCAAGAATGGAAAATGGTAATCTTTCAAGTTTTATTTATTCTTTGTATAATTTCTTTAGATTAGGAAAAACTATATGTGACCTGCTTTGATGTCTCTCTGTCCTTTTGATACTTCAGGTTAAAAAGGTCAATAAAATGAGGCTTGCTGAGTACATTGAAGCAATGAGTGGTGTGAAGGTTTAAGTGAAATTATTTTACCTGAACCTTTTTTCTCTTTTTCATTACTACTGCAGAAGTCATTCTTTCCTATATCTTTCTCAATTGCAGGTCAGTTTGGATGCAATGTTTGATGTTCAGGTGAAGCGTATACATGAATACAAAAGACAATTGCTCAATATAGTTGGAATAATTCATAGATATGATTGTCTCAAGGTAAATGTGTGTTCCTTGGTCCTAAAGGATCTATAAATTATAATTTTGAGTAGCAAAATAATCTATTTTTCCTTTAAATAAAATCTTTTATTAGTTATTCTGCTGTTTGTTCTTTCTGTCTTTTTGAGCAAGCAATTTTTTAGCTCTGCTCCTAGAACATGCTCTGTTATCTGTGTTTTTGCCTTAATATGATATCCTCCTCAGTTATTGTTTAAATTCCTAATCACTTACATACATACTAATCATCATTTTCCACTTAAAGACAGAGTTAAACTCAAGCCATCAACTAAAATTTTGCATTTACTTTTTGCTTTGTTGCAGAATATGGACAAGAATGACAGGAGGAAAGTTGTACCCCGTGTTTGCATAATTGGTGGGAAAGCAGCTCCTGGTTATGAAATTGCCAAGAAAATTATCAAACTTTGTCATGCTGTGGCAGAAAAAATCAATAATGACACTGATATCGGAGATCTTCTGAAATTGGTAAGTCTCAAATTACAACTATTTATTTGTGTGTGTGTTTTTTTTGTTATCCTTCTTTATATTTGTTAAAATTTCTCACTGTATAGTACAAATCAGGACAGACTTGTTAATTATACTGTTTTTATTTTGGCATATCTCATGTTGATCCAATCTCTTTGTAATTTTGTAGGTTTTCATCCCTGATTATAATGTCTCTGTCGCTGAAGTGGTAATACCAGGGGCTGACATTTCTCAACATTTAAGGTTCGCTAATTTAACGTTCCTTATAGCGTCTGTTTTAATTCTCATCAATATTACTAATCAGTAGCATATTAGTCTCTTGCCTCATCATTCTTGATATTTGCCATGCTCATAATGATCAAGGAGCAGAAAGTTTTAAATAGAAGAGATAATGATGTTGGCAAGTGAGTTGGATATGAGCCCACTTGGGCTTGCTAGTTGTTTTCTATGGGTGTTCATGGGATTTGGCCATTTTTTTTTTCAACTTTTGGCTGGTGTTGTGCATTATGGTACAAGAAGTTGTCTCCTGATCTATCGAGTAACAAATAGTTAGACTTCTCTTCTGCTTCATCTTTGTTTTGTTATGTCTTATCACTAATTTTTAAAATCAAACACAGAACAAGTATTTCAATGCTATCCAGTCCTTCATCTTTTAGCAAATCAAACACACCCTAGAGGTTTATGTAATATTGTATTAACATATTCACATGTGCCAATTCCTGCATGCACATTGGGCTGTGAGCTTGACAACCTTATTCTTGCTCAATGTTGTGCAATTATGTTTTTCACACTTTTATCCTCCTTATTTTTTGAAATTTGGTTGAGATGTGCAATACAAATTTGTTACATATTGACAGCAATAATTATCTTGTAGCACTGCAGGACATGAAGCGTCAGGAACTGGGAGCATGAAATTTTTGATGAATGGGTGTTTACTTTTAGCTACGGCAGATGGATCTACAGTAGAAATAATTGAAGAAATAGGATCAGAAAACATGGTGAGTTACCTATATGATGTTTTCATGTTTCTCAACACAAAATATGCTCTTATGAAAGATTATCAAGATTCTGAAATTTATGACTCTAGTTGCTTTGGCATATTTCCCAAGTTCTTTTCAACTCTAAGGTTTTGTTTCTGTAAATCTGCTTGGAAGATGTGCTGATCGGTACTTAGATGGTGCTTTTAGATGCCTGACTATCCTGCTTCCTAGAAGGGATGGAATCATGTAGTTCGCTTGACTAAACTCATCCTTGGCTTTATGAATAATCGTAATATCTTATAAAAATGGAGGCTTTCTTTGATCATTCTTGTAAACTTTTACGTTAATAACTCACTAATAGCTTTGGTTCGAAATGTCTGCACATGTTTCAGTTTCTCTTTGGTGCAAAAGTGCATGAAGTTGCTGAACTGCGTGAAAAAGGATCTACTTTAAAAGTACCTCTACAATTTGCTCGCGTGTTAAGGTAATTAAAGAATACGTGGATAATTAACAATGGCAGATAAAATTTCTGATCACGGTTCAATTGTTATTTTGTTCATTAGTAATATATTATTAGTATACTAAAGAAAGGAATGCTACGCTTAATTCTTCATTTTTTTCCTCTTTATGACTGACTGCTGTTAATATGATAATACCATTAGGATGGTTCGAGATGGATATTTTGGCCATAAAGACTACTTCAAATCCTTATGTGACACGGTGGAAATTGGTAATGATTTCTATCTCCTTGGCCATGATTTTGGGAGTTACCTTGAGGCACAGGTACTTTATTCGGATTTTTTGAGTCTTCTAACCATTTCTATTACCACCAGTTTTTAATTTAAATTAGAATTTGATCGTGATTTAATATGATAACAGGCTGCTGCCGATAAAGCATTTGTTGAACCAGAGAAGTGGACGAAGATGAGTATCCTTAGTGTTGCTGGCTCTGGGAGATTTAGCAGTGACAGGACAATTCAAGAGTATGCAGAGAAGACATGGAAAATTGATCCCTGCCGATGCCCTCTCTGATCTCTAATGTACCACTAGACAAAGCTAACAATAATTAATAAATGGTGATTACTGTATTTAATGATTGAAGTGTTGTTTATTAGACTTTTTAGTTTTGTTTGGGGATGCCAGAAGAAACGAGACACTGAAAATTGTAATTGTAGTTGAAGTTGAGCACGATATGAGGAATTTTGATATCTTGCTCACTTAGAATCATAAAATTTATATATATTTTAATATTATATTTTACGTTCAGAATATTCGATAATTTACGAAGTAATTTGCTTATCTTTATTACTTCATGCACATGTGCTTATGCTGACAACACGATTCGGAAGGGGAAACAGTCAAAAGAAGACAAACTAAAAAATCAGATAGAAAAAAAAAATGATGAATAGGAAGTTACATTTGATGGAAAATTGGAAATGAGCTCTCTTTAGAAAAGGAAAAAAAAAGTGCATGTTTGAACTTTTTTGACATTTTAAATTATTTTGTATATTTCATTAGATTTAATAAGCCTTTGAATATAAAGAACTCCGAGCAAAATTAAAAAATTTAATTTAATTTAAATATACTAACAGCACAAAATATTTTTATGTTATTATTCAATTACATAATATCATACATAATATAATTTATTAATTTTATGGTAACTAACTTAAAAGTTATATTTAGTATGATTTTTTATTAATTAATTAACTAATAGTATGATGTTTTCACAATGTATAAAATTTAAATTCTTGTTTTATTAATCTAATTTTTTTTAGAAATTTCATAACAAATTATTCACACATGAATTTTTATTTTATTTTATTGTTTTTTTAGGTATTATATCCAACTTAAAATAAATATTTTTTCATTATTCCATTTATAAAGTTTATCTCATCGTGAATGAACATTTTTCAAGTGTTTTTTAAAATGAAAAAGTTAGGTACATTTTGAACTGAAACTATCTTAGATTATTAACTAGTTACAACACAATATATGTTATTGTTTGTTGACTTTTATTCATTAAGATTTACATAAAATCTTATTTATTATTAATTAATCACATGAAATTATTTTTAATGTCTATACATAATTTTTAAATTATTTTTTAAACTAAACATATGTTTTACATATACACATTCGATTTAAAACTTATGTGAAAAATGTAATAAATCTTATTTATGAATAACAAGTATAAAATTATTTTATAACATCGATCCATAATCATTAATTTTTTTAAAATGAAAAATATCTTTTACATATACACATATTATATCCTTAAAATAGTTTCACTAAAATAAAGTGAAAACAGTTTGATTGTTTTGGTGTTGTTTGCACTGTGCACTTGCTCTTGCAGAAGCAGGGGAAAAGCGAAGACTAGAGAAGCATCTGCATCACTATGGCGATGGCTTCTCTATACCTCGTTCCTTCGTTTCCTCTCATTTTTCTTCTTCTTCACACTTCGCCTTCTGTTTCTGCTGAACCAATCAACCATTACGTCTCCCAAATCGACCAAATCAACCTCAAAATAGCTCACTTAGGTGACCGCACTCGTATTAATGTTTTATCGTTCAACTTTCTAATTCATCTTATGTGCATCGCTACGTTCCTTTTATTTGCTTCTGTTATGCATGTCGATATCGATTTTAATGTTTGATAACTTTTTTATTTGAATGCAGAATCGGTGCTTGAAGAAAGCAATAAAAGGTTGAAGGAAAAGGATGTGTACATGGAAGACTGTGAGAACCGAATGAATGAATTGACGCAAAAAATTCACCATCTCCAATCTACTCTCTCTACAATGAAGGTTTCTCTTCCACTCTATACAATGAAATAAAAAGTAAAGCATAGCGCATTTTCTTATAAATAAATTATGCTAGATTTGTTGCTAGTTTTCCTGATTTACTTAATTTGACCTTCTTGATCCAATAAATATAACCAAGTCAAGTAGCTATCAGTTCTTTATTTGTATATTTGATTGGATAATTGAAAATATATGATTAAAATTATGCATTAGATGAATGCCTTCTTAATTTTTTATTTTTTTTTTGCATTTGAGAACCATGTGTTGTTCTTCTTGCAGGCGGATTCATTGGATGCCGATAGACGGTATAAAGAACTGGAGGAAGAGGTATTTGTTCCCTCCCCACTCCCCTGTTACTTCTCTTGGTTGTTTGTATAACACTAAATAATTTACAGCATTTTGTTTTCTGGATTTAATTGAACTGATTTGAGAAATAGGATTGGAAATGCATAGGTACAACTTCTTTGGGATACCTTGAGAAGGAACAACTTTGATATTCATATTTTAAAATCTAAAGCACAAGATGCTGAAGAGAGACTAGAAGAGGTTACTGCAAGAGTTGAAAAGGTTTGTGAATTGTCTATGCTATCATTGATTATTGTCTTTTTTTTTGTTTTATTTCGTGATTGATTTGTCCTATTTTACACATGGTTTAGTGATTAATATGCTCCATTCAGTGGGGAATATTTTCTTGTGCATATTAGAAAAATGAATAATTTCCCAACAGTTTGTAAGTATTCATTATATTATATCCTTAATAACTACTGAATCCTATATTCAAAGACAATACATATAGCCATGGAATTTTGTGCATACAATACAACAAGAACTGTAGAGTGAGGATACCTGGAAAGAGTTTTAGTATTAAGAGCAACTGCAGCTATTCTATGGAGGAAGTCATTTTCTTTTCTGGAATAATTGATCATCCATATTATAATATATTCTTGTTGATGCTCCAAGATTAATTTGGTTTTACATACCTATACACTGTATTATTTTCTCAAATGGGATTTATATTTGCATACTGTTAATTCTCTATTCTTTGAGTAGGAATTGTCAAGCTCTCTCTCTTCTTTTTCTATCAGTTTCATTCTCTATCTGTAATAGCTTTTCATATCCAGGACCCAATAGTGTGGCACTGGTGGACATGACACATCAAATAGAATGCATGACTATCTATGTGGCAAGAAATTCAGTTTAGGAATACATATAATCCATTCTAATGCAAAGTATGGTATATTGTAGTAGTGACAGAGATTTCAGCTTATATGAGTGCTTATTATGAACTTGCTTACTTCATATGCAATTTAGCCTTTTCCTACTCGTTAATGCAGCTTGGTTGAGATAGATTAATGATCCTTGCATTAGTTGATGTCATTCATCTTTTCCATTCCAGATGGGTGACATTGTGAATGAACAGTGGATTCACATTCAGCATCTTGAGCAGGCTCTTCACATTACCAAAGTAAAGTTTATTTTCTAGTTTATATATTTTTGTAAACCATAACATGATTGCATCTTTCTGTTCTTGTTTCACGCGTTTTTTGAGCTTCTCATTTATTTCCTATTTGCATGCTTGTGTGTTTATGTGCAAAGATGAGGACTCTAAAGGCTCAAAGGCTAACAAGCAAAACTCGATGCTCATTCTTGAAGGTATGAAGTGTTTTGAATAACTAGTTTGAGCATTTTATCTGCTAATATAATTAATACTTTATCCAGTCTGTGATCGTATTAAGTACACTCGTCCAGTGTGACATTTCTTATTTTAAGAAGTGAGAAATTGCTAAAGCTTCCTAGCTGTGAGCACAATTATACCATTAGTTATAAATTTTCATCTCTCTTTCTGTATCTTTGTTTGTTCCATAGTTTATCAACGTACTTCTTGATGATCTTCGGGCACTTGGTTCACATGTATTTGGTGAAAGAACTACAGTCAGTTCACTCATCTCACAGGCTACGGATCAGTTGAAGAGATGCTCTTCATTTACCAAAAAGTATCATCATCAGGTATGCTGTCTGCCTGAAAATATGTATAAGTTTTTAGTTAATATTTGATAGATATTTCAAATTCATAAATGAAAATGGTTCTTTCTTCATTTATGAGAATGTGAAGTACACTCTACACAAACTTGATTTCTTATTTGAAGCTGCGGGACATCACATGGTTTCCCATACTACTACTATTCCAGCACTGTGCATTCTGAATTTTAAAATTTTGATCTTTTATTGTTTTGAAATATATCTGTATGTTTTGGGGGATACATGGAGCCGTGAGGCCGATTGAGTTTTTATTGTTTAGCATTTGAAAGGCTTCTGCTCTTTCAAGAAATTCAATATCTAAACAGCTGAAAATTTTTTACCATGTGTAGCTTCAAGGATTCATCAAAGATATAATGGAGAGAAATGAGTTGACCGCATCTCTTGCAAATGATGAATTGATCTTCTTCTTGGTACGCTTAAAACCTTTCAGCTTACTTATCGAGTACAAAACTTCTAGCTGAATAAATTCTAAGATTTTAGAAGTTCTTTATAATGTTTGTCATTCTTTGACTTTCAGGCTTCTGCTCTAATCACCTTTCCATTAATGAGTGCCTGGATATTGCTCTCTTCATAATTGCCAGGCAGGCAAGGTTTTTTTTTTTTTTTTGACTGAACGCTAAATTGCCCTCCCTACTGCTTTTTACAGCGACAACTGACAACTTTTTTCAGCTTCAAGAATGTTTGTCGGTGATGATGAACTGGAGACATGTAATTTTGATTGGTATCAGTGTATCATAGCAAGTAGCTGAGAATACTAAGCACTTTTTGTAACTTCTTTTGCCTGTAAAGTAAATCTAAGAAATGGATTGTCCGTGGGGAAAAATTATGTCAATTCAACAAATGATGCAAAAGCTACAATAACTGGCTTCAATTTAGACAAGTAAAATTATCATTATGATGCAACCAAAAACTCAATATATGTTTGGATTTTTTATTCTAAAAGTAAAGTTCAGAATCAATATTTCCACATTGCAAAAATGACCTAAAATAGTTTTAACTCAATTAATTTTGAATCAATAATTAATTCTTTAACAATATTAGTTTAATTATAGTTTTTTTTTGTTACTTTTATTATTGATTTTAGTACTCGTACGTTCTCACAAATTTTACCCTCAGAATTATTATTTTTTTGCACTCACTTTGTCTTCAATTTTGAAAATTTTGTTGTCTATCTAAGTTGAGTCTGAGTAAGGTATGTGAATTTTTTTATATTTTATTCAGTTCTTACAGATAAAAAAAAGTTATATATATAATTTAAAACAATTTTATTTAACATAGCATTAGTTTTTAATTTTATAAAAAAAATTAAAATATACTTGAACTTATAAATCAAGAGTTCAATGATAATACACTGAACACTGGAAAATCATTTTGTATTATGAATCAAATTGCAGATCAGATTCCGAGAGATTTCTAGAATAATATAAACCTTTTTCTCATACAACAAAAGAATGTGATTCATTCTTTTTCAGTGTAGAGATAATAATGCGTGTGTTGTCAAGGTTGGGGACAATAACGTAACAAAACTCTTGTTTTCCCTTTATCCACGGAATTTCAATCTGATCTTAGCCACATCCATGTCTAGTCTCTTCCAGCACAGCCATGGAAGAAACAACATGGGAGCAAAGGCTGCAAGCCTTAACTCACATCCTAACAAGTCCCACAAACAAGCCATCTCTCCACTCTCAATACTTCATAGCCAAACAGATTCCATGTTACCTAAACTGGGACTACCCTCCATTCCTCTGCCCCAACTCTTCAATTCTTAAAACATGGCTCCATTCATTCTTCCTCAAAAGGGCATTCGGAACAGCACCTCCTCAAACTTCTTGGAGATCAAAGTGCCCCTTTCAGCAACCCCCACCATTGATCCTCGCCAACGGACTCGAGGAACCTCACTGGGGACCAGAACAAAGGAGGGACTATGTTAGGAAGAGGTTGGCTAGGAATCTTCGCAGAGATGTTAACCCTCTTATACCCATTCTAATACCCAATATTTTGTTGTTGTCACTTATGATTTGGGACCCCTTTTACTCCAAAGATTGACATCACATATTATTTCTATTCACCCTTCATTCTGTCACATCCTTCTTCCTTATTAATTATTCTTGCTTCGTGTTAGATCATACTACTTACTAGGACGGAACAAAATACCATGGCTGACTATAATGTTCTGTGTTTAGTTGAACAAAATATGTAAGACCCCCTTTTTTATTGTAGAGGTTAAGAGCAGTTTAGTTGCACTAGAAAATCTTTGAGCAATGTTTATTACATTATATTTGTTTAATAACTTATTTTCAGTCAATGCGTAATATTTTTAGAGATATAATAATTGTGTAGTTTTTTAATTAATTACACACTCTTTTATACGTGAACCGGTGTATGAGCCAAATGATGAAACCTCGTCATACGAATCTAGTTATTTGTCGCCAGTCACAATTTGAGAACGAGAATACAAGTATTTAAATTGTTCTGCGAAAATATGCATCAGCCATTTGTGTGATTGAATTAATGGTCTTTATGACTAACATGTTACTGAAATTAGATTTGCGTTGGTTACTGATTACAGACCTTTCTTTCTAAGAAATTACATTACAATTCCAAATTTTCTTTTCTTCCGTGAACCTTCTTACAAAATAGTTGTTCAATAGGCCCCGTTTTCAATACTGATTCAAATACAAAGAGATTTTAGCTTCTACATCTATGAAAAAAAGTGAAATTACATCAAAATATCATATTATTGATAAAATACCTACTCAAACTATTAATAAAATTTCTAAAAAAAAATGTTCTTCTACCTTGTAGTTGTGTTGTGCTTCATCTCACAAAAAGTTTTTCTACGACATCAAACCACAATAAACAATCTTATATATACCAAGTTTATCAGTGCATATAAATAAATCAAAACACACAAATCTGACCAGTATAATTAGACCTATTTATTACTGATTAATGGTTATATCGCGACTCCCCATTACAGACATAATATTCATGCACAAACTATTTACACATAAATACTATGCCATACACATTAAACTAAAATAACCCTAATAAAATTTAAAATAGATCCATTTAGGTAAATAATCTAAAAACCAGATTCATTCCCGTATAGTTGGGGGCGGTGAGTGAGATGGAGCATGTTTTTCTTGACTCTTAGCTCAATTTTGTCCTTCTCAACTCCATCTTCTAAATCATTGGAACGTGTTTCTCTTCATCAACACACTGTTTTCAATTTGTTGATTTTGCTTCATGTAAACGCGCAGCCATAATTATAGTTCCGTCAATTACGCATTCGATTTCAAGACCATATAAAGAAACAGAACATTCCAGCAAATCAAAGTTATACCACTAAAGTCCGTTAAACATTTACGCGTAATTAACTGTATTCCTTATGCATATAATTCAGATTCGGTTTTTTTTATTTATTTCGCATTGAGTGGACTGTCCTTTTTTAAAAGTTTACTTATGTGTATTCATCAAAATTTGAACTTCTAATTACATATTTAAAGATCTAAACTCATATTAGTCGGATTAATTATTTATTGACATATTCAATTATACAGTAACTTGTTTGAAGGAGTTAAAATTTACTTTATTCATTTTCTACACCTTGGTAAAATTATTAGTTGAAAATATAGAACTTACTTATTTTCTCTCTTGCTGTGCACCTCAATTAAAGTTAATTAAAAATACATTAATGTAAATTTATCGTCTCGTAAACAGATATTCCAGACAACTTAATCAAACTGGTGTTCTTTCTTGCCATGGATCTACCAATTCTAAGCTTTTATGTTTTGTGGTGGGCTTTAGACTAGGCCATAATAGAACTTAACATTTTTTGCTTTAAAAAAATTAAAATCCATGAATGATTGTAGGTGCACCTTCTTCTTTCACTGTTGTGGGGTAATGTAATAACCAAATGATAAATTAATTTTGGGCAGGCATAGATCTACACACAAAGTGCAAGAAGAAACCTCTTTTCCATAGATATCTCCTTTTCAGATTGTTCATTACTCCTTCTCTGTGTACCTGTTTATGAATTATGATGGCTTTCCTAATTGCTTTTAAATAGTTCATCAAACTATCTGCAACAAATGTAATATCTAGACATAATAAAATAGTCACACACGACAAAAAATACCCATAAGAAACCTCTAGTTTAAATAATTTTCATCTAATCATCTTGCACCTATTACATACAAGATCTCCTAGGCAGCCAATTGGAGACTTTTCTTCCTTGCCTACTCCTTCATTAATATTACCTACATCAAGAAAATTTAGCAGCACCACCCTCCATAGTTATTTCATATAGGTGGCCCCAAAGTAGTTGGCATGCATGGTAAACAATTGTACCCTAAAGATGAGTTCAAAAGCAGGTTAGTAACTCAACAAACCTAACCAAAAACAAGATTCAAAAAGAAAAAAAAAAGAGGACAAAATTCTACATGACATTGTCATAAAAGTGTCCTGCATCTTATAAAACACCATGCAATTGGATTTGCAGAATGGAAAATTACGCTTATATAGGTTAATGGACTCATTTTGTTTTGTCAGTTTGGAGTAATACTAAGATCCTAAAACGCTAATTACTTAAAAGGGTCATTCCTGATATCAAGAGAAATATGTAATTTTAAGGGTGGTTTTACTAATCAGTATCCCAGTGACAATGTTGAATGTATTAATAACATTTTCTGACCAGAACTATTTACTTGTGATTCCTTAACAAGTTAAGTTTGAAACATTGGGCAAAGTTTGATCAATCAGCTTTAGACTTCAGCACCTATTGTGCTCTTCTTTGTAGTGAAAATTGAAATTACTAACTAACAGTCTTCTTTAAAGAAGTTAAGAAATTAAATCAAAGTTTTAACTTCAATTAAAAAATTGCAAGTCAAATTCATTTCTATTTCAAAAGGCCAAAACCAAAAGAAGTAGAAGTCTAAGTTATAGACTCAGCACTGAAATTGAGTACACACATTCACAAAGGAAGATTGAACAAGCCCTTACTTGAGGACCGTCACTCTCAACAACGTAGACAAAGAATGGATAGCACATGCTATGTGAGCCAAATGCCATTATTTTCGTGTCCCACCAACTCCTCAATCCACGCATAATTTCTCGCCTAGCCATTTCCTTGTCTCTTTCTTGTTCTCATTCTTTCCTTGTCCTCTTATCTTCTTCCAAGCTTCAACTTTTCAGCACACTATTATATTCCCCGTTATATTGTTAATTCCTTGATTAATTTTAATTTTAATTTTAGAGTAAACCATAATCAATCACCGTATTTTCATTCGTGAGAATACCATGATCGGTTCAGTTTATGATATGATCATGACAATGAGTACTAAGACTAACTAAAATTTGAAAGCTAATTTTTGCATCTAGTTAACGTTAATCAATAGGTCAGGCCTACCACGAGTAACCATTTAATTTTGTAAATACTAGTTGAAGTGGAAGGCATCAAAGGGAAAAAATTGAAAAATATTAGATAAACAATTAGAATATATACACAACCAGTTATAAAATATGAAAAAAAAAGATAAATACGTGTATGTATATATATAACGTAAAGAGAAATAAATACATATATATTTTGTGAATAAATTAACGGGTTGATTACGTATATATATCAACACATATTTGATTCTAAAAATAAGATTTATTTTGATAGGTAAGCATATATTTATAACTACTAATTTTTACATTTTATTAATTTTATTATATATATATACATGTAAATAATTACTAATGAAATACCATGATTTAGAAGCAAAATCATTATTAAAGAGAGAGCTGAGTTGTATCATTTTAGCCATACTTTTTGATAATTGATAGCACCATCCATCAATAGACTTTATTTATGGACCGCTATTGATATGAATTAATGTAAATAAAATATGGAAGCTCTTTTTGGCTGGAATACAACGGTATGAAAACTACCATCTATGAATGCAATGGTTGCGTCATAATATATGGTGCAACTACTGATCAATAAAGAGTTTGCTTGCAACAAAGGAAAAATATGTAAGACGATAATTAAATGTTAAGCTATCTGATTAGGATGGGGCTAAGAGAGCTGTGAATCTAATGACTAGACTTTTGCACTCAAATGATGTTGCTTTCTATAACTGTACAGGCAAAGTCTTCAGTTTTGACAATATTACACAACATGAATAACAACAAAGATGGAAGATGTTAGTTTGAACAAATTCCTTCTAAAAGAAATTATTTGATAGTTTGACATCATACAGAACCAATAAGTCTCCTCGTGATCTGTAATTACATTGTTTTTTAATTCATTGAGATGGTCACATGGTAATTTTTTTCTATGACACTGTTTTAGATATACAAAAGTGAAACTTAAATAATTTATAAATTTTAATACATTTCAATTAATGATAAAAGTTTACATTATTTATTTAAAATATAGTTGTATTACTTATATTTATCAATTAATTTTAGTAAGTTTCTTTTAGAGGACCACAACCATCCCATTCCAGACCCATTTTACACCTAATAAGTGGAAAATTTTATAAGGGTATAGTAAAAAAAGGTTAAAGAACCTCTATATAAAGATAGATAGGCAACCACAGGTTCTCATCAGTATAGACCAAAAATTCTCCCTCTCTTCTGTTACCAATGGCTTCCTCTTACTTTTCTTTCATTTTCCTCACTACCCTTTTGTTGCCTCTTCACATCACTGCAAGAGACAGCCAGTTCTTTAGCAAAGTCACCCATTTGGACAACAACAACAATGTCAAAGAGACAGAACTTCCCGACAAAGAAGCACCAGCAGTAAACAAACCAGAGGAAAAACAACAACAACAACCAGCTTTCATTCCTGAGACTGAAAACAGCTATGGCCTATATGGTCATGATCATGAAGATTCTAATCAACTTCCTTCCACCACCACCACCACCACTACTTACCACCCTTACAAAACTGAGTTTGAGGATGTCAACAAGTACCCCAACAGCAAGTACTACAACAATGATGCATACAACACAAGGTTTGCTGAAACCAGTTACAACAACAACAACAACTATTACAACAAGGATTCTTATGGAGGTAATCAGTATGAATTAAGTGACACAAAGTACACAGATGAAGGATACAACAATAACAACAACAACAAGTATTACAACTCCTATCAGGACAACAACCAGAAGTACTACAACAACGATGCTGTCAATGCCAAGTACTACTCCAACAATTATAATGCTGATAATGGCAGGTACTCTTACAACACCAATGCTGCCAATAACATGTACAATGGTGAGAAACAAGGGATGAGTGACACAAGGTTTTTGGAGGGTGGAAGGTATTTTTATGACCTTAACGCAGAGAAGTACAATCCAACAAGCTATGGTGGCTCATCCAGAGGAGTGAACACTAATAACTGGAACAATAACAGAGGTAGCAACTACAATGGGCAGCAGAACCAAGAGGAGTTTCAAAATGAACAAGAGAATTTTGAGCCATGAGCTTGGATCATTGGCAAAGTGAAGAATTCACTTTACTTTTGTGTATCCACTATGGGTGTTCCATGTTTTTATTGTGCTTTATGGATTCCAGAAAACACAAAGTTAATAGTTTTATTTGATATTTTATTTTTAACTTAGTACTACTTCTATTAAGTCCTGTTTCAGAATTGCATTGTCTCTGTCATGATCTGGAAATACCGCATGAAGTACTAGAGCATGTGTAATTTTTGCTTATAAGTATAACCTATTAATAAGTTGTATAATGTGAAGTAAGCTTGTTTGTCCCTTCTTGAGTAATTTATACATTCTTTCGTCGTTTGTTTTTCTGTTTCAAACAAGCACAACATGAGGCTAGCTAGACTAGAAAAAGTGGCATACATAGAAACAGCAATGACAAGACAAGATAATGGTTTCAAAGTTCCCATTTTCATGACCTACTCCACCTACCCTGAAATTCAACCAGTTTTAATTTGAACATTGTATACTGAAGTTGAGTGGCACATGTCCTTTCTAAAACCAACTTTTCAAGTTGGTTCATTCATTGGACAAAAATGATTCATGGACACCATGTCCATGTGCCCATAAACTCATAAGAGAGTGAGAGATAAGAAAGAAAAAATGTGGATAATACAACCTAGGTCACTAAAGTATTTAAAGCATAAATTATAAACAAAATTAAACAACTTTACGTATTCTAATAAAAAATATGGATTAGTATTTATCTAAACAATATTACATAAATAAATAAAAGATAAAGAGAAATAGACCAAACATACTTAGAATATCTAGTTTTCAAATTATGTAGAATAAGATCTGAGGTTCTTCATAGAATGTTAGTAATATCTTCCACTAAATTGAGGTATTACTTTGTGGGGGGCTGAAGCAAATTACTTGTAGGTGGATAATTTATGAGGATAAATTTGTGCAACTGCATTATTAATTGATGAATAAGAATGCTTAATTAGTCGCAACAAACAAGTGTGAAAATCCGTCTCTACTGTACCTAGTGAATTAATTATTCATTGGGGCTGTATTGATTGGTATCTGTCTTTATCTACTGCTTCATAAATTGTGCCGTGGAAATGGAACCATTTGAGAAAATAATTTAGAAACAAAATTTTCCTCACAGGTAAGGGTAGTAGAAATTAAAAAGTTGAAACAATAAAATCAAAGTTCAAAACGAAGGGTGGGGTGTTGAAATTGAAAGTGTTAGGTTTCATATAAATAAATAAATTGACTGGTAAACTAAAACACCTAACGATTCATGCAGTTAAAAGTGGGACACTTTGGGGTCACCAAAATGCCTTGTAATGGTCACATATATGACTCACATTTATAAATTGGTAATTATGAGTATGGAGACCCATTTCATAAAATACCAGCATTTGAGTTGAATAATCAATGGTATCATGACATCACATAGAGAAGAATTGTCACTGATATCATAATAATAATAAATAAATATATAAGAGGAGAATTGTGTTATTCCACCTAATTGTTCTCCCCAACACAGCCAAGTTTATAAATGTTCAAATTCATATGGGTGTTCATTAACTTCTTGTTACAGGAAAAGAAGAAACAGCAAAAAGAAAAAACATTAGAAATTAAAATAAAAACAGGAGACAACTACCAAATTTTGCCATTTTTTCTAATTCATGCATAATTTACGTTTGTTTTCTAACTATTCCTTCCTTTCGAGTCTAAATATAAATAAAAGAGAAATTAGACATAAATATAAATAAGTGTTAATTAATTTTATCATATCTAATGATATTATTTTTAGAGTACCCTTCTTTTAATTCAGGTTTTATTTTTAATGACCAATTTTTTTTATTTGTGGTGCAAGTTGAAGGATGGTGTAAGAAAAGAAAATTATTTATAATTGGAATCAATGAAAATAAATTATGTAAAAAAAAAAATACTAATATTTAGGTGCGCGGAGAGGATACTACATAACAATTAATATTGATTTGAAGAAAAAAACTCACTCTTTATTTTAAAAAAAAAAAAATTGTGATAAAAGAAATATTTTCTGATAGTGAACAGTCTTATACTCTTAAGTCTGGTTTGGGCTTTACTCAAGAAGTACCTCGTCCTTGTGGATTGACTATCATTTTTTAAGGTCAATTCCAGACTTTCTATGGATACACTATAGTTGAGCAATATTTCAAAACATTATTTTAATAATTTGGCTTTTTTTTATCAAAATATCATTAATTAAAAATGTTGAATGACACTCACAAAGTCATTATTCAAAACACTATTTTAATAATTTGTTCCAAAAGAACGTCACTGTGCCAAATCTTCTTTTGAAAAAGCTTGGGCTGAATTATGGGCCTACTTTCTGTTACGCAGTAATCACCGTTCATGAAGCCCAATACAAACGAGCTTGACAAGTGACAGTTTGACACCAATATTTTTTTTTAAAGACAAATATGAAGTAAGAAAGCCCAGTATTTCATTGTTTTTTATCATAAATATATACAAAAACATGGAAATATAGATTTAAGCATTCCTACAAATATTTACAAAAGATTGTAGTCAAATATACACATATTAGAGAAAAAAGATCAACAAATTATGTGCTAATATTCCATGATTCACAGCGTGATTGTCTAACAAAATCACTCACAAAATATATTGCTGTTACTAGTTTTTCCTATTCTTAATTGTGTGATACTTGTTGAAAATAAAAAATCTAGCATTATAATTTTGACAAATGACAAAGATTAGTTCCTACAAAATTTCTCATATAAGAATTCAAATAACTTTTTTCAAATTAAAACTGAGACAATAAACAATAACAAACACAATCTTTTAATTCAATCTAAATTTTGTAGAAATTTAAAATGCCAAGAACCAACAATAGAAACATTATAGTATCGTTGTCGTACCAAACAGTATTTGATAGTAAACAAAGTTTCACTTTCGTGTAGCTATGAACATAAATTTCACTTGCGTGTTGTGTTACATTAAGCAACCACTGATTATAACAGGGAAATAACTTGTTGGACGTTGTTTACCTGCTACTAAGCATTTTTTTTCACCAATCAATGGCGACATAAATTGTTTAAAAAATGCATCACTTTTACTAACTAGCCAAACAATAAATCAAATATATCACCCCAACCGTTTCCATGTCCACTTCTTCACCAAACTCAAAAGCTAAATGCCCCATAAAGGAACAACACCACTTGTCTTGTATCACTTATCATCTACTACTATTCTTTATCTTTTTCATTTTTTTTTCCTTCATTGAATACTGTAAAATTTTACCCCTAAGAAATTTAAAATATGGCGTTAAATTAAAACTTTATTCCAATTAGATAGATTCTTTTATGGCACATTTATTTCTTCTTCTTTTGTTTATATGTTACTAGTATTGTACACAAACATTAAAATATACATGCAGTTTCTCAAAACATAAAGACTTAGCTCAAGTAATGTTTTACAGGTTCAGTGGGACCAGATTCTTTAATGTCTGGTGTTTAAGAAAGAATGCTAGTTAGGAGACACGTAAATTCACCATTCGTTTCCCCAAAACATTTTTTTTTTTTACTTTGCTCTGAGTTTTCTCTGATCATCATTTTCCCATAAACTTCTGGGGGGGAGAGCAGAGACACCATGCTTGCAGAGGTAAAAGTTCTGTGATTTCCTTGTATTTTTTGCACAAATGAGAAAAAAAAAATCTCACATTGTGCCTTCTTTCTCCATTTTCTTCTGGCATTCAGCATTTCTTGTCTCCATCTACAACCTTTTAAGTTGGTTTGTCAGTTGTTGCACTGTATTGTCAGTGAAAGATCAAGAGATTTTTTGGAGTCTTTTTAATTCAATTTGATCCACAAATGTCAATATATTTGCACTGTTAAATGTTTAAACATGAATGAAACTGAATTTTTGTTGTGTCTCTGGTTTTTCTCTCCGTTAGTGCTTAATCTTTTTCCTACAGTATATAAGATTCATAAGAATCAGTGTGTAAGGCTCACATTTTATATTGTTCTATATTGTTACTTGAATTCCTGACTATTATGTGAGGTTGTTGTTGGCTCCAGGATTTGACATGTTATGTCAATAGTTTTTATGAAAGTAATTTTGCATGTCATCTAGTATCCAAAGTTTGTATTTTCTGAATGGATTGATATGAAGAAAAAGAAACTGTGTCTATCAATGTGCATAAAATTTTAATTTTCCGGGTGGACTGACATGAAAAAAGAAAAAGACCCCGTCAGTGTAATTAGTTAGCATCATAATGTTAGTAGTTGTTGAATCGTTAGTCAAAGAGTTAACATTTCATTAAAACCACCAAAGTTTGTTGTCCGAACTTAATTGTAGGAATGTAACTTGAACTGATACATCAGTTCTAATTATACCAATATGTCCTCTTTTTTAACTAGTACAGTAAACGGGGTAAAAAACACTGGTCCCCTTTCAGGATGTTTATAATTTTAGTAGCTTAAGAGTTATAGCAAGAAGAGAAGCAGATCAAGTTGTTCATTTTGAGCATAACATGTCATAATTTGATGGTAGCAGTTTCTCCGTAATGTGTCTCCATGGAAAATTTATCTGTACAACCATCCATCTTATTTTGAGTTACTATTCTTTATACTTTATATTGGTGGTCCATATCTAAAAGTAGGAGGGAACAAAATAAGAAACTGTTTAAGATGTACATCAAGAGTGATAAATATGTTTGAAAATATCTAGACAAGTAAGCCCATATAGAACACTGAATTTTAGTATTGCATATTTAACAAATGCTGAACACCAATTATTTCCTAATTATGCTGACAGTTCAATTTCCAACACTTATCCCAACCTTATTTCCCTTAATAGTTCTAAGATAATTTATTTTTTAACATTTCAGGGTGGAAAATTAGCCTCAGTTAGGCATTATGCTAATAGAAAAACTAGTGCAAGCATAAGAAACAATAAATTAAATTTGTACCAATAGTTATCCTTGTACAGTTGTAAAAAATACTAGAAGCTTTAGTGTGAGGATTCTTAAAATAGGTGCAGGAACAAGGATTATAAGCATGTAACAGAATTTACTGAAATGTGAACTACCCTCCCAGTGGATCAGAATGAGTTGTCTGAACATTGGAATCTATAGACACAAATATCTTGCCGACTTAATCCCATTAGGTGATTCTTTTGATGGATATACTTCATTATTATAAAAGCTTATAGGCTTTGGGAAAATATTTTTAAGATTGCCCTCATGTCCTAGGAAAAATTTGCCTTGTCATATCAACTAGATTCATTTAGCAAAAGATAGCCACTTCTATCACAGGGAGGATAGTAATAGAACTCCAACAATGTAAAAATGTGAGACAGTTTCTCTTGACACTTTACCCTTACTGAACAGTGTCAGCAATGGTATCTTCCATATTGCACTACTTTTTTGTTACCTTAGTATCTGTTGAATAGAAACATCGGTACAATTTCTCAAATTCAGTACAACCTTCTTTTCCCCTAATCTTTTCTTTGATCAATTGTCATTTTTTTACTTTTCATAATTAGGAGAAACCTACACCATTCATAATTTGGGTTTTACATTTACCCGTTTTGTTATTCTTTCAATTAAGAGAATGTATTACCATTGTCTCTTCTGTGATCAGCTTCATGTTCTGAGGAATTCAAATAATTCAGTATGATGAAATAAAGTGCATAACACAACATGTGCTATGTGATGTACTGATAGTATCCTTTGTATGATTTGAAATGTTCCAAGATAGGATATATCATTTTATTCATCATAATTTAAATTTTCGTCTAGTTCTTTTGATTATTCTTGTAATTAAGGCACTGATGTTTTCTGGCCAAATACATACGTTTGCTTTCATTTGGACCTATTTAAACACAACGAAAGTATCTATTGTTGCTAATTTCTAGTTTTCTACTGTTATCTCTTCTCAGAATGATGACATGCCTATTGGTTGGCCACTTGGGCTTGGCTTCTTGAGCATGAGACTTAGAGTTGGGGAATCTCTCCAAGCAGCTTCAGTGGCACCCTACCAATTGCACGTGCCATCCACCAGTTTCTCTTCATTTTCATCCTCTAACCTTGACACTGAGGTGTTCTTTTCTTATTCCTTTCTCACCATTGGTTTGAATTTTGAAATAATGCTTTAACACATTGTCAATGAATGAATATCACTTTGGAACATAAGTAGTTCTGTGTTTTGACTAGTACAGTAAACGGGGAATTTTGAAATAATGCTTTATGTTCTGTGTTTCATGGCCAACTTTCCTAGGCAAAGTGTGTACAAATGAAACTATTAACAACTTCTTCTAGGACTTAATAATGCTGAACACCAATCAAAAAAGAAATTTAAAATAGGTAAATAATCATAGATGTCTAGTGTCATAATTTCCTGTAATATATTCCTCAAGTCAATACTCTTGAAGCTTGTAAACTTGTCTCATGCTTACAGTTTATTCTACTGCTTCTTCTTTTGTTGCACCAAGCAGTCCACAGCATCATTCTTCCAAGACAATAGTGTATCCCTTGCTCAGCTCATTGGAATTAGACCAGGCGACACAGGACGCTTGTACTTCCCTAACTCATTAAGGTATGAAGAAAGGAAGAAGAAAATACCAAAAGGTTCCTGTTCTAATGACTCTAAAGTACAAGGAATGGATGTGTCTCGAGTCATTTGCATACCCTTGCTAAAGATTAGAAAGCTTAAGAAGAGTTCAAGGAACTAGACACAGGATTATACCATTTTATGAGTATCAATTCTTAATTCAGTTGTTGCTCCTGGTCATAATTCACTACATGATGACCAGTTTTAACTTTTCCCAAGTTTGTTGTGTCTTTGTTTTATTTCATGCTACAATAATACAAGGTTACTATTATTTTCTTACCACAATCCAAGCTTACTTGCATTCTCTGTTTTACTATTGACACTCTAGTACATTCTCCTATTTTCATTTGTACATGCTATTTGTTGTGCCACCATTTAAATTTGAGGTTAGTCAGAAAATTATACAAACCCAAGCAAAGTATCCTTATCAATTCTGGTGTAATAAAAATCATAACAAACAGTTATGTAAAATTATTCAAGACATTGTAAAGTATGATTGATGTCAATTTGGAGCATTGCCAAGGTCCCAAATTTAGAGGGCCAGGAATCTGACATACCCTAGTACATATACACGATGAATATTAGTCATTTCAGCAAATGAAGTCAAAACATGGAAGCTGGATTCCTTATGTAAGAAAGTGCGTGCATGACCCACTTAGGTGTAGATACATTCACTACAATCTGAATGTACGTTACTGCATAAGTTGCAATTGGCCTTTTCTAAACGCATAGGAATATGATTGGATTCATCTTCTTGGAGTCAATGTGTAAAGTGAAATTCTAAGACTCAGTTTAGATCAAAGTATTTCATAATTTCGACTAAGTTTAAAGTAATAATAGTCACATTTCTACTTCTTTTTTTCACTTTATACGTTTACGCATGTTAAAAGAGTTCGATTTTTTGGTGATTTAAATTTAACAGGAAAATGTAGATTAAATTATTCCAACTTAGTAAGTACTCTCAAATATGAAATACTAAGATTTCTATGTTAATTAAATTTCACTTTGTATGGAGAGCTTTACCCCCTCGTCATGATCCTATTTAATTTGAATAGGATTTTTAAGATATTCAATGTAATATTTTTATAAATTAATTTTAAAAATATATGTCCTTAATATTTAAGATAAACAAAATAGTACAATAAATAAATAAATAAAGTTGTGATTTGAAATTTTAAAATTCTAATGTAAAATAAAGGTAGAACAAACTACGACATCTCTAAGATTGTGTAATTATATAAGCATCCCTTATTTCTTGATTCCTACACTAACCTATATGAGTTTAAAAACATTACACTGGTGCATACATTAACACCTGAAGGAGGGCAGTTTTGCCATTCCGATATGTTTTGTGGGGTGCAGGAAGAAACACTCAATGTAACTAGGCCCAAGGAAGTCCAATGCTGCAGCAACCCAAGCCCAAAACAAATGAGTAAAAGTGGGAACAAACAAAAAAAAATTGTAAAATAGAAATAACAAAACCCCATAAACGCAAAACCCCTTGCTACTACTGGTTCCTCACTTACGATGTCCGCCGCCAGGTGTTTGCTGCGCTCCGCCACCTCCCGAGCCTCCGGTGCGGCGAATCTAGCTGCCGGAGCTAAACCGAGGCCGGCACGATCTCCGTTCCGTCTCCCAAAGCAAACTGCAATCTCCAATCGCGTTTTCAGGTAACGCCGTTCCTCTCTCTCTCAATCGCATTTTCCCAAACATTTTTTCAATTTTGTTATTATTATAAAATTAATATTTTCTGTGAAAATAGGTTACCGGTAGAAGCGAGCTTCTGCGTGGAATCGATGCTTCCTTATCACAGTGCAACTGCTTCGGCATTGCTGAATTCGATGCTCTCTGTGTCTCGTCACTCTTACGGTTGGACCCCTGAAGGTATTCCCTCTCTTTTCTCTTTCCCTTCTTTTTTCTTCAACGTAATTATTTGTCTCTGTATGTGATACTATGCTCGTGAAAATGTCAATATTGGATTCTCAATTCAAATCTTATTGAACCTACATCATTGTCTTCAAACATGCTAAACGTTTTACTGGCTCTGTCAGTTCCAAATTCTAATTCTGACTATTTTTTTTATCTAGAATCTAGGTGGTGAAATAAGATCTATTAACAATAAATCATTTTGACTTCCGTAACAATAAA
This sequence comes from Hylodesmum podocarpum, assembly GCA_026586105.1. NCBI lineage: Eukaryota > Viridiplantae > Streptophyta > Magnoliopsida > Fabales > Fabaceae > Hylodesmum > Hylodesmum podocarpum. Next base: position 3,056,507 of record JALJEV010000424.1, on the reverse strand, counting down.
TTGTTTGACTTCTGTAACAATAAATCAGATTTGTTAGCCGCGATGGATTATACACTGTGTTATGTGCATTGTCTTTGTTTCTAGGTTTCCCAGAAATTTGAATTTTTTTATACCCAATGAAAGTCTGGCATAGTAGTTTTGTTACAACTTACAACACAAGGCGATATCCCGATACTGGGTCTCTTTTTTTATTTTTTTGTGTTGCATGGAAATTGAATATAGACCTCTTTTCTTTTACTTGGTAGAAAATGTTTTCTCGCCATTTTCCCTTTTGCTTTTTACCCTTTCTGGATGGTTAGGGAAGGTTCTAGTGAACAACCTGTTTTATATGAAAGTTTTGGGTGCATATGGGCAACAATTTTTTCTGTTCAAACATTCCCTTTTTTTTATGGGTTAGGTTCTCTCTCTTGCTCTCACAATGAAGGGATGTATATTTTTTCCTTTTTGTAGGGCAAGAGAAGACTAGATGAAGATCAAGAATCAAAGATGGTGTCACATGGATTTGTTTTAAATTTTGGTTTTGAAGCATTGAGAACTTGTCTTTTGTAGATTAGGGAGAAGAGAAATTTCTAAATTGACTGTAAAATGAGATACTGAACAGCATATCTCATGAAAACTAATGTGGGGCTATGGTGCAATTCAATGGTATTTCGCAGTAGTACCCCAATTATATTATTTTATCGGCAACAACTTCTCACAACAAAGATCACTTTGAGTAATAAGCAATTATCATCTCTTTCTCTTAAAAGAAGTATTATGCATTGTCACATTTAGTGCATCCCATTTTTTAAAATGCCTAGACCTCTATATTAATTAACATTCACTTAGAGATGATCACATGAGGATCATACTGATTGATTGTATTCACTCAGATTGCAATGATGATGTATGATGAATGACAGAGGGTTCGAGCAGGGTTTTATGTACATGCGCTTGAAAAAAGGTGGTCAAGTAAATTTTTCTTTTGGGATTTTGAATTGCTAATGTACGCCTTAATGTAGCACAAGCATTTGCTGGAAGTAAATAAATGACCCTAAATAAGCAACAATTAGTTTACACTTTATAATTCCATTTTGATATTGATTTCTAAATGCAATTTCTATGTATGCTGTTTGCATTTTGGTTTCTTATTCAATCTTGTTGAATTTATGTATACGAATGGGAATGAGAATGTACATACAAGAAATTTCTAATATCATCCATTAACCACACTTATGCAACTATCACTGTCGTTAAGAATACATTGAATTTGAAATTAACCTCAATGCAGAATGTCAAAGCTATTTCTCACTTAGTTTGCTGCAGTAAAAACCATATTATTATGACATTGCAGTTTCACTATGTCAAACGTAAGATTCAAATTGTTGGTTAAATATCACTTCTGAACTTTAGTTCTCGTTGACTTGGATATTAATAATCTCCGGAATGCTGGGTACTATAATAATCTCTGGTCTGTAAGCACGTGATTTGGAATTTATAAAATTGAACATGTCTGTGTAAAATGAGCAGCGTGTTGAAACCGCATACTTCCTTTCAATATACTGCTGCTCCAAAGCTTTTACTACATTTAGACTTTCTTTGCAACTTTTTGTTTTGACTTGGCTGTTTTCTTGTTTAGGGTCGTGATCATTTGCTCTTTGGCTTTAGGCTTGGAGACTAACCATGTAATGTTTCGTCATTTCCATTTGCTTTCTTTTACCTTGATAAAAATTTATGTTTTGTATTGAAATGATTTGCATTTTAAAATTTACTATTGTGCATTGGCATTAGTAATTATCTTGACCTTTTGAATCTTATTTTGTGTTGTAGTGTATGTAGATTTGAATTTTCTCAAGTAATTGTCTTTTTGAATTTTAGATGGATGATTGCTGTTTGTGGTTGCGGTGCATCTACGCATACTTTCCATGGATTTCAGTTTACTTTGTTAACCCTGCTTTTGAAAGTGAAACATCCGAGACTTAAATTGTACAAGCACCCAGAATTGGTACTATGCTTAGGTATGATTACTTTTTGAACATAAATGTAACATTCAGCGATGTACAACGATTTAATCACTCTGTTCTTGGAAATGGTTTTACTCCAAGTAAAATATAAAGTTGTTCTAGACCAATGCCAGTAACTAATCCCGCCAGCATAATCAATTAAAACGTCAACAGATCACTTTGGAGTAGATTAATGCTCGAGAACGAAATGCAACACATCCGATTATCCTAAATATACTTGGGGCAACAAAATTAGAGACCATAACAATGGCTTACACTACGCAGCATCCCGTTGTCATTTATAACCTTTGTATAAATCTAGCATTGGACCTGGCTCTGCATGGGAAAATTCATGTAGTTCTAAAGCAATGAACATCTTAGTCTTTCCTAGTCAATACATAATATATTAACATGAGAACCAAAAATTCACATTTCATTTTACGTCTTCGTGATCATTCATATACGAAAAATGTAATTCCTTTAATTAATTTAAATAATCTCACTTTTAAAGCAAACATTTTACACTTTATATTTAATAACCATATACTTTTGAGTGAAAAAAATTGCAAACAAAAATGACTTGGTGGCAACATGCCACGCATATAAATTTTTTTCACCATATACTCACCAGATCACAACTTGACATTCTATATATAATTTTTTAGCACATTACCCATACTTCAGACGGTCTTTGGCAGCTTTATATTTTTATTCAATTTATAAGAAATTTTATACATCAAAAAATAAGATTTGTGAAAGCATTTTACTACGTACTACTGATAAAACTTACCAAGTAATCGTTTTTTGGTTCGAAACCCTAGTTGCTTTATACATCAAGTAATCTGAATCATTATTTAAAAAGTATGTGATTTAAAAAACTATTTGGATTAAAATAATAATAAAAAAAATAACCTTATTTATTACGCTGATTGGTCCCTCATTTCACCCCACCAACCGGAAACGCAATTATAGAGTCAAATGTGTATCTAAGTTTGCACCATCATCTATGGAAGGTGTCCGGAGGATGGTGGTGGTTGGAGAAAATAACCTTGGATTTTGAGAAATCATCTCATAGTGCTTTGACATTTCACACGGCCACTCTAATTTGTATAGCTTTTAATAATGATTAACATAAATATATCATTTGCCAAATCAGGGGCAGTGAACCCATTAGGGGAAATTGATAGGGTAAAGATGGATTTTCATAAATTAATAATCAATATGAAGTTAAATTTATGAATTTTCATACATTACTTGCTAAACCAATAAATTTGAATGGCATACAGGTTAAATTCTCTCACAACAAATTTTTCTAACGAATTTCTTCCCGTTTCGATTTCATATGAGCCAACACCAACTGTAATATAGAAGAAACTTGAATGACACTGTGATGTCATATTAAAATTCCGTTTCCAATAACAGAACTTAAGGAATATTTATTTTAACACAATTTATCTTTTCCCTTTATTGAGAGACAATCGTATACAATGATTACGCCAATACATTATTGTAAACTCATTTCGTAAATTGTAACTCCGTGTATCAATGCAAAAATAGATTGCAAGTCATACAGGAAAATGCAAAGAAACATATGGATATCTATATTAACATAATATTATATTTTCTTAAGTTCATTGGATACAGTGATGAAGATAATATCAAGTCTTGATGGCTTGACACAAAGTTGTTCAAGTGACATTAACTTAAACACTTAAAACTCAAAATGATGTCAAGCATGTTAAAGAGGAAATACAAGCTAATTAAAGTGAGAATGTATACCAACCCATCCATCACCAGTTAAGTTTTTCCTTGAGAGTATCCATTGCACCATAGACAAATCATAAAGCTATTATTGCACTCTTCTATGGGATTATTCTTCAACCACATTCACCAATTCATATTCAACCAGAGAAAGATTGTTATCCTCTTTAACCACAAAATCTGCCGGTTCAGTTACCTCAACACGCCCCCATTTGTCAACAGCCATCCTCATTGATCCCTTGAACATGTCAATCTTTGCATTCCGAAGAATTATCGTAGCTCCAACCTTCATCAACTCCACTGCACAAAAGAGAAAAGAAAAACCACCTTATCACATAAATAGAACATATCATTGTATCTCCTGCCTATACAAATATCAATAAATTCATCACACAAATGCGTATACATTCTGTCAATACACAAATGCTTATACATACAGAGTATGAGCTGTTCAAAAAAGCTAAACCCATTACTCAACATTGTGCTTGTTGAAAAAGAAAAGAATGAGAAAAGGAGAAAAATAAGCAATATCACATAAATATCTAGTCCGTATGCATTGAATTATCAGAGTCCTGTTCTTCCTCTCACTGTTCCTGACAGTCTAAACTCTAAAGAGGTCATCACCACTTTCTAACTCCTAAGGTCCTCTTATCCCAAAAATAAATAAATTAATTAACACACAACCTTAAAAAAAAAATAGAAGGTACTAACAATGAGTGTGAAGTTACTCAGGAATGAGGATCTGGAAAAGTTCAAAACAAAAACCAAAATATTGTACATCAGTGTATAATGTAGACACAGTGAAATATAAGCCAGAGGTCATGTGTTTCAAAGAAGCAAAGATTAAACTTGTACTAAAAAGCTGAAAAAAGGCGCATTGCTGATTATGCAATCCCATGAACGTAAGAAATCATGAAATAACTAAAGAAATATCAACAATAAGTTAGATTAAGGTAAAAATAGTTACATGAGTTAGAACAAACATGAACTGAAAGCTTTGATAAAAGTACTTTGGATTTGGATTGAAAAATAAGACATCATCCCATTACCTTCAATACAACAGCAACACTTTTTTTACATCACAAAAACACATGAATTGGAACCATGTTACCACTCTCCAATTACCACAATCACACCTCTATTGACACAATAAAGTTCACCTAGACTACCAAGTCATATTGTTTCGCAGTTCATCAACACCTTGAGGGAACATTCAATCAAATCCATCCTTCATCACCCAAAAATAGCAAGAGGCACATAAATATACCAAATCCATGACAGTTATTGAAAAACTGAATCAAAACCCATCCTTCATACGCGGATCATTCCAATTAAAAACGGCTAAGGCATCATGTGATCCAAATTTGGAAATAAAAGCTTATCTTATCTATTAAGTGTGACACTTAAGAACCACTCACCGCCATCATAGACCCAGATGCAGTATTAAAATTGAAACCCCTTCCCATTTCCACTTTCAAATGCAACATTGAAAATGAAACAAAATCAAAGGGACCGCAATTTCACAAACCCCAGAACAATGCAGATCGCAAAGAGAAAACCCCAAATTCAAAAAACTCAAAATTCATAGAAACTAAACAATACCCACGTGAAAAGTTCTCATTTTTTATAAACAAAAAACGAAAGAATAAAGAAAAAAAAAAACAGTTTCTAAAAAGGTGGGTAAGTGAATCAGACCTTGTTCATTGCGAGCGGTGAAGATGATGGTTCCGGTGTCATCACCGATGAGACACTCAGCGATGAGAGTGGGTTTGAGGTTGCGAGCAGAAGAGGGTCGCGGTTTGTGTACGACGGTGTCGGAAGACAAGACCTTAGCCACCAACGTGTGACCGTTGGTACCAGGTTTGAGCTGATCCACTTTGGTGAAAACGGGTTTTCGCTTAGCGGGTTTGGACCCTTCTTGTTGAGTTGAATTGGATGCCATTGAAATCGAATACTTTGATTGATCTCAAATTCTCAATCACTGAATCACACAAACACACACTCTTCTGTGACTCTTAAAGTAACACAGCAACACAAGCCCTACCCAGAAGAGAAGAACCAGATTGATGCATTTGTTTCGCACGTTCCTTTCCATTTCCCTTCTAAATGAAGCGACACGTCGTTTCCACTCCAATCGTCAAACGTCACGTGACCCTTTCTATTCTCAACATTTTTTATTTTTCAGACACTTCCATAAATATTTATGTAATCATCAAATAAATTTTAAGTAAATTATATTAAGTTATATTTTTCTTTTACAACAAAAATAATAAGATAAATTTTTTTTAGCAGCACAACAGTAATGAGAATAGAACCTGTAACTTTGTTATTTCTTAAAATATTTGTGTTGACTATGATTTAGCATTGAGATTTATGTTTTAATAAACTGTTCCGAGAGATTAAGTGGACTCCTCAAAAGTGAGTATAGCCAAAATTAAATAATCTTTATATTGAATTAACAGTTGATATTTAAAATTTATAAAACTTACCATTAATATTTTTAAGGTAAAGTAAATAATTATGAGAAAATTAATAATTGATATTTTTAATCGAGATTAGTTATTTTATTTTTATGTGAATTCTTTATTTTAAAGGGTTTCGAACCTATTTTACAAAAAGCATTAAATAAAAAGTTTACTTAATAATTAAAAAACTACTCTAAGAATGATGAACTAATAAAAATAATGAAAATTTGTTGTCTTATTAGATAATAAGAAAAATAAATTTGTTAAATAGTCTAGCCTAAAAATAAATCTAAAAGTAAACGAAAATTATATGGATCAATTTCAAAAACCAATAATATATCTAAAAGGCATTCTTATTTTTTGATGAATTAATTATCTTTATATGAACGTTTGGGAAAGATAAAATGATGTGATTTTTGTTTTTTTCTCAAGTGAAAAAGTTGTTTGAAAATAAATTATGTTGTTTGATAAAATAGCTCAATTTTTAAACTTTTTTTTTCTTAAAAACAAGTTTATTTTTTAACCTAAACATTTGAAGCTTATGATTATTTTTTAAAAATTTTCAGCTATTTTTATACTAGTTTACTACGCAAAAGTCAATTTTTTGTTGTATCGAGATAATTAAACTTATTATCTTCAAACTATTTTTCAACAAACTTATTTACCTAGACAAAATTCATTTTGATTATAATTATAATCAATTATTGAAATAATTTAATTTTTTCAACTATCTCAAATATATCCTCATCAGTTATAAAGATTAACAAAGTTGTTAGTTACATATAATACATGCCATGTGATTTAGTGATAATGTAAAATACTATTTAGTCTTAGGAATAAATTATACGGTGAGAGAGTGGTATACAGGGGATCCTAAACCAGTGGGAGCAATTTGTAAAAATAAAAAAATGAAATAAGTGGTTTCAAATATATAAATCTAAAGATGAAAAATAATAACATAAAATTTTACTTGTAATTTTTTTGTGAAAAATTGCTTCGTAAATTTTAGAAGATGAGGAATGCATGCTGCAATCTCTAGCACTAAACTGTAGATCCACTTATATTGAACGGATATACCCGCATGACGTGTATTTTAGGTTCCACAAAATTATATGTGTATTAAATGGTGGATAATTTGTACCAACACTATGATAAAAAAAGAGAGAGTATATATTCAACTTAAATTTTATATTAATTATTCTTTTATATTACAATATTTAGTGTTATTTAGAATTTAATTAAAATGTATTTTGATGTAGTTAAAAAAAATGTTATCACTCCATCTCAAATTGTTATATGTGGTACATGATGTAAAAATCTTTACGATAAATGAAAACTATTATTTACTTTTACTTGGCACATTTTCTTTTAGAATTTAATAAAAACTACAATATTACTATCAATTATAAAAATTGTTACTGATATGTATATCATTGAAATTAATTATCATAAAAATTAAAAACAAATATCACTTAGAAAACGTATAATAATGATTGATTCTTTTATTCTGTACATTTATTTAAACATTTTTATCTTTTAATTACACATAATAATTGATATCATTAATTCATTCTCATAACCAAAAAGTTTTATTCTTTAACAAGTATTCTCATTTTTTTATTCAACTACCTGATCTGGCTCTTATATTCTCTCTTATATTTTTTAAAAAAATGTAGAAAATGCTGAGTCTCACTTTTTCTCCATGCTTAGTAATTTATGATTAAATATAAAACATCTCAATAGTTTTGACTTTTGATACTCATTATTTATTCAACTTTAATGTTTTTTCTTCTTTAAGCAACATCTAAATAATAAGGAAACCCAAACCATACGAAAACAATTGGCAATAATTGAGAATATAGTTGTTAGACAACTTTTATTTTATTTTATTACATTTTGGTTACTGAATTGTTTGTTTGATAATGATAATGGTGCGTAAAATATTTAGGAGCATCAAACCGACAGCATCTTAAAATCATTCAACACACAATTCATTTCAATAAAATCATTTCATTATTCTTTTGTTAGTAACCATAACCTCATCTCAACTCAACTATTTAAACTCTTGTTTAGCATCACATATTTTAGATTGTGTTGCTGAAACTAACCTTCTTGAAGCTTGTTGTGTTGAAGATGATGGAATTGTTGGTCTTAGGTTGCACAGGAATGGTGGTGTTCCTTCATGGGGCCAATTTCTTTTTCCATGCTATCACACAACACTCTCTCTCAGCTCTCAGGTATAAACCTCTCTCAAGTCTCAAACTCATTTTTCTTCATAAACTTGATTCTGTAAATGGATATCTCTTAATTATTTTTTTGTTTTACTGCAGTTTCTTGGGGTTCGTTGGGTGGTAGACTCGTGAGAAGAACAACAACAATTGTATTGGATGTGCATGCAAATTTCATCCTCATCCACCATAATTATTATGTTGTTTCAATGTTGGTTGCTTGCACCTCCCGTCACGCTTTGTAAATAGTTTCATTTTTAGCATAGAATGGCAAATAAACCTCTAAACGTGTCATTCATTCAAATGTTTATTCTTGTAATGATTTTATTTTTATTGCATGCACAAAGTTCATCTACCAAAGCATGCATTTGTTTATCAGAATGAATGATAATGTTGATTTATAATTTCTTTTTTATAATTTAGGTAAAACCTTAAGTTGCAATTATTTTGCGATCAGAAGATTATTTTTCTGAACCTATCAACCATCAGCATCAGTGCATCACCATCCATATATGGTGCGGAATTTGGTTGGTGTGAAAATACAAATTAGCATGATTTTGTGACATAGGTGTGTTGCGGTCTTTGGCATCCCTACTACTTCCAAGTTCCAAGTTTAATAATTATCTGGGAAATGGGGCACTTAGTTAATTTCTTAGAAGTCAGAAAGGTTCAAATTCCAGAATTTGTAACATTAATTGTTTATTAGCAGCGTGGTGAAGTATTCTTCCATCTTGCATTGGTTTGCATTGGTACCTTCACTTGCTCATTTTTCAGCGTTGAAATATCTATCAGCCTTTAACACATGAGCCTCTTCCTCTAGAGACTCCATAAAGTCGATCTAGGTGGTGACAAATTCAGATTTGTTACTGGTTCTGCTTTTAATAGATTTAGAATTTCAGAATTTATTAAAACTAGAAAGCAGTAGTATAGAACCATGGTTTAAATGACAAATGACTTCTATCGCGTGATATCACACAAAGAGCCAGAAAATTTGATCTGGGCCTAGGCCCGTTCAGATGGTGTTACAGATTCAAACCCAAAAATTAGTTGGGCAGAATTTAATGAACGCAAGAATAACGTTTGAAACTCGTATTAACTTTTAGCCAAAAGTCTAAAACAAATTACGTGATATAGTCTGTTTCAATGATAATTTCAAGCCGTTGATTCTACAATTCCAAGCCTTGTTCATTGATTTAAAAGTCAAATTAATCAATGACTAAAATACCAAGTGCATTCGTGTTGTGGGGCTTGTAAAAGCCACTTCAATGAGGAAACAGTTCATTCTATTTGGGCCTTTGGGGTGTGGAAAGAGCCACCAGTTCTAAGTTATTAACCCATTACATAAAATTATTAAAGTCATGCCCGTTATGATAGATCCACTTAATTATATATAACACGTAACGAGATCCACATTGTTGCCCCCAAAACTAGACTCAAAATCCAAAATTATTATGCGTGCATTACTTAACCTAAGGATGACATTAAGAATTAAGCCCGGTTTGTATGAGTTTACTTCAGCATGGTTGGCTCATCTATATCTTCTATAAGAAATACTTATGAAGTTTATCTATTATGTAAGTGAGCCAAAACTGCTCATGTTATATAATATCTTTTATGATAATTTAGCCTTTATTAATTAATGTTTAAAGTTTTATTTCAACGCTAGCGCTTGTCTTTGTGTGCCTATTACAAATAATTAGTTTACTCTTATAGTACTTGATACAATAAAACTTATTTAATAAATTTTACGCAAACAAATACTTGTTTATCTAAATTAACAGAAGTTATTTTTATTGGATAAGATAATAATTAGGAATTCAAATATTATTTGTTGTATATTTGAGTTCTCCAAGATGTCTCTTATTAATAGAGAAATTGTGTGTACTTATCCCTTTGTTTTTTTATGTGAATTTTAATTATATCCCTATAATCATTTCCTCAAATAAATTTTATTATTATGTCATGGTCAATGCTCATTTAAATCGATCCATAAATATTCAATGATGGACGTAACAATTCTTTCATTGTCATGACAATTATTAATTTTAGTTATTATTGTCAACACGTTCTAATTCTTATACCGTCATTTCAATAACTCATATCAACGACACTCGCTTAATCCACCAAACACATTGTCCAACTCTTATCATTAGAGAGACTTTTAATACAAAGAATATATATGTTTCACTTGACTTACTTAAATCCATCTTCGTCATTGCATCACCTATCTAAGCAAAACACTATCAGCTTTAAAAAATTTCCTTTCTTTTTATTTAAAATCCTCATATACAATGCCACTTGTTATGCAAAGATGAGAATTTAAAATTGGAAAAGGTGGCTAAGCCCTCCCATATTTATTTATGGACTTCTTCCTTCTTTAATTTCTGACTGGGTTTAATTATATTCCAAAAGAAATATATATTTAATGTTGATGATTTTCTGTAACCAATTCAAAAATAAATAAACAAATGTCTTTTCTCAGTCAAGTTTAAAATATATAATAATAGAGGGTTTATACTTTCCTCTCTTCGTGTTAAACGCAATGCACCGTTACTATTAAGTCAGCTGATAGGACGTTTAGATTTATAAGCCTTCTAGAGTGGATTTTAATTTTGAAGGCTCCTTGAGGAACAGTGTTATAATGAACACACGGGGAGAAATGAACAAAAAAGGAAAAAAGAAAATTAGACAACTAGGCTAATTTTGTTCAACTAAGGTGTGCTGTTTTAACTAACGTAAGAGACGTTATTGCGAAATTGGCTTATACATTTATTATTAGATTAATTAGCTAGCATGCCCTTTTACTTTTCTTGCAAACCGAGCAATTGGCTTGGCGCATTTGATCTAAGCCGCATGTTGATTTACTCCAGACAATGACTCTCAATTTTGTTATTGTGGAACATACCTAAGTCACTTCCGTTCTCGTTTGTTCAATCCGTATGACAAAAGAATTTCAATTGTGAATTTTGTAACATTCAAGCTCTAACGGGCTAGACCAACGAGTCAACAATGATCTATAGAAGGAGCTTTAAGACGCCATTCGGAGCCATCATCATGTGGACGGGTCTTTAATCCCTTCACCGTTTGAGCGATGGTCCCTAACGTCATTATTCGTACAATTTTATTCATAGAAAATTATAATATGTAATTAATTTGTTAACTTATATATATATATATATATATATATATATATATATTATATTTTATAATTAATTATTTAGTTATATAAATATTATAGTTCTTAATTAAATATTTTTTTGTCACGATCAAATTAAATATGACGATATTTGGTATATTTTATTTATGTGTTGACTATTCTAACGTCTAAAAGATTATATATAATATTCTTAAGACGAAGATTTTTAGATGTACCGGGCTTTATTTAAAATTAATTGAGTTTTGTTTAATTTGTCTCTACCTAATACTCCATCTTAACTTGTAACTATCTCCATAAATAACGAGATTTATGGGTTTAAATGAATTTCCTTGCGATATTCATAGAGAAAAAAACTTAAAAACGATAATTACAATAACACACAGAAAAAATCTCTAAATACATATACTAAATTAACGAGAAAATCAACCACTTTTGCTACAGAAATTTCTGAGCCGAACTCATCCTGGTCCACCAAAATTTGGCAAAAACACTAGTAAACATGCATTATTTAAGATCTTGAGATCGTATGTTTGGATTCAAAAAATTAATGAAATTTTTCACACTTTCTTAAGTACAGTAGTATAGAAATCCAATTTCACACTTTCTCAAGGACTACTGTATTTTATTTTTAAGAAAAACCATTAAAATTTATTTTACTAAATGGTATTCAAAATAAAAAATGAAAACGCATAAAGGGGTAGGCAAATAAAAGACTATCTTTTATATATATGAAATTAAAGCTTAGATTGGACTAAGAAAAAATTGAAGTCAAGTAAATCCGTCAACGCGTTTAATGAGGACGGCAGTGTGCATTTGACACGAAGGAGCCCCACACTGTCAGTGTTTATTATTGTATAATGCTAAATCCTCGTCCTATTTCTCATTTCTATTTATATAATAAAAAAAAACACCTCCTTCGTCTAATATTATTTATTAGCATTTAACTATTAAATTATTGTGATTAAGTAAAAGATTAATGAATAATGATAATTATTTTAAATAATTAAGAAACTCGATGACATGAAATATAACACGGTGGAAGAAATTCCCAGCCACACAAGTGTATAAAAGAAAATGAGGATAACGTGAATGTGAAAGCGAAGGCAAATTCACTCTTGCTCTCATAAGTTGAGTCAATAAATGGGAAAAGGGACACGTGTTAGTTACGTTAGAATGGTGTGGGACCGATCTAGAAACTTTGTTACTCGGTTGTGTCTACTAATTCGAAATGTTCACATATTGTGTTGTGGACACGTGTGGAACATGTCTTTATGGCTACTGCTGCTACGTGCCAAGTGAAATAACAGTACGGACAAAGATAGACAATGAGAGAAATTCTTGTACCCATAACACGCAAGAATTTCTCGTCAATGAAGCCAATTTAGACGTGGATTGTTATTCCTATTATTATATTTCTTTTTCCTTTTGGTGGAACCCTCACTTTGCCCAAATTCGCTTCAACCTTCTGTGGCCGTGTGAGACAACTCACATCACATAATCTTCGATAATCTACATATTCCAACCACTTTGTGAAAACTACTACTATTACTTTATCATAAAAATTGTTAATGAACCGTCTTTGATTTTAAAACTCTTCCATGGATTAATTAGAAGGGAAAATATTTGGGTACTCAATATATGTTGAGCTTGATTTTAATTTTGTTTTAATAGTATTTTTTTTATAAATGAAATTAAGTCCTTTGATTGTTAAAAGTTTCATAGTTGTTATAAAAAATTTCAACATCAAATGTCCACTCACTCGTCGATGGATCACTTGACTCTGTTTTCATAGGTTTCCCATTTTCTTCAAACACTGCAAATAGCTGTCCGTGCATCTCCTTTAGCTATGTTCTTTGTTGAGAATCTCAATCAAATAAACATATTGAGATAGGGTCAATTCCCCGACAGTCAAATTTAGGAAGCAACATAATTAACAAAATTTCCTAACAAGTAAATTTCATCCATTTCAAGTCTCAGCGCAGGCCAAAAAAAGTTGTTATTATATATAAATGGTATAAAATATAGGTATATTTAATGATAATGATATTGAGTTGTTATTATATAAATTAATAAATAGTTGATAATTATGTGTAATTTTTTATATTTTAAGAAATTTTAAAATTTTAAAAATATTTATGTCAAAACAGTACGAAACTGTTGAATAAGAAACTAGAACAAATACTTAAAATATATTCTATTAGTTTTGTAATTACTTAATAAATTAACTATTGCGTAGCTTTTCATTTTATGTATTAGGGTCATTTAGAAAATAAAAATAAAAGTTTTTTAACAGGGAATAAAAGTACATATAACATAAAAAATACAAAACTAACAAAAAATTTCGACAATGTTTACCTTACTAATGTCTAGTTTTTCAATGTTTTTATTATTAGTTTATAGAAGACATTAGCTAGCTATGGTTATTGTTTAATGGTCGGTGCAAGAGATGGTGTCTTAGAAAGGGGATTCTAAGACCAACTCCATTCGTATTGCTAAAATAGATTCTTTCTATTTAGCACTCTATTTTATTAAGATTTAAGAGTCAACCATTGGAGTAATATCAACTCATCAAGTATTGGGTGTTTATTCAAACACGGGTGCTTATTTTTCTTTGTGGAGGCTTGGAAAGTGCAAACAATAGAATGTTGAGATGGAAATAACCTAACAAGACTTAAGAACATCTACTTTGGGAGTTGAGTCATGAATATGTACTTGTTAATTTGTTCGGAGTGGAAACACATTCAGTATAGTCACCAAATTTGACGCATTCATGTAATAGAAAACGATGAATTAATTAAAGATGGATTATTTCAAAATTTTAATATTAATTTTAGATCGAATATTGTATACAATTAAAATTCGAGTCATTCTATCAAAGAAATAAATAAATAAAAATTTAAACACGCCATTTAGATAATATAACCTTAAATACATGATAAGTGTCTTTTTACAAATAATAAGTTAATACATTAGATATTTGTCTAAAATACAAGTCCTATTTCATCTTTTCCAGAACTATGAATAGACGTTGATAATAAAATGATTCCATAAACTTTACATTAGGGGTACGATAATAACAGGGAAAGAAATAATGTAAATTTTATTATGCTCACAGTTGGGTTTCTTCTTTTAGTTTAATTTTTTATACTAGAATTAATAATTTAGTTTGTTTTCAACTTCAAAATCATTTTCACTGTCCAAGTTAGTTCTTAAATGTAGAATTCCTGTGCTTGTAGAAAAATATATTTTACGTCTATTAAAATTCCTAAACAAACATCAACGGGTGATGTGAAAAAATATATATTTTCTAGGTCGATTTTATAGTTGATGTAAAAAGTACATTTTACATAAATTATTCTTAACAAATCAATGTAAGAAGACTTTGGTGTCAATTATAATATAAATCGATATGAAAATAATCAGAAAATAAAACAAAATCACTTTACAGAAATGCAATAATAAGCAAAGCTATGTAATAATATGGATGATTTTACATGGAAGAAAAGACTGAAAAAAAAAAAAAGTACCTACTGAACGGTGCAGCAAAGACAACAAGAATAACCCAGCAAGGGTAATAGGAATAACGCGAAATGAGGACACCAGTGTGGGATGAAGACGACAACTTGGTGAAAATAACATAACTTGAGAAAGAATAGTAAAAATAAGTACGAGAAAAAACGCGACCGAAGAACGAAAACAATAACTCACGGAACAAAAATAACCATCAGAAATGAATCTAAAATTTAATAAAAGAGACTTTTTCACATCAGCTGTTTAGCAAAAACTAATATATAAATGTAGTATACTACATTGATTTTCTAAGCAACCGATGTGGAATCCTATATCCATGTTGATTTCGTGAACCATCAACATAAAAAATTTAATATATATCAATTAAAATTATAACCGACTTAAATAATGAGACATATATAAAATCCTCTTCTTCCACGGATGTTGCGTTTGTTTTGAAATAATCTGAAAAAATATAGAAAGCGGTAAACTATGATAAAAATACTAAATTTGCATCATTTATTTGAGGAAAAAAATATTTTTGTGAGATTTAATAAAATATAATTCTTACCAAATTCTCATGAAAGTAAAGATAATTATTTTTAATTTCTTAAAATTAAATATCTTTTACTATATAAAATTTTAAAATAATAAATTATTTTATATATTAGTTAATAGATATTTTTTAATTAGTATAAAATTATTTTTCAGATAACTTACTTAATTTATTTCATTATATTTTTTTATTTATCTAGACAGGTGAAGATAAAATTCTTCACTTATTTTCATTCCATCTAAATCATACATTTTTTACTCAGTTTCATTTTCTTATAAATATTTTTATTTGTTTTTTTTTAATTCACTTTTAATGTAATTGAATCTCAAATTACACATACATGGGTGCTATAAATAAAAATAAAAAAAGAGAGGCTAAATTATCTTGTTTTTTCACCCCTAAATGAAACAACACCCTAACCTAAGATAGGTAGCTCAAATCAATCAATATCAATTCTTGTACACTAGTATATATTTGCTCCGGCAAGAATCCATGTGATTTTCTCCTTGCCCCAATTGTATCCATGCAAATAATGGGCAGTGCTTGTGTCACTGATTAATGGACCCTGTCTATTTACTGCTTCGTGGGTTTTTATTAGCCTTTACATTGTGTGTTCACTTGGTGGAGAACAGAGAAATTATTTGCATTTCATACCTAACGAAGTTTGACTATATGTGTTTCTGTGTTCTCACTTCATTTTCAATTGGTTCACCTCGCACTTGACACTAAACACATGCTTCCTCTGCTTCAACCCCTTAGTATTAGTACTTGTAAGCGACTCAGCCACAATTTATGGACTTTGTGTACAAGGTAGACGTGGACCTACAGTTACGTAAACAATGCAATTAAACGTACATTAGTGAATGTTCATTAATGCCGGTCAAAACCTAGGTATATGGATATTTTTTTTCTCATATACACTTAGATCTTGTTCGGTATAAAAACTCATTTAACGTTATTCAAACGTGGCATGAAATAAATGTTCCTCGTATTTTGTGAATATAAATGGTTGTTAAAAAATACCAATTTTTTTGGTGTGCTAAAAAAATATAAATTTGATATATATCTTTAAAAATTTATCAAAAAAATAAGATGTTTTCATAGCTTTTGCTCTCAGGTTTAAGAAATTTTTATAATTATAAAAAGACTTGAATTACATATAAAAAATTCGTAAATATTTTAAAATTTCGACAATTAATTAAAATTAATGTATTTTATAAAGACCCGTTCTCTCAACAATACTTTCCATTAAAAAAAAAAAGAGGGAGAGAATATTTTCCCCAGAAGCATACATCTCAAGATAGAAATTTGAGATTTGAGTACGTACGTAAGAGATTTGAGCCATTTTCATTTGAAGAAAATCTTGAGATGTTTCACCGTCTTGATAACAAAATATACACATGAAATATTTATTGTCTGAATCAATTATTGACTAAATTTGAGATCAAAATTACCCATATATTTAAGCATTGGCTGATCATGATAGCGATTTTGAAATATAGCTCACATGAATGAGCACACTGTGAATTAGTTTTAAGCGTTATATTAGTCATCAAAAGCAAAATAATAATAACATGAGTGTACAACAGTTATAAAAGAAAAGATATGATAATTGAAAAGAAGTCGTGTCATACCAAATTCCTGAAAAAATACATAATTTAATGCCTCGTGAATTACTTCGAAGTACTATATAAATGTCTAGCGTAACTTGTTTTGACGAAATGGATATAAGATAATATTATTTTACAAAAAAGGAATAACATGCAGCAGCAGGAATCTGCAAGGAAGGAGAGAGTGGCTTGAGTGGTGGGAGATAGCCACCATAACCTCACTAATTATGTTAGATTTGGATCTTAACAACCAAACATGTTATTTTTTTTAGTTGGATTTGTGTCACACTTGGAACAGGTATAATAATTAACATAATACTTTCATACATGTTATTTTCTAAGGCATCTAAATATGGGGTGATCTCAATCATAGTGGAACTAGAATTAAATGATTTAAAAAAACAGAGGAAAATAAACAAGATAATTAAAATATAGGGTGGAGACAAATCAAATCCATATAACCAAACCTATAAACATGAAGGCGCGTGTTAAGACATTAGATAAGTGAGGTTATGGAAAACGCGTTTAAGTGTAAGAAGGCGCGTGTCCACGTTCATCTCTCCTATTATTATTCATGCTCGTTTGGAATAAATGAATAATTAGCCGCCGCAGATTGATTTGTCTTGGTCCATCAGCGTTTCCCATGCCCATAAATAATAGCAGCCAGCCACCACCTTCCCCTCTTTTCAAATCAACACTCATTACGCTTAATAATAATAATAATAATTCATTCTTTAAATAATTAATTACTAATTATTCTTCTCTTCAGATATAGATCCAACTATCAAGTCACGCGGCTAGACAGAAGATTCCGCCGACAACTTTTCTACGTACAATACACTATCCAACCCTTTACCCCTATCCCCTTCTTTCACTCATTATTATTTTTTATTTTAATTTACTTCAAATCACAAATTAAGGGTGTCATTAATTTCAATTCAATATTCCGTTACGGAGCCATCAAGAAAAAAGCTGCCTATATTCCGACAAATTACCACCTAACGACCCCAAACTCCACTTTATCTCCGCAAATAAAAACGCTAACCACAAAAATTAATGTTAAACTTTTTTATTTTAATACCATTTAAAACATGCGCGTGAATAGAAAACAATAAGCGCGTGGGATTAACGTAGAGAGAGAAAGAGTGACAAAGTAGGATTATGAGTATGAGTATGATGATGAGACGAAACCAACTGGTTTGTCTGCTGTCTGGACAACCCACATGCCACGTAATTGTAATTGAGGGAGTAGTATAGTAATTTGCAATGTCCTAACCACAACACAGTCAAATTCCACGTTGACTGTGTGCATTTCTTTCTTTTCTTTCTTTCTTTGTTGGATGATTCAGTATGCATGGATGGCCCATACCATCTTATCTCATCTATAAAAAAGGCACCTGCTCCCCTTACTCTGGTGCATCCATCTATCCATGCTCTCATCATTTTCTCACTTTCTTCTTACACTCCGCAAAAACATAACCTTCAATTAACACCCCATTAGTTTTTAATTACCGATTATTATTGTTGTTATTATGGCGCCCAAGGATAATAAGACTAGTGGTGTTAAGGGAAATAACGGTAACGGTAACGGCGGTGTCAAGGAGGCGCATTTTCGTGGGGTGAGAAAGAGGCCTTGGGGAAGATACGCCGCCGAGATCAGAGATCCCGGTAAGAAGAGCCGCGTCTGGCTTGGAACCTTCGACACGGCGGAGGAGGCAGCGCGTGCATATGACGCAGCTGCACGCGAGTTTCGCGGTCCCAAAGCCAAGACCAATTTCCCTCTCCCTGCTGATAATGTTAAGAATAATCAAAGCCCTAGCCAGAGCAGCACCGTCGAGTCCTCCAGCCGCGACCGTGACGTCGCCGCTGATTCCTCGCCGCTCGATCTCAACCTTGCCCCTTCCGTCACCGTCACCTCCGCCACCGCTCGCTTCCCCTTCCAGAACCAGTTCACGCCAATGAACGCGGTTTTCCCCGGCCCTGTGCCGCCGGCGAACCGGGTTTTGTTCTTCGACGCCGTCCTACGCGCCGGCATGGGCGTTCCACGTGGCTTTGGATTCGGTTACAATCATCATCATCACCCCGTTGCGGCGAGTGAATTTAACGCGACGGCCAGCGATTCAGATTCGTCTTCCGTAGTCGATCTGAACCACAATGAAGGAGACGTTAAGGGGAACGGTTCTAGAATCTTCGATCTCGACCTTAACAATCCTCCTCCACAAGAGTTCGCTTGATCCAAGATCTGACACACCTTAAGTTTTTTTTTTTTTTTTTTTTGAATTTTAATTTTTCGGATTATGAAATTCTCTTTAGTTTTATTGAGTAGAGAAAATAGCAACGTCCGATAAGGAAGAATAACAAGAAGGAAAATACTATGTGAATACGTAGGCGACGATATTGTCTCTATTTTTTGCGACGGAGGAACCAAGCCACTGGTTTCATACCGTTGTTTCATAAGAAAAACTGTTGTCAAGTTTTTAATTTTGTTTTTGGTTATTATGTAGTAAGATGTAATGTTTTTGATTTGCACTTTGCAGCTATCCCTTAAAACGGAAAGTTAAGTTATTTTGACGGTGATTGTGATCGTGATGTGGTTTATTAATTTTGTGTGTTTTGTTGGTGGCGGAAAGTGGCCGGAATGAAAAGTTGTGGGTGAAACGTACTTGGTATAGTAGTGGTCGTTGTTGTTGGGGTTCATTCATTGACCCGCCGCCACGTGACAGGTGGCTCTTGTTTCCTCTTCAAGGTCACTCCATTCGTTAGTGGGGTATGTAACTGTACCACACGTGGCACATTGAAACACTCTCGTTTCATTTCAATACAAAATTAATAATTTAGTGATTAACAATTCAATTAATTATGCTAATATTAATGTAGTTGAACCTGTTAATACGATTCTGGATTTTCTAGAATTATAAATTATTAACGAATAAGTTGGAAGTATGCACATATATTAATGCAATTGGCCCATAATTCATTTTCATTTCTTTAAGGGTTGTGTTGCCGAATAATGGATAAACCTTATCCTTCGAAACTTCATATTCCGTGTTTTCTTAAAATAGACATTTCAAAGAAATCCATATATTGGGTGAACTAACTTTCTTCTTAATCCTTGATGGCCAACACAAATTTAATTTCCCTTTTACAAGGCTGGTCCAAAGTTAGGCATGTGTCTGCTTAATAGCATTTTATCCAATGTCTACGTGGTTTTGTTTGAACTTGTGAATGAGCTTTTGAGTTTAATACCCACGTAATATACTTTTAGGAATGATTATTCTAAGTGTAACTATGAATTAATCTCATGGTTAATCCAGAGAATCGAACCTTATGGTGATTTCTTAAGATATTATCAACGAGTTAAAATCCAAATTACAAAAGTGTTTATCGAGAAATTATATTTATATTTTTCACAATAATAGAAATAAGCTAATCGTATAAAAAATAATGAGTTTAAATTCTGCTAGTGTCGTTCCCTAGTTAATTAGGTGAAGACCATTTCATTTCCATCTGTGCGTAGCCCAATGTTTTATAGTGTCAATTTTACTTTCCTAAACCATTCAATTAAATACCCTACAATATATGAGACTAGACTGACTAAATCTTGTGGAGACAATGTATTAATTTTATATATGGTAAAAAGAGTACGGTACATCTATAAATAAGGTATATTTTATACTATATGTATTTTACGTTAAAACATGTAAAACAAATATAATTTCATGTTGAATAAATATAGAATATTGATTATTAAGCCAAAAATTGCATTATTAAATTATAATCAATTAAAAAAATAATACATTTTAAGAGAACATATGTGAATTTGACCTAATTGGAATGATCTAAAATATAAATCAAACTTATCCTCAAAATATTTTAGGTTTAATATTTTAAATTTGAACTTGTCAAAATTTATTTTCTTGGCCAGTTTTAGTCTACATTACGGGGAGGTTGGAGTTTGCCACCCAAGTGAGTTAATTTAATTTTATTATAAAAATTCAATTGATTTTATCTAAGTTAACTCGTTAATATAATTTAATTGAATTAGTACGGATTGAAAAAAAATCAAAAATATAAATTAAACCAATCCAATAAAAATCAATTAGTACAGATTTTATTTAACATTAAATCCAGCCTAATTATAACCCTAACTAGGCTTAGAATCATATTATTGGACTAAATATGTGCAGACATGTTTATGTTTTATATGCTAAATATCACTTTTAGTTAGTATTTATGCTAAATACTAGGTATAAACTTGTGCAACATTTTTTTTGAGTATGTATTTGGCACTTCTGGAACCACTTTAGTATGTTATTATTAACTTTTGTTGAAAAAAATATTTTTGCATGTTTTTGCAATAATTTTTTAAAATATTGCCAATAATTGTACGTATGTAATAGTGTTTATCTCATCGTTTGTATTCTTTTTTCTTACAAAATGACTCTTGAATAAGAAAAATAATAAAATGATTTATGGAACTTTTAAATTTATTTATATTTATTTTTGAATTCACACATAGACAATTCTACAAAATCTTCCATATCAAATAATATTCCGATTCAGTTCTACATCAGGTGTTTGGTTTAATCTTCTTTGTCAAACTTGAATATTTTGTAAATTTTACAATAGTAGCTACACTTTACCCTATATTACTAAGAAAATTAAAAGCGACTAAAACATCCGATGGCATGTACGCATAAGACCTGAAATTGGCCGAGTCTTTAGAAATTTATTGACACCTCTCAACACGCGTTGAATTATAAATATTTATAAACCAATCGAGTTTAAAACTCAGCATGTGATTTTTATTTTATTCTTTGGGTCGAAACTTAGCATGTGACTTGAGATATTGATTATATGACTTTGCTGCCGGAACTTAATTACATAAAACTATAAAAGTCAAAAGATGAAGGTTCCTTCACTTGCTTGCCAAACCCACGCAAAAATAGAGGCCAGACATAATACACTAGTTAGATTATTGAATAGGCAAAAAAATCTTAATGTCTACCTAGCTACCTGATATACAAATAAATCTTTATTAGAATTATTAACCTATTATTTAAGGGACAGTGTATCTTTGCCATATGATGGTTCATTGAATCCTATTTCCTTGTCTTCCCTTCATCATAGCATTTTTATATTATTTATTACAACAAAGACAATTTTACATGTACGATGTACCGTGATTTACAAATTCGTTTGGTGTGGTTGGATAGTTACAGGAACAATATACATCGTGGTCATTGCTTGATTGATATGTTTTTGGTACGTTGAACGTTATTGATGTATTTGTTGTTTATTTTTTAGTTATATGTATGCTAGGTCGCAATGAAGGGAATATAATTTATTATTACAAAACAGATTCCCCTTACTTAACACGGCGCTTGACATTTTCTAGAGAACATAATAGATCGTGACATTGTGCTCTTGATATCACAAGGTTAACCCAAATTCGTGATGAAGTATGAATTGAAATTATGATTGTGTAAAAGACAAAAGAAAATAAGATGAAGTTGCTTTTGTGCAGCTTACGCGCCTGCCGACAAGGGCCCACAAACGAAACACGTAAGCGTGCTTCGCGATATATTAGGTACTAAGTACTACTAACCAAACATTTGGCTTCTTGTTATTCTTATTCTTGTTTAACGTATCTTGGACACCAAGCACTCAAGTAGTTCAATTTCCTTCGTTTCATACACTGCACAAAACACTTTTATTCAATTCCCTCTGTCTTTGAGTTTTCTTTGTTGAATCTTCAATGTGATCATGTGGGCTCACCCTAGCTCATTAAGTTATTCACATGTTGCCATCACCGGCCATTTTGTACCATTTTTATATGTACAAGGACACTTCTCCCGCGTATCATTTAATTGAGTGAAGCTTCTCTTCTCATTATTTTTCTTTGGCCTCTTGTGGTTTGAATGCAAAATTCGTTTGGTGATTATGCTAATTTAAAATTCGTGATTGATGCATTGAATGGAATGGTGTATGTGTCTTTTGATCCCTCAAAGAAAATAAAATAAGATGATGCGAGCATGCCATGGCTAAATGGCTATGAGCCTATGCAGATTTAATTTCTTCCAACCCAACCCCTATACACTTTTTTAATAACAGCCTCTGTCAAAGACATTTAAGAATTTAAAACTTATTTATTCATAATATAAAATGATTTTACATAGTCAATTATAAAAAATTTAGTGTTGAAATTAACAAACAGATTATAAATAAAAAATTATGATTATTTCACTTTATAAAATACTTTAGACAATGCATAGAAAACTAAATCATGTCATTAAAAGAATGCTATAAATATGAAAAAGTAAGGCAAAGTTTTTCTAGACGGAATTAAGTAAGTGAAAAAGTTGAAATAAAAGAAGGGGATGAAAAATGCCACAAACAGTGAATAATATTGTTAGTTTTAATGCACATATTATTTTCTCTAGTTAATATTGGTCATGAAGAATAACGTTTCTTTCACATCGTGTCTCACAATCACATAATTTGCGTACTTTAGAATATATAAACCGTACATATTTATTCTTTATTTTTTTCATTTATTTTCTTCTTGCACCTTTTAGTTCTACCAAATGGATGAGAATTTGAGAACATGTTTTCCCGTCTTGGCCAGTAAGTCAGTCCCAGCAGTGGATCCGTACATAGTGTAAATAAAAAAATATATAAAAGATATTAGTTAAGAAATTTTAAAAAAAATTACAGAAAATAAATAAAATTACATTATTAATAGTTTTAATATTCTCCTCTTGATTTTGTAATTAAGCGAGATGATTTAAATAATCAAGAAATAATAATTAATTAATTAACTACGAATAGCACGTGTGGTGATTTGAGTGAAAGTAATTAATGGAGGCGGAGTAGCACATTTGGCATGCACGTGTAATACAACAAGTGCGGGACCCACTACGGAACCGCTGCTGTTGCTTTCCATAGGACCCTTCCTCTGCCTAATGCCTATAGATGCTCTTATGAATTTTACGTCTTTTATTACTACAATATTATAACCTATATGTGTATAAATATACTCAAATATGTGAATTTATTTTCTTAATAATAATTTTAATTTGAAGCTACATAGAGTGCAGTGTTTGTTGTGATAAAGAAATAATTGAATGAGGAATGAATGATAGGCACGTAGAAGATAATTAAAAAATAGAGTAGATTAGGAAGAAAGAAAAGTGAAAGCAGGAATCAAGGTGACGTGTCGGAAAGAGACAGACAGCTACGCCGGCGGGTCGGCGATTAAGGGAAGAAAGAAAAAAGAAAATGGGGTGCGTTTGTGGGGCCCTAAGTTTTGCGTTCTGTTCCGTTGATCCCTTCTACTGCAGTGGGGAACACTGTGTCAACAACTATTTCTGACTTTTTTTACTAATCTAAAACCAAAACAGAATAAGGAATCCCATCATAATCCTTATACTTGCTTACCACACACAAATGTTACTTAAAAACAAGTGCAATTTCATAATCATTTTTTTAAGTTTAAATTTTATTTTTTTCAAGTAAATCTGTTTGGAGGTTAATTCTTTATACAAAATTTTATGCTTTAGACAGATTAAACCTTAAAGACTAGTATGTTTTATATATGTGTGGGTTTTGCGAAAAATACATAACATAATAATACTCACAATGATTAGTTTGTCTTTGGGGAAACTTTCACGACGACACTCATTTTAAAAACACCAAAACTAATTATTTACTCCAACAGTTATTTATGTAAGAAAAATTGGATATAATTGTTACAGGAGCAATAACATAAAAAAAAAAAAAAATGAAATCTTAAAAGATTGGTTAGGTATGGGCGGCTGCTACCTTTTTAAATTATTAATATTGGTGATTTTAATTGAAAATGTAGTGTTGTGCATTGAGGTGACAGGTTTTGTGAGAAAGGGATAAAGAATATATCATAAATAAATATAAAGGCGGCAGCTACTTTTAGACGTTCCGCCCCCTCACGTCGCATTCCACAGTTTCCTTCTCGGCGCGTTGAATAACCCAAAATACACGCCCTCATTATGTAGTGGATTTTCAATATTTAAATTCCACATATGCACCCTATCTTTTAATACATATTATTATTTATTAATTACTTATTTTCGTATTTCATAATTTTGGTTTTTTAAATATATTATATTTTAAGGTTATTTGAAGAATATATATTTGTGTTGAGACAGGAGAGACCCAATTTTTTAGCGTATAGAATAAGATTGTTATAAGTGATTTGTTTTGAACTTAAGTTTGTGCTCTATGCTACTTTTTGAGAAACCATTTACTAATGAGATTCTTACTATTTTTAAATATATATTTTTCTATAGGTAAGATAGAATAAAGTGTGAGGTAAAAACAATAAAACATGAATTACTAGAAAAAAAATGTTACAGGAATTTTAGTAATAGAATAAATCCTCATTAATAGTTGAATATTGTTTGAGTTCACAAGAAAGAGAGCTTGGTTCAGAACCAGAATGATTAAATTGTCCCAAAAATAGATTCTGCAACTCTCTTATTGTCACAAAGCAACTGCAATTGTGAATTCTTAAATTATGAATGGAGCACTTAAACACGGCTTCTTTAAAATTTGTCTACAATTACAGTTTCAACCAGTTTCCTATCTAGAAAATTTGTCTCTACTCCTCCTGAAAATTTGTGCAATCTATTTAAGTGATTAGTCACTGGTTATTATTATATTATCAAGAACTCGTGGTTTATAAAACAACTTTGAACATGAATGCTCTTGCCTTTTCTCATATAATATTTTACCCGATATAGAAGGTTTTTTAATTAAGCTATATAGTTTGCCTTGTCTAATGAAATGAAGTTGCACATTCCAATTCTGATCCTTTTCCTGATTTATTCAACCTTAAGCCAAACTGGTTCAGGTCACAGAGAAGTTTAATTTCATATTATCTAAAAGCTTAAGCAACCCGTCTAGTTTGGTGCTGGTCCTTGATAAATTCTGTTAAATTCTATCATTTTTATAAAAATCTACAAGTTTAATTATTGGTGTTCTGTTGTCTTATATAGGAAATCACAAAGGATCTTGAGATATTTATTTTGGTTTGATGAACTCAATTGGTTCAATCCTGCTGGTTGAAGTGACACAGCAGAAAACTCCTTGCAAGTTGCTTTATTGCATGAATTCAAATATTGTTGTTAGCGAGTGTAGTATTCTTCAAGATGAATGACTTTGCACATCAATTAAAAGCAATGTACAATAGTATCACGGTACAAAAAATTGAAAAATGTTAGTGGGGCTGCTTTTATATTTTATAATCATGCTTTCCACTATGACTTGAAAGTGTGGCTTGACCGTTCGAGTTATTGGAATGCATGACTGATGTATGCCTTGATTTGCAATCTTTTTTTTAGTGTTCCCTTTCTTCAACTTTCAGGTAAACTTTTTCTTCATACTGTGTATTTTCTTTTCACGAGAAAAAAGCGTACAATCCAATAAAAAGCAATAGCCTAAAAAGGAGGATCAATCAAATTTGAGGAGGCCATGTAGCAAAGATTTAATCATCCAATAATTGACTTTATAAAAAAAACAACATATAATTATTTATAAGACCTTTGAGGAAAGTCTGTTCAGCCACATTGTTCATGACTGAATGAGAAAAAAAATTAACATGATCTACAAGTGGCCCATCAAAAAATCAACTTTTGAATTGAAGGCATTGGCATATGAAAAACCCTTGCATGGTCCCCGCTTTTGATTTCAACTTAATAGGCAAAATAATAATCATCCTACAATAGTTGGTCACATGAATCACGATAACAAGCACTATCAACAAGTCTATAAAAAATTAAATAGAGCCGTCCATTATATAAAGTATGAAAGATAAGTAAAGTTTTTCAAATACTTCATACTCTATGTAATGAGTGGCCTTATTTTTATAATAGACATGATCATTTTTCACGTAGATAGATAGATTTAGGTAAGTATAATATAATTAGTTATCTTTTACGAGTTACAAATATTATATATTATTTTAATTTTGATATACATAATGCAATATTAAATAATTTAGAATTAATTTAAAGTTTTATGTAAGAAGTAACTAAAGAATATATGTTGGCAACAAAAGTCTACTTAACGAGTGTATATGGGCCAATCCTTTGGGTGGCCTTGATAAGTAAAAATTATACAGGCTAAGAATGACCACTTTAAATTTATTTATTTACTCGGTCCAATCTGTTTGTCCTTATTGTACTAGGCATGATAGCTTTGAAAAATTATACACTTTAGAAAATTTTCAAATTGGTCTCTAGTTCTTTTCGAATAAGTATAAAATGAGATATTTTCTTTAACAAATGGTCCCTTTGTTTTCCTATTACAAATTTTCCATTTGATCCAAAAGAGAAATGTATGATATTTAAGGGACAGAGTGTGAAACAAAAAATACAATGAGACTAGTTTCTAAAGAAAAATATTTTGTAAATGAGAGATTAAAGAAAGAAATAGTGTTTTTAAATTTTAAAATCAAGACTTTATTAAACTTAGGGGCTTGTTAATCATTTATTAATTTTTTTTATATAGATATAACTTCTAGAATAAGAGGGTATAAATATAAAAATATGCACAAACATTTTGTAGAGAGAAGTATGAATGGTCATCGTATGGTAAATATGGAATTATAAAAATAATGTGACATTTTTTAGGAAGGAAATAAATACTAAACACGTTTATATATATATATATATATATATGGCTAATTTTTAGAATATAGTTATAACTAAAAGCAAATCATCTTTTTCTATGTCATATTTCTATGATTAATTTTCATATTCACATTTAGTATTATCCGAAATTTAAGAGTTGGGTTGTTAGGGGTCTATTAGGATAAGTTATGTGATATTTAAATGAGCATGAAGTTTTGTTTTTCTCTGTGGATTAAGAGAAATTATGCATAAACCTTATGTTAATGTATTATTTTTATAAGTTTTGGACAAATTTTCTTAAAATACATGTAATACCATTCATTAATATATTATGAAGACGCATGCATTCATTTATTGATTATTTTAATTTTTATTATTCATAAATATTAATTGTACTGTGTTGAGTTGTACCCAACTGGGCGGAACTCGCCTATAAGATCGACATTCCTTAAATAAAGATACTCATATTCAAAAAAAATTATTTAAGTAATTTGACAAGGTTACATGATATTTTTCCTAATTGGCAATGGGAACTCACAAAGTCGGTCCCTAGCGACACGTACACCTCGGAACAAGGGAAGTTAACTGATGAAAACTCTTCTCACCTACCAAGCCGCCAAAGGTTAAGTATAAAAACCTAGAGCTCAGCCTCTTACGCCAAAAGTAGCATTTTCTTTCACTTTAACTTCTTGATTCTCTTTCTTTACACCGAACATTCATATAATCAAAAATTGACTTAAACATCGAAGTGCCTTTTGTAGTTACCTCTCACTCCACTCTTCAACCCATGGTCTTAGCGAAGTGGAACAGAATGACTTAACGACTGATGTGGAGTGGATATCTCGACTAGAACAGATCGAGGAGGAACATTAATGTATATTACTCATTACTTCATAAAATAAAAAAAAAATTATGCACAAACTTAGCGAAAATTAATGTTATTTATGCATCTTAATTGGGTGATTTGTTTTGGCACAATAAAGTAGATTAAGACGACAAAATACTAAGTTGGTTAAATGCCTTAATCTGCCTAAACAGACATGACCACCAGTTAAACAGTCCCAGTTGTGCACGAATTTGACTTGCTCGTTTACAAGTCCAAGTAAACTCAGACAAAACGATTTGCACAATTACGTAATAGTTATAGTTGCAATTATTATGCTAGTGATTATGACATGTACACATGAATGTCGTTTAAATTACAAAGAAATTGCTTATGAATGGGTACAGAATCTAGGCAATATATTCGTGTATGCATAAAAGCAGTTAATGTGTTTCTTGACTTTATAGGCTTAACTTTATTGAAGCTAAGTAGGAACCCACTCTCATTTAATTTCATTTTGTTTTCAAAGTTCGCAGAAATTTTGGTGCATGGGCCCTCCGAATCTGTGGGTGGGATTGCCTTCATCCAATATGTTTAACCTTAAATCCAGTTTGGACCTAAATATTATATTATGTCAAATTAATATAATTGCTCTAGGACGGCAATAAAAATTGAATTTATGTTTGTAATGATTCTTTTTGAAACTAATGATAAATGTCACAAATATTAATATGCGTACGTCTTTTTCTTTATTTTATGCAAGAATTAACGTACATAATTATTTTTATACAATAAAAAATTGATTGTAGTCACTATAATTTTTTAATAGTTTGATTTTAGACCTGCTAAATATGTAAAAATCCTGTTTTAGTACCATTCAAGCATATAATGTGGCATCATTGTGCCATTTGATATACATGTTTAATATTTAATCAAAGCCGAAAAATTTTATATTTTAAAATGACCGCGTGCATGTTTAATATTTAATTAATTAATCATATTTAAAGGGGGAAAAAGATAAGGAAACATTTCTAGAAAGAGAAGGATGATGAGTGGAAAACGAGTAACTAAATACACATACAATGTTACTAAATTATTACGACATCTAAAGTTGAAAAACTATAATTAGGTCCTAATTATCAAAGTTTATAATCAATTGCTAATGGCGGTGTTTCAAATGTATATTTAGTAGCACGTAAATGAAACAACGAACAGATCATGTAGCCTATGGAATTTTACTTACAAAATGTAATAATTATCATTACTTTCAGATGGGAAAACAAATATTTTGTTGACATTTTAACCAAAAGAAATGCTTTATTGACCTTTTGTTACACGTTCACTGAATTTGAGTAGCTGGCTCTACATTCCAATTTCCAAGTGACTTGAATTAATTTTAATATTTTTTTCAAAACAATACTGTATAGGTGAAATGGACTTGTGCAATTTAAAAATAAGCCGTTGTAATTTTAATTAAAAAGGTAGATAAGTCATAGTTTGTTTAGTTTTTATTCTATATTATTGTGATGAATTTATCTACCTCTCAGTGTATTAGATGGACAATTTATTTTATTATTTGTGGGTTAATTATTTTAAATAGGAATATTTGGTACACATTATGTCAGATAATATATATATCCAATATGAAATAAAAAGGTTTGAACGAAAATAATGGCACGTGTCATAGAATAAAGATACCCGTTTCCATCTTCCTTGATGGGATCATGGATCCAACGAACGTAAAGACCCGGTCAACAACGAAACCCCACTTTTTATTTATTATTTATTTCATGACATAGCATGAATACATAATACATGACATGAATTATAAAACGGGCATAACATTGTAATTAATTAATAAGAAAAGGCGAGTTAGTATTAAGCGAACAAAATGGTTGGTTGACAGATGTTCCCCGAAGCAATGAATGTTTAAAACGACATGGGTGCGCCGCCGCAGTCAAAGGAAAGGAGACGGCGCCACCACATGTACGACAAAACAAGAGGAAAAGCGACAATGACAAACACGACCAAGGATAAGACGAACTAGTACGTTACGTTACTATTATTATTTTTATTATTTTATTTTCTTTTTTCTTTTGTTGTGTGCACTAGTTTCTATGTAAGTAATTGTTGTGGAGTTTTGGCGTTAAGGAAAGAGAATAAATATAAATACAAAAACGAGGAGGAGCGGTGTTTGCGTGTGGTAATGTAAGAAAGAGAGAGAGTGACGTGTGTGGTGGCGACAGATTCGGTGGTGATGGGGCTTAAGGGCAGAAACACGGCACGTTTTGGACTAACAAAAAGTGGGGTCCACAAGGGAATAGGAACCACATGGGAAGAAAGGTCAAATCAAAGAGTGGAGAGAGGGAGAGTGTTGGTGTGAAATGACGGCCGGCTGGGTGCAGGTGGAGCAGGTATCAGTGAGTGAGTGATGGATGGATGGATTGATGGATGGTGGTGTGTGCTGTGTGATGTGTGCTGTGCACTGTGCACTGTGCACTCTCAATTACTCTCTCTGCTGACGTTTTCTTAATTTATGTCTCTCTATTACTACCATTCAAACCTCATCTACCCAACCTATCACTATCTCATTTTTTTTTTATGTCTCTTATTATAAATTTTACATTCTTTTTACTTTATGTTTTAAAAAAAAATTAATTATTTCAGAACTTTATATTTTCATATGTTTTTACTTTTATCGGATGTTAACTCATGCTAGTATGTTTATTAATTTTATTTTACGATATATTTTACCTTTAAATTATTTAATTTTGATATATTGTGATTTCAATAATTTTCTTTAGATATATTAAATTTGTGAAAATAAAATAAAAATAGAAACAATCGGTTTAACATATTAGTGGTAATTTAATATTTAAAAATTAATTTATACTTTAATTTAATTTGATAAATCATCTAGCTGAATACTGTTATAAATAGTTTTGTTTAAGTTTTCACGATTTCTAATTTATTATTAAAAAATAATAAAAATATTTGCGATTGCGTGTATTATGATGTCTTAAATTATTATTATTTTTATATATATGTTGATAATTTTTTTGTTAACAAACAAAATTTAGTTAAAATAGTACTAGTTTATTTATATATTATAAATAAAAATAAGCGCAATAAAAGATATGAAAAATTAAACTTAAAATAATTTCCTTCATATACCTAATTATTTTTATTTAAATATTTAATTAATATTTTATATCAGCGATATTGATCCGCATACACATTAACATTTGTTAATTATAAACCTTAAATTATATCGAAATATAACCAATATAAAGTTAAAACTCTGAATTTTTAAAATAGTGTGTTGAAATATTAAATCACCAAATTAGACATGTAATCTAATTTTTTCCATCCACACTTATGATTATCCAAGGAATAATTTTAATTATATATATATATATATATATATATATATATATATAATTTTGTAAAAGGTGAATCGATAATTGATAATTGTGGGTTTTGAAAATTATTAGATAAGCCTTCTTTTTTTAAGGTGTAGTATTTTAAATTTTATTAATAATATATAAAATATTCAATACTAATTAGATTCATAAAAAAGTACTAAAAAATACAAATCGATTCCAAATATAATATTTATATATATATATAGGGTTTAGTATATATATCTTTTTATTTGTATAATCAAATATTGAATATGTATTGATTAAAAAATAAAAAGAATAATGTATTGGTTAGTGATTGCGTGTGGGGGTGGTGGGGGATATGTACTTTTGCAGAGTTGCGTCTTTTTGTCACTCAACTGTGTACTCATAATGTTTTCTGACAAATGGGTTTGAATAGGTCACATTCTTCCCAAAATAATATCCCTGCATCACCACCTCACAAAAACCCAAGCTAACCCCTCACAACTCACACCCATTATTACGCTACCAAAATTAATTCTCTTCCAATACTCTTTTCTTTATTTAATTTTTAAACCTCTTTTATTCTACCCACCTGAACACGTTTGAGGTTTTATTCACTTTTTCTAGGCTTGGTTTGGTGGGGTGAGATTAAGGAGAACTGGTAACAAAATGGGTGGGAGTTAGGTAAAAATGTATATTGGAGGAAAAAAAAATACCTTTTTAATTAATCGAAATCGGGATCTTTATCTTTATTTCATTTTTATTTATTAAATATATATTAAAATATATGAATAATATTTTTAGTTATGTTATAAATATGTACAAGATTGGTGAAAAGAAGTAAAATTGTGTGAAAGTTTTTGAATTTGATTTAAGTCTAGTAAAAATATTCTCTTCTTCTCATGCGTTCACTTTAGCCTCGTTACTTTGGTGCTATGTTGCTAGCGTATTTCCCAGTGCCTTGCATTTTCATATTATTTTGACGGTATAATTAAATTTTATTACAATACATATTTTAAAATAATTATAAAAATTATTACCTATTACTTAACAATCAAATTAAAAATATACAAAAAAATTAACGGTTAAAACTAATTAATTTTAGTTTGAAAAATAAATCAAAAATAGTAAAAAAGAAAACTAGAAACTATATATTTAATTTCCCCTAAACTTTATCAGTGTGTCGGTAGAATTCAATATGTAAAAAAAAAGGATCATATTTAATATTTTTTTTTTCAATTATATCAAGATATTTTCTTCATTACATGGTGATATAATTTTCTTAAATATGGACAAAGAATGATACTTCTAAATATATTAGTGAATCTGTTTGAAAAAAAGAAAAACAAAAAACAAAAGAAGTTCAGAACTTATAGTATGTGTTTTAAAAATATACAAATAAATAAAGATAAGAATTCTATTGTATGAGAATACTTTTTAACAATTGCTTTTATACATGAAAGTATTTAATAGAAATAGTGAATCATAGTAGAAGTGAAGAGGGGACTGTAACCTATGGACACGCAAGGAACAATCAATGCCCTTGATGTGTTGAAGCATCACAAGTTCTTACATTTTCTTCCGTCACATCTGTAGGCTGAGACATCTCTATAGTTTGACCCCATAAATGCAAATCCAGATGCAAATTATGTATACCATCACATGTCCCTTGCGTTCATGACGTAAATTATTAATTGTTCAAGTGTTTTCTTTTTCTTTTTCAATGAAAAAAATTTAACTAGGTCTAATTTTTTAAAGTTTGTCTTTAATGAACTGGTGTGCTCAATAATGTAATCCACTTTACTTAGTGAGGTAAAACTTTAACATTGTAACTTAGACTGCGTCTATGTTTGTATGCAAAAGGGAAAAAAATGTCAATTATTAACTAGTTTGAAAAAAAGAAGTTAAAAACAGAAAGAAAATATTAATTAGTTTGGAAAGAATATCATTCGAATAAATGCACCACTAATTTATCATGGTTAGCATCAAGAAAATATTATTATTAATTTAATTTTATAAATAAGAAATAAATAATTGAATATTAAAAAAATATGTTTAATTAATATTATATCTCATACATTTTCACATAATATCATTTGTTGTAATAACTTATACAAATATACTAAACAAAAATTGTTTATTAATATCTCGAGTTTTTTTTGTTAGATATCTTAAGATTTTTAACAAGTAACATTGCTTATCCAATAAAATGATGCCTAATAAATGTTAATTAAAAATGTCGGGTGATTTGATGTCACAGAATCCTTAAAAAAAAAAAGTAAAAAAAAAAATGAACTTTTTAAAGCCGTATATTAACAATGCGCTGGCGCATGATTCCTCAAAAATGTTGTACTGTAGCTTAGCATTTCCCAGCTACATACACTACTACTTCCATTATTAAATTTAATTCTTAAATTAACTATAATGTTTTGTAGTTGTGCTACTTATCCAAAACGCAAACCTAAAAAAATGTTAGGTTTCCATGAATATGCAGAGTGGGCCAAACCCTAAACACTATATTTTATAATTTCCTTATACGACGAAGCAGCATCAATAAGAAACACGACAAAAAAAAAAAGAAATGTATGATAATTGTATACAATAACGAAAATTAAGTAAAACAAAGTTATAAAATTTTATACAGGAAAAAATTATTTTAATAATATGATTCTATTACTATTAAGTGATATTTAGAAATGAACACATTTAAGAATTAGTTGGAAAAATTATTCAAAAATGAATTCTTTGCATAAAATATGCATTTTTTTAATTATTAACTAACACAATAAGAAAATGGTTACATATTTGTAGTGTGTATAGTTTTATGCTATAGATTATCTAATAAGACATTTGTTATCCATTCCTAACTCATTAAGTCTAATACACAGGGGATACATGTAGTTAATTTGAATTTTTTCCAGTTAACTATATTTAAAAAATTATGATATATATATTATCTAAAAAAGGAGATTCAATTGTTTAGATAGTCACGCGCTTGAGATAGAGAGTGGGTCTAAGAATGATGGAAAATATACACTGCAAAAATGATAAGAACCAGAGTCTGACTAGAAAAGGAATGCCATCATGCTGATACCCACACGCTCGCTTCGCAGTTCCCGCTCCCCACAGAAAAAAGCAATCCCACTCGCGCCCTCTCTTTCGCATGTGGTCCCCACTGCATCAACAACGCTTCTCAATCCCTTTGTTACCTAAGCCGCCCAACATTCCAAAAGCACCCAACACCAATAAATTAACCTCACTTTGCACCAACATAACCACTCTTTCCACTTCACATCCATAACCACAACCATTTTTTCATACCAAAATCATGCATAAATAAAGTCAAGAAATCTTCTTAAACACTAGATCCGCAAATTAACATAACACAGTTAGTAACTTAGTATCATAAAAAAAAAAAATTCACAAAGACTTCCATGACATAAATAAATGTATATACACTATCACAATATTTTTTTTTTTTTTTCTTTTCAATTACCTAATGTTAGATAGACTCGCATGGACAGATAGATACTCCCTCCCACTCGAGGAATACATGCTATGCCTTAACAAAACCTAAGCATGCTGAGGGAAAATTACATAATTAAATACTATGAAACTTAAAACCATGCCGTTAAACTTAAAACCTAGTAAAAAAACCTAATGAAAACTAACTCATAGCCACAACGGTGGAGGTTCATTCAAGTCGATTGGGATTCCACGCCTAACAAGTCCCAAAAGAGACGCTGTGGGAGAGCTCTCAACCACCTGAAGTCCACCGTGAACAGCACCAGAGACGGCGGCGGATGGTGGAGGAAGAGGCACCGGAAGCTGCGGTTCGATGTCTTTGAGGACAGCAGTATGGAGGAACTCAGTGAGAACTAGGCTACGTGAAGGGACGTGGGGCCAGCGATGGTGATCAGACGAAGGGACGTTAAGGTCAAGACAGAGCGGCGGCGCAGGAGGAAAGTTAGTTTTAGCCTTAGCTCCACGGAGGGAGCGGGCGGCACCGTCGTAAGCGAGAGCGGCTTCTTCAGGAGTGTCAAATGTGCCGAGCCAGACACGTGTCTTCTTCCACGGGTCGCGTATTTCTGCGGCGTAACGTCCCCATGGTCTCTTCCTCACACCTCTGTAATGTCCCTCACGTGAAGCCGGTGAAGAAGAAGATGCCATAAGCAACAGCAAAACTCAAACTCAAAACTAAAAGTAAAAACTTTAATGAAAAGAGAAGAGAAGAAATGAGTATATAAAAGTGGAGGGACCCACTTAACCTCCCGTAATTGTCGGCTGGCCGGCACAACAACAAATCTCTTCTCTCTTTCTTTCTTATATACACACATATGGATAAAATAGCTGTGTTAAGTCACAACCGTTGATTTTCATCAGGAGAGGTTATGTGTCATCCAACGGTTGATCATTCCACTTGTGGAGCCGCCGCCTCATGAGACGAGACGTGTGGCAAGAGGGTAGTGACGGGTGTGATGTAAGCCCTATTCTTTCTGTACGGTGTTGCACACCCTCGCCTGACATTATTTTTAATCAATTAATTTTTTTTACTAGCTGAGGAGAGGTAAATAAATATGAAATTAATATAATTAGTTAAAACTAACCAAATATTTTCATGTTTCAAGGTGTCATTTACTATCTATAATAATCTTGTGTCCAAGAATAAAAATGTGTAATGTATTTTGTATTTTTTGTTGCAACTAAGATAAGATGTTGATTAAAAATGTATATAAAAAAGGGTGTTGTAATAAAGAGTGGTGTGTTATGGGAATTTGAGTTGACGTAATGAAAGGGATGCGGTGGGTGAAGGATATGATGGGAGAATGGGAAGGTGGGACTGGGGTTGGTGTTGGTGATGGTGCAGTGACAGAGACTCCCACGTGGAAGAGTGTCTGAGTTGCAGGGAACAGCTAAACTTGGCCCACACATCTCAATATGGGCTTCTCTGCTCTACTTGCCGTGTTTGACTCTGTTGGGCTTTCTTCAACTTTATTAATACCAATTACTATTTTTTTTTCCTCTTTTTATCTCAAACAAACCACACCCAACACAATTTTCTGTTTCCAACTTAATTTCAATAAGTAAATAAATTGATAAATTGAAAAGTGCGAGTGGTGAAAGACCCGGGTGGGTTCAGAGTCACTGCAACAACCAGACAGACACAGTTTATATGCCTACAGGCACAGTTTATGTGCCTACAGATACGGATGTAATAATGGTCACGTGAAACCTTATTTTACTTTTTTTTTTTCTCT
The DNA here is from genome assembly GCA_026586105.1 of Hylodesmum podocarpum. Classification (NCBI taxonomy): domain Eukaryota; kingdom Viridiplantae; phylum Streptophyta; class Magnoliopsida; order Fabales; family Fabaceae; genus Hylodesmum; species Hylodesmum podocarpum. Next base: position 3,019,101 of record JALJEV010000424.1, on the reverse strand, counting down.
TTATATTTTTTATTAAAATAAAAATTAAATCTAAATTTTCACTATCATGATGATAAACATTTTTCAGTTATTTTTTTCCCATGGAAACCAAACAAAATCATTATCAACACTATTTTTAAATATTTAACAAATTACATACTAACGTACTAATTATTTAAATATTCGGTATGCAATAAAAGAAAAAAATCTGAAATGACACATGGAGTTATTGGCACACATTTTTGTTGATTACGTTTGGACCATGTTTAGGTGATTCTCTCCCTGCACGAGGACAAGCGATTTTACATAATTTATTATTATTTTTCAAAGTTTGCGTTTTGGTTTTGGTTTCGCTTTGTATACTCTATAATGACCTATGATGATGATATGATAGGACGGAAACTTTTTTATTTGTTCCTTTTTGTGTGTTTTTGTGTAGTGCGGTTGGATTGTGTTTTGTAGGATGTTTTCATCACTATTTATTTTGTTGTGTCCATCAAAACAACTTGCCTGCATATGATATGTAACTGCCTGGATTGTAGGTAGACCTGACTTTTTACTTGTGTTCTATTACTTATTAATAATTTCTAATATATAATTCAGGTTTACATAAATTTTAATTATAAATCAAAACTAGATTGAAATTTTAATTTATATAAAATTTATTTTATCTAAGTTTAAAAAGAATTTATAACTCATACATAAATTATTTTTATGGTGTTTTGTTGAAAGAAATTAAAATAACAAGAAAAGAAAACTTAGATAGTAATGTATTTTCTTTTGTTAAGTTAGAGAGAAAATTAAAAATATCTAAATTTCATAAATAAATATTTTCCTTTCAATTTAAGTTTTAAATTTTTCACCCCACACAATTTTTCTTTCCTAATTTCAATAAACTTTTATATATATAAATCATGTCCCCGTGTGTGAGGCAATGAAGATTTACATCATAAGCCTTTAAATAATTAAATTGTATGGATAAATATCTGCATAAACAATTTTTTTTATTAAATATAAAAGTGTGTTATCTATGTCGTCATCGTGAATTGGTGTTTTAATATTTTAGTTAACAATATTTGTATAGAAATTGTTCTTTTTAAAAATATTACTATCAAAACAAGAAATAAATTAAAAATTTCCCCTACATTGCTCGAGTATACACTCCTTGTGAGGTAGATGTCCAAGATAGAGTTCCTTGGGCTCCAGGTCCAAGATAGAACAGAACGTTTTATGTTGTTTTCTTCTCTTCGATTCGTCCTATTTTGACAAAACTAGAATTAAAATGTATTTCTTTTCAATATCATATTTTCTTTTCTGTTTTTTAAACACATCTGTCAGACATACAATAAAATCTATTTGTTCTGTTGCATTTCGCTCTATTGAATTATTCAGGCAGTGTTTGCTGGATTTTTGTGTCTTGGGCTTTTGGCCTTTGGTTCTGATTTATTGTTTCCAGAAGAAAATACCCAACCCCGCCGAAATCAATTTGGTTAGCTTTGCTTCATGCATGTATAAAATTTTCGAGTGAGAAGCAAATTCAAACCTTATAATCATACATATTTTAAAGTTATAGAAGTTAGTAACAAAGTCCAGCATTCTTGATAATAGATAACTGAATTTTTAAACATGGATTCGATTTCTCCACCGTGAATATGAAAAAGTATACTATGTGTGTACCCTCGTATATAAGCCTAATAATGAACTAGCAGATCAAGAGGATCGGTTTGTGTTTTATTTGGTATTGTGTGTCTGCGATTTGTTTACTTATTACTGTCTTCAATTTTCAGCTCTTGCAAATTTGGCAATTTGGTTGGTTTTTTCCTTATCAAGGCGTAAACAACAATACTGTCCGTGAAATAGATCCTCACGTAACATATAAACTAAAATATATATATATATATATATATATATATATATATATATATATATATATAAATGAAAAGTGTGGCATGTATCATGTAAATTAGACTCTGCGTATCCTACATTCATAGAACATTATGATTTCTATTTGTATTTCAACTTTAAAAATGTTACAAATCCTCTACTACTAATAAATCGAAAAAAGAAAAATTATGTATAGAAGTTCAAACAAAGAGGGAAATGAAAACGTAAACATGATGTACAAAATTCTGATTTACAAATTGCACGGGCTCCCAGCTTGTATGAAGTGATTCAAGGGGCCCAAGAAAGTATTGTTGATATTTGGGGAAGAGCACCCTGTGGGGAACAGCCATCAGAATATCAAATTACCCTGCTATTAGTAGCACATAAATTGGATTCTTTGATTAAAAGAAGCAATTGAAATTGAAAGTTTAAAATAAAACAAAAGAATGCTAGAATTGTTCTCAAAAGTTATACCGGAACAATGTGATATCATCGTGAAAGCAAGATAGGCCCATTCTCCGAAGCAGTTTGAGCATTGCCATAATTATTATTATTATTATTATTATGCCTTGACATTTGGATGTCACGTGAATATTGGGTCCTTGCCTTCGCATATGGAGCTGCCCTTGCTACAAAAGAAAATCAAGAGCATAAATGTTTCATTCAAGATAATCGTAATTTCTCAATGCTTAGCAAAGTTTACTGTGGAACTTTCACCATTTTCCCTAATTCAACCCCAGTTTGAAGTGACCAATTTCCCTCAAATTCAAAATTCTTTTACCCTGGGAAAATAGTGTGAAACATTGAGTATCGGTTGGAAAACATGAAGGTTATCTACAGAGAGCGACAAAGGGGAAAACTCAGGAATCAACTGTGCAAGGTGGACCAAAAATATAACACTACATTGCTAATGGTTTTAGCAAGGACAAGGGTTAAAAAATAAAAATTGAAGAATTTATATTGAGAAGTGTGACATTTAATATTATTGTTTATAAATATATCTCTACCGTGATTTTTAATAAAAAAGTTATTTATTGATTTTGTATCCATTGCCTTTAGGGCAATGATGAGCAAAACATATTACTAATTCCCATAATGTTTCCATATAAATGTGTTAGTTTCAAATTCTCAATGGTTCCTCCTATTCATAGCTTAAGTTTAGAAAACTTCAAAACAGACAATACTGGCCTTGCACCCCCTATATATTAAAGATTTTATGTACAAGTGCAATACAACTAGTATAAGATGGAACCTATGTCATTTTATTGATAACTGTAAAACGCAAATTAACATTCTTACCTGCAATATGCTGAACCCGGAGGATATTCTGTCGCCTTTTCCACCAGCAAACTGAACCGATAATAAGCAGTAGAAGAGTAAAAGAGACACCGAACCCAATACCAACTTTAGCACCAGCAGAAAGGTGAGGTCCACAAGTAGGTAATCCAGGTATGCCACATAGACCTGTATTATCAGTAAAACTGCAGCCGTCCACAATTTAGCAACCTTAATCACAGAGAAAGTGGAGGAATAGCATATATATGCTTCTCCTCTCATTGCATATAAATATTCTTTTCAGTTTATTCTAGAGTTTAACATTTGACAACATACTTGAAGCTAGCCCCGTGCAGAAGTCTTCCTCCTACATTTGCTGGGACCCTCCCAGACAAGTAGTTGCCATTAAGGTTCCTGCATGAAGAGTGAAGACTTTTTAATACAGACTTCTTGTCTATTTATTTGTCTTATGATCAAGTTAAACACTAAAAAATCTTACAATCTTTGTAACGACGTCAATTGTCCAAGGCTTTCAGGAATTGATCCATTGAAAAAGTTGTAGGATAGGTCACTGCACATGTACATGGCAACCAGAAATCATATCACCATGATAGCCAAAGAAGAAACACAAACCTTCTCATAATTTGTGAGTGAAGCTAAATAGCTAATCTCTAAGTGGTTTAAATCAAAGCATGAAGAAGCTGAGTCACAAACAAATTACATAAGAGATGAACAGTTTCGCTTTCATTTCCTGTTCTTTTAGTTTAGAGGCTTTAGCTTCATACAGTTTTGGAGCAACACAAGCACTTCAGTGGTAAAATAATCTCAATAGTAAGTAAGAAGTTTCAACAGTAAGTAGGAACTATGAAGATTAGGGTAAAAAATGTATGTCGTGAAAAAGGTACTTATACAAGTTCATATTTCATGTAAGTATATCTTGTCCCTTAGGTCTTACTAATCCCTGTAAGGCTTAATTCACTCTAAAAATTTGAAGACAGGAATGCAGCTGACATCAATTCTAATACACGTGTGCTAAAGATGAGAATCCCGTATTGGCCTTGTACTTAATGACCTAAGAAATAAAGAAAAATAAATCAATCTGCCAATGAACTAAGAAGAACAATGATAAGAAATTACTTACAGCACTTGCAAGCTAGTTATTGTTCCAAGTGAGGATGGAATAGCCCCACGAATGCTGTTTCCACTCAAGTTTCTGCAATTCACAAGTAACATAAGCATAAAGAATATGCAAACAAACATACTTATTTCTATTTCTTAGGGAATAGGGAAATGAAAGAAAAGGAAAAGTTAAAAGGTCAGAAAAATAATTCAATATCACAATATCAGTAGTTGTCACGTAAGTTATGCGATAAGCAGGGTTTTACTTTGTTATCAATATATCATGATTCATACATCCAGGCAATACAAATAATAATGCTTTCCTAAAAGGAAACTAGTTAAAACTTACAGGATTTGTAGATTATGCAGTCTGGAAATATCATTTGGCAAAAAACCCTTCAGACCTTGGTTGTCAAGACCACTGTTCACAAACAGATACAGCACCAAGTAATCAACATATTGAGATAAATATTACAGCTTTCAAAGCAAAATGCAATGGCTTTGTACCCTAGTGATACCAATCTCTTTGTTAAGAGCAGAATGGAGTTGTAAATTTATTTTGAATAATTAATACGATCAGGGCAGAAAGAAATTCAATAAAGGAAAAGAGCCGATGTACGGGTTACTCTCTCAAATAAGGAACTTAAAAAAGGATGATGTATTAAGTAGGTAAAACTTAAACTTGCGAAATGAGTGAAGACAAGATGTATGGGAAAAAAATGACTCAGTGTTTGAATGTAAGTTGTCACTGTGCACAAAGACATACTTATAGACAAAACCTTACAATTTTTTTTTTATGGGACTCATACTTGCAAGCTCTGAAGCTGAAGAAAACGTTTTTATTCTTGGTTTTGGTGCAAAATTAAAGAAAAGAATGAGATAGGAAAAGAAAGTAAATATATAATAAAAGCCTAAGAATAAGGATAATAAGAAAATAAAAGTCTAAGAATAAGGATAATAAGAAATTACAGTCCATCAATGACCCATTTGCTGCTACTTTTGTCAAATCTGCAATCTGCTCCAGTCCATGGATGTTGTTGGGGAACACATGGATCACCATTCCATCCAAACCTGGGAGGAAGCCCCAAAGCCTTCTTCAATGTTTGTAAAGCCACAACTAGAATAAAAAGAACAACGACCAACAAGCAAAATTTTATATTTATTTGGATTAAAAGAAATCACATTTGCTACCATCAATAGTACATAAATCAGAGAAAAATTAAATGTAGTGGTATCATAGAGAAAGAAATCAGTTCTAGGTTTGAAGGCCATCTCTAAAAGGAAGAGGAAGCAAGAAAAACAGAAGAAATTAGTTCAAGAAAATTGTGGCAAGACAAAAATAACTAACAAAGTATGATAATGCATCTGAAAGTAGCAAGCACAAGGACATAATTTGTTTTAAAGTCTAAACAGATTTCATGTTGTATTCATAATGAGCCACAGAACCAAATAATTGTGTGTTATGAGGTGTGTTAATTAATATGAGGGGGAAAAGTCCAGAAAATGTATGATTCTATCACTGATAAGTTCCTCAGAATGCAAATATTAGGTTGCTGCTTGCCTTAAACCTGAACAAAATCCAGATTGTGTTGTGGTTATTATGAAATTCAAGTCTCCTCCATAGTCAACCAAAGTTTTATTTAATTATATATAAATATGATACACCGAAAATTTATGTTGAAATAGGGTGGTGTGCATACCTTCATCTGATAAAGTCTTTGACTCAGCCGTTATAACCTCCAATATCTCAATGGCATTGATTATGGCAAAACTACCTTCTTTTGGGCTCAACTTTATAGTCAAAGTTCTCCCATTAACAGTAACAGTTTTATTGAGTACCAGGGCTGTATAACGATCCCCACTCATTTCCACAATGTCAACATCTTTAAAATAAACATCCCCATTTATCTCAATGTCAAAGACCCGTTGACCAGCGGCCTTCACTGAATTATCAATCTCAGCAAAATGTAACCAAACAGAATAGTTTTTATTGGGATCCACATCCAATGTATATGTTAATTCAGGCTGGCTACTAGTACTAACAAGTGCTGATCGATAAAGAGTTTCTGGATAAAAGTTTGGTGAATGTGAAGCCTGTTTGATTCTGGTTTCAACAGATCTAGGTCGATCAGAATCCTCACCAAAAGTTTTAATATGATGCCAAAATCTGTCCCCTCCGAGGGGATCTGCTCCGTAATCCACATCAAACTTTGACTGCCCAAAACCACAACTCAGTCTTTTGACTGTTCTAAGTATTAGCCCTTGATTCCACTGTGAACCAAAATAATAAGCTTTATCATCAATCTGAAGAATCTCAATTGAAAGGATTGCAGGATCTCCATGACCCGTTCCATGGAAACAGATTGAGACAGAACCATCCATAAGATATATTTGGGCTTCAGTAAATGCTTGATCGTCCTGATTGGTCCAACCTGATTTTAAAGAATATATTTGAGTCCCTTGAATGGAGATATCAAAGAGAGGCTCATTGGTAGCTCTGGCTTGTGCAACAAGTCCAAAAAATATCCTGATTGAGTAGTGGCCCTTTGGCACTCTATTGATGTTGTAGCAATTTGAAGGACCATCAGACAAGGGGAAATAACGAAGAGTGTTCAGAGGAGGGGCAATGTAACTTGGTCTGGATGCATTGGTGGGAATGCCTCCTGTATATCCAAAGTCTTTATACCAAAGGGTAGTGGTTGGTCTTGTTTGAACATCATGACGAGCCCCACAGCTTATGCGCATAGCAAATGGCCCTGAATATGAGGTTTCAGAAATTTAAACCAAGTCCAAGGGTATAAAATATTAAAATTAAGAAAATATTAATCCTTTGGCAAGTGCAAGCAAGCATGCTGGTTTCATTGACACTGAAATTCTCCAATTAAACTACAGGGCAGCAACTACCTCTTGTTGTAAATCTCCACACTCATTTTGCAAATTGTGAATAGATTATATGCACACACATACACACAAGCATAACTTGATCATATCCCTAAGATGTTGCTCAACTAAATACAATGGATTGTGCAACACATAACCCTAACAAAGCAAGTTTCAGGAATATTGAGAAACTATTAAACTGACATAGAACCAAGTCAAGAAATTTCAATATGGTACCAGTCCTTACTGAAAATGGTGCATAATAAAAAAGGGTGGTTTGACTTAGCTTGTTCTAGAATTTGGACTAGCTTTGTACATATGATTTCAAGATTTTCAAAGCACTCTGAGAAATGTCTGTCATGAACCATTCAAATTTCAAACTTGACTAACCTTTCACTGTGACCAAAATAGTAAGTTGCACAGACTAATTTGATGATGCTATTAATTTTTACCATTTTTTCCTTCTTAATTCAGGAAAGCGATCTGGTCTTAACTCTAATACGATTTAAACCAAAAACATCTTAAAATAACTAAGAGACGGAAAAGAAAAACCACATCATTTTCCCTTTCTCTAATCCGTGAGCAATTTCTCATGCTCTAGATGAAACCAAATGCAGCCCTACATTACTCAGATTCAAGCATCATTTTAACTTCATAACTTAATTGAAAACAAACCAAAGTGAAATTCAAACAAATCCAAACCAAATTCAAATTCAAATTCAATGCAAATAATGAACACGAGAAAATGAGCTTGAGCAACAAAAAGAAACTCACCTCGTTGAGATGCACGCGCAGTAAATGCAAAGCAGAGGAACAGTATCCACAGCATAAGGAATCGATACGTTACTATGTTCGGCATCTTTTCTTCTTCTTCTTCTTCTTCTCTCTTTCTCTCACATCCCAAATTTTATTTCTAGAGAGAGAAAGAGAGAGAGAGAGAGCGCTCAAACGTGTCTGCACTTCGCAGCAACACTACACTACACAGTTGGAAATGAAAATTCACTCGCAGCTACGTTTTCAGTTGACTCGTGAAAGAATGAATGAATGAATGAACAGCTGTTGCGGTGGTGCTGAGCCTTATCGAGATTAATGCAGCCGCGAACCATCTCAACGGTTTTAATGGTCATTAAATGGGTAGAGAGGTAAATAGAGATGATGTTGACGTGTCTGTTTATTGGGGTAGGTCAGCACTCTACGTGATCACTGTTTGTGGGCTCCACTTTTTAACGGCTGGATTTGGGTTTAGAGGGAGTGGGTGTAGCGTGATCCTTTGTTTGGTGTATGTAGTTAATTTTTCTACTTTCATGTGTGCCCCACTTCTTTTCTCATTTTTCTATTATTAGTTAATAGTTATTAATTTTCTCACTTTTTTATGTAGATCCCATGTACTAACTACTACATGTGATTATTTTACATTAACCGATGAACTCCTTATCAACAAATAAAGAAACATAAAAGTAATTCGTTAATTTATTATTGTATAATATTATGTTAGAATTTTGTAAGATAATTGTGTAAAATATTTCACTAACAACACATGAGTAAAAAAAAATTAAATTCAAAACTATTAATTGAGTGACAATAATTTTGTATTGATTAGTTGCAATTGATATTTGTAGAGATGCAATTGGTGTTGGGGTTGCTATGAAACGACAACAGCAACGTGAGTTTTGGTTCACGGAGAAACTATAGTGGTTAACTGAAATGACGTGATTGACCTCGAGAACCAGGAAGGAATAATTGTTCTTTTTTTGGATCGAACGGTGGAGAAGAGTAGGTTGGTTTGAAATGAACGTGATTGACTTTGAAGGTGCATTGGAATATGGCGCAATCGTCGGAGGGCGTCACCCACGGAGAAGGGTCCAAATTTGAAGGAATTTCAATTACAATATTTCATCTTCACTTGGAATCATACTGTCACTTTTCTGCATTGGGTCTTAATTTTTTCTTTCATTTGGTAATGAATGAACATTTATAAAATATAATGTGTTTTTATTCTTGAAAATAACTGTTTCATCACAATTTAATTAGATTGCGTCTTGAAAAATTAAAAGTTTAGTTTGCTTTGCTTCTCAATTGAAAAATAAGGTTTCCGAGTTTTTCTCTAAATTGTTTTTGGATTAGTCAACCGGAGCTTGGCTTGACTGAATATAATTCCACTCCATAAAATAGTGTTTTTGTTTTGAGTTTTCGGAATTTTTTCTCAATTTTGTGAAATTATTTTTAAGATTATAAAATGTAGTATTCTTGTGTCATAACTCCGTTTTTTCGTGTTTACTCGTTCTTAGGCTTTGTTTGAATAAAAGAGTTTGAGTGAAAGGGGAGAAATAAAATAGTTATTAATTGAAATGAATTTTAAATATTATTTGGATTAATGGAATCAGGAAGGAATGTTATAAAGTGTTTTATTTTTATTTATTTAGGTATAAGGAGAAAGTAAGTGAAAAAGAAATGAAAAGTATCGTGAAAAGATGGTTTTATTCATAATTTAATTTTATATTAGATTGAATTATAAATTTAAATAGATTTTACTTTAATAATATGACATAATATGCAAAATAATTATTACATATTTTATTATTTTACAGTTAAGTTTTAATTAAAAATATGTCCTTCAAATAAAATTGAAAATATATCCACTTTGAAGGTAAAGGGAAAAAGGTATAAAACAGAGTATACGAGAGTAAAATTGGAGCAATTAAAATTGTTCAATATATAGAAAATAACATGGGTGCGACATGTTAACTTTGTTGGAAATCATGGCATAATAATAAGGATGTGAAATTTTGCGGGGTCCACAAATTTCATATTTTTCTATTTCCATTATGTCAAACAAATAATGGAAAAGTTCAACGTTAGATTTCTTCTTCTTAAATCACTTAAACTAGATAAAGGTTCGTGATAAGCTGTTTTTCTTTTCTTCTTTTCAAAATATAAATAAATAATGTGACTTAAATTACTTATATATATAATTTATTTATATTTAAAAATAGCTTCTGTTATTTTTAACAGAAACTTTATAGTATTCTGTTCTCATCTCTAGGATCTTTTCTTCCTTATTTGCATAGAATATTTTTCGAAGTTTGAATTGCATAATTCTTCAGTAAAGTACCTGCAAGTTAATTTTATGCTTCAAATTAAGTTATAAGTTTTTTTTTCTTGATAAACAACACGTGTGTTTTGTTCAATTATGCTTGATTATTAATAGTATTCATCACTCCTTATTTCATAAATTAGTGCCTTATTTTAAATTTGCAAAAGTATGAAAGTTCAAGAACTCTATATAATTTTACTCTAATACTAAAATGTCTTAAAATGAATTCTGAAGTTAAATGTTTGGATATAGGAATCTACGTATAGATGTTAATACTTTTATTTCATCTTTGGATTAAGATGTTGACTTTTATCTTTAAAAAATTTGTAAACGACTTTACTTATACAAGCAAGCCTATTTACATGACTAATTTTATTTCACTTGGTGTGATGAGACTCAAAGCTAAGAAATATATTTTAACTTGTTAAGCAATACGATAAGAATCAGGAGATAGTGATAACGAAAATATTTAAAGTGATTATATATTCTAGGGAAGAAAATTCATAAAACAGTAATAGACTTTAACATACACTTCACAATGAGGGGTGGAATTCATTGTAATATATTAAACATGTGAGTTTTATTTTGCTCGGTAACTTATTTTCAAATTTACGAGAAACGTGTGAATTTTGAAAAATTATGTATTAGTTGCTACTCACCAGTGATTTTAAAACACGCAGGTCTTCAAAATTCTAATTTAATGGTTCAATTGTCGTCGATCTGATTTTAATAAAAATATTAATAACTATATAGTAAAAAACATTATACAAAATCAATATAGTATCATAAATTTTAATTATTAAAAACTAAAATAAAATATCATTTTACGCTAGTTCTGTGTTAAACATGTTTTTTTCATCTTTAAAATATTTTAAATTCATTTTTTTTAAAAAAATCCCATAAAAACACATGTTCAAATAGACTTTTGACATTGATTTTGTTAGAAATTCGCGTGAGGGAGAACTGTTCGTCACATACAACTCTCTCATGTCAAGCGTGGAGATGGTGTTCTATCATCTCCAACAACCAATTTCCAATAATGGGGCACAATCCCCTACAATAAGGTTTATGATAGACTCTAATATCATGTTAAAAATTAGGATAATGGAGTCTAACTCAATATTACAACATGTTAATAAGATGAGGATTGTTCATTATTTATATACATACAACATATCTTATCTCTAGGCGATATAAGATCTAACATGTTTTATATTAGCTTTCATCTTATTCTAAACTAATTTGATGAATTCTTAATTAGACATCACCAATTTTAAAATGTCCAAATATTCATACATTTATATTAATCACCGAACTAATCCCTAACTGAAACTAATCACTAAACTAATTCCCAATGAATTATTAATAATTTTCAAAATCTCTGCTATGCTACTGACACTCCTTGTATATTATAACTAGTAACTTCCTTTTTAGTCTTTTATATTTTAAGGGTTTAAAAATTTTTGAAATAAGTAAAATAATTTATAACAACAATAATTAAAGTTTTGTATTTTAGTCTAAATTTAGACCAATTAAATATTTCTTCATATGTATCATGTGTCTATCATAATTTTAAAGGATTAATATTATGAATAAAAAAATAACATAAAATTAATTATTCGGACTGCGTTAGACATCTGATTAACATACTTCTCCAACAAACTTGTCAAAAGGAATCAAATAATTTTGAGATGAATTTGACTTACTCATAGTTCATTTAAAAGAGTGTTTTTATGCACTTTCTTGTTTTTTTTTTTCTTTCAATTAACTAGAGAGTTCTACACATGAAACTTCCTTTTTTCATGTTTCCCACATCCTTAAAGATGGAAATTTTGTTGTTGGTTATCTGGCTAACTCAGCACGTGAGGAACATGTTAGGTTTTTGAAGTTTGATGACATACAGCTGACATATATACCTTTTCCTTTGGGAAGTCTTTAGTAGTGTTTAATTTTCTCATACTTTTGACAACTTTATTTTTTCTTTTCATTTCACAATTTTATTGAACAAAATATAATTATCAATATTTAGAGAAGTAGTAATTGTTAAGGGAATTTATATTTGTTTTCTTTTTCAACATCTCGGGTCGTCAATGTCAAAAGCCAGTTACTTGGTTATAGTATCTTTAATAGTCAAAACCCAAGTATTGTAATTTGTAACACCTAATCAAATACACAACCAGTCAAAGTCAATAATTTCATAATAACATATTTGTTGGATCACAATGTCGATAAAATTTTTAAATTTGATTTATTTAAAGAGCATAAACACTTGATCTGGCTAGTTAAAAATTACAAAACAAAACCAATAGACTTCATCTGAATATTTTTTGACAATTTGATTTATCTATGTCGTCTTTCAAATTTATTTGATGAAATAGAAGCTACTATGGGTAAAGAATTATTGCGTCTAACAAAAAAATTATAATTATTATGAAGTTTTTCTTCTTTCTGACATTGAGGGTTGTTAATATAATATATGATGATCCATTCATCTATTTAATTAAATTAAAGTATTATAATATTTTTTAAATTTATAATCAATCAAAATAAAAAGTCTCATATTAATATCTTTCCTATCATCGTACTCTTAACAATTTTTTTTTATTGTGCTATACTAACCATAGTAACAAATTCATTTATTGGCATAAAATAACAAAATTCTGTAGTGAAAATATGTGAGCTAATGAAAATATGTGAGATGATTTTTGAGTAAAATAATATTGTTAATAAAACATTAATTGTTAAATTTTTTCGTCAAATAATAAGATAATTATCGGATGTTAAAAGATTCATCACGTTATAATAGAATTAATCTTTAGTCAATTATTTAAAAAGTGATACGCGATAAATTATATCAAATTGTTTATGTTTAAAAATTTTTATATGGATAAACATTAAAAGATAGTCTTTAATAACGTAAACGTATCTAAGATCGACATAATAGGATCTGATAAAAGAGTAACGTGTATGAAAAATACTAATCTTCTCTTCTCTCATTATAAATAAAATACAGGTCTATGAAATATTTCTATTTTTAAGACTATTGATATTTTAAGCTTACATTTTCTCTTTTATTAAATATATAATTAAATTTAAGTATTGAAGTGTTTTTACACAATATTTCTCACACTTTTAAATTCAAAAACTTAGCCAAATCACCATATAAATTCAATAACACACTCAACTCACTCTTGTAACACATTTTTTCTAAGCGAGAACGATCAAATTTAAAAATTTTATAAATAAAATAAAATTAATCATTTTTTAAAAAATAGGGAATCTCGTTTAATTTTTGTTGTCAACTTGATTCATTTCTATATCTCTCATATTCACCAAATAAAATAAAAGTGTAAATATTTAGAAAATTAATATTTGTTACGAGAATCTACATTTCTCATGAAGTTTTTCATATCAAAAGTGGTAATTTAATTATGGACTTATGGTTCTGTAAAAAAAGTGAAAAATCACGTAATTTATTTCACAAGTAATCAAAGAAACTGCTACATATAATAATTCAAATAATTAATGATTAAATGATGTTATAAAAAAAAATGAAAACAGTTTACAAAACAAAACTTTTGTTATGGTAATATAGGGTGTGGAAGTAAGGCCCAAAACTAGTTGGGAAGGGCATGCAGCATAGTGTGGCGTGGATATTGATATCCATAGAAATATAATGGACTTGTACAAAATGTCGGGTTGGGAATTGGAGTAGAGAAACAAGGTAGTAGCGTGCGTTATCGGAGTGACACGTCGGAGAAAGGGCGTGGTGTGTGGGTCTACATCTCCCTCCAACAGGATTCTGACGTACACGTCAGCGGTGTTTGCCATTTGTGATTCATTCATACATTCATTGTTGAGTTCCCTTGTGGGTTGTGTTCCGTTGTGTTACACACATGTATGTTTTATATATTGGTGTGTTTTGGTGTGGGTTTTAACCTTTGTCTCCGCATTACTGTTTGATTCCCAATTCGATTTAGGGATTTATTTCAATTAGTCCGTTATCGCTCTCTCTTTCTCTCCAATCCGATCCAATGTCTGTCCCTGATTCTCCCGTCCACTCCGATGTGGAAGAAGAAGACGAAGAAGAAGAAGTCGAAGAAGAAATAGAGGAGGAGGAAGAGGTGGAGGAAGTAGAAGTGGAGGAGGAAGAGGTTGAGGAGGAAGAGGTTGGGGAAGAAGTTGAGGAGGAAGTAGAAGTGGAAGAGGAGGAGGAAGAAGTAGAAGAGGAAGAAGAGGTCGAGGAAGAAGTAGAAGAGGAAGAAGAGGTTGAGGAAGAAGTAGAAGAAGAAGAGGAGGAGGAGGAGGAGGAGGAGGAGGAGGAGGAGGAGGTAGAAGTCGAAGTAGAAGAGGAAGAAGAAGTAGAAGAGGAGGTCGAGGAAGTAGTAGAAGAAGTGGAGGAGGAGGAAAAAGAAGAAGAAGAAGAAGAAGAAGAAGAAGAAGAAGAAGAAGAAGAAGAGGAAGAAGAAGAAGAAGAAGAGGAGGAGGAGGAGGAAGAAGAAGAAGAAGAAGAAGTAGAGGAGGAGGAGGGAGAAGAAGAAATGGAACAGCAACTGCAAAAAGAAGTAGCAGTGCAGATAGAGGAGCAACAGCAAGAGCCAATTGTGGTGAAGGAAGGACAACAACAACAACCAGTGGCAGTGAAGGAGGAACAACAACCAGAACCAGTGGCGGTGAAAGTGGAACAACAACAAGAAGAAGCAGTGGCGAAGAAGGAAGAACAACAACAAGAAGCAGTGGCAGTGAAGGAGGAGCTCAAAACGGCGGTGCCAGGTTCTCCACTCAATGCTTACAAGGATGGCAAAGGTTTTCCAACTCATGCATTCATTGTGATTTTCATTCTTAATTTTATCCACTATATGCATGTTTTTGTTTTCCTTAATAATAATCTTCATGACTTGTTTTTTATGCTGTGCTGCTCATTGCTCTATCTGGTGCTGCCTCACGTTATAATTGTAATTAGGTTTTTGTGTGTTATCATATCAAATGCCGTGTTGATGTTGCTACTTTGTTGTTTCATTTTTATTGAAATGTTTGTTTGGGGATGGAGAGAAAAGGAAATGGTGAGGACTAGGGAGGAATGATTTGCTACCCGAAGATAAAAACCAATTTATTGTGGGGTTTGATCTTTGTTAGGAGATTCTAGAGAGTAGAAACAGCTCTTCTGTTAATCTCTTTTGGGCTGGAGCTTAACTGACATATATCACATTTATGACATATCATATTCATTAATATTGGATAGCAGCACTCGCAGTTGACCCCGTAAACTCTATACCAGGATAACACGTGGCAGGATGACCGCAATTCTGAAATTTCGTCCACAGTTTCGATAGTTGTGTGTTTGGATTGCTGTTTAGAGTTTAGAAAATGGATGTTAAGAGTTTCTGAGGCATGAAACGGACAAGCAAGAGCACCCCATCATTTAGTCAAATGTCTTTAGGGAGATTAACTAACATTGAATTACATATTTATTAATCTCAGATAGCTGCGCTGGCAGCTGACCTCAAAAACTCTATCGTAGGATAGCACGTGGCATGAACAAACAAGCAAGAGCACCCCATCATTTAGTCAAATGTCTTCAGGTAGATTAACTAACATTGAATTACATATTTATTAATCTCAGATAGCTGCGCTGGCAGCTGACCTCAAAAACTCTATCGTAGAATAGCACGTGGCGGGATGACTGCTATTCTAAAATTTTTTATACAGATTAAGTGTGTTTGTATTTTTGTTTAGAGCTTCACACTTTCCGAGATAGGAAACGAAGAAGCAAGAGTACCCCATTATTGAGTGAAACGTGTTCATGTTGGGGTTCATTTAGTTTCTCTAGTCACATTTTGTTTCTTAGAATGTGTGAATGGCTAAACAAAGCGCACTTATACTGCACATGTATATGTGCTGAAAACAAAGAAAAATACCTGAAATTGAAGAGAAGTCATTGTTGTTTCAACTTCTTTAGAGGTTGAATACAGAACATGGAAGAAAAAAGTAAAACAAGGTTGAAATGGTAGTGGGTAGACCACAACAGTGACAAGATCACTGGAAAAGAGACAAGTCTTTGTAAACTTGCAGTAATCATCAAGAACATAGTTTGATGCTGGAAATTGGCTGGAAAATAGCTATGTGGCAGCATGTAACAGTAAGCGGTGCTGGAAACTGGTGGAGGGTGCACAAACAAATGTAACGGGAACCGAAAACAAGTCAACTTACAAATTTGTCTGCTTTTCTGCTTTTGCCTACCCCTCCCCCCCAAAGCCGGAAACGTTAATCAGTCAGGGGCAAAGTTGAGCCCATATTTGAAATAGCAGTTGTGAGCTACTGCAATTGCAGCTGTGAATCACGATCTCCTCATGCGACAGCTAGGCACTGCACAGTTCAGTTTCAGGGAATATGGTCATCCTGCAGTTGCCTGTGATGGTGGAATAGCCGCACTATAACAAGCTATTTACTACTTTGGGTAAACTACAGCCCATTATTTTTTCAAAAGTGCTGAAAAAGGAGAAGTATGGTGTTCAAGAGTGCTACTGATTACGAATGCATGAGAAAATGGAAATTCTAGGTGTTAAAAAATACAGTGGAAGAGTTGCGTCTTATCTTTCAAGGAAGCAATTTGGTATGGATATATTTGTATGAAAATAACAAATGGACTTTTTGACCAATTAGGGAACTAATTACTATACATGGTGGTTTGGCATAAAAAGTAGTTTTCCATAAAATTCCTCTGCTTTAAAATATGTACCATTTCATAATTTACTTTGTACTAATTATCTTTTCACCTTTTGATGTCACTATATTGTATCCTTAAGATAGTCTGAGGATCATGATGTTTTTGAAATCCAATCTTTTAGTCAAACTGATTTTGTACGTACCTGTATACTCTATAAACTTTTTCTTGGATGTGAACTACATGGTAATATTTTGAAAATATAATGTGTTCATGTTTATTATCTAGGTAAAGTCATGAAAAAAGTCAACATAGATCTCTAAAATGTAATCAAATTGGTCTACTTTTATCATTTTTTAAATAAGGTGAATAAAGCAGAATGTTCACATCTTTGAGGATGTCTCT
Source organism: Hylodesmum podocarpum (assembly GCA_026586105.1). Taxonomy (NCBI): domain Eukaryota; kingdom Viridiplantae; phylum Streptophyta; class Magnoliopsida; order Fabales; family Fabaceae; genus Hylodesmum; species Hylodesmum podocarpum. Next base: position 3,001,801 of record JALJEV010000424.1, on the reverse strand, counting down.
TTGCCACTAATTTACTGTTTGATACATTTTTTTCCTGTTACTTTTTGGTAATCTGCCTATAACTGCTTCAAAATAGCTACTATTCAAAATGTACAAACAGATTGGCTAGCCATGCATCCTTCTTGAGTTGCTTCTTGTTCCTTGTTTTCATATTTTAGAGAACATCTTAACCCACCTTAGCTGTACTTTCCTTGTTTTTTGCAGTATCTAATCACCTCCAGATTAATTTCTCTAATAAAATTTCTTTTGTCTAGCCTATTCCCATGATAAGGTTTTGCCCTCCTTTGTAACAAAAAAGTGGTGTCTCTTATAAATAAATTTTATTTAAGGTCAAATTATTCGTGTTGCTCTATATCAACAAGAGGCAAGTTGAGACAGTGGTCAGGACCTTTTTGTATCATTCTCAACATGCGGGGTTTGGACCTGCCACAACACATTTTTGCTGCTATTTTCAGAAACTATTGAATTGGGAATGGCTGGATTAGCATAACAGGTCAGTTATCTGACTGAACAGGTTTTGTTGGTAAGAAAACTACTTTCGTAGTTCTAAGCATCAATTGGACTGGTACATAGACTGATGATTCCTAAGTAACACAGTTGCAATGCTGTCATAGCTTCATAGGTATTTTCGTAGTGCAACAAAGGCCAAAAGTGGTGGTAGCAGGTTGTGATTTGGGAAGAGAAAACAAGATGTTAAGCACACCTACAAAGTGTGAATGCAAAGAAGAAGCAAATAGAAACAATATACTTTCCATTTTTTTTGAAGAACATGGATGGAGAGTGTTATAGTGCCATAGAGTAGTTAGTTAGAGTAGTTTTTTGCTTGGGTGGTTAAAGTTGTAAGAGACAGGGAATTATAAGCACTACATCTTGGAATAATTTATAGATTATCTTAGGATTATCTCAAGATTAGTTTCCATATTTCCTTATTATCTTCTAGGATTTGTTTCCATATTTCTTTGTAAACTCATGGTTTGATTTGATTCCTTATTAAGTTAGGACTATGTCCAGTATTTAGTAATTAGTATAAGTAAGGGTTAGTGCTTTATATTTTGTATCACATTGTAACACTTCACATCAATTTAAGTCAATATCAATATTAGTGTTTTTAGTCTCTCTTATTTCATTTTCCTCCTCCTATATCTAGAAACCTATAATTTCAACATGGCATGAGAGCACTACCACTTTATTTCCAAGTTACATGAAATCTGGAGCTCAACTTTGTTTGGATGATTCATTTTCTCCATTCAAATTATTTCTCTCTAAGTGTTTCATTCCAGTCTTAGCTTGTTTCTGATCATGCTCTTCATTTTGACTGCCTCTTGCTCTATTTCTAGTGTTATTTTTGATGAGTTAATGATGAATTGGCAGTGGCTCTTTCAGTCCTAAATAATTTGATTTGTTGTCTATGTGAAATGCTTTAGAGAATTTATTTATTTTTTTTTAAATTCTTGATTTAGCTTTTATCTTCCATTGTAGATTTGAGCCAGCACATGGAGTCTGTGGGGCAAGAGAAAAATTTGGGGCCAGTTTCTTCTGTGATTGAAAACCCTGAAGCAGTGCCACCATCTAGTATACATTTCGTGGAAGAGAATAATGCAATACTCAAAACTTCTGGTCCTTCACGTGAGACACTAACATTGAAAAAGGAAGAGCTTCATTTGAAACATGAAATTTCACATCATCCAAAATCAAGAGAAAATCCAACTTCCATTGAAGATAGCAAAAGTCAACGATTAGATGTTGATGTTGAAAATGCTAGATCATTTCTGCAGAAGGAAACCCTTGTAGGATGCAGTGAGCAAGGTTGCAATAGCAAAGCTAACTTAGGTTGTGATAATGATATTGATTCCAGGATCAGGGCCACCATGCCATCTAGTGATGCTGGACAAGATATGGTTATTGTTGAGGATGCTGATGGTGGTCAGAGTTCTAGGAACAAAATCATGCAGTCGGAGTTTGAGTCAAGGGATGATGTGAAACAAATGAAATTAAGGTCTGGCCATTGTAGGTCAGTATGTTTTTTTGCATTTACTTGTAACATTACCAAAGTTTAATTTGTACAGCATGCTGTCTTTTTCAGAAGTAGTTTTCTGTCTTTTACCAATGTGTTTAAATTGGTTCCAACATAGTTTCTTACCATTGGGTTTTACTGGTTAACTCCTCATGATAGCAGGCCTAGAAGTCTGTCTCCCCGTCCTGAGATTAAAGATAGAAACAAACGCCCCCGAATTATGTGTGATTTTTTTGCTAAGGGATGGTGTATCAGAGGTAGTTCTTGTAGCTTTCTTCATGTAAAAGATACTGTGGAAAATACTGACCAGGAGGCTGAAGCAGACTTAGTTACTGCACATCAGAAGAGAGAATTGAAAGTGGAAGAAGGTATATCATATAACTGTTTGGCAAGCTGTTTAAGAATCTGCTGTGTAATCATATTTCTAATAAAGATGTTGTCCTGCAACAGGTGTTCGTGAAAATGAGCAAGAAGCAGGCCTTAGTTGGTGTCCATCTCAAGAAAATCATAAGTTTCCGCTGAGGGACAACTTGTTTCCAGAGAAAAGATTTGCATTTAGTGCATCAAACAGTTATTTCAGCCCAAATCTTTCTGTGAACTCAACCCGTGTAGATGGAATGGCTACTCTTCGCAACCAACATGTGTACAGAGGATATACTTCCACTCTTTCGGGTTATTCACCAACTTCAGGCCTGAGTACTCAATTTCCTGCTACAAACATGTCACTCTCAAAAACATTCTCTGGTTCCGGGCAAAAAGATTTTCCTGTAGTTAGTTCATTCAAGTTCCCATCATATCCTACTGGTTATAAATCAAAAATCTGTTCTTATGATTGGGAACCTTCTGTGCCGTTTCAACCATCCTTTTCTATTACTTGCATGAATGTATCATCTCCTGGAGATCTGTACGATCCTATGCGTGATAGCATTGAGATACCTAACTTAGGAGATGGTTCTTTGAAAGCTTCCCTTTTAATTCACGGATCAAATGTACAGGCTTCATCACAGGTTCGAACATATGGTGATTCTGCTTTAGTTGGGAAACACATGTCCAATCTTAATGATGTGAAAAGTTCTGTATCTTCTCATAATAAATTATGTGAAGATGAGCCAAATGAAAATTGTGTTCCTCATGAAAAAGAATGTCTTGCACCAGAAACAGAGATAACATCAGGAGCTTGTGTGAGCAATCAAAATTCTGTGAGCCATGGACAACATACCCTTGGTGTTACAAATAGTACAAAAAGAGAGAGAGATTTGACTGAGCATGATGCTAGACATCATGGTGAAGGATCGGGGCACAAAAAGAAGAGAGTAGATAAGGATAAGAAGAATCATGAAATGGATGCTGACTTTCAGATGGATGGCAGCATGCAGAAGGAATCGAAGGCGCTAAAAAGTTTTCGTGCAACTCTTGTTGATCTTGTAAAAGAGTTGTTAAAACCAGCTTGGCATGAGGGTCGTCTTAGCAAGGATGCACATGTTATGATAGTAAAAAAATCAGTTGACAAGGTTGTTAACGCCTTAGAGCCCAATCAGATTCTGACCATAGATACTGCGAAGCAGTATGTTTCTTCAAGTCGGGTGAAAATTGAGAAGCTGGTCAATGTAAGTGTGTTTTTCTTTTATAGCAGTGATAATGATTTGTTAATGAAAGTGCATGGATGCTGTTGAATGTGATATGCCCTTCATTTGACTGAACTATCTTTCATTTGCAGGGATATGTCAATAAATATGGCAAATCTTGATATGCAAGCCAAACACCTTTTTTGTACAGCTTCTAATCAGTTGGCTGATCCAAATTCATGAGAAGTTCTGTCTGAGGCTCTCTCTTTCATAATGAAGGTTGACTTGGAATGCTTTGATTTTGATTTTCTTTCTAAATATTTGCTTATTGTTTTCTTCTCTTGTCTGTTTCATTCTGGATTAAACTTGCATGAATTGCATGGTGTATGAAGAAACTTCATTTTCCTTAATTTACATAATGACATTTAATGTTTAACATTTGGTCTAATCTTCAAGTGGGCAGCTACTTGGTAAGAATGGTGGGATGCATTCTGTTTTGTTTCATGTGTCTAGTAGTATGTAGTTCGGTGCTTTAAAACCTGGATAGTAGCGTATAGCAACTGGTGCCAAAAATGTTGTAATAGGATAGCGGATAGTGTTATAGCCATTATTTTGAATTTTTCATATAGTTTATATGATGTGTGAGAAGAGAGAAACGAAATTTTTTTTTTTCTGAATTTGCCTGAGTGAGTCTTCCACTTGGCTGATGATCTATTTATACTAATAATAATCATAGATATCAATAGTGGATAGTGATGCAGAGTGACCACCTCTCAAAAAGGCTATAGCAGGATTGCAAGAGCGGGATGACCTCTATTTTGATCCTTGAACAAATTTATGTCAAATGTTGGTTCAAGAAAACATACCTAAACTTAAAACATATTCTAAGTATGTTTCAATATCAAGATGTGGATAATGTTGGTTGAGGATGGTTGGGTAGGAGCTATTATAGTTGCAAAATAGAAAGAAGGAGGAACAAAAATAGGGCAAAGACTTGAATGCCAGAAGGTCTTGTGTTGTTGCATGAAGGATGGCTAATGACAGTATGTTAGTGCCCAGGCCTTGAGGGTTTGTTAAGTTTGAGAGATGTTTCACAAAGAAGGGATTTGACGATTTTTTTGCAAAGCCAAAAGAAAATTTAGTGCGGTTGCGAAACACATGTTTGGTCGCAATTTCACGTGATTCCGTAAGCCAGTGTGACGACCACTCGTGCTTATGTACGACATTTATAATTTGTTCTTATTTCTAAATAGTTACTACTATTTTCAAGAGAATTACTCCCTAAGATAATTTGCTCCCATTTTTAAGATTCCCAAAAGTTAATATGTTTTCATTCCTAGCTTGCATATAATTCTTTTCAAAGTTTGAATTGCATAATCCTTTCCTAAAAGGTGCATATACATTACAAATTAGTTCACAAGCTTTTCCCTGATTGATAATCTATCCACCTCAATGTGTTTTGTTCGACCAAATTGAACAAGATTGTGGGCTATGTTGATGGCTAACTCATTAGTGTTTTGTGTTGCTCTCGAAGTGGTGTGAACGTGTGAGGCTTTCAGGCGTGAATATTACTTGGTAGCACTGTGAAAGTGTCCCACCAGCAAGACTTCATGTGAGATGCAACTACTGTGACCATGAGAGTGTTCGGGTGGAATTGCAAGAATGAAACCGATTCAACATGAAAATGATGTGAATTAGATTATGAATTTTTTTGTGTTTGAATCATAGGTTGAATTGTGCAAATTGATTCAAAATTGCTCTGAATCGCAACTATACCCGGCTTCGTGTGATTCTTTAAGAATCGGGTTGCGCACAAAAACGGGCCGGGTCACGCGTGACCCGAATTTAGAAACCTTAAAAAAATTAGGTTTATTTTTATGCAAAACCTTTTGTGAAGAGGGCAGAAGTTACCGTTCTTCTCCCTCGAAGGTTCTTCTCATTCAAACTAATCCCAACGTTTTTTTTTTCTACAAAAGCTAGTGTGACCGTGTGAGACTATGAGGCTTTCGGGCGGGTATCTCTTTTCGAAGGGATTATTGGTTTGCTGCATTGCTAGTTCCTAGTTCTTATTTATCAACGACACAAGTGTTTTTTCTTTTTTGTTGGTTGTGTTATGTTTTTTTTTTTCATTTCTAGTGTTTTGTTTTCGTATTTGTGAGTTGCTATTTCTCTACCCTTTATGTTCTTGCACATTGGTTACCCGTTGAAGAATGGGTAAGAAGTTTCTTTATTCCTTGGAAGCGGAATCATTGTAATTTTGCTAAGCAAACGAATTGGCCCGCACAAGCGGTGGAGCATGTGGTTTAATTCGATGCAAAGCGAAGAACCTTACCAGGGCTTGACATGCCGCAGCCTTTAAGTCTCGCCTTGCCTCTCCTGGTGACGACGGGACATACTACCAGTGTGCATCAGACTAGTAAATAGATTAACAACTAGTTTCCACCGCCTGTCCAGGGTTGAGCCCTGGGATAACTTAAAAAGCCACCTACAGACGCTTTACGCCCAATCATTCCGGATAACGCTTGCATCCTTTGTCTTACCGCGGTTCTTGGGCACGAGTTAGCCGATGCTTATTCCCCGGATACTACCCTTCAGGCTAATTATAAGAATAGGATGACTTACCTTTACTGTAAGGCTTTTTGGAAGTTCAAGGGGGGAGCCCTCTTATCTATCAATGGAAAGATCTCCGTGCACGTGATAAGGAATCCTAGAAAAGATCGATTGAGACTCCCTCCCCGGTCCCACGAAGATCTCTACGTACTTGTCCAGTCCAGATCTTTCTCCAGCAAAGAATCAACGCATTGGCATGCCAAGTAGACTACAATTTGTGGCACCATATCCTACCTATCCCGAAGGGAAGTCTCAAAAGTGGGATCGTAAATTGTTTTAACTCACTCAGTCCGAGGTTGGAAATAGCATTTTTTGATGAAATAAGGTTATCAAGATAATGAGAGAAACCACATTTATAAAAGGAGAGGAGGGAAAATGCTACTACAGCCCTCTATTGTTTGATCCAATATTGACCAGGGACGAGCCCCGACTTCCATAGGTTCTTGGAGTTGGCTATTACTTGGCAGCACTGTGAAAGTGTCCCACCAGGCAAGACTTCACGTGAGATGCAACTACTGTGACCACGAGTGTTGGGGTGGAATTTCTAGAATGAAACATCACCTTGGTGAAACAAATCAAAACATGGTTGCTTGTGTTAAAGTTACAGATGATGTTAAAGAAATATTTGGTAAGATATTGAAGGATAAAGAAAAGAAGAAAGTCCTGATTATGTTTTGCTGAACTGTGATTGTTACTTGCTCAAATATGCTCTTATTGCATTCAAACCCCGATGCACCGTTGAACTCAATCTTAATGACAAGCTTCTGCAAGTTTGGAGCTTAGTGGCCATATATTTTCCCTCATTGAGCTACAAAACCAAAGAGTGACTTAAAATTTAAACATTTAAACTTAAAGTCTTAAACAAAACATCAAATGATTGTTCTCTCAGTTTCTCACTAGGAGTAACACTTTTCCTTGATGATTTTGCAAATTCGGTACCAAAGAGACCACTAACACTCTTGTAAATGGCAATTCACTTGGAATCTTTTGCTGCACCTCTTTATCTGGCACCAACCTCTTGATGCAATCATACAATCCATTAGTAACCTCCAAATCAAACTCCAAATCAGGGTTGGCATAACAGAACTATGGGTTTTAAAAGTGACCAGTAGCATGTAGTGGTTGATGGAGCTGGGAATTCCATCTATTGTTGATTATTTCAAACATATCTTTGTACTTACTTTCATTGCTTCATAGATATAGCCTATGGTTGGCTTTCTTTCTCCATTAACAAGGTGAAGTAATCGAACAAAGGAACCATGACCTTGAGAATAAAAATCATTATTCCAAAATGAAGGCATAAGGACAATTTTTGTTGCTTCCCTCCCTTTAGATTCCTTAGACAATTTGTTTTTGCTTCATTCATCAGAAGTGAACATTTTTCTCAAATTTTCTGTGTTGGTGAAGCCTTTCTGATGAATGAAAGGAACTAGCAAATCTTGTAATAACACGTCTAACCAATTCCTTCTTGTTTGTGAAATGTCTCAACAAACTCAAGGTACTAGAACTACTATAGATAAACCCAACAAGACCAATTCCCCTTTGAATTGTCTTTATTGGATGAAGCTTTCCAATGTCTTCAAGCATCAAGTCTACGCAATGGGCTTCACAAGGAGTCCAATGCAGATGTGGTCTTTTCTCTTCCAACATCTTACTGGCTAAAAGATAATTGCTTCCATTATCTGTCATAACTTGAACTAGTTTTTCTTCCTCAATCTCTTCCACGAGGGAATCAAGCAATTCAAACAGCTTTTCACCAGTCTTCACATTTATAGCTATCAATAGCCATCAACAGATTTCACAAACATTGTCCCTGTAGGAGAGTTGACTAAAAAATTAATCAAGCATTGTTGCTCCTGGTCATTCCATGCATCTCATTCCTACTATCTCTAGTTAATATATTCCTAAAGATATGGTACTTGAGAGATGAGATGGAATGAGATGTTTTAGAGAGTGGCTTAAGTTAGTTATGTTCTTACTCAGCTCTACTTCATATATAAGGAACAAAGAGTACATGATACAAAAGTACTCTAGAGAGTTCAGATCTGAACCTCTGAAATAGATGGCTACAACAGGGAAAGGATAAACAAAGAAGGTACTTTACAACAGATAATATAATATAAAACAGCTAACAATGATATCTTTATTTAAAAGGAAACACTTAATATATTTATAATTTCCCTAATGAAATCCTAATTAATACTTGAATTACAACTTGATACATCTTGAAGATTCACATACTTGTCACTTTAAAAGTGTTTTCTTCACTTTGAACTCTATTTGAGCCTTAAGACATCTCTTTTTGGGCTTTTAGTATTTTGATCACTTGTTAGCCCTTGATTGTGCCATGTTCCTACATCATTCCCTTCATCCTTGAAATGATTTGTCCTTGAATCTACAATTATGTATGTGGAATAGTATAATGCTTAATCATCCTCTGGAGTACGAGGGCTTAGGAAGGTATGACGTAGCATTAACAACAGGCTGACATCACCTTGGACGAGCTCTTCATCAATATCTGGATTAGCCTCATCATTAGTATCAAAAATAGGTTGTGTCCACATTTAAGTATGGTTGATTGACCTTGAATCCCTTTGATGACAATTTGATCAAGAGGGGAAGTTGAAGGGGTTGTTGTCAATGTCAAAATCATCACTGTCCAAGCTAGATAAAAATGCTGCTTTGCTAGTGGTTGAAGAACAACCAATTGTTGCATCAATTGGTCCAGCTACATCCACAACCATGTGATCTTATCCTGTTGAATCACGACTTCTTGGTAAACATTATTAGTTCTTTTCCTTGGTGGCATAGTGCAGGAATGTACAAACTACCTATACAAATCTGATGGTATGTATTGTAATGTGACAAACAAGAAATCAACAACTCTTTGATTCAAAGAGAGTATGGAAAGGTTGGGAAATTAAGAAAACTCTCAAACTTCAATTCAATCAAAATCTCCCTTTGAATACATAAAGTTGCTCTATAAAGAAAGATAGAATTTCCTGAAACTTTATTAAAAAGGAAAGATTGTATATTCCTAACATCACTAATTAATATTAGTATATTCTTAAAGATATGATATCTTTATTAAAATGGAAATACATAATATATTTATAATTTCCCTTGGGAAGTTTGAATTACATCTTAATACTTTTTTGAAGATTCACATGCTCATCACATGATATTTTAAGTGATTTCTTCATTCCGGACTCTATATGAGCCTTGAGACATCTCTTTTTGGATGCTGTCTCATTCATATAAATGGGCTCTAATTTATTTTCTCTAATCATACAATGTGAGGTCTCTTTCTGATGTCTAGTCCTTGCTTCTGTCATTGGACCTCCAATTTCTTGTAATTGATCTCCTGAGATGTTGGATTTCCACACTAGTACCTTAACATCTTTCATATCTTATCACTCGTTAGCCCATTGTTGCATCATTTGACCAAAACATCAGTGGTCCCAGCAGGGTTGGTGTGGATATCCTGTGGCTGATCTGGTTTGGCCTGTAATACTCCGTAGGCAGCTCGTGGCTGCTGCTGTGGGAGGACAGCCTTTTTCTAGCAGCAAACGTGAAACACAGGATGCAAATAACATGTAGGAGGGAGGGCTAACCTGTTAGTTACCAGTCGTACCTTATCAATAATCTGATTTGGACCATAGAACCGTGTACTCTATCTTTTTTTCAAATTTAAAATAGCCCTGAAACAAGCCATATTGTCAATGTTCAGAGTTTTTTTTTCAACACAGCACTACTATCCCCCTGCTATGACCACTTTTTCTGCTATGACATATCAAGAGACTAGAGTTTTAGATGTTACAATTTGTTGAAAAGGTCTTTTAATGGCCCAATTGTCAATCTCTTATCATTCATATTCCTTTTGTGTTTCGTCAAGGTTTCTTGTTATGTTTATTATTGACTGGAGAAAATATTGCAAAATAACTGCAAGTTGAGATGTATAGTTATATTATTTTGTTTGTATCATAGTTTTTAGCTGTGGATTTCAGCTTCATATCTTTATGGATGACATATCTGTCTCACTCTTCAACCATGGATTATGCTATTGTCAGGAGAAATTCAGAACTTCATTCAGTAAGGTAATCATCTCATTACTCTTAATCATCAAAAGCACTTTGTTTCATTATTTGCATCTAAGCATATGTAAATGTCTTTTTTTCTCTGAAGTTAAGACTTAGGTCAGTATCTTTTATATTTGGTTTGTGGCATATAACAAGGATTTTCTCATCCCTTATGTTTCTCTTGGTCATTGGCAAGGTCCATTTTTGCTATAAGTACCTAGTTATTTTATTAGATTTTATGCAATTGTGTCTAATACAGAGGACACTATTGTATTTATACTTACATGATTAGGTTATAATAGAAGTAATAATAAATATTGCACAAGCATAGAAATCTTGAGCATTTATTTTACACCTTGCCATGCTATCCCTCCCCGAACATGTATATGCTAACACTGCAGATGGCTTAAGCATTTTTTTATGCTCCAGTGTCAATCAGTTATCATTCCGATTTGAGTTTTATTGGTCAACATGAACGCTTTTGCAATGCACCAGGCTTTACTAGCCTTTGATTATGCACCATTTATGTTCTATAATTTAATAGTTAAGATAGAAGGTACATCCATATTCCTTAACTAGTAAGGTGCATGTTAGATGCCTTGGGGTCAACATATTTTCATGAAACCTGCACCTAGAGCAGGAAAGATAAAAAAGGTGAAGAGATTTTCTTTCTTTAGAGGCTAGAAATGCACGAGTGCTGGGGCTTTTCTTAGTAATACCCAACATGTTAGATACTTACACCTTTAGGAATATATGCATCTTAATTTTGTATTTGAACATATTAACATCTTTAGCCGACAAAATAAAATGCAATCACAAACTAGATAATAAATAATAAAACAGGCACATAGAATCTTTTATAGCTTTAACTGACCAAATATAACAAAAATGATAAAATTATCCATAGTGTAAAGGTTTATAATTTTGACCATTTGGTGCTATTACTGTAGTAGTGACTGACATTGAAATGAAGCACGTCACTTATATTCTTTTGACATATTACATAACTATAAAAAGCTAGATGCCTGATTAAAATTTCTGGTCTTGCACCTAAATATCACAAGGAATAAACATTATGTCAGTAAATTTTGAGATTTTCTCCTGAAATAGTCTGTGCTTTAACAGCACCTGGCTTAATGATTCGGCATTCTCGGCATGGTGATAGAAAAGACTTCATTTTCTGACTGAACCCTGTCCTTATCACAGTGCTGTCCTTGTTTGTATGTTTGCTTGCTTCGTTAAGGTGTTCGTGATATTTCTTTGTGCTACCCGTTTTCCTGTTTGACATCTTACTACTGCTATGAGTTGCTAGTAATGAGCTTGAGGAACCAGGTGGATTTGTGATCAGAGGCTGATTTGTTTTGATGACAAGTGCTTGTGGTTGAAGTTGGCCATTGGAAATAAGCTGGTCAGCAGGAGTGATCTTGATTGGATTGACAGCAGAATTCAAGTTTGCTTCAGTGCTGGTAAATTCAAAGTCTGTGTCATACTTGCTTACCTGGTAGTGTGTAGCCCTGTTAGGAGGAGACTTAAGTTGCAGGTCTTGAAAAGAAACAAGGCCACTAAAAGACAGTGAGTCCAGTGCAATGCTATCGTCCACAACATGCGAGGTGAGCTTGTTACCCTCCACTGATTCACAACCAAAATGGTTATGAGGGTTGAAAACTTATATATCTTCGGAAACTCACTAGACAATGGGACCACTTCTTAATTCAGTTGGAATGTGTTTTGCGGAGTCGAAGTTGTTATTTTGGTTTTATATTTTTCTTTTTATTGTACCATTTGTGGCCATGGGGGTAAGCTAATACGCGTATTTAATTTTGGGGGTAATACTTGAGAAGTTAACATGTTTTGGATCAAGAAAAAATGATAAATAAATAATTGGTGAACAAAGATAAAGTTACACAGGGGACATGACTTGTACATTATCATTTATCAAATCTCTTTGATGCCAACATGTTATTAACTTTTCGACCTCCAAGTTTAAGTAGCCAATTGAACTGAGTTTGTGTATGAATTTTGTCACATCTTCCGTTTTGCCCGTATATTCACTGAGGAGTCCTGCGTATTGGTGGATATTACGAAGGTAGAGTGTGTTTACATATGTATGTATGTGTGTGTGTATATATATATATATTTCTGAAGGTCACTGTCAAATCTCAATCAGCTTATATGACCCCGCCTATATATCTTGCTCAAGTGGCTGATCCTACGAGGATGGCAAGTGTTGGTAGATGAAGAGTGGACAGATGATTTGTTATTTGTTTTGCTGTGAAATCATCGTAGTAGTTAATACGTTACCCTGTCGTTTTCTTTTTCTGATTTTTACGTAAACGTGTAGTTTCAACACCGACGTGAGACGGTTGTGGTTGGACTCTAGCTCAAGTAGTCATTTAAGTGCTATGTTTATTTTCATTTTATAACAAGTAAATACTTGCTTCCTTGAAGAGGCACGAGTGTAACTGCGACCCTTGGATTGAGAAAGAACCAACGTTTCACGATTATGCATGTTTTTAATCACTGAATAGAAGTAACTAAGCATTTTTGTTTAGAATTTGAAGAATGGTAAGAGGTACAATGAGGAATTAACAACTAACCAAGGGAAATGATCTGACTTTTTGGATTTTGTGTTTTTTCTACTTTATATATAATTTATAATCTATAATATGTGGACTTGAAAGGCGAGATCTGAATCAACCCTCAATAGTCAATTTATTTCTATAACTCAACTGATATATTTTATGACCCTCTGTGACCAATACATTAAGAAGTTATGGTTAATGCCAAGATTCCTATGTGCATCAACCATTAAACATTAAATGTGTTAATGGTTTGGGTTGCACTGGGCTGGTTTTGAAAATTGTGAAACCAAATCCTGTTGTGAGTTGAGTCGATTTTGTTATATACAATTGTGAAGGAGCTAAACTAACAAGCAGTTGGAATTTCATGACATTTGCTTCACAAATCAAATCATTATGCAATAGAAGCTTCATCTCCAGTTGCAATAATCTAGAACCTTTTCAAGTTATGGAGAGATAAGCTCATGGAGTAACTGAAGCTCTCTCTCGACTGGTGCGGCTTCCACCTCAACCACCGCCTGTCCTCGACGTTCTTCGATGACACTGTTCTGATTCGGCCCTCGCCGTCATTTTCTTCAACTGAGTCTCCAAAACACCCCGCTTTTAGGAACTCAACCAAGTGTTCGACGTAATGTTTAAGAGAAATAGCCTCGTCAATTTGAGAATCAACTTTGCAGGTTCACAAATGCTCACGAAGTGGATGTGATTTTTCCTGAAGAGGATTTGTGTGTGTGTGGGGGGGGGGGGGGTAAGAAAGCGATAAGTAAAGGGGAGTGTACCTAGTAAAAGGTAATTCTAATTGGACTCGTCGCGTCCAAATAGTTTTTAATAAAATAAAAGATATTCATCGGTGTTGAAATTGGCTACAAGGGTTGGTGAATGCTGATAATTATTATTATTTTTATATGTTTTACATAAAAAGGCTTGTTGTAATTTTAAAGTTTGTAACCCAACTCAATTGGGCCCTCATTTGGTCAGCTAATTGGGCTACGCTTATAATAGGAGCTAAATGAAATTGTCTATCCTACGTGAACAGATTGATACTGATCCTTTTTGTTTATTTTTTTTTAAAAAAAATACTTTTTAGCGAATCAGATTCAAGTTGAAAAATAAATAGAAATTTATTTTCTACATTTCTAAGAAATAATTTATTTAAACATCTAAAAAATTCTAGTTAGTACTTATTTATAATTTTTAATGAATGGTTTATTTATAACATACATATATTCATATATATATGTATGTTTTTATTAACTATATCTATAATTTTTTATATACAATTATGAATTACTAATTTTTCCTTTTATTCAACCAAAACTATTTTTTTCATTTTTATCATAGAAGGACAAACAATCTCTCTCCAGATCTAGTTCGCTACTTTGAAGGATTAATTATTTGGTTCTTCTCGAATTCTTCATCTATAATGGTTTTTAATCTTATATAATTTTTAATTTGTAGTTCTGATATCTATTTCTAATTTTACTATTTTAATCCTTCAATTTTTAAAAGTCAATAATTTTAGTTTCAATATTTTAATTTTATAATTTTAATCCCTAATTTTAGAATATATAGTTTTAACTCAGTCATTAAGTATTTTGGTTTGTTTATTATCAACATTTATAAAAGAAAGAATACAAATAGGGGAATTGAATTATGTTATAAGAAAAAATTCTTTTCAAACAGACGATGCATACGTGAGTTTTGCCTTGAAAAATAATAGATTAACAAAATTTCACTTAATGTTAGAAATTGTGTCTTAAAACAAATATAAATAATTCTTATTAGTTAGATAAAGATATGTAAATAAAATGCAATATTTTATATTGGTTCGTCTTAAATATTATGTTTAGTTTCTTAGTAAACTGTTAAAATTTCACTAGTTCAGTGAAACAATTTTTATAAGTAATCTCAGCCACTTTTAAACAAGGTATTCTTTACTTAGACTTAGTTTCCACAGGCTAAAACAACTGATATTCTTTAGACACAACCTCCACAGACTAAAATAAGGTATTCTTTGGATATAGCCTCCACAAACTAAAACAAGGTATTCTTTGAACACAACTTCCACAAATTAAGTACCATTATCGTGGATTTGAAATTTTATTTTTTTTTTAAAAAAAAGGTTTGAAGTATGACCTCTTCGCAGAAAGAGATATTATAATGTAGATTACAGACTTAGAAGATTTCAGAGCAAAACTTGGGGTATAACATTTTTAGCATAAGTTTTGTTAATATTTTTTTTTAAAAAAAGGTTTGAAGTATGACCTCTTCGCAGAGAGTGATATTATAATGTAGATTACAGACTTAGAACATTTCAGAGCAAAACTTGGGGTATAAAATTTTTAGCATAAGTTTCGTTAATCTTGCAATGTTGAAGATGAAATCTTTTTATAGTTGAAAACTTGAAGTATCCCTTGAACAAAATGGATTTGAAGGTTGTCCTTTTCTTGATACACCAGATGTTGTTGCGTTGCAGTGTTCAAAGCATTTATGATTTTTATAGCGGAAGTCAGCGCGTATTAAAGATTTTTTGACTTATTCAGATTAAACACTAAAAAGTAGTGTTTAGTGTTTACTTTCTTGTTACAAAGTCTTGTAGCAGAAAATGTTTCTGCCTTTAGAAACTCTAAGTAACATCAATATTTTGTTGACTTGGCATGAAAATCTCAGTAATTTGAAATGACTTAACTTAAGTTAAAGACGATAGATAAGAAAAGAATAACTAATACTCATTTAACCTTCAATTTTAGTTTGTGTATGTACTTCATTACTTTGTCTAAAATTTCTATTTATAACTCATTTTTTTTTATGCATATGTTTATTCTTTTGAAACTTATGTATATGTGCTTTTAAGACTTTTTCGTTTATCTTCGTCTTAAACAATTTTCGTTCAGATTTATTCCGCTGGTATTGTAGTCATCAAAACTCTAATAAATATATTAAATTTGTCTTTAACAATACTTTAATATTAATTATAACAAAATAAAATTGAACATTAATTAATTAATGGTTAAATGTTAAACATGATTAGTGAAAACGAACATAGATTTAACTGTTAAACTTAGATTTATACGCACAATTATGAATTACTACCATCTTTTTCTTTTTATTTAGCAAAAGATCATTTCTCCCTTTTCACCATGGAAGGACAAATAATTTGTCTCTCTCTTTATATAGGCAAAGTAATAATATATTATAATAAAAGGTGACAATTGCAACTGAATACAAGAAATATCCAATGCAGTATGAGGATTTACATAAGCTATTACATTGAGGCACTGTAAAATAATTTGCAAAAACCAAATGGCTTTCTCTTTATTCCATATATATAGTGTTTTTAACTCCACCCACCACAATGTCACATTGAAATATGCCATTTAAGGGAAGCACAGGATTGAATGTTTCTGCAATTCATAAAAAGATGGCTTTGAAAGACAAATAATTTCTCTCTAAATCGTTCCTTTGTACCTCTAGAGGATTCATTTTAACTACTTATATGCAACTATGAATTACTATCATTTTTTCCCTTTATTAAGTAAAAAATCATTGTATAAAAGAAAGTAAAAAATCAATTTTCCCTTTTCACCAGTTTCTCTCCGAATCTAAATCGTTCATTTAAAGGATTCGTAACTATTTATATGTAATTCAGTAATTATGTTTTTTCCTCTTATTCAGTAAAAAAAAAAAAACATTTTTTTCCGTTTTCACAACGGATAATCTATCTCCAAATATAAATAGTTCATTTGAAGTTATAACTATTTACATACAACTATGAATAACAATTATTTTTTCCCTTTTATTAAGAAAACAACTTTCCCTTTTCATCTCAGAAAGATAATCAAAATCTTTCTTCATTTGAAAATTTTGTCATAACTATTTTATATACAATTACAAATTATTAAAATTCCCCCTTTTCACCGTGGAAAGATAAACAATTTTTCTGCAAATCTATATGATTCTGTTAAAGAATTCATTATAACTATTTATACACAACTATGTACAAATATACATTCTCTCTTTAACTAAATAAAAAAATCATTTTTGTTTTTTTTTTTTTAAACCGTGGTAGGACAAACGATTTCTCTCCAAATCTAGATCGTTCCTTTCAAGGATTGATCCAGAACATGTCCATGTGTATGGCCCATATCTTAATCCAATCCACCATTGACCATTGCAAGATTAATCTTCTAACAGTAAACCATGTTATAAAAAAGAAAAGTAAATAAAAGCAAAAAAAGCAACAAGGAATGGGGTCCATGATGAATTCAAGTCCTTATCCCATCACCATGAATTAGACCTCACATAACTCTAAAGAATAGGACAAAGGACACAACACACCTTATTAAGTATTTTCCTCAATACACTTGTGATCCAACCCACCACCTACTTCTTTCTCTCTCTCCCATCTCACCAAGATATTATATCTCGGGTCCCACATTTACCAAGTCTTCATCCTTATCCACTTTCCTCTCACACTTTCCACCCCATTCTTTCACTATCACCACTCACGGTAACAAAATTCTAGTTACACTTGGAACCAGCAAAACACTCCAACCCCACTTTGGTCAGAGATATTTTTCTATATTATTTTTAGCCATCATTACCCTCTATATATACACATTGTGCACAAACTAATTAAAATCCCCATTAATCACTTTTCAAAAATCAAGAGAGTAGTAGGAAACACTTCAATTCCAACATGGTTCTTCTTGAGAAGCTCTGGGATGATGTTGTTGCTGGCCCTCAACCTGACCGTGGCCTAGGCAGACTCAGAAAACTCAACACCCTCAAAACTGGTACCTTACCTTCTTAATCATATATTATATAATAACAACAACAAAATTTATAATTAATATAGTCACCATATACATATATATCTATGACATGACCAAAATAGCATGCACATATAAACTCGTTAGACATAAAGTTTTAAGATATACTAGATGAATTAATATACATAATGTTTTTGAATTGGATGTAGTGGATGAAGCTGGAGAAGGAAGCAAGTTACAGAAGACGTTGTCGATGCCGACGTCACCGACAACACCGATGACTCCGACGACACCATCAACACCGGGATCGGCGCGTAAAGTTGACAACGTATGGAGGAGCGTGTTCCATCCTGGAAGCAACTCTGCCACAAAGACCATCGGTGCTCAAATGTTTGACAAACCACTCCCTAACACTCCCACTGTCTATGATTGGTATGTATTTTCCATGACAGAAATAGATCAACAAGACAACTACCTCAAAAAACATTTCAAAAAAACATATACGAAGTAGTTTCTTTATATGTCATGGGGTAGTTTAAACTTTAAAGTTTCCGACCGAATTTTTCTCTGTCTATATTCATGCATACATAATACTTAACTCACGTTCAAAACTTAATTTCTTTATATTTTTTATTTTTTAAAAAGAAAACAATGATATTCCTAAATACGATGAGATCTAACTCCTAAGGTGTTTTATTATTAACTTTTTTTTTTTTAGATCTAGCTCTTTCAACTTTTTTTTGAAAAATTAATCTGAAGTATATGGAAGAATTTAAGGATCTTTACCCTACAGGATGAGATTTAATAGAGTCACTAGGTTGGGGTGATGGGAACTGTTAGATCTATGAGAATCAACGGTTGATTTTATAGTACTTCAATCTAACGGTTATTAGTTTATGTAGTTGTGTTATAATGAGATGGGTTGTGTGTGATTGCAGGATGTACAGTGGGGATAGCAGGAGCAAGCACCGCTGAAGTGTTTACGGGACAGCACGTGAGGTTGCATGTAAATATTGTCGTTTTTCGCTAAGCGCCTGCCACGTTTGCATCTATGTTTATGCGTCAAAATTTTATTGGTCTGTTACTGACTCAAATATTAGTACCGTGTTTGGTTTCTGTGGGCAAGTGATGATGTTTGTGTTTAATGCTAAATAAGTAACTAGTATTATGCTTTGTTTTGTCTGTTCTAAAGTTTTGTTAGCCATTTGCCTTGAACTTTTGGCGATTGGTTAATAATATCTTTTTATTTAAGTGGCGGGTTAATATGTTATTTAAATAAATAAAATTTTGTTTAAACCTTGTATTGTAATTACTAGTGCGATTTGTGATTATTCAACTTTACCTTAGTCAAAAATAATGACATTGAAAGTTATGATATTTTTGGAACGCTGCAAGAATTTTCTGGCTAAACATGATAGAATATTTAACCAGTGAGATAAGTATCATCTTTGTGGATTCGCCTTGTCTTGTTGTAATAATTCACTTGTAATGTTTACATCGTACGAAACTGGTGGCTGTCCTAATCATCCAAATATAATACTCGCATTTAGTAATAATTGAAGTTTTGGGGTTCATTTCATAAGTAAATAAATGATCTAAAGAGATAGAGATATCTTATCCCTAGTTTGAATATCTCAATAATTAAATTAAATATCAGTGTCCATTTGATGATATCGTGAAACTTTGACCTTTACGCATTGCCATTTAACTTTTAGAAAAGATAGAAACAAAGGAATTCGATATCCTTTCATTTTCGGCTTTTGCGTATTGATTTGTATATTGGACCCACCTTTCGCAGAAGCTTATCCTTTTCTAAATTTAATTTAACAAGGAAATAAAAGAAAATATATTTTCAAATATAACTTTTTGTTCTCTTTTTCAATTAAATAAAAAAATTATTATATATCGGTAATATTTTCTCCTTTATCTTACTTTTTTTTTTGTCTTGTCCAAACCACTTGCAAGGGCCTACCGAGAAATTTT
This sequence comes from Hylodesmum podocarpum, assembly GCA_026586105.1. Classification (NCBI taxonomy): domain Eukaryota; kingdom Viridiplantae; phylum Streptophyta; class Magnoliopsida; order Fabales; family Fabaceae; genus Hylodesmum; species Hylodesmum podocarpum. Next base: position 2,982,199 of record JALJEV010000424.1, on the reverse strand, counting down.
ATCCTAGACTTTGGAGACAAACATCGATTAGAAAACAATGGTTGTTGAAAATAAAACTGAAAAATAATTTGAAATAACGACTTTTCGAGGAAAATATATTCATGGGTTATTCCCACAAATTACACTGTATAGGTGCTTTGGGAGAAAGGATAACTTGTTTTCGAAGATGAATATAGCAATATTAATATCATTGTGCGTGGCCCATGATAGTACTAATTAAGTTATATAATAGGGTGCCCATAGATTCAGGTAATCTGGGTATTTGATATGATCCAAACTCCACGTTAAATTCAAGTTTATGACGTTATTCGGGTTGAACATGATTGGAATAGTATAAATTCACTTTCTTTTTGTTGTTTGGGTAACTAACTTTTATTTATAAACGTAATTTTTTAATTCTTTAAAATAATATGTAAGTTTTCTGATTCATTTTGACCAGAGCCGATTCAAGTTGTCACTAATCAAGTTGGTTTAATTTGAGTTTAAGAAAATACAAGTTCAACATAGTTCAAACCCAAGCATTATGTTTGGATTAATAACAAATTTAGTAGAATTTAACCCGATCTATACATACCTCACTCTACATGTAACCTTGCTCCTTGAAGAACAAAAAAAAAAAAAAAAACTGTTAATAAATTGAAAAAAGTTTAAAAAATATTTATATGTTATTATTTGATTTTATAAACATAATATATAAGGAATTTCATTTGTAATTGTTTGCTTTCACGTTAATATACTTACAAACCTACCTAACAGTTGCGAACCAGGGAACAGAACAGCAAAACAATCACATCAATTTAAACCAAGATTCAATTGTGTATCTTGAGTCTACTTTAAAAGAAAAAAATAAAATCAAAAGAATAAATTGAAAACAGAAAATCATTAAAATGGTATCATAATTTTTGTCACCACTAGCCTTATGACTTGTGAAGCATCATTTGCAGGAAATCAAATCAAATCAAACCAAACAGTCCCTCAACGCAATTAACTTTTCCAAGCTACAATTTATGAGCATTGTTGCTTCTAGTTCAAATATAACCCAACATTGTTAGTCATATCTTAACATTCATGCCTCTCAAATCTCTTCATTGGGATTTACATTCCAAAAACAGTTAGGATTTTTTCTTTGTTATTAGATCTTATGCGACTAAGTGGCAATGGTATAGCCTCTAACCCCATTAATCTAGCTACAACCCCTGGTTTACACCACACCACACTCTCCCCTGCCAAAGCATGTGGCAAAGGCATACCCTTATCAAATCTAGATCCTAATAAATCATTATTCTCTTCTAGTAATCCTCCCCTTAATCTTCTATCACAGCAAACTGATCTTCTTCCTTTTATGTTCCCAAAACGTGAACGGTTCATGGCATCCCTACCACCATCAAGTGACAATCTTGGATACTGATACAAACCTTTCCTTGTAAGCCTTTCCTTGGAGTCATTCATACATGACAACCTTCTCTTCATTTCATTGAAATCATCACTGAGCTTAGCTTCTAACTCAAATTGCAGCATGAGATCTTGCAATGCTAGTGAACTTACCTTGCAATTGCTGATGGTATTGTTTTGTTTGTTGAGAGTAGAGGTTGACCCTTCATTGTAGTAGCTAGTTTTCTTCATCTTGGTTTCTCCAAAAAGTTCTTAAGGAGAAATAAGGGCATGCCCTTCATCAATTATATATATGAATATGAGTCTTGAGAGAAAAAGAAGAGGTGCATGAGTCTCAAAATGGGGTTTTGAGTTTAATTTATTGTATGGAGAGATACCGTTAGATAAATTAATGCATTGAAAATGAAATGCCATGTTGATCAATGAATAGGATTGGTGCGGTACTCAATGGAGCATTGCTAGTAAAGAAAAATTTGATGAGCCTTAATTTAATAGCACATAAGTGATAGATATGGTGATAAGGAAAGGAAGGAATGAAATTGAGTGGTAGTTTATTTCTTTGGTACAGAGTAGCTTAGGAGTTTATAGAAGAGTGCAAGTGTGAGAGCATATGATGATCATGGTGCACCGGAATGTGGTTGAGAAATGTAGGTTATTTATTTATTGAAGTAGCCCGGGGAAGGTGGTGCCCAGGATCCAACACTAGAAGCTTGCAATGTTCCACACTATCTTTACAACAAACTTGCACACTATTTAATGAGATCAATTATGTTTTGATTACATGTAACATTTTAGATGTTTTGTTTAAATACTTTTAAAATTTTTATAAAGTTTCATAGCTTATAATTGAAAATGTATATTTTTTTTTCTTTAAAGTTATTTAAATCGCGTTTATAAACTACTAAGAAGTATTATCTAATCCATATTTTTAAAATTAGAAGAACTGAATTAAAACAGATAATTTTATAATTTTTTTTTTAATTTTTGAAGAACAAAAAAAATATTTTATTCATTATTTAATATATAATTAGTTATTAAACCCCCCAAACAAAATCTTAGAGAAATTTTTTTTATATATCTCAATAAAAATTCCTTCCTTTTATTCACTATTTTCTTTTGAATGAGTAAAAACCGACAAAGCTATGTATAAAAAATTTAATTGTGCACCTTTTGTTTTTGTTGTATAATTATGTTAACTACTTAAACCCACCCTGAAACCTACCATGACAAAGAAACTTGGTGTACAAAAATTATAATGGGATTTGGAATTACGATGTTATTGTTTATATAAGACTATAAGTAAATAATTGTGTAGTTTCTGATATCAATTTCATGATAAACAAATTTAAATATGTTTAATTTAATATTTTAATTAAAATACATCATAGTGTAAGTATTTTTTGGTTTTTTTTAACCGTGTTTGATCCTAATACATTGCCGCACATTATTCTACCTCCCGTACCATTAAATTGATTCGACTCTAATGATTCAATGCAAAATACTTTTATAGGGTAACAATGATTATTGAAGAAAAAATACTTTGATGCCATTCATCTTAACTTGTTTAGTTATCTATATAATTTGTAAGACTTATAAAATATAAAAAAATTTACGCATGATTTATATAATAACGAAAGTATAATAAATTTACCTTAGATAAATATATTAAAGATAACCAAATATTTAATTCTTTTGATTTAAAAAGTTTGGTCACCAATTACTTCAAGACTTTTTCATGAATAAAGAATATATATTCCTTTTGGTTTATGAGGAGTGTTCTCAATACTAAATGAATATCACTTTAGAATCCTTGGAAATGTGGTGAAAAGAGATGAAATTTATAGTTATAAGTCAGACCCTCTAAAAATCTTAGGACAATTGTTGGTCCAATCTTCTATCCGATCAATATTTGTAATGAGTTTTACAAAATTAAGAATAAAATATTTGAAAGTGTGTCGGAAAATTTAGTATAATATTTAAAAAATAAAAATTAATTATATTATATTTAAAAGATAATTGTGGTATTTTACTATCAACTTATAATATTTATTGTCATTTTATTTTCAATTTAATTATATATTTTTATTTTATTCTTATAAAATAAGGATTAAAATAATAATAAATGATATAATTCAATGATTAAGATGATAATAAATATCTTTCAATATAATAATATTTTATTTTAAAAAATTATTTTATTATTTTTATTTTACAAACTGAATTATTTGATTTACACAATTAAAATAGTGATTTATTCTAAAAACTATTATAAAGATCTCTACCTAGACATTGGGATTGTTACGAATAATTTGATTAATTCTCGGTAAAGTAACTTTAATGTAAAACTTCATTTGATGGAATAAATAAAAACAAGAGAAGACGAAAATAAAAAATGATATTCAAATTAAAATAAGAAAATAAGAAATATGAGACCCACGTTAAAGAGGAAAAAAAAAAGTGAATTTTTCCTTCTCTCTCTAATTTTCTCCTATCCAAGCAAAGTGATGAAGGAAATCCATTCAACAAGGGAAGAAATAATAATAAGTGGATACACATCAAGTTTTCAAAAAAGAATAAAAATAAAATTAATTTATTTAAAAAAAACAAGGTTAATTTTGTCAAAAATTTATTTTCTTATATATTAATAAAATATATCAACTTAAGGATTCACTTGATAAATATTTCATATCCATAAATATAATTTTTTAAGTTGAAGGATTATTTTAAAAAGAAAATAATATTTCATGAACTAAATTAAATTGAAAATTTATTTTTCTTCATTTTTTTTTTCACATGTCACCTTTGGAAGATGGAAAATTTCCAACTTGTGTGAGATAAATCTAATAATCTCAGAAAATCTTGTACTAGAGTCTAGAACGACGATGATGATTATTCATAAAAGAATATCTAGCCGCAATATAGTAGTTGTAGCTTGAACTTCATATCTATTCATCGTCTCAAATTTCTCCCAAACCAGGAACACAATCTTCTCTTTATATCACAATGGTTCCGTCGGAAACTGTTAATTTTGTTCGGAATTTCGCTGTTATAGTCAGAGTTCGCGGTCCTGTGAGTTTCTTTCTCTCTTTTTTCAAACGCCGCTTACTCTGTTGTCACTTGTCATCGCTTACTCAGCTTGCAAATTTAACTTTTCAGGACCCAAAAGGGTTGAAGATGAGAAGACACGCTTTTCATCAATACCGGTTTCTAATTGCAACCCATAATTTTATTTTGGTTTTGTTTTGCTAAGTTTCGTTTTTTATGCAATTATGACGGTGGGTTTTGGTTTTCTCCTTCTGGGTATGTGTAGTTCTGGTGAAACAACTCTTTCAGCTTCGGGGATGCTTGTACCTGATACCCTCTGTGACTCTCAAGTAGCTACGCGTCTCTATGGTAAGAACTCTGAGGATAGGGTGCTGATTGTGACGGTTGCTTCAGTTGTTGAGCCTTTTCTGTCACCTCAACACAGAGAGAATATTCCTCAGGTTGGTGCTCCTAGATTTAGTAATTGAAGTCCTTTTGGATTAAATTCATTCACTTATTAGAAAAGACATGAGAAGGTAGAAATGGATTGAGTTTCTTCTGTGAATTAAAGTAACTTGTGCACTTAACTTTAATAAAATATTTCTCATCTAGCTTTTTTTTAAAGTTGAAGTGCATGAATTGATCTTTGTTTATGAAGCTTAATCCATTTTATTTTCTTAATTTATTCTCTTATAAATGCTTGTGGTGATTATCCAAATAGGACTGTAGTAAAGTTGGATAGCTTGCTTTATATTTAGTAAATTTGTTTTATGCATGTGTGAATTTTGAGTTGTGTAACTTGCGCTATGCAGGGTAGGCCAGACTTGATTTCTGGTGTTCGGATTGATGTCATGACAGAGAAAACCAATGAAAAATCTAATCAGGGAACTCCTTGTTGGCTTGGGGCGCAGCTTTTGTCATTAGTAAGGATTTTGAACCTCTTAGTTCCTTATTATTCCTTCTTCTAAATTATGTGGTGCATCTGTCACTTGACAATTTTAATTGACAGGATTAGTTTTACAATGCACTCTTTATCGTGAATGACATGTTTAGTTGGTGAGACTGGTTAATGTACATCACTAGCTTAGTCTGTTGTCATCTTAATTCCCAACATTGTATCAGATTTTTCTCTTGATTTCATAGGTGTTTGACACTGCTGTTCATTTTCTTCGAAAGGTGATGGTGCATTTTTGGTTCATATAGTATTAGGGTGGTCTTGTGTTGTGACCTCTTTATGATAGTTCAAATGCAATTTGTAACATCTGTTTCTTAACATGCAATGATTGTTATTTTATAGTTCTCTCAACCATTATTTGTCAGTTCAATCTTCAATGCTAATCAGATTTCTGCATCACGCAGATTGATATTCCTGCTTCATCAGATGTTCTCCAATCACTTATTGAAGCATCTTTGGGCTCGCCAGAACATGAATGGGAGGTTGGCTGGTCTTTGGCATCTTACAATAATGATTCTCAACCTTCTAAAGATTTTTTTCAAAGTCAGGTTAGTTTCTTTCTCATAAATGTGTTTTTCCCTGTTGCTGTGAATTAGTTTACTTAATAAATTTGTACTTGTACATGAAATGATGTCCCTTTTGAGTAATGCAATAGGAACATTAGGGAATCTGGCAGAAGCTATTTTCCCTCTAGTTTTATACACTTATGTTTTAGCTTGTTGAAAGATGAAAATGGGGGAAAGGAGAGACTAGGTGGCATGTACTTTTGAACAGAATGACAACCCACGCCCTAGCTTATCACAGTTCTTGAACACCTGCATTTTCTTTTCTATTTGTTTCCTCCTTCGTATCTCCCTTAAAGATCTGCAATGTTGTTTGGAACTGAATGGTTGTATGTCAGTAAGTCATCAAGAGAACATAGCTAGGAATGCTTCATTGGATGAGTGAAGAGTGAACATACTAGATAAGGTAGGATAGGAAAAATACGTTATAGATAAAGTTTGGGTAGCACTTACTGTAGAAAAGATTGTAGGAGCTTGCTTTGGATGCATGGAGATGACTTGTAAAAGCCTTGGTGAAGAGAGTAAATCACTTAATGGAAGTCCAATACCTAGAGAAAGGGGGAGACAGAGAAAAATTATAAGCAAAAACAGGGAAGAATTTAGAGGAAATGATTTATTTATACACATAATTTAACTATAGAACTCCGTGTAGGCTGTAGCTGCTATGAGTATCACTTAATGGAAAAAGGCTTAGTTAAAGGTTAGAGAGTTATACCTTGATGAATATGTTTAATATTCATGTGATGTTTTTGGTTAAGTATTAACTTAGATTACTCATAATCTCTGTATTAGATGCACTGGTATTTTGGTTCACCTTTGTTAAAAATGTGGATTACTACTATTATGCATTATATAAATGTCCAGGTTCTTTGTATTATGTAAATAGTAATATGGAAATTGTATCTTGTGCTTATTAGGTTTATTAATTAAATGTTGAATTCATGGTTTACACCTCATTGGAACACACATTTTTAGTGGGTGTTTGTGAAATCTCATGAAATGTCAGCAGGTGTTGGTGTGATTTACTCTAAGAATTTATTGGTGCAACTGCAATTTTCTTAATGGATTTGCTCCTCATCTTAAAAGTTGGTTTCTATACACTTTTGATCTGTTACTTATTTAAGTATCATTCTTCTTCTTGAAGGTATAAATTGCCTTTGGAATAGCATCTCTGTGATCATGATGCACAAAAGCACACTTGATATTTTTTGATGAAGAATGATCAATCTTTATTTATATTTCAGGAAAGATTGGCTATAGGTGGATCTGGCCGTGCAAGTCTTATGTACAAATCACTTACTAGAATGGCAATTCTTAGTATTTCTTTACCGTTCAGGGTATCTTATTTATCTTATTTTCTCCAGTTGGATTCCTATCCAAACAACTACTTTAGCATAATAAGTACACATGAAATGCTTTTTCTACTAGTACTCTTTGTTGGTTCATTGAGATTCTTGAAAATAACCGGTTGATGCTTTTGTTAGGACTTGCTGGATAGTAAGGTATCTTCCATGAATAAAAGGGGTGATTTTCTTCTGGCAGTTGGGTCTCCTTTTGGACTCTTGTCACCTATGCACTTTTTAAACAGGTATCATTTTTAACTTTCAACAAAAGAAGAAAAAAATAGAATAACATAATCGGAGTTACTTAAAAAATGGTTAAACTCGTCTCCCTTGTTCTTTGTCATTTTATGTCAAACCATGAGCTGTTGGGATCACTTTTATGTTGAGTTGTACAGGCAGTTATTTTGTCTCTAATACTTCAGTGCATTGGATGACAATGCCAAATTTTGTCATTCAGTCCTTTGATTTGGTTGCTTGCTTAAATCAGTATCTCTGTAGGATGCATTGCAAACTGCTATCCTCCTCATTCATCTGATGGATCGTTGCTGATGGCTGACATACGCTGTCTTCCTGGTGTGAGCCATTTTTCTGTTTCATAATCCATTGGTCATTTATGGAAAGTGGTTCTGGCTCTATTTTGACATTCTATCTACCAGGAATGGAAGGCAGTCCAGTTTTCAGTGAGCATGGATATCTTACTGGTGTCTTGATCAGACCGTTGAGACAGAAGACATATGGCGCTGAAATCCAGGTACCTTGAATGCATTCTCCTCTTAGTTGACATTATCTAGCTTTCCTCCAATTTAACACATCATGCAAAACTCTAGTATTCGGTAACAGCTGGTGATTCCATGGGATGCCATTGTAACCGCTTCTCGTGGCTTGCTGCGGAAGTGGCCTCAGAACACAGCGAAAGGGTTATATAATCAGGAGGGTAACCTTTATGCTGCAGGAAGAGGACCTTTTTCTGACGCTGACAAATTAGATGTGTGCTCTAGGAGTAAACATGAGGATTTTTATTTTGGTAGCTCTGCACCATTACCAATTGAGAAGGCAATGGCTTCTGTCTGTCTTGTTACTATTGGTGATGGAGTGTGGGCATCTGGTGTTTTGCTAAACTGTCAAGGTCTCATACTTACAAATGCCCATCTGATGGAACCATGGAGATTTGGGAAAGAACATGTAAATAGCAGAGGATATGGAAGCAATTCAGAAAACTTTCCTTCCATGTTGGAGGGAACGACATATCTTGGTGACAGAGTCGAGAGCAATCAAGTTAGTCAAACTTCACCTTTGAAGATGCCAATTCTTTATCCTTCCACTGCTAATGAGCAAGAGGGATATAAGCTGAATCCTGCTTATAACTACCACAGGAGCATACGTGTACGTCTTGATCATATCAAACCTTGGGTTTGGTGTGATGCAAAAGTAGTGTATGTCTGTAAAGGACCATGGGATGTTGCCTTGCTACAGCTTGAATCTGTTCCAGATAATCTTTTGCCTATAACAATGAATTTTTCTAGGCCATCCACAGGATCAAAGGCATTTGTCATTGGCCATGGATTATTTGGTCCAAAGCGTGGTATGTCCTTGCTGATCCAGTTGATCTGTTTTTTTCTTGGTTAGATATCCTGCTATAGAATGAATGTTAATGTTGCTCATGATCACGTGTCTGCCATGCTCAAGTTCCTTTAAAGTTTTATTGTTCCTCTTGTTTATTTGATTTCATGTTTGGAGTTTCTGCTTCGGCAGTTCCAACTATATATATTGGGAAATACAACAAAGTTGCTTCTTCAGTGACTGGGGAACTGTTGTGCAAAATATGAACAAGTGCTTTTGTGAATGACTTAGCTGCCTGTCCGAGGTTGACATGAATACTTATGCTGGATGTGTTTAGGATTTGTCAGCAATAAAATTCTGAGCTGTTCTAATTCTACCAATTCCCTCTTTGCTCTTAGACATCATTGAGTAGATCAGCCAAAGAATGCTTCAAAAAACCAAGAAGCAAACCTTGATAATGAATAATGCATAAAATTGATCTTCAGTAATGGAGTGGAATTATTAGATCTTTATATATTGTTTGCCTATAACTTTGACAGAGATAAAACCATTTTTGAAAGCTTAGGCTGTTATGATGTTGGTCCTTTTTGTCTGAAAAATATTGGATAAATGAAATCATAAGGATTGAGATTTCCTAGTTCCCACTATTAAAAAATCCACATAAATAAAGCTCAGACAAGAGTTTAAAATACAACCCAAGACCTGGCACTGAGACTGCAAATAAGAAAACTATTATGGGACCCAAGGATTGAAAATATATAATTCTGAAGTAACAGTGCCCTAAACCTAATAAACTAAATTGTTTTTATATGGTATGGTCTGACAGAACATCACAATTAACCCCACAATCCAAACTAAACTAAAATACTTGGGTATTTTAATCTTTAGGCGTCTGATTTTTTTAATTCTATTGTTGTATGCATCATGTTTAACTTTCAAAACAAGTTGGCACAAACTCGTGTTTAATACCGTCAAGGGGCATTGATGCAAATGATATTTATATGAAAAAGATACATTCCATGCTATTCTTTGATTTTTTAAGATTTTTTTTTTTTGCTATGCCATATTTTCTATTTATGATAGTTTGTCGCTGGGGTGATTGGTGTACATGTGTTATATTCAATTTGATGTTGAACTAATTCAATTACTGTGGGTTGTATTTCTTCATTTAACCTTGGAAGTCATTTATTTTCATTAGGATTTTTCCCATCTGTTTGCTCTGGCGTGGTAGCAAAAGTGGTAGAGGCAAAGACTCCTAAATCTTATCAGTCCATACAACCTGAACACCTGCACAACCATGAGAACTTTCCAGCAATGCTTGAAACAACAGCTGCTGTTCATCCTGGTGCTAGTGGTGGTGCTGTTATCAATTCAGATGGTCACATGATTGGCCTGGTTACAAGGTAATGACACCAAATTTGGTACAAATGTCACCGACTTCAAATATAATGTTATCACCTTATCTTATTCCTGTTTCAACATAAATTATGTTCATTATGTGCTGAACCACTAGATATGAGTTAGTTCGATTGGTAGGCATTTATCCCATAGAATCTATTGGTATTGTAGCTCAGGATCAGGGTTTTGAAATAAGAATATTAGTTGGTCATCTATGATTGATGTCCATGTGTGTTGGATTGCCTGTGGGATATTGTTCTCAGATAGCCTTTAATCTGTGCAAGTAAAATGCCTTAGTCTTGCTAAATTCACGCTTAGAAGACATCAATGATCTTTTTAGATGAAAATCTTTAGCTTTGTGACATTGTATCTACAGCATGAGACTGTCTTTTCTTGCCCCTATTTACTCATAGGAGCTCAGTCTGCTCTGGGTGGTCTGATTGTCTTTTTGCGAAATATATGCTTGTGATTTCAATTTTCTGTATTGACTGATTCTGAATGGTTGTAGATTAAACTTCCATCTTTAATATGATAATGTTTTGACACAGCAATGCAAGACATGGTGGAGGAGCAATAATACCACATCTTAATTTTAGCATTCCATGTGCTGCTTTGGGACCCATTTTCGAATTTTCAAAAGGTGTGTTTTTTAAACCAATTTTATTCCACAATGAGTATTACTTATGGTGTTTGTTTAACTAGTTCTAAAAGGGACACAACACTAAATGACAACTCAATTAGTAACATTTGAAATCACAAATCTAGGAAAATTGGTTATAACAGTAGGCAAAAATACAAATGATATATCTACATTGCACCCACATGGTAAGTTGACATCTGATGATATGGTTTTTTCCGCTGCAGCCATGCAGGATTTGTCCCTTCTACATATTCTAGATGAACCGAACGAATATCTTTCATCTGTGTGGGCATTGATGCGGCCATCATATCCCAAGCTCCATCCCATGCAGGATCCTCCACAGTCTATTGTAGACAAGAAAAGTAAAGAAGAAAAGGGTTCCCGGTTTGCTAAGTTTATGGCTGAAAGAAAGGACATTTTCAACGTTGGAAAGAGTGGAGTGCTTTCTGAGAAAGTTATTCCTAGCAAGTTATGATCTCTGATGAAGTGACCAAGTTTACTTCTCCTGAATGACCATCGCAAAACATGGCCCAAATACAGCGACTTCCTGTCAATGGGTACACTTCCTATGATTATAATCTTTGGACTAAAATCTTCTGTCCTGGGTTGTTGACAAAAAGAAAATCAAGGAAATAAGTCTCTAAATGGTTATACTTGTACTTTATTACTGTTTAAAACTGATTTTACATGAGTTTTAACAACACATTCTTTGATACGCTTCTAATCACTCTCTATTGTTTGATTAAAATTATTAAAAATCTACCAAATTATGAGTGAGACTCATTAAATAATGGGTGGACTTTATAAATTTGTGATTTTTGATAAATTTAAGCCAGGGGAGAGTAAGAATTTGTGTTGTTTCTTACATGAAAGTTATTTTTGTTGCCCATTCTGGGTGGAGATCAAGTTATCCTGGAAGTAATTTGTAGTGGAGTTATTTTTTTTGAATAACCCTTTGTATATATTAAATTTTAATAATAAATAAGCAAATATTTTAATAGTTTCTATGATCACATACATATACATTTATATAAATTGAATATATATGGTTAAATAATCTAATGGTAAGCATTATTTATATTTTAAAAAATAAACTATAAATTAAATTTATTTAATAAAATATCATGATTATGTTCGCACTAAGATGGAAAGACTTTTCTTTGGTAAAAGTAATTCTTTTTCGTAAAGAATCTATTACAGTATGAAGAGTGTGTTTAACAGGATAGATATTTCAGATCCTGGACAAAGTGAAAATATTATCGATAAATAGAAGTATGTCTTATTTATTGGCATCTCGAAAATATTTTGCTATAGTTAAGGTAGTTAAATTAACTCTCATGTGAGTTCTTAAAAGTTCATTCATTTGACTATATACTAAAGCTACTTTTGATTTCATAGTATTTTATTTATTAATTACTTCGCATTCTTTCATTTTTACATAAAGATCATTTCCCTCACGAGTACTTACTCCGTCAACTATAGATACACTTCTATGAGCTTTGGCAATGTTATTTATCAATTCCATAATGAGTACTGTTTTATCCACTCCAACTCCACCAAAGAATCCTATTTCTTTTCCACGGCTATAAAGAGTTAAAAGATTTACTATTTTTGTTCCTGTTTCAAAAATAGATAATTTTTTATCTAATTAGATAAAGGCCGATGCATATCTATGAATGAGAGATGTTGTGCGAGTATCTACATGACCTAAATTATCAATAAGTTCTCTAAAAACGTTGAAAATTCGTCCTAGATTTGCTCCGCCTACTGGAACACTTAAAGGGAGTATCAATCACTTCCATTCTTCTTGTTAAACCATCTGTCGCACTCATACAGCTACAACTCTAACTCGATTATTTTCTAATAATTGTTGTATTTCTGCAAGTCATATTAATTTGTTAACCAATAATATCTCAACCTTTAACTACTAGAGCGTTGTAAGTATTAGGCATTTTCTCGAGAGAAAGGTCAATTATTTGAACAATACGTCTTAGATGTTTTTGTTTCAAGTGCAGGACCTCAGGACTAGAAATAGTAGAATTTATTCGCATATAAAAATATATCTACTTTTCCTAATATTTCTTTGAGATAGAAAAGAAATGTTCAATAAAAAAGTAAATTAATCAGTTAATTTAATAATAAATAAGAAATGAGAATTCGTACTCTAGTTTTTGGTATCACCCAACCAATCCAATTTAATTGTTTATTTGTTCAATTTTAATAATTGAACTCTTAAGTTCACCCAAATCATTTTAAAATTTTAATAAAATCTTTTAAATTTTTTTTTTCTATCATTATAAACAGAATATCTATATTCTCTATAAAATTCGAACATAATTTTAAACATTTCTTAGTCAACGTAATTTTTATTTTAAAAATAACAACGATTATATAACCCTTCCTTTTTAATTTAACAATTAAGTTATTGAAACTTGATATATACAAGAGTTACTGAACAGAACAATTTTATCAAGTGTTATTTCTTGTCTTATTTGATCTCTGCCCTTGTATCTCACTTTTTAAAGATTTTAGTGTGTTAATGTTATGTACTGTGCACGTAAATGGTTGTCATATCAGTGCTCTACCTTTTAAATTGTAATCCGAAAATGCCAAGGAACAAAAAAATGTCTGGTTGATGTGGGTGATTAGTGATTGGGAGAGCATAACTATGTGCGCAAACGTGTGTTAGGTTGGAGACATTCTGTCTTTCTTTTCTTCTTCTTTTGTCATAGACAACAAGAAACATATATTCTCTATTAGGGAAATTTTATTCAAACTATTAGTAGGAGCTTTTTCCATACTCAACTTAAATTTGAACTATTCAGCTATTGGTTAGAAGCGTATTTTGTTCAAGAAAAAAAATATACTTGTAGTTCCCTTTAAAGTTTTATATCATATTACGATAAAAGTTTTAAAATATAAATTATTCTAAATCTAAGTCAACTTTTACTCAATAGATTTTAAGTTTGAAATCTTGTTGTAAAGTTTAAAATGCTTTAACTAAAATCATAATTGATGCCTAATCATTTTTTACATTCTTTATTTTATTTTGGAACTCAAGTAAGTTTGCACACAATTATTCAAGTATGTTTGGATATGAGTTTGATCCAAATTCAACAAGAGTTTTATGTTTTCAAGTGCATAAAGCAATGTGTGTGTTGGAATAGGTTGAATGCAGATTGAGTTAAATGCAAAATTTATCATTAGCACACTTAAATAGCTTGATTTAGCAGTGGAATTCGACTTGAATGACTAATAATCTCTTTGATGAAAAATGTTTATAACATAACTATAACATGTTTCTATTATTGGGTTAATTTTATGAAGGGCTAATTAAGTTAATAAATTATATTTTTATTTAACAGTTTTTTATAGGATATACACAAATATTACTTAATCATAATAATATAGTTAAAAAGCATACAAATAATATACTTTCAATATTGCTCTTTCCTTAATTAAGAGTAGAATTGGTAAGGATGATTTTCGAAACACTATTGTTGGAACGGGGTAGTAATTTTAAGTTTGTTATGTGAGATGATTCAAATGAGTTTTTAGACCTGATAATTTTAAAATTTTTGAAGTACTACCAGTTCACCTTTTATCTGATCATAAATTCAAATTGTTTTTTTTTCCTTCTAAGTATCAAATGGAACTCATCTTAAGGTAGAAGAAAGATAAAGTGATTCAATAATTGAATCCTGATCACAATTATGGAATAAAGAAAGAAATACTCAACTTATTTGTATTGAAATTAATGAAATTTAATATTTCTTTTCATTAGTTTAGAGTTTTAACTGCTTATTGCTTTGATAGATAGTCGAGAGGACAGAAAATAAAATGAAACGACTAACTTAGTTTAGGCTAATGTTTGTATGTATTTTTCTTGAACGTTTTCTGGTATCTAGTTGTAGCAAGACACTTAAATGGTTGGTGTTAAAAGTTTTGTCACATAGGATTGTGATTGATTGAGTCGACAAGAATCTAGTCATATACTATGTATATGTAAACTTGTAATCTACATTCCATGTAGTTGTGAAAGGAATTGTAAGAATTTATCAGCATTACTTATCAAGCTTTGTGACAAAGTTAGGTCTTTGTCAGAATAAGCAAGGGCTAGGTTTTTTATTTCTTTACAGAAGTTGTGGATCACAATTATTTGCATATTTTTTTAGGAATAATGTTGTCCTCTTTTCCAATTTGATAGCTTGTTCCTCTCCTATTGTCACTTTACAATCAACTTCTCCAAATTGTTGGACGTGATAGATAATTAGAATAATTTATGAGATAATTACAAATTTAAATTCAATTTCATTATTAAAAAATAGTGGCTAAATGTAATTTTTAATCTTTTAAATTTGAGATTATTTTTATTTAAAGTTTAAAATTTATCCTTTTACATTTTTTAAGTGACATATTTTAATTATTTAAATAATTTTCTGTTAAAATTATTAATTAATTTAATATCGATAATACAGTAGTTCTAGATGATAAAAATGCATTTTAAACCCAATATATGTTATTAAGTCGCTTATTAATTTGTTTAAAAGTTATACGATAAATATATATATATATATATATTTATATTTAAATATATTTCTATTTCTATTTAAATGTTATATTCAAATTGTACATATGTGCGCAACCGTGCATGCACTTTAAATAAATTGAGTAAGTGATTTAGTGATTAACAACTTGATGAAATTTTAAAAATATTAAACTTATATTTTTTAAAATTTTAAAAAATAAAATTACGTAAGTTAAAAACTTAAAAGGATTAAAAATTATATTTAAACAAAAATAATCTAAGTGACATGCAAATAGTTAGACTAATGAGTTACATCAAGTTGGTGGATTCAACCATGTAAAAATCCAATTCACCAGATTTAGACCTTTTTTATTCATACGCCATTTACTTTTACTATATATCAAAGTTTAGAATATATTTGATACAGTTTATTTTTTATTTCAAAAATCTAATATTTGTCCCACATCTTCTAATTTCTTGTCAAAATTTGATACATGCTTAACACTCGGTTTAAAACTAGAGTTCATAATGAAAACATTAGGTATTTACTTTTCTTTCAAGAACGGATCTAATAAGAATGAATATTTAATCGGGGTTACAGTTTGTTTATTTTACAATTATTCAAGAAATAAATTTATAACAAAATTTATTTAATAACTAATAATTTTATAAAAATATTCAATATTTTTCCATATAGTTTTTCTTGTAAAACAGGTAATAAAATTCATCCCTTAAAAAAATTAAACAAAAATCATTTTAGTATTTTTTAGTAAATAGTTTTTGTTTCTTTTCCATACATACTGGGTGACTCTTAAGATTGTAACAACTTAGTTTTTTAGAATTCCTGAATAAAATTTCTATAAAAATTAATACTTCATCAAAAGACATAAACATAATTTTTTTTTATGGTAATAACAAGCAATTTTTTTTATAATATTTTCTTGGATACTACAACAACATAGAAACAAGAAAAAAAATTGATAGAAGATAATGTGCTGTCTCAAAGGCCAATAACATTAAGGATTTATGGGTAATTTTATTTAAATAATCTGTTGCTGCTGGTTGCCTTGCCTTGCTCACCTAAGGACAAAGGACCTTTTCTTTTTATTATTGTTATATCATCTTGCTTGATTATTTATTTATCAAAGTCCATGATATTCAGATGCATTTTTGCGGCGTCTCTCATTATGTCCAGCCAAACGTCTTCTACAACTCCTTTTTGAGTCATCAAATTCTGATAGTTCATGAAACCTGAAAAATGAAATTATTTCAAAGTGAAGTCATTGGAAAATTTTTAGAATAAGAATATATATAGGCTCTATTTGTGAATAAATCCTTTTATAAATACTAGCTCATAAAAATAATAAACAAGAAAAAAAAATGAGTTAAGTTTTGAGTCATGTAACACAACTTTAGCAGAAGTTAGATAAAATAATTTTTGTAAAAATTCAGGTAATTAATTGTTTAAGTTGATTTTAACCTAAGAAAAAGTAAATTTATTTTACATTCTTGTTTTATCTTCTATAAATATACTCTTATACAATGAACTTGGTTAAACCTAACACTGAGAAAAAAGAGAAAGAATTAAAATTTTGGATTCTAAGCCATTTGTGAATTGTAGCTTGAATCAAAATGATATGCTCATTGTTAGAATTTAATTTAAGTTTTGTTTTTATATAGAAGAATGTGTCATTTGTTGAAGTGTGTATTATAAATGATATGGCTAAATCAAAGTTGTTGAGAATCAAGTGATATGAAATCATCTCGATTTGCTATATCGATGGAAGATACTGATCCATTTCATCTATTAAGATGTGAACACCTTTGTTTTGTGAACTTCATGTACTAAAAAGCATGAACTCAAAATTAAGCTATCACCAAAAAGAAAAATGAAAATTATATCAATATTTAGTGCATTAAAACACCATTTGGAAAGATTTTATGTTATCTCTAGGCCAATGTCCACACAAATAGTTGTCATCTAGAATATACAGTATCATGTATAATTGTACGGAATAACATTGAGAGTGATAGGATAAAATTTGAGCACATTCCCCAAATAGGTTTGTAACATGTTTCTCACCAGTTGTATAAAACATAATAATGCATACCTTGATGCATAATCATGATAGTGTCAAGAATACTATAGTTAAGATTTTTTTTTCTCTATCTGGGGAGTAGTTAAATTTTTTGAGAACAAAATTAGCACACTCATTTCTGGTATTAGTTTACTTAAAAACAATACAAGCTTAATTAGACACTATATATAGGTGATGCTTGACACTTTAATCCAGTATACCCCAAGAGTTATTTCTAACTAGGGTTGATTGCAAAGGGAAAAACGCATAGATAACACAATTGTAATCAAACATCTTCAAACTCACTATATAGTAGCTAGGATATACACACAAAAAATGAATAGTTTAATTACTTCAAAATAATTTAAAGTGTCTTAACCTACCTACTACATTGTTGGCAAAACCTTTGGTGCTGCTCTCCAATAAGTACAGCAGGGGCCTTGGCATGATACTCACAAACCTTGTGACGCTTGTGGTAGGCCTTAGCATCACTTAGATCAGCATTACAACCATTCACTTGACAACAAGGTTGCACTGAACTTCCTGCTTTGATCCCTCTCTTACTATGATTCCTCACTACCCTCTTTTTTTTATCATCCTCTTCATAACCTATCTCACTTTCCTCTTCCTCTTCCTCTTCTTCATACTCATCCTCTTCCTTGTAGTTCATTATCCTTTTTCCCTCACTCCAACTTCCATCCATAAGTTCAAGGAAAATTTTGAGGAGAAAGAGATATTGATGAGTTTATGGAGAAGTCAAGGAGTAATCTACAACAATTCGATATAAATAGAAAAACTAGAAAGATGTAGAATAAGAGGAGTGAGTGTGGACCACATAGGGTCTTCATTTATTGGTTGCCACCTTGAGAGTTATAATGAAACAACATTGAATATTTTCTCATCTTAATTTGTACTTTTATTTTTACATAGATCTTTATGTCCCTTCTTTTTATTTACACCACTCATTATATGTATGGTACTTATATTACGTTTGTTTAGCCTTTCATATTCAATTACATTGTATGCATTCGTGTGAAATGTTTATTGAAAAATTTAATGGGTTATTTTTAGTGGGGACCTTACTTC
Source organism: Hylodesmum podocarpum (assembly GCA_026586105.1). Taxonomy (NCBI): domain Eukaryota; kingdom Viridiplantae; phylum Streptophyta; class Magnoliopsida; order Fabales; family Fabaceae; genus Hylodesmum; species Hylodesmum podocarpum. The sequence goes on along the minus strand of JALJEV010000424.1, from coordinate 2,963,632 downwards.
TTTCCAACTATATATATATATATATATATATATATATATATATATATATATATATATATATATATATATTTATAAAGAATTGAATCCAAAACTTTTGGATATGAAATTTGAATTCAGTTCTTTTCAAACAAATAAAGTATCGACACTTGTGAGTATAGTTTAACATAAAGAAATAATTACTTTTTTAAAAGAATTAATAAAGAAGTATGAAAATAATTTTTGAAAAATAAAATAAATTTTAAGTACACTTTGTCTTTCTTCTCTACAAACCCATCTGCTTTTAACCTATACTTGGAAACGCATGAATATCAACATGTTGATAATTGACAGAGAGGGAAAAGAAGAAAGTTTTGTCTCTTTCCTTCCTCAAACATGTCCAATTGCAATGTATCTGTTTTAGAGACACAGAGAGAAGAAGATGGAAGTGGTGAATTATATAATAAAAAATTAAATGACTTATTCTTATGCATATTTTTATTTTATTAAAATATTTTTATTATTTTATATACGTATTTTTATTTTACTTTTACCAACTAAACAAGAAAGAGATTAACAATCTGTCTTCTCATCATGTTTCCTTCCAAACAATTTAATAATAATTACCGTAATTTTAATTTTTTTCCTTTATCTCTCATTTCACTTTTTTCTTCTAAACTAAATTTACACGCGTATAATATTTAGAAAAATATTTGTTAAACAACTGTAATACGTAGATAACTAGTTGTAAAATATAAAAAGGGATAAATATATATATATATATATATATTTATAGAGTAAATTAATTGGTAAGGGATAAATATGTATATGTATACGTATTAGAGTAAATTAATTGGTAAGGGATAAATATGTATATGTATATGTATAAAGTAAATTGATTGATTGACTGCATATTACAGTTGACTATGAAATAAAATTTGTAATTTTTTCTTTCGTTTACTTTTTCTCCTACCCTAAGTATACCCCCAAATTAAGGGTGAACGACGGACATAATGGGACGAGTTATACTAATTTTTTATTTGATTTTAAATTTTACCTTAATCAATTATTTAGATGTTAACTTGTCCTTAGACTCGAACGAACACAACGAACTTCTAATCATTTCAAAACATGGTCATTTAAGACAGATCGAGTTAAATAATTTTCAAGAACAAATATTAGATAATTACTTTGTTGATATATATTAAATTTTATTTAAAACAGAAATGAATGAACCTTTTTTACCAATCAAATAAGAAAATATGGGTACTGCTAATAGTCACAAGTGTAAATTGGCTCGTTTATTCTAACCATAAATTTTGATAAGGACAGCTTCTTAATTAAAATTAGAAACCACATATAAAGAGTTGCATTGGAGTTGTTCTTACACTCCTAAAATATCATTGGCAAAGACAAAATACATGTCTCTTAATTCATATGTTGCAATTTAGTTAAATCATCCATGTATTTATGTTATTTATATTGAACAAGAACTTCCTTTTTTGCATCATAAGAAAAAATTTATTCTTGTTTTCTTAGCTTGAGTTATAATTTGATAAGAGATACATAATCTTTGTTTTAACAATTCATTTATATTTTGTGTACTAATTTATTGACATAATCTCTATACAAAAAGTATGAAAAAGGTGAATTATATAATTCTGAAACAAGTCAAGTAATCTAAGGATCAATGTGAACTCATTTTAACTTGAATTAATCAATAATGAAGGTGGTCACTTTTTTTCTGGAAGTAATCTTCACCCAACCCAAAATTCTTGAGTTGGGTTCGAAATACTAATTTCAGTTAATCAAGTCTTGTATCTCCCTCCCAAGAGTGTAAGCATTATAACAACAACAATAATATATATATATTCTTAAAATACAAGGTTGCAACTAGTCCTATAGTGCAAGAAGACCCAGCGAACTTATCCTCTATATCTGCTGCGCTTGGAATTTTGTTTCACAAGAATTTTATCTAGATAAAACAATACTTGCTGATAGCTTAGTCTGAGAATTTTCCATTTATAGTGACTCTCAACGATCCAAACCAGGGTTGTTTAATCTCCTTAAAAGGGTGCTTGCAAATAATTGCAGTCAACATTCAATGAATATACAGTTTATCCTTGAAAAGTTAATGACAAGCTTTATTTTTATTCATATTTTTAAATTTTTTTTTATAGATAGGAAGAAAAAGATAAAATGTAAAACATAATCAATAACAAATAAAAAAGGATAAAAAATATGAAAAATATAACATAAATAAAACAAGACAAAAATAATTAATTATTGAATGTAATTTACCTATATTATTAGTATAAATTTTTTATATTATTAATAAATTAAAATCAAAATTAATATAATTTTTAAAATAATTAACTATTGAAAATTAATAAAAAATTATACAAAATTATCAATTTCATAACTAGACCAACGTATCCTTCTATAGTTCTATAATATAAAACACCTTACTGTTACTTGTTGAAAACACTTTGTCACTTTTATGGCGGCTCTGCCAGCTCAGGTGGAAAAATATATATATATATATATATATATATATATATATATATATATATATATATATATATATATATATATATATATATATATATATATATATATATATATATATATATATATATATATATATATTCTTTTTAAATGCTTTCATATATACAACAAGACGCTTTTTATTTGTACGAGTCATCCAATGACGTTCAAGACACAGAATCCGACATTATATGATAAAAATAAAACACCCATATCAATGCATGGTTTGAGTATCTTGTCGTCGGTGTGGACCAAAAAAATTTCTGTCATCTAGCTACAGAGAAGTGGTAATTATTAGAAGGCAACAGAAGTCTGTGCTCAAATATTTGAAGAAAGAAAGTGGAGCCCCCTCCCTTTGTTTATCTCTCAAGTACTAGTATATTAGAATAACTAGATGGTCTAGTAATTATTCATTTTTTTACTCTGTCAATGTTTTATGTTCCTATTTGGCGGCAAAAGAGAGACTTAATCAATTCTTTTTCTTTTATCATAAAATAAAGATGTAGAAATACAATATCATGAAAAAATTTTACACTCTCTATACGCTAACTAATAACAAAATCTCTAAAACTTATATTTATTATTTTATCGATTTGAGCTCGTTCAAACATCAATGTAGTTTAAATAGTAGCAGATAGGTCCACGTCTTCTGGAATAGATTAGATTTGATGTGATGAATGTAGAATTGTTCCTTTAAAACATACTCTGAAGCTTAAGTTAATATGAATGTCTTTTAGAGTATGTGGATATTTATAGACTAGAAAAATATTATGTATAACTTTTTATATACGCTACTCTCAGTCGAATTTGCAGGTTAGTGTCATTCCTAAATACGCTGGTATGATTAAGAATTGATCATAACTATTGCGATCTAGTGTTATTTCTAAGTATGTTGGTATGATTAAGAACTAACCCTAACCATTATGATGATGTATAGCAGTATGTTTTGACGGTACATGATTCATTAGCCACGTATCAAATCCCTGTACTTTGACGGTATATAACTCATTAGCCATGTATTATACCCCTATTGGTTGATTAAGGGAGTTGGTGTAGTGATAATCCCCTATTGGTTGACTAAGGGAGTTGGTGTAGTATATATAACATCCTTCTCACGCTAAAAACTAGACATCTCGAACGTGAAGACTAAGTAAATGAGTGGTCTAACAATATGTGACTCAACATCTGCAAATAATATTACGATAGACTCTGATATCATATTAAATATGAGTTGGGCCTAACTCAACCCTACAAAATCGTCTTATAAGGTGAAGATTGTTTTTCACTTATATGTATGTAAAAAGTCATATATCTAGACGATGTAAGATCTCCAACATACCCCTCGCGCAACATCTCGAACGTGAAGACTAAACAAATAGGTGTACGATAATCCCAACAACAACAAACAATCTTATGATAGGTTATGATACAATATTACAAATATGTGTTATAAGCGTAATTTAATCCTATAAACCAACTTATAAGGTAAGGATTACTCCCCAAACAAAAAAAACTCTTATTTTAATTTATGAGTGATATTATGAGATTGAGTTAAATTCGAATCACTTCTACGAATCATTGAAAGATTAAAGGAAAAAATGAGAGAAATTAAATAGTATTATTCTAAATGTTAACATAAACAATTAAGATGATGGTCTCTTTCGTGGAGAGGAAGAGAAGAGTGTGGGGGACGATTCGTTGGTGAAGCAATGCGTGCATCTGAATTATTGAAAGGAAAGGAGAGAAGATACGGTGAACTCTGAATTGATTTAACAAGTTTTGGCCTATGTGACTACGTACGAATACCAACTATTGCATGTTGTTGGATCTTTTGGTTTTTGGCCCTCTTGCTTAGTTTGTTCCCACTTTTGCATTTTTGTGAAGAGCCAAAACCAACTACAGTATTGGCCAGCTATTATCTAGCTCCATACTCACCTGGGTTACCGTCCTTATTGCTTTCATTATCTCCTCCTTTGCTAGGACCACTTTTATTCATTATTATCGTTTATTGTATTGGTCCCCAGTAGTACGAGGGAAACATGTCTGAAAATGAATTATTTTGTCTGTTTTATGGAATATTCAATGCCAATCCCTACTCTTTGAATTTTCAAACTCAACTATTCCCACTCAACTATTCCCACTCAACTTAACTATTGCCATTTAACCACCCAAATGTTGTAAATTCATATAAGTTTATAAACACAGTTATATATGATTAAAGAAACCAATAACTCAGAAAATTTATGCTCAAACTGAAAAATATCTTTAATAATACGTAGATATGTCCATGAAATCCCTGTGCATAACATTAACTATGTAGGGATTCTTCCATTCAATTCTTTACCTAGCTAGCTAGAACCTAGAGGAAGAGATGGACGCACATTCAACGACTCACGACAGCGATCAACATAGGGTCACAGAGGCAGTAGAATAATATATGCACTTATATATATATATATATATATATATATATATATATATATATATATATATATATATATATATATATATATATATAACGGTTATTACGTTACCTTAAATTATTAAATAATTTTTTCTAAATCACATTATCATATTTATTATTTATATTTTCTTAAATTGGTTATATACATACACTTTTTTTTCTATTGAACAAAAATTTCTGTACATCTACTGTTTCAAAAGTGGGCTAGGTTGCACGTTAAAATTTCAAGGGAAATTCTATTTCCACCTCTTTTTTAAAGACTATATATATATATATATCAAAACTAGTTCCTAGAGTTTGACTCCTCCTATACTAACTTCTAGCACGTGAGAGTCAAAGCATGATACAATGTTGATTCAATTGAAGATTAGTTTACTATAATGGCATTTAAATGAAGTGTATGCTGTATCAAGATAAATAATATTTTTTAAGGAGGGCATGCAAAAGACGATATTGAATATGAAATGATAGAAAGTAATCAATTCATTTAAGATTAATAAATGTGTAATAAATGGAACATGAAAAACAGAAGATATTCGATATTTTTTTTATCTACAGAAAAAAAATTTGATAGTAAACAAAAATTGTTGCTATAATTGATTTGTCTCTCTTTTTTTTTAACTTTAAATGTTTCTGTGTGATTTGATTGAAAATAGAGTGAGTTAAACAAAAAATAAAATAAAATGTGTCGTTGATTATTAACCTAATTCAACCTCTATTAGATACAAATGGACCTTGACACCAAAGCAAGCGAATCTTAATTAGCCCAATCAAATTCCATTTATAATTAACTTCATTAGTTGAGCCAATCTGAAAATTTTGGCTTTTATGTAAACATCAGTGAATATAATAATATTTCTTTAAACTATTGATAACTTCTAATAACTAATAGAGAGAGAAACTAATTTAACTTAAATATTTGAATTGGTTTTTAAAATAATCTTATTTTTAAAAAGGGTTTTATAAATAATTAGTTTTATTAATTAATCTTTACGATACACGTGATAAATATTTTATTATGAATTTATAATCAGACAGAATCAAGTGGACCAATATATATAAGTAAACTAAACAGAGATAACAGAATAATTGAACACACGTTGCTGACATAATTCATAAATATATATGTGTGTGTGATATTAATGATGTTAATGGCGAATCAAATTCTCTAAAAATTTGAATTCGATCATGTGGAGGAAGATAGATGTGTTTCAAGAAGCGTTTGATGACCGACACTAATGTTTCTTTCATCTGTGTTCTGTTCTGGGGTATCATCAATGGAATTGACACAGAATATGTTCGCCACCAAAGATAACGTGATTCAAAAGCAAGTGGAATCATCACAACATGTGAAAGAGCACTCAAACCTCGTGGTTATTATATTTTGTTCTTTTCAGGGCATAGTTTAAGAGTTTTTAATATATTTAATTTCTTTTATAATTTAATTATTTGAAAAGATAATTATTAACTTAAATTATGATGTAAATAAATATTTTAATGTAAAATTAAAAATATGGTACATTTATCAATTATTTCAATTAAAAGCATCCTGTGATATTAACTAATTTTGAATTAATAAAATAACTTTTTTCTTACTTTCTCATCACATTAAATATTTACTCAAATAAGTCAAATCCATATCTTAAAGACACTTTATCAATCTTCCATGTGATTTTATTCCAATTTTAGCATCTAACAACTAAAACAGTGGAAACTAAAAGTTTATAGAATCTTATCCCTACCTAGTTAGATGCAAGTTAAAAGTTTTCTGTCTTTAGTCTTTATTTGCCTCTTATCACGTTTGAAAGTTTTATATATTTGTTATTTGAATCTTGTTTTTATTTTCTCTTTCTCTTATTATAATTCATTATAATAAATATGGTTATACCTGATGTCCTAAACTAATTAAAGTTATTTTCTTAAATTATATGCTATCATTGTTATTTTATTTCAAACTAATTAATCTATCAATCTCGTCAACCAACCTTTATTAACATGGTTATTTTCTTAATTCATAGACAAGATATTAACATGGTGTATTTGTCTAAAAGGACTTTTCGAAGAAAAAATTGAGAAAAAATGAAATTTATTTGTTTAAAACAAATTGTGTTTGAGTTGATTTGTCCTCATATTATTATTCTAATTGAGTTTCCATCGAAAAAAAAAATTTATATTTTTTTCTTACATCTGTACAACTTTTAAGATAAACGTGGAATCAATCCATATAGAAAATTGATATTTTCTACATTAATTTTGGAACTAATTTTGAAATCATTTTCTATATCAGTTATCAATTTTGTTGATATAAAGGGTGCTTTTCTTATATCGTTTTTATTTACAATGTAGAAAGTGATATAAAAAGTTATTCTCTTCATTAGTAGTGCTAACAACCAACATAAAAAAATCTATTTTAAAAAAAGTAGCAATAAAATTACATCACATCCATGCAATATGTAATATACCAATTCAAAAACTATAAACAAAGAAAAGCAAATAAATACTGAAAGGTATATATATACTCAAAATAAAATGTTCGATGGTAAAAAAACACATCAACTACCTTAAGGTGTCTTTCCTTTTCCACTTACCACAAATAGGCTAAGAACCTTCTTTCTTTCTTTCTTTCTTTTTTAATTACATATCCAAAATCTCAATATTAATTACAACGTTAATATTTAATTTTATCAAAGTCGTGGTAACTTTGAGATGTTAATAATCAACATATGGACATTGAATAATTTGACTAAAGTTATGTACTTTCAAAAATTAAGCGGATTATAATGCAAAATTAAAATTGGAAATCAAGGTTGTAGATTTTCTGAAGTTGAGGGGCAGATTGCGAAATTAATGAAAGGAGTCCAGAATTGAGAATTTAAAATATACAGGGATTAGAATTGCAAAATTAAAATTTGATAAACCAAAATTAAGGATTACATGTAATTTAAAGTGTAATTCAACATTAACGATACAAGGACTGGAAATCTTTATTAATTAATTAAAACAAATTATACATAACTTAAATTCAATTTATTTATTTAATTGCTTCAATTTCATATCATTTGATTATAAATAATTTATATGAATCATTGAGCTGAAATATTTTTAACTTGGTTTGACTCGTCGGTACTATATCTTAGTAAAATTATTTATGTAAAACCGAACAAACCAATCGTTTGTTTTAGGGTTTTTTAAGTGAGTTCACTTGGGCCCAATCCAAGTAAAAAAGTAGATAAGATTAAGGCCCAATAATACCTATCCAAAATAGGTGACGCAACCCAATAACATTGAGCCCTCTCTTTCTGCAAGCCTTCATGCACAACATACAGAGTAAACGTGGGGCACTGCATTGAAGCAAATAGTAGATTGATCAATTATATAGGCTCCAGAAACAATGTTAGTCAAGTCCAAATACTGAAAATGACATTAAACTATCTGTGTTTATTTGTCCTGGCAGTAACATCCAATACTCATCTTGAGTTCAGAGGTTGAAACATGTTTCGAAATCCCACTACACTGTGCAACAAACCTTTGCATCTCTGGAATCCAAATATATGCAGAAAGAAATATCAATCGTTTGTGCTAGAAAAGAATTAAAAAATGGAACTTGATCCCAAATGTGGTTAGGATGATGATGTTGCAAAATCAGGATGAACAAGTGGGGTATGCAATATAAATTATTTCGAGAAAGATTAACTCAGTTGCATAACTGTAAATCATGTATGAAAAATATTTAGTAAATAAGTGACCACCGGTTAATTAATTATGCGAGTAATTACAATTTATCAAACTTACCTGTTAATATTTTAACTGTGTAAAAAAATATTAATTTTTATACAGAAAGTAGTATTCTTGAAGTTACTCTAGATTCTATATTTTTTTCCAAAATAAGGAGATGATAAAAGAAAATACAAAACTAGTTTATCATTTCACGTTTTAGTAGGTGTCTCAAAGGATAAAAAAATGAAAGAAGGAAAGGCCTGACATTATTTAAACCACAGTTCACAAAGCAGATGTGACGGCCCAAACTTTCAGAGAGAGATCTACTTTGCTGCATTAATGATTTATTTACTATAATTGTTGAGGAATGATCAGATAGTCTACTATCACTGTTCTGAAACTTTAAACAATGTTTTTTGATTGGAAATGTAACCAATTTTCATATGATATATTTTTCTATTTCATTTTATATGATGTTAAAGATTTCGATATAAATATTGTAAAATTTGATTAATATTTTAAATTTTATATTAAATATTATTTAATTTGATATATTTTTTTAACTTTCATGCTAATTAATTTACTTTTTATATAAAATTTTATATTTTTTTCACACTATGATAAATGGTTAAAGATATAATAAAAAAATACTTTCTGTATTTTATTAATTTTATAAGATAACAAATAATTTAGAACCCTTTTTTTCTTACTAAACTGTCATCGTATAAAATGGAACAAAAAAAGAACATTCAAGTTTCTTAATTTACAATGTTGAAATTGCTAAGGACTATTAAGGGTTGTAGATGATTCTGAACTGCATAATAATTTTCCCTATTCTTCAAGTCCCAAAACTCGAAATTAATATAATAAGAATAGAATAATTTCCCGTTTGGTAGGCCATGTTGATCAACGTGCGGTGACTTGTGGACCCTATTATCAACAATAGTATTATGGTGTTTCAAATAGCTAGCTTAACACGGCTTGATTATTGGCTTTCTCTACATTAACTTGCATTCTATATATTGTTCACAATAATCAGCTATCTATATATAAATCATGGATTTTTTATTTTTTTTAATACACGAGTATATTATTGCCCCAACATTAATTCTCTCAATTCTTAAAAAAATCAAGCATAGAAATTGGTTCCTAGCTATAAATCATCAACCTCTTCCAGCATTGCTTATTTTATTTGTTACACAAATGTTGGCAGTTTGACCCATATGGGTCAGTTTTTTTTTTTTTTATACATTTGGAGCAGATTTCAAATTATTTACGGCTTTAGGTCGTTACGTCCAAGTCGTGAACGTAACTAACATGGAATATTATGTTACGTCCTGAGTCTGAGCGTAACTCAATGGGTGAGATTACGTCCAATTCGTGGACAGATCCTTAGGTTACGTCTGGCCCATGAGCGTAACCCCACTAGGGGAAGCCACGTGTCACATTCCCGTGGTAGCACTTTATTTAAAAAAAATTATTTTTTATAGGGATTCAAACAAGACATTTGTTTGTCATGACTAATAATTTTCTCACTACACTACAAAGATTTTTGTGATTCTTTTCTCTTTATAAAATATTATAGTAAAATGTTGACATCAGTTATACCAAAATAATTTTAACCTAATGGGAGTAAATTCAGCCTAGAATCTAGACTTTCTACCACTAAATTAAATAAATTTATACTACTGATATTTTTAATTTTAAAATAATTTTATAAATAAATTAAATACGTAAAAATAAATTTGACTTACTAATAATAAAAAAATTTAAAATAAATTTTATAATATTAAATGCAGATAAATTTATAAAAATATATTAAATGTGTAAAAATATATTTAAATTTAAATAATAAGTATTACATAAAAAATTAAACATTGCATAAAAATAAAAATAAAACTATCAGATTAAACATCTACGTGAAACATTACATAAAAATAAAAATAAAACATTACGTAAAAATAAAAATTAAACATCTACGTAATACTTATTATATAAATTTAAATATATTTTTAATATTATAAATTTATATCAATATTTAATACTATAAATTTATTTAATTTGGTGGTAGAAAGTCTAGATTCTAGGTTGAATTTACTCCCATTAGATTAAAATTATTTTGGTGTAACTGATGTAAATATTTTACTATAATATTTTATGAAGAGAAAAGAATCACAAAAATCTTTGTGGTGTAGTGAGAAAATTGTTAATCATGAGAAACAAAAGTCGAGATTGTGACACATTAACCTAACTTAAACAAATCTGTCCCACAAATGTCACTTTGTTGTTTTGTCCCATTTTTCAAATGTGGGAGGCTACCTGCTATTGCATGGTATATATCAAGTGGGAGTTATTTCAATGGGACAACTAGGTTTACTTACTAGAATGAGAAGAGAAAAAAACTATTATAACATTTTCACTATCATTATCATGATGGGGCAATTGTCAAATTGTGATCTTATTAAATACGGAAGTTGGTGGGTGGTTGAGAACCCGATCCCAAAACTGTCCCATACCAGAAGCGCCATCAATTATGCTATGATGTAATTATCAAGGAATAGAATACGTATATATTGACTCAGTTCATAGAAAAGTCAAAACTAATTAACAGACACATAAGGTGAAGTTAGTTTTCCAAACTTGCACATGTATCTTTGTCTTATACAGGAGTTATTCTACCTAAACTATTGTTTGGTTTAGAATTCATAATGTTATTCTTACTTATACTGCTATCTTTTTGTGGTTTAATTTAATTCAAAAATTAAAATAAAATCAGTGAAATATTTTCAAAAGTGATCAGATTTATAACTTGTTAAATATAATTTTCAAATAATTAAACTCCATAGAACGGTGAAAGATTATTCAATTAATGAATAATGAAAATATGAATGTATTATAAGGTACAAGAAAAATTGGTGGTGAAACAGTAACACTTCTAGTGAGTAATAGCTGTAACGACTACATAGTAGGATTGAAAGCTGGTAGGGTTTATTGTGTTTAATCATTCTTCTACAGATGCTTTTTGTAAGGTATTAATCATAGTCCTACATTATGATCCAGAAATGATTCTCTGGGACAGAAACTAAATAAATAATTCAAAGACGAAAAGGAAGTGGTACTATGGTTGCTTATATAATGTAACGCATAATGTTCTAGTCTAATGATACCAAATCTAAATTTCAAATTATTCATTTCTACTAATAGATTACGGTGGAAATAACAAATAGGAGTGAGTTAAAATAAGAGAAGTTTGAACATGCAGATGTGCAGTGATGCTAATAGCAAATCCCTAACATTATTAGTCTCATCGACCAACTGGCCAAGGACAAATTGAAGTTCAAATTATTTTCCTTTAATTGATATGTAAAGCAGAAAAACACTTCAATATATACTCTTGTATATTACAATGTTGGAAGTCGCTCATCGTCCGAGATATAGCCTGTGTTATGTATCTTAATTGTAAATTAATTTTGTAGGATTAAATTAAACTTATCATCTAAATTTTTAACTAAAAATATAATTTTAATATAAACCTTTCATCAATATTTAATATATAATTTAAATATTTAAACAAATGTGGTGGAGTGCTAATCAACAATTGCTAATGAGAGTATTTTAGAGGTTTTATTTAATCAAATTCATGAGATGGAAAAATGTACTAAATAATTGAGGTAGAAAAATTGGCACGTATCCATCGTCAATAGGGAAGGTAAGAATAACCTCTTGTAGTGGACCACTCAAAACTATGAACGGTGTCTCATGAACAATTGTGTTAGACGCATAGTTGGTGTATGGTGCATTGCATCTAATAGTAGCTAATAGTACGTAGGATTAGCTTTCAATTTTGTCAAAATCAATTTTAAAACTACATTAAAATAAAAAAATAGTTGTTTCAACTTTTTTCAATTTTTCATCATAAATTTTGAAACTAAAATTGATTTTTTGAGATATTCAACATATTAGTGGGTGTATATCTAATATATGAATTGTGTTTTGTCCTCTATCAGATACTGAAATTCATCTGTACAGAAAAATTTAGAATTTTCAACTCAAGATTATTCTCAAATAAAGAAAGATACAGGAGTTTCCTTGTCTATTGCGCTTGGCGCACTCTCTTTCTGGTGTCTTCTACCAACCCCATCAACAACAGTTATATGCTGCTCTAGGTGAATGTGGCTATACATAGATTACACAATGTTTCTGAACTTCGTTAAAAATTAAAGGATTTAGAGATTCTGTATTATTTAATCATTTTTTTCCAATGTCATTTTTAGTTTCCCTCTATCCCTTTACAAAGAACTAAAAATGATTTTTTTGTCACGTGTCCTAACCACTTTACTAACTGATTTTATGTCATTTTTTGCTTTATAGGTGCACGCCAGTATCTCGAAGGTGCCTTTCAACACAGAAAAAAAATAAAACGTGCATGTTTATTGAGCAAAATAAATAACGAATTTGTGAAGTTTGCTGCAAAACTTACTTTAGACAAAGGAAAGCTACAGAGTGGTCTGTTGGAAGATTCTATAAGGTTCAAATTATGGTCCAGCGCATTTCTCATTCTAAGGATATAATTATTATGGAAATGGTAAAGAGAATGTGTTACATAATATTAAAATGGAGAGTAGTAGGGAAAAAATGAATCTAGGATGTGAATTTTCTTACAGGTTATGAAACTAGTCATAGTAAATCTCCGTGGTGTATGTAAGACACGATGAACTTAATTAGACAAGTTTTTTTGTGTTAAACAATTTTGAGGTTTTGTGTAAATAATGTTACTCTAAATAAAATCTGCAGCAAGTCCTTTGCAAGATTAGGAACCATTGTGATATATAGTTATTAAATCCTGACTATGTAGTTATTAGTTTTGAAGCTGGTGTTTGGTTTGGAGAAATTGTTTTCTATTTCTATTTTTATTTTTCATCTTTTATAAAATAGTCTTTGAAAATTGTGAGAACGGAATCACAATATTTTTTTTTTACCTAATTTTAACAATATTTTTGTAATAGTATTTTTAAAAAATTTAACTAAATAAGGTTTCATCTTTATTTTCAGTAGAAATAAAAACTAAAAATATTCAAACCAAACAACAAAGAATACCTGTAATTCTAGACAGATTCATTTAATATAAGCAATCCTCGCTGTTCATGCATTTTTACATTCAATATACTTTTTCTGTTTGTGGTTTACCTTGTGTTTATTTTTGTCTTGTTACTTTAGAAGTTTATCTAATTTGGATTCTTATAGTTTTATTCCACTTAGATTTGGTTCCTTATAATTTATTAAACATTAGTTTTGATGTTTATCTGTTCTAGAGTGACAGAGGAACCAAAATTTAATGAAACTATAAGAGCTAAAAATTAAACTTTTAATTTTAAGTATAAAGACTAAAATCAAATTGATGTAAATTATAAACACAAAAAATATACTTAAAACCTTGTATATTTTTTATGGGATAGGAAATCATATAATTATTATGTTTTGGGATAATTTGGCAAGGAATTTGAAGTATCAGGGGATCAACAGAGATAAATATTGCATCTAATTCAGTCTATCGAGGGTGATTAACTATTGATTTAGAAAGGATTACACCCTACCACGTGTTGGAATTTTCTAGGAAACATTGTAGTGTAAGGTTTGTGGACCTAACTTGAGAAAAATTTCTTTGAAAATTCTAATCACATGGCCCATAGCTGGCGGATTGTACTAAATTTATCACACTCTGAAAATTGCTTTCTCGCCATATATCATGCTTTGCAGCAACTGTGTATAACGGACAACAAGAAGCATACAAACGAAGGGAATGTAAGTAAACACATAATTATGAAGGTGTGATGATTTAGATAGTCATTAATCATATAATAATACTGACAAAGAAATTTTATATATATTTGCAAATAAGACATGTTGACAGGCTGTTTGTGATCATTATCCTTTCCAAATTTTTTTCATTTTCATAGTTATAATAATACCAATTAGTCTCTTAATATTGTCAAAGTGGAAGAAATGAAGAATCTTCAAACAAATGGGTTCCAAGGAAAATATTAAAATAGTAAAGTAGGACATGTCGGTATTATAATAATGTAAAATAATCACTCACCAACATTCTCAGACACCACGAGATTGAAGGGATGTTAAAACTTTCTTAAGAAACAGTCCAAGCGAAACGTGATTTGATTTTAGTGATAGGATCTGTATCCAAAGACCGTATACTGGAATTTTCTATGCGTGATGCATGCCTGTGGTCCAATTCCCTGGTGTGACTGTTCACTATTGTCTGTTAATTACTGTCCATTATTAACAAGTGGTTCATTTTATATTGTCACACCTTGGTTTAGATTTATTAGCAATTAACAATTACAAAAAACAGAAACCATAGTAACATAATTACGCCAATAAAACTACAATACTTTTTGAATTAAAAAACCGTCTGTAACAAGGTTTTCCCATACCCGCCATGCTATGATGCAGATCAGAAAATAATTAATAATTAATTATACAAATACACATAGTTAAGTATTCTGCTGATACATTAACAAGATTGAAAGGAGAATAAAAAATAATGGATACAACAGTTAACTGGTAAATTTTCAACCACTTATATATATATATTGAATAGGTTAAGACTTTTTGTTTGAATATAGTTCATTGGAATTGGGTAGAGAAGTGATGACATGCATGGCAAAATGCTGGCGTATCACCCTTAAATCATATAATGCAAACAATTTTATGCCAAGCTCCAACATTTAAAGGTGTACAAAGCAATAATGAGATTTATGAATTAATCCCTTGATTTGTGAATTGTGATTGAGGCAAACCCACATCACAATCCTCATCTTTTTCTCGCCACCAAAATTGCCCTGTTCAGCCACCACGAACCGTCACATCATTGGCATGTGTTTTCTTCCTCTTTGTGATTAAAACATGGTTCTATGAATTTATACTATTTTCGGTTCCTTTATATACAAGAAACAAATAATAATGTTAAAAATAACATTATTAACATTATTTTTTTCTTCTCTCGAAACGCTTTTACTAACATTATTATTTTTTCCATCTTTATTCATTAAATCACAGTTTTACTACACTTTTTTATTCGTTCAATCTAATCTTTGTACAGTCTAGAGAAATAATTTCTCTTTTTGGAATAGATGACAGTCATCATGGTCTGTGTAGCAAGTACATGAGGTACATGCATGCATGATGTGTGAGTTCAAAGTATGTGACTCCAACAAAATCCATTCATTTTTATCTTTTTTAGCACAAACATTGTGCACAGGGATAATCTAGAAAAGAAATAAAATTATTAGGACAGCCTTGGACAAAAGCGTGCCTATTATGCATCAGGAGGGAATAGTCACTAGACAGTGTTGCCCAAAGCCTCAGAAGGAGGTTCTGAGGTAAAGGACAAAAGAGAAGGAGGGCAATACGGTAATTTGATGTGCAGACATGAAAATTTCCAAACAAAAAAAAAAATGAGAGGCAATAATAAATAATAATAATAATAATAATAATAAAATAAAAGTGAATGTGAATGTGAATCCTCCTTCATGAAGGAGTGAGATCTTTGTCTGGATATTGTTTAGGGTGCATTGTTGTCAGCTTTTGATGGAGAGAGTTGGGTTTGCAATGGTTGATGCTTTGGTCCCCCCTAATGCTAAGGCTAAGGCTAAGGCTTAAGTAAGCTTTATCTTGTATGCAGAATTAGAGGGTTCCCTTTAACGTGCGCGTTGGGTTTCTTTCATGCTTGCCAATTTGGAATCTCTTGTCCATCGCTCATGGGGTCCCCACTTAGTAGTGGGTGTACCTTGGACCCACTTCCACCTTCTTCACTCTATCCATGTAACTCTCTAAATTATAACCATACAATCTTATATTAATCAAACTTGCACGAATAATAATAATATTAATCAACCTTCTTTATGTTACAATTATATTTTGATTTTCTCTTCCATGGTACTCAATTATCTTATTCTTTTATTTGTCTCAATCATTCACCCCTACACTATAGTCTCCCATGTTTCTTGTTATTTCACATTACTTATATCAAACACACCATTCACTCTCTACATTAGTTGTCGTCAAATACAGTAATGTTTTCTAACCTAATCTATTTATGAAAAAGAGTCTAATGGTTTGTCGATCAACATTAATTCAATATATTATTTTTGGTACAGGGAGAATGATTTAATAAGTCCGTCTTATTCTTTTTTCAATATAGATTATTATTTCAGCAAGATAATCTAGAACCTTTATTTACGTTAAAGCATTAATACGTGTAATCTATCTTTGTCTCTCAACCATGAGTCCTTATACTATTCGCAGTTGCACTGATTTCGGGATCTCGAGTGCAATATCGTGGGCAATATCTTAGTTGGATTTGGGGAAGCAATTTGGTACTTCTCTATATTCCATATCTTGGATCAGTTGAGATACATATGTCATAAGTTGGTTAGAAATCCAAAGAATAATCGAAAATACAATGAGATACATATTCTCAGATTTTTTATTGGAAAAATGGAAAAACTTTTTTATAAGAATGAATGTGATTAAAATAAATTTATTATCTTATGAGTTAGTAGTTAGTGGTTGAAATTTGCATTTTTTGTTAGGATAAGGTCGGAAATAAATTCTTGAAATAACCTTTCCATTAATTATCACCTTTTTGAAGGAGAGTCTTGGTGTAATGATTCAACTTATTGTGCAAGAGCTGACATGTTTTAGTTGTAAACTTAGCCTCTTGTAATTAAGGGCACATGTTCTAGTTTTAAGTCTATGATGGACTCTCATAAAAGATAATGGGGAAAAATCACTCCAACTGGATTTTTTAAAGACTATCTAGTTTTATTATAAATTCAGTTGAGATAAGAATTAGTTTTTCAAAAGTGATAATTAAACACTTTAACTCTGTCAAAAAATCAAAACTTGATACAAACCAAAAATTACTTTGAATATAAATAAATAATACCTTTTGAAGGATGTTAAACATCTCTAAAAGTAAGATATTTATCTGTTATGGATAAACACTGATTAAGTGGTTTAAATTTGTTTCTTCTGGGACAATAATAGAGCTAGTAGCTGGTTAAATTATTAAGTGGCCCACCTGATTGATCTCAATCGTTGAATGTATAATAGTCGATTAAGGATCTCTCTATTTCCTTTCCATTTATTATCATTTTTTTATGGTTTTGGATGTATATAAGTATACTAAATGTCTTTCATTAACTTTGAAGTTTAATTTTATTAATAAGAAGGATGTCTAAATTGTTATAATCATTCTCAATATCCCAAATTCAGTTCATACCTCTATCAAAGTAGTTATTAATTCGTAATATGGCTAAATTTATCTACATGTCTATGCTTAATTTAACCCACATTCAAATTAGAATTTTACGAACACAATGTATATATTTCTAAATGTTTGTACACATGCATTTATTGTCCCTATTTTTTAATGATTGTATGCCTTAGATATTTTTTATTAGGTAATATACAATCTCATTAGTGATAGTTGTCAAATAAAAGCAAGAATGTTGCAATATTTTAATTACCAAAAATGAAGATTTAATAGAATAGGTTTGAAGTGGTGAAGAATAATGATGGGAGGTTGAGAGGAGTAGAAGATCCCTTGGGAGACTACAAAATCCATTTGTTCCCCATATGTGTTTTGCTTTATCTTACTTTAATTCCTTTTTCTTAGAAGCTGAGCTGCCACCACATGATTCTGCACCTCAAGGCTCCACCATTAACCATTTTATTGCCTTTGATTAAAAAAATTGTGAATTCTTACCAACCAATGCAATATTAATTACGAAGTACTAACATTTGAAAAAAAATTAAATTAAAAGAACAACTTTTTTATTTTATGATTCTTTGCTTATTTTATTCGATACTTAATAAACCAAAAACTGTTGTGGCTATTTAAAAAAAAAGTATAAATATTAATTTTAATCTTTTAAGTTTGAACGTTTTATATTTTAGTCTATTAAATTTTAAAAAATTATTTTTATTATTTATATTTTTAAATATATCATTTTGATATTTTAGATATTTTCTTGTTAAAAATATTAATTTCATGCCAACATTATTAGTAATTTAAATTTTTAAATAATAATTTTTTTAAAAAATAGCATGTCAAAAAGTGAGAGAATTTTGTTATAACAGAAAAAAAAGTTGTGAGTACATGCAAATTTTTTATTATCTTTTAAATACTGTAATATCTAAAAATATTATTGTTTTAAATTAATTTATTTAAAAATTTTAATCATTAATAATATTACATGAAATTATTATTTTTAATGAAAAATACTCTAAAATGAAAATAATATATTCTTAAAATATAAAAAATATAAATAAAACCTTTAAAATTTTAAAAAATTGAAATACAAAATATCATACCTTTAAAATCATATTTAAAGTAAAAAAAAAAAACATTATAAACATTCACTTCCTTGTCTTCTATCACATTTACACTATACTTTTATCTAGTTTTTCTTTCTTTTTCGTGGCATCACTTGTCTTATTTATTATTCTGTCGCTATTTTTTCTCTCTCTATTTTTCAGGTCTATATTGAAGCCATTTTAGGATAGAGTTAATTATAGGACTCGTGGCAAAATTATATATGTGGGGAAGATGAAGGAACAGCCATAGCAAGAGGTTCTTAAGAGCAACGCGTGGCCTTCCTAAGTCTTTGACACGATTTTTGTCCCTTTCGTTTGGAACCTTTTAGCACCTGACAACACAAAAATATATAGTCCTTTGTTTCTTGTTTTTCATGTTTTTTTAAACCACCTTTATTCTTATATTATATTAATACTAATAAAATACCGGTACTGTAATTAATCCGTCTTAAATTAAATTTATGTATTTTTAGAAAATTTATTATTAAAATTAACAAATTTAACATCTATAATGAATATATAAATGTTATACTTGATTGAGTCAATTTTTTTATGAAAGTATATATGTTTTTCTCATATTAATAATCATATAAAATGATGTTAATTGAGGTAAATTGTCATAAAAAATATTTCTTAAATTATTTTTAATGAAATTGTATTTTAGAAGTTTGAAAATTGAGACCATAATTTATTTTCACCAATACTTTCTTAAATTTTATCGCCCTTTAAATCCCTGTATGAAAAAGATAAAACTTTTGTTTCTCAATATACTTATATATATTCTCCATTAACCTATATATTTGGTTAATGTAAATTTCATGTGTTCTCATGTTTTGATCACATTGATATTTCACATTAACATTATATATTTACCAAGAGCAATTAGAACTATTTCTTATTCGGTTAACTAAAAATTTGATAGCTTTGAAACTTTGGATAATTTTGATCCATGGATGTTTGCTTTATTCAATTTACTCTTCAAAACTATTAAATATTTTTACTTTTTATCAACATTTATTTTACAATCTTTTAATGTATTGACAAAAAGACTAAAAAGTGCACACATTTAATAATTTTGAAATTGATTAGGAATTAAAAGTATAAATATTTAATAATATATTGATTAAATTGTATAAATAAAATATTTAAAGAATTTAATGATTATATATTATCAATGAATTAAAAATCTGCAGATTTCATTAAACTTTCAGGATAAGGGTTATTAAAATTAATAAAATTATTATATAATAAATTGTGATAAGAATTCCACGGATGTTTGCATGGGTATCTTGAGATCAGTGAGTACGAATTCCATATTACAAAAAGAAGTTCGAATGATAAAAATAAGTAACCATACATGTGAGATTCTTATAAAAAAAAGATGTTTTTAATCTACTACGAATTCATATAAAATGAAACAATTCTTTGTTACTAAACAGTCTTTCTCATTCAAATCAGTAATGCTATTTAGTATGAACTGCATGTTACGAAGATAAGCTCGAACGATATAAATAAGTAATCATACATGCGATATCCTAATAAAAGGATGTTTTTAATCTACTATGGATCCATCGTTAAGGATTTTTAACCAATCATATTCATTTCGTATTATTTTTACAAAAAACAATTTTCATACTGAACAATTTCTGTGAACAAATATCATATAGTTACATAAAGTCGCACATATTCACCTTTAAGAATCTGGGTTAACACGTTACATATCTAATTGCTATATTTATCAAATAAAATGACTACAGAAATGAATAATTTGAACAAAATGGAAGTGTGAGTTTTGCTCATAGGGCATTGTGCTTTTAGGGATTCCCTCTTCGTACCTATTTTTCAGATTATCAGTACAACCGCGAGGGCACTGTATAACTCTCAGACACAATTTATTTTATTCTTATAATGATAACAACCGATATTAAGTTTGAGATTTTGTGTATATTATTTAAAATTTTATCATAAAATTAATTTAATAGCTGACTTGGTAACTATTAAAAAGTATTAATATCTTTTATTAGAATAAATAATTAATATTTTATATCAGGTTAAATATGAGGAATAAGGGTAGTGCTTGGTAAAGTAAAATGTAATTAATTCATCATTTATGATGAATTTGATGTTGATCTAATAAGAGAATCAGAATTCTTAAATATTTCATAAAATGTGTAAGATTTTTTTTATAAAAAGTATTATAATAATTCAAAATTTGTGAAAACTGAAATTATAATTGCCTTAAAAAGGTATTCTTGTCTAATAACAATTATATAAAAAAACACTATATAAATATACTTTTTATGCCATTTTACATTTTTTAGACCGTACATCAATTTCTAATTTCACCAAATATTTCTAGTTAAATGAACTAGCATATTATTTTTCCACTTTTAGTTAGTAATTTTTCAATTTTCATATAACTAATTACAGATCTCAACACACAATTAATTGAGAACATTTTAGAAGAGAATGGATGAAGAAAAAAGAAATAAATAAGTGATACACAGAATAAGAAATTAACAAAAAATAAAACCATTGTGAATTTTGGGGAGGATTATCCTTTTGGGTAACAATTGTTTCTTTTACAGCAAAAAGAAAAAAATCATTAACCTTAAAGGATAAAAAATAAAATTATTAAAAAAATACAAAATTTTATATTACTAATGCGTTGCATGAAGTGGTTTTAATTTTAATAAAAAAATTGATTACTTTTTATAACAATGTAAGTAAATCCAATTTAATATACATTATCCTAGAGCAGTTAATTAATTAAGTTGATGTTGGTAGGGTGATACACCATTCAAATTTTGGTAGTTTCTTCTCTTACTCACTCCCTTGGTTATAAGTGGCAATTGAATACTATTGGAAACCTTAAGCGTGTCTCACGTCGATCTGTTCTTTGTCTGTTTACTCTTTGTTTTCAAGGATTCCTTCGATACACCAAAATGTCCACTAACTGTGACAATATGGTAGCAATCCCTTCATCCACCAACCAATGGCCAAAGGTTCATTTCTCTCTCACACACACACAAACACATGACCAGTGCAAGTTTGTTTCTTTGCTTTTGGAATAGAATATCTACACTATGTTGTTAGTTGTTACCTTACCCTAGATGCAGCTCCACCTTCTTAAACAGTTTGGATCTTCATTTTCTTAATTTTTATTCATATTTTACTGTATTAATTTTTGTCACCCTCTAATTTGTAGGTTGATGATATCGATCAAAAGGTTTTGAACATGGGTGGAAATAGTAATGATAATAGTAATAACAACAAGGTGATGGAAAAAGTAGGTGATGAGGTTGTGCAGCAACAACAAGCTCTAAAGTGTCCTCGTTGTGATTCATCAAACACAAAGTTCTGTTACTACAACAATTACAGTTTGTCACAGCCACGACACTTCTGCAAAGCCTGCAAACGCTACTGGACACGAGGTGGAACACTCAGAAACGTTCCTGTTGGTGGAGGTTGCAGAAAAAACAAACGTGTTAAGCGTCCATTAATAACAAGCAACAACAATTCTGCTTCTGTTTCTGCTTCTGCTTCTGCTTCTCATTCTAACAATAATTCTGCTGCTTCACAACCCCAGATCGACACTGTTTCAACCTCAAATCACATCAGCATCAACCCTTTGTTTTATGGCTTACCTAGTAGTACTTCTAGTGATCTCAATCTTCCACTATTCTCAAGGTTCGGTTCTAGAATCTCAAGTTCAGGGTTTGATCTTCACCTCAATAATAATGCCCTTGGGGTAGATTTTTCATCCGGGCTTGGTTCTAATAACACGCTTCTTTCAAATTATAATACTAATTCTAATATCTTTGGTTCTTGTTCGAGTTCTGCATCCACTACTGCTTCTGCTATGTCTTCTCTTTTGAGCTCTAATATGCTGCAACACAAGTTTGTGAATTGTGGATCGAAAGATGATGGTGTTAATGGCAATACTTTTCAGCAGGGGTTAGGCTTAACTCCACTAGAACAGTTGCAAATGGGAAGTGATAGTGGTGAGGCTTTGAAAGATGTGAAAGTAGAATTAGGACAAAGTATCAACAGGTTTGAGTGGAATAATGGTGCTTGCCAAAACCAGATCCAGCATGTGGGACTGTACGATCCTTCGCTTTATTGGAATAATAATAACAATACTGCAACTACTGCTTTCGGTGTTTGGAACGATCAAGCCAATAATATTGGTTCATCAGTTACTTCTCTGATCTAGAAAATATACCAGTTATATCCAATGAAGAGCACGGTTTTCAACTTTCTCTCCCCCTTCTGTCTTGTTAATTACTACTACCTTTTAATTTCTTTCTTTTTTTGTTCTTCTTTTGGGGTAAAATGGGTTTGGTTTACTTAGTTACATCAAAGTTTATTGGAAAAAGAAGGTGAGAGGAGTTTGGATCGGAGCGATCATGTCAGCTGCATATATATCCTGCAAATATATAAAGTTACTCTTCAGCCTGTTAGTTTTTTATATGTCAAGGTTGGGAAAAGAATTGAAGATATTGCTCTGAGAGGAACCTCGGATCCTCTTCTCTCATTTTGTCATAGTGGCTGCAGAACTAGTGTTCATTATGGAAATGGTGAATTGAAGTTCTTA
Organism: Hylodesmum podocarpum; assembly: GCA_026586105.1. Taxonomy (NCBI): domain Eukaryota; kingdom Viridiplantae; phylum Streptophyta; class Magnoliopsida; order Fabales; family Fabaceae; genus Hylodesmum; species Hylodesmum podocarpum. The sequence continues at coordinate 2,939,933 of JALJEV010000424.1, read as the reverse complement.
ATAGTTGAGTAAGTTGGTTTTTAATTTTGTTATGTATATATGCGATGGCATATGGTCTTATCTTTTTCTCTAATTTTGTAATGTACTAGCTGTGATTAGTTTGGTGGGGTAGGGGATTTACTGAGTATGGTGCTGTACTTGAAGAAATTAAGGAACTAATATTGGTTAATTTCATTTTTTTTTTGTTAACTTTGTGATATTTTTGTATTGGATAGGGAGAATGGGAATATATTAGGTACATTAATTTGGTACAATGGTATAGAAGAGAGGGGGGATTGTTTACTTGGTTTTAGGTAATTAATGTATGTCGGTGGTTTGGTACTTATATATATCTGTTCACCCTTGTTCTATCTATTGGTTTTGAGAAGCTTTGATCTTGGTCCATGCACAAAATATTGTTGCTATAATTTATCAACTCTATTACGCTATAATAATTATAATACTCGATCAAACTAGTAAATTCATTTACAGCATATTTATATATTTTCTTTTTTCTATATTTTATATATATATATTTATTTTTTCTTCACATTTTATAATTGATTATCTAATTATCTGTAATTCTCTATCAAATATTTTTCTTTATTTATCCATATATATCCTTGTTCACACTGAAAACAACGATGAGCACCTATTTCACACTGAAAACAAATATAGCATGCTGAACACGCATTGTAAGATAGCCTAGGGAATATAGCTAAACTCTTGCACATGATATACGAACTTCAGATGGGTTTGGACTCATGCTGTCCCATGGTGAGAGGGGACATTTCGTCTGTATTTCAATTTCAAGTGATACGAACCCATTTCGATATTCTCACACCTTGATTATTTTTACCTTCATTTTCTTATTAATTATACCACTTATCACTTATTAATTATTATATTTTGATAGATTTATATGCTTCATTTTGGGGGGGTGTGAGAGAAGTAAAAGGAAGATAGATAAAACAAAAATGAAGTAAAGATGGATAAAAATACTAGGCAAATGTATATCTCTTGGTTTGCTTTTTATCGTTCTTATTTTTCTCTTCTCAACAGTTACACACTTCAAAGAAGTATGAACAATCCTTTGCAATAGAAGAAAACATGAAGAAAAAAAAAAAAAGGGTAGAATCATGTATAATGCAACAAGATACATGTTTTACATTTTCTTTCAATCTTAAATTAACCATTATGTTATTGAGAGATGAGTTAATAAAATAAAAGTAAACGGTTTTCTCAGAAAATAAATATGTTTTACATTTTCATATGATAAATAATTTTTAATAAAAAAATTGCATTTTTATGTTTATTTTGGCAGATGTCCACTTCTAATTTTATGTCTAAATTATAAATGCTTGAACTAATAAAGGTTAAAATTGATAAGGATTAGACTCACATCTTAAAACGACATGAATTCAAATTTCATTACCGTGAGAACTTTATTGATAAATATCTTTATAAGTAAGTATGTTTTGAATTTTAAAGTCAGTTATTGTTCCATCGAATTTTAGGATTCAACTTACCTATTTTTTTATTATAAAAATATAAAATCTCAAGTATAATAAATATTTTACTTTTTTGTAAGAAAAAATATATTTTACTTGAAACATGGGTTTATCATGTACAGTTGAATACATGATTCCCATGCCTGAAGTTCAGACCCATTCATTCATTAAGTTTGAAGATCAGGAAAATTTTGCTAAAAAAATATAATTTGTTTATCTCTTTTGAATGTCTTTATTTATTTATTTATATACCTTGAAGCCAGCATTTTGATTTCCTAACCTATGTGCCCCTTGCCACTGAAGGTAACGTTGATGTGCCTCTTAGTCTTAGGTTGCCCTTCACACTAATGATAATGTGACTTCATATTTAGCCATAAACCAGACTAACCCAGCTAACATCACAGTGTTACCACTTAACATTTATTCTATATACACTCTGAAGGGAGAATTCTAAGATGTGGAGCTAGATTAAATAGGTAATTATGTTCTATTTCAGTTGTCTATTTATTTTAATAATAAATTCAATAGTTGCTCTTAGTCTCACATGGGTGACGAACTTTCTCAAGGGGTATACACACAATTATGGTAACCAATGAAGGCGAATATAATTTAGGTATAAATGGTAAATTAATTGTCAAGTGTTTGATATAAATGAATGGGCTCTATGGTTTTAAGGCCTATTTCCTATTCCAGGTTTAATGGGCTTCGGGCCTTCAAAACACGAGCTAACAAATCCCTCCAATTAACTCTCTCTCTCCCCTCAAAGGAATACAGGATATGCTTAAGCTTCCATGGAAAAGGTGTATTTTGCCTATTTCAAATTAAATCAGCAATTTGTTCATTTAGTTACATATAAGATTTTAATATCTATTTATATTTTACTCAAAATACTTGTTCCAGTGGAAATTTGCTACAAGTTTGGTTGCATTGATTCATCGAAATTAGACTTTTTTTCTTCTTCAAAAGTTATAAATATAATAAAACACTATAACATTTATTGAGTTGGTAATTGTTAATTAAGTTAAGCATTTTTCTTCTTTCAATATTGCCGAGTTTTAATTTATGAAAATTTAATGAGCCTAATTATTATCAAGTAAAGAAATGCACAAATATAAAATGATATGTTTATGAATATATGTTTCTCTTGAATTGTCCCGGCGTTGACTTATTTGTGGACCCCCAAAACTTGTTCCCAATGTTTTCAACCAACATAATCTAACATAATAATACAAGACTAATAATATATTGTATTGTATTGCCACTGAAAACGAGAGTCTAAAATAATAATATTTTTCTAAACATAATCTTTGCCGTTTTCTTATACACACCACCAAATTCATTAACAAGATGTTGATTAAATATATTTTTTAAAACGAGAGAGATCTTCCACCAAAATCATTCTCAGTGGAAGCCAAGTAAAAAAATGGCAACTACTACAAACCCGACACGAGCAGTTGAATGGCGTGACCTCACAAGCACGACATTTTTCTATGGAGGAAAACAACTAAACCAGGATAAAACATGCGTACGTGTGTGAAGACTCGTAATAGCTTCAATTAACTTTAGTCACACGTAATCTCAACCCAAAAAATAAATAAATCAAGAGAATATTCGACAATGTTTTGTTTGAACCAAGTCAAAACAATGTCTTCTTCTTCTCCGGCTAAAGAAAAGAATCGAATAAATTCCACCTCCACCACATGTTTTTTTTATACCTTCACTTTTACAGGTCAATGCTTACTATTTTGTTAATGTACAATTATGAGGAGCGTATAATCATGATGCATGTGTATAGATTGTTCTCATCGGATATTTTTCTCATCAAAATTTTAGTTGTGGGGCCTTCCAAGACAGGTACGAGAAGGTCTGGGTTGATCAGGTGTTGAGTGAAGTCGAGACCAAATGAACGTTGAGATGATTTCTCTTGAGATAGATGAGGGATGTAACTGTAATAACTTTTTATGCTCGAGTTAGTGAAATAGTTAAAAAGAATTTACAGTGAAAAAGTATTTAGAGAGAAGAAGTAGAGTGAACGAAGGATTTTCAATGGTTCGAATGTTATTTCCTAGTACCTGAATGAATTAGTCATAAGTTTGGGAGTGACGCTAAAATAATCAAGTCTCCACCACAGTACCAAACACACTAACATGCATTCTCGTTTTAGCATGCAGATCCATATTCGAGATAAAATTATTCTAAATTCAAGATAAAAATAGTTATTAACTACTTCTGAGATTCACATTAAATCCAAAACATATTTTATAATATTACTTGTGGTAAAAAGTGTGTTTGGACAAGTATTAATAAACTTGATTTTGATCAGAATAGATTTTAGTGACATGATTTATGTTTGGATATTTTTATAATAAAATTAAATTTATTAAAAACTCAGCAAGATATTTTATCAAACACAAAAGTTACTCAAAATTATTTCAATTTTAAATTGATTATGTGTCTAAAATCAGTTCTGATTTCTTTTCCACCGTAAAATTAAACACGTAAAATTTTACCTAGAATTAATTTTGGAACGTAAAATCAAACAGCACTATTTGTTTCTAACTCTGACGTGAAAAATCAGAAGCTGGTGAGAAATTGTTAGGCAAATATTTATGAACTTTGTGGAGTAGTAACTTTATTGTATCCTCTGTTGTATGCATTTTTTTGTGCTGCAAGGAGAATACCACATGCTGTTCAGCTTAAGGCATTATATTCTTTCCCCTGCTCCTTCGATTCTGTCTCTTTCCACTCTCTGCATCAGTTCTGAATCCGTATCAATTAAATCAAAACTTAATTTAA